>CADCXA010000024.1:0-1314730 GCA_902806565.1 Hypoxylon rubiginosum | reverse complement strand
AAATATTAATAATATAATTACTTGTTATAACATTAAAAATCCTAATTATATTATAAAAAAATAAAACCGTTAAAAAAGAAACGGCATATTTTATTAATTAAAACTAGGTGGCTTTTAAATTATAAAAAAATATATATTTTAAAAGATTTTTATTTTTATTTATTTATGGATTTATAATTATTAAAAAGTTTTATAATTATATTTTCTTAATTTTTTATTTTAAATAGTTTATAATAAACAAATTATTTTAAATTATATGTTAAATATATTAAAAAAGGTGAAAAAAAAAGAGGGTACTTAAGCTAAAAATATATAAAAAATTAATAAAATAAATTTTATTTTTTAAATAAAACTTATTAATAAACCTTATTATTAAATATTCCTTACTTATATAAAAGATTAATTATTAAAATTATTTCCTTTATATAAAAAATAATTAAGATTAAATAATAAATATAAAAAATATTATATTTATTTTTATAATATCTATAAGTTATAATAAATTTAAGATATAATAAAAACTATATTTATAATATAAATCTTTTTTATTGGTTTTTATTTTCTTTTTATATATATTTTTTTATTATTTGTTACTTTTATTTAAAAGGTGGGATAAACTTAAGTTTTATTTTTACTTATTTTATTATATATTATAATTTTTTATTTAAATTATAAATAAAAAAATTAAATTTAAATAATTAATAAAAAATTAAAAATCTTTATTAATACTTAAAATTTAATTAAATAATTAAGAAATACTAAAAATAATACTATTTATTATACTAATTAAAATACTTAAATCTTATATATAACTCCTTTTAATTTTTCTTAAAAAAACCTTTAAATTTTAAGGTAAACTGGTTTTAATTTAACCTTTAAAAAAGGTTATAAAAAGATAATTTTATATAATGTTAATAAAGATAAGATAGATTAGTTAATTAAAAATATAATTACTTATTTAAAAGACCTAGTAAGTAATAAAAAATTATTTATATAAGTAGTGGATATTTATAAATACCAGGAAATGGTAATTTAATTAAACGGGTATATCTAATAAAAAAAAGTAGTTATTAAAGTTTAATTTATAATTAAAACTTTTTTTTTAGTTACTATTAAAAAATTATATTACAATTAATACTTATATATATACTAGTGTTATATATAATCTAAATTTATAACCTTATTATATAAATTTATATACTTATACTATGAATTTAATTTTTATATAAATAAATTATTTATAATAATATTATTTTTTTATAATTTATTAATAATTTCTAAAAGTTATTATTATTTAAATTTAAATAATTATATTAATTTATAAGTTATTTTATAATTATAAAGGTTAACGATTTAAGTTTATATAAAAATTAATTTTATAATTTTCTTTTTAATTTAAATAACAAATAAATATATATATATAAAAAATCACAATATATTTAAAAACGAATAAAAAATTAATAAAAATGGAAAAATATTTATAATAAAAAAATAAAAATGAAAATAACTTATAACAAGCTTGTTATTAAAAGTAAACGGTACTTATATATAATTTATCCTTTAAATTTAAAAAAGTGATTAATATTAATTTATATTTAATAAAAAAGTTATAGTTTTAGTTAATGTTTTTTCTTTATTAATAATAAAAGGTATAATTTATTAAAACCCACTATTTAAAATAACTATATATATATAGCTATAAAGTCTGCTTTTTTAAAGGTTTTTTATTTTAATATAAAGCTTAAAAAAGCTTTTAATAATATCTGATTTTACGTTTTAAATTTTATAATAATAAAGGTTAATATAAACGTATACTTTATTTTATTAAAAAGTTTATTAAAAATTATTAATATATTTCATTTTAACCTATAAATCTTATTAAAGAAAAAAGGTAGTAACCTTTTATTTAATTTATTAAAATAAATATCTTATATAAAAAAAAAAAATATTAATATAACTTTTAATAACTGTATTATAATAAAAATATTTATATTCACCAAATAAATAAATAAATCTAGATTAAATATAAACGTTTTTATAATATATTTTACTTTGTTTATTATTTTAAACGCCTAGTGGTTATTTTTTATTAATATAATTAATATATTTTTTATAAAAAATAAATAAATTAGTATTTTTAAATTTAACTTATTTATTATTTAAAATGTTTTAATAAGTATATTTACCTTGTTTTTTTATATATATTTAAGGATATATTTAAATAAAAATATAAACATTTTTTAATTATATTTTTTCGTAAATATAAAATAAGTTTAAAAATTTATCATATATTATATAAAATTTAATAATATAATAACTTTACATTTATAATCTAAGGATATATTTTTAAGTTATATTAACTTTATATTTAATATGTTTATATCTTTTATAATCTACTAGTTATAATATAAATAATTTAATAAACTGGTAAATTAAACATCTAATATTTATATCTATTAATTAAAAAATATAATATTTATAAATTACCTTTAAAATTAGTAACTATAAATATAAGATATATTTTTTTTTTTTATATTTACTTTAAATATATGTTTTATATTATTATAAATATATTTACTTATAAGTTTTAAAAAATATAATAAAAATAACTTTTATATTAATTTAAATTAATAAAAGTTTTTATAAAAAATAATAATAAATATATCCTTAAAATATTTTTTATATTAATTTTATATCTTTTAAAATTATTTATAAATTTTATTAAAATTTATTTTATTTATTATATTATACTTATCTATAACCAAAATATTTATTTGTTTTTAAATAACTTTTTTTTTAAAGGGGATTCTTTAAAACCTATTACTAAGTAAACTTACTATAAAATAAATAATTATCTTATTTATATATATTTTTACAGATTTTAATATAACTATAAACTTAATTTATTTATAAGTATTTTTACTTTTAAAAGCTTTAATTAAAGTTTTAATTATAATATTTTTTTTAGTTTTGTTTTTTTTATTAAAATAAAATAATAACTAATAATTATTAAAATTTAATAAATTTTTTATATTATTAGATAATTTTACTAACTATTATACTTTTATTTTATCTAAATATTAAAGGATAATATATAAAATTATTAATTATTTATAGTTTAAATTATTTTATTTTATTAAAATACTGGTAATATCTACCTAAAAATAATTATAATAATATTTAATTATAATTATTATTAAATGTGTTTATTTTTTATATTAATTAAATTATATTATAAATTATAATATAAGATTTTTATTTAAATTTATAAGGTTTTTATCTTTAAATTTATAAAACGTTAAGTTTATTTATAAATTAATGTTTATATTTATATTTAGTGTTAATATAAAAGTATTTTACTATTATTTATTATTTAATTCTCTAGTTATATTTATAAATATTTTTTGGTTTAATAACGAAATTTTTATTTTTCATTTTTATATTTAAATTATAATAACTTATTTAATATGTGTGTTATTTTTTAATAAGTTATTAATTTTAATGTTAATATTACTAATTATTATACGATAATATTATAGTTTTTCTTTTAATAAAAAGTTTAATAATTTATAGTAGTTTTTTATATAAAACCTTTATTATAATTATAAAATAAATGGCTTAAATATAGGTGTATTTTTATGTTATATCCGTTTTATAATGTTTTATATATTTTTAAAAAAAGTAAATAACTATTAAAACTTTTTTATATTATTAGCTAGCTTGTTATTTATATTGTTTTTTTTTTTAACGTTATAGTTTTTATTGTTTTATAAATATTTTATATCCATTTTATCGTTCCAATCCACGTAAATATTTTATATTTTTATATTTTATATAATATTTTCTTTAGATTTTTTTATAAAATTAAAGTTATTATTAATAAATTATAAATAATAGTTTAAATTCTTTTTATAAGCTTTTTAAATCTTTAAAAACGTTTTAAAATTTTTATTAAAAAAATCTTTTTATAAAATGAAAAAACTGAGATAAAATATAACACTTTAATTATATATAAAATCTTTTTTAAAATTTAAAAAGAACTTTTTTATTAAAAAAAAGATTTGAATTTTATTCTTAGTTATTATTTTTTAACAGAATCTAATAGTAGCTAGCTTGTTAATAAATTTAATATAATTAACTATTTATTTTTTCACCTAGTTTGTTTTATAATATATTTATATATAAAATTTAATAATTATATTAATAAAAAAAACATAGTTATATAAATATAAATAATAAAATATAAGGTTATAATATTAATATACCTTAAAAATACTTGGTTTAACATTTATAACCTTATTTAAAAAAATAAATAATTTTATAGTTAATGTATTATTTTTATTATTAGTGGTTAAAACTAATTTTTATAAATACTTTTATTAGTTTTATATTACTTAATATAAGGATTTATAATATATTTAACGTTATTAAAACTTAAAGTAATAAAATATATTATAGTTTAAAATGTAGTTATATATATTAATAAAAGAAAATTTTTTTTCTAAAAAAACTTTATTAAAAATTTAAATTATTAGATTTTATATTATTTTATTCTAGTTTTTATTATTAATAAAGTCCGGTAACTTTATTAAAACATTAAAATAAATAGTTAAAAAAACTAGTTTTTAATATATAAATATTTCCAATTTAATAATATAGTTTATAATATAATAAAATAAAATAAAAATTTATATTTTTATAAAAATTATAATAAAATTATAGTTATAATATAAAATAATTACTATAATTTTATTCTATTATATATAATATAAAAAATAACGTTAAATTTATAATATATTATTATTATTAATATATATTTATTTAATTAATAACTAAAGTTATTTAAAATAATATTATTTTATTATATAATAACTTTTTTTTATTTTTACTCTTATTTTAATATATTTATAATATATAATATTATATTTATATTTTTATAAAATAATTACTATATATTATATTTACTGCTTTTATTTAACTATAAAATAATCTAGATTTATTTTTAGTGTTTTTTTTAATTATAAACAGTTATTTATTTTATTTTAAATTATTAACTTAAAAATGTTATAGTTAAAATCTTTTTAAAAATACTTGTTAATTTAAATTAAAAATTATTATATTTTTTTAAGTTTATTAACTATAATATTTATAATTAGATTTTTAATCTTTATATTATTAAAAAACTATAAAAAACTATGTAAATAAAAAACACCTTAATTATTCGTTTCAATAATATTAAAATATTAATATATTAAACCGAATACACTATTTATAATATTAATATAAATAATTTCTTAAAAAAATATCTTTATATAATTATAAAACTAATAAATAACTAATATAAAATTTTAATTTATTTTTTTTAGTATAAATAGATGTTTTTCTAGTAGGTATTTATTTAATTGTTATTAAATTTATTATAAATAATATAAACTATAAAATCATTTATTTATTTTAATATAAATAAATAATAATAAATTATTTAGGTTTATTATAAATTAAATTATAAGTAAATTATATTAAAGTATTAAACTTTTTATTATATTATATTAATGAATTTTTTTTTTATTAAAAAGTAGTTATTAGCAGCTAAATATAATAATTTTTTTTAATAATTTTAATATATTTAAATTATTAATTAGTTTATATTTTTATAGTTTTTAATTAGCTTATAATAGTTCTTTATAAATAATAGATTTAAATAAAATTTAAATTTAATGAAAAAAGGATTTTTTTACTTAAACTTAATTAATTTTTTTATTATTATTTTTTATAATTTAATTAAACATAAAAAAAAAAAAAATAAAATAGGTTATAACAACGTTATTATATTAATATAGTTTAATAAAAGCTTATATCCTTAAGTTAAAACTTTATTTTAAAGTATTATTTTTATTAGGTTATTGTTTTTTATTTAATGTTATTAAACTTTTTTATTTATAAAAGAAAATCTTAATAAATATTTTTATAAAAAAATAAAAATCTTATATAATTATAAATTAATTTTCTAAGTATATTTATAAATATAACTAACTTTTTATAATTTATTATTTTATTATTTTAAAATTAAAATTATTATTTAACTTTTTTATAATTAATAATATTTTTATTATATAAAAAAATTCTTAGATAAAAAACGCTTTTTTAATATTATTAACCTAGTTATTATTAAATAAAAAAAAGCTAAATAAGCTAGTTATTATAAATAACTTAGGTTTTTATTTTATATTAATAAAAATATTTATAAATAATTTGTTAATAAAAAGTTCGTTAAAGAAAAAAATGTTATTTATTATAATCCTTTTTTTATTTTAAATTATTTATACCTAGTTATTTTTATTAATATTACTACTATTTAAAAGCTTTTTTATAAAATATAAGTTTTTAGTTATTTCGTTAAATTTATTAGGTTCATTTATTACCACTTTATTTTTAACTTATTTATTTTCGTTTTTATTAATATTAAATATAAATAGCTAGTTATTTTATAAAAATATATATTTAGATTATTTTACGGCCTTTTATACTAAGTTTAATATATATATTATATATTATAATATTTTAATAAATATAATCTTATTTAAATCTTTTTATATATTTTAAAAATCATTATTTGTATTAATATTAAAATATAAATGGTTATTTTTTATTAATTATTATAACGTTATTATTATAATAAATTTTTAAAAACTTAAATATAATAATAAGTTTTTTACCTTCGGCTAATTAAAGTTATATTATAAAATGTAAACGTTGTTTATAATATCCTTTAAATTTTTAGGTAAAATTTTTACTATAGTTATTATATTATTTATAAGAATTATTATATAGCTTATAATTTTATAATAAGAAACATTAAAAAGTTATTTAGTTTTTAGGTTTAAAAATAATTTAATAATTATAATGAAAGTTAATATAACAGTTAAAAATCTCTTTTTTAATAGTTATAAAATCTTAATAATAAAAAAAAACAAATATATATAAGGTTTTTAAAATATTATTAAACGATAAATGGTTAAGATTTTTTTATATTTAATATTAATAATATATTTCTTATATATAATTATTTATATTTTTTATTAACATGGAAAATAATCTATATAATTAAGTTAATATAAATATTAAATAAAATTAAAAGAAAATAATTCTTTAAAATAAATTAAAAGTTATAATAAAAATAAATTTTATATATAAATTATTAGTTTATTTAGTAAATATTATATAAAATAAAAACAATATTAGTTTATAAGTAGCTTATTAAAATTATAAGCGTTAAATAAAAAGTTATAAATATAAGATATTTTGTTTTTAAAATTTATTAACCTTAAAAATAATTATTAAATAAAAGTGTTTATTTTTTTATTAAATTTACAGTTTATAGTTATTAAAAGATTATTAATATATTTTTAATATTAATTAAATCTTTTTATATTTTATTTTAATTTATTTAATAGATTTATTATATATTAAATAAAGGGTATAATTAAATTATTTTAAAAAATGAAATATGTGTTTAAAAAAAGGAAGTTAAAAAATTAAGATATAGTAAAAATTAAAGGGGTTATATTATTTTTATAAGTAAAAAGATTATATTTATATATTTATATAAATAATTTATAAAAAAAAAGGTTAATATTAATATAATAAGTAATAATAAAAAAGGTAATAATAAAAAAAAAGGATTTTAATAATAATTTAATAACTTTTAATTAAGTAGATAAGTTTTAATTAATAAACGATATTAAATATAAGGTATATAAGGGGTTTTTAAATAAAATATTATAAAAAAAAAAAGCGTTTAATTAGATATAAACTTTAATAATAAATAAAATAATTTAATAAAAAATATTATATTATTAACCTGTAAAAAATATTATTTGTTTTTATATTTATTAAAAATATTTTTTTATATAATTTTTTTATTATTATTAAATATCTTTTTAATAATTTCTTTTTTATATTTATATAATGTTATACTTTTTATTTTAATATAACTTAGTATTTATTTTTTTTTATTTATATTCCTTTTTCTTTTTTTATATTTTTATAAATTTTAGAAATTTTATTTTTTTTATTATTTTATATGAACTTTTAATAATAAATTTTTATAATATAATTTATTAATATAAATAAAACGTTTAAAACTTATTTACACTTAAAATTTAAGAAACTTAATATTATTAGTTTATATAAATATAAATGTTTTATAACTAAGGGATAATTTAAATATTATATACTATTAACCTTTTTAAAAAAAAGGGGGTAAACTATATTAAAAACTTTTAACCTTTTTTTAAGTTTTTAAATAATTATTTTAAAGGTAATTATTTTTACCTAGCGATCTTAATTTTTACTGTGCCAGTTTAAACTTATACCTTTATTTACCATATTATTAAAAATATTATTTATTAAATTTCTAAAAATAATAAAATAATATTTCTTTTTTTCTTAATATAAACCCTAATAAAACCTATTGTTAAATATATAATTTTATTAAAATACTTATTATATAAAATTAACCAAACTAATAATATATTATAAAATTAATTTTTTAAAACAAAGATTTATTTAAAATATTTAAAGTAAATATAATAATATTTATAAAAAATAATAATTATTTTTAAGTTTTAATAAATATTTCTAAAAAAAAACTATATAATATAATTATATATAATTACATTTAAATAACTAAATATAAATAAACTTTGTTTATAAAATCTATAAAAATAATATATTAAGTTAAAATAAAATAAATATATTAATAATATTTAAAATAACAAATTATAATAATTATAAAAATATATAAATAAATATATATAATTATAAATAAACTAATTTTTTATTATTATTAAAATTAAGAAATTTAAACACCATTTAAATATATTTAATTTAATTACTATATATTAATCTTAAACTTATAATTATATTTTTAAGTTTTATTACTTTAAAACGTTTATTAACTTATAATAATTTTAATTATAACCTTTTTTTTTTATTAACTGTTATTATTATATAAATTAAAGATATTTATAATTATAATAAAACCACGGAGTAATTTATCCATTAAAATAACATTACTTTAATATTTATTATTAATATTTATTTCTTATAAAAGCTTATTCTTTTAAAATAAGGAATTTTATAATACTTTTATAATATATAATTAGTAATTACAACCTATTTTTTTTTTAAAAAACCTTATTATTAAAACCATAAAATTTATATATTTTTATTTAATAAATTAAACCTTTAAAGTATCTAAATAATTAATAAAAATCTTAAAAAATTAAAATAAAATATTATTATATTAATTAATTTATTATAAATTTAAATATAAATTTATTAGATTATTTCTATTACTTGTATTTGTGAAGATTTTAATATTATATAAGATAGTTTATATATATTATAAGTAAAAAAAATAATTTTTAAATTTATAATAAAAAATTTCATTATTATTTTTTTTATTAAATAAATTTATAAACCTTTTAATAATTAATATATAACTTTTTACGATATTAACTTATTATTTAAATATAAAGTTTTTATTAAAATATAGATTTATTTTTAATAAAATAAGAAGTTAAATAAATACTTTTTATTTAAAGATATTTATATTTTTTATATGTTTTTTTTTTTTAATTAAAAGATTTAAAAGATATTTTCTTAATATTATAAAAATAATAAAATAAATCTATGTTTAAATTAATTATACTTTATAATAAGTAAAATTATAAGCTAGTTATATAATAGATTTATTATAAAAATAAAATATATAAAAAACCTTTTTAAAAAAAACATTTTAATATTTATTATTATATTTATAAATTTTATAGCTAGTAATTAAAAAATAAAACTAATAACTATAACTTTATTTTATTAAACATTTTATTTAAAGCTAGACCGTGTTTTAATTAAAAAAAAACTTTTTAAAATTCCAAAAAATAAAAATAAAAGTGTAAATAAAAGTAATAGTTTAACTTTTAATATTAAAAATAATAATACTAGTTAATTTATAAGGGATAAAGGTTTAAATAATAAAACCGGTTTAACTAATAATTATATTATAAGTAAAATCTTTTTAAGCTTTTAAAAATTAATTATAAAAACTATTATTAGTTTAATATTTAATTTAAAATTAACTATTATTACTAGTATTAATATTAAATATTTAAATTAACTAGTAATTAATAATCTTATTTTTTCTCTTTTTATAAATTAAAATATTCCTATAAATAAAAAAATTTATATAGTAAATATTATATTACTTTTTAACTTAAATTTTACTAATAATATTTTAAACATTATATAATAAAATTTATTATTATAATTAATATTAAATATAAGTTTTAATAATAGTTTAAATTATTAAGGTTTAGTTTTTACCTTTTTATTACTATTAGATCTATATTTTATAGGCGTTTTTATAAAAAAAATTATAATTAAAAATTATAGTTTAAAACATTAGAAAATTATTTAGAAATAAAAAAGCTAGTTTTTTAATGTTATTAAAACTATAGTAATAATTACTTTAAATGTTAATAAAAAAGATGTTAGCTTATTTATATCTAGGTATTTTTTAAGTGTAATTTATATTATTTTATATATTTTATTTATAGATATTAAAATAATAATAGTTTATTAGTAAGTGATTTAATTAAAGTTATTTTTAATGTTAAAATTTATATTATTATTTGTTATAATAAGCCTTTTAAAAAAAATTAACTTAATAGTAAAATAAAATTTTTTATTTAGTTTCTATATTTATTATCCTTATTAATTATTTATAATAGTTAGTTAATTTAAATTTATAAAATTATATATATATTAATAAATATAATAAAATTAAAAGACTTTTTTATTAATTATAATAAAAAATACAGTTAGTAGTTTAATTATTATAATAACAGTTAATATAAACCCCTTAAAAATTATAATTTATAGATAATAACGTAACTATATAAAAATCCTAGAACCTTTTTCCTTTTATATAATTTTTATATTTAACTTAATATAACTTTTATATTTTTAATACTTAAAATAAAACCGTATTAATATTTATTTACTAGGAACTTTTAAATCCTTTTTTTATGTTTATAAATTTTAAGTTATATTATAATGGGTTTCATGTAAGTTAACTAAGTATAGATTATATAATAAAGCTTTTTAAATAAAATAAAAAGTTAAATAACTTAAAAAAAATATTATTTTTATATGTTATTATAATTATAAAAAATAATATTATAATATTTTACTATAAAACCAGTTTATAGTTTAATATAAATAATATAAATAGGTTAAAATAACTAGGAGATAATGTTAAATTAAATAAGGTTAAAAAGTTTAATTAAACGGTGTATTAAATAATAGAAATTAATAAAAATAAATTAAAATTTATATTAAAAGATAATAAAAATATAGTTATATAAATCTTGTTATATTTATAATAAAAATAATTATATTATAATTTAGGTTTATTTAACTTAACTTATATCTTTTTATATATTTTTTTAATTATTTATTTAACCATTATATATTTAACTTTAATAATAAATAACTGTGTAAAAAAATACTTAGGTTTAAAAAACTTAATTACTTTAATATAAAAACTTAAAGCTATAAAATAATAAAATAATCTAAAAGTAATAATTATAAATTATTTTGTTACGATAAAGTTTTTTAAATTAAGTAGTTTAAAATTACCTAAGTAGTAATCTTATAGTAAATAAAATAAAATTATAATAAGGCGACGTATAAAAAAATCTTTAAATTAAAATAATCTAGTTGTTTTAATATATAAATTTAAAGCTATAAAATAATATAAAGATTAAGAAGTAATGGTTATTAATTATTTTTTTATAATAAAATTTTTAAAATAATATTAAATAATAATTTTATAATAAATAAAATTATATAAATATTTTTAATAAACTATATATAAAAAAAAAAAAAAAGTTAATTAAAAGTATATTTAATAATATTAACTAAAAAATAAAAAAGCTATAGTTTAAATAATAAAATAAATAAATTTATATTTAAATTAATATAAAAATTATTAACCTTATGTAACTTACTAGGTTAATAAAATAAAAAAATTATTTATTTTTATAATAATAATACTTTATTAAATAAAAACTAATAAAATCTTTTTTATAGTTTATTATTAACGTTATTTATAAAGTTAAATATAAATAAATATAGCTAATATTTTAATAATAAATATATATAATATAATATTTTTTAATATTTTATTTAAATAGAAACTAATGTTATTTATATATTTTTTTTAAAAAAAATAAATAATATACTTATTTTAATATATAATTATTATATAATAATAACAGTTAAAACTATAAATCATATAACTTCTTTATATTTTTATTTTTATATTAGTTTTTTATATATAACTTTTAAATAAAATGGGTTAAATTTTTATATTTTATAATTATATTATACCCTTAGCTTAAAATATCTTTTTTAATCGTTAAAAATTAATATTATAAATATAATACTTAATTTATTTATATATACTATATCTTATTATATTTTAAAATATAATAAAACACTTTATAAATATATAAAAAATATTATAGTTTCCTTTTTTTTTAGCGGCTATATTATAAAAAATAAACCATTTTATTTTTTTTTAAGTTTTTTAAATTTTCCGCCAGATTATATAAACTATTTCTTACTGGTGTTTAAATGTTACTTAATAAATAATAATAACTTAAAGATATAAAATTATATAAATAATAAAAACACCGGTTAATAATTATATTAATTATAATAATAATATAATTAATAAATTATAAATAGAAAGATTTAATATTAAATTATTATTAAAATCCTAGCTTATATTATTAAAATAAAAATATAAGTTTATTAGTAATTTTATCATTTAAATAAAATTATTAACTTATTAATAATAAAAAAAATGGTAGTAAAAAAGAGATGCCTTTTAGTGTCTACAGTTTAATAATCTATTAGTTTTTTAATTATTTTTTTTATTTTATAATTAATATCGTAATATATACCTAGATATTAAAATGTAATAAATAAAAAATATATTATAATAGTTTTATTAAATATATAATATAATATTAAAACCTTAGTAATTTAATATATATTATTTTAAAAAAAAGCTGGTAACATGGTTTTATATATTTAAATTTTTATTTATATAAAAAATAGTGGGTAGTAGGTAAAGGTTTAAAAAAACAAAGTTTAAATAATAAAATATAACGTGTATATATATAAAAATTTATTTTTAAATATATTATTAATATTTTATTTTTTTTTCTTAATGTTATAATTATTTACTTAGTAAAATATTCCTTTAGTTTTATATAATAAATGTTAACTAATAAACGAAGAATATAATATATAAATAATAAAAAAAAAAAAAATAAATATATATATTTTTAAACCTTAAGTTTATTAAAAAATAATAATAAAAAATAAAATAAAAAAAAAAAAAATAATATACTAATTTTCACCGATTATAACTTATAATATATCTTTATATTATAAAAATATTTTTAAGCAGGTAATATTATAAATATTACTGTTTTTTTAAAACTAATAAAATTAAAAAAATATTTAAATAAATAAAAAATACTTTTTATTATAAAATAATAATAAATTAATTAAAAAACTATATTTAAATAAAAAAAAAAGCCTTAGTTATTATATTATTTATTATTAAATAAAAATATAAAAATAAGAAATGGTTATTATAAAATATTATAAATTATAATATTATAATAAAAAAATACTATAAAAACTTGTTAGTATAAAAAAAAAAAAACCCTTAAAAAAAAAAAGGTATATTTTTTTAAATAATATATATTTTATTAAATATAAAATATTTTAATATTTCCTTTTTATTAATTTAAGTAAACTTATTTAATTTATTACTTTTTAAATACCTTATTTCTTAATAATATATAACTAGTTAAATATATATTTTATTATATTATAATTTTAAAAAATTTATTTATTTGTTAAATAATTATCTTGAAATATTAGTTAATAATATCTTAATTATATATTAATACCACTTTTATTTTTAAAAGAAAATATTTATATTAAAATCCTTTTTTAGTATATTATTAATTAAATATATTAATATATTTTATATAAAAACTTTTTAAAGTTTTACTAATTATTTAAACTATTTTATTAAATTATAAACTTAAACTTTATAAGTTAATATATTAAAATCTTTTTTATATTTTATATAAAACGTGATTTTAAAAAATATTATTATGTTTAATTATTTAACTATGTTTATTATATATATTATAAAATTTTACACTTATATTTTTTTACTAGTAACTAAATTTTAAAAAATATAAAATATAACTAACATTAAAAATAAATATTACTAGTTAATTATTATAAATTTTATATTAAATATAAAATTAAAAATAAATATTATATATTTAAAAACTTTTTTATTATAAAGTTTTAAAATATATATTAAATTTACTTTTATATATTAATATAAAATAGTTAAATTATATTTTATAAATTTTATAATAACATATATTTAATATTATTAAAATTATAAAAATTTATAATATAAATATAAAAAAAGTTAAATAATTTATTTTATATAATATAATAATATATTAAAATATTTCTTTTTTATATTATATATAAAAAGTATAGTTACAATAAAAATATATTATTTATTATTTTTTTTATTTTATTTTAAACGTAAAAATATATTAGGTTTAATAAGGGATTTATATCGTTGTTTATTTTAATAGATACGTAATTAAATTAAATTAAAAGTTAGGTTAAAAGATATATTAATAATGTTATTTATTAACCGTTTTTTTTAATAATTTAATTTGATTTTTTATTTTTTATAAAGTAATATATAAGTGGATAGGATAATGTTAAGATAAACTTACTAAATAAAAAAGTGTATATAAAAAAACTAAAAATTGTTAGTTTATATTTAAGTAATAATAATAATAAATAAATACTTGTAATTTTTTTATAACGCTTTATATATACTTAATTTTTTTTTTATTTCTATTTATTTTAAAATATTTTTATAAATTATATTAAAAAGCGATTATAAGAAAATAATAATATTATATAATATAGTATTTAATATATTAAAACATTTTATTATATTAAATTTTTTATAGATTTTTTACTTTTAGTATTATTTATTTTATTATTAAATTTAAGGATTTAAATTTATTTTAAAAAGCGGTGGTTATTTAAAGTTTAAGATATTAAATTATTAATTTTTAAAGGTAATATTAATTAAGATACCTTTTAAAAGCGAGGTAAATAATAACTTAGTATTATTTTAGTTAGTAAAAATTAATGTTTTTTAAATGTTAAAATAATTTTAATTAAACCTTTTTTTTATAGTAAAGAAGATTTAGTTATTGAATATTAATATTTAGTTAATATTAATAGATTTTTAGGTATTTATAATTTTATTAAAAAACAATTAAAAGTAACTTTTAAAATTATTTTTTTTATTATATTTTAATTAAAAATATTAAAAATATATATATATAATTTTAAATATTTTATTTTTTTTATTAAGTTAAAAATATTAATATAACAAATATAAAAAAACGGAATATCCTTTTTTATTTATTGTTATAATATATAAAGTTATATATTTAAGTTATTTAAAACAAGGTTAAATGTAATAATTTTAAGCTTAAATTTAAAGTTATTAAAAGTGTATTATAATTAATTATTAAGATTTTTAATTAAATTTAAACATATTATTAAGTTTACAATATATTGGTTTTTTATTATTTAAAAAGTATAATAAATATTATTACCACCGCTTTTAAATTTTAAAATTATATAAAAATATAGTAGTTTATTATTAGTTTTAACTTTTTTATATTTAATAAAGTAATTTTTATAATTATTAAATTAATTAAAGATCGTTTTTTTGATTTTGTGAAAGCTATTAAATATTAAAAAAAAAAGGTTTATATATTTATTTAACTTTTTTAAAGAAAGGGTAATAATAAATATAAGTAACTTAAGAAATTTATAAATTAAATTTAAACTTATTTTATTGTTTTTTTTGAATATTGTTTTTTTATAGGCTTTTTAAATAAAAGCCTTTTTAATTGCCGTTTTTATAGGTATCTTTTTAGGTTTTATATTAATATTTTTCTTTAAGTTTAAAATAATAAATATTATAAGTTTTTATATTATTTTTTTAAATTTAATATTTTTTATTTTAATAAGTTTAAAGTTTAATAAATTTTTATAATAACATGTTATTATAATATATTAAATAAATTTAAGGACTTTTTTTAAAATATTTATATTATTAATATTAAGGAAAATATCGGAAAAATAAATATTATTAAATTAAAACCTAAATATTTAAAAAGAAGTTTTAATTATTTTATTTTTATAAAACAAATAAAAAGTTAATAAAATATTAATAAATTAAGTTATTAAAATATTACTATGTTTAATTAGTTACTTAAATCCAGTTATATTATTAAATAATAAAGTAAAAAACTTATTATTAAATAATAAAATAGGAAATTTTTTTTTAAATAATAAATTAGAAAATTTATTGTTAATTAATAAATAAAAAGTTTTATTATTAACTAATAAAAAGAAGAGTTTATTATTAAATAATAAAACAGGAAATTTCTTTTTAAATAATAAATTAAAGATTTTATTATTAATTAACAAAGTAAAAAGTTTTTTTATTATTAAATAAATTAATAATTAAACGAAGTTTAATTCCCAGTTAAGTTATTTTTTATTAACCTACTTAAATTACAAAAATAACTGTGTCGCCGGAAAATTTATCGGTATAAAATAAATTTAAAAACTTATATTAAAAAAAACGTTATTCTTAGTTAAGTTTATTTAGCTATTAAACCTGTTTTTATTTAAATAAAAAATAAACTTAAACTAGTTATTAATAACAATGTTTATAAACGTAATATAAATATTTAAATAATTTAAAATATAATGGTTTTTTATAAATAAAATATACGATATAATTAATGTTAATTATTATAATATAATTTATATACGCTAGTATTTATTAATATTTAACCTTTAATTTATATAGTAAATTACTTATATTTTTAGTAACTTTCTTATCCCTTAAAATTAAAGGATTATATCCGATTTAATAATTAATCGACATTTTTTTATAAAAAATAAATTAATTTTATTTAATAAACCAAGTAATTTTTTCTTAAAAAATATATTAACCTCGCTTATTAAACCTAGTAACTTTTTTTTAAAAAACAGATCGATTTTAATCGCCGGATTATATAATCTTTTAACAAAAAATAAATTATTTTTTATTAAATTACGTGGCCTTTTAAAAAGCAAAGTTTTTTTTTATTATAAAAAAATAATAATTTAAATAAATTTTATAACTAATAAAAAAAAATATTTTTATGTTTATAATAAAATTAAAATATATATTTATATTATCTTATATATTAAAATATAAAGGTATTATAAAAATTATAAGCTTTTAAACTTTAAATTAAAAATATAATTTAAAAAACCGTTAAAAGATGTATTTTTTTAAGATAATTAAAGGTATAATAAAGAATTTAATATAGAAAAAAAAAAACTTTTAATTAGTTTAAAAATTATATATAATAGTTTACTTTTATAGATAATATATAATATAATAAAGTAAATAGTTACCAGTTAATATATAACTAACATTAAATATATTTAAATAATATTAAAGTATTAAAAAAATATTTTAAATTAACTTTTAAAGGTTAAAACAAGTTAATAAACATAATAAAATTTAATAAAAATAAAGTAATAAAGAAAGTTAATAATATAACTAAATAATAAGGTTTATAAAAAATATTAATAGTTTAAAAAACATTAATAATTAAATATATTATATAGAAAAAAAAAGGAATTTAAAGTAAGGAATTAAAATAATTAGTTACCAATAAAAGAATAATTATAATAAAAAGTAAAAACTAAGTGGCTAGATTTTTATGTTATTTATATAATATATAAGTAAATATTAATATTAAAATATATAATATATGAAATTAATATTTTTATTTATAAACATTTATTTAAATATTATTTAAATAAACTTATAATTAAAATAATTAATTTTATATAAATTAAAGTTTTTTATTTATATAAATATTAATTATATTATTTTTAAAATTAATATAATATATGTTATTTATAATTAATTAAATAAATTATAAAAATATAACTAATATAAAAATTATAATATAAATCTTTTTTATAATTAAAATTTATTTAAAAATAAAACCTTAAAAAATAAATTTAAAATAAATATTATATATTTTTTTATAATATTTTAAATAAGTAATTTTATAAAAAAAAGTAAAATTAAAATATAATAATTATATATTTAAATAAAAGAATATTAGTTTTTTTATACTTAATAAGTTTTTATTTTATTTTATTTAAAAATATATATAATTTATAATTTTTATTATTAATATATTTTATTTATAATTAAACGTATTTTTATTTTAAATTTTTATTATAAACGTTAAATAAGTTAGGTTGTTTTTTTTGGTTTTTTTTAAAATATATAAAACTATTAATTTTTTTTTTAAATTAATATAAATAATAATATATTATATAGCTAATATATATTTATATATTTTTATATAATTTTTTATTTTAAGTTTTATTTAAAAAATAAAACTAGCTAGTTTTTTTATATATATTATAACTAATATTAAAATTAACCTTAAAATTAAAATTAAAACTATAATTAAAATTAAAACTAAAATTAAAATTAATATTAAAATAAATATTATTATATATTAATAAGTAAAATCTAATTAATATTTTATTATAATAATATTAACCTATAAAATTATATTAAAAACTATTATTATTATAATAATAATTAATATATACGTTATTTAATATATTAATATTTTATTTTAATATTATAAACTTAATTATATATTTTTATTATAAGTTATAACTATTTATATATTATTTATAATATTGATTTTTAATATATAAATAACCATAGATTTAAATATATAACATTAAAAAATTTTTTAATTATATTAATATAATTTTTATTATTTAGATTTTAATATATAGTTATTTTATTAACTAATAATAAAAAAAGGTTTAAATTAACTACCTTAGTATCTACTTTTTTATAGTTTATAATAAAAAAAAAAATCTAATAAATTAATTATAACATTATATTTTAAATAAGAAAAAAGAAAAATATATATATAAATAATATAAGTTATATTTTATATTTTTTTATAAGTTATATACTATTTAATTAATTACATTAATATTTAATTATAAACAACTAGTTTATATACTAATAAAAAGTTTATTATTTTCTTTTAAAAAAGAAATAAACTATATATCTTAAAATATATTTTATATTAAATTATTATATGTTATTTTAACTGTTAAATATATAACTTAACATTATTTATATATATAAATAACTTATAATAATTTCATTATTATTTATTTATTTAAATTAAATTGTTTATATTATTAAATATATATATATATATATATTAAATAAATTATATTAATTTTCTTAAACTATATTAAAAGCTGAAAAAAAATATTAATTATATTTACATTATATAAAATAGTAAGTTATATTTATAAATAATTAATAACTTTATTTTTAAATGTTATATTAATTTAAAACTAATATAATAAGATAATATAATAACGTGTTTTATAAATTATATTAATTTTTATAATATTAATATTTAATTTCTAATATATATAAAACTATATATATTTTAACCTTATATAAACTTTTTAAATAAATATATTTTTATATTAATTTTTAAAATAATATATCTTTTATTAATAATAATTATTAAAAGATATTATATATTTTAATTTATAAAAAATATTCCTTACTTTATTTATTTAAATATCCTTATTTATATAATTATATAAAATAAGTATTTTTTACTTACTTTAAAAAGTTATTAATAGTTTTTTTTAATCTTTTTATATTAATAACTAAAAATATTTTTATTTAGTTTATTAAAATAATATATTATACCATTAAATTAAATAATAATAAAATAAAAATTTATTTAAAAAAATTTATTTTTTTAAAAAAAAACAATTTAATGGTTTTAAATAATTTAAACTAACGCTTTTTTAACGTTAAAAAATAATAACTTTATTATTTTATTTATAACAATTAAAAATATAATCTTTAAAATAATTTTTATTAAATACCTTATAATAATTTTTATAATAATTAATATTATAATTTTTATTTTTTTTTTTATTATAGTTTATATTATAAACTTTACTTTTATTTAATTAATAACTTTTATTATTAAATTCGTTGTAAATTTTAATAAATATTTTTAAATACTTAATATAATAATTTTAATATTTTAATTTATAAACCACTATTAATTTAAACAAACTAATCTTAAAATATAAATATTTTAATTTTTTCTTTACATTTAAATACAGATTTTTAAGATATATAAAATCCATTATTTTTATACTTAAAAATAAAATAAGCGTTTATAATAACGTTATTATTAAATAAAATTATAAAAATATTTATAAAACAACTATTAATAATAAAAATAATAAAAACCTAGCTTATTAAAACTTTTTATATACCGTTAAAATTAAATATATATATAATCCTTAAATTTAAAATATACTAATATTAAAATAAGTTAAAAAATTAATTAACTAAATATCTCCACTTATAATATATTATAATAATAATAATCTTACCTTTAAAAACTTATAATTATATTATAATTAAAATATATTTTAAATATAAATAAAAACTAATAACCTTTTAAAAAATACCATTTAAAATTATATTATTTTATTTAATAACAACCTATTATAAAAATATATAAATAAAAACTTATTATTTAATAAAAAACTTTTTAATAATTTTATATATACACTATTTACCTTTAAGTTAAATACTATATTTAAATATATTATAAAAATAATATATAATTAAAAACTAAATTAACTTTTTATAAAAATATTAAAAAAACTTACACTATAATAAAAATAATTTATAAAAATAATTAACAATAAATTAAACATATAATTTAAAACACTCCAGGTTTTTAAAAAAGTAATAACTTTTTATTTAATTATAAAATATAAATCTAATATAAAAAATATATTTATAAAAACAAACTAATATTTAAATAACTTTATAGTATTTATATTAATAAATACCGTAATATTTTTTTAATATTATAATATATTTAACCTTATAATTAATTAAAAATACATGATATTTATATTTACTTAATTAAATTAATAAACTAAAAAGTTTTATATAAAAAAAATTAAATATTTATATATAACTAATTTTAATTAATATATTATTTTTAAAAAAACTTTTAATAATATCTATACTTAAAACGAAAGAAATAAATTCTATTAACTTTTAAAACGTTTTAATAAATAATATAAAAAAAAATTAAATAAAACACTTAAAAAGCAACCTATATTATTAATATTAAAACTATAAAAATTATATTAATTTTTATAAACCTTAAAAATATAATCTACTTAAATAATATTTAATATTATAACTTTACTAGCTTAAACTTAATATATATTATAATTATCTTTTTATATATCTTTTTTATAGTTAATATAACCATTTTTATAACTTTTTAAAATATTAAATTATCTTATATCTTTTTTATTACCAGTTTAATAAACTTCGTAGCTATATTACTTTTTTTTTTCTTTATAATAATAATAAATAACCTTATAATATTTAATAAAATCGTTTTTTATAAACCTTATATAATAAAATTAATAGTTATTATAATTACTAGTAATATTATTTTTTTTTATATTTTATATATAATAATTATAACTTATTTTATAACTTTTTATAATATTTTACTTTATAACCTTTATATAATAAATAAAACTAATTTACTAACCTTAAATAATACCACTTTTTATAATATTTTAAAACTAAATCTAATAAACTTTATAATTTTTATATTAAATATTAATATTATAACTTAAGTTAATATAAAATAATATATATTTATTTATATTATTAATTTACTTATTTACTTATAAATATTACTTTTAATTTAATTATAACATTTATAATAAACTATTAATAAAATTTCATATTAATTAATAAAGTATTTATATATATAATATTTTAAACTCCTTTTTTTTTATTTAAATTAAATTAACTTAAAAAAAAACCTAATCTTTATAAAAAGTTATTTAAAATAAAACCTTATAAAAAAATAATAAAAATAAATTAAATAACTAAAATTAATAAAATTAATATAAAATTAAAATAAATATAACTAATTTTACAGTAAAAAAAAACTTTTTAATAAAAATATAAAAAAAAGATTAAAAAATTAATAATTTTAAGATAAAATATCTTATATTTTTTATATTTATAATAAAAAAAAAACTATTTCTAATAAAAATTATATTTTTCTTTTTATTAATAATCCTTATTTAAATTAAAATCTTAATTAATTACCAGTATTTTAAATATTATTTTTATTCTTTTAAACTTATTAATATACCTATTATAATTTTTAAAAATTTAAATAATATTATTGTTCTTTTTTTTTTTAATATAGCTTCTATTATATAATAAATTATAAAAACCTAATAAATTTATATTTTATTTATAATAATTAAAGTTTTTTATTTATTGTTATATTTATTTAATATATAAAAAAAATTATAAATAATAAAAAAAAATTTATAATAAAAATTAAAATTACTTATCTAGTTTATAAACTAAAAATAAAAAAAGAAAAAAACTTTAATAATTTATTTATATATATTTTAAAAGATATATAAAAAAATATATTCGCTAAAAAAATTTCTTTTATAAAATATATTTTATAATATATAATTAAGTTTTATTATATATATTAAATTAATAAAAAATAAAAAATAAATTTAAAAAAAAATATTATTATTTACTAAGAAAAAAGTAAAACTATTTTATAATAAATTAATTATTTTCTTAAATATTTAAACACCAAGTTATTTTTAAAATAACTAAAAATATTTACTTTTTATATTAAAAATTAAAATAAAGCGAAAACTTATTTAAACTATAAAATTTATTAAAAACTTAAAAAAAAAAAAATAAAATATAAGATTAAATAAAGAAATTACCAGTGTAAACATTAAAAGCGCTTATAAAAAACTATATAATAAAAAAAAAAAAATAAAATTAAAATTATTTTTAAAAAAAGAAATTAATAATTAATGGCTTTAAATAAATAAGTTAAAATTAAATAAGTTTAAAATTATCGCTTTATTTAAAAAAAACTTAATTAAATTTTTTTTAACTAATAAAAATTTAATAAAAATTAAATTAATAAATACTTATTTAAAAAAAATCAAATAAGAAAAAAATTAAATATAAAACTTATTATTTATTAAGATTAAATTTTAATAAAGCGAATATATAAAAATTAAATTAAAAAAAATTAATTTTATAAAATTAAAAGTAAAAAAAACTAAGTTAATAAATATTAAAAAATATATAAAATATATAAAAACCAAACTAATAAAAGTTTTAATTATAAATATTAATATAAAAAAAATTAATTTGGAAAAAACAAATATTATTATTATTAACCTGGAAATTATTAAAATATAAAAAACAAGATTAATAAATAACATTTTAATAAAAAATAGTTTAATAATAACTAGGTTATTAAAATATAATATAAAAAAAAGCTATTTTATAGTTATTTTATTATTAAAAACTAATATAAAATATAATTAACCGTTATTATAATTTTATATATTAAATAAAAACAAGTTATTAATATTAAAAATAACGTTTTAAGATATTAATATAATAGTTGTTTAAATATATTATTAATATTTAAATAATAAAACCGTTAAAAATAATATTAATAAAAAATAAACTAGCTAGAAAAACTTATAAGTTATTATTATAAAATCTTTTATATAAAATAAATATATTTTTATATAAAATGAAAATAATAAAGTTAAAATTTTATATAATAGTAATAAAAAGAATTAGGAAGGTTTTTATATGTATAAAAAAAATATTTTTAAAAGATGGTTATAAACTTTAAAAATATTATTAACTATTAATTTTAAGTATAATTTAAAATTACTAGATATATATATAATATTTTATAATTAAAAATTTTATTATAAATATATATATATTTTAAGAAAAAAAGTTAAATTAAAATATATATAATTATAATATAAAAAACTAAAAAACAAATTAAATATTTTAATAAAAAAAAGATAAACTTTATATATTATATAAAAAAATAAATATGTTTTTAATTAGTTAAATATAAATGTACTTATAAATATAAATATTTAAAAAAGCCGTAATAAAAAGGATATAAAAATTTTTTAAAGCTATTACGAGATTTTTTTCTCGTATTATAAATTAAAAAAAGAAACTAATTTACTAAACTAAGAACCGGTTTTATATTATTTCAAGCTTTTTTTTTAATTGGCTCTCGTTTTCTTTTTATAAGGTGTGTATAGGCCAGTATATGGTTGAGGTTTTACTTTCTTATTTAAGCGGCGAGCTCCTATAGAAAAAAAACACGACATAATAACCCTCGTAAACTTGGGCATATTCATAGCGGCGGTCCGTGCACGCGTTTAGTAGTTCTCCAATTAGCTTTTTTTATTTTAAACGCAAACGCGATCCTCTAGCTCTACTTCGTACACTCATTATCGATATCGAAAGTCTTTCGTAATTCTTTAACCAAGAACGTCGAGGCAAAAACTTGGGATCAAAGCAATCTTGCACTTCAAGTACCTACACGTAGGTAGTGCTGCTTGCCTGATCCTGTATCAGGTATTTTCTACGCGTAAATTCCTTTTGGCTCCCGTTACTTACGTAGGTAACTTCGGTCACATTTGCGCGGTCACATTTTCCAGCATCTAGGAGCATCTAGGCTGTCTATCGCAATGTCTACGAAACCCCCCTCCCGCGTCGTCTTTGTCGGAAATATTCCATATGGGTTGTCAGAGGAACAAATCTCGGATATTTTCAGCACTGCAGGGAAGGTGCTCAACTTTCGCCTAGTGTATGATCGCGAAACCGGCCGACCCAAAGGTTTTGGCTTTGCTGAGTATCCTGACGCTGGTAAGGCTAGGCCCCAATTCTCTTATTTACATTTAGCAATGTTGTTTGTGCTAAGTGTTTCTTCCTAGATTCGGCAGCATCTGCTGTTCGCAACCTCAACGACCACGAAATCATGGGCCGCAAACTACGAGTCGACTATAGTACGGAGGGTCGCGTGGATGGCGATGATTCCAACACTTCATCTGCACCGCTCGGCCAGGCTACGAATGGCGCTTCCCACATGTCCGCTCAGTCTGCGCCTACCGGCTCCCTACCTCCTCTGCCGCCCGGAAAAGAGCTGCCTCCTGGTGTGAGCGCTACTGACGCCATTTCAAGAACCCTCAACGCTCTGCCCCCCAGCCAGGTTCTAGATATCCTCTCGCAGATGAAGTCGCTCGCGACCACCGATCCCGCCCGTGCCACGGAGCTATTACAACAAGCACCCCAGCTTTCCTACGCCATCTTCCAAGCTCTGCTACTAATGGGCCTCGTCTCCCCCGAAGCAATCCATTCCGTGATCGATGCGTCGGCTGCCCCCGCGGCTCAGCAACCCCCGGCTAGCTATCCCCCGGCATACGCTGGCGCCCCCGCGACTGTAACGCCTCCGGTCACGGCAGCCTATGCGCCTCCTGCTACAGCTACCCCCCAGGCCAGCTATGCGCCGCCCGCTGCCAGTGCGCCCGCTGTAGCGCCGGGCCAGGACCCCGAGTCTCTTATGCAAGCAGTCATGAACTTGCCGCAAGAGACTATCGACCAACTACCCGAGACGGAACGGCAGCAGATCATGGCTCTACGAGCGAGTTTCATGGGTCAGCGACGCTAATGGTTACCTCAATGGCATCGAAAATTGAGTTCTTCGTTCCGGTTTTCTCATACCCCGTCGGTCGGTTATAAGGGCGTTCAGGATGGTTACGGTTCAGGCACAAAAGGGTTCGGAGTACATAGCATCGCACTCAGTCTAGTGCAGGAGAGGGACTGTTGCTTATTTCTACGTATCTGAGGTAGTCGATAGGTTCTATGGGGGAAAGTCTCTGGCAATATCTGCGTATTCTACGGAATCCTTGATGCTAGATATATTACCCCATCAAATTGACCTCCACTGCGGTACTCGGCATACCGAGTCGCTTTGATACATCACATCTCATTCCTCGTTGAATTATTCGTGCAGGTCTATTTAATACGATTCTACTCCAAAAAATCAGGCACCGTATCATCCAGTCATGGAGAGCCGCATAATGAGGAATCAGAAAAGATACATGCCTACGTATCACCTTGAATACCTACATGTAACTGTTATACAAATTATTACCTCGGTACATCGTCTCACAGCGGTAGACATTGTGGCGCCAATGCGGCTGAATTACCATGCCACCTAAGCTTAGCTGTTCGCGGCCAGAAATGGAAGCTATATGCTTATCTTCATCGCTATAGGTCCGGCACACATGTCTACCGGCTATAGGCTAGGTACCTCATACCAACCAACCAGCCCACATACTAGTACATACCTAGGTGTCCTAAGTACATACATGGAAGGAATAAACGGTCCGGGGACTACGACGTAGGTACATCACGATACGTGATGCATGATTTGCTGGCGGGGTTTACCTACATGTATGTATTCGTAATATTTAGCGAATGGCTATTTTAACTCCATTACTGTCTATGGTTTAGAATGAGCTAGACAGATCTTGGTGTCTTAAACGAGAAGATTGTGTTACTGAGTTACTTATTTATTGTAATACCTATCTCCGTATTCTTTCATCTCTTTCAAGATTTCAAGATGGTACCTTGAAGCAATACTGGAGCTATCAAGATTTAAATTCCACTTACATTTTGACTTGCATAAGTGTCCACATAGCTGGTAAACGTACCTAGGTACCTAGGTAGGCACCCCACCCATTTTTCCCATTGACATCACCACCAGACCCAGACCCATCGCCGGGCTTTTTTGCTTAGGGAAATCTACATAGAGTATAGTGAGACAGCTAAAGAAAGCTTCGGCTTTTGACTACGCCGTCTCTCTTCCCGCTTTCTAGCTAAAACTAAACTTCTACTTTTCATTTTTTCACCAACCCCATTCCGAATCTGACCAAGGGCCAGCACGTACATGAAAAAGTCCAGCATCAATTCCCTCCACGAGCATGCTTATCCGTCATGACTAGCAACCAGTTCTCTACACTCGATCCCTCTCGTCCCCCCGCCGGCCCGTCAACATCTTCTAATGTGCCGGGATCTAGCAGCCAACCATCCAAGAAGAAGCACCGCGCAGGTCGGAAACATAAGAAATCGAGACGAAAGTCATTCGCCGCTCCTTCGGGAGGCATGTCGAACGAAGGACTACCCCAACCAGGCCACGCTGCCAAGGGAGACGGTTTCTATATGCACGGACGAAATCTGAGTAATGAGAGCATCGAGAGCGAGGCGCTTCTTGATCACAGGTACGATGACTTCGATTGGTGAATTTCATGACGGGCAGCGCTGATGGCCTTGTAGGGAGCACCAATATACGCGCGCACGACGATCTTCCACCCTCGCAACCTCGCTCCATATGTCTCAAACTACGACCCGCCCGCGAATGACCCAGGGAGAACACGATCCTGATGAGCGTGACGAAGATGTCAACGAGACCGCGCCTTTACTATCGAGCTCACCTCGACAGGATTTCCAATCCGCCGGAGGCTATGGCTCGAGCGGCGGGCGGCGGAAGCACGATAAGTCCCTCAGCCGTCCCAGTTCTAGCAGGTCGGGCAAGAGACCCCAACTTGGACCAATAACACCCTCCGAGAGGTATAATATCAACTATCCACCTTCTATGCCCGGCACTCCTCCATTGGGATCTTCCGAACGGATGGAAATGAGCTTTGGGGATATCATGATGAGGGATGAGCTTGCCGAGAGTGCCTCCCTACATCGTAGCTTGCTCGAAGAGGAGGATCCAATTCATGAACATTCTCCCTTTGAAAGGCGTCATACGATTGCGCTGCAAGCACAGGAAGATGTCTGCTTTCCTCAGGAGGGAATGTCGGAGATAGCCGAAGAAGACCTTCAGCAAGCCCGTGACAACCGAGCTCGACGGCGAAGACGAAACAAGTGGCCAGATTTATCTATCTTTGAAGAGTGGTCTCGGATCGAGAAGGAGGGCCGAAGCGAAGAAAGACGTATGAAGAAGATAACGGAACCGCAGTTGGTGAATGGGAGGCTGCGACCAGTCCACAAGACATGGTATCGAATAGAAGAAGAAGCTCCGTATAGATTCACCTATTTCAACGAAGAGTTCCAGAGTACAATTCACAGCCAGACTATATCGGAGCTCGTACAACCAGAGGCGAGTTTTAGAGAGCTCTTCATTCCGGATCCCCCAATCCTATCCGATTCGTCTGACGGGGAGGATGACGAGCCTCTCATTCCGGTTGCCAGCTCAGGAAAAAATGGTGCCACAATCTCCAGGGTTTCAACTCGGCAACCGTCTTTAACGCCCAACAACTTTTCGTTCGAACCCAACCCAGACGCTGCACATAAACAACAGCCAACAGGATCTACGACCTCCAGAGAACATTCAGGAAACGTGAGTCCAATGCGGTCCAGGTCCCCCCTTCCCAATGTTCAGTCACCACCGCAGGCGAAAGGCGAGAAGCGGCCGCGATTCGGTGAGCGTCCTGTCTGGTGGTTAGATGTCCTAAGCCCTACAGAGGCGGAGATGAAGGTACTCTCCAAAGCTTTCGGGATTCATCCTTTAACATCGGAGGATATCATGCTTCAGGAGCAGCGCGAGAAGGTTGAGCTATTCCGACATTACTATTTCGTCAATTATCGATCGTTTGACCAAGACGCCGAATCGGAGAATCACCTGGAGCCGGTCAACATGTATGTCGTGGTGTTCCGCGAGGGTGTTATTTCCTTTCACTTCAGCCAAACGCCGCACCCGGCCAACGTCCGACGCAGGATCCGGCAGTTGAAAGACTTTATGATTCTCAGCTCTGACTGGATTAGCTACGCGATCATCGACGACATTACCGACGTCTATCAACCTCTCATTCAGACGATCGAGGATGAAGTCGATGATATTGATGATAAGATTTTGCAACTGCACTCTTCTTCTGACCCATCCTCGTCAACGTCCAACGACAAGCAAAGCGTGAACGAGAAGGGTACCTCTGAAGGAAACTCAGAATCGGACGGCGATATGCTGCGCCGTGTGGGTGACTGCAGAAAGAAGGTCATGAGCTTGTACCGACTGCTAGGGAACAAGGCCGACGTTATCAAGGGATTCGCCAAGCGCTGCAACGAGCACTGGGAGGTTGCCCCGCGATCTGAGATTGGCTTGTACTTGGGTGACATCCAGGACCATATCGTGACTATGACGGCCAACCTTAGTCACTACGAGATGTAAGTTTCCGTTTCGGCCACATCCGCGTCCCATCTTACGAATGCATTACTGACTGGAAGTAGGATCCTCGCCCGATGTCATGCCAACTATATAGCGCAAATCAATATCCGTATGAACGAACGACAGGAGCAGACAGCCGACGTCCTAGGCAAGTTAACAGTACTCGGTACTATTGTTTTACCGATGAACATCATTACGGGTCTCTGGGGTATGAACGTGTGGGTGCCCGGCCAAGAGTATGAGGGCGACCTGAAATGGTTCTTTGCCATCACCGCAGGACTTATTATGTTCGGACTAGGCTGTTTTATCATCGCCAAGAGAGTATACAACATCGTTTAAAGAAAGACAGCGGATTCTGGATATTGTATATATCCACGATTCGAGCTACCTACCTTCGCCTGCGGAACTGGTGGGGAAGCCTCTATATAACTGGCAATTTGCGGCACCCCGTGTTACCGGTTCATCAAGGTTCTCATTTTCCGGCCAACTCCGAACAGCGAACAGATATATCAACAACATAATATTTGTACATAGCATAGAAAATTCAATACCTACCTGGGCATTCGCCCAAACATATAGAACACGGCCGCAAAGCATAACTTTACACGGATGGGGTCGGGGATGGGAGCAGGCGTCCTAGGAAGATTCAGACATTGGATGATAGAGGAGACGGCCTGACGTGGGGTTGGATATACTTATAATTGCAGACGAAGCTAGTACATACAGCGGCACTGCATATTATTATTCTTAAAACGCTTTGGAAAATGATGATAGTTTTATGTAGATTGAGTAGCGTGCTAAAGTGCCTGGAGATGGTTATAGCTGTCAAGTTTATATAAGCTGTAGAATATGCTTATGACAAGTGCCTTATGTAGTTACCTAGCGCATATCTTTACACACCCAAGCATCATGTTTCTTTCTATAGACAATATAAAGACAACCATGTTTATGAAAAGGTGTTTCCCCATAATAATAGATCATATTTCAAACCTGGATAGCTAATGAAGTCACACTCACTACTTGAGCACACCCACGCCCCCTCCCTCCTATCGAAAGGCTTTAGCACGGAGCTGATGCCAAAGTACGCAATAGCATGCGTGTTAATAAGTGGATGAACAGATATCTAGCTTATACACGGTTTAGGAATGTGTTATTGATCAATAGATTCTTTACTTACCGACCCAAAGGAAGACCTTTTTTTTTCATTTTCACGATGCTTTGCCAGGGACGATAGTAGTAGCTAAGGCTGAAAGCTGAGCTGTTGGCACCTGAGCTTATACAGGCTTACAGCTTACCCTGCATAACCCCCACTTTTTCCATGAGCAACCCCACCATCTTCAACTGAAACCTAAACGGATGGGTCCTTTTTCAATGTTCCCCCTCCAACACATATCAAGAATCAAGGTTAACCTTCTCCTCGACCAACGCTCCCGACTCTCTACCCACCTGCATTAGCTGCTTGTGAGATACCTTCACGGACGGCAACGATACTAAAGAAAGCATACGAATCGAATCCGAACTAAAGCCAGGAAATATGGCGTCCGTCGATCCCTTCGACTCGGCCCTGTAGGTTATTCTCCTTGTCCTGTTCCTCTTGGGCACCACCGCCCTCCTTTCCTTGCTATGTACTCTGGCGTCTATCTACCATAACTAGAGACAAAAAAAATAAGCATACCTTTATATACACAATCATATGCCCTCCTCACCCCCTACTTTTAACGCTACCGTAGCTAACCAGCAAAACCAACGAAAACCAGCGACCTCCTGCGGCGCCTCGACCCGAAGCACACGACGGCGCACCTGAACTCGCTGATCCGGCTGGCGCCGGACCTGACCGAGGACCTGCTGTCGTCGGTGGACCAGCCGCTCGCCGTGCGCCGGTGCCCGCGCTCCGGCCGCGAGTACCTGCTGTGCGACTACAACCGCGACGGCGACAGCTACCGGTCGCCCTGGAGCAACGAGTTCGACCCGCCCATCGAGGGCGGCGCCTCCGCGGCCGCGGCCGCCGGCAGCCTGCCGAGCGACAAGGTCAGGGCTATGGAGGTCAGGGCCAACGAGGCGTTTGATCTGTATCGGGATCTGTACTACGAGGGCGGCGTCAGCAGCGTGTATTTTTGGAATTTGGATGACGGGTTTGCGGGCGTTGTGCTCTTGAAGAAAGGTGAGTTTGGTTGTTATCTCGTATGACTTGCTTTTTTTTTTTTTTTTTTTTTTTTTATATCTAGGGGGTCTTTGAGTGATAGGTGGGAATGATGTGTTGTCCGTGTTCCCCCGACGTGCATGGATTTGCTCATGCCGCCTCGAGGATCATTGTTTTGCCTCTACTATAGAAAGCAGCATGTGGCTGCCGAAGGAACGGGCCCTATACCGGTTCTGGGTTTTCAGGTCGCCCGGTAGTTCAGGTCACTCAGGATTCTAAGACATTGGACCCGAGACGTAATAAAAGCCAAGGCAGCTAGCTATGCGGCTAGGTCTGAGTCGGAGGTTACAGATCTTGCATCTAGCACCTGGGACTGGACCGTGGGTGTTTACGAGGTTTGGGGGAACACAGAACGACGCATGGACGTCGGCGATACATCAACCCCCTCATTTACGTCAAGCACCTATGATGAGCATCTCCGCGGCTGACCTTTTTTCTTTGTACCTGCATTCAGAGGCCAAGCCTGGTCACGCCAACGAGGGTACCTGGGACTCGATTCACGTCTTCGAGGCTATCGATCGAGCACGTTTCACCCAATACAACCTGACCTCCACCGTCATCCTATCGCTATCTACGAACTCCCACAGCCTGGGCGACATGGACCTCTCGGGCAACATGACGCGCCAGATCGAGATCGAGCTACCGGCCGAGAGCGATGAGCAGCAGATCGCCAACATCGGCAAGCTCGTCGAGGACATGGAGCTGAAGATGCGGAACCTGCTGCAGGAGGTCTACTTCGGCAAGGCTAAGGACGTCGTGGGCGACCTGAGGAGCGTCGGCAGCCTGAGCGAGGGTGCGAGAGACAGGGAGGCGCAGAAGGAACTCATTGGGAGCATGCACCGATGATGGGTTGTGATGGTGGTGGTGGTGATATTGGAAACCAACGTTGCGCTTACGACGTATTGAAACATGTGAGAGAGGGATATCCCGCCCCCCGTCGTAACCGTGCCGATGGGTTCTATAGGTCTTATGGGTCTATATGATGACGAGTATGACAATGATGACGGGAAGTTGCACGGCAGCGACAGATCGGAACGATGGCGAGTCGCAGGTCTCGGGAATTATGTCTGAGACCCTCATACAAATGTTTGCGTGTACGGCCTTAGAGGTATGGGCCTAAGATGGGAATATTCTAGACTACATCCTACCTAGACGTGAGGCCTGTTCCCGCGGCCTATCTCTCGACATTTTAAGTAAAGATCCGAGGGGCCCCGCAAAGAACACTTTTCTCATGTTCTATCGTACGATCCTTCATCTTCGAGCATGAGTAATAGAGAGAAGAAGAAAAAATAAAATAATAACTCGGTCGGTATAGGCTAGGTAGGCCCCAGCTTTTCTTTCGTAAGATCGATCGATGTTGCAAAAATTACCTGTCACTTTCCCAAGGAAAATTAAAATAAAATCTTAGCTTGCTGTTCCCGAGCCATGAGACAAGAGATTTTGTATAGGTAAGAGAGAGAGATATATGGCCTTCCTGTTTAAGTGAGACAGGATTCGAGAACAATGAATCAGCCCAGGGTTCCCCCCCCCCCTTACCCTTAACCCCTGGGCCCTTGCCTTGTATCCCGGATGGCAATTCCGGCTGCGGGAAGGGCAACTTATGGGGTAGCATCGAAACAAACAGAAAAGAGAGAGAACATATTTTCGGTGTGTATCCATGCCATGTATGTAAGATTGTAAGAGTGTTATGTGTGCTACGCGCGTGTGCGTGCGTGCGTGCGCACGTTGCGTTGTCTGAGATAGGGGGGGACCGTGGGTTGATCACTACTACCACTCTTCTTCGAGATGTCCCGTCATGTTTCATTGTTTCATGTCCATGGATTTTTGTGCGATATTGCCTTTGGGGGGAAATGGGACCACCGAATATGACTTGCATGCCAAACCCGGCCAGCCAGTCCGTCGACCGTTACGGATAATACATGGTCTCGCGGCTTTTTAGGAATCATTGGAGAAAAGAAAGAGAAGGAGGTGGGAAAAGGGGGGAGATTCGAAGAGAATAGGGGGTTTGGTGTTGACAACAATTTTTTTCCCTTCTTTTTTTTTCTTCCCTATTTCCTTCTTCAAGGATGGCGGGATGCAATGGAACATTACCACGTTTCTGCATCTGCATCATTTATATGAAGTACCCTGTAAAATAAAATAAAAAAAAGAAGAATTTTTCTTGTTAGACCAAAGTTTCTCCAACGATCTTCGCATCCCTAGCCGATGATCTTGTTTTCCAGAAAGAGTCCGGATCGTGGCTTTCACATTATCGAAAAGCGGATGCAGCCGTAGTTGTCGCGTGGGCTAGCAAGTTAGTCAGTCCGTCGATAGGTACTAGATAGTAGATAGTCTTGAACGGGAGCCAAGTGGAACCGATCTGAAGACAGTTTTCGGACGATCTCTCCTAGACGAGTCAGTGGCAAATAGGGGAAAAGGGGCTTGAGGGGGTAGGTTATAATGGTTAATGGTTCAGGTCCCGAAAAAAAAAAATAAGGACTATACGCCGGCCCTCAGGTTAAAGGTTTCGTGCGAATCTAGACTCGGGAAGATGCAGGAAGTAGTCTGCGATATAGAGCCGCTAAGTATACTATAGGGCGTCCGTAAGACATACCGAAGAGACGTAACAGGAACAGCACAGCACATCTCGCTCCATCCTGCCCGAGGAGAGATAATTTTACTATACGCACTGGTCACTAAAATAGGGCCGGTGGGTGTTTCGAGTCGAGAAGTTTGTTTAATTTTCCGATGCGACTTTCTGTTGGACGTTCCTGGTTGGAGTTCGTTCCTATGGGAATAGAAGGTAGGTATGGCGAAATCTCTCTCTACCGAAATCATCCTGTGCCCAAGCGGACACCGGGGAGCCTATCCGGTGTAAGTGTTGGAAGAAAAGAGAACAAATTGCCTCTCTCTGCCTGCCTTCGCGAGTCGGAAATTGTTATTCGAATGGTTCATTTTTCTCTCTCTCCTGCATATCGGTAGTCCTTCTCTGAATAATAGCCTGTGGTCTCAGAAACAGGCCTGGTTCTTTCGCGCGAGCCAAGAAGCAAACAAACAGGTTGTTGGCTGACAGCGGCCCCAAATGATGTGCACTGCATGGAATGTTTCTAGAAGGAAGTTCCGGGCCATCCTTCAGCCTAGGACGTTGGAGAAGGGTCCGGGGGCATGGGCATCTCACAATAAAGGGGGGGGTTCGTTCGCTGAGGCGTTATGTCAGAGGCTGGCCATGGCTGGCATGGCTGACCACTAGAATTCCCTGTAATGCAGGAGTCCGTACTGCAGCACGGATGAGATATCGAATGCTAGACCACTAGACCAACAGGCGTTGGAGCCCTTTCGCATTGGCCCCTGCTTCTTTCTTCTTCTGAAGATTCGTTGTAGACATTTGCAGCTGCGGATAACGCACGAGTTTCTTGTCATGGGCGGGTTTCGCTGCAGAGGAGCATTTCCGGTTGAAGGAGGGATGAAGGAGGGAAAGGGGGGGGGGGGGGGGGGGGGGGGTAACAATAATCAGCGCAAGCGAATGAGGTGGCGCCTCCAATGGTATCGTGAAGCTTACACGACAGGACGGTTTCGGTACTCTGCTAATGCGTCGAAGGAACCTGGAATATTCGGATGCGTAAGTAGTGCTTATGAGGAGCCCTGTGAGGGTGGTGTCATTGCGCGTGTCCGTCCACACCCGTGGTTGGTAATACACTACCACTTATTCAATATGCAACGTGAGCAGGACGCGACCCAAGAAGGCCGGGTGGGCTGGTGGGATGAAGCATTACGGCCCTTAGCCTTAGGCTTAAGGAATGGCTGGTATCGTGGGTTCGCGTGGGTCCTTAGCGGTACTTGATCTAAAGGGCGTGGGTTCGCGGAACAGGGAAGAACCTGAAGCGGATATCTGATACAGACGATCTCCGACTGTTGAGATGATAATGAGGAGTACATCGGACGAATCTTGCGCTAAGATGCCGCTTATTCAAAAAGACCTAGGTTACCTACCTGGTAAGCTTTCCCTGGTAATTACCTAGGTATACATATATGTGAGGCGTCGAAACTCTTGGTGTCGTAGGAGCGTGCGGACGCCTGGATGCCAGCCCGTTTGATACGAGACTAGGTCTAGCTAGCTCTAACAAGGCTTATGTCATGAAGAGGTCGATGCGGGAGAGATGGGAACGGGAATATCCGTAGACATAGAGCGATACCTACCTAGGTAACCTTAGAAGTCTCGGAAATACCTAATTATACGTACGAGTATGTATGGCGGGATGTCTAGGACCGAATGTGAATTTGAGAGGAACTTCATTCGCCGTATCCTACCGAACCGCCTGAATAATCCATAATACGTTGATGCACTGTCGGGACTATCATCCATGGGAATGGAACCCAATTATGGGCCGAACCGTCACCGGCCTGTACCGTTGGAGGTGCTGGAAGTGTTAGAGGTGTTAGTAAAAGGTGTATAAGGCTTGGCAAGTTGTTAATGGTATGTAGTCATAGCTTATTGTCGACGTTGTTATTATTCTTACCGCATCGTAGGTTTTTTTTTATGTGTTTCAGATTTAGTAATTTAGAAATGATGTGGTGTTTCGTCTGAGCGAGGTCCGTTTTGAATCTTGCCCATCTTACGGATTGCTCAAGGCTAAGGTTCAGGTCTAAACCGAGGTCTAACCAGAAATGGTCCTTACTTTTTATCTACCTGTCAGCCTGTGTTTCTTCAAGATGGATCTTTCCCGGGACAGGTAAGAATGTCGCAGGCCTAGCTATCATAAGTCTTAATTCATCATCGTCTTAGTCGCGCAAGTTGCTAAAGAAAAGAGAAAGGCTGAGGTCCGGTTCCAGTTTTTTTACCTTCTTCTTTTCCTCTTCTTATTCTCTCTTGCCGCGCATTTTCCTATAAGAGTAGGTCCAATACATTTAATTACAATGTATGTCGTATGTAGGTTCTATATACTATATTTATATATACATACATATAATGAAGGCAGGTAGGTAACAATAGGTGAATACAATCTTCTGAGACCGTCCGCATGGTCTCATCGATTAATAATATCATCATATCAAAAGACGTTTTGACACCCTTCGAGTTACATTGCATCGTTGCTATTATTGTATACGAGTACATACAGCCGGTAAAGCGTGCATTGCCTACATTATTGTTACATACGTACCTTTTATGTACTCGTCCAATCTTACATGTAGGTCGTCGAGTTGATGTGAAGGGTGAAGGGTGAAGGAACACTTTCATCAGACATCATACATCATATCAGGTCTCCTTTCGATGCACTGCCCAGGTGCTTCTACTCTCGCCTGCCCAATCTACCCAGTCCACCCAGTCCACCCAGTCCACCCAGTCCAGTTGCCTCGCCGTGCTTAGGGCTAATTTAGCTCAGTGCCAGTGCTTACCCAGCCCGGCCCCCGGCGATCCATCCCATGGATCTTGCTTGGTGGACAAGGGGGGTCGCAGCCAGAGAGACCGTGCCCATGCTGGCCCATACCCACGCCCACCACCGTGGAGGTGCCCTTCTAGCGGTTACTGCAATCACTTGTTGCATTAAATTGAACCACAAAGGAGCAACAACTTCTGGGTCCCCTCTCTGGGCTTCTGGGTCCTCGCCGGCGGACCAGGTCTTGCAGGTCTCGCCGCGTCTCCACCTTCATTCTCCTGATGCTCCATCTTCCGTTCGCTGGCTCGCTGGCTCGTCGTCCATACCCATACTAGCTAGTTAGCCAGTCCATACCAATACTACATGTATGTATGTAATGTATGGTATTGTATGACATTATATGGATGGCATTATGGATGACATTATATGGTATGGTATTATCATACAACCGTACCATCCCTAAGCCCATACATATCTGCCCATACCTAACTTGAGGGACAGACAATGGCGCATGGGAAACTTGGGCCATGTCCTTGGGCTGGCGGTGGTGGGTAGCAGGTGGCGGCCTCCCCCCATGCGTATGTATGCGTATGCGTACCGATCTACAGCAGGTTACATATCCTCTTGCTTTTTTTTTTCTTTCCCACCTGGGCACTAGCAGCCTACATGTTCTCTACATATGTCCCATACAACATATCCCATACAACATCCATACGTCCATACGTCCATCCCGTACGTACATAATAATCCAAGCCTCCCCTGCGTCACATTGCACGTACGGCACATTATTTCTCATCTCCCAGTCTGGGGTTGCACTAGACATTAAAGTATCGAACAGAGAGAAGACATCAGTGTGTATCTTCTCGGGTTTCGGGGCCTCTTTTGTTTCTTTTACTATTAGTTCTTAGCTCTTGTCCCGTCTATATAGGGCTGGCCTCCTCGCTTGGACTGGATCCGCCCTCACCCCCCCTAAACTACGAAATGAACCAATATTACTAGCCTCGGGCAGCTGACACAATCTTCGACGGAGTCGGACTGAGGGCCCCCCCTTGCTCCACCATAGACAATACAGGCATTCCCTTGGGTCCTTAGTACATAACCGTCGTGTTGGTGCTCCGTAGCTTGTTACCTGTTGCTTGTTCCAGTTCAGCTCGAAGCTGTTTCCAAGACGGAACATAATCCCACTCCAACAATAGCCTTGTCTTGTCTTCCTATCTGCTTTTGCCTTGCGATCGCGACCCCTCGGACGTCAAACCCCGCGCTCGTGCTGCGCCTCGAGCCTCTCTCTTCTCATCTTCTAGTCCTCTAACCTCCGGCAACCCGCAGTGTGCTGCGGCGTCGCGCATCATGGCCGCGGAGAAACCGTCGGTGCTCATCATCGGCGGCCTAGGCTATATCGGGCGATTCCTGGCACGATACATACACGAGAACGAGCTCGCATCGGAGATTCGCCTAGTAGACAAGGTCCTGCCGCAACTTGCCTGGCTACCACCCGAGTTCGAGGCAGCATGCTCTTCAGATAAATTCATGCAAGCAGACGCAAGCAAAGAGCGTACGTCTTAACAAGTTGCGCCTTATCTTTTTACCTCTGAGCCGTGTTGACCCTAGATTCCCCTACCTTAGAAGCTTTGGCGCGAATATTCGATCGGGCCGACGGCAAGCGATGGGATTATGTGTTCAACTGCGGCGGCGAGACGAGATATTCTCAGGAGGATGAAGTATACAAAGTCAGATCTCTAGGCTTGTCGCTGGCAGTTGGCAGGGAGGCTGCAAAACGGAAAGTCGGGTGCTTCGTGGAGTTGAGCACGGGTATGGTATACAAGCCGAACTCGGCACCGAGCAAAGAGGGCGACAAGCTCAAGCCTTGGAGTAAGATCGCCGTCTTCAAACTTCAGGCGGAGGAGGAGCTCGCCAAGATTGAAGGGTAAGTTGTGTTCTCTCTCTGTTTCAATATCATTTCTGGGGGGCGACTGAGGCTGACGGTGGGCTTTCCCCCCCTGCATAGGTTGAATCTCGTCATCGTGCGCCTACCCCACGTCTATGGCCCGTATGCATCTCAATGGGTTGCGACGGCACTGTGCATGGCTCGGGTTTACCAAGCACTCGGTGAGGAAATGAAGTGGTTGTGGACCAAGGATTTGCGCACAAACACCGCCCACATCGACGATGTGACACGAGCTCTGTGGGCCGTTGCCGCATGGTACGACGCGGGCAAGGCCAATTGGGACGCGAAGAGTATGGGGCCGGTGCCGATATTCAACGTTGTCGACAAAGGTACGACGAATCAGGGCACGATCGCCGGTATCATCGGCGAGGTATTCGGAATCGAGACGGGATTTCAAGGCCAGCTTCTGAGCAACCTCGCCCGTCTCAACATGGACAGCGTCGTGGACGATGTCAACGATGATGTGTTAGGTCCCTGGGCGGACCTGCTTGGCGATGCCGGAATAACGAGACCGGGCCCGCTGACTCCATTTATGGAAAAGGAGCTGCTGAAGGATACGGACCTCAGCATGGACGGCAGCCGGCTCGAGACGGTGGTCGGGTTCCAATACCAAAAACCGGCCATCACCAAGGAATTGGTGGAGGAGGTGATTGAAAGTTACAAGAAGATGAAGTGGTGGCCTTAAAACCCCCATAGCGGCCACAAATCGTGATACCCGATATACCCAAAGACTCGCCCGCCTCTTTCAAGGGCGGGAGCTGTACAAGCGGCCAAACGACGATGGCGATTCTCAAAATCTTTCCAAAAACCTTTGGAGGGAAGTGCTGGTTGCCAGTGATGACTCCATGATAACGGGTCGATGATGGATTTGGATTGCAGGCGATGGGTAGGCTATCGTCTTTTTAAAAATTTTCGGTGTATAGGAGCAGAAGACGCGATGAAACATTGTACGAGTAGGATATCCCCCTTTTTCACTTTTCTTTCGTTGTTGAAGTAAACAACCGATGTATAAAACCCCCCCTCGGGTGCCCAGGTTCGATATCGCCTTTTAAGTCCTGGGACCTAATTCATTTTAATAAGAACACGTTTAGAGCCTTCTTGTGGAAACATTTTTTTAAGAAGTAAGCTCTTGCGAGCTACTGTGAGTATGCAACGTTTCAAGCAACGCGCGTACGTGTACTATATATCCCGTTAGGCCACGAATGCAATGTGCCCTCGTTACATCCATCACATGAAAGCTAAGAGATCAATGTGTAAAAGAGCCTCGGGGGAAAAGTATGATTATTGCCAAGTTTACGCGGCATCTCCAAATTTGTTAACACCCCGGATTTTCTTTGTCGTCTTATTAGAACACATGTGAAGATCTCGGGCTCAAGTCATGTTACCTGGTAGAAGGTTAATACATTCAGGGGTTTATAAACTCGAAAGCTACAGCTATGCGTAGCAGCAAATGAAATTCATATGATGTCTGCTACCTCTCATTTCTACCCCATTAGATTAGATAGACAGACTAGACCACCTCCCGTTGCTTAACCTTACACATTATCAAATGACACTGAATCAAGTCAGGGTATAATCATAGCAGCATCATCTAGACCTACCTCAATCAAAACCACAGGTCTCTCTTAATCAAAATTGTAATTTCGTCTCCCACCGCTGACGACGTCTTATTCAGCCCGATGCTTGGGTAACGGACTGGGGTTCGGCCATGGCGCGGATCGGTTACTTGGGCATTGTCTGCTTATGGTAGAGGCTCCGTCGATAGTTCTCGGCTTTCTTCACTTTCGAGTTCCGTGTTGGTTCCAATTCAAGCTTACCACCCCTGACCCCCCGAATTTTAGGTACTATCGAAGCCCGCTTACGTATTAGTATACCCCGCATATAATAGGCCGCGATTATTATTAACGAGGAGCTCCCAAGCTTCCCAAGCTCCTAAGCTCCCTACGGAACGGGGAACGGGAGCTTGCCCAGCCCCATCCCGCGCGAAGGCGTATTTCATGTGCTCGATTAGGAAAAACCAGCCCCTCCACGAGGCGTGGATGGTTTATCCTTCGACCAAATCTGGTAGCGCAACATGCGTCATGCCTCGGGTCGTTCCACGATTGCCTTCTCGATGGGTTTTATTGAGTTTTTGGAAGCATCTGATTTGAGCAGCCTGATTTTTTATTTTTATTTTTATTAACTTGCCACAGAAAAAAATATAGCTGAAGCGAGATTTACGGTCTCATTGCGACTTGTAATATTTCTCCTCGTGATCGACCTTATATTTTTATTATTTTATTTAACTACGTAGCGAGCTAGCTTCTGGTTTTTGGTTCCCCCCCCAATCTCACTCGATACAACTTCAATACTTGGCCGCATCGCGTACCTACGTCAGGTAGCTTTTTTATCTATATATTGCCTACCGAGCCTTATCTACGCCTCGCGAGCCCCCTTTTCTGTAACGTCTAGCATAGACTTGGCCCGGCATAACGCTGAGACATTTCCAAGCGCCATGGCGGCCCCGGCGACTAAGACAATCGGAGATCTGAACGGGAAGTGGGTTCTGGTAAGCAAGCCACCCGCGTGCCCAGCCTAACCAACATCCCAAGATACCCGCCTTTTTCTCATCCCTTTCCTCCACCTAATAGACGAGTCTCGCCGGGAGGAGAAAAGGGGGGGGGGCGTGGCGTGGATAACAGAGGCATATATGCTAAGAAGTAAAACCACCCCCGCAAAACAGAACAAGACCCTCTCCGACCCCATAGACCCGGCCCTCCAGCTCCAGGGCGTCGGCTGGCTCGTGCGCCGGGCGATCGGCGCCGCGACCGTGACGCTGCACGTGAAGCAGTACAAGGGCGCGCCGTCGCCGCCGACCGACCGGCCCGACGACCTCGTGACGCGCGTCGACATCCAGCAGGTGGCGACGGCGGGCGTCCGGGGCACGGCCGAGAACCGGTGCCTCGACTACGTGTACCGCGAGCACAGCGACTGGCTCTTCGGCCACGTGCGCGGGCGCTCGCGGTGGCTCGGCCCCGCCGAGCTCGCGTCTCTGGTCGGCGAGGAGGGGGAAGCGCGGAAGGGGGGTTGGGTCGAGGATGATTTTGTAGCCTTGGACTGGCTCGAGGACGAGGGGGAGAAGGGCGGGCCGGAGGGCGAGACGCATATCCTGAATCAGGTCGAGAGCCTCGACGCGGGTTGGACCGCGCTTCAGGTCTGGGGCTTCCAGTCCGTCGGCGGCGAGAGGCGGTACGTGCGGAACGTCGTCGTGGCCAAGGGCGACCAGTTCGTCAGCTTCAAGATGGTATACGACTGGATCCCCGAGTAAATTCGGTGTAGATTTGGATGTTCCACAAGTTGGCCGTGTCTCCGTTCCGCAAGGAGCTGGTATTGGATCGGCAAAGTTGGGGTTATGAGATACGGGATCCGAGAGAGAGAAGAATACCTATATGTGGCTATGTTGGATATGTGGACATGATCTTTTATTAAATCGCTTTTCAGAATACAATGGGTAGAAGCTAAAAGACCTAGTCCCACACTCGAATTAAATCTCGTTTTCCATTGCCTGTTGAATGAAAAAGCCACAGCCTAGTTCGTCCAAGGTGTTGAAAACCTCAACGTATACTTCGTATCAATCTCGAGCCCAACGTGATAAAACACCCCTTAATAGCGCCGTCCCGCCATGATGTCTTGGGTGTAAACGGCCCGCTCGTCATGCCCGCGTAATATCTCATTAGTCCGGCCGCCTAAGCCGCCGCTATTTTGTGTGTATCTCTCTCTACATCTCCATGCTGCTCTACCCGTCCCTCCTTACGATCACGCCGGCCGCCTCTTGACGAACTCCTCGAGGTCGCTCCGCGTGGCGACGCCCAGGACGAACCTCCTATTCTCGTCCGTCACGACGGCGAACTCCTGCTTCTGGCCTCCCGGTCCCCCTCCGCCCTCGAAGAACTCCTCGAGCTCCTCGAGGGTGGTGGCCATGGTGATGACCCTGTACTTGCGGCCGCGGCGCTCGAAGCGGGCCATGGCTTTCGAGAGGGGGTCCTCGGGCCGCACCCGGCCGGCGTCGAGCTGCGCCTGGAGCACGGGGATGGCGATGTAGCCGAGCAGCGCGCGCGTGTCGGCGTCGACGATCGTCAGGTGCGTGTAGTCGCGCTCGAAGGCCGAGATCAGCGCCAGCGAGATGGGGTCCGACGGGTTCAGCGACAGGGCCGACGGGGGCTCGAGGTCTTGGACGGTTGCCTGTGCGCATGAACTTGTATTAGCCCTGGTAGCTTTCACATAGGCAGATCCTGCTTTGTGGCATTTGCAATCTTTTACTGCCTTGACCTGACTACATAGAACTAGCTAGGTATGTATGTCTTGTGCTCTAGAGTTGTTATAAGACTGGAAAGGTTATCTCACTCCTCTATACCGTGATGACCACTTCGAGACGAACGGCTGGGCTCCGAGAGGCGAGGGACCGATATGCGCCGAACCCTTGATCGTTTGCGCCATGGTAATGTATGTACGATGGACTCAAGGGCAAGGTCGTAATGTATTATCTCTGAAGTGGCGATGAGCTGGACTGGACGAGGCGTCTATATCTTCCGACGATGTTCTAATTATGGATGCGGTTGTGTATATTGTTTTGAAGTTTGCTCGGGTTTCGGCGGGAGACAAGGGATGACGGCAGCTGAAGATCTTCAAAGGGGCCTGAAAGTTGCTGCAGGCGGGGCATTCATTGCCTTAATCATCACCCCACTATTCACTATCATTTCTTTAAGATGCCTACAAGTACATCACTAGAATCATCATGAGAAATCCAAAACAACAGTATTAATATCAATGCTCGTCCTTCTTATTACACACGGTAATTTATGAATCACCTAACATAGCAACTATTATGATAATATTGGTGGCTCTACACTTCTCAAACTCGGCAATGGCTCATCATCTCAATTTCTTCATCAATTTCTTCAATTCAGAAGAAGAAAAGAGCTCATGCAAGTGCTTATTATTTCCTGCTGTAGTTTCAACCACACTGCCCACTTTATCGGAATCTTCAACTTCTAATTGGTGAAAGCTCTTATGCCGTCGTGCGGCAAGGATAAGCTCCTGACCCGATTCAGCCCTGCCGGTCTCTCCGACGTCACTAACACGAGACTTATCCAGTTGTAAGAGGGAAGAGCAACTGGATTGGACTGGTGAAAGGAGGGTATTAAGGACCCTTATCTCCGGATCTCCCCTGCCCTCTTCTACTCTTTCTGTTCCCTAACAAAACCTTTCAGCCTCCTTCGACATCTTTGGACATCTCTGGCTTAGACGTTTATCTTTTGTGTAGCGGCAGCTGTATTGCTCGTCTCGGTGTGTCGTTCCTTCATTGTTGCAGTGTAATTTGGCATTGGCATTGGGGAATTAGAATTGCGACCGATCTCATCTCAACCAGCCCGTGACTGTGAAATACAATAACAATAATACAATTGACAATACGGTACGATACCTAATCCTAAGAGCCACGATTCTTTGTTTATTCCTCTACCGCTTCGAAGCTCTATAGCCTGGAAATATAGAGCATCTTACCTGAAGCGATACCTACCTAATAAACCTAATTGATAAGATCGCCAGCATACTAATACAACAATTCAAGACTTACCAGAAGACGCAATGTCTTACCTATTTCCCAATCAATATGTCCTTCATCAGTCCTTCGGCTCTTCGCTAAAGCCCGGGATCCGGACTAACCCGGCCCCCAAAGCCACGCCGTTCCAAGCTCGCCCGGAACTCTACGGCGCGTACTCCGTCGTCGACGATGCGAAGAACAAAGCCCAGAAGCTGAGCGCCGAAGCGCAGCTGGAGCTCGACAAGGCCAGCAATAAGGTCCAAGCTACGGCCGGCAAGCAGATGGAGCTATACACCCCTACGTTCTACGCTGCCGCGACGTTCGGCGGTCTCCTCGCCTGCGTAAGTTGAATTGAATAGAACCCACATCGTCAACATATATATAGGAACTATCATCTCACGACGGGTTCATTCCAGGGCGTAACGCACACGGCCATGACGCCCCTAGACCTCGTCAAGTGCCGCCGGCAGGTGGACGCGAAGCTGTACAAGGGCAACTTCCAGGCGTGGGGCATGATCCTGCGGCAGGAGGGCTTCAAGGGCGTCCTGACGGGCTGGAGCCCGACGCTGTTCGGCTACTCGGCGCAGGGCGCCTTCAAGTACGGCTGGTACGAGTACTTCAAAAAGAAGTATTCCGACCTCGCGGGGCCCGAGAACTCGTACAAGTACAAGACGGTCCTCTACCTGACCGCCTCGGCCTCGGCCGAGTTCCTCGCCGACCTCGCCCTGTGCCCCTTCGAGGCCGTCAAGGTCCGCATGCAGACGACGATCCCGCCGCCGTACGCCGGCACCCTCGACGGCATCCGCAAGATCACGGCCGCCGAGGGCGTCGGCGGCCTGTACAAGGGCCTGTACCCGCTCTGGGGCCGCCAGATCCCCTACACCATGATGAAGTTCGCCTCGTTCGAGACCATCGTCGAGAAGATCTACGAGCGCCTGCCCGGCAGCAAGGGCGACTACGGCAAGGGCGCCCAGACCGCCGTCTCCTTCACCGGCGGCTACATCGCCGGCATCCTCTGCGCCGTCGTCTCCCACCCCGCCGACGTCCTGGTCAGCAAGCTCAACGCCAACCGCAAGGCCGGCGAGGGTTTCGGGGCCGCCGTCGCCAGGAATTATAAGGATATGGGTTTTATGGGTTTGTGGAATGGCCTGCCCGTCCGGATCGTCATGATCGGTACCCTTACCGGTCTGCAGTGGATGATCTACGTAAGTGTTCTTCTTCTACTCCTTTCTGATCTTCGGGGTCTATTATGTACGAACCAGATATGCTAACGATTTCTTAAAGGACTACTTCAAGATGTGGATGGGCTTCCCGACGACGGGAGGAGCCGCGCCGCCGGAGAAGAAGTAAGGGGGGAGGAGGGTAACAAGTCCGAAAGGCTCGGTATATTTAGGTTTGCTAATCGGCTACACTGCACCGCCTACTCTGTAACACTTCCCGTATATAACAGTCAAGATGAGGGGTCGCGGCATAGGTGTCTGTGATGACTTCCGTGCTGCCGTATTTCATGTCCTAGCAAGTTCCTTGAGTTCCTTACGATTCCACAGTGTTAGCTCTTATTAAATGGATAATTGTTATTGTGTTCCCTTTTGGTGCGATCCAATCTATATAAACGTAGATGGCCGCGCAGTCGAGCTGAAGGTAGATAGCTGGCCGATCTCTTCTGCATCGCCAGGCAAAATAGTCTGGTAGTGATAGGTATATTTACTAGGGGGAGGATGTAAGCTGCAATTTGGGTTGAAAATTATATAATTGTGACGAGAGGTTGCATAGAAGGCTTCCCGAGTAATATGCGAAACCCCGATTTCAAGATAGTGAAATCCTGTTCAACTTGCATAGAGCTCTCCAACTGGCAACATTCGCGATACATTATCACCGGCTGGTACTGTTCCATGATACATACCTAGGCATATATTGATAAGGGCATATTTCCTATAATATAGCTGGGATAACAACTCAACTACTTGCATGGTCTAACTGATGAAGATAATCCGAGAGATCAAATCATTCATTTTCTAATAGAACTGTTTATATGCAGTCCCTGCCGAATAGTTAAGAGGCATACATATAGACGAGCTGATAAGCCTATAGAAAACTTATGCATACTAAGCATTTAGCCCCCTAGATAAGAATGACACGAGAATGATATGATATGAGTTAGGAGGCAGTATATGAACTTCACCTTCGATAGGTCATTGCAACTGTGGCGTTCGCTCCGAGACAAGGTGTTATACTATAAGAGAACAGGAGGGGTATTGGTATAGAAGTACGCCTATCAACGAAGCGGGTGAGTGGGGTATCTGGGTATTCAGCCCAGTTGGCGTTGGCGGTTGGCTGCTTTTTGTATCAGAAAGCACTGACGACTGGCGTCAGCTTGGGGTAGCACGCATACGGATGTAGCCCGCGATGGATGGCTGCCTTCTAGAAGGCGTTTCTCTCGTTTCTTATTAAGGCTATTGCAGCCCGTCCAGCCCGTCCCAGCCCGTCAGCCCTTGCAGGCCACATGGGCTTGGGCTTGGGCTTGGGCTTGGGCGGTGGCAGAGTGGCTTGTAGGGCAGATTAGGTCACGCCACGGCCTCTGCATTCCGTCATCGCGCGTTGCTGCGAGATGCACACACCCATACCATACATGTAATGGGCTGCGCTTCGCTCGTGACTGGTGTGCTCGTTGGTTGCTCTCGATGCAAGACGGCGCTTTCTCGGTTCTGTCGACATGCAGATCACCTAGGTTAGATATTTGGCCAAGAGTGCTTAGCACCTAGCACAGTAACAAAAAAAGCCTGGAAATTGTATTAGCGGGAACGCCATACGTATCTTGGGTATGTAGCTAAATGTCCGAGATGCGGCTTTTCAGGTCCTCCCCCTGACTTGGGCTGCTTGGCTGCTTGGGCTTCTGGGCATACGTATAGGTAGATCATCACCACAATTATCAGAAAGGTCGGTATAGGAATATTATCGTCGGTAGAAGAGCTCATAGAGCTTTCGTAGATTGCTTGTGTCCCCTACGTGCGCAATCGAAAGGAGGAGGATTCGGCCGAAACGCATTCGTCAGCACCTGCAGGGCCGCATCCAGGATTACACATAAAAGCGCATGATTTGTTGGGGCCTACACTGGCAGACTGGGCCTAGCCATGCAAACCCATAGCCGGTCTTGTCGATGGAGTTGCCCGCCTGCCCGCTTGTATGTCCGTCACCACGGTCCACGGTCGTTGGCGGCTAAAACCCCACAAAAGTTCGATAATCAGATTCCTTCTAGCTTGTACCACGCCAGGTGAACAAGGAACCGATGTCTCGTGTTGGAGAATAAGCCTGATCTGATTTGCGGCAAAGGAGACGCGAGTTACCGTCTTACACAGTTCACCACCACGGCCATCATAACAGTGCTACACCACAGTATCGGACCATTCCGTAGTGACACACTGCGGTGTCAATCTTCATGATGATCAGTACCGTGGTGTTGCCCGTCAGCCCGTCAGTGATGTTAAAACGGGAAGAGCGAAATATGCTGTTCCGTAGCATCGGGACCGGTCGTCCCAATAGCGCTGCGCTGATCACCTGCCCCTTCAAGTCTAGAACTCCTCCAACGGCCAAACCACAAAGCGACAAACTGCGCTTGGCCTGGACTTGGGAGCGTGGCAAGTGGAGCTCGTGAGACATGGGTTAAAAAAAGTCCCAAGAAACCTCTTTGCAGTACTGGTATTTTGGTACGTACTAGGTATAGTAGCTATTCTGCTATTCTGTACTTGATGCCCCCCCTACCCCCACTTGGACGATCTCGCCGCTTGCCAATTGCAACGTCGACGTTGATAGGTCTTGATATTCAAGGTGGTAGTACGAAGGAGAAAGCTCCGACTGCTCCGTCGCAGAAGGGAAGTAGCTGAGCGAGAAATCCCCGAGATGAAAGTTGTAGTGGGAGATAGACAGTATAGAGTATCTAGGAAAGGAAGAAATATCGAGGCGAGAATAGGGGAGGCGATTCGAGCCTTATATATTTTGACAAATGAATTGATAATGATAATCAGGCTGTCAGGTTACTTTTCTCTCCAACTCTACTGTAGATGGAGAATCCCCTCTTTGGGAAAACTGCCGAGTTTGGAATTGAGTCAAGAGCCTGACTGGTTGTCATGTCGATATGCTACTGCAGGCGAAATGTATCTGATTGAGATCAAGCTGAGTACCTATGGGAAAACTTAGGGATATTTTGTATATATCGTAATATTCGTCCTATTAGAACCGAGTTAGTACCTACATCCAATTTTATTTTATTTTTTCTGTTATTCATTCCTATGATTCAAAGATTGATTCGACTCGATAACTTACCCAACTTGACACATCCCACAAGAACGAGACCCCAAAGATCCCATAGACCGTACCAAACTTCCAACATGTTGTACAGGACGCGCTTATTCGAATTTGAATAAAGAACCGTTGTCTCCGCCTGAATCTACAACTGTAGTGGAGAAATAGCGTAGGTACCTACCTAAGTTTGTATTAGTGCGAGAAGGGGGGGCGGGCATAGGTCTATTTTACCCCATCTTTTGAATCTCCAGGCCCTTTTTTCCACTGCTAAATAGTGGCGCTGGCGTTATTCCTTCAGGGTTGTTCACAGGGTTGTCTACAGGGTGTTTAGGTTCAGTGGTTCAGGGTGTGCGGTGAACGAGTGACTTACTACATGTACCTAAGTGACCTAAGTGACCTAACCTGGGGCAGTACCTAGCACCTGGGCACCTGGGCACTCAGCACCGTCAGCGGCACGACCACACCCGGCCATACTTCCGGCTCCTTCCAATGCATCCCGTCCGATCGAATCCTTCTACATCGATCCAAAGAAAGTCACTCGTTTCTTCTTCGATTCTTCGCTGCGCGACCCTTTAGACCTTTTCACTTGCAAAAATTCGTCACTTATCTACCTCTCAAAATTTATCGTCAAGTTCTGTTGTCAAAATTCGATATACTGGCCGCGTCAACTTGGTAATACAAGTTGCCGGCCTTTTCAACACCAATATCACCCCATTACCGCCGAAGCCACATACTTGGTTGAACGAGTCCGAAGGATTCGCCCGTTAGAACCACGAATAGACCTAACTCCATCTCCGACGTAGAAAGCTCGACTCTCGAAGCGCCATCCTATATCATCCCCGCTCGTATACCTCTTAAACCCCCAAGTTCCACGTTGTCCGTTGTCGCAAACTAGCCCTTCGAATGACTATCGCCATCGATCTCGTTCGTTCTCGCTAACCTCCCGCCGCGCTCCGCCGCTGGCCTGTGTCGACCAAACCTGCGCTAGACCTGTAACTCGGCGGCATATACCTTCACAATGGCTAGCTTCCTAACGAAATGGAAACCTAACGGTGCTGTAAGTCGCTCGACCCTGGTTCAAGATTGCTAGAGGTGTCTCTTCTGTATAGAGTGCCACGGCGTCCTTCGTGCGTATGGAGGATAGTCACTTGAACATGCTGACACGCCAACAGGCGGCCTCGGGTTCGGCAAGTAAAGATGCGCAAAAGAAGAAAGAAGAGGCTGCGCCGGAGGTAACACCGTTGGATAAGATGCTCCTGAGTGCCGGCGCACTTCGGCAAGATGGGAGCGACAAGTTCTTTGGCATGGAAAATGTAAGTTTCACTCCACACATATTTTCACTCTCCTATAGAGAGGACGCTGACGTTCATCATGTAGTTTGGTAACACTTGGTAACGACCACTCATCTTGTTCGAAATTATTGTACTCTAACCCCGATGTAGCTATTGTAATTCGATCGTTCAAGCACTCTATTATACTGTACCATTTCGAGAGCAGGTCCTTAACTTTCCTCCATTATCACCGTCAGATACGCCGAACGGTACTCGACCCAGGGTAAACGTCCAAATCCGGGCTCCAGTCACGAACGGCGCGGCCTACGGTGGCGCGAATGCAAAGAAAGGGAACAGCGCAGCAGATGCGCTAGAGAAAAGGAAACAGATCAATTCCGGACAGCCCCAAGCAGTTCGGCCAGAGGATAAACCCGACACGCCTGAGTACAAGAAGAAGCAAGCAATGTTGAAGGGCCCCATACTAGAACTGGCGCAAGAAAGCTTCGAGACTTACGGCATGGATGAATGTACATTCACCGGCCTCAGGGATATATTCATGGCGCTCGTCGACAGCTCTGTTCGCACAGGGGTTCTCAGTCCGCAACGGTTTCTTGAGATCTTCAAGCGTGACAACGAGATGTTTCGGAACTCGATGCACCAGGATGCTCACGAGTTCTACGGACTCGTCCTGAATGATATCATCTCAAATGTCGAAAGCACTGCTAGGCGGTTACTAAAAGACGAAGCGCTCCTCAACAGGGACGGTGTAGAGGAGTCGCTCAGAGCTGCCCTAGGGGCAATCGCTAAGACTACCCCGAACGGTACCAACTCACCCGGAACAGGCTGGGTACATGATATCTTCGAGGGAGTGTTGACATCGGAGACGAAATGCCTCACTTGTGAGACAGCTTCCCAGCGCGACGAGACATTCCTGGACTTGTCGATTGATTTAGAAGAGCATACCTCGGTGACTGCATGCTTGCAGAAGTTTTCGGCGGAGGAGATGCTTTGCGAGAGGAACAAGTTCCACTGCGACCACTGCGGAGGTCTGCAAGAAGCCGAGAAGCGTATGAAGATTAAGCGCTTACCTAAGGTGTTGGCGTTACATTTAAAGAGGTTTAAGTATACAGAAGACTACAGCCGATTGCAGAAGCTGTTCCATCGCGTGGTGTACCCTTATCAGCTGAGGATGTTCAATACGACAGACGACGCTGAGGATCCCGACCGACTATATGAACTGTACGCGGTCGTCATCCACATCGGCGGCAACGCGTACCATGGGCACTACGTCTCTGTGATCAAGACAGAAGATCGAGGTTGGCTCTTGTTCGATGATGAGATGGTGGAACCGGTCGATAAGCATTACGTCCGGAACTTCTTCGGGGACAAGCCGGGTATGGCTTGCGCATACGTGCTATTCTACCAGGAGACAACATTCGAAAAGGTACGAGCAGAGCAAGAGGCAGAGGGTCTTGAAGAGGTCAGGATAGCGAGCGAAAAGGCCGGCGCTGCCCAAGAGGAAGGCCATTCGAATGGGCATGTTCCCGGGTTGTCGAGGCAGCAGACCCAGCCGATACGGCCGACCATGGAACAAGAAGGATTAACCACTCTAGGCCACGCCGCCACAGCGCCCGACATGACAATCAGCCCGACAGCGTCCCTACCAGTATTACCGCATCAAATTGAAGAGGAAATACCACCTGTTCCCTTACTTCCGACAAGAGTAAATACGCTTAAGGGAGACTTAGCATCGAAGGAGGACAAGAGCCGACAGAAGAAAGAAGCCAAAGCCCAGGAAAAGGCGAGGAAAATTGCAGAGAAAGAGGAGCTCAAGGCCAAGGAGAAGCAGCGGAGAGAAAACGAAACTCGGCTACGCGAGGCGCGTAGGACTGAGCAGGAGGACTTGAGAAAAGCTCTGGAGGCAAGCAAAAAGATGGCGGAAGAAGAGGATGCCAACCGCCAAGAGCAGGATGACAGCGTACCGTCGTTGCAAAGGTCGAACAGAGGGAGTAGGACAATGTCCAGAAAGAGTTTCGGTTTTCTTAACAAAGATCGGATGAAACGGGACAGTGTAGAGGTGACAGAAAACGGACAGAATGGCGAGAGCTCGGCAGCAGGCCATGATAAGCCGGAACAACAGTTCAAACTCAAGAAGAGCTTCAGCTTCAGTCTAGGGCGGAAGAAGAGCCACAGCAACCTTTCGTGAGGGTGCTCTACCAGCTGGAGTTAGGGGAGTTTTTCTTTCCAAACGGGGATAGCTGCCCTGGTGTCCCACCAAAATAGCGGAATGGGTATGGCATATATGGAGTTCAGGGAGCATCAAAAGATGTACCAAGGTTCTTGAGCATTTACGGAGGACAAAGCGCCAAAGCCGGAATTCGTGTTGGATATTTCTGTAGAGAAGGGGGCCCGTCTCTACAGCGGCTGCATTTCATCCTGTACTACATAACGAGGCAGATTTGCTAATGTTGTGACGAACATTGTGTATAATAAGGCTGGGCGTGGAAGTACGGGGCCAGGTACTACCTCTAATAGTAGTAGAGGAACGAGAGAAGAGGAGCTCGACTGCTATTGATTTGACCAAACATGATGATGTGAATGGGCCAGCATATAACGCAGTGGTAACTTTTAACCCCTAAGTAGAACCACACCTTCGCTGAGGTTATCTGTCCTCAATCATGTCCCGCCACCCTGAAGTGTTTATACACCTGAACGCCTGCCTCAAATATACATGGCCCTTATGTCCTCATCGTGTGTTTCGTGATGCCTGGCTGTCTCCCTTCTCTAGCCCAAGACTAGCTCGTAGGTTATTATTAACGTATTAATGGCTATTAGCGGGACTATGCTCTCTTCGTCAGCGTGTTTGATCCCATATACGACAGCAGTTTATTCCGGGTGGGCAAACACATACTCCTCATGAGCGTCCGTACACTCGCGATCAGGTTCGTTACTTTGGCCTTTGCGCTCTGGGAGTCGGGACCGGCGCCGAACGCCGGATCGTAGGAGGCGGACGACAGATTTACTTGGGGAATAGTGTTAGCACATCATCCCGCGGTGAGCAGATATATGGGACGAGGGTAGGTTTGCGCGTACTGCGTGCGAGGAAGCGGTCTTCGGAGAGGATTGCGATGGCGTTCACGAGCAGGACGGAGACTGTTTTATCGTGTTTAGCTTTGCTGCTACTCGGTATAAAGCGCACTTGGGGGCTTTCTCACCGTAGAGGAAATTCCCGAGAAGTAACATTTTGGCAACCGCAAATCTTACAACATGCGAGTATTTCGGGTTTGGTGGAAAGGGGCGCGCAAACTTGGTAACGTCGAAATGTCGAATGTTGGACTTAGAAATTGGTAGGATAGGGACAGGTGTCGACGGTGCGGCGCCAGGTTGGATGTTGTAATGCCTAGGTACATAGATACATGGGTCCAGGACCCACCCGACGTATAAAACTGTGGCGGTGCACTGACATACAGAACACTCTTGTACCAGTGGGAGATTAACAGCCTTCAAAATGAGTTGATTCAAGTTGTGAAAACAGCAGGACTGCCAACAATGAATATCTGAAGGGGGAAAAAGAAAACAAGAATTTTAATGATTCGTGTCACTCATTTATGGGCTGTTACTATTTCGACTTTGCCTACTCGCCTTCTTTAAAGCATACCGGTTTCCCTGAGGACACGTTGGAAACTTGAACCTCTTAGACTTGCCCTTTCAGTTATACAAGATGGGGGCACTCGGTATGTTATAAAATCATCAATCATGTGTAATGAAAGGGTAGCTAATTATAACCAAAGACCTACTGTTATCTCTGGCAATACCAGCCCTGGTTGTGATACATCTCCTCGTCGCTCCTTATACCAAGGTCGAGGAGTCTTTCAATATTCAAGCCACCCACGATATCCTCGTGTACGGGACCCCCACCAAGGACATCTATCACCGCCTCTCTTCTCGGTATGATCATTTCGACTTCCCCGGCGCTGTGCCTCGAACTTTTGTCGGTCCGGTTATGTTGGCTGGGATTAGCCAACCCATCATTGCGCTGGTCGGCTTCCAGTATGCGCAACTGATCGTGAGAGGTGTACTCGGGCTCCTGAATGCCGGCGCTCTCCTCCTATTTAAATCCAATGTGGAAAGGGCATTCGGGAGGTCAACGGCGAGGTGGTATGCACTGTTGCAACTGAGCCAGTTCCACGTCCTGTTCTACGCTTCCAGAACACTTCCCAACATGTTTTCTTTCGGCTTGAGTAAGTAGCTAGCCGTGAGATTCACTAAACACTCTGTATTAACGTTTAACAGCGACGTTGGCATTATCGCAATTAACCCCCCATCCTGATGTAAAGAGGCGGACGCGGCGCTATAGATTGGCTGTTGCGAATTTAACCATTGCCGCGGCCGTTTTCCGATCCGAGTTGGCTATTCTCCTCGCGACTGTCACGCTCTACGGCCTAGCTCTTTCTCACATCTCCCTCAGACAAATCATCCCTACCTTCATCGTCTTCTTCGCTACTAGTCTACTGACGACGGTACCGATTGACTCTTACTTTTGGCAGAAGCCGGTGTGGCCGGAACTATGGGGTTTCTACTACAACGCCATCCTCGGCTCTTCTTCTGAATGGGGAGTTTCGCCTTGGCACTACTATTTCACCTCTGCCATTCCTAAGATCCTTACGAACCCGCTGAGCACGACCGCTCTTATCCCCTACGCGCTCTGGAACGACGGAACGAGGAAGCAGGCCCAGCCACTGCTAATACCGAGCTTGCTCTTCGTAGCAATATACTCTCTGCAACCGCACAAGGAAGCGCGCTTCATCTTTTACGTCGCACCGCCGTTGACAGCCGCGGCGGCTCTAGCGGCAAACTATGTGTTCACCCGCCGGACCAAATCCGCCGTTTTCCTACTTGCCTCCGTTGCGCTCGTCGGTTCGGTACTTGTTTCGTTTGGCATCAGCATTGCCATGCTAGCCATGTCTTCTCTCAACTACCCGGGAGGTGAAGCCCTTTCGGAGCTACGCAATCTTGTCACCGCATCTTCTCCCGATCTTCAAACCGTCACGGTGCATACCGACGTTTTGTCGTGTATGACGGGAGTCACACTCTTTGGACAACATCCTTACCCGCCTAATGACCCGCGGCCCGCCAACGAAATTACTTTCAATTGGGACAAGACTGAAGACGAGAGCATGTTGCGTAACCCTGAATTCTGGGAGAGGTTTGACTACGTACTCGCCGAGGACCCGGCCAAGGTCATCGGCCCATGGGAGACGATCGGGGTGGTGGAAGGGGTTACCGGAGTCGAATTGGTGAAACCAGGCACTCAGTCGAGGGGCGATATCGAAAGTGGCCAAGACAGAATATTCGGCAGAGGGTCTCTTGTAAGGAGCGTAAAAGAGACCGTGAGAGCGCTGACGGGTGGTTGGTGGATTGGACCGAAGATGGAGCCGAAAATCCATATTCTTAGAAAGATGCGAGAAGGTGAGGCTAGACGAGCTGTAACAGAATAATACATTGCTTTTCTAGATAGGCTGAAAACAAAAGTCGATTGCCGAGATGTGGCTGTCCATTCCCGATATGGCTTCACGGCCCGCGACTTTTAACACCGAATGTGAATATAGGGGGTGAAAGGGGTCCGGAGTCTCCGAAAGGCCCTCCCCGCTGGAGAGACAATACACGGCGATAATATGTAGGCTACGACGAGAAACTGACTTGGATTGGCTGAACCATTTGAACTATTTGTAAGACTAACCTTTTTCCCCTTCCCTCTCATCCAATCTGACAGGTCAGCCCAACACCACCAGATCTCGCAAGGCCCAAGCTACGATGCTACCCTAAGTGTAGCCTCGCTTCAGGTACAATTCTAGGCGATTGACAAGCCTCACCTTTTATATATACCTATATATATCGATATTGAACCTGAAATTGGACCACCGCTATTTGTTAATGGAATTTCGGCTGGCGAAGCTACGCTACACTACACTACACATTCCATATAAGCGCGTAGATAGCTTGTGACCGAGACCTGTGCTCCACAGAGCATTCCCTACCTTCGTATCTATATTTTTAGTAAAGCATGACGGAGCAGGCACGTAACTTCAACGTGTTTGCTTCTACGAAAAGGGATGGATATCAATTGATACTTTTTATATATTGTGGGCAGGTTACGGAACGAGAATAGAAGCAAGCCTAGTTGGTAACATATGGGTAATGTAGGTGACGCTACATAAGATATATACCGTAGACAGCAAGAATACGAATGTTAGGTGAGACGAGGTGATGGGATGATAGGCTATTGCCAATACGTTGGATAATGCGCCTAAGGTTCCGGTAGTGTTTTGATTCCAGTCCAGACCAGGCGGTTTATGCAAGAAGAGCTGGGTGCTGATCTACCGCCTCGTTCGTTCGCCTTAGCCCTAAGAGCCGAAATGCTGCTTGAGTGTGTGTTCAGGTGGTGATATAAATCTGGTTCATGCTATTTTGGTAGTTGGATCGAGGCAAGTTGGCAGTCTGTAGTTGAGGGCGATATTGTTAGAAGTGCTGGTTGGATCAGCTCTCGATAAGCCCTACCAAGGTGCATCTAAATGTGCCTTATTTCGGGTACAAAGATACTTGGTTAGTGTCTTACATACCTAGTAAGTTCGTATGGACTGCTTAGCGGGAGCTTAGGTGTGCTACTTGAATGACTTGAATGCAGGCCGGCAGGGTTCGTCCTTGGGCGCCAAGGACAGGGGTTGCCCCTGAGCCTCGATAGGCGGGCAGGCGGGTTGGCGGGTGTGTGCGCCACATGGGGTCTGAGGGGTCCAATGTCAGGGCCTGATTCAATTCGTCCACATTGGTATTAACGCGTCCCAATCGAGTATGATTCGGGTAACTTGGTGCTGCTTGGGTGGGTAACTTGGGTGACTAGCGAAGCACTAGCTACCTCGTTTGTGCATCTAACGGATACAACCTAACCTGTTAATTCATACCTATAATCTTACCTACATATCTACGTACATATCTGTCTTGGTTGTCTTGGTATCTGACTGATTTGGGTACTGGATCTTTTTAATTATAGACTGAAGACTGAACGAAGACCGAGGACCTCCCACTGAGATTCACAGCTTTGCTATGTATTTGTTCACCTCAGCTCGTGCTTTCTCTATGCGAAAGGGAGTCGAGAAAGAGAAGGGAAATTCGAAATTCGGCCCTTCAAGAAATGCGGGTTCCGTCTGTGCCTGTACCTGTGCCTGTGCCTGTCTTTGCCTGTCTCCAGTACGTGTACCAGTATGCGTACCAAGTATGTGTACCTGAAACTGGCCGATCTGCACCACCAATTCATACAATAGTAGCAGCAGTAGCAGCAGTAGCAGCAGCAGCAGCAACGGCAGCAACTCTTCTTGACTCGGCCCTCCCCAATCTCAGATAAAACAAGAAAAGAAAAAAGGTCAACCGCCAGGTGACACACGACACACACGACACCGTACCAGAATACACGACATACATGCAACTTTGTCCAATTTCAACAAAAAGGCCGTATTGATTCCCCATCTTCCGTCCTCCCATTTCCATTAGACAATATACCTTCTACACACAGGACACACATAGGACACATAACGACGGAAATACCTTGTTGTCGGTCGCATTCCTCCATTTCCCACCGCCACCCGCGTCGGTACATTAGTTTATAGTGGGTAACAACCCCGAACTAATAAGTTGTCTGTGGTGTCAGGGTGTCGGGTGTCTGGTGTCTGGTGTCTGGTGTCTGGCTAGGTACTGGCTACGTGCGCGCGCCTTGTGTTGTATCATTATTCATCTTTCACCCTTTCAACCCTTGGTGTACGACGATCCCAACCCGACTAAATAACACTACAATCTCGCTATCTCGAACAAACTCGGTCTACAGTGGACACTGTACGCTGTACGCGGTAAACAAATCTGCCTTCCACGGCAACTCCTGATAGATCTTCAAAACATTTCCATCCGTACTACAAAGTACCTTTCGACGACCACACGCCAATAAACCGGGCTCTGGCCTTGCCAATTGTTTTCTGGGGTCTTTTCTATCGAACACTGCCCCGGTGCACGAGACCATTGACAACTATCCAACGTAACTCTGAAGGCTGAAAACACAGCAGATTGATGGTTTCTCTAGACACATGTTGTTGTACCCCGCCAATTCACGGACGAAGATGGAGAACGATGCACCTGCAGAGAGCGGCCGCCGGAGGGATCGTTTCATGGGAAAGCTATTTGGCAGCAGCAGTGTCTCGAGAGAGAGGAAGATGACCAATGAAGAGAGTGCAAACGAGATTTCCGACTTCCTTGGACGCCCTTCGGACAAGCTGATGGTTTCTCATCCCCTCCCTCCACCGCCGCCCACAGTTCCACGGGGCCCGCCGTCCCTCGCCCTCGACACCTCCAAAGTTAGTCGATTCCCGCAATCTCTAGATGTCGAAAACAAATCTCAGCAGAGCCTCGCCCAGCGGGCACGGTCCCACAGCCCACCACGGCCGAGGAAGCACAAGGGACTCATCGTTCGCTTTGCCGATACCTACCCCGAAATCATCGGCGAGGGCGGCGATGAATGTCAGACGGTCGTGGCCGAGATTGGTCGGAGGAAGAGATCTAAATCGGTACCGCTATCTGCGCCTATCCCGCCTACTAAAGAGGGCCATCAATATGCGAGACGGGTGGGGGCTTTCCAAGAAGTAAAAAAGAAAGATGACGAGTTTATACCTGGTCCGATACGCAGGACGCAGACTGGTTTCAACACAATCTCGGATTTCCGCTTAGACGAACCGGGACCGGCTCCTATTCCGTCTCCCGAACCCCCCAAGCCCCGTGCACTTCCTGCAGGTGAGCCGGTGCGGTCTCGCTTCTTAGATACCGACAATCGAAAGGACGAGAACCGTCGCTCTTTCATCGAGATCCATCAACAAGAGCAGCGGCAGGCCGAAGGGATGGCGTTTGCGGAAGCGATGAGAACTTCCAGCGCGAACTCACACCACGAGTGGGACGACCAGGTTTCTTCTCCCGAATCAGTTCGGGATACACCTCCACGCCGTAATAATCTGGCAATACCCATGATGCAGGAACCCACCCTTCCTCCAGAGAGGTCGCAGTCCCACCGACAGCCACCGCCGCTACAGGACTCGGTTTCTGCCGTTTTAAGAACTCAGTCTACGAGATCTCCCTTGAAGCCTTCGCCTGTACAGCAAGGGCCAATGAGGAGCCCTTCCATTAGATCACCCTTACCGCCACCTACCCAGGAACTACCATCAATCCCAAGTTCAGGCAATAGATCTCCTTTACCTCCCTTACCTTATCAGGATGCGCTCCCGGATTTTGATGCTGAATTGGCCAAGCTAAACCGGCCAGTTTCACCTGATGAACTACGCCTAATTACTAGTCATAACGGCGGTAGTCCCTCGTCCCTTTATTCTAATTCTATTCACTCTACGTCTGACCTCTCTCACAAAGCCACGCCGGTTACCCAAAACCCAGCCTCTCGTGGATTTGTCCCCCCTTCGCCTGAGAAGACCAATAGAAGCCTTCATGATGCGGTGGTCTCGGCTGGCGATGATGCGCTAGAAGCTTTTATTAGTCGCACGAAGCACTTATACGAACTGTTCCGCCTCCACGCCGAGCAATTCCGACCGCTGGGAACCTCGCGACCCGATGATATGTGCCGAGCTGCTCTCTGGTGGTTCTTAAAAGGAAGAACCTCGCTGGAGACCATTATTAGAAGTCGTCCGGCAGACCCAGATGAGACTCGACACCTTATAGCGAGATACCAGGCTTTCACCGACTTAGCGAAGGGTTACTGGATAATGGAGCAGGCACTTCCTGAAGTAGCGGAAGGCAAGTACAGTCCTGTGGACGGAGAGTTGGGCGAAGTTAGGCAAGCTTTGATGCACAACTTGAAAAAGCTCTCCGGGTCTATGAAGCGAAACGGTTTATTACCGCCCGAGGAGCCTTTTCTCCCGCAAACGATGGACAAATCTATCTGGGTCGAATATCCCTCAGTGAGCCAAGATATAGTTGCCCTTCTAAATGGCATATGGGGATCGGCTCTTGCTGCCAGCCGGCAGCAAACTCGTTCCATGGATGCGTTAGACGCATTGCCACTTGGCGATAACCCCAAGCATTTTAACTACGGCAGAGTCCCAGCTGACGTGTATCTCATGGAGCAAGGTATGGAGTCGATGCAGACTTATTTCCCTTGCATGTTGTCGATCACTCGGTCACAGACTGAACCGAGTTTGAACTTCACCATTGCGAGCCAAAACGGTTCCGTTTCATTGCGAATTCAGTCAGACAAGAGTGTGGGTCCTACGTGGCAAGACGTCAGATGGAGGCAAGACGCCTGCTCGTTAGAATTAAAGCTACCACGAGGTTTTATGCTCGCCGTCCAGTGCTCACAGCAAGACTACAAGATGCTCTGGAGTATGTACGATTTCAGTTCCAAGGTCCAATCTTATCTGTATCCACGAAAGGACGAATCTGTGAAGCATACGACGACACTTCGTGGCTTCCATTATTTTGATTCGAACCCTCAAGGAAGGACGTTCCCCAAGGAGCCATTAGGACAATGCCAGATAGGTTTATTTGAACGACTCCTAAAGGAAGGGAGTCCTACGGGGCCCAGGACATTCCATCGAGGCTTCCGGCTTGCCGTCGTAACCGGGCCCAGAATAAGGACGCTCAGTGGTGTAACGCATTCCTTCCCACCCCAACTGCCTGTTCAGTTCGCTCTGTTGCGCGGCGATCAGCGCGCGCCTATTCTTCAGTTGGACTTCAATGATGGCAAGGACAAAGGACGGATGGTTCTGACGTTCAACGACGAAGACGAGCGAGAGACGCTGTTGAGGATGATTACCGGAACCTACATCCATCAAGACGAGGAGATTATCGCAGAGGTTCCGTTAGAAGGTATGAATATGTCAGACGGAGTGGATGATACAAAAGGAGGTTATCCGGCCATTCAACGACTACCTTGGCAGCGCGCACGTGTTATCAACGATAAACATGTGGGGGATTCTCCGCCGACGGTCCTGGCAGAGAAGCTCAGGGTTGAGATTGAGTCGTTGGACAGGGGTGGAGTCGGTGTAGTGAGCACTATTACAGATCGAGTCAACGTTGCACCCGGAGAGTTGAGGCTTAGGCTGGGAACAAAGGACATCCTAACACTGCAGGCTCTCCGACAGCCGCAGCTCGACTTGACGGTTTCGCTGCTGGAGTCGCATGTACCTCGAGATTCGCATCGCGAGTTTGCAGGACTACAGAATACCATTCAACGCAGCCAAACAGTGCGAACCTACAGGTTTCCCAGCTTCAAGGATCTGCACGCATTCCAGGCAGGGCTGACAGGGTACTCGGTATTGTTCGACGGCATTGCTGCGAGCCTCAACATCTCCCGACGGAGAATGGTAGTGCCCATCTACAAAAAGTGGGAAGCCGGTACTACGCGTGTCCAGGTGGTACAGCAGGATAAGACGGTCCAGCTATTGGCGTTCTTCGAGGACTGGCATCACGGACAGTGCATGGGATTTGTGCTCAAGGGCACGGACGTGTTCGAATCATTCAACCGAAACGGGAAAGCGGGCTTGAAGCTGCCTGATGCCAAGTTCCCGCTCCCGAGAGTTCCCCACGAGGGCGGTGCGAAGACGGACGACATGGCATTCCTGTGTCTGGATATGCCCGATTTTGCAGGGGAACATGATGACATAACGATAGTATTTGATGACACTTTTGGTAAGCTCTGCAACGCCCTATTTTCTTCAAGTATAAGACTAACAAGCCACTAGAGAGAGACAGACTTTGTTCGGTTCTACCCGCGCCAGTCAAAGGGTCGCGATTGAGTCGAGGTAAATAAGAAGTAGTGTTGGCGAGCACGATTGAAACGAGAACATGATTCATAGCAGAGAGGTTCTGCATAACTTTCGTTTGGTGTCATTGCAAAAAGAGAGAATTTTGCAAGCAAGGCTATGTCCAAGATACCCTCTAGTAGTTATTCGAGCAAGAGACGGAGGCGTCACAAGATGAATTGGTGGGTTTGATTGCTTCTCGAGAGGCACAAGGAACGATAAAAGTGCCTAGCCGACGAGTACGTTATGTCTACATAGCTCCAGACTTGGGTTTTTGAGACGAGAATTCGGACTACCTTAGGTAACTCAGCCTGTTTCCGGACTTCGATAGAAAACTGAATTTTACATATAATACAATGAATAAATCCTTAGTCGACCAAATGTTACTGTCTCTTATCTAGATGCCTGGCCCTAAGATCTCTGCCTGGCTGTGAATGACAGACTTATACGCTCATCCGACGTACGTCATCCATTCTCCAACCCTCGTGGCCCCCTATCTGGTGGCCCCCTGTTTTCAGGATATAAGACGTAGGTAGATTACTACTTTGCGCTCGGCAGCCCCTACGTAGCTAGGTACTCCTAAGTACACTTCGTGCCCAAGGCTGCTCACCACATGTGGTCACTTTGTATGGCTATAAATTACATACTCACTTAGAAGACGACCTGCAGGCACCGGAGGTATTCATGCATATCAAACTAGAACTTAGAACTGCTACTTCATTCACTGGCATATGCATAAGGCAGCCTGACTACATACTCACACAGACATAGCCTTTTCTCTCAAACCCTTTGTTTGCCCTGTGCTTTGTATATATGTAGGAGAGAGTCATACGCTTTGTTTTATTCGACTTCCCAAGTCATTTTACCGGGACGCAAGCTTCTTATTAGAGTCAGGTTAGATAGTGCATATAGTGTTAATGAGGTCATCGGCGTCAGCCCCTTAAGCCCCTCTTCCCCTCCAATAAATTTAGGGGTAACTTATACCTGGTAAAAAGGCAACCTTATTCTATCGATAACGACCCGAGAGTCCGCGTAGCGTGGGAGGGGTACATCATTATACACAGCCCCCCCGAAAACCTTACGTATTAGGTATCAGCAGTAGCAGCAAGTTAGCAAAAAGGCAGCCAAGCAAAAGCAGGAAGCAGGAAGTAGGAAGCGGCAAGCAAAGAAAGACGCAGGCAACCTCTCAGTTGCAGTTGTGACCCCTCTATCTTTTTTCCTATTGTCAGCAACCGCTGCAACAATCTTTTTTTATATTTCTCTCTTGGAACGCCTTGAGCAAAATAGCGATTTTTAAATCCTATCGAAAAGGAAAACATGCACGGAGGCAAGATCACCTCGAGCCTAGGTCGTCGCCGTCGGACACATTCGAATGCTAGTATGTGACGTACCTTTTTGAGATATACAATATCTGCCAAATTTTTTATATAATCTTTTTTTTTCTTTCGTCTTTTCTGTAGTCCCCCGTCCAGCTGTAGCTGAAAGGAAGGAAGACCATGTTCTTCGGTAAGGCTGCGAGATCGCTGACATTTGTACCGCCTTGTCCAGGTAGCAGATCGTCTGGGGACGGCGCCGACGACGATGATACCTCCATTATCGAGCCCGAGCAGGGCAATGGTTAGTGATTCTCTAAATTAGCACTCCTAAAAATAAAAATAAATACGGTGTTCGACGGGACTAACCGAAACGCAGTCCTAACCCACATCATATCCCAACTGCGCCCTGGCGCCGACCTTAGTAGAGTTGTCTTGCCTACCTTCATCCTCGAGCCGCGAAGCATGCTAGAACGTATCACCAAGTGCGTATCTCGATACCTCCAACTTATCGCATAGCGGACTCTGGAGAGCAGAGGCTGACCTAAGTTGAATGTAGCTTTATGTGCCATCCCGAGATGCTCCTCCCGATACCACATATCGACGACCCTGTCGAGCGCTTCGTCTCCGTAGTCAAGTTTTATCTCAGTGGTTGGCATATCAGACCGCCGTATATATACCTCCCACAGCTCTTCTATTTATAGTTGGTGAAACGACGACTAACATCTGGCTGTAGGGGTGTTAAGAAGCCTCTTAATCCGATCCTCGGCGAGGTGTTCTCCTGTTATTGGGACCTGCCCGACAATACCCGCGCCTACTACATCTCCGAACAGACGTCGCATCATCCCCCTAAGTCGAGTTATTTTTATATGGCCCCCGAGCACCATATTCGCATAGACGGCACCCTGAAGCCTAGGAGCAAGTTCTTGGGCAACTCGGCCGCCAGTCTTATGGAGGGAATCGCTGTGCTCACCTTGGCGAATAGGGGGAAGGATCCGAAAAAGGGAGAAAGATAGTATGTGAAACTCGCGAGGCTATAGCATAAGGACTAGCTAATGTGCGTGTGTAGTTGGCTTACGCAGCCTAACATGTACGCGAGGGGAATCCTGTTCGGCAACATGAAGTACGAATTAGGCGACCATAGCGTTGTGCGATGCCCCGAGCTGGGCCTCTCGGCTGACGTCGACTTTAAGACGAAGGGCTGGGTTAGCGGTACGTATAATGCCATCGGGGGTACGATAAAAGACGACCGCACCGGGCAGATCCTCTTCGAGCTATCGGGTCTATGGAGCGAGGAGATGTTTGTCAAGGATCTCAGGGTAGGTAGCCCTGCAAATAATGTCGTCTCACCACCGGCTAACGAGGAGTTCAGAATGGGCACAAGGATATGTTCTTCGACGCCCGAAAAGTAAAGTCTTCGAAACCACGCGTCCGACCACTGGAAGAACAAGATGAGCGGGAGTCGCAAAAGCTATGGCGGAAGACGGCGCAAGCGGTGAAAGACAGGAATCACGAACTAGCAACCGACGAGAAGACCAAGGTCGAAGATCAGCAGAGAGACGAGGCGGCGAGTAGAGTAGCGGCAGGCGTAGAATGGCATCCGAGATTATTTAAGAGAGTGGACCATGACTACGGCGACGCGGTAGATATAGAACACTTGGAGTGGATTATCAATGCTCACATGTGGGTTGGCCCATTTTCCACGGTTTTACTATGATGTTCGATATTGCTTTTACTAACCGAGAACTGAAAGTGATGGCGCAACGCCGGAAAAGCAAGCCGAGCAGATTATGGCCATTTACCCGATAATACCGGGCCAAAAGCCGAGCGACCGGAACATCATTCCGCCAAGCTCATCGGCCGGGAACCCGCAAAGTGCCGGTCATCCCGCCTCGGAGGATAAGAAGGACGACGACGATCTGATCGACTTTGGCCAAAACGACGAGCAGCCTGCCGCCGCCGCTCCCGCCCCGGCCGCGGCGCCGTCGTCCAGGAGTGGTAGCAAGGACATCTCGAGCATGCTGAAATCGACGAGCCGCGAGCCGGAGGGGCCCCTGATCGACTTTACGGGCGATATGAAGAAGGACCTGCCGGCGGCGCCCGGGATGAAGAGGGGGGACACGGCCGAGAGCAACGACGACTTCTTCGACGCCCAGGGATGATGACGTGGTTGTTGTTGTTCTCGCCTCACGCACGAGATGATGAGGCGGGCGGCTCTGTGGCAATAGGAAGGAAATAATATACCAGACACATCAACCAGCCAACGTTCCACGTTCCATCCCATTGATCCATTCTCCGTGCTCGAGTATTCATGAGGCATAGGGAGGGTTTCATTTCATGTGCATTTCTCGAGGATGGGAGGGGGTAGGTCGCCTCGGGTTAGAAGATTGGAGGGTCGTGAGGAGCTGGACTAGACACGCGGATGGATGGATGTCCCTCTTGGGTAGTAGATGTCGGAACTTGCATAGCTGTAGCAATATCAAAGAGAAGCCAGGTTACAAGGATATATATGAAATAGCATGCACACTATCATGAGTTTCACATCACGCAAGGTAAGATAACTTTAGGATGTAGGTAAAGAGTAACACATCGAGATTCGCGATGCTCAACGTCTTTTTTTTCCATTCATGATTTACATGAGACTTGGTAGGAAGCAACAGGCAGAGCTACCTATCACGACTTGGAGTACTAGTACAAAAACAGGACGAAACGGAATCGCGAATTTTTGCTCTTTGCCGCCTCGCATGTCATCTGCGAAAAAAATCATTTTCCACCAACGCCGAAAACCAAACCATAAAGGTTTTTTGCCCCCTTGTTAAAACCAAACAACGATGCCTCTTGTATTGTGTGTAGAGGGGGGAGGGAAGAAGAAATGGTGACTCGTTCGTTCTCCGTCCTCCCGAGTCGCTTGCGCGATAGAAGAACAGAATAAATATGAAAACTACCAAGGGGTATCCGGTGTACTGCCACTGCCACTGCTGCGCGTCAGACTCGGAGGAGTGTAGTAACGATAATAATCTCTTTCTCTGTACTTTCGTTGCCGAGCGTAGTCGCTCTCCTTCGCGCTCTCCTCCTCTTCGGTCTCGATGCTCTCCATTGTATTATTTTCGTTATCTTCTTCCGGATCCGGCTTCGCCCGGTAGTCGTAGTCGTATTGGTCGTCCCGCTCGAGCTTCACGCCGTAGTACTTCTCGGCATCGTACTGGTAGTCTTTAAAGAGCAAGTCCCACTCGCGACGCCATCGTGCCGCCTCTTTTCCCGCTTCGCCGGCGTCGGCGTCCTCGTCCGTATCCGTAGTAGTGGCGGCAGTTGTAGTCTTAGTACTACAGACCTCCTCTTCTTCGGCCGGCCGAGAGCAGCAAGGGCGCTCGCTCTAGTAACGCTTGCGGGTGGGCTCGGGGCTCGGGCTGCGGCTGACGCTCTTCTCGTCGCGCCCCCGCATCTTGAGCCACTTCTTGGTCGACAGCGTGAGGTCGCGCTCGAGCTCCGGGCTCGGGTTCTTGCGGTGGATGAAGTTGCAGAAGCCGCCGCGCACGCAGCCCTCGCCGCTGTTGAGGCGGCAGCACGCCTCGCGGAAGTCGGTCACGGGCGACAGCTCGCAGTAGACGGGCCTCCCCGCGTACCAGCGGGAGTTGAGCTGGTCGCACGCCTTCTGCGCCGCGTCTTCGTACTTGAAGCGCGCGTACACGTTGCCCACCAGGTGGTCGTTGGTGTTGTCGCAGACCACGAGCTCCTCGAGCTCGCCGTATCGGCACAGCTCGCACCACAGGTCCTCGTAGAAGGCGTCGAAGTGGTTCGCGCACTGCTCCGGTGTCAGGCGGGCCCGCGCGTCGTGCGCCGGGTTCTGGTACATGCTGGGCAAGAGGATGGTTTGCGAATACGACGGCTTGACGTGCTTTCGCGAGCATCGATCTCCGTGTCGGCACGCCCCGATTTTGTAGTAGAAGGAGCAGTTCACCTTGTCCTGCTCCGTGCCGAAGATGGACGCGAGGAAGTTGGCCATCTTTGCTGCCGGGTTTGTTGTTGGTCGGGTTGATCGGTGGCTTTGAGGATTACGATTTATTGCTGGTTGTTGGGCGGACGAATGGGTTGGAGGAAAGGTGATGTTTGTTTGGTTGCTGTTCTTTAAGACGAGAGTCGCGACGATTGATTCAATTAAGCGCGCAAAAATAAGAATTACACGATTGGGATTGAATCGAAATCGCAATGAGCGTGATCGTCTGTTGAAATTCCTAGGTATCGGTAGATTTATGTAGGAGGCGAAAAAAGGTTGAAGAGGTTGAAGGCGACGATGGGAAGAAAGAGAATGAAAGGCTGAAGTGAAGGTGGGGACTACTAAAAGCTAAGGCTGACCAATCACGCAGCGTATGACCTTCCCTGAGCTATGGTGGGTCACCTCACCAGCCACATCTAGATGCTTCCACAGCCACACGCTCCGGCTCGGAAGATTAATCAGCTATGGTTTACGTACTTAAATGTGGTTTAATCGAATTATTCATCTAGGAATGTTTTCCCGAGCTAAGGGGTATATTCCGTCTGAACACTATGTAGACCTACGAGTATGTTTGCTACTATAGGTGAGTTCAAAGCGTAGATAGATCCATGTTATCGGATCTTACGCAGGGAGGGTTTCATGTAAAGTGAGAAGAGCTCGATAGTTAAACACAGACCTTTAAGGTGCGCCCAAAGTGCGACATTGACCTGAATTTAACTTGGAACAGAAAACTGACTACGTACGACCTGGTAGACGAGCATCGTTCCTCTAAGAAACAATACCTTAAAATAGGTTCCACAGCATACTCTCTATCCTGTTATTATTGGGAACGGATTACTGATCGGAATACTGATACCTTTTTTCATAAACCTATATACATAATCAACACAACACTAGCCTGTCGCCTGTCACGTCACGAGAACGGTTCCAACTAACTGATATCCATCGACCACCGAGCTCAACCACTACCTTACTCCTCTTAAACAACGATCGAGTATTGGTCTCTTTGGTGGGACCTAGGTACTTTCCGTAAATACCACACCTCCAGTCTAGTCCTCCTCGAGACACTCAAACTTTTAGCTTCCCCCTTTTCTCTTCACGTCCCCGTCCCGTCCCACGTCGTCAATCTGCTCTCCCGCTCCCATAACCTCCTCAATTCATGGCCAATAACAAGTTAATAAACAGAACAAGGCAAGCGCCCCGCAAAAATATGCAGGGATATCATTTGTTCACTCCCAGAACGCCGGGCGAAAAAAAGGATCAAGACCAGGCTTACTAGTAAAGCTTGGGCGGGCATTTTCGGTATATACTAGTCGGATCGACCCGATATAACGTAGGGGTTGTTCAGCGGCTAGCCATAATGCGTCGGTATAGCATCATCACTGAAGCTCATGGTTGCAGATGAGACAATGGAGCGGCTCCGTCCAAGACTTTTCTCCCCCCGTCACGCTGTCTCGGAGATCTGTCACCTCGAGCATCGGCGGGCTGAGGTCACTCTGGATGATAGCCTCGAACAGTCCTTCGTATGGCTTAATTGCTGTCGGATCGTCACGTTCCGACTTTTTCGGTCGTCCTCTCCGCTTAGGCTCAGCAACTGAGACGTTTGCGCTCTCGGCTTTGATCGCAGGAAGGGTACCTTCGACGTCGGCAAGTTTTATTGTCTGCTGGTGCTCTTCAGGCTTGACGTCGATCGATTGCTCCGTGGTTTGCGCCGCGCCCGACTCACTAGGACTCAGGGGTCGCTTAGCACCCTCACCACCTTCCTCTTCCTTCACCGGCGCAGACTTATGAGGCTTATCGGTTCCTAGACGTTTGTACGTCTTCAGGAGTGCTTCGTGGATCAGGCATTCATCGTGAAGCCACCTCTTACAGTCTTCGTTCGAGCAGCCAAATAGTCGCTTGTCTGGATTTTCGGGACGATTACATTGGCAGCGCAGTTCGGCAGACTAAACCTCGTTAGTTAGCACGCGAGTCAGGACAAAGGCCTTTTAGACTTACAGAAAGTTCCATGCTGCGGACATCGAACGCCTGGCGCCAATAAAGCGCAGGCTGCACCTCTTCTTCGTTTGTCTCGTCCCATTGGTTGACGGTCGCTGCGGCAGTGACACTAACCACATTGATCACGTCCACTATAGCTTTGTTAGAAAAGCGACGCAAACACGGAGGACCAAGACATACTATGATTCGATGCGATCAACTCATTCGCACCATGATACCACTGTCTTCCCTGAACCTGCCTCTTCCCATCCAGCGTTCCGGTCGGTAACTCGTCTGGCCAATACATCCAATACACGCGCGCATAGACGTGATGCTCGTCGCTTGCTCGAATCTCGAGGATTCGCGCAACCCAGTCGTCATCCGACTTCTTCCTCGGTTGCAGGGTCTCGCCCGGATTCTTCTGGCGCTCGATCGTCGAGTTATTAGCGACAAATATGAAGCCTTCGCTCCAATACTTGACACCATTGACTGTTGTCCTATTATTAGCGAGGTGCGCAAGTAGGGAAAGAAAAACAGGGTACCTACGAACAAAGCTATTGTATCGCGTCATGTCCATCCACTTCTGATACGGTTGGACCTGATAATGGCGGTCCATAGTATTATTAGGATCTTTAAATTTGCCCAATGGTGAAAAGGGCGAAGCTTGGAGCAAGATCTTGGGCTGAGGGTGGTCTTCGTTGGACTCTTGTCTTCTGCGCTTTACTTTCTTTTCCTTCTCGTTGGGGTCGGGATGGACGACGCTAAACGGACATTCTGCCTGACTCTCCTCCAAATCGGGACGCGGTCGCTTACGAGCAGTCGCCATCGTGGGATATTTCGTACGAAGCTCACTACGTTCGGGGTGGATGAGGATTGAGTGTGGGATGTTGACGTTGACGCGGATGGAGAATCCTGATTAGGGAATATGCCGACTTGTTATTGGTGGACGATTGCGCTTGAAGGGGGGGGAAACGGTTTGATCCTGCGCGCGCAGTCGATAACAAGCCAAACACGATTAGAAACTACCAAGCAAGGCAGACGGCAGAATAGAGAAGTCGGCGACTTTGAAGGAAATGGTGGCCCGGTGCCTACTTGTCGCTGGTGATGACCTGGACGAGGTTTGATGAGCTTCGGGAGGTTGCGATTGAAGAAAATCGTAAGCCGGAAACAGGCGTGGCGGGGAAGGGGGGAAAATATCTGGCAGCTTGGCGCGTCTCTTATAAACCGACAAATAATGCTAGAGAGAGATACAGAAAGATAGGCCCCGAATCTGCAGTGCCGCAGGAGTCAAAATTGCAACATAACCAACGTCTAATCGGCTTCGGAGAGCTGCTAGATGTAACGAGCCTATCAAAAAGGAGCATGCGATGCAGAAACGGCCCTTCAAAGCTCTTCGTTGCGGACCCGATTGGCGATTGGGGGCTGTATTAGACGTTACCCAGGCCGCTACGGCTACGGCTATAGCAAGGAAAAGGAGAGAAGAGAAAAGAGAGAAGGAGTTTAGTCGGCGATGAATTAGGTATTGCGATGGGCGCGCTCCTTATTTTTTGCGATTTTAGCCACCACCTGCCACCAGCACGACAATTCTCTTCTTAAGGAATTATTAAATATTTGGAGAAGGACGGGGGAGGAGAAAGACGCGAATGGAGGAAAGTCGCCTAAGCAGCTAAAGCCAAGTCTTCAAAATACTGGACACTTTCCACCGAGCTGCATACTACGCTAAGCCCCTTTTGTTTACCACCGATACGTGCCGTGTGTTACCGTACCTTAGCTATAGGTACCGAGGTATACTATATGTCCAGGTACCCCTGGCTATATCGGAAGCTGTCAGCTGAGAGCTCTCTGGCAAGCTGGGAGCTATGACAACCACTTCATATTCACTTTGTTAAACATTCAAAGTTGTTTACCCAGTTCTTTCGAATAGCTAATCTCTATAGGAGACTATGTTGAGTGAATTATTCTTATACTCCTTTTAAAAAAGGGTAGGTATGAAAGTACTATCTGATATGATATACGAGTGTACCTATAGGCTATACTTATCAGGTAAGTAGCTTCTTCTCATTGGCTTAGCTGTAATAGTCTACTATGTATCCAATGGCATTGGCCAGTTTTGGTATAATATCGCGAGCAGCATGCCAGGCAAGAGGCATCAGGTGAAAAAAAGGTTACACGGGACTTGTCCAATATAGTTTGATAGTTAATTAGATGGAGTCTGAGATTAAGAAACTACCTAGGTTAGGTAGACATCAGATGGATGGGCCTATCCACATTTTGTTTTGCAATGTGTAGCCAACGCCGTCGCTATGCAGAATAGAGTATGCAGGATAGAAAGTCCCTGACATGAGAGAACTCCAGAGGTGTTATAAATATTATGGTCTCGCCTCATGATCGTCAACCCCCTCATGATTGCTATCATAAGTAGCCAGCATTCCTTCGCTTTCGGAATTATCACGGGAATTGTCGCCATTGCTATTTCCTACGTTCTTGAATCCTTCGATCACCTCAGCCAGTTTCTCTCCCTCGAATTTGCCACGTTCAACATTGACAAAGTAGATGATCGGGGCGGGGATACCGACCAACGCTGCCAGGAACCAGAATGCCGGTCGAATTTCCCCAGTGGCATCTATGATAGCTCCCACTATTACGGGCCCGAAGATACTGGACCCCTTATCCGTGATGGCATAGAGAGCGTAGAATGCAGCTTCAGATCCGGGAGGAATCAGCTCGCCGTACAGCGACCGGCAGTACGAACTAAGTCCGCCGAGCACGAATCCGTAAACAGCGGCCAACAGGTACATCTCCCACGGCCGCTGGAGCCCGATAACTCCCCATCGCTGAACGATGGGTAGGTAGCCAAGAAGACCATAGATAGGGATAGTTTCGAAGAGAGCAACGCAGCCCAGAATAGTCTGATGCGGCCGCAACTTAAAATGCCTGGATATAAAGGACCAGCCGAACGCGCCCATGACACCAGTACTAGTAGCTATGACGTTGATCATCCCAAGCGCCCACGGCTTCATGCCCAGCTGGGTCTTGGCGAACAATATTGCCGTCGAAGATACCGTCGCAATGGCATCGGAGATGAGGAACCAGCTCGCCAGGAATAAGACGATGTCAATCAAGCGGCGCGCCAGCTTAATGGTCCGGAACAGATTCTTCCACGAGTATGCGATATATGATAACCAAGCGCGTGTGCCTCGGTATGCACTCTGCACAAGAGGAGGGCCGGGTCTAGGTCGAAGCCACATGGCCGCCGGTATTGTGAAGATAGCCCACCACGCCCCGATGAAAAAGAGTACGACACGTTGTGACCAGGTCGAGCTACCCATCGCCACAAGTATCACGATAGAAGCGCACTGTACGAACAAGGCGGCGCTATAGCCAATCCCAATCCCTTGCGCGGATATCTGCATCGATAGCTGAAGCTCGATGGAAGTAATCTCCTCGTGAGTCGGTACTCGCCGCAGATCGTGGATATCATCATCATCGCCTTGCGGTAGGAGAGCAGTTGTCGAGCTGCTTAGCGGGTGTTCGTCGAGAGTCGCGGAGGTCGAGAGAGATTGCGACTCGATCAGTGTCTCGTCTTCGAGATCGAAGTCTTCTGGTATGCCGGCTACTGATTCCTGTACTTTCGGGTGATGACGGACGAGGAGGGGGAGGAAAGAGTTCAAGAGAACAAAGGAGGCCCCGAATGATGTGTTGGAGATAATGGTAAGTAGTGCGCCGAGTATATATATCTCTTTGGAGATGAAGATGTAAAACATGACGCAGAAGCTTCCCACCCAGGCGAACGTCAGTAATAAGCGTTTCCGGTAATTGCCGTGGTCGGCCGCACAGCTGATGCTGACTACTAGGAGTGCCTGGAGGAGGACGCTGATGCTGAAGGTATACATGGCAAAGCTGGCCGTGTTGATTTCGATGCCCAAGACAGTGACGATACATTGGCCACTAGAGTTGTTGTCGCAGGGCGTTTCTCGATCGGATAGTAGGACGCCATTTTCTCTTGCTAAACTCTCTAACAAGATCGGAATGAAGGAAGCTATTTGCAGCAAGGTGAGCTTGGGTTGAATATGTTTATTTATAAACTAATGATAGACTATGTCTAGTTGTAGTTGTAGTTGTAGTTGTAGTCGTAGTCGTAGTCGGTCTCGGACACGATCGCCATCGGACTATCTAAGTGGACGGGAACGTGGACGTGGACGATGGGAAGTATAGGATGCAGTTACTCACATATAGCTATTAATAGTTAGCATTAATTCGAAGCGTAATCATAGTCATAATAGTAAAATAGAAGAGTCCAAGACTAACCGCATATCACGTAGGTCTCTGCTGCAAAGGCATACATGTACCAACCAGCAAGCTCTTTGGTGCTAGTCGGACGCGTGTCTTCGCCAGGATAGCGACCGGGAGGCGGGCCATTTTCGACATGGTCGATACTGGGTGCTGGGGTCATTCTGCCTGACTCGGTGGATGTCGAGCGCTCATCGTCAGCTTCAAAGGAGGAAGAATGTGAACGGAGAGAGTATTTGGACACGATTGACTGGACTGAAAGTAAGCGTGAAGTTGGAGCCGGGCGGCGCAGCTGTTCATCGATCCGAGGGACCATTATTGGTTAGGCGTTTTAGGTACCTGTAGACCTGTAGGCTAGGTGTGATTGGGGGTGCTTAGGGGGTTGGGGGTGACGGAATAGCGACGAATATGGCGCTGTGCAACACCTGAGCTGCCTGCCCGCCTGCCTGTCCAGAGCCTGCCGGAGGTAGCGTTGACTTAAAACCTAATCTTTAAAAGGCCCTAAGAGTTTCTATTAGCGGAGAGATAAAAAGTAACCGGTCTAATACTTACGAAACACCTGAGTACCTAACAGAGAACTTGGATCTCTTAATTAAACTCTTAGAGCTGGTTTGTCGAGTCTCTTCCAAAGTCTTGACCGGTCAAAACATTACCCTACCAACGAAGCAATCCCTTTTCTCCGCTAGTTGACCTATGGAATGCGCAGGATCCGTCCAATTCCTCTCATGTTCAGTTCGATGCAGGGTCTTCCCATCTAAGAACAAATATCGCAATAAAGTCTTTCTTATTTCTTATTCGTTAGTGCTATACCTTGTATATTCCGATGGCGACTGCGACTGCGACGACGACTGTGACGGCAACCTCAGACAAGACACCAGCGCTACTGACTCTGGAACTGAATGAATGAATGTGATGGAGGAATGAATGGCGAAGGAGGAGAAAGTATAAAAGGCTACCCATATTCCACACAAAGAAGAATAATGGATCTTTTGATACCAGCCAAGTACTGCAGCTACATAGAACTAGCAGCCCCATACCCCCTTCTAACTTACATACCCAAGTATCTATCTCTCCCCCCTCGTTCATAGCCCGATGGTTCACGAACAGCATCCCATGATGCTGCGGGGAAAGCGGGAAGCAAGGCTGAGGGCAATGATCGTCACTAAACCCCATGGTCAAGCCGATTATCCGTCGTGGAGTTAGCAAACAATACCAGAATACCAGAATACCTATCCGTCAAAGGCTTCAGTGCTAACACTTTGCGCTATCACCATCAGAAGGAAGATCTACCGGGCCTCGTTGCGGAGCGCTTCTGATTGGAGCGCAACATCGAACGACGGGCTCCCATTCACATGCCATTTTTTTTTAACTTGTGGGCATACTATTCTATTCCCTATGAGACTAGAGCTAACATTCTTGCTGAATGTCTTCTCGAATAGGGAATCGTCTTCTAACGGTGTGCCAACTTAGGTAAAGTTAAGTAAATCCCAACAATATCAAGCTAGTCTAGCATTTCCTGGACCTGACCAGTTTGACCTCCTAGACATGAGATCCCTGAGGGCCTAGCTCCCGATTGTTGACAATGTGAATATGGTATAGCCCCGGCTAGTCTTAGCTAAGCAGTTTCTATGTAGATTAGCGAATGCTACACTCCTCAGTACCCGTGGCTTTCTTTGAAGTCTCGCCCATGCCTTATTATATAATCAGAATATAGGAGCCTCCTTCAGCCTGTATTTAACGTGGGATATTTGCTATTTCGCTTAGTCTGGCATCTTTCATACCACATGTGAGTTGAGAATTAGGCACCTTGAATATCCCCGTTTACTATAGGGTTGACGACATGGGATAGTCTGGCTGGACCGGAAGAGGCTTTATCAGAGATATCTCTCACAGGTTAGCCCTGTTTGATGGCATCGAGCTTATACGGTCTCAGTTCGTTGTACTTCGCATCTCGTGACTCGTGGGCTAGAGATGAGCTATGAGAGGTGCGCATAAGCTCACAGCTCTGAGGTCTAGTTCACACATTGCTTCGGAGTCCTGACGCCGTGCGCCTTCTATAAATATGACAGCTGACCCCGTACTATATAGCAACCACGTATATGCCCGTTACCAGCATCGGTTTTAGGCTATTCGGCGTAATGCCCCCCACGGCGCCCTCTTTCGCGGAGCCGTCTGGGGTGCCTCGCTAGGTTAACAGCGCCTCTGCGCTCTACATAGTATTATTTTATTAAGACGTCTCCTATGGTCTTATTAATATTGACGGGCCGTTGTCACCGGCTTCCCCTCAATCTCGTCTTATTAACATAGGGGTAACAGACCTAGAGAGAAGGATATTTCCGTCTTGGGAATTAATCACCACGCTGTCCTATTTTGCCGCCGCCAAGTTCTCCAATTATTGCCTTGCTAGATGTGACCATGGAACCAAGGTCTAGCCTTTCCTACCACGGGCACGATCTTCCGTCGTCTCTTGACGGAGGACTATAAAAGCCTCGGGAGGCCTAGCTGTCACGCCATCCTCACCTTTCACCCCAAGCCCTTACCGACCACGAATAGCTCAGTACTCAAGTCGTAATCGACAAGACCGGTAACCATGAAGTCTTCCATCCTGTTTATGCTGGCGCCTCTGGCCGCCTGGGCTGCTCCCGCCGAGCTCGCCGAACGCCAGTCCGCCGACAGCATCGACCAGATGATCAAGGCCAAGGGGAAGCTGTACTACGGAACCTGCGCCGACCAGAACCGCCTGTCGACCGGCAAGTCCGCCGCCGTCATCCAGGCCGACTTCGGCCAGGTGACCCCGGAGAACAGCATGAAGTGGGACGCCACCGAGTCTTCCCAGGGCAACTTCAACTTCGCGGGAGCGGATTACCTCGTCAACTGGGCCGTCACGAACAACAAGACCATCCGCGGCCACACCCTCTGCTGGCACTCGCAGCTGCCCGGCTGGGTTTCGAACGTCCGCGACAAGGCGCAGCTGACCAAGGTCCTCCAGAACCACGTCACCACCCTGGTGACGCGATACAAGGGCAAGATTCGGGCCTGGGTGCGTGTTATACGTTATTGTTGCTTGTATGCAACGGGGGTTTCCTAAAACGGATATACTAACTTCCAAACAGGACGTCGTGAACGAGATCTTCAACGAGGATGGCTCCATGCGCCAGTCCGTCTTCTCCCAGGTCCTGGGTGAGGACTTCGTCCGCATCGCATTCGAGGCAGCCCGCGCGGCCGACCCCGATGCTATTCTGTACATCAACGACTACAACCTCGACCAGCCCAACTAGTACGTACAGCCCATGATGCATATGAATCGGACAGCCTTACTCGTTTCAATCGTGTCTGCTATAATGAGCGTTGCTAACAATTTCCTGCAGCGCCAAGCTCACTACGGGCATGGTCGCCCACGTCAAGAAGTGGATCGCGGCGGGCGTCCCCATCGACGGCATCGGGTCGCAGGCGCACCTGTCGGCCGGCCTCGGCGCCCAGGCCGCGGCCTCCATCAAGGCCCTGGCCGCGACCGGCGTCAAGGAGGTGGCCTTCACCGAGGTCGACATCCAGGGCGCGCCCGCCAGCGACTACGCCGCCGTCACCAAGGCCTGCCTCGACGAGCCCAAGTGCGTCGGCATTACCGTCTGGGGTGTCCGCGACTCTGTAAGTTGCTTTTCTGTCCGTTCCGCAAACGCCTAGAAGCTGCTTGCTAATGATATGTGTATACACAGGACTCCTGGAGAGCGAGCACCAACCCCCTGCTGTTCGACGGCTCGTTCAACCCCAAGCCCGCCTATACCGCCGTCGTCAACGCTCTGAAATAAGCGATCGAGATCGAATTAGCGAACGCTGGTATTTTTTCGAGAATGGGAGGAAAAGTTTTTAAGACCTGCCATTGAGATTAGCTCACGATCTGCTGTATATATTTCAACGTCTGAAATGTGAATATATGAAGTCCTAAGTCCTATCACGTACACCAATCACGGAGATATCTGTGTATGTTCAAATGATGTGGGTGCATTAAACCATATAACCATCTAGGTAGCATAGAGATGTCACAAAGAGAAGGCCTGGATCTGGTAGAATAGTGATAAGTATGTAGAAGGATATCATAATAAGTCAAATCGAATCAAAACTAGCAAGCATTGCGGTTGCTAGGTGGATATTAAGCTAGAATGAGATCGTCGTCTCGCTTCTTTCACCGTCCCCCCGTTACGAGGTTTAAAAAAGAATTCATGCTTCGTCGTAAAAAAATCTCCCGATGCTCACCGCGCCCTCTCTCCGTCTCTCTCTTTCTCTCAACCGTCCGTATGTAGCTTCTTTCTCCATTTCCCAAGCGTAACCCGTCGTCATATCCGCCGTCGCCGTTCGCCCGTCTTCCCCTTTCTCGAAATTTCTTATTTATTTCTTGAAGCGGCCAAAGATCTTGTGCTTCAGCTTGTCGGCGAGGCTCTGGTTGGGGACGGCGCCGCTGGGCGGGGCGTCGACGACCTTGACGTGCTGCTTGTCGGCGACGACCTTCTGCGCGGCGGCCTGGTCCTGCGGCGACAGGTGCACGTTGGCGGCGCCGCCGCGGCCCACGTGGAAGCTCTCGTTGTCCGTCGACTTGCGCACCGCCTCCTCCGGCACCAGCTCCTGGTCCGCGCGGGCGGCGGCGGCCGGCTTGTCGGCGTCGGCGATGTTGGCTGCGCCTGTTTGGTTGGAGGGTAGGTTGTTAGTGTTATATGTGTGGGAGGGGGGGCGGGAGAGGAACATCAGGAAGGGTGGGTAAGTGGCGATATATCTTTTTTGGAGAGGTCAAGCTCTAGCTCTCGTCTATGCGACCGAGGCTGTAGATTTGTGAGAATGGAATAAAAACTTGCCTCCTCGTCCCGTGCTGAATGCGCCGTCACCGTGGCTGCCCTCCTCGCCCTGTCGCACGATCTCGCCGTCGACATACTTGGTGTCGTCCGGGTTGATATTGCCAGCGCCTCCGCGGCCGTGGGATACTTCGGGCGTGGTCATTGTAGACGGGATCTGCGATAAGCAACAGGTCTCAGCTACGTTATTCCTGGTTGGTATAGCTTGTAATGGAATTACGATACGAGTTCCCTCCCTGGAAAGAGATGGGCGACCACACGGGGGATCGGGTCGAAGCTCTCTTTATTAAAAGAAAAGGAACCCTAACCCATCACCTTCGTCCCGTTTCTGCAAATCACCACGGGCAAAATCATACGTACATGATGAGGTAGGCAGGTGGTTGAGGGATATACAGAATAGAATAATATAACGTGTCTATTATGTTGAGGAATTACATACCTGAATTATGTACCTTTTTTTTTTTAATGTTGAAGTTGGGGAAGAAAAGAATTAGGAAGGACGTCGGAAAGGCGTTTGCGAATGAGGGTTTGGCTTTTTTTTTTCGATAGCCGCAAAGTGACAATGACAAAACGGCAAATCTTTCTCCTCTCCTTTTTTTCCCCTTTTACCTTTCCACCTACTTTTCAGGACCTTTTTCATTTATATCCTGGCCCATGCCTAAACGGCTTCGTCCTATCGATGGCAAACGCCAATACCCGTCCAGCACAGCCCCGGGTTCCTAGTCCGCGACCCAGTAGACCCCGACCCCGGGGTTCCAGCTTCGTACGATATCGTATCGGCATCATGAATTCCAGCCACCACTGCGCTGGGAATCACAAGGCTTCCCTGCAGCGACCAATGGCATTGCTCCTGAATGATTCGTGCAGGCTTCTAGAACAATAAGCATTCGAATTCGGAGTACCCAGCTGATAGGCAACAAGTAAGAATGACTCCTCGTTTACACCCCCGTCCTCTAGCAATTCAGCCGTACCTGAGGGTATTGGTAGAACCTATCCGAGCCCGTGGAAATTCAATTCCTATTTATCAGTCGCCTGACGTAATTCTAGCTTCTCACCCACCAGATAAGATGGCAAGCTGCCACTGGTTGGTCGGTGACCCCCGCAGGGGCTGAAGGGATTCATTAATGAATGCCAAGCCAAGTAGCTTTCTTATTCCAGCTAGCTCCAAATTCCCCAGCACAGCTACAAGCGATATGCGATACGCGATATGGTAGCTTCATGTAGGAGGTCCAGAAGAGGTCCAAGCTTCTAACTTATTAACTGAAGCTCATGTGGAGCCTCTGCTATTTTCCCCTTGCTAAAAAAGGGAAGTTATATTCAAGTCGTACTCTAATATCGTACTCTAATACCATATTGGCAGGACTAAGGATTGCGCAGATGAGACATGCATGAACGGATCTGATCGATCTCAATTTTTTCAGCCTTACCAAATCAGCCGAAATCTGCGAGACCCTGTACCTAGCACGGCTACGGGTATTCAGTATTTTATTCAGTATTTTACTGAGCGGCTCCTTGTCGGCTTCATCGTTGGCGGTACATGATGCCGAAGGGCTGCCGTTCGTTTATTCAAATACTTTCATAAGCACTGGGAATCCGTTGCGTTGAGATCTGGCTGGGTTATCTTCACGTCGAGGTATTTGTTATATTTGACAACCTGCCTACCCATAATTGCCGATAGGCTGCCCGAGCCTCGATGTCACCGTGAGAAGTCTTACGTGCATAGTTAGCGATCGGTGGCTTGTTACGACGTCGTCGACTTTCGTCCTACCGCAGCTATTATGGCGAGGTTCGACTCATTCAGTCCCATTGGCAACATCTGTGGTTAATAATCCTAGAGACAAGTTCACCACAATTTCTCTACGGACCAGTGTTCGAGGGAGACGGCAGTACGGCCGTGGCTTTGGGCAGGTGGAAGATGCAACTTTGAAGTAGGTGGAATTCCGCCGCTTTTCATACGGCAGAAAATATGCCGTGAATTGATCAGCTTCTTGTTACGGCTTGTTACAACTTGTCAACAATTGGGTTCTGCATGACCTTATCTATGTCTTTCGCTGGATTCTGAAGTGAGAGGCGGGTACAGGTGCGCCTCTAACTAGTAATATTTCGAGCTACGATTCATCTTACGCATCGTACTCTGCCACAAGACAGACGATGGTCCAGTCAGCACACATAAACAGAGGCTGCGCTATGCACCTGGGAAGTTGTGATACATCACTTAGGAAGGCTGAACGGTATACTATTTCGATGTTACCGTCAGTGGCTTGTATCACCATCTCATCATATCGTCATTCAAAATCACACCATACTTGGGCGGTGTCGTAGTTACACGAAATATGTATGTGATTTAGTGCCCTTGGATACACAGTTACACGAAGTTGGGTAGAGAAGTTGGCGACCCTTGCGCCATTCGGTAGATCAAAAGGATCATCATACGACATCTCGCATGGAAATTCCGCCCGAATAGCTCAAACATGACTGTTACCGGGTAATTAACTGATACTAGGGCCAGTCTCTGCCGCGAGCTCTCCTAGCCGGACCGAAAGTCTAAACTCGGGGCGCCGTACCGCATCACGTGTAAATTTCTAAAGAGAGAGAGGTTCAAGGTCGGTAGGTAGGTAGGCAAATAGCAAACGACCAACAATGGAATCCTGATACTTGATCCGATCAGTTTTCCCAGGAAGGCAGGTATGTAAGCGCTGTGCAGATAGGGGCTATGCGAAGATCGTCTGTTTATTTGTCCATCGAGCTTAGCGGTACGGGGGGTTTTTGGTGTAGGGAAGAGAGAAACACCAAGCCGGCACGGACGCATCGCGGCGCCTAACAAGCCCAACGTGAGCTTGACACGCGGGGTGCCAAGCTGCATGTAGCTCACTAGTCGGACCTTCGCATCTCGGGATGGTAAGTTAGGTGCCGGCTTGACAAGCCTGCCAGCCTGCATACAACATGCACTTTGTTAAGGGGGCGTGGGCGTGGAATAGCGGCATAGGACATGGGACAGCATGGAAAGTCCTAGACGAGGCAGACCAGCAGGCCAACAGGCCAACAGGCATCGTTACTGGGATCTCGGCCGAATTCAGCTTCTTCCCCCCTCTGCCTCCTTATGGGTTCTAGCCAAACAGCTTCCTCTCTACGATTTTCGACCAATATGAATGCCGGAGCTAGACGGGGAACAAGTCTAGCTTATGACATACCCCCCCCTGCTATCCCCGGACCCGTCTTGACCGCTACTGGAGTCGTGTGGGGAAGATCAGTGTGGGGTTACGATATGTCTCGGTACGTTCCAACACGTCCTCTTCCTTTGGTTCCTTTTTGTAATTTTGGTGACTATTTTCTCTTCTTGAGTGCTTAGGTACATGATTAAGTGCGGTTTCGAGTGGACGGGGATTCGCATATTCACGATGTCCGAAAGGCGATATGTAGGTACAAATTAAAGGCGCAATACGTGTAACCCGTACGCCGTAAGGGATCTTCAGGGGGGGTAATTTAAGATGCGTGTGTTACTGAACTAGCCAGACGGTCCTGTTCCCAGTTCTTTAACATGCAAAGCTTTTACTTGGGTCCAATCACCGAGAGCAAGCTAAAGAAACAAAAGAAACCCATTTCCCGGCTGCGTGACGCTGTCACGGGTGTACGCGCCAAGGGCCCGAGGCCGCTGAGGGGGAGCTGCAATGCTGCACCAGGAACGGCACGCCTGTTTTTGGAGAAGGGGAGAAGGTGTACATCATCGTCTGAAATACTACCGCGTGATGTTACCTACAGAACTACCTCCTAGGTACCTAATGTACCATCTAATAGTACCTGGGCTTACATACATGTAGCCCTATCAAAGGCCAGCCTGACACCCTGACACTATGACCCTGCCAGCCTGCGCGTGCCGAGCTCGAGGAAAGAAAGACATACATACATGATATGAGGTTTCTTGCATATATGGCCGGCATGGGCGATCGACGTGACTATGTGGGCACGGTCAGCCCTTCTCTGATCGTGGTGACGAGAACAAAAAGCAATATACGTAATATGATTCAGGTGGAACCGCGCAGCATTCCTCGTTCTATTTTTATTGCACCGACAATTTTGCATTCTCATTTATACCACCTCGCTAACTTGGCCTTGTATATTATAAGAAGTACTAGGTACAAGTCCTTAGAGGACTTATAATCGGCTTATAATAGGCAGCATCGTCACTACCTTCCTGTTCGTTGGGCTTCTGATGCAAGTCCGAGCACCTCTGCGCAGATGGCTATCTCAATTATAGCGAAGGCAGTTACTGCCTCTCTCCTGGTCTCAACCGGTCTTGCGCTACCCCACGACTCTACGAGACGCGACTTTCTCCACTATAGAGATAGTCAAGACCGTAAGTTTGCTGGCCTTTTCGAATTTGAGCTTACACTAACATGTTTATAAGTCGTACAGCCGGTATACCAGTCTTTGCCTCTGGGTGCGATCAAGCCGCGAGGATGGTTCAAAGATCAGCTGCAATTGGAGGCTTCCGGGCTTGCTGGCAACTTGTACGACTTCTACCGCTTTGTCCACGACTCCATGTGGATAGGTGGTTCGACAGAGTACTCAGTTCTCCATGAATCCTCGCCATACTGGTTCAATGGCCTCGTGCCTCTGGCCTTCGGTCTGGATGATTCGAGACTTCAGGGGCAAGTCTCTGACTACATGGACTATGTCCTTGACCACCAGCAAGACGATGGATGGATTGGACCCGAGACGACGCCCGAGTCTCGAGGCTTATGGGCACGTTGTTATTTCTTGCTGGGACTTATGGTAAGTAACTTCTGTAATTACGTCCCGGACATGTCTTGGGAGCCGCCCGGCTAACTTTTTGCAGCAATACGCTCAAGCAGATCCTTCACAAACGGACAGAATTGTGGACTCAATGCACAAATATGTGCAGCTCGCTCACAGCATGCTACAAGATAACTTCACCGGACTAATTCAGAAGGAGGGCCAAGATTTTGACGGAAGTGGGTTCGGTGCGATGAGGGCCCACGAGATGCACATTCCACTACAGTGGCTTTACGAGGAGCACCCTCGAAATAACTCTCAGATAATCTGGGAGACTATGGAGCTCATGATCGAAGGTGGTGCCCAAGCTGGTAGCGATTGGAGAAAATTCTGGGTAAAAGGAGTATATCCAGAGGTCACATATACGCCCAGAGAGCAACCGTACGATGATTTATTCAACCACGGCGTTAACATGGCAGAAGGTATATCTCTAATGGAACCCTGGCACGTGGCAGGAGGCTAATTCTCTGTACATCTAGGCCTACGACACCCCCTGGCGATCTACCGCATGAGCCATGATGAGGCACTAAGAACACAGACCAGAACGGCGGTAGATCTGCTAGCGCAATATCACAAGTCTTTAGCCGGAACCATCATCGGGGATGAATTCGTCACAGATCTCAATCCAATCAGAGGAGCTGAATTATGCACCGCCGCCGAGATGGCATTCTCCATGGCTTACATTTATCAGTACCTCGGCGATAACGACTTGGCCGACTGGGCAGAGCAGGTCGCATTCAATGCCGTGCCCGGATCGATCTTCCCGGATTGGTGGTCCCATCAATATGTGCAGCAGGAGAACCAGGTAAGCTAGGATATTAATCCCGACAATCTAGAGCACCGGTAATCTAATTATCTCTTAAAAGCCCTGGTCGCGCAATTTATCAGAGTCTCCTGGGATGTGGGTGAACGTGGGATCTCAGGGAAACGTATTTGGTCTGGAACCTAATTATCGTGAGTTTGCACCAAATCTTTGCTACATGGAATATGAGTTACTAACTTATCTAACAGCGTGTTGTACTGTTAATCATCCGCAAGCATATCCCAAGTTCCTCGCCAACTCTTTCACGCTCACCGAGGATGGAGGAATCGCCCACGTCCTGCTCATCCCCGGAAGTGTTACTACTTCGTTGGGTGACAACAAGGTAACTATCCAAGCCGATACGAACTACCCATTTGGAATGAACCTGAAATACTCAATCACATCGGGTTCCGACTTTACGTTTTACGTTCGAATTCCGGGCTGGGCGGACAAATCTAGCACTATCGATGTAGGGGGTAAATCTAGCCAGATATCTCCGTCGGATAAGGGGCTGCAGAAGATCGAGCTTGGCAAGGGCACTAACTCCGTCAGCATCAACCTCGAGACGGAGCCACGTGTGGTCACGAGAGCCAACAACACGGCTGCCGTATACTACGGGCCGCTGCTCTATAGTCTCTACATCGATTCTGAAGTGTCGGAAGTAACACCTATCGCGTTCACGGGTGACGTGATGCCTCTCTCGAGCACGACACCTCACACACACGACCACGTGATCAAGCCGAAGAGCGTGTGGAACGTGGCCATCGACACGTCACAGATCAAGGTGGTACAAGCGGACGTGTCGGCGCTGTCGAACCCGATCTGGGATCTCGGAGCGCCGCCCGTCGAGCTCCGCGTCGCGGCGGTCGAGATCGACTGGCCGCTTGAGTATGACACGGCGGCGAACCCACCGCTCGAGCCCGAGATCACGGGGAAGCCGTTCAGCGCGCGCTTCGTACCGTTCGGCAGCGCCAAAATACACATGGCGCACCTACCGGTCGTGGAGTTGGCTAAGGTGGACTTGACGACTTGATTGATAGATGGAAAGAGGTAGGCAATGTACCTAGATAAGAGGTAGATACCGGGATACGTGTGATGATTAGACAGACACACGAAGATGCATGAGTGCATAGATGAATGATACCGATAGAACATACTTGGGTAATGAGACTAGAAAGTTGATTTAAATTTTCATAGAAGGGTGTGAAACGAAGGTCCCCCCCCCTCTCCCCCCGCTCCTCTTTTTCTCCTTTTCAGCGTACCCTTCTCTTCCTAGCTTGCGAGCTGTCTCAAGTAGGGGGGTAAATCAACTTGAGGTAGGAGGTGAGTTTAAAAGTTTTTTTTTTCTTTTGAAAAACTTATTACTCCTTGGGCGATAACTGATAAATAGGGGGTAATATGGCGAATCTGACATTGGCACAGACACGATTAGGATAAAACGCGGACAGCATTGCATTAAACAGTCTACCTCCTCTGAACAAAAACCATCCCTCTTCCACGATTACATCTCTCACCCACTCACTCACTATCTTGCCCTACGTTGGAAATACCCCAATTCCACCAAATGAGCCAAGTCACTGAAAACTCGAACCACACGGTCAACCATAGACAGGTGTCAGATAGTTGAACACGCGGACGGGAATCAGCCCCTCGAATCTGTCCCTCGCACTCGTCTACTCGTCCTGCTCGCCCTCGACCTCGTCGCCACCCTCAACAGCAGCCGCGGCAAATCGCTGGAGTCCGTCGCCGTCGCGCACGTTGTGGCGGCCGTACTGCTTGGCCCAGCTGCGTATCATGATGTCGCCGCCGTCGTCCTCGGCGCAGAACTCGTCGAGCTCGCGCATGGCCTCGGCGACCTCGTCCTTGCACGTCGGCTGGCGGTTGGCCTTGGAGCAGGCCGAGACTACGGCCAAGCCGAAGACTACCGACTTGCAGCAGCGCTTCTCGAGCCAGCCGTCGTCGGGCCCCGTCTCGATCCACTGCAGGAAGTTGGCGTAGGCGCGCAGGTAGTCGGCGCGCCGGATGTCGCGGGCACGGCACGTGGTCTTGCGGGTCGGGAACTGCGGGACGCACTTGCCCGGCATCTGGTCCGGGGCGGCGAGGTCGCGGGCGTCGAGGGCGGCGGCGGCGGCGACGAGGTCCGTGGTGTCGCGGACGGCGCTGGCGTAGTCTAGGGTGCCGTTTACGATGGGCACGGTGTAGACTGTGTGTGCGGTGAAAAGGGGTAGTGGTTAGAAACGTTCTAGCTTTTGTTGAGGGAAGGTAAAGAGGTATGTGGCTGATAACTATGGATATAGGGCGTCTGGGGCTAAGAGTGATGGTATTCGAGTAGCGAGTAGCTTGCGCAAGGAGAAGCTCGAGTTGAACCCAGAGGGAAAAAGGGGGTCGAGAGGCGAGGTTCAGGATGGCAAGGGAACTTACAGCCGTTACCCAGGTCGGCGAAGGACTTGGCATTGGGGTTGGCAGCGATGCCAAACTCGGCGGCACTGGCAAGGCCAGCAAGGCTCAGAAGAGCAGCGGTAAACTTCATCTTGTCGAAGGGTGCTTGCTTGGATATATTGCTACGTGGGGGGATATTGGGACGAGTTGCTAATGTGATTGCTGATGAGAAGACGAAAAGAAAAAAAAATCTTGGGATCGGGAAACCCAAATATTTGTACACGGATGGATTCGACGGGGCAACTGTTACTCTACGCTTTGGTCTTCTCCTCTCTTTGATAGTTTTTTCATTACGTTCTGGCGTGTATCAGCGGCCGAGCACGTGGGACGTCATATGCAAATAAATCTTCGGACACTCGATATGAGAATATGGTAATGGTATGTACTTGTACTATCTACATGTAGGTCGGTGCCTACGTATGTATGTATGTATGTATGTATGTATTCAGCATGAATGGGGACGATGCCCGCTCTATCAACCTTCAAACTCTTTGCGTCGCTGTCTTCAGTCTAGCTAAGAAGACCAAGCGGCGTTACTTTCAACTATCGAAGAGATCAGACGCTAGCTTCTTCTTATTAGACGATAGGCTTTAGACGGTCAAACGTCACTCGCGTCCGAACTACTCCTGTCGTCTTCGTCACTACCGGTACGCCCGCTAGCGGAACTATGCTTGCCGGAGCTGGCGTCAGACTCGTCGTACCCGCCCTCCTCCTCCTCCGCCTCCACGTGCCACTCCTCCCTCAGCTTTTGAACTCTCTTCTTGCTCTTCAGCGCGCCCTCCTTCTCGAGCTGCCTGGCCAGCAGGGTCGGGTTGACGAGCACCGAGGTGCCGCTCGCGCTGAAACGCACTAGGTAGTTGGCGAAGGTGTGGGAGCGCACGGGGTTCAGCGCCTGCCTCTCCCGGTCGTCCAGGGACCTCGCCGCCGCCACGGCCCTGCCCAGCGCGCTCCTGCTGACGGAGGCGCCCGGGCAGTCGTCCGCGAGCAGGCCCTTCAGGCTCGCGTCCCACTTCCGCATCTCGCTGAGGACCAGGCGGTGCAGCATCAGGAACGCGGGCCCGTGGCCGTCGTCCTCGACGCCCACGGTGTTGAGCGAGTCCCTCCCGCACCGCCAGCAGTCGCACGCGAACACGAGGAGGTACGCGTGCACCATCTCGTGCATGAGCTGCCCTACGATGGCGTCGAGCGGGTAGAGTCTGTCGTCGCTATGCGAGCCTACGTTGATCACGATCTGGACGAAGGACCGGTTGCGCTCCGCGCGCCGAAACGTTTCCCCCTCGACCCTGCGGTCAATTCGCAGGGGGTCCCGCCCCACGACGTCGAAACCCGTCTTGATGTGTACGTGGTCTATCACTTGCCGGAAGAAGAAGAAGTCGTCCAGCTGCCTGGCTAGGTATCTAACGTCGTCTCCGGCAGAGGCCAAGGCGTTAGTGGTCTCAGGCGATGGCTTGCGTCCGTAGGTTTCTTGTCTATCCGTAAACCTAGAGGTGAAGGCCTCGTGCGCATGACGTTGCCGGCCGCTCAGGTCCTTGTCTCGCCTGTAAAAGGCTGCAACGGTAGCGTTGAGGAGATCGCGAGCCTTATACGCCTTCTGTTGCAAGTTTAGGCGGTAGTACGGAGGAAAAGGAGCGTAGTTGGTAATGGTAAGATGCCTGGGGTTATCCGTGTTTTTCTTTAAGTCACGAGGGTAAGGAAATTGACCGTTGAATGCAGTGTTCATGATGTAAGGATGTCAAGGATTAAGAATTGTTAATAACTTTGATAGTAGATACTTTAATATTGAGTCTCGGTTATATGCTTCGAAGTTGTTTTCGATGGCTGATACACTGGAAGAACTATGAGCTTGTAGGCAGTACTTATACATGGAACATCAAGACACGGTTATGGTATTCTTTCTTGAGAGTTGATAGCCGAAGGCAAACTGGATAATTCGCGGCATTTCGAAACTCGTTCCATCTTGAATTTCATTCGAAGTTTAGAGACGGTACTAGCTGATCTTATTATTTTCTATATTCTTCACGCATTTACCGTACTGGTATTTCCTTCGATACTCTACATGAGACACGTTCTGCGCTCTCCAACGTAGGAGGGCGTTGTGGTCGATTTGAAGAGCTGTCTTACTACCGCGGATGGTCGTAGACCGCGAGACAATCAAAGGAGGACAGGAATAAAAATAATAATTAAAATATTGCCATAGACTCGAACCAGTCTCTATTGTCAAAGTCCCCCCTTTTACCATTCTCCTAGAGGTCGTCAAAGCCCCTGTCTCCTCAGCCCCTATTTCCTTAGACGCCAACGAAATACGTGGTATATCTATCACTTGCCGTCAACACCAACTTCATCTACCTTTAACAGGTTATCATTACTATGGGTAGGTAAGCTAAAAACATCATCGTGATTAATAAGCTCTAGTTTTTGATTAAGGAAAAAAAAAAAAACTCCGCTTGGGTGTGTCACCAAGTCCGTTGTCGCAAAAAAACGGCCGTAACCCTCCCCTCCCAAGCGCCCAGCACACAAAAAAAGCACGCTTTTTATGACCACCTTATGTAGGCGTTCCGTCTCGACTTGGCGTCCTCGTTTCCTTTTTACTCAAGAAGCTCCTCCGTATTCCGCTGCTCGTCGTGCTCCTCGGACTTTCCGTCGTGTTTTCCACAAATGTGCTCTTCATTACTACGGTCCCCGTACCGACCTTGACCTCCTTCTCGCCGCTGCCGCTCTCGTCTATAAAATACAACGCCTCCCCTAGGTCGTCGTCGCTCCCGAACGTGTGATGATTCTTGACTTCGATACGGAACTGCGTATCGGCAGTGCAAGTGTGCTTGAAAGTTTCGTCGAACTGCACCGTCTCGGGAGAATCGTGGTGTTTCGTCTTGCCGATAGTCCTCTCCTTAGGTGTCAACTGTTTGATCAAGACGTAAATATCTGATGGAGGGTATCCCGACGCAGACACCACAGTGAAAGTCGCTGTTCCCGCCCCAGCAGCACCTGGAGCCAAACTGTGAATAGATATACCCCCCATGCTCGTATTGCGTCCGTGAGTTTTGTTGCCATTCTGGTTCTGTGGTGTCACGGGGCGAGCAGCATCACCATCGACAGTCAGGCCCGTGCTCCGTCGAAGACCGGGACCGGGCGGTGGAGCGTCCGGACCATTCGTCACGATCGTGGGAACGTCCGAAGAAGTAGGCGTAAGGACCAAGCCATTGCCCTCTTCGTCTTTCTTGCCTCGGAACCCACGCTTGATAAAGCTGGCACCTTTACCAACTCCATGTCCAACAGCACCAGCCACAGCGACACCACCCTTGACAGGAGCACCGACAACGCCAGTAACAATTTTGCCGGGACCGGCAAATGTGCCAGAAAATGTGCCAGTTCCTAAACGAGAGCGTGTAACGTAGTCTGGTCTAAATAGAAGCCGCAATCTGATAGAGCCCGACTTTCCATCTAGGAGCAACTTGAGTTCCTTAGCCTTGAACGGATCGAGCTGCTCCAGATTGATGTCGGCCCCGCCCAAGAAATCAGGCTTGTCTGCAAAATCATAATCGTAGACCTTGCAGTTGAACTTGGCCGCGGTTCGTGATGGTACAGCGACTTCGAAGAACTCGTTCCATACGGGATTGAGTGTCTTTTTCTGGGTTTTGGTCTTGAACACATCTTGTCCGTTAAGTTCAAATTTGCAGTAGGGGTCACTTTTGCCGTTCGAGTCGGCTGGAGGCAGGTTTGCCGCATCCAGTATATCGACGCGGAGGTTACCCATATTATTAATGCTTTCGCTGGGATCCAGCTGCATCTTGACGGGTATGTATTTTAAGCTGACCTTTATCGTCGCCGTTCTCTGGTCCTCGTCCTTGAGCCGTAGGATCGTGGGGTTGTTCTGTAAATCGTTAGTGATAGGACTGGATTGACCGTGTGGTATGGCAACTCACTAGGCACTGCTTGAGCGTATCTAGGGTATTCCCCGTCAGCCGGGCGACAGTGTGATCTTCATCACGTTCCTCGCCAGGCTTCTCCCGTTTCTCCCTCACCTTGAGGGTTAGTCGAGAGAAGTCCAGCTCACGGATAAAGCAGTCACCAATCTCGTCGAATTTGAAGATCTTGCTTTTCGCCGTGCCTGATATATAGGAGGGGTAAAGCATGTCGTCGACGTAGATCTCGAGATGGGTTCCACTCTTGGGCATTTCACCTTCGAGTAGCTTAAAGATGAGGAATCCGGATTCATGCTTGAGTAGCTCCTGCGGGGTGAGATGAACCTTGGGGGGCTCTCTTGGCGCGTCTCGTGATTTTCGTTCCGATGTAGTTGACACAGGAGAGACTGGCGATTTGGGCATAGTTGGTGAAGTTGGTGTAATTGGTTCCTTAACGCTCTCCTTTCTCTCAAGTGTAGATATCTTTCCGGCTTCCGAGGATCGAGGAACATCGAGCGACTTCTTGGGGGCTTCCGAGGTCGATTCTTTGTCCTTTAACTCCTCTTCCTCTTCATCTTCGGGGTCTGCCACGTTAAGGCACGGATAGAACGAAACAGTGTAGACGAGAGTTCCTTTCGCGATACCCTTTCCGTGTAGTCGGAGGCCGCCTTCCTGCACTTTCTTGGCCTCATTCACAAGATACTCCCCAGTCTCGTCCTGGGTTATGTAATCTCCGGCAAAGACTTCGACCAAACCTAAGCTGCGATCCTTGCCCATCTTTTCGGCATCCATGACTTCGAGGCTCAGACGATCCCTGGTTGAATGCATGGGTACGTAGATGACTTCGTCCCACTCAGGACGTAAAGTATTGCGATGCGTCACTGTTCGTCCTTTCTCGATACCAGAAAGGAGCACGCGAACGTAGGGATCCGATTTACCCATAGTTTCGAAGTTCCGGAGTTCACGGGCGCTCTTGAAGTGGAGACGCATGACACCAATAGGGGTTTGGTAACCTCCAGTGCCTGCCAAAGAGCCAGATAGGGCAACCGGTTTCCATTGCGCAGTAAGCTTAGCTCGTCCAGTTTTGGCTCCCGAGAGATTGTACCAATCGTGCCCCTTTTCCATCATCTCAAGCATGTCGTCGAGCTTGATCTGATACGTGCCGATAAGCTGATCGCCGGCAATATCTCGATCATCTTTGATAGCTAGACCTAACTTGGCGTTCTTTTTGTCCGTAATAAGAATCTCCTTGGATCCATTATCCCAGATCGGATTGTTGGTGCGCTTGAGCTTCTTGGTCTGGTGGACTTCTTTACCGTTGAGAAGCAGAACAGCGTATGGGTTGAGCAAGCCAACCAAACTCTTGGTGCCATCGAGATCCTTTGCCTGTTCGATGGTGTATCGCAGGATTCCGGTATTAGTTTCCGGCGGTGGCTCCTCCTTGCCGTCGTGTTCTGTGGCCTCGAGAACAGGGAAGAAGCGGATATCAGCGTTAACCACACCTCGAGCCTTGCCATTTGAGATGACTTCTAAACGCTCATTCTCGTACACGCCAAGCTCCTCAATCCTTTCGAGCGGGAATGACGCAATACCAAGCTCCTTGTCTTTGCGGAAATCGTTGTAGTCGTATACGATAAGATCTAGAGAATCGTTGAACGAAGTAACGATAACATAATGCGTCTCGTTCCATCTCGGGGTCGTCGTGTCCTTGACAACCTTGGTCTGCGCAAGGGGTGCTCGTTTATTGAGAGTGACAACGGTATAAGGATCGGGGTTGCCAGCAAAGTTATCGGGGTTCTTGAGACCCTGAGCTCCGTGCAGCGTGACCGCAACCACGCCAATAGCCTGGTCAACAGGAGAGCCGGCGAGCATCTTGGCTACCTCGATAGGGAATACATTCGGGGCGTACATCATTGGTGCCAGGTTCCCGTGGATTTGCTCCTGGATAAAGCTTTCTAAGCCAGGTATGAAATTGATGTCGAAACCAAAAGTTTCACCACCTAGAGGCTTACAGACGTAGTCAATCTTTGGACGCTCAAGGAAACACATCTCTATCTTCTCGACGTGGGGGAAGGGAAACTGGAGTTTAATCTTGAGGCGCATAATACCGGAGAAAGCCATGTCTTCTACGATAACGTCGAGGCCCTTGCTGATCATAGCTTTTCCGAGACGGATTTCGAGGACAACCTTGGGGTTGATCTTATTTTTGATCTGGCGAGCCGTCATATCCTCCTTGTCATTCGGGGTGAAACTGAATTTCCAATCCATTATAACAGTATCATCGTCTGCTTTGGGGTAAGTCCTAACATGATCCATTCTGGGGGGTTTAGATCCCAGAGTAAACGTTTTCAACCGCAGACTATCAAGAAAAGAAGGGGTTGCGGAGCTCAGGACCTGGTCGACAGAATTGATGACAGTTTGGGCGAGGACTGGCTGATAGATAGGCCAGAACTTGACCAGGAACGAATTTATCCACTCTAAAGATTCGTGGTCATTGTCCAACTTCTTCAGCCCCATCTCCCGGGTAATGTCGTCGCGAAGGTTTCTTCGCACTCGTCTGATCGATGTTCGGTAGTAAGTTGAACAACCAGCCATGATAATTATGACCCAGCCTAGACCACCCCCGAGCACCGCAACTATCCACGAGGAGAGACAGGCAAAAATAATAACCGCGGCGTTGTGATACCATTCTGTAGCACCAATTAGTATTAGCAAATGTTATCCGCGTGACGACAGGCCGAAATTGAGTGAACTGACCTCCAAAGTACTGGTCAGGGACCTTTGACTCGAGCCAGGTAGAGTGGTCTAGCAAGCTTTCCCCCTCCGTAACGCTTTCGACGGGCCAGCCAAACCGTTGAGTCCATCCAACCATAGCAGCCAGATCTTCCTCCTCTTGGGCGGTATTGCCGTCTACGATTGGTTTACCATCTTTGTCCTGGTAGAACTCGACGGCCCCGGCTTTCGAAGGGGGTGGAAGATCGTAGGCAGCTTTGGTGCCATCGTCGACATCGGTAGCAATAGCCACGCCTCTCTGTTTCCGTGGATTGTGGAAGTCGTCCGGTATGGCCTAGGGGAAAATAGCTCAGTTAGCTAACGCTTCCAAGCAGACAGCAGTATGGGACAACGTACAGCTTTGGCTTGAGCCCTCTTCTCCTCCGGACTTGCGTCCGGGTCAAATGTGAAAGCCGCCACACCTGCATTTTTGCTCTCCTCAACTAATTTCTTTTGGGCGTCGTCGGCGGTAACAGATGATTCGGGGTCGCGAGAGGCTTCGAGAGCCCCTTGTTGCTTCAGCTCGCCGGCTTCTTGTGCCGTAGCCATTGCGGCTATCGATTTTTGCCGTTGAGGCGGCTACTGAAACAGCCCAGCTGCGCGGTGATAGAAGTAGGTGGCGTGCGTGCGTGCGCGTTATACAGCAAGCGTAGTCATTGAATATACCAAGAGAGTTTGATGGCTAGATATCGGTAAGGAAATGGGGTGAGGCCAAACGAATGTAAATCTTTCGGCGCGTAATTGGGTGGGTGATGTCGACGGCTAGCCGAGATTAAGACGTCGGGTGTTAGTAGGCACTATGTACGAATACTAGTGACTAGCTGTCATTAGTTAAGAAAGCGTCAGAACGGACGGGTAAGCTAATGGATTAGTCCGCAAGGCTACTTCCAATTGAAGGACCAGAAGGCTGGTATTCTGGAGAAAGATATGGGGTTGAGAAGATAAAGAAGGAAAATATGAAAATAAAAGGAAGGGCTGCAGGCAAAAGGTTAAGGTTGGTGATGGCTACAACTACAAAAAAAAAAAATAAGCTTAGGATTGGGGGAAGACACGCAGCGCCTTGTCCTTGTTTCTCAAAGTTTAAGTGGTATCAAGCTTACGGTTTACAAGTTACAAGTTACAAGTTACAATACGGCGCCCGGCTACCTCCCCCTGTCTTAACCTGTCCTACCTGTGTTTTCCATGTGTTCCCAGATCATGGCCAGGTGTGGCTCCAAACGACGTAATCTTGCCAGGGATATTTATCGCCTAGCCAATTGCTAGTTTGTTCGCCAGCTTTGCCCAGGCCAATGGGACGGGTCTATTGTGGCCAGAGCTGCACGAATCCAGCAGTAGATTCAGCCTTTAGTGGGCTATGTGGGCTGTGTAATGGCCTTACAGTACAAAGTACTTTGTACTCCTAGGCACATACGCACAACAATAGCGGAATGGATACCGGCGAGTGTCCAGGTACGGATAGGTGGATAAGGTACCTCAAGAATATAAAAGGTAGCATTCCCTTTTAGGTTGACTGACAGATGTTCCAGCCTTGATTTCGAGCTGCCTAACGGACTGCCTAGACCTTGTTAGGATCATATACCTGATCTCTTATACGATAAGGACCTTGAAAATGTGCAGAATACGCAGCACGCGCAGATTGTGTAAGTCTGTAAGACGAGCTCAATACCTACGTAAGGGCAATGAACTACCCTAGGTACCTACCTGGCAGGTATCCCATTTCCTTGCTGCGCGATAGAGAGCCACCCTACACCCTGCCACCTCAGACAAGTTGCCTTTCTATTGTGCGTACATATGTACCTACGTAGTTAGGATGATCGTTGCATCGATCTGTCCCGAGAATCCAGGATCAAGAGCTACCCGCCATTCATTCAGCTGATCCTTTCCGATTAATGCTTCCTTGCATACCTAATACATGGCACGTAAGATGTTACCCACTTACGAAGTACAAGTATAGCAAATAGCAATAACATCGTCGGCGGCTGGCTGCGCATCGGGAAGAACGGCATCGTCTCATCGTCTCATCGTCTCATAAGCCAACATATACATACATATCACCCTACATCCGTATGTCTTGCCTTCGTGCAGCTGTAGCAATGTCGCTTATCTTGGTCACGCGTTCTATTCTATTCTATTCATTTCAATTAGCGCGAGCAAACCTCAATTGACATTCCGATAGTCATATTACTCGGTGAAGATGGCTCAACCACTTCCAATCACTCGCAGTTTGAGCTTTTACTCTGCTACATCGCAGTATGTTTCACCGCTGTCTGTTTTTAACTGCAACACAGGAGGATGGAATTATGAAAACAATGCGCCATTTGCGAAGCAGTCCTCCGCCTACATATTCAATACACATAGCCAACAAAAATTGGCTTACATACGTGCATTCATTCTCTCTCAAAATAGAGGGTAAAACACACGAGCACAAGCATACCTACACAATACCTCATAGAGTACCTGGGTATCTGGGTTCGTGTGAGATAATACTATCTAGTGCCAAACGAATTATCTGTATGCGACGTTCCCTAAACCCCCTGCCAGTTCATCGTTCCTCATGGCGCCACGAGGAGGCGGTCATTCGCTGGCTAGCAAGTCTCGCACGTGGAACACACGAGACGCCCTATTGCCCGGATGTGGGTGGGTTACAACTACAACACATATAAGGCGGAACCGTCAAGCGATCTTATTGTCGTAAACGGCCACTTTCACTACGTACTCAGCCTTATAAGCTAATGTTATATATTTTCGGCCTAAGTACAAGATTGCTTAGACACGGTGAAACCGAGTTGAGCTCTTAGATTTCTGGAAAAGTTATGCTATATTATGCTATAATAAGCGCAAGTTCAATAAGCGGTTTTACATAGACTTCTCTCTTGCTAATGTGCGATGTATAGTTTCTCGCACTTTACAACATAATTCTCGCCAATCACAGTACTAAATATAACAATTGATCACCGTGTCGCAATGTCTATCCCGAGATATGGCATTATAATAATGCCGTAAACTTGGCCTGCGTGAAGTAACGCCATGTACCGCAACAAGTGACAGATTCAATCTATCTCACATTAGGTCGCTACATAAACCTTTAACTTCCCACATTCTATGTTGCAAATCACGAATGTCTCTACAAAGTGAAGATGTTTTCAGAATATCACTAACTCCAACAAAAAGGATTAGGTCTCAATGCTGTCCCGCAGTATCTAATTACATGAGTTCCGTTCGACAATGAAGAGCATTCTTGTATCTGGTTTCCCCCTTCCAGTGTCAGGTACAAATTATCCAATATCCAGGAAGACCATACGCCACTTCACGACTGCGCCCATCGCAACGTACCCCAGCTCTTTTCTCTCGGCTGCCGTCATGGACATAACGCTGGTGTTGTTCGAAAGAAGAAAAGTTGGTTTCGCGGCCTGTTTAGCCCAGTCATCGGTAATGGCGGAGCTCACGATTGCTGTCTATAGGGAGGCCGATTACGACACTGGTGTTTCTTTCTCCCTCGAGGAGAGCAGTTCCCGTTGAAACTAGTTGACGATGTTGCTTTCATGATTGTCTGAGCTGGTCACCGTTGCGAAGTTCGATGAGAAGAGAAGCTTGGTCTGGCTCGTCTTCTGACTGACGAGGGACCATATATACCGGAGGAGATAAGCCGAGTATGTAAGTAAAAAGAAAAAATATGATTGAGGTGCCAGCTCCTTGATTCTGCGTCAAGTCAGACAGATTGCGTACGCATAGATTCGTGACGCAGGAGTCAATAGTAGAGAGAATGGTAGAGAGACTTGTGGCCCTGCAAGTGATGAGTGCACCCAGTACACAGGAGAGTTTTTACTTCCTTATCCTGCGAGTTCTTGTGAACAAGAATGCTGACAGGGCGGCCATGGTTGTAATGGTTGAAGTAATCCCTCGCGCCGCATAAGAACCCGTTTACCGATTTATTATTCTCCTCAACTTCGTTTACCATCATGAGTCTGAAATATACCACCGCGTTGGGTAATACCTGATGCCCATGAAGTATAACACCTTCAGCTTTGAGTTGATACCAGTAACCCGCGGTTTCCTCCAGATAATCCGTGTTTTCCTCCAGATAATCCGTGTTTTCCTGCATGGTCGGTATTCTGCGATTGGGATTGAGAGTATCCCGGTCGCGACTGCTGGCTCTTAGTCGAAAATGGTTCCAGGTATGTTTGAAGAAATAAAAAGTTTTGGGGATTCGTTGACAAGATTGCCTTGAAATATTTCTTTGGCTATCTGAATGAAGAGGGAGATGGTCCTGGCTCGTCCTCTCTCTAGCAGGAGCAGAGATGCCAGTGTTTATATGCTACTGTAAGACGAATACATTTTGTTTGAATGATGATTATGCCATATTCACCGTTTGATATCGTTAGCAATGAGTAAAGTCAGTGACCGGGGTGGCGAATATGTTTACGAAGCCTTCCATCACTTAAACCAGTTATCTGTAGACTAGTAACGTGCGGAGTTAAGGGAATTACCTAGGAGGCATCTATGTAGTCACTGGTGTGTATTCCAGAGTCTGCTATAGCCTCGTCAGAGATCCCAAACATACCGCAGCTTTCTTAGACAGGGGTTCGTTATTGCTAATACCCAGTTGCGAAAACTGGCCCGAGTCAAGTCAATCGAACGAATTTGACGGAGACAACTCCACTGCATGAGTCCTCACTAAGAATCAAGGATTATTTATATGAGTTAGGTAGCTGGTGTCTTACGTTTCGGATGATTGCTTGACTCTCATGGGCAGTTTGTCTATCCTGTTACTGACTTACTTAGAGATTATATGGTGAATTGTGTTATGTCAAGCTCTAGTCAGTAACGTTCTTCATAGAATTAGTGACTACCAGAAAGGTAGCTGAATTATATCATCCTAATCCAATTTCTTATTGTGAAATATCTCCCTGACTTCAAAAGCTGGCTTAGGCAGGTACCTAAAATGTTATATCAATGGCAATGCTATGTAAGGTAGCCCCTAAATGTACCGAGGTACCCGGTGGCCTAGACGAGCTGCAATGCCTCCTTAACAATGCTTAGCCTAGAATCTTAAGACGAAGCTTCCTGAGCAGCCGAATACGCGTGGACGCTCCCCGTGGCCCTCGGGTAGGAAACCTTGGCCCCCTCAGTCCCATTGACTCCATTGACGCCATTGGTCGTACCGACGCCCCAGTCATCTTCATCTTCGTCCTCATCGAGATCATCCGGTGTGCCCCAGCCGCCGCCTCCGGGGGTGTGAATGACGCAGCGGTCACCCTCCTTCATGTCGACCTGGCCCCTGGAGCCGATGTTGACCCAGCGCTCGCTGCCGTCGTCCTGCTTATGGACCCAGAAGTTGGCGCCGGACGCGCCGGGCCGGCCGCCCATCATGCCGTAGGGCTGGTGGACGCGGCGCTCCGTGATAAGGCCGTACGTTAGCGGGTACCGGCACTCCCAGTCGCGGACGACGCCGCAGCCGCCGCGGAACCTGCCGCGCCCGCCGCTGCCTCGGCGGATCGAGAACTCGCGCACCAGCACCGGGTATCGCTTCTCGATGATCTCGGTGTCCGTCGTGCGCGTGTTGGTCATGTGTATCTGCACTGCTGACGCGCCGTGCCATGTTGGCCCCGCGCCTTCGCCGCCGCAGATCGTCTCCCCGTAGCTGAAGCCGAAGCCGGCCTCCGAGGCCGAGCCCGACTTGTCCTTGCAGTTGCCGAAGAAACCGAAACAGTTCATGCAGCCTTGGGATCCCGAGGCGGCTTGGAACGCGTTGAGGAGGAGATCTACTAGTCGCTGGGATGTGAGCGTGTTGCCGCAGCAGACAGCGGGCCCTGACGAGGGGTTGAGGAAGCAGTTCTTCGGAAGGATGACCTTTGTTGGAGCCAAACAACCCTGGTTAAGGGGGATGTCTGAGCCGATCAAGAGCCTTAGAGTGTAGATCAGGGCTGAGTAAGTTATGGCTGGCGGTGCGTTCATATTTGACAACATCTCGCATGATGTTCCTGTAAAATCGAAAGTACCGAAGCCGCTCTCATCGATAGTGATTGCGACTTTCATCATGGACCCGTTGTCCAGGAACTGCTTAGCCTTAAGAGGCTTTGATCCATACTTCTTAAAGGCGGATTTGAGATAACCACGTACTGCAACCTCAGCATTCTCTTGAATCTTCCTCATGTAGAAGTGTACTGTTGGTCTACCATATTCCTCCATCAAGGCTTTAATAAGGCTGCTACCCTTGGCGTTTGCGGCCACTTGTGCCTTGAGATCCGATCTGTAACAGTGTTAGCTTGATAAGTCTTGAGGCAATATACAAACTTACAAATTGTCACCCAACCGCCGAGAACCACTGCAGTTTGGATACTTCCCAGGCTCCAGAAGGATCTTAACTATCCCCTCCTCGTCAAAATGGTTGTCACGGACTAAAAAGAAGGACTTGATAGCGGCCCCTTCTTGCCACAACTCGGTGGAGTCACTTGCTGGGTGTCAACATCGCGTAAATTAAATACCAGAGATACTAGGAGCATACTTACGGCGGCATAGAGTTCCCACGATACCCGCCAATATCTAAGTGATGCCCTCTCGCTGACCCGTTAGCTTCCTCTGCCGGATAAGGGGGGTGGATGAGGTAGTGAATAGGAGAGGAGGGGGGTGTGGAAAGGGGGCTAGCTTACCTGCTGTGTAAAAGCAAATTGACTCGCCATCTACGTCAAAGACGGGAGTGATGACAGTAATGTCAGGCAAGTGCGTACCACCTGATTCAGGATGATTCGATACAATCACGTCGCCGGGCCGTAGGTTACCTCGGTGAAGGTTGTGTTGGTATTTTACAGCATACGACATACTACCCAAGTGCACGGGTACATGAGGGGCATTTGCAACTAGCTCTCCACTTTAAAAACGTGAGTTAGTCGCTAGTTTTTAGGAAAGAAAAAAAAACATTATCATAAAAGGGAAAAAGGGGGAGGAAGAGGGGGTTGGTTGGTTGGAATTGAAAGAACTTACTCGGGACTAAAGATAGCACATGAAAAGTCTAAGCGCTCTTTGATGTTGATAGAGATACTTGTCTTCTGTAAGGTCCTACCCATCTGTTCTGCGATACTCATGAATCGGTGACCGAAGATGCTGAGCTTGATAGGGTCCACTACTAGCTCCTGTTCTTCTTGGGACTGTTGAGGCTTTTCATCAACTAGGTCAACGACAACATGTGAAGATAAGATTCGTGCTTGAGAGCCTGGAACGACTACTATGGTCTGGGTGTTATCGATGATTATTGCTGGCCCGGCTACGATTGTGCCAGGGGCGAGATTGTTGAGCCGGAAGACTTTCGTTGGTTGCAGGCCGCCTTCCGCGAAATAAGATTGCGTCTATATGGAATTAGCATTCTGTATTTTAGACGAGGCAGAAATAAAGCAATCGATATTGATAGTTCCATCGACTCCTTCAGTAGTGATCTTACCGTTCTATCCTCTCCAGTTTGGACTTCTGAGAATGTGTGAGATTTTAACTCCTTTACGAGCTTCGAGTTATCATTGCTAACTTCAGTGCTCTTGCCGACTCCTCGAACTCGTACGTCGTCGATGTGGACCTTCTTGTCCTTGGGGAAGACGAATGACAATTCCCTCAGATGCTCTTTTTCGAGTGCTGATCTCCAATCCCCATCAACTGGAGCAAGAAGCATAAAATTCGTGTCCGTGCCTTGATACCTAAGGTTTAGGTACTGTTCATGTTCAATCGATGCTTCTGGAATGCCTTGTGCAATAAGACCCTCTGTGACCTTTGTCTTAAGGTCTTGCATACGTGTCAATAGTCGTTTTAAGGATTCTTCGGATAAGATCTCGGAGCTCGGTTCTTGAGCTTCCTGAACAACCTCTGCCAGCGCCATACCGTAAGCTGAGAGAATACTGGAGTACTTGTGGATGACTATCCTTCTGATGCCCAACTTTTTACCAATCTCGCAGGCATGTTGGCCACCGGCACCGCCAAATGTCGCAAGATTGTGCTGGGCAGTTTCAAACCCACGAGCTTCTGTAAGAGCGCGAATAGGACGGCTCATGGACTCATTAGCCACGTCGATGAAGCCATGAGCAACCTCAAGGGGGGTCATAAATCGCCCGGTGTCAGCATTGATTTGTGCCGTAAGCTCTTCGAACTTCTGCACTACGACTTCAATATCCAGTGGGAGATCCTCAGTGGGACCGAAGATCTTAGGAAAATAATCCGGGATTAAGCGCCCAAGGAATAGGTTAGCATCGGTGACCTAAAGGAAGGTAGCTATTAGTAACTATCTCTTTAATGCGATTGAAGCAAATAGTGACCCGTCGGTGATGTGAAATACGAAGAGATAATTGGCGTCCTTTGAAAGAAAACAAGTGATATGGAGCGGAGTGTGGCTTACCGTAAGTGGTCCCCCCTTTCGATACGAAGCCGGTCCAGGGTGGGCGCCTGCACTATCAGGTCCAACCTTGAAGAGACCGTCCCTCCAGAATAGCATAGAACCGCCACCAGCAGCCACAGTGTTGATGTCAAGCTGAGGAGATTGGATAGAGACTCCAGCTGTTGTGGTTTCGAAGACGTGCTCAAAAGTGCCTCCATAGCGGGAGACATCGGTACTTGTACCGCCCATATCGAAGCCGACGATAGGAGAGTTGCCATCGTACGAAGTTCTGGCATGACCGACTACGCCCCCAGCGGGTCCACTGAGGATACCTCTAAGACCGTTGAATTGCTTGTGGCTTACTAGTCCACCACTGTAACAATATGAGTTAGCAAATTTACCCCTGAAACAGGCTGAAATAGGAGGGGAGGGGTTACTCTGATTGCATAAACTCGCAAGAAACGCCGTCGAGGTTGCCGTCAGCAAAGACATTCGCAAAGCCGGATACGTAGCGGGTAATCTCGGGTGTGAGATACGCATCCGCAGAGGCAGAGCTGCCTCGCGAGATCATCTTGATCATGTTCGCACCGACCGAAGAGGACGTCGAGACGTGAGTGAAGCCCATTTCCTTGGCGATCTCTGCGATGCGATTTTCATGGTTCGGGTAAAGATACGAGTGAACTAAGCAGATGGCAAGCGTCTCGATGCCCTCCGCCTTGATCTTCGCTAGCTTCTCTCGTACTTCCGCTTCGTCTAGAGGTCGGATGATGCGAAGTATGTCTCCAGTGATACCTTTTACCAGGACCCCAGGGATCTCCTGCAAGGGAGCGCGGCTATCTTTTGCGATATCTTCGTCGAATTCCTCGACAGTAATGCGCTCAGATACCTCGATCACCTTCTCGTAGAGTAGCTCTGGTTTTCTGATACCAAGCTCAAATAGCTTCGGTCTCGACTGGTAGCCGATTTCCAACAAGTCACCAAAACCCTGGTTGACTACGAAAGCATGTCTTGTTCCTTTTCTTTCCAGTAAAGCTGTGACGTATGAGTATCTTGGGTTTAGAGAAGGGCTGACGTTATGCACTCACCATTTGTGGCGACAGTCGTCCCCATGCGAATGGAATGAATCAGATCTTTGGGGATAGGAGACCCTCTGGAGATCTGCTTGCCAGAGATGGCCTCTAGCACCCGACGGATGCCTTCTGCTGGCGCGTCATCGTAGCTGCCAGGGTCAACAGACAACAACTTGAGGACTATATCTTCCTGACCTGGCACAGCAGCAAAGACGTCCGTGAAAGTGCCGCCTCGATCTTAGGACATACATTAGCTCTACCTAAGCCACGAAGCAGACATCAGTCGACTCACCGATAGCAAATCTCACGCTCTTTGGCTGGACTGACGGGTGGAGGGTTCTAACAGCCATCTTGGCTACCTAGGTATGAGGGTATGTGTTTAGCGGGATGCTCTGTGCGATACATGGATGCTGATAAGCTTGAGGGAGTTCACATTCATATACGGCCGCGCAATCACGAAGAATAGGGGATAGCCCGGCACCGGATGAGCGTTGACGGCCGATGACAAGACTCGGGCTGTTTGGGTCGTCGTTTCGAGCTGCCTTGTAATAGCCGGCAAATCATCTTAGGCTTTGTCTCTAATCATGCTATGCATCAACGTGGCTCTTAGAGATAACCGATCCGTTCCTTCGGGATTGTCCACGAGTAACTTGCTAGTTCCCCTCGTGAGTAGTGGATCTTAGCAAATGATGCGGTCGCAATTGTAAACACAGTGTGACATTAATAGTCTACACTTGGCTTCCGGCACTGACGCTCGTCGATTCGAACTTCCTCCCGAATTTTAGGTCCGAATTACGGACCACTTCCGATACGTCTCGACCAATCACATCGATCAGCATCTCCGAACTAGGTACGTCCCCCGTAAGCAGCATGGATCTTAGTCAGGTTGGGGTGGTGCAGCAGATAGACCATCCAATCACCCTGTTTAGCGTATAGCAGAATGGCTTAAGGGGTCCGCAGGCTTTGATAAGCCTATAATAACTATCTCTAAGCCTATTGCAGGAAACGCTAGGCATGGTAAGCACGGTGACTGAATGGCCTATCTACTGCAACTCCACGGTAAGCTAGGGCAACACCCACGAGCCTTACAGGGACTTGATAACTTATGGCCTTGGGTCTACGTCTTGGATACGCCAACCCCAGGCTGATAAGCCCCAAATAATTTTAAGAGATGTCGTAAACTCACCCCGTGTATAAAGTCCTGGGAAACGAAGCGGATACCCCTGGAGAGATGTGCATCAGACATATGCAACTTCTAGATTTTGCTCGAACAGCATTGCCATCCTCCATCTTAATCGTTGCCCAACACGATGTCTCAGGACACCAAGATGGACGAGTCCGTCTACCCGGTTACTTCGGCTATAGTCGGCGAGACTACAAAGACGGTTGACGACCGCGCTCTGGATGAGGCAGCAAAGTATCTCGCCGACCATGAGGAGTTCGGGCCAATGACTCCTGAACAGGAGAAGAAGATCGTGAAGAAAATCGATTCCTGGATGATCCCCTTGGTAAGTCTCATTCAAAGAATGCTCACGGATGCATGATGTAGCTTCCTTCTCCTGAAGAAAGTATTGGAGTCGCAAGCCCAATATTAACTTCTGCTGACTTTATTTCTACAGCTAGTCTTCTGCGCGACTCTCGCGGCCGTCGACAAAGTCGAAATTGGAACAGCTTCCTTATACGGCTTCCAAACAGACAATGGCATGGTCGGTCAGCAGTACAGCTGGCTTGGTAGTATTCTGCCATTAGGTGTAAGTCACCAGCACCCCGAACGCTTGCATACTTCTGCTCACCCTTCCCAAGACCTTGATCGGTCTTGTGCCAGCTTCATGGTTGATCCAGCGGTTCCCCCCAGGAAAGCTCCTAGCAATCGGTTCTCTACTCTGGTCATGTTGTACCCTCTGTTACGCACCTTGTCGCACTTGGGCTGGTTTCATGGGCTTGCGCTTCTTGCTAGGATTTCTTGAAGCTGTCTCAGTCCCGTGCTTCACGGTGCTCGTTGCGTCCTTCTACAAGAAAGAGGAACAGCCCCCTAGGAATGGCAGTAAGTATCGAATCACATCGACCGAGGATCTGTTTCTAACTCTCTCCAGTCATTTTCGCCTACTTTTCGTCCATCTTCAATGGCTTCTTCGCCTGGGTGATTGGGTACATCCCCGCCGACGCCCCCTTACGGAGATGGCAGTACTTGTACCTCCTCACCGGGAGCATCAACGTGATGTACTCTCTATTCTTGTGGTTTGTCCTGCCGGATAGCCCTATGAATGCTTTCTTCCTTACTGCCGAGCAAAAATACCACGCTACCCGGCGACTGGCTTCGAATCGAACCGGCATTGCTAATAAAGTGTGGAAGGTGAGTTCGGTAATAACCTAGAATGCTTGAATCGTGCTGATTGAACATTTGATTAGTGGGATCAAGTTCGGGAAGCTCTTCTCGACATCAGAGTTTGGCTCATTGTTCTATTCAACATCGTCATCAACATCCCCAACGGCGGTCTCCAATCCTTCGGATCGATTATCATCAACAACTTGGGGTACACCCCCTTAGTATCGAGTCTTCTGACTATGCCATTCGGCATACTGGCTACTGGCGGCGCTTGGGGTTTCTCATACATCGCAGCGAAGTGGCATAACCGGCGAACCCTCACCGCTGCTCTTGCCTTGCTGCTTCCAATATTCGGAACGGCTTTGGTCTATGGTCTGCCGCGGACCAACGTCCCTGGCCAAATGGTGGGACTGTACTTTATGTACTTTTATTGGCGTAAGTTCCATGTGCGACGCGTAGTAACACGGATTCACTGACCAAAATGTTAGCTCCCTACGTTGTTGCCATCTCCCTCGTCCAGGCAAACACCGCTGGCATGACTAAGAAAGCGGTCACCTACAGTCTCGTTACCATCGGGTACGCCGCGGGCAACCTTATCGGGCCCCAAACATTCAGGTCGAAGGAGGCTCCAAAGTACACTACCGGCGTAATAGCAATGTTAGTCAGCTACTGTGTCTGTATGCTGATCCTGATGGTGTACTGGCTCCTTGGTGCTTGGGAGAACAAACGAAGAGATCGAAAATATGGAAAGGCGGAGGCAGTCCATGAAGGCACCATCGAAGGCTTTGTGGATGTTACCGATAAGCACCAGAAAGACTTCCGGTATACGACCTAAGGCTTCGGGCTGTTGTACGATTGAGGCTGAGAGGAGGTTGATAAGGTTGAATACATGTTGACGAGAAAGGTTGGCTAGATTATGAGCTCGTAGAATAGTGATATTCGTTAAACAAAGAGTTATGCTAAGCTGATAGCACCATGTCTTCTTCCCTCCAAAATGTTCCACCCTTGCGAATCTTCGGGTCGTAGATCTCGCAACCTCCACACATCCTCGACAATAAGCCTAGCTTTATTTACGTTCGCTAGCTGTCTAGTATGGTAAAGCTCTGTGAGTCGACCCAGGAGAAATTTCCTATCTTCGTCACATTCAGGACGGACACCCAAGGTGGCCACTATGAAGAGGGGCCAAAGACCTGTATGTGTTCGAAGAGAGATCTTAGGAAGTAGCGAGAGAATTTGGGACGTTATTCGGATTATATGCGGTTCATGCGGTCCGGCACCGTCGATCCTGGAATAAAGATACAAGATGGTCGTAAGCCGCTTCACCTCGGCGACCATGGCAAACTCGGATATGAATGATCCAAACTCTCCGGGTATATCTTGGCGCAGTTGGTGGAGAAGCCTCTCAACATTGTCTCGGCGCCGTTGGACCGCGGGTGGAAGTTGGTTCTTATTTGGTTTTCCGATCAGTAAACTCATCTGGGTTATCTCAGAGATGAGGATGAGCAGATCCTTCGTACATCCAGTAATACCTAGGATAGTTGGATTATTTGTCGATTTGCACATTTCGCTAACCATCTCAGCGGCTTCCACGAGCGTCCCCCCTGTCGCAGCCAAGATGTCGTGCGAAACAAAATAGGTCACGCCAAAATAGAGAAGAGACTCCTGTTCAGCGCTCATGCGACCGACGTCTCTCAAGCGGGAAGATAGGAAACTGCGTGCAAAGTCGGAATGCACAGTCCACGAATCCGAGCAATCCTTTGAAATCTTTCGCATGTTATTAGCAGGATTGATTAAGACAAGCCATCATCACTTTTTGCACTTACCTCGAAAAAGGTCAACATAATAGTCGACGCGATAACCTGATCCTTGGAAGTTCTACTGCCTGCTCCGTCAGTTTCAGCTGAAGCCAGCTCGGCGATTTGGGTTCTCAGTAGGCGCAATGCCTTGGCTCTATGAAGCCACATGACCGATTTGTATTCATTACGACCAGTACTCTGCAGCTGGTTCGCGGCCGCAGCCAACACGCATTGAAAAAGGGGACCCTCGCGAGAGCAAGCCGCCATCTTCAACACAATGTGCCTATATGGGTTGAAACCAGGATCTATGACGATCTGCGGAGTCATAAATTGATCAAAGTAGCTCCAGAGATAACTTTCGGCTTCTCCTAGGCGGAACGGGGAGAGATACTGAGGGTATGGTGCAAGTGCGTCCGACTGGCACTCGAGGTCAAGGTCTACAGCCTGCATCAAAGGGTGATCAGGGCTGTCCTTGAAAAGACTGTCTGGGTTGAAGTCTGCTTGAGCCGTATTAAGGAACATCCAGCTTTGGATAGAAACCAGAAGGTCCTCAGGGAGCTGCTGGGAAATACGGTCGTGGCTTTCAAACAAGACAACATCTTGCCAGCTCAATTTGATCTCATACCGGCAAGTGAAGCCTAGTCGCTTACAATGGCCGCATATTGGGCGCTGCTCTGGACATTTGACTCGCCGTTCTGAGAGAAGATGTCAGGGGCTAGCCGGAGAAAGGAGGATAATAATTGTGGTATCTCACCTCGACACTTCCGACAACCACTCCGTGTTCGCAGCTCGCCTTTCGTGCGCTGTCCCATACTCGACGGATGCACAGGGGTCGTCGGGTCGATAATGAGATCAGCAGCGATGTAAGATTGATTATGGGTTTGCGGGCTGCAGGTTTATGGCATGCATAGACCAACGCTTCTTACGCAGGGTATATCGTGGATCTCGTGGATGTTGTTACTTCGCCGTGCTTAGGCGTATGCTAAAAGAGGAGTCGTGAAGTTGGAAGGTCGGGGTAATTCCACTTGACGCGACTCCACCCCGTCGCGTGTATCGCCCTACCATGTACTCTGAGAGATAGGCCAGGCCTCGGCCCTGACCCCGACTTCACCTTCGACTTCATCCAGATAGCCATGGTGTAAAGTGCGTCTCGGACTATGTTGTTATCGGACTAGTGGAGTGCCCGATGGAGATAAGTTGATAAACTAGCCCTTGGCTTATCAAAGCCCACGAGTTTCTTCAGCCCCTGACTTGTCATTTCTCACTTTTATGCCCTCGCACTGTGAGCGCACACTGCCGATGAGGATCAGGGGCCATGACGTCGGTCCCCTATCTCCATTAACCCCCCACTTCCCCACGATCCTAGCCGACCTGCATATGCACGTCGCGTCGCCTTTCCTTCGCTCAGTACGGCAATCGCACTAGTTATACTCTTCGGCGAGCATCGAACGCCGAAGAAGCTTGAATCACTCATGTCAGATACTTGATTTCCAAAGATCCTTCTTCCAAGAAGCAACATGAGCGCTCAAGTGTGTACGTTATATATGTAAACAACATCCGAGGTCGTAAGAGGATGGCCCGAGACCGCTCCGATGAAAGGCATCGAAACGACTGCTCTTGACAGACTAGTAGAGCGTAAAAGAAAGGAATATTCCAATATGAAGTTATTATCTTTGCCAAATGGCTAGCATCCTACCCGTTGGTCAACGCTATCGACTGCCAAAATGGACAAGGAGACCTCCATCCTCATCCTAGGCGCGGGCACCTTCGGTCTCTCGACTGCCTACCATCTCGCCAAAGCCGGCTATGTTAACATAACTGTGCTCGAGAAGTCTCCCACTTTCCCTCCTGAGCTCTCCGCCGGTAACGATCTGAACAAGATCATACGTGCCGAGTATGAGGACCCCTTCTATGCCGAGCTGGCCCTCGACGCCATGGCCGCATGGAAGTCACCCCTGTTTGCACCCTACTACCACGAGACTGGCTATCTCCTCTGTAACTCGGCCGCCGCTCCCGAGAAGTCCAAGAATTCCCTCCTAAAATCCCTCGAGTCGATTCGCCGACGTCCGGCATTCCAAGGCAAAATCACACCCATCACCTCCCGCGAAGATATCCGCAAAGTAGCCCCCGCTTTTACCGGCCCAATGCAATGGAAAGGCTATTTTAACAGCTTCGCGGGGTACGCTCACGCCGCTGACGCCTTGACGGCCGTTTACTCGGCCTGCATCGCGCTGGGCGTAACAGTTCATCTCGACTCGGCAGTCCGGACCCTGAACTACTCCGGGGACATCTGCACGGGCGCGACGACAGCGGGCGGCAAGCAATACGGCGCCGCCATCACGGTGCTCGCGCTAGGCGCGTCTCTGGGCTCGGTGCTGCCCGAGATCAAGCGCCAGGTAGTGGCCAAGGGCTCGCCGGTGGCGCACATCCAGCTGACGGCGGCGGAGGCGGCATCGCTGCGCGGGATCCCGGTGACGTACGCGCGGGACCTGGGCTTCTTCTTCGAGCCGGACCCGCGCACCCACCTGCTAAAGATCTGCCCGTCCATGGCCGGCTACACCAACTACTACTACGGCGGCACGTCGTCGTCGGGGCTGTCGCTGCCGCCCGACGACAGCGCGTTCATCCCGGCGCGCGACGAGGCCATGGTCCGGAGGCTGCTGCGGGAGACGCTGCCGGCGCTGGCGGACCGGCCGCTGGTCGGCAGGCGGTTCTGCTGGTGCGCGGACACGGCCGACAGCGAGTACGTGATCGACCTGGTGCCGGGGAAGAAGGGGCTGGTGGTGGTGACGGGCGACTCGGCGCACGCCTTCAAGATGCTGCCGACCGTCGGCGGCTGGGTGAAGGACGTGGTGGAGAAGGGGCGACAGGACAGCGCGAGGTGGCGCTGGAAGGAGGGCAGCGACGCCGCCGGGGCGGACATCAGCTGGAGAGTGGGTAAAACTACGGATTTCAAGGAGGTCGAGGCGGAGATGCGGAGGGACCCCGAAGTTGTCAAGGCGAAGTTGTAAAGGATTGCATTTGACAAAGTTGTGGCCTTGTCATGTATTCAGGGCTTAGGACATCGGATTGGGTTGGGGATCCAATCTAGGACGGGAATAGAAGCAAGGTATGCAGTCACAATTATCAGTGCTCTCATGATGATTCAGCTTGGCAAAACGGCCCTACGCCTCCATTCTATCTACACCATTCATCTTCTCGTCGTCGTCGCTGTAGCGGAGTGTCTCGGGCGGCTCTTCCTACGTTCGAAGGTGGTACGGCGCCGGCATCCTGTGACTACGGGTTAGCGTATTTCCAGCCACTCTTTCGCGTTGTTTCGCACTCATCCTCCAACGCAATCTTGATTGCGTTCAAGTACAACCATTTGAGGCTGCTGTCGGAGGGGACAACGCGGAGCTTGGCTGTAATCTCGTACAGGAGTGTCAGGGGCTCGATGCCGTACGCTAGGTACATCTGTACCAGACACATGGCCTGATGCATCAACGGCTCGTGCTGGTTGTAGTCTAGAATTGTTATTAGCCTCGTACATCATCAACAGCCACTGTATGTCGAGATCGTCCTACCGCGTGCGAAGTTGAAGTACCTGTCGTGAAATATATTAGCCCGTCAAAGTTCGACATAATTTGAATCGTTAAAGCTTACCACACATTGGGCTTGTCGGAAGACATGTTGTCTATTGGTTTTTGTCTTTTCGGTTTGTAGTGGTCTGGAAGTAAATGCTTGAGTAGGCGTTCGTAGAATATCGATGAGTACAATTCTCGATTCTTTGAAGGAGTTTATTATGTCGAGTTTTTTTTCTGAACAATTGGGCACAACTTGGTTACTCTGTGAATGAGGAACGAGCAAGCATGACAAAAGACTGTTTACATGGCATCTACGCGACTGACACGCGACGAGCAAGCAGATGTACGATGGACGCGACTTGACACCACATCATAGGCAGTAACAGCCTAGATCGTACCGCATGCTGCCCACTATACCTGTGCAATAAAGCAAGCTTCAACATCAAGCTTCTTACCAATATGTATATCTCCTGAGCGACATGCAGTTGACATAAATTTACCCCCCTAAATAGGTACCTAATCAGGAGCTGTGCTATTTGGAGAGTGTAAAATCCCCTTTTATGGAGAGTGTTCGTAGAGTATTTTTTGGACCCATTGGGCCAGCTGGTATATTAAATATTTACAATCATTTGTAATATTTTAAAGTTATTTGCAACGCCTTCATTATATATATGTTACATGGCTGGCGGGGTTTTCGTCATTGTTATTTAGGTAAAGTTATAGGTATATTAATTACCTAGGTACCCTATCGCCTGGATCAGGGTCACTAGTACAAGGAAATGATTTTTAGGCCCTCTTACCCAGGCTTCTTTTATATACCTAAAGTTTGGTAAAGTATTTGGATTGTAGCAAAGTAAAACAAGTAGAAAAGTTGAGGTTATACTAAGCAAACGGCTTCCCGAATTCACAGCCGGGTTGCCGTATTGCCAGCTGGTTATAAAACACTCTGGGAACCAGATTGTATCGATCACATAAATCAAGCATATCAACGTACGATAGAGAGCAAAGACGTTATATATAAAATATATCATCTCCTATATATCTAATCACTCGCAAGCTCCTTGGCTGTTAATCTAAGACTACAGCTTCACCCTAAATCGAAGATAGTAAGAGGACTACAAGCCACCCTTATGAACAGCACATCGTGACATTCACTCGATCCGCTGCCAGCACTGTCACAGTAAAATCAAGACTCCCGGTTTTCCACAATTATAACTGAGCCCAGCTGTAGGCTCGTGATACAACAGCACTGATTCCAGCGCGTGTTTCGTCTCGCGCTTCAAGCTTCACCATCAACTTCTGCTCCATCCCGTCTGCCACTTTACCTTACCCAAGACGGGGAAAATATGCGCCTCGGTGTTAAATACGACTTCGGTAAGAGGAATAAAGTCGTTCGGGCTGAATAAGAGATATATATACTTGAGAGTTTCTGCCTGGGAGAACCAATAAAATGTAAGCTCTTTATCTTGGGGGAGGGGGGCTGAGGAGGGAAAAAGGACGCGAGACGGGGGGATGACCTACCAGCCAAAAACTCTCCATATTGTCCCTCGCAGGCGGCGGAATAGCGTTCACGTCGTCCACGGAAGTATAGCCCTGCTCTGGGCTTAGCTTAGTGTGCTTTTCGAACGCGTTGAATATCTTCCAACCCCATTCGCGATAGAGGGGATCTTGGGTGATGCGCCACATCATGAACAGGCTCTCCACGGTCTCAGGTCGCTGCAAGTTATGTGCATTCAGTGGTTTAACGATATAATCCTTCTTCCACGCTGCCAACGAGTCTCTAGTACGCGGCAGCGGTCGGTCGCCGGGCGCCGGGCGCAGGTCTTCCTCGTTAGCATGGAACCACGCAATTTCGGGTGTAAGCCCTGTCTCGGTCACAGCATACATCCCCCAGCATGTCTTCATCAGATCGCGCGCGAGCTGGATTTGATCCTCCTTCTTGTCATCCCAACTAGGCCATGTGCGTGCCTTAGACAAGGTATGGCCACGTGTGGCACCCATGGCGATCAATCCGGGCAAGAAGCAGACGAGGTGATCCATCTTGGGCGATAGCGGCTCGCTGATTCCTTGTGGAAGTTCGGCGACAAACTTGAGACCTGAATGCTTCGTAGTGGTGATGAGGTGTTTTTGGATTCCTTCCAAGGCCTCTTCCCACATATGAAGATAAACGAGCTCCTGTCCGGAAGTCTGTAGGAATTGTTTGACTAGGTATTCTTTGAATACGTTAGCGATCTCCTACTATTTTGTGTGGTATAGTGCTAACTCAAACCGTAATACGAGTCACCGCGACTTCCAAGCCGAATTTCTCTCGAGGTAAACCTCCCTGATTCCGGATGTACTAAAATAGGGACTAGGTCAGCTCTGGCGTGGTTGTCGCTAAGTACCTTCATCGCCCTCTCGGCTTTCCGCCAGTAAGTATCATTGCCTGTTAGGTAAGAGAGGTACTTCATCTCGAGCTGTAGCGTCCCGGCCTCCGCCGTAGACGATGATCCACCATCCGCATGGGATGGCAAACCCTTGGCTTTAGATAGATGCACGCTAGCATAAGGAATACCTGAGCGTGATTCGTAGGCCGGTAACAACCTATCGGCGACTTCTACTGCCTTGGCTAGATACACCGAATCTCTGCGAGACGCAGCGTTGGGGAGCTTCGTGGTGAGGTAGTGCGCGGACAACAGTCCTCCAAGCATGCGGATGGTCATCTCGAATGTGTTGACGTCTTGATCTTGGTTGTAGTTTAGCTTGCGTTGCAACCATTTGCGAGGCTCGACTAAACGGTCGGTAAGGTTCATGAGCATGATTGTGTCGAGGCTATCGACGATAATCCATCCAAGCCCATCGGGGCTCATCTGGGAACCCTTTTCTGAGACAGGATGGTATCTATCGTAGCCTAGTTTATTGCAGAGTCAGTATTGTAGTGCCAAACTTGAGTTATCAACTAACCCCAAGCGTTGGCACAGTACGCGTCCCAGCTGATGATGAAAGCACTCTTCACTTTCTCTCGCCTAGTATCCCAGTTCACGTAGCTCCCGACATGATGATAAAGTCCAACGGGATTGTCATTCGTCTATTTCAACAGAGCCAATACAAAAGCTAGAGCCAAGATCAATACGGTTGGGAGTCCAACCAAATATTTCAAGTACCTAGTTAGGTACAGAAGAGCGAGAATATTGCGAGCTACGACAAGCAGTCGACTTCTTTCTTCGAGAAGCCATACTTTCCCAGTGATCTAGTGAGACTGCCTAGACAACAGTGGAAAATATGCTGCTATATGGTAGCTGATGAGGCAAGGTAAGAGTGGGCTGCGAGAAAACATGTTAGAAGGGAAATGAGAATTCGGGTAGCACACCTAACCAACCAGCAAGCTGATGCGAATAGTTTACTTAACTGTAACCTCCCTTACTTCGACAGTGACAAACATACCTCTTTAATCAAATTCTTGTCGAGGGCAAAAGCCAACGTTAACATTAAGAGTGGAGGAATAGGCGAAAAGCTCTTCACCTCGCTTCATCCATTGGAAATGAAATCATTTGCATCATGCTGCGGAAAGTGGTCACATGGAGGCGGTAAAGGTATTGGCGAATGTGGGATCAAGTCTAACTATCACAGCTTTAATGCAAATCAATAGCCCTGGGATTACCGAACACCTCGATGGAAAGTCGCCGAATATCTTTCAGAACTCATGGGGACTACACCTTCGAGTCCAAAAGTGCAGTCCGTGGATCACGACGAGGAGAGGGGTACCATTATGTTTCCAAGGGACGAAGTAAGTCAGTTCGTGGCCGAAGGGTGATAAGCCTAACTGGTTGCCATCACGCATATACAAGTGGTCGAGATGAACTACGCGGAGTCCACAGCCACTTATACACTTATAATATAATGAATAAATTATCTAATAATATTTTTTTCTTCTACAATTGCATTGTATTATACAACCTACTCGCCGTATAGAATTTAAAAAATAGGATATAATGCAGTTAAAAATGACCATCCGCGTCTATAAGTTACATGTGATATAGGGGATATTATTTTCAGATCCCAAACTTCCAGTCTTGGAGGCTTTTATGCCATGGCGGCATCATTTGAGTGAAAACCTAAAATAACTATTCCCTTTTTCTTTTCGATCCTTTTGCTCTCGCCCCTTCTTCAAAATTAACCATTTTGATGCACTTGCAATTTTGGAATTGTTCACACAATCGCTAGGTTGGCTGCTTGAAATACAGGCGTATATAAACGAACCCCTCTAGGACACCAACGACACATTCACACAAGAGGAGCTAGATGAGATTAACCAACATACCCTCCAATCTCTAATACTACGGGCTTTACTTCTTCGTCCCGGCGTACCTAGAAGGATAGATATCTCCAGAATTGGCCATATCGCAGATTTTAGCTTGCTGTCTTGTCTTTTCCCATTCTGTATCACTGTCTCGTTGTGTCTTCTTTCCTTTTTCTTTATAGTTTCCCTCCAATACGGCTATGCCATTTGTGGCTGATTGTATGCTGCTTAGATGCTCAAGATTCCTTCTCTATACTGGTAGCTATCGTTCGAAACTATTGCTCGAGCCCTATACGAGGTAAGTAGACTGGGCACCTAAACTTAGATACATTATCAACTACCTGGCCACCCTGTATTGACTGAATACTAAATGGATAGACCTTACGAGGTCTGCCGAGCGAATGTTGTTGTTTATACAAGTTACATGAGGTATGCTCTTTCTAACAGTAATAAAAGGAATAAAAGCATACAATCGCGAAACTCGTATTAGCCCCTGACTAAAGTCTCCTTATCGAATATTAAGGCTAAAAACTGCTGTGACTTCGAGTCAACAACACATTGCCCTAGACTCGAGTAATCTCCGCCTGATTCTGTTGTTCGATGAGTCTGGTAGTCTCATGCGGGGCTCTCAGGGCATGCTTGGCTTGGGAGTATCCCATCTCAAACCGTCTTGGCGGGTGCCGTTGAAAAGGGCCTCAATCAAACACCCCTAGACGCGGGACGTCGATCTCTCACAAGTACCTACCTAAAACTTCTAGCAGCACCTATGTAGCTCGGCCGATCGCCATAGCGAGCCCGGTTAACTTATATTTAAAGCCGCTCTGGCAGTCTAGGCAGGTAACCCCGGGGGTGGGGAGGGCTGAAGGGACCCGCGCGGGAGATCGCCGCACATCCGCGTAACTCCCGGCCTGAGGAGAGGGGTGCTGAGCTGAGCTGAGCTACGCTGGCTGGGCGGCAGCTGGGGATTTAGAGAGGTATCATTCCCCCGGTTTCCGGCGACTTGTCAATCCCATTGTCAGCTCCCCATCTACCGAACAGGAAGGACGTAGTCGGCAAAGGCGTCTCGTCCCGCGCCGGCCTGCCTGCCTACTTGCCTGCCTGCGCGCGCGCCTGTTGGGCATATACATACATACCTTATGCATTGCTACTCTGCCTCAATAATCAGTTACCAATCTGGTCTGCTATATATCAGTGTGCTAGGTAATTAGCATAACCGCCGCCTTCGATGCAACGGTGATACCCTCACAGCAGAGGTGTCTTTATAGCGATGTGGTATGTAGGTTAGGTAGGTAGCTGTCTCGTGATACTAGGTAGTTGATGCTGAACCGAGACGTGCGTTCTCTTCTCTCTGATTCGGCCGAATTATACGTGCGTGTGGCGACTATTTTATATTCAATTTGCTACTCGGCGTTCGGGTCAATTTGGTTGCGGTCATTATATCACGGCTCTTTTATACTCTCGTTCTGACTTTGTATATTGCTATTGATGAAATGAAATTCGGTCATTCGAATTTGTACTATATCCTCGTGACAATCCCTCGCCGCGATTTGCATCTACCGGCCAAGGGGTTGGTTGCTCCTTTCCCATGCCCAATAGAAGGTACCTAGGATAGACATACATTGTTAGATGTAACGCCGTGATATGTGTATAGGCTTGTCGATAAGGAGCGACTTTGCGATCATTCTAACTGGCACGTGAATCTAGACTGTTGCTGATCGTCGATAGTTGATAGTTCTCGAGCACTGGATGCGACGTCAGATAACACACTTACCTGCTATTACCTCGACGCAATGGGACAAATGTTTCAGCCAGGAATCTCGTCGATGCTTCTGACGTTGATTTCCTGCTCTCATTTTCCGCCTCAAAGAACTGCTAGCCAAGTATACTACCGAAACTTCCGTGAGCATCGTGTTACATTGCTTGGGTACATGGCTGAATTTACAGACTTGTCTCAGACGATTCGAGCCTCTTAGAGGTTGCAGCGTCATTAACCCGTGCCACTGCAGGACCTGGAGTCAGAGTTGCCTCAAACCGGCTCCCTCGGGAACGAATCGTGGAGTCTTCATTCGCGAGTAGGTGATAAGAATGACGAAGGAGCTGATAAGCCACGCTTATGTGGTACCCACCGGATCAACCCTCATGTGGCCTTCCCATAAGCTCTTCCTCGCGTAAATCCAGCTGTCTTGCTCGGTAGGAATGACGAGCTGAGCAACGGATTGCCAAGAACATCTCTTCTCATCCCAAACCGTCCTGACACACGATCGTTTGCTCTTCTAAATCCTTGAGGAGCAGCATTTCGAAGAGGAACTCCGCATGGTGGTCGGCGTGGAAATTCTGCTACCACCGGTGCAGAATACCGTTGCTGTCTTCCTGCTTTACCGCCTGCTCTGCTTGTTTCCGCTGCGTCACTGTTGATGGGACAAGCGTATATTTCATGATGTCATCGCCGAAATGACGGGTGCTCTGCGAATGCCATCGCATGGACTCGGGGTGCTTGTTCGCGACCTTGTCTCGCGAAAGTTGCAGCTCAATCGGGCTAAGCGCTTGCACATCTCTGGCTTGCTGCCGTCGTACAACAGGCGAATATCCAAGACCTCTCTGCTTCGTTCTGGCATCGGCGAGCTCAATAGCAGGCGTGCTGTTAAATTCGATATTCAGAGTTGAACAATCCCCACTGGCGTCGAACATCTCGCCTTTCATGTTGAAGATCTTCATGGCAAACACCCGCGGCTAAGGAATGCGGTCCTATTGGTCGTATCAAAGTTGGCTGTCAGCTGCTCAAGTTTCGAAGGAGCTGCATTAAAACCTGGGTCTCCTGGCTCCGGGCTATGTCGGCAGGCGACGGGGTACTCTCCGGTCTTTCTAGAGAGCTTGAATGGCCTCAGATAACCAAGTTAATCACCCGGTACGATGAATTTTCGTTTGACAATCCCTTGAGGTCGAGCGCGAGTGTCTCTAAAGCAATGTCGCGTCATGCTATATTGCCGCCGCTGCATCTCGTTGATCTGCGCGATCACCGCCTTTCTATCCCCCTCTTCTTCGGACGGGATCTCCTCGACACCTACAGCCCCCAGGGAACATATTCCTGCCTACTAACTCGTTTCATTGATATGAAATTTGTCTGGCTAACAATCGATGCGCAGATCAAAGTGATTGCGCACCTGACGGATATCAACTGGTTCCCCCGCAAACAGGTCCTGCAATGAGAGTTGGGAGTTGAATAAAGTTCCCAGGAGCAAGATTCAATGATCTGAGGCGCAAGAGTTGTGACGTAGGAAAGACGATACGATATATGCCGCTGGAGTGCAACTCCGGTGTGCAAACTACCGGCTTTGGACTCCAATCGGGTCTCACATAGAGTATTCGTGATGATTCATACAAATCATTTACCTAGGCAAACGCTCGGGTTAACCGACAGCAGAGGCGGATAGACCGCACTGAGCAAATTATGAATCTATCGCCTCGCAGATCGAGGTGAGCGTGGCGCAGCGCCGACATCGTTTCGAAGACGGAACGTCATATACAGGGGATAGTATGAACCAATCATATTCGTTTCCGTCGATGGCGTTTTCAGTTCGGAACTTGGTCCCCGTCTCAACCTGCGTCCACCGAAACAAACATAACCTTAGATTCCGAGATAGGTTTACCTAATGCACAAGAGCGTCTATACCTGAGGAAGATAATGCTGTGTAAGTTGCTGGTAGACGCGTACTGTCAATTCAACTCGATATCCACTCCTAGCAGTAGTTACTGTACGTGTGTGATAGCTTCGTGCACTAGCACGTGAAAGAGGGTGTCAACTGTTGACAAGAGCAATGAGACCTGGTGGAGTCTCCCCGAACCCAACCTACTCCGTTAGGTATCCCGCAAGCATGCACAAAATTATCAGGCAGGCCTGCGTAAGTGCAGTGAATTGTAGGCAATTCCGAGCTTGTCCACTCCTAAGCTCGCGAACCTGCATTGCTGATCAGGGCAAAGGGGTAACTGTTGCCCGCTGAACACGACGCTTCTTTCTCGTGTAGAAGAGATCCACGAAAGGCCATCACACGGCCGCGTGTAACCTTTTGTTCATGATACGGTGGAGAGAAGACTACTACCACGTCCCGCAGAATTTATCTAGAAACTGTGGTTAGTCGACTAGGTGGCTCGACTGAAAGAACCGAAATGAAGACGAGGCTCTGGTGATTGTCCACTTTTCGAACAGAGCTAGAAGACCCCAAGACCAGGCGTGGTGCGAAGATCTATGATCATCGCACACGCTGCCTAACACGAGGATTCTCATTGCCTCCTGTAACCTCAAGAGCTGGACTGAATAGCGATAGCGTTGGCTCTTGATTCCGGTAGTCACGGATAATGTCGATCTTTTCTTCCACCAAGTTTCAGGCGGCCTTTACTCTCCCGCTGTGGTTACTATCTTTGCAACAAGCAGGATGCCACGATCCAATATCTCCTAGGTGTTATCTGAATCCGGCCGACGGCATACTCGCCAGCTGTCCTCGACGACTCTCAGCATATCGAAGATTAGGCTGCCCAATCTGATAAGCAAGTCAGTAGAGGGTGTGCCAATGCGCCTTACCACAAGTCAAGCCCCGCTTGCCGTGGCAGCGTGGGCGGACAAACGGACTAGAGGATCCGACGAAGAAGGCGACGGCTCATATGCTGCACGTGGCAGGCCGCCAGACCTAAAGAGGTCCCTCGTGATATAAAAATTTGGGGGCATAAAAACTGGAGGCTTGAATGCTCCGACTTGGCCCTAACGACCGACGATCTCCTATTAGCACCAGGCTTCGAGGGGGGAGGATTCCCGGCATCACGATATCTGATTGGCCGGGTGCGTCGGACAAGCATCGCGGGAACAAAGAGATCGGCACTTGAAAAGCAGCTTTCTTGTCGGTGAAGGGCCTCTCTCTTCTTGGTTTCGACGAGGAGATATTCAAATCTCCGCGTTGGAGAGCTAAACATATCATATTGATAAACAGACAAAGGGTGGGGGTTTTGCCTGAGTGTTGTATGCTGTGGGTTCTTATATGGAGCAAGCTCCTCGACCTACCTCACTCCAGGCACTGCTTTAGTCCTGAGCCGGGTGAGGTCTCGTCTGACTCTATTACGTGGTGGCCGATAACACAGAGCCATAACATATAATAGCTGGCTCGACTGGTGTGGGCTGGGAAGACTGGGCAGATGTGTTGATAACTCAAGGATGGTGTTAGAGTGTAGCGTGTCTGTGTGTAGCGTGTAGCGGAACAAGGTGAGGCTTGCAGATTTCGGTCCCCCAAAGAAAGACTATCGGGTTTCGGGATGAAAGCGGGCACTAATCAGACGACGATAGTGCAACTAGGTAGCAGAAGATGCTATCAGATATAATTATTACATAAGGCAGGCACATATAGGTATGCATTGATACATGTATGCACTGATATGTGCTTGGCATTTCCGTCCTCGAGTGCATAAGTAGCGCAACGTTGGTTTACTGCTACATCTACATATACATCTGCATGCATATGTGCAGGTGGAATGTGCATGTAGGGAGTGTAGGGAGGGTGATTGTTCCTACTTGTCAGTACGTAATGAGATATCTCCTATGAGTTTCAAAGTCTTACTCGTTGATTAGATTGAAACACTCGATGAGAGAATCTATACAGTATTCCTTTGAAATAGAAACGGTATAGAGTCAAGTCGCATCCCAAGGTGATGTCATTACGCGTTGCACAGCATGCGTACAGATGTCGGCAAACAGAAGGGGATCGCGAAGGTAAGAGTCGAGATGTGACGAGGCTCCTTGGGGAATCGGGGGCGAAAAGCCTGGGGCTGATATTAAGGGGCTTTGAAGGTTAGATATTCTCGGATTGGCGCATTGGCTGACACAAAGCATCTCCATGATGGCTTGAACAAGGGGAAACGCGGGGGAGTAAGAAAAAGAAAAGAAAAAAAAGGGAAATACCCAGCCCGGGCTGAGCTGCGGTGAAGAAGCGTCAGCATCCTCGTTCTCACGCATCGTTCGGAACAAATGTCGTCACCGCGACGGGTGAGATGCCCACATGAATTGCCTCGTGCCTAGAAGGTTCAGAGAGATAGACTGATAGATAATACCTAAGCAGAAAGGAATCGCAGGGAGAGACGGGAGACGGGAGACGGGGCATACAGGCAGACAGGGCACACAGGGGCTTCTATTAAAATTGCCGTCCCGTCGCCTCTGGAGCTTCTGGAGCCTCTGGAGACATTCTGGCGTCCGACGATAGGCTCAAATGAGGATTGACCACTATACCTTCCCTTGAAGGCAATGATTTGATGGTGGGCAAAAGGCACACACAAAAGGTGTCTCGTTAACGGTTTTGAACGACCGTAATAAGACTAGGATATACTGCGCATGGGGGGATACCCGAGGATGCCTTAACATTTGGATCGTCATTTTTTCCCATTCGACCGTCTCGTTCAGTCCTATACTCGGCCGTCAGGTCAGCCTAGGAAGACATGATACAAGGACCGAGGCTGCGAGGACAACCTGCGGCAGCGGCAGTGGCAGCAAGACAATAACTCATGCTTGAGCTGGTAAATAGCCACAAGGCGCCTATTGCTACAGATTGGTGGGCCAAGCTGAAGCGAAGAAGCGTAGAAGCGGCCACGAATACCATAGAAACCGTAGAATGTAGGTTGGTACCACAGATTCCTTGGAATATGATATCATCGTTTCTTTCTCACTACACGCCCAGGGGGGTGAAGGGGCCCCGCATCCGGATTAGAAACACTACCTAGGTACATCATTTCGACCAGAGTACAGGAGTACAGGAGTACTGTAGTACAGTAGTACTTGGCTGGCGAGATTCCGTACTGTGCCATCCGACTGTGCGAAAGCCAGCCCAGCCCAGCTCTGCTTCAGCTCAGAGCTTAGATGGCTCAGATGTCCCCAGCTACACAGGTACATCTACCTTCCGCCTGGTCGAACATCGTCATCTTCCGGGTCCCAGTGTAGCGCTAGGTCATTTGAACCGCCCAAAAAAGACCCGAGGACGTACCGATTACGCCATCCAGTCGTCGTTTTTTTCTTCAGTCAACGCGGTCCGAGGACGAGTCTGTCAAAATAAACCAGCCATAGGAAATGCGAAACAAGTAGATGGCGAACGAGGCAGTGAGGACCTGCTGACTGGTCTACGTAGGGATGGCAACAAATTCGTGGTAGCGTTACCTAGTGGCATTCTTTCCCATCTTGCTGGAGCTTTGGCGGATGGCAATTGGTATTTTGCCGAAGCTGGATCCTGTCAAATCCCAATCAGCCATTTTTTAGGGGTCCTTCTCCCATCCCTCTAAGATGGCGCCCTGCAGAGCGAGGAACAACTCTAATCTGCGCCAAGGGTTCAGACAGACCAGTCATATGCTCCACTGGCCCTCCGAGTCGGGTTCATTTCTTCATTTACTATTTACTATATAGGACACCTCTTTTAGACGCGAACCAACGCCCTTTTCAGAATAGCTGGTAGCTGCCTTTGCGGCCTTGTGTCTGTTCATAAGGCAGTATACAATTGACCTGAGCTGCCAGGCTGCCTGAGGACTGCCGTGTTCGTCATCGAGATATATGATAATCCCATATAACCCTCGGTGAAGCTCAAACACAAGAGCATTTCGGGTCTTGCCCCGACCGCCAGATTGTGAGAAACTTCCAGGCATCATGATGGGTCGTTAAACGGAGCCCCTTTGCTTATCACTTACTGAAAACGTCGCTGTGAAGCAGGCTTTTTAAGATCAGTCGCCCATCACAGAGCCCCTTGGAAACGGCTTAACATTGCCGTGCTCCATCGACTTCGCTTGATGGCCCACGGGTCTAAGCATGGTCATTGGTCGGGCTGGTTTTGGCCAAGCCTGACAGGAATCCATCAGAAATCCCATTTCTCGTTACCACGCCTGTCCATTCCCCATAAGAGGGCCGCTTCTTAATCGGAATCTTCCAATCACGAGCCATCTGTTGGAGTCACACAGGCCGACGATGATCTGCGCGACTAGGATGCTCTATGTGGATGCGCTTCAGTGGTCCCTCTTCGTACAAGTGTTATTGTGGACGATAGTGACCCTTTCTTGTAGATAGTGGTGATACTTGCTATCATTAGTAAGAGGGGATAGCGGTAAATGTCTCCTCCACGGCTCTTTCTAATCAGTGTAGATGTCGTATTTGTGATTGCGCCTTGAGCCTTCGATGGGCTGAAATAGGATTGCTCCAGAGGGAAATGCGCCTAGGTATTCTTGCTAAATTAATTCCAGACCTTACATTGTACAAGAATAAGGCAGTAGTAAGGCAACACCTGAAGATAGGTAGGTAGATCAAACGACCCATGAAGGGAACCATCTACATGAGTGTTTGCTGCAACTACTCTGCTACTGTAGGAACAAGCCCTACCATACTGCACCATCGCAGGGAAACTCGTACCAACCCGAACGAAGTCAATTAAAAAAGTAAAGCCCCTTTCTTCATTAGCCTCTCTGTTGTAAGGAAGATCCCCACCGACGGGTACACAAGATTACGAACTGTAGGCACTTGGGGTCACTTACAGAGAGGTACAGGTTCAACTGAAAGCATCAAGCCTGCAAAGCCTGGCAGGCCGGCGGGTTACCTACAACACTAGGTGTCGTATTGTACACTAGGTATGTACGTAGTAGATGTACGTACGTGGGTTGTTCTGGTGGGACATGCACAGACACATTCGATATGTCGATACTTTGAGCATGTACCTAAATGTAGGTACATCTCCAGGGTTGCTACCTGGTAGTACGTTATGTACATACGTACATCCTACGTGCTGTCAAAAAGGAATTATACCGTGTCAGGCTTACTGTGTCTATGTCACTTATCCAGTGTACCCATGTCCCTGCCCTTTTGCCCTGCGCCGTGCCGTAATCTTCTGTCACATCAGAGGCCAAACAAAAAAAAACGTCGTCCTCCCGTCCTTTGAACAATTACATGTACATGTACCGATCGACAACGACCCACGAGCTCGCTGACCACACTGGGCCACACCACTGACCATTCAAACTGTTCCCCCCCCCATAAACTAGGCCAGCGCAAAACCCAACCACACTTTGCCCAGTCTACCAAGTCCAACCAAGGTCTACCAGTCAAACCCCCCAAAACAATCTTGTTGCACCCCCGTTCAGAGTCCTGAGGTTTGCGAGGTTTGGACTGACGATCACTTCAACCTATGTCGAATTGGTAAACGCCCCGCTCATCCCCGATTCGCAAGAAAACTAGACCCCTTCGAACTTTTTCCTCCTCCCTTATTACCCATAACCCACCCCATCCTTCCTTTTTCTCTACTACCGCATCTTGACCGATTCATACCATTCTACACCCTCCGACCAAATTTATCGTACAAAAACCGCCGATGTATCCTTCGTGTAATAACTAGCCAAGCCAGCCTCTCGAGCGCTCCCTCCTCTCGTTACCTGCGCCTAAGGCTTGTTGCACACGTACTAATTCTCGCTCATTCTCGCGCCCGCTCCGGTTCAGCTCGCCTTCGAAAACAGTACCCTGTCAGAAGTGAATGGTGGCGATCTCTTCGAGGCTTCGGGCGACGGGAGGATACGGGCGTCAACATTTACGGCTTATTGCCAGCCTTAATCCATTCTAATTCTACAACACCCTTCGCCTCTCGCTTTGACCAACTTAATACTTCTTTTCGACATAATAATTTAGACGGTCTGGACCCAAGTAGGAATTTAACGTAACACAACCCGTTCACGATGAGTAGTGAACCTACGAGTACGAAACCTAATCCTCCCGAGCGATCGGATTCTTCGTCTGCTTCGTCCGTGGACAATCAAGACATTCACCAACCCATTCCCATTCGGCCGCGCCTACCCAACCGAAAGAGCAGCGGCACTCTCATAGTTCCTCGGGATTCCTCGCAAGTCGGTCCACTCGAACCGGATCTCGAGCCGGATGACGTCAGGGCAATGAGCCCGCGAAGGACGAGCGAGGATATCGAGGTCATGGGAAGGGAGGCGCGAGCAGAGCTTCACAAGTATGTTTATCGCGTCCGTCGCAGTTGGGAGTCATACTAACAGCATTCGCAGACACGCAAGAGCACTGCAAGATTCTCTCCTAATGATTTTTAATCGGATAGAAGCTGTCAAAGAAGAACACGACAAGCTGGACAACCATAACAAGTTCTTGCAAAAATATATCGGTGACCTGATGAGCACGAGCAAGATCACATCCACTACTAGGGGGAGGAAGTGAACACCTATTACGACGACTTGTGGTGGAGGAAGAGTATAGCTTATTGACGACGGACGCCGTCTTGGTACGATGGCGCTTATGATACCCATACCGAACGTGCGATAATAGATCGCCTACGACACGGACGAATGAGCTCGATGGATTATACGATATATCACAGTTGCCAACGAAGCTCGCCGGCGACTATTTTACAACTTCGTCTCAGCTGAACGTCTTGAGTCTATAAAATACGGACGACTTTCGATTTTCGATTCTGAGTGTGTTATCAACCAAAACAGTGCGGCACAGCAATAGGGGAGGATGTGCTGTACTGTGATTTTTATACCAAGACAGGGAATCCGGTGTTGAAAAAAAGAGTTTATACCATTGCCGTTTCATGACTTACAACCAGCATCAGGACTACCATTGGCTCATGGGGGTGGGTTGAAACGGAATTTGGCATCACAAGCGGCGTTTTTCAAATGACGATATTGATTTCGGCAAGTCAATCAGGGGCGGATTGGCCCGTTTTTGGCAACATGTGTATGTATTACGTTGCCCGTCATTGGGTCCGAACATAGTTCGAGGAAGCAATGATTTAGCGAATAGAGCCTATCCGTTCACTCGATTGCTGCACTAGGATTTTCTGTTGGTGACGAATGGTATCTATGTGACCTGACTGCTACTGGTCCACGCACGACCTCACGGCCTCACGCTGCCGGATCGATGCATTCTGTACACTTGCCACGGCATCCAATCGTACGTCTCGCAATTGTTGGGAGGCTGATAGCTGTTGGGTTCCTAGCATGTTTCGCGATCTCGTTATCTGCGTCCTGTCCATGCCGCCGACGGGGCAGGCAGCAAGTCATCTCGCACTGCAACGTCGGGTAACACGCCAACTGGTCTGTCGATCGATAGGCGAGGGGGATCTCCCGAGCATCAAGCCTGCGCGTTTCGCCATTCACATGCGCTCCTCTGATCGCGAATGCCACCAAGAGCCGCCGCGGCGACCAATTCGATAAGGTTGATCAAGCTGACACGGCCGCACTGGGGAAATAAATGAAATCGAAAAGGGGTGGCAATGCTACGGTGCGTCTTGCGCGGTAGGAGAAGGGGGGGAAGGGGAAAACTGTGTAAGGTTGGTACGAGAGAGAGATAGAGGTCACCCAGATTGGACGTCTTCGACGCTTGCAGACGTTGTGATTCCCATCCCCAAGGGGACGCAAATTTTTTTGAAGGGATGGGGAAAAAAACGGAATTGCTCGTCTGGGTAATTCGCATGCGACGCAAGCAAACTTTAGCGGCCGTAGTGGTGTCGCCGGTCAATAAAAATAAATAATAGGGGGGGTGGCTCGCACGGAGACCCAATCGAACAACGAGACGTCGTACTGGAGGACCTTCTACCAGTCGGGAATTGTAAAAGCCAAGGGAAACGGAAGTAGGCCGGTATACATCGACATATGTTATACATTTCAACCTAACGTGTTATTTATTATATATTTATATATATATATATATTTATATGCCTACAAGTTACTTATCCCGATGAAGTGAGCTGAGAGAGAGAAGGGCGGACTAGACAGGCATAGAAAAAGTTCGGGCAAGCTTTCAATATGGCCAAGCCAATTCCCATGTGAATGAGTCCCATGAGACCGGCGCCGGGCCATGCATGAAGGACAGAGATTATGTGCGACCACACCTGTAGTGTCACCCGGCGAAAGAGAGTGTTCGTAGGAACCCCTCTGCTGCTTTGCCCGTCTTTATTATTTCAATTCGTTCGTCCCTCTACTCTGTCTCTTTTCCGCCCGAGAACATTGTCCCGCCCCCACGAAAGAAGAAGAAAAAAAAGAGGGAGAGAAACGATGTGACGCAGGATGAGGAGACCAAAGTCGAGTCCTATTCCCACCTATCCAAACGTATATCATAATCTTCAGCTCAGTTGCTGAATTAACCACTATTCTTCGCAATACGGATCTGAAATGGGTTCGTCAGCCAGTCTGATGTTGGTTATTGTGTCTCGTGAGATGCTGTCATAGTGACAGACCCTTGCTGCTTGTCTGACAGGTACCAACCCCGCGGGGTCGTTTGAGGAGAGACAGGGAGGTATTTACATTTCCCCTCTATACGAAGTGGAAAATAGTAGAATTGCACGGATGTGAGGTACCTGTAGGTATAAGATTTCTACATCTCACGTTTTAATGATATGTCACTCGCCGACCTCTTCTCTGCCTACCTCCTACCTCAGATAGGTATGCGTGGCGTGTTGGTGTTCCCGCCTGTTCGTCAACGAACCCCTTGTGACCTTCTCTCTCACCCTTTTCGTCCCGCGTAGCAGGTGGATATTGCTCTCTTTAGGAAGTCGGAATTCTTCTATTAGGTAGGCGTAGAATCATTCTAACCATAAACGTGATTCATAACAAGCTCTGTTAATAGAGCCGCTATATAGCTAGAACCGTTCTACGGACTTGAAAATCTACTTTATTTACCTATTTTATCTATTCGAATTCAACTTCGTCGTCATTATCACCATCGCCGTCTCCTCCTCCTCTTCCTTCTCCTCCTTCTCCTTCTCCCTATCCCCCCGCTTAGAATTATTTTATGTCTTAGGTACACAATCTACTGCGAAGGTAGGCATGGAACAATCCACTTCGCCAAAGCTCTGCTTCTACATCGACTACCCGATTAGGTACCTACCTAAAGCGAGGCCGGTGTCACTTTTTCGATAAAAAGGTGAGATCCGACATAGATAAAGCTCCCCCCCCGATCGGCAAAAGCTGAGCGGGCGCGTCCCCTATCGGTTACATGCGGCTGGGCTCCGATACACCGAAATGCTAGCGTGGATAATTAAAGAAACCGACAGCGAATAACACACAGTTCACGCAGGCTGTAAGTCGTACATGCCTATGTACCTCAGGTACCTATCTACCTCCTACCTTGTAAGTAAAAAGCGAGGCGCGTGCCCTCTAAGCTCCGAAGCGGACATTCATGCGCGGCCGTAAAAGCCGTACGAGCTCTTCATGCATGGAAATTCGGGAAGCATTCCTTTTGGGGTATCATCGAGGGCGCGAGAGGGAAGAAGGTGATATCGATATTCGAGAGAAAGAAAACCAAAAGAACACTACGCTGCTCCACAAGACCGGGAAAAGACCAAGCGGTTATATGCCCTAACGGCAAATATGCGTCGAGGTATATTTATAGACGGTAGTTTAACACAATATCACACGACGAATTAGATAAGCATCTAGCTTGCTCCGTGTTCGCCTTTTCCCCTTCCCAATGGCACGATACCTTTCCGGCAGTTGGACAGCTTAAAAAGCAGATGATAAACAAGTCAGTTAAGGTAGGACGGCATATAGATCTCGAGTAACGAAAATAAAACCGCACTAGGCTATAGACACCTGCTTTACCTAGGTAAGTATTTACTGAATGATGCTGGACGTTTTCGGTATCGACTCCAGCATGATACGGACTTTCTATAATGAAACATGTGGCAAGAACCCGGGTTAGACCAGGACAACACCGCGGCGGCGGCGGCGGACGAGCTCAAAGATTAGTCCAATGGACATCAACCTAGAGGAAAGGGGACGCCACCGACGACTTCCTTATCGTATAATTTCATCGAGTTTCTCCGTCTGGAGGTTCGTGACGAGGCAAGTATGAGATACTTGGGAGGAGAACCAACCGTCCCGGTGACTGCGCTAGACATGTCTTCACCATGCGACCGTCATCCTCGAAACTGATGACCTTTAACATAGCGTCGGAGAAACTAAGCCATATGCGCAGGACCTCTTAGACGATCATGACGGGCCAAACACCTAGCCGTCAGGGCGCGGGCTTATCCGCTGAAGTGCACCCTGAACCACACGCGTCGGCGGGAGAACACGAGCTCAAGCTGACTGACTCGTAAGTAACGGCAGCTAGTAGAGCATGCTAGTGGCGAGAATGAATACATTGGCGACAGTGCGTGACGAGAGTTCGGCCGGGGACTCGGAGACGCGGGCGGGACACCCCCCCTTTGAGAGTGCGGTAACCCCGGGTCCGGGTTCGGATGCGGTGCTCTCAAGGCGGGCACCAGTCTCGGCGCAGACTGCTAGCACTAAGAGGGCGATGCCATCCATATATCCCTCTATCCTTCCCATCCCCTGTATCGAGACCTCTCCTAGAATCAGGAGTGAAGAATGAGGGGACTGAGAGACGAAGATGAACAAGAAGAATAAAAACAACAAGAGAAAAGCTCAAGCCGAAGTACCCTGGATCCATCAACTTGCAAGTATAGGTACGCACATGTCCCTAGGTACTCCATTGTCAACAGAACACTATACGGGATCAGCCTTTATCACCTGTTGCGGCGCACTTTGGTGTCTCATCGAAACGAAATCGAATCCCAGGGTCTTTTCGCACTAGACCTCCCAAGACGTTACTCGGGGCAATGGGCCTCCGGCCTGCCTTGCCTGCCCTGCCCACGAACATACCTACCCTGGCGGGCCATCAAGGATTTCCCCGACTTTGCACCCACCCTAGCTAGGTAGTCGGCCGGTAGTTAGTGCCTACTAGTTAGCTACATATGTAGGAGGTTATAGAAAAAGGGGAACAGCCAGATAGCGCTGATAGGAATCGAACCTAACACCCCTCATGTATAAGATACATTCCAGTGTTATGTAGGTTATCAATCGCTAGTTGCTACCGGAGACATATTCCATACTACCATGTAGGTATATCCACATCCAACATTCAACATCCATGAGGTCCACACGCGCGCGCATGGGTGTAGCACAAATAGGGGTCTTGGGGTCCTTGATCCTTGATTCCCTTAGCGCATGGCACGTACGTCATTTCTTTCCACCCTCTACCTCCCCGGCAGCCCCGGCCACCGCGAAAGCGGTACGAACCAAGCCTTAGCCTCTTTTTTTTCCCCCTCTTCCATCCCGGCCATGCACGTACATACATGCTTAAGGTGACAAAGTCCCCTGCCTAGTCTCGGTGAAGTGGGGGAGCATATTAAGATGGGGATTTGGGGGAAGGGGGTGAGAGAGAGGGGGGTTCTTAGGGGACCATACTATAAGTTAGTGGTGTGGAAATCTCGATTCCGGGCGTCGAGGCTAGAACGAAAATAGGCTTAGACCAGGGAAAATCGCTACACCACCCTGACCACCCTACCGCGGAGTCGGTGAGGTCCCAAGCAGCTAAGCAGCTAAGGTCTCTATACGGGACGACTGGAGTTAGGTAAGACTATAGCAATCCTTGTAAGCGCCGTCGACGGAGTATCAAAAACCTGCTAGCTTCTCATCGGCCCAGGTCCCAAGAAAGTGAGTAGTAAGCGGAATAAGATCATAATGGGATGACGTCTCCGAGAGAAAGGGGTAATCTATAATGGCATTGGGGTTAATCAGGAAAAAGGTGTGAGATTTCCGCTAGTTACGAGTTACCAAGTCACGCTATGGATAGGTAAACGCCCAACGTAGCGGGTGAAATAATGGTATATCTGTTTACAAGCACGGTGAACAACAACAGGAGACCGCGCTCTTAACTCCACACTATGAGGTAGTGACGTAAGGGTTTACATGCGTTTAGACCTTCATCGGAAAATGCAGCCTGTAAAGAGGGTGAAGCACGCTATAACGCCCTTGCCTATCCCCTGCCGGTATACCTATAGGACCAAAAGAGAAGTGCCAGAACAGTAGCGAAACTGCGGGATAAGCCAAGCGATATGAAAAGTGGTATCGAAGTTGAATCTGTAATAATATTGGAGAGTGTTGGGACAACCCGTCTATTTGACGAGTCGCTAAAATCGCGTCACGGACGAGGTTATATCGGGTTGCTGATATATACCTCTTAACCGTTATAGTAAAACCATAGGATGGCGTCTGTCGCCTAGTATTGTAGCGCGTGGTGCACCGGACACCTCCCGGGATGGTTGACGAACCATTGCGTGATGCAGAGCCGGTGGAAGCGGCACAAGCATTCGAGGCGAGCCATAGGGACGCCGACTACAAACTCCTCAAGACAGATGGTGCACTCGGCAGAATCCACGCAATCCTTTTCTGTTGCGAGATACGGAAACATGCCGCTTCTACGGGGGGTTCGGGGTTCACGATTTCCCGACCGGCCGGAAGCATCTGGCCCCGAACCATACGTGCTGTGCGACGTGATGCACGAGGTAATATGCGACTCCCGCAGAGCTTCGAAATTTGGCAAGCTTCTCGATGGTAGCTCACGGTGGCATACCGGGCACTCATCCTCCTCCGGAATCTGTGGCGGGGGAGGTAATGGGCGATTCACCGAGGACGATGACGATGAAGATGACCCATACGGAGCATGTGAGTCATGATGATGATTGGTAAAAGCTCTAGGGAGGCGAGTATGAGCGCCCGGAGAGCCAGAACGGCCGGGAGTACGATAGGCCCCGTATGGCTGCGAATAAGGCTGCGGATAGTAAGAAGGGGGAGTCCCACTCATGATTCGGTTCTGCATTGCTGAGTATGCATTGTTTAGACCAACCGAGGGGGTTGGACCCAAAGTCTACACAGGCTGTTAGCAAGTCCGTTCAAATCTCAGGTGTTTATATAACGAGAACTGACCATGGTAAGGCTTCGGTTCCGAGCGTAGGCATCATGAGGTACGTTCGGAGCTGCTAAATAAGGCGGATACCGACTGAGATTGTTATCGCCGTAGTAATTGCCACTGGAGCTACTCTGAGATCGTTGATGCGCCGACCTTGGTGAGAGTGGGTTCGTCGAATGCTGAGTCTGGGGCGGTGTGATATTCGGATCCGGGACACAGGGGTTGCAGAGCCGGACCTGCTCACCACCCCCGAGAGCACTGAAATCGGCAATGCTACCTTCGTCTCCGAGAAATGAATATCGCTGGTAAGCCCGCTCACCGGGTGGCCGTACGATATATTGGTGTGGTATAGTGATCCTATGCGGCGAGCAGGAGTTGCATACAACTCTCCCGCATTTCCTGTCTAGCTTAGTTTTTTGTCTAATTATATCGCATGTAACAGCACCTACCTGCAATGATGTTTTCTAACAAAAAAGCTAAATTGAGTACGACATATTGGACAGTAGGTCACCTCACTATCAGGCTGCCATCTCGGCAAGGCAAACTCTTGCGGGGACCTCATCTCCGGCCGTGGCGAGAATTCCGGTGCTATCGGGTTTAGGCTCGACACTGGGCGCTGGTTCTCTGGCGAAGTCATCGCGTATGTTGTCATATTTTGGCTAGCATCTCTAGACGGCGTCGGTCTCGTATCCACATCCGGGCGGGACGATATCTCGTCCTCATGAGACAGCCTGCCAAGAGATTCAGCCGTTTGATGTAAAGCTTCCGCCAGAGTAATACCCTGCTCTCGCGGAGCATGGTCTTGTCCCGCCTGTGGCACTGATAGCCCTGATGGGCCTGCTTCCCCCGAGGCAGAACTATCCGTTTCGACTTGTGGCAATTGAGTTCTCGACGGCAGGTCTTGTTCCGGTATTGGTATATATATTTCCGCGTTCGAGCCTGCTGAGTTCGTCCCTCCTTCAACTATATTATTCTGCTCTGGTGTAACCTCCAGCTGCTGGTCTTGACTACCTGTCGCAACGATAGCAGAACGGCTAGCACCAGCTTCCGTAGTACTTCTCTCCGCCATATGTGTTGGGCAGTCGTGGTAGCGAGAGCATTCGTTGCCGAAGAACTCGGAAGTCTGATATGGGCAGGCCGGCGTATCTGGAGCAGCGCTCCCTACGTATGAGCTCCCCGACTCCGTATCGCTTAACACGTGGTTGTTATTCCCAGATGGGGAGGGCGCGGCAGCCTCATCGTCTCTATCGGACATTCTACGGCTTGAACTCGCTTTTAGGTCGTTGGAAGGTGTACTAGAAACGATACCATGGGCGTATGGAAGGGATCGAAGAAATACTCGAGGCTAAGCATGGATTGCGGAAGACTATACGTAGCGACACAAGATGAAGTTAGTTATCCTCTAGACCAAAGTCCATCGTGGTTCGACGTTGAATGTTGAACGCTGAGGTGAGGGGCTGAGCCTTTCCACATACGATGGTCTCACTTTCGGAAACCGCTTAAGCTTCGCGATATACAGCGGATGATCTTCGCAAATATTGTAAAGAAACAGTAAGATATAGATGTATCTCTCACCGTAACACGGCAGACTCGGCAGCACGCGACTCCCAAGTTTCGGTGGGGAGGTTCGAAGGAAGTTAAACTGTACTAGAGATGGAGTAGCACAATCGCCAAGCCGATAAGGCGTTCTTATCATTATCTTATCGGCTAACCCGGGTGTCTCGTGCTGTGGCGGGGCAGTTTGGGGGGTTTGGTGGAGAGCTCAAGAGCACTACTGCAAGGACTGGCTGTCCACAAGAGTCACACTACAGCCACGCTACATTTATGCAACTAACAAACCGATTCTAACCTCAACTAAGGCAGAAACAGATTCTGATTCTCACGATATCTTCAATATAATCTTACCTTGGATATTAAATATGATATATTCTTTTTATATTAACTATTTTAAGTATCCATGAGGGTATAATCATTGCTGAACGCTCCAAGATGTGTTATACCTAACACCCCTTACACCCTTTACCTACGACATCGGCACGGTCCCAACGTCGTTCCAGTACGTCCCATTATACCAAACCTCTTTCACCGTAGTATTTGTAGCGAGGAAGAAACATCTGTTCATATCCTGCTCTCTAGATACCTCTATACCTGTCGCATCGTAGGCGCCGGGGGTTAAGCATACGATATCCGTCCCCTTTTCGGCCCCGTCTAGCGCATCATACGTCTGAGGCCCTTTCCAACCCGTATTGTCGTCCTGCCACACGACCTGTATCGTGCCGTCATCTTCCTGGTAAAGTATATATGTATTGATTTGATTGTTGTTGTCGTAAGGCCGCCCGACCGAGAAGGCGCCAATGGAGGTGCTGGCCGGAATCTCCTTGGACAAAGCCCCTTTCCTCCAGGCTACCCCTTCGTTGCTCACCTCTAGTTCATCGTGGATCTTTATGGACAGCGTACCTTCAGCCGCACGGTAGACTATGCCCCCTGCGTGGAGGTATTTCTGAGCGACTGGTAATACCACCATGCCACCCCCTTTGGATGCCTCGACGTCCCAGTCCGTATCGTTGACCCACCAAGGGGCTGATAGGTTTTTGGTGTTTTGCCCTTGCAATGTGGTCCACCTCACCTGGTTATTATCGTCTTGCGAGACGATGTACGGGAAGTAACACGAAATGCGAGTATCTTCAGCCATTTGGAGAGGGTACGAGTTAATGCTTCCAGCTTCGCCCTTCACGGGAATCGTCCCGTTTTCGAAATCGAAATTGAAGTTCTGGCCGCGAACAACTCCGTATTTATCTTCATAGAAGAATTCGATTTTTGGCTATTTGGTTAGCTGTGCGCAGTTGAAAATATCGAGACGGGAGATACCTACTGCTGGATCCTCATACATGTATGCGCCTGCGGCTATTGCGCCGCCTGCCATCGGCTCATACGGTAGATTGTCCAGCACGGTTGGCTCAGTCCAGTTGGCACCAACACTCTCCTTGTCCGTGAATCGTATCCGGTTATCCTCGTCCTGGTAGAAGAGACGAATGCTGTAGTCCGTTTTGGTCCTATAACCAGTTACAGCCAATCTGGAGCCTGCTCTTATTGACCGCTGAAGTGTAGAGTTCGGACTATCTGGTGCCGTTCCGTTGGAAGTTGAATTTGATGGAATTACAGCGTCGTCATCGTCATCGTCGTGTCTATTCGATCGACTCCCCAAGATGCCTCCTAGAACAGCACCAATTATAACCAGTACCAAGATGATACCGCCAATGGTCCATAACACCCAACGCTTCACCTTAACATCTTTCTTTGCAGGTGTTTCATGCTCCTTTAGGAATGACAAGCTCGGATTGGTTATCGCCTGGGGGTTAAGATGACGGCTTTCAGCATTCGACGCAATTAGCTCAGGGGAATACGTCGGATTATCGCCGGAATAGCCCGAAGTCTGCGGTGATGGTAGAGTCTGAAACGATTGCCCGTCGTATTGATTCGCGTTCGGTCCGGTCCATTGATACGGGAGCCGTTCCTGGGATTGGAGGTGTTCTTGTGATCGCGCCAATTGCTGCGGCTCTACGGTAAGGATGGCTTGCATCCCTTGCGACGTGAGTTCATCCGCGTGTGCTGCCCCATATGTTCTATACGGCGGCGTCGCATCGTATAATCCTGCCGACGCGATGTCTGCATATTTCTGTTCATCGTTCGGCACAGGCTGCAACCCGGGCGTGCCGTGTTCGTCTCGCTCCGGGGCCACCTCGAGACCCGGCTGTCTGGGAGTCGTTAAGGCGCTAGAAGGAAAATGGTACTTGTTATTATCGAATAGCGCATCTTGGTAGCGGTCCTGCATTGCTGCAGCAGAACAGAAAAATGCGCTCAATGCATGAGAAAGGGCAGGGCGACCACGTTATACAGGCAACATTTACTAGCGATACCTTTCAGGAGGATGTCAACACTCTCACACTCCATTGGATCAGGGGATTGGAAGGTAAGTTAGAGCGAGGGCTGACTGCGGCTAGAAGGACAGAAGGAGTAGAGAACCGAAGTGCCCTGCCACCTCGCTCGCATTTTCTGCAACCCCTGCATCTGCCATCGTCTCTCGTCCACCGACGGCCGGAATTTTAGCTGAACAGGCCCAGGCCAGGGCCGCAAGGGGCCGCAAGGGGCCGTGCACCTGTAGCTCTTCGTGATGTTAAATTTAAAAATCAACCGGCCGTACCTCGCATGATCCAGTAGACCAGTGGTAGGGCGGCCTGGGCGATCTAAGCTCCATCAGGTAACTGGGAATCGCGAACTTGCATGGTAGGATTCTTGAACCCTGCTGTTCCAGGTCTCTAGCTCTCTGTACTACCTCTCTGTACTACGTTAGGTAAGTATATCTAACCAGCTAACCTGCCTGTTGCCCGCCCGCTAGCTGAACCTCGATCGAAATCTCTTCCATTAATAAGGGTCAGAGTATCTGTATGAACGAACTTGCGAAGAATCTATAGTCAAGTGCTGGGCATAGGCTGAATTCGAGAGCTTATCGCGCATTGGAACACTGGAAGAGACATGTCAATGGGTACCTAACCTAAGCAATAGGGGTGCTCTGCCACTTCTCCGTTCCCCGGAAATAGCAGGGGTTAAGACACGAAGTAGTACCGGCCTAGTACCGGCCCAGTGTCGGCCGAGTATATTTCTCCTTTGGGTTTACCTCCTGTACGTTCACCAATCAAATCGTATTCCCGCTCTTTTATCTAAATAAAAATAAATACCTTTTGAGCTTCAGAGACCCCATTGGCAGTCGTAGGGCATTATAATGAAGAGATCTCGTAATAAACGACAAATCATATAGTTGATATTTCGATTCGATTGCACGTAGGATCCCCGTTTGGATGACTTGTTTCCATGATTTTCTTAATAATGTTTGCCTACTCATCCACCCTACTAACCAATGGCATTTCTTCGTTGCGGATACGTTTACCGGTAGTTGTTTTGTGCAACGTCTAACATTACCCACCGCCTCCTCATCACGTGTAGCCCCTTTCTCCTACCTAGGTAGAGCCGTGAGTAAGGTGAGCAGATACTCAGCTTCTCGGCTGTGCTCAAGGATGACCATGAGTTTCCGTGAGTGTATTAAAGGACAAAGGACGTTGTATGACCCTTGACTCCCAAGAGTACCTAGGCAATCTTTGAAACCCAACTCTGAGTACATCCCTAAGTTCAGTGTGTTATAAGTTTCTTTTCATTAGGTACTCCCTCTAGTTCCCTACGTACATAGGTACTTACCACTCTTGAACCCTTTAGCTACGAGTACCGTCAGAAGCTTGTCCGCCTAAAACAAACAATGCTGTGACCGGAATGCCTAGTCACAATAATACTTAATAGATAATCTAGACTCTGATTTGAGACTCAAAGTATCACCTTCGTCGACATTTTTGCACTCCAACACGTCAGGAGATGCACCCCCTACTCCGCCTTTCGAGGCCCGGAACGGGCTAAGAAGGACCACGAAGACTTCCACGTCATTAGGGATCAAGAAAGAGTTAGGATGATGGCCTCAATGGCTATTTTTCCGAAGTATAAGCGAAAATGTAGCGGGAAATCACAAGATCTTATTGGAGCCTAAATCGTATCGTCCGTCCTTGACGCGGTGGTGATGACCGACTTGTTGAGCACAATATATGTCCAAAAGGCTACTTCAATGCTCATTCGCGAATCATATAACTGCCGTTGCAGTTAACACGCGTCTGTTCGACGTAAATTCAGTTGGATAGGACGCAGCCATTGATTTTAGCTGTAGCATGAAGCCTGAGAGATCCTATTATCTGTTCCGCTTAGTTTGTCCGGTATATTGGGCTGGTTGCATGTTACCGTCTCGAAACCAGCGTCGACTTTGTGTTAGGCAATACGTCAATGAGCTCATTACTGTCTCTTCCAGTTGACTCTCATAATTACCTATATATACTCTTGAACCTGATCGCAATTCATTTCCTGCCTCTCTTCAGTTCAGTATCTTCTTCCTTTGCTCTATAGCTGTACAACTCACGTAATTCTCAATGGCTTCAACGATGGAAACCGACAGTGTCCAATTTTCGATTCAACAGCTACCGGCTGGGCAACTACCCGCCGGACAGCCAGGTTTCCCCCAGTTCCGTGCGTTGCCGTATGAGATCAAGCAGATGATATGGGAGGCAAGTACCGATGTTTATTTTACTCCGCCAACTCCTGCCCATTTCCAGTTGCCCCCCCTTCTGTCCCCTTCCTCTTGTGTTTTAATTCCACTCTATATGGTTTGCTTTCTTTCCTTTTTCTCTTCTCTTCTGCTCTCTTCTTTTCTTTTACACACACACACACACACACACACACACACACACACTTACTCACGCACACACTTACTCATTCATACCCTTTCTCTCTCCTCTTCTCACCTAAGGAATACACTCTAATAGGGGAACATGGTATCTTCGTCGTCTATCTAAGTAGTCACACTTAGTGTCCGTTATATTCTACCCATATTTTCTTTCCATTAAGTCTGCCCCGATACCTTCAATCTTCATCATTTCGATTCTGAAGACGATCAAATGTCTTACCGAGCAATTTGGGAAGCTCTTCGGCTTACATAGGTATAAATTGGTAGCATGCCATGTCTGACGACGATGGGCCTCGCTACATCCTACAGTCTGGCCCCCTTCAGGTTATCCAAAGGCCGCCCGCGATAGCCCATGTATGCGAGCAATCGAGAAATGTCGCGCTGAGGACGGGCAGGATGTTCCTACTGGAGAATGGAAGACTGACCTGGTTTCGACCCGAGACTGACGTGTTCCTTTGGGCAGGACTTAAGCTGGGCTGTGAGTTATCATTAATCTCTCTTATACCCTTCCCTGCTCCGCTATTTTGTAGTGCCGTCCGCTTCTAACAATGGCAATTGCAGTAGGAGAACTTGCCGGACACGTTCGAAACATGGTGATCCCCTATTCGACAGTTACCAACTACCGTCAGGCGCGCGACACGTTCGAATGGCTTCTCAACCATGCCGGATTTACCCAATTGGATACCGTACACGTAGAGATGGCGGATGCCTTCACTATAGTAAACAGGACGTGGCAACCAGCTTTCGAAACTAGCGTCTTCAAGAACAACACGGTCATTATTCCTAATCTCTTCTTCGCTGAAGACGAGTTGAGCGAGCAAATTGACAGTGTCTTCCATCTGCTGCCCGATAATGTGGCCAGGTACTGGAGACAGTGCAGAACCATAGGTTTTACCCAAGCCAACGAGTGGAACGACCATGCCGCGGGAGATATCACTTTCGCGTGGATTTCAACCCAGGCCAGACGAAGAACCGAAATCAGCGGGGAGCAGGTCGCGCTAGTTGAGAACGAATCCCTTATGCACCCGAGTGGTACATCCTGGTGGAATTACTTGGCCAATAATGCACCAGCATTCTCTCCTACCTGTGTGTTTACTCGGCTCTCTGAGAGAGAAATAATTCGGGGGTAATCGAAGGGGGATGGATATGTTGTCTAGGGGGTTTACCTAATGGTTCAAAAAGCTAACAAGGGAACAGCGAACTATCCCTAATAGTAGTTGATACTAGGAGTACCTAGGCATTGCGTTTGTGTACAGGTACCTAGGCATTTGAAGTCGAGGACGGCCTGGAGCATAACGGGAGAAAAAAGAAAAAAAAGGGGAAAGGCGGAAATCATAGTCTGTAATAAGGGCTATTATATAGAACTTGGAACTAGCTATTCAATTCAACTAGTAACTATCTTAGGTCCTAAGGCCCTTATTATTTTTCTTCTTCAAAAGAAGGATATATGCCGACCTAGTTATGCCCGAGCTTCGGAGTATCTAATTCAGTAAAGGCTTCTTTCTTAAGCGCCGTGGCGCTCTAATAGGTTGCAGTATTGCAGCCCAATTCTCAATCAGCCTCTTATATCCTATAGGGGCAGTCCCTGTAAATTATTACCTATTAATCGTATGGCTCAGACGCCACCGGCGACCCCCCAGGTGCATACTGCCGTGTGACATGGTCAGCGACTCGCAGCGCGGGGGCCAAACAAGTAGGAAGGCTAAATATGGTACGAAGGTGAATGTTGATGGAAACAATATTAGACAAAATAGATCAAATCGAGATGTTTTTGCAGTTATAATTCCTTCGGCGTCGGATGGAAAATGTGATTCAACAGTCGAGTACTACGTATTTCGTAAACTATCGAGAATGAGACCGAGATCTTCGTGTATGTAGATTTAACTGGCATCTGTCCTTTCATAGGACGTCCTATTCCAACAGACCGCTTTTCATTCCAGCAAATTTGCTCAACTTCATCTTGGTACCCTAAATCATGGTCCCCCACGCTGACTTGAGCTTCGTCCAGGTGACTAGGACCGCGCAACTAAGCGCTAAGAGCTTTACTATATCCCTTTGCTTTTGAGTATCGTAGCGTACAGATTGCAAGAAGTGGCCCCCGATACAGCTGTATGAAATTCACCATCATTCAGGGGTAGCCGTCCAGCGACTTGCCGTCTCGGCTCCTGGGTCCGTCCTACTGCTCTGCTCTCTTTATAATAATGTTGAATATGGAATACTGCTCATCCGTGATACCAGAGGGAACTCCGTCGGCTGATGGTTCGTGGAGCTGCAAGGAAGCGTATGTCGTGCTAGATACTAAGCTGTGTAGAAAAGGGGGGTTTATTTTTTCGTATAAGGAATGGCGAGTTCAACTTTAGCCAACTTGTTTCATCAACACAATGCCTATTCAAATACTTACCTAGGTACCTATCAACTACTCTCGAAATGATTATATAACTCATAGGTAGTCATAAATTGGTCGCAGATAAAAATACCTGGAACCCCAACACCACACACCGACTTGACAAGCCTCTGCCACCGAATTAAGAAGAAAAAAAAGGGGGTATCTATTCGCCTCTCCTATATCACCCTATGCGATACTAACTAGACTACCTAGATAGGTACATTATCCTATGAAAATATTATAAGAGCACCGAGGCTGCTCTTTGGTATCCTAGACATGCTAGCCTGAGCTATTCCCTCGACTAGTGTCGTCCCGAATGTCCACGGCGGATCGATACATGTATGGACTGATAGTCGACCGTGGATCCCGGGTACTCGCTGTCACTACCATAGGAGTACGAAACATTGCTCGCAGTGTTCGGGAGCCCCCTGCCAGTCGTCGGGCCTCGGCTACTAGCGTGTCGAACATCCACTGACACGGCACGTTGGCGGGTGCGCTGGGACGGTTGGCTGGCGTATTGGTCTGAGTAAACCCCGGGCTGCTGAGATGTCGCAGTGATGGTTGTCCTCCTCGATAGCGCCCGGTACGAAGGATCCGCTGCTAGGACCGGGCACGCGGTGTACCCGTGGGCCCTTGTTGGGGGTGGCCTCGCGGTATACGTCGGGGCCATCGTTGGGGATGACCTCATGGTATACGCCGGGGTCATCGTAGGACGTGGGGACATGCTGTACGAAGGCGTAGAGGCATATGAGGTCATGCTATATGAAGACGGAGCATCTCGGTTCGTGGTATGCGAGGGAGTGGTATTTGGGGTTCTGCTGTATGGGACCGAGCTGCTCAAAGATGGACTGTACTGGGTCGGTCTAGCTGTGGGGGGTTCCAGATACTGCCGCATTGGTGATTGATATGGGCGGAAATCCGGTTGACGTGATCCATATTGGGGCTGACTACGTGTACCGTAATCAGGCCGACAGCTTGATCGGCTCGAGACAGAGCGAGTTGAGCCTCCGTAGTAACTGGAAGTAGATCCATAAGATGCATCAGATCGGCTAGATGATTGAGGTCTATATGTGCTTTCAGACCTATAAGATCCTCCAGATCCTTTAGGCATGGTCGAAGCAGACAGAGACAATCGGAAGATGCTTGGCGGAGGCAATCGCGATACTATCGATATCGTGATCACAATTATCGTAGGTGAGAGTCTATACCTTATGGTTACTGCACTACGAACAGGTTTGAAAAGAGACCTGCCTTGGGTAGTTTAAATAATTGCTGTGGGATATGCTCTTGGAGCAAGAATTTGAAGTACTGAGCATCGTGTAAAGAAGTTTCGATATCATATTCACTCTCAAAATTCACTCCGGTTGCAACTTATCGGTTAGTTGGTGATAAAACACTTGGTGTTGAGTACCAGGTAACTTATGTAGGACTTTACGCACCTTATGCACATACCCCTTAAAATTCCAGTATGCGTGCATATCACTCACTAAGATTATGGCCTCGTTAAAAAGATGATGATAGCCAATTCACTTACGCTGTTGAGTCATTTCTACCGGCCGTTCTAGTGTCATCCATCGCCGTCCACTCAGAGCATTCTAAATGACCTCGACATTCCCGATTGGGTATTGACAAGGCGCAGGGCGCGCATATGTCTATAAGCCGTCAATCTGCTGGCGGCGGGTCCGATTGGGATTACCTTGCCCTAAAAGCCCTACAAGGTAGCATCTTAGTGCACTAAAATAGGCTACATGGAGTCACCGAAGACCGAGTACCGGGGCTACGTTAGTGGACAGGCTTAGTGGTCCCTTATGCATATAAGAAGTCAACTAGGAGCTCCTTTCGATCTCAGGCTTGACCTTGATTGAAATTATTCAGTACAGAAGATATTCAAACAGCTAGCTAGCTACCACCCAGGGACCTTAAAAGGATCATTTGCCCCTTTCCTCGACTTTTCACAGGTAGATCAATTGTCAATCTAATTGTTATCATATCATACACAATGGCCACAGCAAAAGTTGCATCGACCATCGCAGCATCCCAGCTGTCGTCCAAACCGTCACACGAAGTAATCATTGGAGATGCGTTACTATCGGATGCGGCAGCGATAGCCTTGATCGGCGCTAACACATTCACCGCGGCTTTTGGCTTCTCGGTCCCAGCCAGCGACCTGGCTGCCTTTTTGGCCACGACATATTCTGCCGACGCCGTCGAGGCCGAGATCTTGAATGCGCAACAGACCAATACCAGCACCTTCGTGGCCCGAGACGAGTCCGGCGAGGTGCTGGGCTTTGTGCAACTGGTTCGGGGCCTAAGCGACCCGTGCCTGCTCGGCGACGCATCCACACATGCCGAACTCAGGAGACTGTATGTCAGCACAACAGCGCACGGCCGGGGCATTGGAAGCAAGCTCATCGCAGCCGTGGAAAGTAAAGCCAAAGCGGAAGGATTCAAGACACTATGGCTGACCGTCTGGGAGGAGAACGCGAACGCGCAGAGGCTCTACCAGAGACTGGGCTACGTGAAAGTGGGCGAGACGGAATTCGCGACGGGAGACTGTATTCAGACCGATTATGTGTTCACGAAGAAGAATTGGTGATTGGATTCTTCGCTAACCTACCTACATGTAGGTAGTGTTGTTAATTTGGCGTTTAAGAGACATGGGCAAAAGGTTCAGGTACCTATTCAGGGGCTTAGGGCTCAGGGGCTCAGGGGTTTAGGGGACTCCGATTAGGCACGATACCTAAACGGGAACAGGGGCACTAACGACTACCAAAAGACATTCCGGTTACACAATGGCTCGGGGATGATAGAATTTCACCTATTGTCTGTATTATTTAGAAAGAGAATAATAGATTCACGACTGAATAGAAAAATACCTCGAAATTAAGAAAAAGTGCCCCTATCATGCATCATGGCATCACGTGAATTCATAATGGGAGGAGAGTTCAGGCACTCAGGGGTTGGCTCAACTTCCCCGCTCATTATTTACAACACGTCATGCTCCAACCAACAAACATCTTAAAAGACACATTAGATACGAATGAAACCTGGATTACTTCTTTACATTAGGTAAACTTGCAAATCAATCGAACTTCGGTCCGGATATTCTGGATAGGCACGATTTATCGTCGAGACGTGCATAGCTTTGGTTATAGCGATATTGGTTATAGCGATATGTTCGACAGTATCGTCAAAAGGATATCGAAGTGGGCCCCTTGATTACGTAAGGAATCTGGACGTCCAAAATGTCTCTCCTCGAAGACTCCTCCAGCGAGCCAGTCCCTTGGCTGGAAGACACTGCAACCCAATTCCGCTATGACCTTATTGAGATAGAGGGAAATTGTCGAAGGCTTCTGGAACTTGAGCCCTCTCTTTCACCCGAAGATCCAATTAGGTGCAGAATATTTCACACGAAAGACGATGAGGTTCATCAGTACGAAATCCTCTCTTGCGACTGGCGTGCCTCATCAAAGCCGCTTGTACCCATCTCCCTGAATGGCCAGACCCTCGACATCCCGGCAGATATCTGGGAGGCATTACAGCGAGTTAGATTGGAGGATAAGCCGAGGCTCCTTTTTACCGAAGGTATCTGTATCAACCAAAAATTTGGCGAAGGAGACAGTTATGACGAAGAAAAAGCTTCGCAAACCAGCAAGTTAATCCGTACTTACGAGGCCTCAACTAGCCTCCTTGTTTGGCTTGGAGCTACGGAGAACAAATCGAACCTAGTATTCGAGCATCTCGACAGATGCCGCGGACATAACCATCTCAATTGGTGTTCCTATCGGGGCGAGACAGAAGAGGCCTTTCGTCAGCTATGCAAAAGGAGTTCGTTCTACAACGCATGGCTTGCTGTAGAGCTCGTAATTTGCAAGAAGGTTACGATGTTGTGTGGCCGCCACCAGAGCGAATGGCTGGAGCTGATAAAATGCTCTACCTTTTTGCCCCAGAGCAGTTACTACCATCCGCTGGAGGGTCCGGATGGCCCAACACACGTGCACAATCTTCTTGATCTTACTGGTACCCATCGCGGGCGAGCGAGGAATACATTCCTGTGGAGTAGGCATTGCCGAGCGGATGATCCGAGAGATAAGGTGTTCGCGGTTATGGCGGCTGACTCGACCTCTGATGTTGCTGGTGCCTATTATAAGGACCATGTTCAAGTGTTTCAAGAATTTACTCGCGACGTCATCGAGTCGAGTCAAGATCTCGAGGTCCTTCATTGGCTTGGAACTCGCAAGCAGCTGCCTGGTCTTCCATCCTGGGTTCCAGACTACAGCATTGTCAACCCGGTAGGCACTCTGCCAAGAATATTTGACCAAGCGGCGACCTACTCCATTCATTATCCCCTTAAGCTACTTCCAGAGTATGGCTTTCTCCCCAGCAATATCCTCGCAGTTCGCGGGCGGTTAATTGAAAAGATCGACAAGCTAGCCGACGATCTAAAGGCGGAAGAGACAGTCGTGTTTGGGACCGAGGGGTTCAGCAACGTTTTCCGCGGATGGGAGGAACTAGCACTAAGACTTACCAATACGAAGAGATTTCCTCAATCAATTACAGATGCTTTCGCCGATACTGTAGCTGGGAAGGACGAGGTTGACTTACTAATTGAAAGCGACCAAAAGCCATACGTCAGGAAAACGCGGCCCATGGCGTCTCGCGTGACGGATATGTTCAACCTATGGTATCTGAATCTCAGCACCGGTGTGCTAGGGGATGCTGATCCTGAGTGGTTTGAAAAAGCCCAAGCCACTGGACCAATGGCTAAGGTGGACAATGGGCCTGGAAGCGAGCAACAAAAAGAGGAACAAACTAAGGCTATTATCAAGAAGTTGGAACAGTTTGGTCGCCAGTTAGAGATAACCTGTTACGGCCGAAAGTTCTTCATCACCGATAAGGGCTCGATGGGTTTGGCACCACCCCACGCAGATGAGAAAGATGATATCGTCTTCTTCCCTGGTGGCAAGTACCCCTTCGTCTTGAGAGCTAGAGATAATGGCACTTACGAGCTGATCGGGGACTGCTTTTTGTACGACCTGGACGTGTTCGCGTTATTCCAAGATCAGCATATCGAGACTCAGGAGTTCCACCTGGTTTGATTTCTTGGCGTTCATTGTAATTTCCTTAGAGAGAACCGCGCCATTTCCAAACGGCTGGAATAAGATGGATTTTGCCAACGAACAAAAAACTGAGAATTTCTCGAAAACTAGATGTTTTAATCCCTGACGGAACGAGAATCATATGCCTGATGAATGGGAGTTTCAGGTGCTAAGCTGCCCAGAAATATAAGAAGAGCTTCGTGGCTGAGGTAGAAGATGAATAATTTAGCGACCGATGAGTTCCGATTTCCCCGTCGCATGATGCAACGAGTACCTTCAAGTGAATGATCTTGACGGCGGCTGCGGTGCCAACATAGCCGCGTATGAAGGGTCTACCGGGTACTATCAGGCCAAATGGGTTATTAGATCTGTCAAGGCATTTGACGGTAGTTCGCCCGAATATATAATCCGAAATAGCCTACTCTCTTGTCAAACAGGATAGGTACCGAAGAGATAGGCCGTGGAAGCCGACTACCTACCTTTAATAGAAGTGGGAGCTTTACTAAGATTGGTCTTATAACTTAAGATGCCGTGTGTAACAAAGGTCTGTATTAGAGACTTAGAATAGCTTTAATTTAATATAATAATTTTTACAGGTTTTAAGGTTTTTAATTCCTTTTAATTTAAATAAAAATTTAAGGTTTTATTTATATTTTAAGGTTATTATTTAATTTTTATTTTATTATTATTTTAAATATTTAATTAATATATATTAGTTTTATTATTTTAATTTAAGTTATTTTTATTTATTTAACCTTAGTTAATTTATATATTAATATATAAAATATATATTTATTAAGATTTATAATTATTAAATAATATATATATTTAATTAAAAAGTTAATTATATATATTAAATATATATTTTTTAATTATATATATTTTTATAATTTTTTAAAATAGTTTTATAATAAGGTTATTATAGTTTTATTTATTAGTTTATATATAAAATTTAAATAAGTTTTTTATAATAACTTTTTATTATTTAATATATTTTTTTAAGCTTATTTATTTTTAATAAAAAAGTTTAAATAATTAAAACTTATTTTTTAATATTTTTTAATTATTAATTATATACGTATTGTTTTTTTTATTAAATAAAAAGTTTTTTATTTTATTAAAATCTTTTTTTATAAGCTTATAAATTTATTTAAATTTAATTCTTTTTTATATATTTATTAAGTTTAATTATTAAATAAATATAATAAATTTTTTTATAATAAATATTTTAATAAAACCGTTTATTATTATATTTTTTATAAGGATATAAATAACTTTAATTTAATTTATAAATGTTTTTTATTATAACTAATAGTTATAAATATTTATATATTATAATTTAATTTAAAATAATATAATATTTATATATATTAGTTTAATTATTTATTTATTATTATAATATATTATAATTTTTAAATTATTTAAACTTATATTAAGTTTTATAATTAAATATAATATAAATATAATTTTTTTTATAGTTTATATAAAAAATAATAACTTTGTTTTTATTATAAAAATAATTATTATATTTTATTTATTTATATATTATTTAATTACTTTTTTAAATAACTTTATTATATATATTTATAAATTTTTTTAATTGAAAATATTATTAATAAATAAAACGTTATTAATTATTTTAAATATATTAATATATTTATATTATAAAAATAAATATTAAATAATAAAAAAATATTAAATTAATTAGTTAGTTTTAAAATAATATTTATTACTAAGATTTATATTAAATTTAGCCAGTTAAAAAACTATAAAAATAATATTAAAATATATAATTATTATTATATATAATATTAATTTAATTTTTTATTAATATCGTTAAATAAACTATAAAAAAACTAATTTTAATAAAAATAATAATTCCTTATTTTTTATAAAAATTAAAAAAATAATTCCTGGTTTTTTATTTATTAATAATTTATTTAATTTATTTATATATAAAAATTAAAAAAGCTAAATTAGTTTTTTATTTTAATTTTTAATTATTTTAATTCCGAGAAATTATTATAAGTTATTTTTACTTATAAATTAATATTTTTTTTATAATTATAATATTATTATATTTATTATTTATTACTTATAGTTTTAATATATAAAAATAATATTATTAATATAAAAAAAAATTAATATTTTATTTTTAAAAAGGTAATAAAACTTATAAGAAATAATTAAAAAGTTTAATTTTATAAGTGTTTTAATTAACTTTTTTTATTAAAATAAAAAAGATTTTTTTAATTTATATAATATTTTTAATAAATGTAAAATAATTTAACATTTTTAATATTTTAAAAATATTTTTATATAAATTTCTTTATTTAGATTTATATTTATAAATACGTTAATTATATTATATTAAATTAATTTAAAGTTAAATTTTATTATAATTATAATAAAAGTTCGAAATAATTTTTTAGTTAATATTAAAATATAAATGTTTAAATGTTTATTTTTAATTTATTAATTTTTTTAAACCATTAGTTTTATTTTACATTTTATAAATTATTTATATTTAACTTAAAAGTTTATTTTTTTATAATTATTTAAATATAATTTTTTAGTTTCTTTAAATTTTTATTTTAAAATATAGTTTTATAATTTTTTATAAATTTTTAAAAGAGATAATAAATCTTTTTTATAAATTTTTTACTTTTTTTATAAAAGTTTTTACAGCTTTTTAAATTTATATAATTTTAAGTATAATATTAAATTTAAATTTATTTAATTTATAAAATAATATTATAAATAATATATTATTTATATTATTTATATTTTATTTATTAACTTTTTATATATTAATTTTATTATTAAAATTAAATGTTTTATATTAAATATAGTTTTTTAATTTATTATATAGTTTATAGTTTTAAAATAAAAAATAAATAAATCCTTTTTAATTTACTTTAAAAACACGTTAAAAGCTATAATTTAACTTATTAAAATAACGTTTTTTATATTTTTATTTTAAAAGGTGTAATTTATAATATTTAATTTTATTTTTTTTATTTTATTATAAAAAACGTAATTTATAACGTTTAATTTTATTTTTTTAATTATATTTAAAAAAATGTAATTTATAATATTTAATTTTTTTTTTATATTAATATTTAAAAAGGTATAATTTATAACGTTTAACTTTTTTATTATTATTATAATAAATAATAAAATAACTAGTAAAAAAGTAACATTAAAAATAAAATATAATATAAATATAATTTTAATATAAAAATAATTAAGCTTTTTAGTTTTTTTATTATTATATTTTTTATTATTATTATTTATTTTATAGTTTTACTCGCTTTTATTTTTTACTAGTATTTTTATTTTTATTTTATTTTCTTTAAAAGTTAATAACCTTAAGTTAGTTTTTTTTTTTATGTTTTATAAAATAATAATTTAGTTAATTAAGTTTTAGATATTTTTTTTTATTATATATAATAAATTATTTTTTAAAAATAAAATATCTTTATTAAATATAATATTTTTATTAAATATAACATTTTATATTTTAATAATTTATTTTAATATAAAGATTTAAATATTATAAATATTTATAAAACTGTAACTTATTAAATAGTTTATTTATATTTTTAGATTAAAATATTAATATTAATTTTGTTTTTATTTTATTTTTATAGTAAATATAAACGTTTTATATTTATATATTTTTAAATAAGTTTAATATAATTTTTTATTAGTGATTATATTATTTTTAAAAGTTAAATAAATATAAAAACGTTTATATAAAAATTATTAGTTAAAATTATATTTAAAAATATAATTATAAAAATAAATAGTAGTTTTAAAAATTTTTATTTATAAAAAACTTAAAAGTTTTAATTTTATTTTTATTGTTTAAGTTTTTTATTTAATTATACTTTTTAAATATTTAACGCTTTTATTTTAATTTTATATATTTAATATTAAAAATTTAAATTTAATATAATATATTTATTAAATATAATTTTATATAATATATTTTTTTATTATTAACTTATTATTATATTTAATAATTTTAATATTAAATTGGTATTATTTTTAAATAATTTTAAATATTTAATTTAAAATTTTAATAATTAAGTTTAAAATATAATTTTTAAAATAAAAATCCCAGGCTTATTTTATATATTTATTAATAATTAACATTATATATTAATATTTTTAAAAGTTTATTTTTAAATTATAAAAATTAATAACTAAATATTTACTTAGCTTGTTTAATTATTTATAATATTTATAATAATTAAGTTTTTTAATTTTTTTATAATTATATATATTATATTTTATTATAATAATTTAATTAATTTTTTTAATTAAATTAAACTTTTTAATTTTTATTTTTTAAAAGTAATTAATTATATAATTAAAAGCTTTTAATTTTAAGTGGTTAAATTATAAATATTATAATTTATTAGTTATTATATTTAAAAATTATTTTATTTAACTATTAAATTTAACATTTTTTATATAAAATAAATAATTAATAAAATTCTTAGAAAAATCTTTTAAAATATATTAATTTTATTTATTAATAATAATATTTAAGATAAAATTATTTTTTTTTTATAAGTAATTATTTATATTTTTATAATTTTATTAATATTTTATTTTTTTTAAAAGTTTTAATAATATTATATTATATATAAATTTTTTATAGTATATTATATTTTATAATTATAAAAATCTTACTTTTTTTAAACTTTTTAAATATATATTTATTTTTTTATATTTTTATATAAATATAATTAAATCTTTTATAAAAATTATATCTTTAATATATATTATTCGGTATAATAAAAATTAATTAAATTAATTAAAAATATAAATAATAATTTTTAAATTTAAAATTACTAAGTTTTTTAAAGAATAAATATTAACTTTAAATATAACTTATAAAATTAAGAACATTTTTTTTATTTTTTTAATTATTTAAATTAATTAATTTTTATTTTATATAAATAACTTTTTTTTTATTTTTTTAACTAGCTTAATAAATATATTATTTTTAATTATCTTATATTTAATTAATTTTTTTACGGTAAATTTAAGGTTTAATTTTTTAAAGCTTTATTTTTAATAATATATTAATAATTAAAAATCTTATAGTAATTATAATAAATTAAATATAAAGTATTAATTTTTTATAAATAATTAATAAATATATTAACTTGTTTTTTTTTAATTAACTTAATTTATTTATTTAAATTATTTTAGCCATGTAATTTACCGTAATTTTTACCACTTTTACTTTATTTTAATTAATTAAAAAGTTTAAAAATAATGTTTTTTTTTTATCTTAATTTAATATTTAAGTTTTTATTATAATTAAATTCTATATTATTAAATTAAATAATAAATACTTTTTTTATAAAATAAAACCATATAAAAATTAATTATAAAAATATATATTTATATAAAATAATTATTATATTTAAATAGTTAAATATATTACTTTTAATTTTATTAATATTTAATAATTTATAATTAATTATTTAATTATTTAAAACATTGTTAAATATAACTTTAAAATTTTTTATTAATAATTAATTATTAATAATATTTATAAAATCTTTTATTTTTATATTTATAATAACTAATTTTTATTTAATTATTTATATTTTAAAATTCTTAAATATTTTTATTAATTATTATATTATTTTTTTATATTATTTTTAAACTTATAACTTTAATTAATTATTATATATTTTATTAATAATAAATAATTTTTTATATTATTTATATAAAATATTTATTAAATTAAAATATATATTTTAATAATTTAAAAATATAAAATTAATAACCTAATTTTTTAATTTCTTAATTATTTATTAATAAGTTTAATAAATCTTATAATTATAACTATAAAAGGTTTAATTTTTTTTATAAATAACTTTATTTTTTTTTATTATTTTTATTAAACTTATAGGTTTTTTATTTATTTTAATTTATTTTTTTTAACTTTTATTTATTATAGTTTAAAAATTATTATTTAATAAATTTTATATTATTTATTAAACTTTTTTTAGATAATTATTAACATTTAATTAAAATAACTTTTTTAATTATTTTAATATTTTTATAAAATTAATATATTTTTAAAGTTTTAAATTAATAACTTTTATTTAAAACTTTTTATTTTATTATTTTTAATTAATTAAGCTGTTATAAAAAACCTTTTTTATTATTATTTTTAATATGTTATTTTTTTTACTATTAATTAGATTTAAATTATAAAAAATTTTATTAATATAATTATTTTATAATTTTATAATTTTTAATTAATTAAAAATTATATATTATTATTTATATATAACTTTTTAATTTTTAAGTAAATAAAACTTTTAATTATTAAATAATATATATATTTAATTAAAAAATTAATTATATATATTAAATATATATTTTTTAATTATATATATTCTTATAATTTTTTAAAATAACTTTATAATAAAATTATTACGGCTTTAATTATTAACTTATATATAAAATTTAAATAAATCTTTTATAATAACTTTTTATTATTTAATAATAATTATAAGTTTTTTTTAATTAAATAAATTATTTAAATTAAATTATATAATATTAGTTTTTTTTTTTTTAAGTTTTATTTTAAAATGTTATTTTATAAATATAAAAGTTTATAAGTTTTTTTAATTACTATTAATAAAGGTTTTTAATAAGGTATTTAATTTTTTTATTAAATAAATAATTATAAGGTTTTTAAATTTAATATTTTTTAATAAATTATTTTTTTTATTTAATTAAATATTTTATTTTTTTTAAGTTTTTTATAAAATCTTTTATTTTTTTTATTTAATAATTTTTTATTTTAATTAAAATTACTTTTTATAAAATTTAATTAAAATTAAATAATATTTAGTTATTAATATAATAAAATTTAATAAAAGAAATATAAAATAAGTTATAGATTTTTTAGTTTTTAAAAAATATAAGTTTTATAATAATTAAAAAAATTATTTTTTAGATTTTAAAAAGTTTTAATATTTTTTAATTTAGTTTTTTTATAAGTTTTTTTATTTTTATATTTTTAATATTTAATATAACTAGTTATTTTTTAATATATTTAAGATTTTTAATATGTTTTTTATTTATTTAAATTTTTATTTAATATTAGTTTTATTTAAAATATTTTTAAGTATTTTTTTAGATTTAAATTATTTAATAAAAATAAAATTAATTTTTTAAATTTTTAAATATTTTAAATAAAAAATTATATATTATAAAATAATAATTATAATTAATATAAAAAGATATTATATAAAAAAAAAATAAGATTATATTATTATAAATAAATTTAATTATAAGGAGTAAATTTTTTTAATTATTTATTTTATAGTTAATAAATAATTATAAATAAGTTTTAAAAGTTTAGTTAAATTATTTAATTTAACTATTAATTTAAAAATAAAAAGTTATATTTATATAAAATTTAATATTTATTAATTTAAAAAAGTTTTTTTATAAATATATTATAAATTTAAAGTTTTTATTAAAAATAATATTTAATAATATATTATATAATTTTTAATATTTTTTAGTAAAAATTTTAATAAGGTTATTAGTTTTTTTTTTTTTTTTTTTTAAAAGAAATAAAGTAAGTTATTTTTATAAAAAAATTTATTATTATTTATATAAAATTATATTTATTTAATAATAATAAATTTATAATAAAATTTATTATAATAATATATTAAAGTTTATAATAAAGTTTTATAAATTAAAAAAAACTATAAAATATATGTTTTAAAATTTTATTTCTTTAATATTTTAAATATCTTTTAATATATTTTTTAACTATATTTTTTAAATTAAATTATTAAAAGTTATAAATAATTAATTTTATAGTTTTATTTATTTTTATATAATTAATAATATATATATTATATTTAGATTTTATAATTTCTTATTATAAAATTATTAATATTTATAAATAATTTTTATAATAAAATAAGTTATTTTATATTTTTATATTTTTTCTTAATTAACTTTTTTATTTTAAGTAAATAAGATTTTTTAATATAATTTTTTTAAGATTTTTTATAAATTTTAATAATTATTATAATATTTTAAAATTATAAAATTATTTTAATATAAGTAAAATAATAATTAAAATAATAAATATAGTTTTTTTTATAAAATTAAAATAATTAACTGGTTTTTAGTTTTTTTTTTTTTAAAGTAATATTATAATAATTTAAATAAAATATTAGTTTTTTTATTTAAATGTTTTAATTAATAATTAATAATAAATTAATATAAAATAAGTTATTAAGTTTATTAAGTTTATTTTTAATTTAATATTTTAATAATAATAAAATAAAAAAAATTTTAATAATTAAAAAAAATTTTAATTTAATAATATATTTTTTTAAGATATTGTTTTTATTTTTTAAAAAAGTTAATAATATTTAATAGTTTTTTATTATAGATTTTATAGTTTATTTTAATTAAATTTAGTTTTTAAGAATAAAATATTATAAAATGGAATTTTCTGGTTTTATTTTTTTAAAATAAAATTAATTTTATTATAAAGTTTAAAATATTTATTTTAATATAGGTAATTAAGTTTAAATTAAAATAAATAAAAATTAAAACAATTATAAATTAATCTTTTAATATTTTAAAAATAATTAATATTAATTTTATTTATTTTTAATTTTTTTTATTTTTTTTATTAATATTTATTAAAAGTTTAATTATTATTAAAAAATTATAAATAAAATGTTAATAGAAGTTTATAAATCTTATAAATTGTTAGTATTTTTTAAAGTTAATTAAACTTTTTTATTTTTAAATACTTTTAATTTTATTTAAATTTATTAATATATTATTAATTTTAATAATATATTCTAAGAATTTAATTTTTTAAATTCTCCAGGAATATTTTTTTAGTAATATAGTTAAATAATGTTTTATTAATTATTTAAAAACTTTTTTTATTAAAATATTATATTTTTTTTAAATGTTTTTATAAATAAAAATATTATTAAAATAAATAAATATATTAATATTAATTAAATTTTAAAAAATGTTATTTATTATAATTTAAAAAATTATTAAAATATTAATAAGTTTAAAAGATATTATTAAGTATTTATATAAATTATATTTATATTTAAAAACTGTTTTTTATTTATCTTTTTCCTTAATTTATATAAAATTAAATTTAAATTTAAAATTAATTTTAATAAAAGATTTAACGGTTTTAAATTATATTTAAAGTTTTATAATTAAAAAAATTAAATAATAAATTAATATAATAATAATATTAAGTTTTTAATAATTAATAATAAATTATAATAAATTTTTCAGGTTTGTTTTTTTAATAAATATTATTAAAATAACGTATAATAAAATAAATTTTTTAATTTTTTTTATATTAATTATTTTTTTTAATTAAGGTTTTAAAATAAATAATTCTTTTTTATTTATAATATAAAAAAGTTTTTAAAATAATGTTTTTTTTATATAAAAATTTATAATATAATCTTAAAATTAATAATTAAAAAATTATTATTTTACTTTTTAAATTATAATTAAGTAGAATTTTTAGAATTTTTTAAAAACATTTTTAAGTGTTTTTTAAATATTTACCTAAATTATAATTAAAAAAAAAAAATGTTAATAAGTTTATTAAAATTTTATTTATATAATTTTTTTTATAATATTTAAAAATAAATTAAATTCCTTAAATTTAAAAGAAAAAATAAATTAATTAATATTATTCTAGTTATTATTAAAATAAAATAATATTATATTTTTTATTTAAATTAATAAATTTAAAATTAAAATAAGTAAAATAATTTTTTTAATATTAAAATATAAAAGTTTTTAAATAAAACTTATTTTTTTATTTAAATATTAAAATGTTAAAGTTTATTATAAGTTAAAAATATTATTATTTATAAATAAAGATTTTTTATTAATATATTTTAAAAAAAAATATAATTAATATATTATTTTTTATTATTATAAATAAATGTTATTTTATAAATAAATTAACTTTTAAAATATAATTTAAAAGTTAATTTATTAAAAATTAAAAATCTTTTATAATTTATAATTTAATATATTAAAAAAAAATATAAAAACTTATTAATATTTTTTATAACTTTATATATTTTTTTTAACTTTAATTATTTAATAAATAAAATCTATTATAATTTTTATATTTTAATTAAAATAAATTTATTATTAAACTATTAGTTTTTTATTAATATAATAAAATAGTTATTTAAAAATTTAAATTAAAGTTTTTTTTTTTTAGTAATTTTTAAAAAAAGAGGTTTTATTAAAATTAAATTAATTTTTATTTTTTTTATAAGTATAAAAATTAATGTTATATTATTATTAAATTTTTATTTTATAAAAATAATTTTTTTTATTAATATTCTTTTTTATAAAATAAAATAAAATACCATGGTTTTTTTTTTATAATATTAATATAAATATTTTTTTTTTTTATATTAATTAATATTTAATTAATTAATTTCTTATAAAGTTTTTTTATTAAAAACCTAATGTTTATTTTTAAAATTAAATTAATTATTACTTATTTATTAATTTTACTTTTTTAAAAATTAATTTTAACTAGGTTTAAAATAATTATTTTTATTATAAAATTAATAATTTAATTTTAATTATTTTATTATTAAATTAAACTTGTTTTTTTTTAATATATTAAAATTTATAAATATATTTTTATAAATTTACCTAGTTTTTTAAATAATATTAATAAATTTTTTATTATTATTTAAAAAACCTTTTTAATAAAAATATATTAGTTTAATAATTTTATTTAATAAGGTTTTAATAATATAATTTTAAAAAATAGTTTTAAATTATTATATTAATTTATTTAAATTTAATATTTTAATAAAATATTAAACTATATTTTTATAATATTTAAACTTAGATATTTTTTTTAAGTTATAGTGTTTTTTTAAAGGGTTTTTAAAACGTTTTTTTAAAGTAAGTTTATAATTTATTTAAAAATTTATAAGTTTTATTTATTTTATTATTTATAATTTTTATTAATATTATATTTAAGTTTTTTTTATTAATAAAAACCTTATTTAATTAATATAATAATAGTTTTTTAAAAAGCTTTTTATATATATTTTTATATATAATTTTATTTTTAAATATTAAAATTAAAATTTAAAAAAGTTTTTATTATTATAAATAATAAATTTATTAAAATATATAAAATTAATAATAATAAAAATAAAGTAAATTAATTATTTAAATGTTTAAATTAATTTATTTTTTAATATAATTAAAAAAGTTAATTTAATATATAAAATATAAAAAAGTGGCGGCTTTTATAAGGATTTTAATAATAGTTTATTTTTTTTATTATTAGAATTATTTAAATTATTATTAGGATTATTAAAAAAAAGTGGTAAATTATTTTTTTTATTTCTTTTAAATATAAAAGGTTTAATTTATATAAAATTAAATTAAATTTAAATATTAATAGTAATTTTTTTAACTTAATTAGTTTATAAAATTTAAATAAATAATTAGTTTTTTATTTTTATTTTTAAGTTAAAATATATAAATAAAAAATAAATACTAAGGATAATATTAATTTAAATTAATTATTAAAAGTTTAATTTAAATGTAACTTATTTTTTTATATTTTTAAATATTAATTATATATTAATTAATTAATTAGTAATTAATTATTTAATAAATTTAATACAAATAGTTTTAATATATATTTAAAAATTTAATAACTATTTTTAAAAAACTTAGTTTAATTAAATTAAATTAATATATTTTTAAATAAGTAATTTATTAATTTATAAGTTTTTAATAATAATTTATTTAGTAATTTTATTTTAAGTTTTTTTATAAATATTAAAATTAATATATAGTAACTTTAAAATTAAATGTTATTTTTAAGTAATTTAAATTAATTTATTAATTATAATTTATTATATAATATTATTATTTATAAATTTAATAATAATTTTTTAAACTTATTATAAAAATATTTAATTAAATTATTTAATTTAATATTTAAAGTTAATAATTTAAATAATTAATATTTTAATTTTTATATTATATATTTAAGTAATAATATTATAAATTATATAAAAGGTATTATAATTTTTATAAACTTTTTAATTTTCTTAATAAGTAATATTTACTTAAGTAATTAAAATTTAAATAATATTATAAAAATTTTATATTTAAATATAAAATTATAAAATTTATTTTAAAGGGTTAATAATAATAATATTAAATATAATAAAGTTAAAAGTATTTTTTATAATTAGTTTATAATTTTGAAATTAATAAAATATAAAAGTTAAACTTTTAAATTAAAATATTATTTTTATTTTAATAGGTTTTTAAATAATAATAAAAATATTAAATTTAATAAAAAATCTTTTAAGTTTTTAATAAAAAAAAAATAAAGGAAATTTTTATTAATATTATTTATATAAAAAGTTAATTAGTTAAAAGGTTTTTTTAATTAAAGAGATTTTAAATTTAGATTTTTTAAAAAATAAAGTAGGTTTTTTTTATTTTAATAATTTTAAAATAAAATATAATAAATTTATTAATAAAAATAATAATAATATTAAATTATAAAAAAGTTACATTAAAATAATAATATAAATTACTTTAAAAAAAATATCTTTTAATAATAATAAAAAAATATTATTTATTAAAAAAAAAAGTTTTTAATTATTAAAAAAAATTATAAAATAATTAATTTAAAGTAAAAAAGTTTTAAAATATTTAATGTTTTAAAAATTCTTATTAATTATTTAAGTTTAATATAGTTTTTAAAAAAAATAAAAATTATTTATAATAAAAGTTTATATTAAAAATTTAAAATAGTTTTAATTTAATATAATAATTTTTATAAATCTTAAAATCTTTAATTTTTTTTAATTTAAATAAGAATTTAAAGTTTTATTTATATTTTAAAATTACTATTTAATTTTTATTTTATTATTATTTTAAATATTTAATTAATATATATTAATTTTATTATTTTAATTTAAATTATTTTTATTTATTTAATTTTAATTAACTTATATATTAATATATAAAATATATATTTATTAAGATTTATAACTATAAGTTTTTTTAATTAAGTGAGCCACTTAAATCAAGCCGTGTAATATTATAAAAGAATCTTTTAATATTTAAAAACTTATTAAAGGGAACTTTATTAAATAGATATACGAAGGAAACCGCCACGTTCCTACCATTATAAGGTTTATAAGAAATGTATCCTACTAGAAAATAAGTTAAGGATCTTATGTTTCAGTTATATAACATAAATTAGGTTCTCTTATTGCTAGAGTAAATCACATGTAAGATATCTTCATAGAGGTAATTAGTTCGACATGAAAGATGAAATTATTAACAACTCCAATATACCGGTACCTGAAATTAAGTTCTCGACGTTTTTTTGTCTCTCTTTTCCCGCCCCCCTTTTCTCTTGGTACCTACATCATCGCACCACGCCATCTTCCTTTTATTTCCCAGGATTATACGCACACGAAGTTTCGTAACTATATCTTCACGAGTGCTCCAAAAAGCCTGTCATCGTCGAGATTGACCATATGTCGATAAATACGAAGTCGAGTCGTCTGGACTGGGTTGAGTGCGAGTGTCGAATTCATATAAGTCATAAAATTGATGGTTGGCTTGTCTATGCTGAGATGATTCCGGTTGGCCGGTTACTGGTCCATAAGAAATCGATTTGTAGTTATTCGTGGCTGCATCGGACCGGGACTGGTAATATGGGGCCGGGATGTATGGACTTGGTCGACGATGAGGTTTATATTCAAATGCGTTGGTAGATTGTGGAAGCGGAAGACTCGAACCATATGGAGAAGTTCCGTGTCCACTTCTGTGTCCGCTTATGCGGTTGGGCTGTGTCCTACTTGAGACGGGTGATGAAGAATCATGATGTATGGTTTTGCGGCTAGGATGATGATTCTGACGGCGTTCTCCCTGGAGTAGCGTAGTAAGTCCAGGACTGAAAAGAGATGGTAACATGTTCTGTCCATTGCTCCGACGAGGTGGAATATTTACCCCATCGCTCTGAAGAGGTGGTTGTTTTTCACTGTCTTTTTGTTGTTTCTCTTTTTCTTCTTGTTGCTTTTCGAAATGATGAGGACATAAATATGTGAAGCAATATCTAGCCACGAAGTTTTTGCATTAAGTAATGAGACATAGTCCACGAGCAATTTTCACGTCTCGCTTGAAAAGGTCCTGTTCAGCGTTCAATGGATTTGAGGTTGGTGCGTCATATGAAATGGGTGGTAAAGAATAGCTTCCTTGACTATATTTAGAGTTCGTGTCGTAAGCTGCTTCCCAAGAGTTCATGTTGAGTTGAGACCTACGGTAGGTAAAGAATTTTACAGACTGCGCAGATTTCAAGAACCTCCCTATATGTATGTACCTTAGGAGGTAGGTACCTAGGTATAGAGGAAACATTGCCTTCTTCGGATCACATAAAATGTCTCGGATAGTAACTATGACATACAACTTTATCACCATTGTGACCCCTTAAATTAAATTTGGTGCCAAAGTCATTAGGAGTCTACAACTATAAAGTAGGTGGTGGAACTTATGAATAGGGGTATTAAGTCCCCAGGTGTATTACTGACTAATCGTCTGCGTGATATTTAACCACCCACGTCCCGTGCGAGGACTGGATCATTCCCCTCGACACGGAATTGAATTAATTAAATATAACATCAACAACCATCCACCTCCCGGGTACACAAGGCAAAAGAACGGATGAAAGGTGTATGGTTTGGCTGCCACTAGCAGCTGAGTCACAAGTAAGCCAAGAAACCCCATGCTGCTGGGAGTAGGTGGTATGACATGTCCCAGAGTGTATACCTAGCTAGGGAGAAGGTAGGGATGTACCACGGCCGATTTTTACTTGCACTGGCTGCCGCCTCCCTGTGCCCGAGCCAAAGGCAGTGTGAGTATAGTTGTCATCATCGCTACGAGAACGAGAAAAAGAAAACGAAGTAAGGAAAACGCTGTTATTATCTAAAATGATACTATACAGACAATAATGACATCGTTATCCATACGCCCCGAAGCTAGACCGAATTATTCATTATCGCCTTCCACCATTTGCTAGTAGATCCAGCTATCCAGATAGTCGACCTTCCAAAAAGCGCCGTTAACTCCCCAACGTACAATCTTCCATAATCCGTTCCTTCTCCATTGTTTGGCTAGTGCCTGTGCCTGTGCGAGGACGATGGCGCGTAGTAATAATCAGTCCCTCAGCTACCACCACCAGTTGTTCGGCTTCCGTCATATCCGTTCCCAACATCCCGCGATGATCCAGGCTGGCCAGCTGTTGATCCAGACGGATCCGGGATAGGATAGCGGAAAAGTCCAGGTCCACCCGAGTGGCACTGAGGTTCCATCACTACTCTTAGATTGCCGGGTAGTAATGCTTCGCGATGGGAGCCACTATCGAGAGGTGGAATCTCAAAAGCGTGATGTGAAGGCGCCTCTGAGCTACGACGAATTGAAGGCGGAGGTGCTACTGAGGGACTGCGTGAAGGCGGAGGCGCTGCTGAGGAACGACGCGGAGGTGGAGGCGCCACTGAGTGACCACGTGGAAGTAGAGTGGGTAAAGGTCTGCCTTTATCTCCGCCTACCTTTTTCCTGTGAGGTCGATATTTTTCTCGATGATAGGTACAGTAAGTCGTGGTCGTGGGGTCTAATTTGTTTTTGCATTTCGCTACGGTGCATCGTCCTTCAGCACGTCTTTTCTTTCGCAAATCTGCGCGAGAGCTTGTATACTTAGCTCGTGCCTCTTTGGTGATCTCTCGCGGCATTTTGAATAGATACCAGGTAGGTATGATAGACGGTCGTAGTAGTTGCTAGGTTAGAGACGATGGTAACCTTTTGGAGGTAGTTTAGTTGAATTTATATAAGAATATTACACTTCTCACAGGGCCTATTTAAGAGATATATATACCTAGGTAGTTAGTAAACATGAGCTGAGAATTACAAGTCAATCGCTTTATTTTTCACACATGTTAAGCTTATATTCATAAAAAACGGCCAATGACGAGTTTTCCATAGTCAGTAGTAGGATTATTAATTTCAAAACAATAACTTCAATTTAAATGTACCTAGGAAGATAGGATGAATCTAAGAAAGTATTATTATCCCTGGGAATCAAAACGTACCTATAACATACCTAGGGGTACCTTATATAACTCCTATATGATAGTATATACGAGCTCCGTGTACGCTCCAAATACCGGTTTCTGCAGCCACAACATCCTCATCATGAACATGGCGAAACGCGGCGTCCCCTTGAACGACCCAGCATCCAGGTTGCCCGGGTTCATCACGACGCTGAGAACGCCGTCCGGGGCGTGCCGGCGACCAAACTCTCGGCCCAGCAGCCACGCGCCCGCCTTGGAAGCCGCATAGTTGGTCGTCTGATCGCGTGCGCCCGTCTCCAAAACGGCAAAGTTGACGCCGTCCTGCGGCGCCGACGTATCCTCGAGGATGCTCGTTAGCCAGACGACGCGCGAGGGAATCTCAGAGGAGGCGGCGGCCCGGAGCTGGGGCAGTAGCAACTCCGCGAGGAGCAGTGCGCCTACGCAATGCACCCCCATGAAGAGCTCCAGGTCTTGCACTGTGCGCGCCCCGTACTCGACAGCGTTGGGGCCGATCCCCGCGTTGCTCTAGAGGACGTCAAGCTTGTTTTCCTCCTGTGCGAAGCGACGCGCCGCTTCCCGGACCGAGCCAAGGTCGCTCAGATCTAGGTGTAGAAACTTGAGTTGACCCGTCATAACATCTGGCTCCTTGTACGACGACTTGATAGATTGGATGGACGCCTCGGCTCACTCCTGCGAAGTAGGTCCAGTGAGTCAATCTGGTCCAGCATAAACAAGTACGGATACGGCCCGTTGCATATCTGCAGCACCCAGTTCGAACTGACTCACCTTGGATCGAGTAGCCATGTACACGGTCACGCCAGTACCAACAAGGATTCTACACAGCTCATAACCTATGCCTGCATTACCTCCCGCCACCATAAAGACTCGCCCGGCCTGAGAGCCCCTCGGAATGTCGGCATCAGTGAATGTAGGGCGAGGCGGCCAGAATTGGGTTATCAAGGACCGAAGTTTGGACAGAGATGCCATCGTAGATAACAGCAGATCGCACCTGCTAATCGTGATGTTTGAAGCCCTCTCTTAGATATAACTACTAGATTAGTAGCTGTTTTAGTGGCGCGAGAACGAACGATGCGGGCTAAACAGCGCTATTGGTTTGGATGGGCGCTGCTAGTCGCAGACCATGAGGCAATTACAGTGAGCTATAGGGCACTTAAAGCCCTGTAAGTCCTGTACCAAAGCCCTGTAATATGCCAAAGCCCTATAGCCCACTATAATTACAACAGCCTTAAGGCTAAGTTTTAGAGGCTCAGATTACGTAATACGTTAATTGGAGCTGAAGAGGCAGGTTGGCGGTTTCTAGGCTATCGCCTTCGCCTATTCTACATCATTTGACAATAACTCTAACCTCTTTGCTGCCACGTCTTACCATCGGCTTTACGAGATCCACGGCGAAGTCGACGTCCTCCCGCGACGTCTCCGAAAAGCTCTAGTTCGTGCGGGTGAAACAAAGTTGCCAACGCGACGTAGAATTCCATCATTGCCAGGTCATTTGCCCACACAGCCGCGAGACCGGCGGCTGAAAGATACAAGGTATTGGCTCAGAGGTCGTGAACCGTCCGGACCCTTGGGGTCACCTAACCACCGCTCTGGTAGGAATTCTCTGGGATTCGGGATTGAGTTTCTGATGGAGTTAAGAGACATATTTTCCTCCTCCTACTTGATACGTGATGAAGCAGGCTGAGTGCTCCGCTCACTACCTGCCTGGGTATGCAGGTACCCAATACACGGAAAATCTGACATAAAATGATTCACCATCCACAGATTGTCTCCCCAGTACTCGGCATTGTTGGTGAGTAGTATCAGATGAAAGTCTATGGTACAAAATGGAGTGTTGGAGATGTTGCAAGAGTTCTTAGCCAACATTGTAACCCTCCTTCCTATTGACAGCGAGCTTATTGAACCTCGTTGAAATGGGCGAGGGTGGGCTTATCCCCCAACATGTACGTGCATGTCACATTTCTCGCAAACCAACAGCGCTGGAATCAACAGCGCTGACAGCCCTGCGCCGCCCAGCCCCCCCTTTGCCTGGGATAACCAACACTCCCTCCGATTCGGACGTAGGTACTTGATTCAAATGCATGAACTTACCCTCTATAGCCCTATTCTTATGAGTAACTTGACACCCACCAATCGAAGTCGCATAGCTTGCTTGAATGACTGTTCTCGACGCTTTCTCTCCTGCTTCATTCTCAAATTGTCTATCATGGCTACCGTGGTTTTCATAAGTGGTGTGAGTCGCGGTACGTGCTCCATCTTACCGTCTTTCCAGACTTGTGTAGAATGATCAATGTCTACTCTTCTTCCTCATTGCCCAGCACTCACACTTAGTACTATCCTCTCAGGCATAGGGAACGGCTTTGCCAAAGCGTATCTTTCAAGGCCGCAGCATATCGTCATCGGCAGTATTCGCGAAAGTGCCGCCTTGGCCCTGAGCGTTGAGGAACTGAAGGCTTTCCACGCGGCTGATGGCTCCAAGCTGCTGCTGGTCACGATCGAGAGTACCTCACCAACCGACCCACAGCAGGCTTTGGAGGTGGTCAAGTCTGAGGGAATCGAGCACCTGGACATTGTCATCGCCAATGCAGGCGGGAGCCCACTTCCAACCACCCCACTCGACAGAGTCACTGCCCAAGAGATGACGACCACGTATCAGGTCAACGCTATAGGCCCTCTCATGCTCTTTCAGGCATGTCTTCCCCTGCTGCAGAAGGCTTCGAGGCCGAAATGGGTGTCTATCTCGACGGGAGGCGGCTCTATTACCCTCATGGGAAAAATTCGGTCTTGGGATGGCACCTCCTATGCTGCAGCCAAAGCTTCTTTAAATTGGCTTACTCGGTGAGCATTTCATCTTCAACGCCTACCTGTTTTGCCCTATGGTTTAGAATCGAACCATGCGCCGCGAATATGATAAACTTTTTCATGCTGACTGGTCTGGTTGGTAGTGCAATCCATTTTACGAATGAATGGCTGGTCGCGTGGCGCTCAATCCAGGGTAATAAGTGGTCCCACATAGAAATTGGCAATCTTCATAACTAAATCTTGTCAAGATTGGTCCAAACCGAACCAGGGAATTGGATTGCCAGGGAGTGGGGATTGGAAAAAGCTACATATACCATCGAGGAGAGCGTGGAGGGTATGATGAAAATAATCAGTTGTACGGGCTTCACATCTCGTACCTTGCTAACCACCCAGTGTAGATTGACAGAGCGACCCGGGATGAAGTATCTGGTGAGTTCTTCAACTTGAAGAGTGATAAGCTTCCTTGGTAAGTGTCACGACACGGTTCAGGACCCGTGTATATATTGCGGTGCTTCATACGGTAGGCTCGGGTAAATCGTAGACAAGATAGACTATGAGTTCTCCTATTCCAGACCTTTACACTCAAGTCTTTTTCGAAATAACAGCAAACTCCTGCTGAATTTGAGGTCACTCTGCCAACGTAAACCATTGAAAATTGTACAAACATCAAGAATCCCATAATGTAGTAAGCAAATTGAAAAATTAGGTTTACAATTATATATTAGGAAAAAGGGGGGTTTTAATATAATGAAATATAAATTTAAAATTAGTGAAGCCCAAAAATTGATCGCACATCTTCATACTCGACAAAGCCGACCATCTAGCTCCGAGATCCACGATTCACTACCAACTGCTGTAGTCGCATAAAATAGAGCTTCTGGGCCATAATTCTCCTTAATTGCCCTCAGCCGCGGATAGTTGGTTATGTTGAAACCCCTTTAGCCACACTAAGAGTGAGCCGGCAAGAAATAAGGAAGGGTTAAACAAAAGCATCCAAAACATGAATTTACATCCGAATATACCTGCGTCCCCCCTCTTTCCCATCAATCCTAGAAAACTCCTGTTCATATAGGGGAGAACCCCTAAAAGCCATTTCGTCCATCTCTCAGGTCTCCGCCCCGAAATCAGGGAAGCGCGGAGCCGAGGTGTCAAAGCCGCACGAGGACCGGACGACCCAGTCGCTGCCGCGGCCGGACCGGTGCACGATGACGCCGCTGGGGCTCGTGATGGTCAGGTTGAAGCTGCCGCCCCACTGGGCGTTCGCGAAGACGAAGCGCATGGGGTAGAAGCGGCCGCCGTCGAGGTCCCTGGCGAAGCTCGCGGCGCCGAAGTGCTGCCCGGCGGCCCCGAGGAACGTCCACGCGGCCCTGGCGTCGGCGTTCGCGTCCGTCCAGCCCGCGTACGCGGCGTCGCCGACCCAGGCCAGGACCGCGTCGTCCACGCGCGAGACGTCGAACTGCCACGCCCCGCTCTCGCACGCGTACAGGTAGGCGCGGTGGCTCAGCGCGAAGTAGGTGCTGTTGAGCTGCGTCGAGGACTGGTAGAAGGTCGCCGTGTCCGGGTCAGCTTCGGTGTAGCCGAGGTGGCCGCCGATCCAGGGCGTCACGCCCGAGTAGGCGGGATCCCGCGTCTTGAAGACGTCGGCGCGAAATCCCGGGTAGTCTTCGCCGTCGTTGTGAAGGGGGTTGCTGTAGTACGCCCAGTCCCAGCCCTCGTTGAAGCAGTGCTTCGGCTTGGGACAGCTGGGACACAGCTCGACGGGAGGAATGACGGCGGTGATCATGGGCGCCGAGGCCAGTAGGAGCAAGCCCAGGCCTTGGATATTGCGCATCATTGTGTCGTTGGTTGGTGGAAGATACTGTGAAGTCTCGGGTGTTGGTGATGAGAAGATAAAGAACAGATGAAATACGGGATTCCCTCTTCCTTAAATGAGAAAATGACTCCCTCCCTTTCTCTTCATCTCCACTTGGTCCATACTTCTAGCAGCTCGTTACTCGTTTGACCTCGTCTTGGCATTAGAAGCATGATGCGAAGTCGTCCCGTTGGCACACCAGAAGCAGCGGCAGAAGTTGAGCGTTAAAGTGAGATTGGCGTCAATACTTAACGTTGTCGATGCTGAGATTCTTGAAAGGGGGACATTCAGCTGACTTGGTTCTTGGACAGGATGAAATTTGCTGAAGATGGGTCAGAGTATATGTTGTTGAATTTGTCGAGATCACCAGCTAGGTAATCTTGTCGACGCGGATATTATTGAAGTGTTGACTAACGACAAGTAATGCGATAGGCCTGTGTCCATAGATTTCAGCTCGCCGGGGAGGCGGACACTGCCCTTAGATGTAGCTGAAAGCTTACATATGCAAGGTGATTGCCGTTCCTGGCAACTGCGGGCCTGATTTGGAGGTCATCACCAATCCCAATGCAGGTTCAGGTCACTACTGACGTACCAGTACGCCCTTGTCACAAACGCCACGAAATGACAATCGAGTAAATCAACCCTTTTCGGTTAGTGTAGACCATTATTGGCTCTCCTTTCAAGCACTTAACAATATGCTTGTCCGATGTGGGTATTTCGTAGGTTGTGAGTTCAACTCCTCGACTGAGCTTTTTTCTTTGTTTCTTCAATATTTTGTGTTGCCCCAACACGACTTTCCTCGGTAAGTAGTCAGATATCCCAAGCAAGTCGGTGATTGTAGCGTACCTACGTATGAATTTGTTCCATTCGGCGTTTGCAGTGTCGTTCGAGTCAGGGCAAAATACGACGGCACGTTATGAATGACAGTAGTAACGCAAACTCGATTCATTAGCTGTAGCTATAATAGAATAGCTCAAATTACACATATATAACTTCCTATCTCCTAACGTATTCCTTTTATTACCCCGGCACAACATCCCGAAGCACCATCCTCTACCTTAGGCATACAATCAATCAAGCTGAAGCTGTGAATCTAACAAGGTACTTATGTATCCATCAATAATCTATAAGTAGATCAGTCTATTAGTAGAACAGACAAGATGAGCCGCGTCGATGGAGGCCTTATCGAAGACTACACGGGCTGCGAGTGCGGCCGCCCTCAGAATTGCCGGTGCTGCGTCTGTCCCTGCGGAAGGGGTCTTCATGATTGCCTCGAGCACGGGCACCCATTCATGCCAACGTACACTGTCCTTAACGAGCTAGGAATAGCTTATAACGTAACAACCGGCCGGAGCGAGCCCATTACCAATACGCAGTTCCACCCTCATCTTCGTCGTCGCCACACTCAACACAGCCACACTCATCAACACGGCCACGGCCACAGCCACAGCCACGGCCACGGCCACAACCACAACCACAACCACGACCACGACCACGACCACGACCACGGCTACGGCCACAATCATGGCCACAGCCATAGACACAACCACGAATTTGGTCGTAGTCTCTCCATGCACGGACATGGTCGGAACCATACCCACGGGAACGCCCACGGAAACCATCACAGGCCGCGCCGCGAACATGCTCAAGCACAGGGGCGTCACAGTCACAACGATGGACCGGTCCACAGGCCGACGGATGCCCGACCATCGAGACGGCGCGGAACCACCGGGTCGAGTCGAGCCGTGGACGAAGGCGCGTATCCGTTTTGCGGAAACCACATGCGCGAGCACTTCGGCGCCAACTGGGTTTCGCAACCGCCGGCGTTCTATGCGGCTGTCGTCGGGGCCATGGACTCCGGCCCAGACATCCGGAGATCGCTGGAACCGCACGATTACGAGCTAGACGACTTGCGCGAGAGGTACGGTAGGGACGGCAGAGAGCGCTTCGACCCGGAGTTGGATCGTAATAGCAACGGTAGTCCGCCTCCGCCGTACGAGCCTTAGGAGGGGGGTAAAATCAGCACTCGAATTCCAGCGGGCTGGATGAAGGAACGCTCGGTACATTGGAGGGATCCGCGTTGTGAAACATGGGAATCGACAAGATAGAGGGGCGGGGCGTGGTCAGTCGAGACGACGATCCGAACGGGTAAGGGAATACCTACTTGGGTAGCTACGGAGATTGAGAACAGATTGGAAATGTGACTTAAAACGTAGGTAGCTGGGAGGTACCTAGTTATAGTTGCTACGCATAAATCAGATATTTTAAGGCACTGAAATATTCTTCATTGGGCGTGAAAGTACTTAGGTATGGTGGGATGATATTAGCATTCGCGGCACGAACATGTCACTTAAATAAAGATCGTAAAGGTTTCCAAAATCAACAATCTCATTGGTGTATGTATGTATGAATCATACCGAGCACGAAGATCCTCCACCCCCATTCTCCTCAGTGCTATGAAATCCCATCCCTACCGCCAGCGAACACGCTGGTATGATTGACAGCCCCTTTAGTCATAGCTGCCAGGACTGTAGTCATACACCCTCCCCCTGGCGGCCATCTGTTCTTGGTACCACTCCGCTTCGGCTGCAGCCTGGGCAGCAGTCTGGGTCTGGGCCTGTGCCTGGGCCTGTGCCTGGGCCTGGGCCTCGGCGCGACGTGCCGCTCGATATTGCCGGGTTTCTTCCTCTATCGTAGTCGTCATTAGCTTGTGATTCAACATCATAACTATATGTTAATTTTCTTTTACTTACGTGCGGCGAGGACATAGCCTGGAAGACTAGACTGGTTGGCGCGCTGGCTAGTTGTGGACTGGCTGGTAGTGTGCTGGCTGTTGTTGGGCTGATTGTAGCTCGTGAAGGTTGAGCTAGTAGAAGGTGTAGTATACCTACCAGTGGCAGCGGCGTAGCTGGGAGGTGGATAACTGGGTGTGGCATCAGCAGGGGGAGCATAGCCAGTGGCCTCGGCGTAGCTGGGCGGGGGGTAGTTCGGGACAGTGTTGCTAGCGGCGGCTTGACCTGGGGCGAAAGGGTTGTTGGAGGCCAAAGGGGGGCGGGTTTGGCCGCCGAAGAAGAAGGAAGTACTCGTTCCCCGGAGACCCACCGCCGTGGGGTTCTGGCGGCCGTTTTGAATGCCAGACGGCGCCCTAGGCTGGTTAGCCTGAGGACCCTGGTTCAGGCCGGTCCATCCGCCAGTCCAGCCTAGAAAGTTGCGCATGGTGAGAGGTATGTACTAGTTGGGTGCTACACTAGTAGAGAAAGAGAAAAGATCAAGGGTCGAATTGATCGTTATAGGACGGTGTCGAAAGATTTGTCAAAGTCTTCGGTGAAAGGCGTGACTGTGACTGACTGGGACACTGAAGATGTCGATATGGAGAAAAAAAAAGGATGGAATATGGAGGAAGGTAGCCATGTATATATAGTTTTTGCGGCCAGAGCAAGTGGCATTATTGGCCTTAGGTATTGATACCTATTAGTTTATTAGCCTTAGGTGTTGACACCCATTACAGTAGGTGCGCGGTGCATTGGGCGGCAGTTTACCTTAGGAATAAGTCGAATGATACCTGATAATAGGCAAGTATTTATTCAATGGGAGCTACACAATCAAACAATGGAGTCAATGATCCAAACCTAGCGTGACTTTTCTCACTGTGCTGTCACAAAGCAAACAAGCATAGCACCAATGCATGGATCGATAGCGAACCTTAGGCAAAAGATAGCAAGCTTCGCGATAGCCTCACAATTTATCAAACACCCATTCAAACGCACACGGACCCCCTTTCCCTGTCAAAAAACGCGCTAGTCCCGATTGTCTTATTGTTTGCTGTAGCAAAGGAGACTAGTGTATAAAGGTGAATGCCTTAGAATACCAATCTCAGTTTGCCTTAGGTTACCATTTATCAATTTATCAAGTTACCAATATCCTTTTGCTATTCATCCAAGTTACCTACCTAGGTACCTACCTAACCTAGGTTCCTAATGAGCCCATCACCCCTCACCCACAGCCACTCCGGCTAGCAGGTCAGAGCCTTCTTATGGTACCGCAGTCATCGGCGCCCTCTCGAATTTCATGTGGGACGAGGTAAAATACCCTAGGAAGGCGCCGTGAAAACTTCAGCTTCTGCCTTAGCAGTTTCCCTTAAGATAGTTGCTCGGCGTTCTTCTGATCTAACCTTGATGTCGACTCCGAAAGACAGACACTGGTTCAAGAAACCTTCGCGGCATCCAGTCTCCGGCGTCATGTCGATGAGAATTGCTTTTCCGATTGCGTATAATTTTGACCAAACCTCGAAAGCCCATAAGAGTCTCGCAACGGCGAGCCAAAGACCCCGTTGGGCGAGATGTATGCCAAGGCAGATGCGCCGGCCGACGCCGTAACCATGATTGTCTCTCGTCTGGTGATCACCGGATTTGCGTAGGTCAATCATGAGTTAGAATGGCCATCTGCTAACCTTACATGTGGTCAGTTAGGGTATGTGGTTGCGAAGCAATGTTCAATCTGTCTACCTTATTCTTAAACATCTTATGACAACCAAAGACTTCAAAGTACCAAAACTACAGGTAGGTCACCAACCCGTTTACGGTTCCAAGAGCCGTTACCCCCCATCGACAAGTGGTGATACTGTCGTGTAGCCTTGGCCGTTCAGAGGTGTGGCTTAATCTGCTCTTCTGACCATTCCCAGAATTTATCTGCGATTCCCGTACCACCCGGCTCGCTTGCGGACCTGGATGCAGCCTCAAGGTCTGAGCGCACGTTTTGGAACCGTCCCCATGGGATAACTTGAGGGACGCGTCAGTCAACAAAAACCAATGGTCGATATTTCATTACTCACCCCATTTCCCCGTTTTCTCCAACGTGACATCTGGCGATAGGCCGGCAAAAAGCTCACAATATGCCCCTAGAATCGGAGGGTGGAGGAGAACCATCTTGAAGAAGGCATGTGCCAGCCTCCCCTGCCAGCGCCAAAGGTCCGAGTCCAGAATGCCGGGATTGAGCGGAATACTCACGACACCATCGGCTTTGTATCTCCTTGCAAACTCTGTGCCGTGGAAGAAATTGCCAGCTTTGCTGACAGCGTATGTTGTCCAGAGCGGAAGTGGTTTGTGATAATCGAGGTTGTCGATGTCGATTCCGCCTTCGAGACCGTAGGCGGCCTCGATGGCTGTCGATGAGACCCACACCACACGGACTGTTGCTGGCGGCTCTGTCTTTGCCGTTTCGACCAGCAGCGGAGTTAGCAACTTCGTGAATAAGAAAGTGCCAAGACAGTTAACGCCGAGTTGTAACTCATAGCCTTGGGCCGTCTTGGAACCCGCTGGAGGGTGCATCACTCCGGCATTATTGAATAGGACATGTAACTTCTCTTCACGACGGAGGAAATTATGGGCGGACGCCTTGATAGTTGTCAGATCAGCTAAGTCTAACGGCAGAAAAATAAGTTCTCCATTGTTGGAAGAGGAGACAGTCTTCCGGATGTCATCGATAGCCTTCGTGGCCTTCTCCTCGGATCGGGCCGCGACATAAACCCTGCCGCCCTTATTATAAAGGATGCGGGTAAGCTCTTTGCCGACGCCACCACTAGCGCCCGTCACAATATAAACCTAGATTCAACGGGAATGGTTAGCATATGAAGATGAGAATGAGCAAGGCAAGACTAACCTTCCCATGAAGTAAGGGGAGATCGTCTCCAATGAAGCCGGGCTTGGGAGGGTAAAGCTACGTAAGCTGATCCGTGAGATACATTGTAAGTATTGAGATGTAAAGCGACAAGGAACAAAAAAGTGAAGAAAATGGGGTAATAATGAAGGAAGGGGGGATTTAGGATTAGTGCGAGATGAGTCGGCTAGGGTGTCGGGTGTCACACGGCTCGATCCGAGTGGCTCACCTAATTAGAGAAACCTATAGTTACAAATCTTGGTAAGTGCGTATCCTATATATTAATATATAAGTTAGCTAAGGTTAAATAAATAAAAATAACTTAGATTAAAATAATAAGATTAATATATATTAATTAAACGTTTAAAATAATAATAAAATAAAAATTAAATAATAATTTTAAGATATAAATAAAACTTTAAATTTTTATTTAAATTAAAAAAAATTAAAAATCTTAAGATTTATAAAAATTATTATATTAAATTAAAATTATTTTAAATTTTTAATATAGATTTTTATTATAAATAATTTTTATTTTTTTTTAAGAATTATATTAAATTTAAATAATTAATAAAAATTTTTAAAATATTAAATATTTTAAAATTTTTTTATTTTAAGTTAATTATTTTATAATTTTTTTTAATAATTTAAAACTTTTTTTTTTAATAAATAATATTTTTTTATTATTATTAAAAGATATTTTTTTTAAAGTAATTTATATTATTATTTTAATATAACTTTTTTATAATTTAATATTATTATTATTTTTATTAATAGTTTTATTATATTTTATTTTAAAATTATTAAAATAAAAAAAATTTATTTTATTTTTTAAAGAATTTAAATTTAAGATTTTTTTAATTAAAAAAACTTTTTAATTAATTAACTTTTTATATAAATAATATTAATAAAAATCTTTATTATTTTTTTTTTATTAAAAACTTAAAAATTTTTTTATTAAATTTAATATTTCTTTTATTATTTAAGAATTTATTAAAATAAAAATAATATTTTAATTTAAAAGTTTAATTTTTATATTTTATTGATTTTAAAATTATAAATTAATTATAAAAGATATTTTTAATTTTATTATATTTAATGTTATTATTATTAATTTTTTAAAATAAATTTTATAACTTTATATTTAAATATAAAATTTTTATAATATTATTTAAATTTTAATTATTTAAATAAATATTATTTATTAAAAAAATTAAAAAGTTTATAAAAATTATAATATTTTTTACGTAGTTTATAATATTATTATTTAAATATATAATATAAAAATTAAAGTATTAATTATTTAAATTATTAGTTTTAAATATTAAATTAAATAATTTAATTAAATATTTTTATAATAAATTTAAAAGATTATTATTAAGTTTATAAATAATAATATTATATAATAAGTTATAATTAATAAGTTAGTTTAAATTATTTAAAAATAATATTTAATTTTAAAGTTATTATATATTAATTTTAATATTTATAAAAAAATTTAAAATAAAATTATTAAATAAATTATTATTAAAAATTTATAAATTAATAAATTACTTATTTAAAAATATATTAATTTAATTTAATTAAATTAAGTTTTTTAAAAGTAATTATTAGATTTTTAAGTATATATTAAAACTGTTTTTATTAAGTTTATTAAATAATTAATAATTAATTAATTAATTAATATATAATTAATATTTAAAAATATAAAAAAATAAGTTATATTTAAATTTAATTTTTAATAATTAATTTAAATTAATATTATTTTTAGTATTTACTTTTTATTTATATATTTTAACTTAAAAGTAAAAATAAAAAATTAATTATTTATTTAAGTTTTATAAATTAGTTAAATTAAAAGGATTGTTATTAATATTTAAATTTAATTTAATTTTATTTAAGTTAAATTTTTTATATTTAAAGGAAATAAAAAAAATAATTTATCACTTTTTTTTAATAATTTTAATGGTAATTTAAATAATTTTAATAATGAAAAAAATAAATTATTATATATTAAATTAACTTTTTTAATTATATTAAAAAATAAATTAATTTAAACGTTTAAATAATTAATTTATCCTGTTTTTATTATTATTAATCTTATATATTTTAATAAACTTATTACTTATAATAATAAGGATTTTTTTAAGTTTTAATTTTAATATTTAAAAATAAAATTATATATAAAAATATATATAAAAAACTTTTTAAAAAACTATTATTATATTAATTAAATAAAGTTTTTATTAATAAATAAAACTTAAATATAATATTAATAAAAACTATAAATAATAAAATAAATAAAATTTATAGATTTTTAAATAAATTATAAACTTATTTTAAAAAAATATTTTAAAAACCTTTTAAAAAAACATTATAACTTAAAAAAAATGTTTAAATTTAAATATTATAAAAATATAATTTAATATTTTATTAAAATACTAGATTTTAATAAATCGGTTTAATAATTTAAAATAACTTTTTAAAACTATATTATTAAAATCTTATTAAATAAAATTATTAAGTTAATATATTTTTATTAAAAAAGTTTTTTAAATAACAATAAAAAATTTATTAATATTATTTAAAAAATTAAATAAATTTATAAAAATATATTTATAAACCTTAATATATTAAAAGAAAATAAGCTTAATTTAATAATAAAATAATTAAAATTAAGTTATTAATTTTATAATAAAAATAATTATTTTAAATTTAATTAAAATTAATTTTTAAAAAAATAAAATTAATAAATAAGTAGTAATTAACTTAATTTTAAAAATAAATATTAAACTTTTAATAAAAAAACTTTATAAAAAATTAATTAAATAAATATTAATTAATATAAAAAAAATAAATATTTATATTAATATTATAAAAAAAATAATTATAACATTTTATTTTATTTTATAAAAAAAGATGTTAATAAAAAAAAATTACTTATAATTTTAGGAAAAATTATTTTTATAAAATAAAAATCTAGTAACAATATAATATTAGCTTTTATATTTATAAAAAAAACGAAAATTAATTTAATTTTAATAAAGTTTTTTTTCTTAAAAATTATTAAAAAAAAAATTTTTAATTTAAATTTTTAAATAGTTACCTTATTACACTAATAAAAAATTAATAACTTAATAATAAATTTATTTTAATTAAAATATAAAAACTATAATAAATTTTATTTATTAGATAATTAAAATTAAAAAAAATATATAAAATTATAAAAAATATTAATAAATTTTTATACTTTTTTTTAATATATTAAATTATAAATTATAAAAAGTTTTTAACTTTTAATAAATTAACTTTTAAATTATATTTTAAAAGTTAATTTATTTATAAAATAATATTTATTTATAATAATAAAAAATATTAAATAAAAGTATTTATAAATATTAAAAATAATATATTAATTATATTTTTTTTTAAAATATATTAATAAAAAATCTTTATTTATAAATAATAATATTTTTAACTAATAATAAATTTTAATGTTTTAATATTTAAATAAAAAAGTAGGTTTTATTTAAAAGTTTTTATATTATAATATTAAAAAGATTATTTTATTTATCTTAATTTTAAATTTATTAATTTAGATAAAAAATATAATATTATTTTTTTTTAATAATAACTTAAATAATATTAATTAGTTTATTTTTTCTTTTAAATTTAAGGAATTTAATTTATTTTTAAATATTATAAAAAGAATTATATAAATAAAATCTTAATAAATTTATTAATACTTTTTTTTATTTTGGTTATAATTTAAATAGATATTTAAAAAATATTTAAAAACATTTTTAAAGAATTTTAAAAATTTTACTTAATTATAATTTAAAAAATAAAATAATAATTTTTTAATTATTAACTTTAAAATTATATTATAAATCTTTATAAAAAAAAAATATTTTTTTAAAAACCTTTTTATATTATAAATAAAAAGGAATTATTTATTTTAAAACCTTAATTAAAAAAAATAATTAATATAAGAAAAATTAAAAAGTTTATTTTATTATATGTTATTTTAATAATATTTATTAAAAAAATAAATTTAAAAAATCTATTATAACTTGTTATTAATTATTAAAAATTTAATGTTATTATTATATTAATTTATTATTTAATTTTTTTAATTATAGAATTTTAAATATAATTTAAAATTATTAAGTTTTTTATTAAAATTAATTTTAAATTTAAATTTAACTTTATATAAATTAAAAAAAAAGATAAATAAAAAATAGTTTTTAAATATAAATATAATTTATATAAATATTTAATAATATTTTTTAAATTTATTAATACCTTAATAATCTTTTAAATTATAATAAATAATATTTTTTAAAATTTAATTAACACTAATATATTTATTTATTTTAATAATATTTTTATTTATAAAAATATTTAAAAAAAATATAATACCCTAGTAAAAAAAAATTTTAAATAGTTAATAAAATATTATTTAATTATATTACTAAGAAAATATTTTTAAAAAGTTTAAAAAATTAAATTCTTAAAATATATTATTAAAATTAATAATATATTTATAAATTTAAATAAAATTAAAAGTATTTAAAAATAAAAAAACCTAATTAGTTTTAAAAAATACTAGTAATTTATAAAATTTATAAACTTTTATTAATATTTTATTTATAATTTTTTTATAATAATTAAACTTTTAATAAATATTAATAAAAAAAATAAAAAAAACTAAAAATAAATAAAGTTAATATTAATTATTTTTAAAATATTAAAAGATTAATTTATAACCATTTTAATTCTTACTTATTTTAACCTGAATTTAATTACCTATATTAAAATAAACGTTTTAAATTTTATAATAAAATTAATTTTATTTTAAAAAAATAAAACTAAGAAATTTCACCTTATAATGTTTTATTTTTAAAAATTAAACTTAATTAAAATAAACTATAAAATTTATAATAAAAAATTATTAAGTATTATTAATTTTTTTAAAAAATAAAAACAATATTTTAAAAAAGTATATTATTAAATTAAAATCTACTTTAATTATTAAAATTTTTTTTATTTTATTATTATTAAAATATTAAATTAAAAGTAAGTTTAATAAGTTTAATAATTTATTTTATATTAATTTATTATTAACTATTAATTAAAACACTTAAATAAAAAAACTAATATTTTATTTAAATTATTATAATATCGCTTTAAAAAAAAAAGGTTAAAAATTAGTTAATTATTTTAATTTTATAAGAAAAATATTTTTTATATTTATAAAAAACTATATTTATTATTTTAATTATTATTTTATTTATATTAAAATAACTTTATAGTTTTAAAATATTATAATAATTATTAAAATTTATAAAAAATTTTAGAAAAGTTACGTTAAAAAATCCTATTTATTTAAAATAAAAAAATTAACTAAAAAAAAATATAAAAATATAAAATAACTTATTTTACTGTAAAAACCATTTATAAGTATTAATAGTTTTATAATAAAAAATTATAAAATTTAAATATAATATATATATCGCTAGTTATATAAAAATAAATAAAATTATAAAGTTAATAATTTATAATTTTTAATAGTTTAATTTAAAAGATATAATTAAAAAATATATTAAAAAATATTTAAAATATTAAAAAAATAAAATTCTAAGATACGTATTTTATAATCTTTTTTAATTTATAAAACTTTATTATAAATTTTAATATATTATTATAATAAATTTTATTATAAATTTATTATTATTAAATAAATATAATTTTATATAAATAATAATAGATCTTTTTATAAAAATAACTTATTTTATCCCTTTTAAAAAAAAAAAAAAAAATTAATAATTTTATTAAAATCTTTATTAAAAAATATTAAAGATTATATAATATATTATTAAATATTATTTTTAATAAAAACTCTAAGTTTATAATATATTTATAAAAAAATTTTTTTAAGTTAATAAATATTAAATTTTATATAAATATAGTTTTTTATTTTTAAATTAATAATTAAATTAAATAATTTAATTAAACTTTTAAACTTTACTTATAATTATTTATTAACTATAAAATAAATAATTAAAAAAACTTATTTTTTATAATTAAATTTATTTATAATAATATAGTTTTATTTTTTTCTTATATAATACCTTTTTATATTAATTATAATTATTATTTTATAACGTATAATTTTTTATTTAAAATATTTAAAAACTTAAAAAATTAATTTTACTTTTATTAAATAATTTAAATTTAAAAAGATACCTAAAAATACCTTATATAAAACCAGTAATAAATAAAAATTTAAACGAATAAAAAACATATTAAAAACCTTAAATATATTAAAAAATAACTGGTTATATTAAACGTTAAAAATATAAAAACAAAAAAACCTATAAAAAAACTAGATTAAAAAATATTAAGATCTTTTAAAATCTAGAAAATAATCTTTTTAATTATTATAAAACTTATATTTTTTAAAAGCTGGAGAATTTATAATTTATTTTATTTTTTTTTTATTAAACCTTATTATATTAATAATTAAATATTATTTAATTTTAATTAAGTTTTATAAAAAATAGTTTTAATTAAAATAAAAAACTATTAAATAAAAAAAATAAAAAATTTTATAAAAAACCTAAGGAAAATAAAATACTTAATTAAATAAAAAAAATAACTTATTAAAAAATATTAAATTTAAAAACTTTATAATTATTTATTTAATAAAAAAACTAAATATTTTATTAAAAATTTTTATTAATAATAACTAAAGAAATTTATAAACTTTTATATTTATAAAATAACGTTTTAAAATAAGGCTTAAAAAAAAAAAAACTAATGTTATATAGTTTAATTTAAATAACTTATTTAATTAAAAAAACCTATAGTTATAGATTTTAATAAACGTATATTTTATATATTAATATATAAGTTAATTAAAATTAAATAAATAAAAATAACTTAAATTAAAATAATAAAATTAATATATATTAATTAAATATTTAAAATAATAATAAAGTAAAAATTAAATAATAACTTTAAAATATAAATAAAACCTTAGATTTTTATTTAAATTAAAAAAAATCAAGGATTTTAAAACCTGTAAAAATTATTATATTAAATTAAAACTATTTTAAATCTTTAATATAAATTTTTATTATATTAAGTTAACTAAATAATTTATATTAATAACTTAAAATAACTTTTTTTTTTTTTTTTTAATTAAACTGGTAAATTAATATCTTATTTTATATTAATTTTAAACTATTAATTATTTTTAATTTAATTAAACGTTATTTTTTATTAAATATATATCTGGCATTTAATAACTAAATTATATATTATAAAATACCGCCCCTTAAATATTAAAAACCGGCTTATATAACAATTATTTTTATAAAAGATTTATATATTATAAAAGGTTTTTTTCTAAGTTAATATTTAAAAAATTAAAATAAATATATTAAAAAAAAAAAAAATATTATAATATATATTTTAAAATTTTTTATTATAAGTTTTAATAACTAAAACTTTAAATAATATTAATAAAAACTTTAAATTATATTAACTTATAATAAGTTTTTTTTTAATATATAATATATAATATTATAATATTTTAAATATTTAAATAAATATAATATTAAAAAAAATTAATAAATATATTTTTAATTATTAATATTATATATTAATTAATATGTTATTATTAATATTTAATTAAAATTAATATAAATAAATAATTAATAACTTTAATAAAATTTAAAATATTTTTTTTTTTAGTTTTAATATTATATAATTTAATTTAAATAACTTATTTAATTAAAAAAACTTATAATTATAAATTTTAATAAATATATATTTTATATATTAATATATAAATTAATTAAAATTAAATAAATAAAAATAACTTAAATTAAAATAATAAAATTAATATATATTAATTAAACGTTTAAAATAATAATAAAATAAAAATTAAATAATAATTTTAAAATATAAATAAAACTTTAAATTTTTATTTAAATTAAAAAAAATTAAAAACTTTAAAACTTATAAAAATTATTATATTAAATTAAAATTATTTTAAGTTTTTAATATAAATTTTTATTATAAATAATTTTTATTTTTTTTAAAAACTATATTAAATTTAAATAACTAATAAAAATTTTTAAAATATTAAATATTTTAAAACTTTTTTACTTTAAATTAACTATTTTATAATTTTTTTTAATAATTTAAAACTTTTTTTTTTAATAAATAATACTTTTTTATTATTATTAAAAGATATTTTTTTTAAAATAATTTATATTATTATTTTAATGTAATTTTTTTATAATTTAATATTATTATTATTTTTATTAATAACTTTATTATATTTTATTTTTTAAAAAATTTAAATTTAAAATTTTTTTAATTAAAAAAACTTTTTAATTAATTAACTTTTTATATAAATAATATTAATAAAAATCTTTTTTATTTTTTCCTTATTAAAAATTTAAAAAATTTTTATTAAATTTAATATTTTTTTTATTATTTAAAAACCTATTAAAATAAAAATAATATTTTAACTTAAAAATTTAACTTTTATATTTTATTAATTTTAAAATTATAAACTAGTTATAAAAAATATTTTTAATTTTATTATATTTAATATTATTATTATTAACTTTTTAAAATAAATTTTATAATTTTATATTTAAATATAAAACTTTTATAATATTATTTAAATTTTAGTTATTTAAATAAATATTATTTATTAAAAGAATTAAAAAATTTATAAAAGTTATAACGTTTTTTATATAATTTATAATATTATTATTTAAATATATAATATAAAAATTAAAATATTAACTATTTAAATTATTAGTTTTAAATATTATATTAAATAATTTAATTAAATCTTTTTATAATAAGTTTAAGAAATTATTATTAAATTTATAAACGATAATATTATATAATAAATTATAATTAACAAATTAATTTAAATTATTTAAAAATAATATTTAATTTTAAAATTATTATATATTAATTTTAATACTTATAAAAAAACCTAAAATAAAATCGCTTGATAAATTATTATTAAAAACTTATAAATTAATAAATTATTTATTTAAAAATATATTAATTTAGTTTAATTAAATTAAATTTTTTAAAAATAATTATTAAATTTTTAAATATATATTAAAACCATTTTTATTAAATTTATTAAATAATTAATTATTAATTAACTAATCGATATATAATTAATACTTAAAAATATAAAAAAATAAATTATATTTAAACTTAATTTTTAATAATTAACTTAAATTAATATTATTTTTAGTATTTATTTTTTATTTATATATTTTAATTTAAAAATAAAAATAAAAAATTAATTATTTATTTAAGTTTTATAAATTAGTTAAATTAAAAAAATTATTATTAATATTTAAATTTAATTTAACTTTATTTAAACTAGATTTTTTATATTAAAAAAAAATAGAAAAAATAATTTATTATTTTCTTTTAATAATTTTAATAATAATTTAAATAATTTTAATAATAAAAAAAATAAATTATTATTAAAATTTTTATAAAAACCGTTACTTTTTTATATTTTATATATTAAATTAACTTTTTTAATTATATTAAAAAATAAATTAATTTAAACGCTTAAATAATTAATTTATTTTATTTTTATTATTATTAACCTTATATATTTTAATAAATTTATTACTTATAATAATAAAAACTTTTTTAAGTTTTAACCTTAATATTTAAAAATAAAATTATATATAAAAATATATATAAAAAGCTTTTTAAAAAATTATTATTATATTAATTAAATAAAATTTTTATTAATAAATAAAACTTAAATATAATATTAATAAAAATTATAAATAATAAAATAAATAAAACTTATAAATTTTTAAATAAATTATAAACTTATTTTAAAAAAACATTTTAAAAACCTTTTAAAAAAATATTATAACTTAAAAAAAATATTTAAGTTTAAATATTATAAAAATATAACTTAATATTTTATTAAAATATTAAACTTTAATAAATTAATTTAATAATTTAAAACTATTTTTTAAAATTATATTATTAAAATTTTATTAAATAAAATTATTAAACTAATATATTTTTATTAAAAAAACCTCTTAAATAATAATAAAAAATTTATTAATATTATTTAAAAAGCCAGGTAAATTTATAAAAATATACTTATAAATTTTAATATATTAAAAAAAAACAAACCCGATTTAATAATAAAATAATTAAAATTAAACTATTAACCTTATAATAAAAATAATTATTTTAAACTTAATTAAAATTAATAAATAAATAGTAACTAACTTAATTTTAAAAATAAACATTAAACTTTTAATAAAAAAACTTTATAAAAAATTAATTAAATAAATATTAATTAATATAAAAAAAATAAATACTTATATTAATATTATAAAAAAAATAATTACGGTATTTTATTTTATTTTATAAAAAAAAATATTAATAAAAAAAAATTACTTGTAACTTTAAAAAAAATTACCTTTATAAAATAAAAGTTTAATAATAATATAACACCGGCTTTTATATTTATAAAAAAAATAAAAATTAATTTAATTTTAATAAAACTTTTTTTTTTAAAAATTACTAAAAAAAAAAACTTTAATTTAAATTTTTAAATAATTATTTTATTATATTAATAAAAAACTAATAACTTAATAATAAATTTATTTTAATTAAAATATAAAAACTATAATAAATTTTATTTACTAAATAATTAAAACTAAAAAAAATATATAAAACTATAAAAAATATTAATAAACTTTTATATATTTTTTTAATATATTAAATTATAAACTATAAAAAGTTTTTAATTTTTAATAAATTAACTTTTAAATTATATTTTAAAAACTAACTTATTTATAAAATAATATTTATTTATAATAATAAGAAATATTAAATAAAAATACTTATAAATATAAAAAATAATATATTAATTATATTTTTTTTTAAAATATATTAATAAAAAATTTTTATTTATAAATAATAATATTTTTAATTTATAATAAACTTTAACGTTTTAATATTTAAATAAAAAAATAAATTTTACTTAAAAACTTTTATATTTTAATATTAAAAAAACTATTTTATTTATTTTAATTTTAAATTTATTAATTTAAATAAAAAATATAATATTATTTTATTTTAATAATAATTTAAATAATATTAACTAACTTACTTTTTTTCTTAAATTTAAAGAATTTAATTTATTTTTAAATACTATAAAAAAAACTATATTAATAAAATTTTAATAAACTTATTAACACTTTTTTTTATTTTAATAATAATTTAAATAAATATTTAAAAAATACTTAAAACATTTTTAAAAAATTCTAAGAATTTTATTTAATTATAATTTAAAAAATAAAATAATAATTTTTTAATTATTAACCTTAAAATTATACTATAAATTTTTATAAAAAAAAAGTATTTTTCTAAAAATCTTTTTATATTATAAATAAAAAAAAATTATTTATTTTAAAGTTTTAATTAAAAAAAATAATTAATATAAAAAAAATTAAAAAATCTATTTTATTATACGTTATTTTAATAATATTTATTAAAAAAATAAACTTAAAAAATTTATTATAATTTATTATTAACTATTAAAAACTTAATGTTATTATTATATTAATTTATTATTTAATTTTTTTAATTATAAAACTTTAAATATAATTTAAAATTATTAAGTTTTTTATTAAAATTAACTTTAAATTTAAATTTAACCTTATATAAATTAAAAAATAAATAAATAAAAAACAGTTTTTAAATATAAATATAATTTATATAAATACCTAATAATATTTTTTAAACTTATTAACACCTTAGTAATTTTTTAAATTATAATAAATAATATTTTTTAAGATTTAATTAACGCTAATATATTTATTTATTTTAATAATATCTTTATTTATAAAAATACCTAAAAAAAATATAATATTTTAATAAAAAAAATCTTTAAATAGTTAATAAAACATTATTTAATTATATTATTAAAAAAATATTCTTAAAAAGTTTAAAAAGTTAAATTTTTAAAATATATTATTAAAATTAATAATATATTAATAAATTTAAATAAAATTAAAAATATTTAAAAATAAAAAACCCGATTAATTTTAAAAAATACTAATAATTTATAAGATTTATAAATTTTTATTAACATTTTATTTATAATTTCTTAATAATAATTAAATTTTTAATAAATATTAATAAAAAAAATAAAAAAGATTAAAAATAGATAAAATTAATATTAATCGTTTTTAAAATATTAAAAAATTAATTTATAATTATTTTAATTTTTATTTACTTTAATTTAAATTTAATTACTTATATTAAAATAAATATTTTAAATTTTATAATAAAATTAATTTTATTTTAAAAAAATGAAACCAGGAAATTTTATTTTATAATATTTCACTTCTAAAAATTAAACCTAGTTAAAATAAATTATAAAATCTATAATAAAAAATTACTAAATATTATTAATTTTTTTAAAAAATAAAAATAATATCTTAAAAAAGTATATTATTAAATTAAAATTTACTTTAATTATTAAAACCTTTTTTATTTTATTATTATTAAAATATTAAACTAAAAATAAACTTAATAAGTTTAATAATTTATTTTATATTAATTTATTATTAACTATTAATTAAAACGTTTAAATAAAAAAACTAATATTTTATTTAAATTATTATAATATTATTTTAAAAAAAAAAAAAAACTAAAAATTAATTAATTATTTTAATTTTATAAGAAAAATATTTTTTATATTTATAAAAAACTATATTTATTATTTTAATTATTATTTTATTTATATTAAAATAACTTTATAGTTTTAAAATATTATAATAGTTATTAAAATTTATAAAAAATCTTAAAAAAACTACGTTAAAAAATCTTATTTATTTAAAATAAAAGAATTAATTAAAAAAAAATATAAAAATATAAAATAATTTGTTTTATTATAAAAACCATTTATAAATATTAATAATTTTATAATAAAAAATTATAAAATTTAAATATAATATACGTATTACTAGTTATATAAAAATAAATAAAATTATAAAATTAATTATTTATAACTTTTAATAACTTAATTTAAAAAATATAATTAAAAAATATATTAAAAAATACTTAAAATACTAAAAAAATAAAATCTTAAAATATATATTTTATAGTTTTTTTTAATTTATAAAATTTTATTATAAACTTATTATTATTAAATAAATATAATTTTATATAAATAATAATAAATTTTTTTATAAAAATAACTTATTTTATTTTTTTTAAAATAAAAAAAAAAAGATTAATAATTTTATTAAAATTTTTATTAAAAAATATTAAAAATTATATAATATATTATTAAATATTATTTTTAATAAAAACTTTAAGTTTATAATATATTTATAAAAAAACTTTTTTAAGTTAATAAATATTAAATTTTATATAAATATAATTTTTTATTTTTAAATTAATAATTAAATTAAATAATTTAATTAAACTTTTAAAATTTATTTATAATTATTTATTAACTATAAAATAAATAACTAAAAAAACTTATTTTTTATAATTAAATTTATTTATAATAATATAATTTTTTTTTTTTTTATATAATATTTTTTTATATTAATTATAATTATTACTTTATAATATATAATCTTTTATTTAAAATATTTAAAAACTTAAAAAACTAATTTTACTTTTATTAAATAATTTAAATTTAAAAAAATATTTAAAAATATTTTAAATAAAACCGATAATAAATAAAAACTTAAATAAATAAAAAATATATTAAAAATCTTAAATATATTAAAAAATAATTAATTATATTAAACGTTAAAAATGTAAAAATAAAAAAACTTATAAAAAAGTTAAATTAAAAAATATTAAAACTTTTTAAAATTTAAAAAATAATTTTTTTAATTATTATAAAACTTATATTTTTTAAAAACTAGAAAATTTATAATTTTTTTTATATTTTTTTTATTAAACCTTATTATATTAATAATTAAATATTATTTAATTTTAATTAAGTTTTATAAAAAATAATTTTAATTAAAATAAAAAATTATTAAATAAAAAAAATAAAAGATTTTATAAAAAACTTAAAAAAAATAAAATATTTAATTAAATAAAAAAAATAATTTATTAAAAAACATTAAATTTAAAAACCTTATAATTATTTATTTAATAAAAAAGTTAAATATTTTATTAAGAATTTTTATTAATAATAATTAAAAAAATTTATAAACTTTTATATTTATAAAATAATATTTTAAAATAAAATTTAAAAAAAAAAATTAATATTATATAACTTAATTTAAATAATTTATTTAATTAAAAAAACTTATAATTATAAATTTTAATAAATATATATTTTATATATTAATATATAAGTTAATTAAAATTAAATAAATAAAAATAATTTAAATTAAAATAATAAAACTAATATATATTAATTAAACGTTTAAAATAACAATAAGATAAAAATTAAATAATAACCTTAAAATATAAATAAAACCTTAAATTCTTATCTAAATTAAAGGGAATTAAGAACCTTAAAACCTGTAAAAATTATTACATTAAATTAAAGTTATTTCAAATCTCTAATATAGACCCTTGTTATATTCGGAGCCAAACAAAACAATCTCATTGCCTATTAGTCGCCAACAGGCGTGTCTTTGACAGTCTTTCTACCGCGCCCGTAGTTGAATAGATCTTCTTAAACGTTGCCCAGTTTCCTTCAAGAATTCAGCGGCGGCACTCACATTTCATCCATAGCCATGGCTCATTCAATTCCAGGGCCGTGGCCTCTACCGTTTCTTGGTAACCTGAGAAATATCGACCCGGCGAACAGCATTCGAGATATGGCGAATCTTGCGGATGTTTATGGTAAGGGAAGTCCAACTGAGTTATCTAGCATAGCACCTTTTTGAGCGCTCTGCTGACGTCGATCCATGAGGCCTCATATACAAGCTGCGTATTGGAGGAGAGGACAGAATCATCGTAACTAGTCGAGACCTAGTAGACGAGGTTTGCACTAGGAAGGAATTCGCAAAATATCCTGCTGGATTCTTGCGAGAGCTACGAGAGGTAGTTCGTGACGACTTTTTTCTGCCTACCCCAACCAAGAAACTTGGGGGATAGCTCACAGGACATTGCTACTAGCTTTCGGGTCCGTGCCTATTCGGAATATGTTTCCAGGTGCGCCTTTCAGACTGCCGCAATTTCTTTCATTATCTAACACGTTATACTAAAGATGCTAGATATCGCATCGCAGCTAGTGCTGAAATAGGCTCGGTTTAGACCAGAGACTCCCATTAATCCAGTACAAGACTTCACTTGCCTTACCATCGATACAGTTGCTTTGTAAGTAAACGCTGCGACGATCTTTCTCGATCTAATGCTTGCATCCGATCACTCGTCAATATACGTATAGGTGCGCCATGGACACTCGATTCAACTCGTTCCACATGGAACAGGTTCCGCCATACGTTCAAGCTATGACAGAGCTGCTCAGCGAATCGGGACTGCGGGCATATAGGCCGTGGTGGTATGCTACTCTTATACAGGACGGCACACAAAAGTTTGACGAGAACAATAAGCTCGTTCATCAACTCGTGGCGGAAGTGATCGCTAGGCGTCGTGCCAACCCTTCTGGCAAAAAGGATCTTGTGGGCGCAATGCTGAATGGAAGCGATCCTAAGACGGGGAAGAAACTCACGGACGACATCATAATTGATAACATGATCACATTCCTAATCGCCGGTGTGTATTCCTATACTGGCAATTCTCCCTTCAAGGCACTTGGAAAACTAGCGGTTAATTTTATCTGTCATAGGGCACGAGACGACAGCCGGCTTGTTGTCATTTTTTCTCGTCATGAGTCAAACCCTGAAGTCCCTGTTGTACTTGGACAGAAGTGGGAAATCAAGAGCGGCCAGACAATGGTAATTGTGAACCGCAAGTTGCATAGAGATACGACTGCCCCTTCCCATTCTTTGCTACCCCAGAGAACGATTCTGATGTTAACGCTTTGCTCTGTCAGATCTAAAGTTTGGGGTGAAGATGCTGAAGAGTTCAAGCCTGAGAGAATACTTGGAGAGAACTTTACGAAGCTGCTAAGAAACTCTTTGAAGGTAGGTAGGTAACGCGCTCCCTGCTTCGGATTCCGGTGTTAACTACTAGTGAAAGGCATTCGGGAACGGCCAGAGAGCTTGTATTGGTAATACTCCCACTTTCATGTTGGTTCTGGCGTCATTTCGTACTGACTTACATCATTAGGAAGGGCGTTTGCCTTGCAAGAGGCCACGTTGGCCATAGCTCTCTTGTTTCAGAAATGTGATTTTGAGCTCGTGGATCCCGACTACAAACTATGCGTCAAGCAGAAGCTAGCGCTTAAGCCAGAGGAGTACTTCATATATGCTAAGCTTCGCTCACATGTCGATATAATGTCGTTACAAAGGGATTTGTTCTCGCATTAGTTCCGGGATTAACTGGGATAAAGCCTCTTAACTATCCATAGCAGTTAAACTATGTCTAGTTGCAGGAAACAGACATTACCAGGATATTAAATGCCATTATGGCTGGCAATGAAGCACCCTTGCTTCGATCGAGGCGAAATACCATATTCTCAAGTCTCAGTTTACGTGATAGCGTAAGTTCGTGCCTTGACTACGAAGCTTTAGAATAAGAAACCTATTACGAATATGATCTCAACTTGAATACGATTTATACTATGCGAAATATAACAGCAGAAGCATTTGTCGCATAATCGAAGAGGGTATTCAGGGGTATCTTTGATATTTGCATATCCTATGTATGAAGTTATTGCTTATAGGGATACTGTTATATGCAATGTGACGACAAAAGTCCCGCACAAACCCACTGACGTCGCTGCCCGGGTGCCCACGGATGCGCACGGGATAGACTATAACGCATACGTTACAGCAATGAGCTCAGATGATTGTCAGCTCATAAGCCAACTTATAAACTCTTGCTCTCCCGCTCTCCCAGTCCAGTAGCCTTGACTCATCTCCCAAAGATGGATTGTCTCCCAGCTTCGATCCCAGCTGACGTCCCGGGGCATTACGTCAGTGCCGCTCTCGGCAAGCCACCATCACAGCTCCTAGACCGGAGCTCCTCTCACCAACGCGCTGCGGACCACCACCGACAGCCTCACCAGAGCCGCCGCCCACTGGTAGCAACAACAGCAGCGGCAGCAGAGGACATGTCCGGCGACAGTCGGCAGCAGCAACAGCAACAGCCGGTCACCTTCGCGGACCTGCCGCCGGAGGTCCGGGAGATGATCTGGCGGTACGCGCTGCCAGGCTCGCGCGTCTTCAACGCGCTCGTGTACGCGTCGGCGGGGCTCAGGATGCAGCTGCTGGAGCGGGCCAGCCTGCGCCTGCCGCTGGCCCACGTGTGCTTCGAGTCGCGCGAGGCCGTCCGCCGCGCCGGGTACCGGCTCGCGTTCCGCGACGAGGACGAGCCGGGCGACCCGGGCGTCTGGTTCCACCCGCGCCGGGACGTCATCGAGAGGACCATCTGGGGGCCCGGCGACTTCTGGGGCTTGAGGTAGCGACGGCGGCGGTAGGGTTAGTGAGGGGGGAGATGCAAGTGAGGTTAAAAAAGGTTTGAGATGGTACGTGTCTGGTGATTCTTCTCTCAACTTTTATCCGGATACTAAAAGTCGGCATGGAAGTCTCGATATGATACCCTTATTATGGCAGGCAGTTTCAGCCAGATACTACGCGTTGGTTTCAGAGAGATGAACGAAGCGAACGGCCTTGCGATCAGGTTGACATTCATAAAATTGGATGCATGAGAGAAAGCGGGGGCGCCACCAAGAGACCATGGAAGCAGCAGAGCTTTTAACTTGGGCTTAGTATTATTATTCCTGGACGGGAACATGTCAGCAGGAATTGATTTTAGACACCAGAAATACGACCAGCTATGTTAACGCCAACTTTTCCGAGCGATTACAGATATACATTCGCCTTTTTTATATTCCCACCGCTGACCTGAACGGCGGCCCCGCCATCGCCTTCAACCTTCAGCTCGAGCTTCTCGTTAGGCCATAGAGTAACATAGTTATCCGACCATAGCACCGGCAGGACGTCTTCGCCATCCTTGTCGACGAGATTGAGCCTGATAAAGAACGCGGGGACTCTAGAGTGGTTCTCGACCACGACCGAGATATCCTTTGCTGCTTCACGTCGATGCGATCGTGATGTCGCAAGCGTGACGGAGACTTTGGCAGCCGGTAGATCGTTCAGGGCGGTGAAGTTCGCGTACTCAGTGACCGGTGTGAAAAACCAGTCCGAGTTGTCCCAGTCCAACGTGTCGATAGTCGTTGCAAGCCAGTAGACATTGCGACTAAGTACGGCTTTCTTGTCATCCGAAAGGACGAGGCGCAGGAATGCGACGTCCGTGATCGATCCGAGAGCCTTGGTGAGGTCCAGAATGACCTTACTAGTATTCGGCTCTGTCTTGACAACTTTGTGGCTGCTGTAGATTGTCTTGCCACTCTTGTCAATGGCATCGACCGCCACCGATCTCGAGCCCTTTCTATCTAGCGAGTGGTTGATCAGATACACGAGCTTCCCGTTATAATCGTACGCTACATGCTCTTTCCTAGCACCGACCTTGGCTCCGAAGTAAGATCCAGCTGGGTGCAGGTAGTAGTCGAACAGGTTCCAATGCAGACTTGGCCATGCGTTATTCAGCATCCAGTAAATGAGCCCCGTCGCTGGTCTTTCGGCGCTCCACAGGGCTGAAAAGCCCTCGAACTGAGACCTTGTCGCCTCGTAGTCCATGATTTGGGCTTTGAGCAGGTAGTCCTCCAGTGAAGAAGGCGCACCATAGCGATTCCACAGACCATCATTATAAATCTTACGGTCATAGAAGGATGACACGCTCGTCGACATATGATAAAGCCCCTTATTTGGGTTCTTCCACAAGTCTTCCAGATCCGATTCCGACAAGAATTTCTTCAAGCTGCTAATTTCCGGCGTTCCTACACCGGCACCAAGCTCGGAACCGAAGCCGAACGCAGCACCCAAGCGATCTTCTGCTGGCTCAACATCGTACCAGTAGTTCGGCGGCACCCAGTCGTATGGCCCGGCCATTTTTAATCCTGATGGACCTAGAATCGCCGGGAAGCCCCTCTCTGATGCCGACGCAATGATAGGTCCCTGCCAGTCTGCTGCCTTGAGTGAATGGTAGTACATCTCCGCCGCTGTGTCGTCGGGCCAATAGTCGCTACCGACTAGGTATCCCAGCACACTCGGATGACCCTGTTGCATGAGAGCTTCGTGATACATGCTCCTATTCGCAATTGTGTAATCGGCCCCTGTCCACTCCGACTTAACGGCCAAGTCCTCATTGTACGTCCAGGCCTCCCATTTATCACAGCACTCCCAACCCGGCAGGACCATCAAGCCTAGGCGGTCTGCAACCTCATATAGCTCCGGATGCTCATTTTTGCCCTCCAATCTCACTGTGTTAAGGCCTAGGTCGAGCATGAGTTTAGCCTGTGTGGTGAATTTGGCCGTATCCCAACGCAGAAAGATGTCAGCCGAGTAGCCCGCGCCGGAAACTTGGAAAGGATAGCCATTGACGTAGAATATGGTGTCGTTATTCGAAGTGAGCTTCGAAGTTACCTGACGGATGCCAAACGTTTGCTCTACTTTGTCGGAGAGAGCCCCGTCGACTGAAGCGGATAGCTGGCCAAGATATAGCGGTTGCTCGCCCCATTGCCTTGGCCACCAGATCGCGGGCTTGTTTAGTGTTGTTGATAAGGCCAATTCGGTGGTTCCAAGCGGGGGTATCGTGACGGTCTTGTTCAAGTTGTAGTTTCGGCCGCCTTCTTCGAGAGAAACAGTGCCCTTTAGCTCGATAGTAACCTCCCGGTCCTCTAGATTCGTGGCTGTCGCCTTCAACCCCACAACGGCGCTAGAATTTTCAATTAGCAATCCGACTTGAGTAGTCACCCGCAATGGCCCCAGTGCGACCGGTCCTGTCTGTTTCACTTCCACATTCCGCCATACGCCACTTCGACAATGAGTTAGTCAGCACTTCTCTCTGGACAAGAGATTACTTACGTTCCGTTATCGGGCGGATACGGGTTCCAATCCACAAACCCGAGGGCAAAATCGTAGTTGTAGTCGGTCGGATACACGCGCACTGCCAATGCATTTCGATCCTCTGCTATACTGGTAATATCGTAAGAACTCCCAACATAAGCACCTGATTGAGTCTCCTTGGTCACGATCTCTTGGCCATTCACATATATATCGGCGCCGGAGTTGATCCCGTGAGTCTGGATGTGGAAATGCCGGCCCGCTGAAGGTTCAAGAGCGAATTCTTTCCGGTATACCCAAGGCACTTTGAATTGGCTCGAGTTGAAGCTCTGCAGCGCATTTGAGAAGAAGAGTCCGTTCTCACGATAGACTCCAGCTTGTATAAGACAGCCCATGAGTGTACAGCGGGAGCTGTCGACTTCGTGCCATGTCGTAGTGTCGACGCCAGGACGGGACAACGCCTCTAGGTCCGTACCGACTGTCTCGGAAGATTGGATGTCCCACGATGGTATGACGGCGACGTCGCCAGGTTCAGACACCAATACTGTGGCGGTAGTGGCGTCGATGCCAAGGCAGAGCCCCAGCAGTAGCCGGTGCAGGCGCATCGTGTAAAGGGGTATTGAAAAGATGATCCTACTGCCAGCAGCATCTTAGAAGGAAATAGAGGTGATATATGAATTCTTCAAGCAATAATCGGCAATCTACATACGATATCGTATAGCTAAGACAACCTGCATATAACAGTCCTAATAAGGCAGGTCACGCTCCGAGAAAGGCTTCTTTCGGCTACTTCCCCGCAGTGAAATCTGGCGGTCCAGCCAAAGAAAACAAGGGGCTCAGCCTTTTGCCAATAAAGCGACCCCTAGGTATCTAGTATGCACACAAACTTTCGGGTCGGTTAAAGGAGACTTTGCAGTGCCGGGAAGCTTGTTTGCGGCTATTAGTCATGCCAATCCACGGGTCGACCCTCCAGTTCTTATTCAGACATCAGGGTTGCCATATTGGAGAATCTGAGAACATTTCGCTTGATTACCTACCTATAGATAGGTACCCAGGTAGGTAGTGTATCACGTAGGTATCTTAAACACAGTTTCATGTTACGTTACCTCAAAGCTCAAGGATCCAAGTGTAATACTTGGTCCAGGTAGTTGGATATGGTACACTATTGGTGAAAATTCACTGCCTTAGGTACTTTCACTATCGCACTGAGCCTCACCAAAAATTTGATTGATTGATGGTGATTAAGATGAGAGATTAGGTAGGCAGGGATGTTGATGTCATCTTACCAATTTGTCATCTCAATGGTAAGATGGCGGACCAACAATTGTTACAGGATGACACACATGGGACGCGCCCTATTCCACCTATCAGTTGTCATGTCTCTAAGCCACATATTCATCCCATGAATACAATAATAAGTCTAGAGAAACTGTTCATACGATCGGCAATTATAAGGGCTCTAAAATTTAGGTACATTTTCAGTAGTTGTAGTCAGCAGCCGAGTAGCAGAGAAGTCGCTATCAATCCCATTCACCTTATGAGGGCTGGCGTTTTCTTTGAAGCTCAGCAAACGTCGTGAAGTGATTGTTGAGATTCTGGGTAGGCATCACCAAACCCCAATTTCATAATCTTCTAAGCTAAGTTTTTTTTAACTTGGGATAGTAGGGATATAGATACCTATTCCAAGGTCAGAGGCAGCCACAAGGGAGGCAGCCGAAAGGTGAAGAGGCAGCCAGGTAGGCAATCTGACAAAATCAGAGGCATCAACGTGACCGGGGGGCAGGCCAGGCCAGGAAACGAGACAATCTTATCAAACATGCAAATATTGCGTGCCTACCTACCTAGGTAGGTACCCAACCCAGATGTGTAACCACCCATTCCTTTCAAGAATCCTATCTCCCAGCCTGAAAGTATAAGGGGAGACAATGTGTTCGTTCTCTGTCTTCAGGTTCTCATAATTCATGCTAAACTGCCCCCTTACATACCTCCATTCTTCCCACTCTCACCCTAACCTTTTCACTCGATCCACTTGCCAGTATTTGCCAGTGAACGGTTATTCAGAATATATCGGACTTCAGTTTCTCCGCATCTGAACACACTTTCTGCTACAACATACAAATAATCACGATTGCTCACTCCGTCTCAAGTAAGCACAGCACTTATTTTCAGCCAAAGACGAAATATAAATCACACCGATGCTATGAATGCCATCTGGAAATTCCTTAATGAGAAAAAAACCAAATTCAAAGAGGGGCTCAACAACTTCACTGCCGGTTCTTCAGACAAATTCAATGACGCTAAAATCGATGGCGATGACAATGAGATAGCTCAAGACGGGAAGGATAATAAGTGCAATCATAGAGGAGACTGGAATAGTACTGGCCAAGAAGGTACAGGACACCGGAACGATGTTAACGGGAATCGAAACAGAACTCACCAACTTGTTGCTCATAACGTCGCTGACACGTTTGGAAATAATCACAAGATCGCACAAAAAGGGAATGGCAATAAGAGCAAGACAACTGGTGAGGGGAAGACCATTGTTCAGTATATGGAGGGAGACGAATACATTGACGCCGAAGTAGAATATATTCAGGGGAAGGAGTTGAAGGGGTTCGATGCTTGGTATACTGGGCTCCAAAACAGTTGGCCCTGGAATAGAGTCTTTGGGTGATGGGCGGGTTACACGTTTTGATGTCTCCTATTTCATCGTAATATGACAAACTAGTTCCCCATGAAGCAATAGTAATGGTTATTTTAGTCTTCATTCATTGGATACCCCGACTTTAACAGATCAAGCATACCAACCCTACCAAATCAACCTACGTTGTTATCCAACAAAGCTACTTCAACCACCAAGTTACTACCACAGCTACTACAGCAATGCCTGCACATATCATGTAGGCGATACTCGAAGACTCTAGGGTTTTCTGCCGAATCGTGTTTCTGTCTCCGCGATTATAGCCCCTGTTCCAAGCTCCATCTTGTTCGATATCATTTTCATCCCCATCATTCGAAGCGGTATTCTTAGCCTTATCATTAGGTGTGTCGGTTTGCTGTGGGCCGCTTGACGTCCCATCGTCTCTATTGTCTTTTCTGACGCTCTTGTCTCTGTTGACATTCTTGTCTCTGTTGACATTCTTGTCTTTTGTTTCGACTTCGGTCTGCGATCCTATTGTCTGTCCCGGGCCGTATCGTTGGTGCATCGATGACATTGTTATTCTGGTCAGATGTGATAAGGGGTCAGCTAACTCTGTGGCCGACTTGTACAGGGATGATTGATACATAGGAATAGAATGGCAGAGTACCTGGTACTTACTAGAAAACTGACAATGAGGTATTTGCAAGGCAATCGTTCTTGGTAGAACACACAAGATGTGACTAATGCCGCAAAACGTCCCCCCCCCCCTCGACTTGTAACCCCTTTATATAAATTATTATCTATCTAGAGAAGGTGAGAAATCTACTAAGGTCGCGACCTACTAATTTGAAACGTCTCATTAGATATAGTCCACTCACATTGAACGAGGCTGTTGTATAAGGCAGTTGCATTGTGTCATCCTGCGTTAACCTTACTGACAAGGAAATGATATATGACTTGAGCACTCAAAGCCCGATATGCAAAGAGAGGGAGTTTGTTGGGGAAAGGAAAGCAGGCTGTGGTATATAGTGGATCATATGTAGAAGGATTCTCCTATCGTTGGGATGAGTGCCTCGCACAGTAATGGCCACTGTGAAGGTTCTAATATATTTTGGATGCATTGAGTGCATCACCCGCATGAGCTGAGGCTCGTGATGTGCATCAAGGCAGAATACCCACATTCCTAGCCTCTAAGTAAAGCTGCGTAGCAGTCGTTTCGCGGTTGCCGGGTGACAGTATTGCTTGCAGTCAACTACGCAATTTGCAACCCTCCTGAGTCCCTATCTGTGTAGTACAGAGCAATACATATTGGACAAGTCCGGCATAGGGACCCATTAGCTCATTCATTGGTGTAAGTGCGAGCTCGCCCTCTTACGCCATCATGAAGCCGGTGAGCCAGATACACTCCCATTTCAGTAAGATGTACCGGGATGTCCAGCCAGCCTCGATCTCCAAGTCCGAGGGCCAGGCTTGGCGAAAATTAAATGAATAGGGAGCCTGCTTCGCTGCCTTCTTTCAATGCATAGCCTTGCTTAACAAGTCGTTATGAAATGTAGGATTTGAGGGTTTAATTGTCCCCACGAACAGCAACCACAGTATCATATAATCTCCAAACATACCTCCTTGGTAGCATGGAGAACATACTCGAAGATTACACCGCCGATTGCTAGCCTTACTTTCGACCATTCCCAACAGGAGCTTTGCATCCTAGCTTCGTACACTCACACCCAACGTAATGCAGGCTGTGTTGTGGCGGAGTATCAATGCTACCTAGGTAGGTATTTATTGGAAGGCGAGGTCGCCACATTGTAGCATCATTGCCACTAAGTATACGTAAGTATACGTGTTTGCATACCAATGGTTAGACACTTTGGAGAGAATATGCAGGCTGACTAGCAGAAAATAAAAACTCTTTTCAAACCATGCTTTTGTAGTAAAAATTGCTACTGACATGCCAATTTCAAGATCGAAACCCAGTATACGCTACCTACAATGGTTCCCTGGGGTCGGAAGCAGTCTGAAAAGACTTTGAATGCTGACAAGAAAGGAGAACAGACTGAAAGCTCGAAGAACTTTCTAAAAGTTCTTGTTGACCCGCCAGAGCCTCTTGTTGAGTATGTTTCAATTCAAACTTCATATTGCAGCCCAGTTGACACATAAAATAGTATCGTTGCCGTCCACGGACTTAATCCCCTCGACAAGCAGTTGCACGCCGAAGCCACATGGACAGCCGAAGGAAAATTATGGCTCAGAGACTTCCTTCCGAAGCGGATCCCAAGGGCAAGAATATTACTCTTTGGATATAACTCAAATGTAGCATTCCAAGCATCAACTGCTGGCATAACAGAGCAAGCTGAGAATCTCCTGAATCAGTTAGAGGCAGTCCGGACTGTACGTACCTTACACGTTTATTGGGGTGCAATAGCTTACCGTATTTACAACAGATAAATCCCGATCGCCCATTGATATTTATATGCCATAGTTTAGGAGGGATTATTGTGAAACGGGTACGTTACTGGAATAGTCTCATTAAGCTTACATACGGAGTTTCTAACTATTCCCAGGCACTAGTTCATTCAAGTAATGATAGAGCCTATAGAGCCATCCGCGAATCAACGTTTGGTATCGCCTTCTTTGGTACTCCCCATAAAGGGGGGAATCATGCAGAAGTTGGTGATATGGTAGCAAAAATCGCTCGTTCCCTGTCGGGGAGCCCTAGCAACAGCTTCATGGATGCACTTAAGAATAATTCCACTCTTAATACTATCACCAGCGACTTCCGACAGCTTCTTGAGGACTTTCAGTTTCTAACCTTCTATGAAACCCGACCCCTTGGTCGCTTCGGCATTGTAAGCTCAGGTTGTTGACTCTCTATAGTGTGTTGCTAACTGCAGACTTAGGTTGTACCCCAGGACTCTGCAGTTCTTGGATTGCCAGGCACTCGTGAGAAGCAGATACCATTAGACGCTAACCATCGCCAAATCTGCAAGTTTGCCAGCGAGGATGACCCAATGTACCAGCAAGTAGCGGACAACATAACCAAGATGGCCAATGACTCTTTCTCTTTCCAAAGACGTTCAGTCCATGTGCTACCCATTTCTGAGGAACCCACGTTCAGTTCTAACGAAAGAAAATCATGTTCCAAAATGAACGAGTCGAGTATCCTGGGGCATTACAACGCGACAGTTCAACTAGGCAATGCTAACTGGAGCACAACGAAGGGAGATACGAACAAGACTCAACAACTTGGGAATAGAAATAAAAGTTTACAAGATGGGAACGGGAATCAGACTGTACAGATTGCCCCCGGTTCCATAAATTTGTGGTATTTTATGGAAATGCTAAGGCTGGGGGCAAAATATCTTCTCAATTTCTGAACTATTACATCCAGGTTTTGTCAAAGGATAAAGGACAAATCTGAGTCATGTCTACTAGAGGGCAGTGCAAATCCATGTAGTCATCTACCCCGGTACCTACCTACATGTACCTACAGACACTCAATTATGTATTTATTTCCATGTTGGCCTCCATACGTGAACTTTGTTTTCTCTTCCTCATTTCTTTTTCCTAACCTCCAGTATTGATTGCCTGCTAGATAGACTCCATCACAAGTCACCATGTCTACCCTACATAGAGAAATGAGTTTCACTATTGGAATATCGCCCGAAAGGACCAAAGCTGCTATCTTGTCTCCGAGTCATCTGCCAAAAAAGGAGAGACACTTCCCTTCAATTCCGCGCAAAGCTCACTCCTTACCTACCTATCTCGACCACCCGCAAAGCTGGAATATAGGTAGCTCTCCTAGTTCAGATCAGCCAATAGATACCCAGCGCAAGATAAGGACCTTCTCGGGCCCAACTCTTTATACGGTAATATTTATCGCCAGATATCACCTAATCCCGAAATCGGAGAAGCGCCTCAGGAGTAAGCCACGACTTCAAGTGACTGCGCTATTTCTCATCATTTTCTACGGCTTATTAAACGTTCACGGCCGAGCCTTTGCGGAATGGGCTGAAAGGCTTACCGCCCAGAACTACCCAATCACAACCTCCTCAAGTTGCATTGGGCCCCGACATGATTCCTCGTCCCTTCCATCTCATTCAGTCTTACTGGTACACTCTCCGTATCCATCAGACGCAGAAAAGGAAGTCTTTCTGCTGCTACTAGTTGTAACGTTTCTCGTATTCCGCGAGAGTACCTTACGGCATTTTGGGAATGATGCCGTCGCGATTGGACATAATATTACCATCAACCAAGGAGTTGGACCAAGCAAGCGGCGAACATTTTATATAAGACGGAGAAGCAGAATTAGGAAAGTGAGGATACAATTGAGTCAGCGTCGTAGACTCCAGAGCTAGGGGTTCTCGCAACAGAAGAGGGCCTTGGTTTGGTACTGGATAGGCCTATTAGAAGAGCCATACACATGGCAGGGAAAGAGTAGTACACTTTTATCTGGGCTGGAGTTCATGGCCGTGTAACTGGTTTAGACGGAACTGGCTTGGGCGGACCTGGTTTAGAAGGAACTTTATGTATACCCAAATACCCATTGCAATGTTAGAATTAAATGTTTCATAATTCGAGTACTATGTATAAGAGATGTATGCAAATGATTTGTTAGTTGTGCCTCTCATACAAGCAAATTGCTCCGTCCATCTATCCGTATGTGTCACGAACTGTATTACTTTCCCCGTTCTCGCTCTAAAACCAATTCGCATCGTACCTATATTTCCGTCTAACCCTGAGCCCAGTCCTAACAGTCAGGGTCTTAGCCCATGGTCTCCTAGGAGGTTGGTGTCACAATTCCTTTGTTCTCAGCTCTTATGCATACCCGGAGCTGGCAGCGGTTAAGTTCATAGCTCTCTGTCCAACACGGTGGTTACTTTCCCATTACACAGTTGGCCTCGTGACACTAACCTGCTAGATAGGCACGCGGATAATGAGATTTACCAGTCATATAGTGGTGGCGGCGTCGTTACGGAGTCCTCTTCGGAGACTGTTGAATTAGAAGTAAGAGACGGAGTCGAAGTCCCTTCGCGCTCATAATTCAAGCTCCCGGAAGATGAGTGCTCGAGAGATGATCGCCTAGAGATTGAGTAGGGAGACACATCCCTCTGATGGCTGTTTTCGTCTCGAGATCCCGTCTCGTCTACGTATTCTGATTCCCAGCCGATATAGCTGTCGCAGAGCTCGGAAGTTTCAAAGTAAACTCCCATCGACACGACGAACACGAACAGGGGAACCAAGGTCGATGCAAGTGGCCAGAAAAATAGCCAAGTGATGGCGAGGTTTAGGTGTCGAAGTGTGCCATTTTTAGAGCCACTGGCTGCCGACTCGTCCTGTTGTATTTCTCTCGCCAAAAAGCATGCACACCATGCGGTGATAAGTGCGTATATGCCAATTGAGAAGTAGAGGCTGAATAAAACAGCATTTTTCGAATCCATTTCTAGGTACTGATCCTGCAATGTTGATGGCTTTGGGTTGGTAAGATGAGTTGAAAATTATCCTGAGCAAATTTAATAATTTTATGTCAAATTTGATAAGAGATCGCAGGAGAGGACGAATATGTAAAACTGAATAGAAGATGAGGGATTGGTAGGTATCCAGTAACTCTCATGATCCGCCAAGCCGGGCGGCACCATCACAGGCCTTGATCACAGACCATGATAAAGGGCTGTTTCGATACACAGAGTTTGCAATCGTTTCTAGGCCATTATCACAAACCATAAATTTCAAGCATTTGAGAGATACGGGAGTAGAGTTGTACTTTTCCCTTGAACTCAATGAGGAACGTTATATCGAACGGTCTAAACAGTACAGTCGAGGGTCACCACGTGCGTACAATTCGCTCTTACACTTGATACGACGAGCTTTCTTGGCATTCCAAGGTTCTCTAAGAGCCGTTGCACCAGGAGGGATAACCATGTGCTTAACTGCAAAGTCTGTGACAGCCGTATACTAAGAGAAGCGATATGGTTATGGCATTGTTTGATGTAAGAAGTATGAGGCAAGGTTAGCTATCATGGCTCCTAAATCGTCAAAGTCTGTAGAATATTATAGCTATTATGTGGTGGCAAGTAGGCCGAATGAAGAATAGGTTTAAAAACACTATAAAAAAGAGTGTCGGCGTCCGTACGAGTAGGTCAATTGCCACGTCTTTCGGCGGTAGCTACACATGACCTGCAACAACTTGAAAGATGGGAACACACCATGTCAACCGGCTACCTAAAAGGTAGGGAACGAATTTTTTTGGCAGTCGGGATTTACGTGAGTTGGATATAGATAGACCGGGTTCTCATGTATAGGTAAGTTGTAGGCTTAGCAACACTGTTAAAGTGGAATATGTTGAAGTTAGTTGAAATCGATATATGCACTTAGATAACCTTGAAAGTGACTATTCCGTAGAGCAGGTAAGAGCTTCAATAGAGGCATTCACATGCAATAAAGCGTACATATTATGTAAAGATAAATTTGCAGACAGATGATCCGTGCGCTAGTGCGGTCATAGAGCGGCAGGGTGGCTCGAGCTTTTGGAAGCCTCTTTTTTTCGTCGAGTAAACGACGTCAAAGCTTTAGTATAGCTTGGCCAGCTATCCAACGACGACAAGAAATCTACACCCAAACACCATACCACCATTAATGCACCGCCACACCGCGAGCAGCAATACCAGATGAGATGTTGACTCCCGCAACATCAGCAGCGCGACTGAGCGCCCTGGGCGCACGCAGTCTCAAGCTCCAGGCCACAGTCACGAGAGGGGCAAGCTGCCAGTACTCCTCGCTGGCAGCTCTTTCGCAGCGACAATGCACGGCCCGTACCTCGAAGTCCGTTCCCTCGATCAAGTTCCAGACCCAACCGATCGCTAGAAGACCTGCGCGAGTGCAATGCCAATTCAACACCCCCCGTCGCCATGCCTCCACCACGACGGCCCCCACATCCGCCGCCGCCGCCGCCGCCGCGGAGTCCTCGACGCCGACGCTCGACTGGAACACCTTCTTCACGCTGCGCAAGACGCGGCGGCGGTTCCAGCTGGCCAGCAGCCTCCTCACGATGGCGGTCGGCGGCACGGCGGGCGCGGCCCTGCTCGTCAGCATCGACATGGACTGGCTGCTGACCAAGGTGCCGATGGACCCCTTCTTCGCCCTCGGCATCATCACCCTCGGCTTCGGGGGCCTCGGCTGGCTCGCCGGCCCCAGCCTCGGCTCCGCGCTCTTCTACACCTTCAAGCGCGGCGTCAAGAAGCCCATGGCCGTCAAGGAGGCCGAGTTCTTCGCGCGCATCAAGAAGAACAGGGTGGACCCGAGCAACAGCTCGCTTAGCGGGAATGCTGGTAAGTCGTCTTTGGAGTCTATTCTCACAACAGAGAAGGGACTAGGTTCGCTAACGATGACGCAATGTTTTAGTCCCCGACTTCTACGGGGAGAAGATCTCGAGTGTGGCAGGCTACCGGCAATGGTTGAAAGATCAAAGAGCATTCAATAAGAAGCGGACAAGCTTCGTCTAAGAGTCAAGGAGGATGATATTTAAGGATCGGGTGGAAACGAGGGACGACCTACATATCAATAGGTCTACGGATTTCATACGAATATTGGGAGAGTATAAGTCACCGTCAAAAAGCAAAAGTCACAGAAATGAATGGATCGGCGTTCGGAGCCTCTCCCTCTCATGTACATCAGCAGCGGCAGGAATTGGAATGGATTCGGAATGAAATCCCCTTTCCCATATTTCGGTGTTGATATTTTTTATTATGGGTTGGGCGGAACTATGTGAAGGGCAAAGTTCTATCAACTTCGTGCTTCCACGCCAACATACCACCCTTGATATCACGTATGTCACGTTCCCCATTTCCATCCAACCCCATTTCTTTTAGTCGTCGTGTTACTATCTGCGAGTCATTTCCCACTCTGCAGACGACATATATTGGGGCTTCGGCCGGGATCGTGTCAGAGAGGTGTTCCGGCGTTAAGTAACCAACAGTCGGCCTACCATGACGCTGTAAGATTGAAAATGGCACATTGACAGCGCCTGGTATGCTCGCTATATCGAAATGCTCCTTTTCGCGGACATCAAATAGCAAACCCTTGTGAGATTTCCCCGCGAGAATATCCTTGTACTCCGTAGCGGAAATCCTCTCTTCCGGCTTCAATACGTTGACCGGCGTGGTTACGCCGCAAAACTGGACGTAATCTAATGACCCAGACCCCAGTTCTTTTAGAGTCAAAGTTGATCCGGCGGAACATGCGAAGCAGTTAGGTCTTCTACTTCTCATCCGCAGTGACCGGAATGGTGTAGTTGAGGTAGCTGAAAATAAAAGGAGGCTCGGTGCCACCGGCTCTTTTGGCTCAGAGCCTGCCGCCTTCCCGATTCCACCGGCAATTAACTTGATAGCCTCCAGCGCTTGGAGAACGCCCATAACACCGACAACCGGGCCAAGGATCCCGCCTTCACCACAACTAACCACGCTGTCAGCGGGTGGCGGCTTAGGAAAGACGCAGCGGTAGCATGGCCCGCCATTTGCAGCACCTTGAGTTGCGGCCGGGTTATTTAGGACGATCAGCTGCCCGTCTGTCCGTAAAGCGGATGCAGAGACGAGGGGCTTTTGCAGCAAGACGCAGATATCAGATATAAGATACCGGGATGTGGGGTGGTCGGTGCAGTCGAGAACCAAATCGTACTTTGAGACGATGCCCTCGGCGTTCTGGGGTGTGAGGTGCTCTCTGTGAGGCACATAAGTCACGTTCGGGTTGAGTCCTTGGCAATATTCGACCAAGCTATCCACCTTCATCATACCAACCCTTGAAGTGCTATGTGCGATCTGTCGGTGCAAATTTGAGGTTTCCACGATATCGCCGTCAACAACTCCAAGTGTGCCGACTCCAGCACCAGCTAGATATGCAGCTGCTGGACATCCTAGTCCACCAGCACCAACTATGAGCACGGCGGTAGACTTAAGACGCAGCTGGCCATTGATGCCGACTGTAGGTAGGATAAGCTGACGGCCGTAACGTGAGTATTCTTCCTCTCGCAAGGGCCATTTCCATTTTGGTGATGATGCTTCTCCGGGTTGCTTAGTAGTTGACGTCGAGCTGTGACCCTGGTCTACATCTAGATTCTGGATAGGTGACTCGAGCTCGTTTAGCTGTCTTCGTAAATTTTGGAGTTCCTTCTCCGTCTGCGCGATCTTCTCACGTAGCTGCTCGGCTTTATTGGTTACTGAATCCATGTTGCTTGCAGCAACGAAGAGGAATAGCGCTAGAAGTCTTAAAGTAGAAAATCGAGCCTCTTCGGTCTCGATGACGACATTGAGGCTGAAGGACGACGTATGTAAGCACTCCTAAGAAGGTATAGGCGACAGGTACCTATGTGGGAGGTAGATCAGGTCAATAAGCAACTGTCATGCCTTGTCGTATGTCGATGTCGTTGGGTAAAATGCAACTTTACCTAATATCGGTTTACCAGGTACACGTACACAAGGCATGCATTTGCAGCACGGTATCTAATGCAGGCGTTAATGCAATTATCCGCTCCCCCCACTCACACCCATGGATCAGCTGCAATCCATCTCATCCCAACTGTCAGTCTCACTTTTAAGGCCATTGCACCAATCCTAGAAATAGATACAACAGCGACGCTCTGAATCGCGTGGTTTTAAACCTACAAACTCGCGCTTCGTGATAGGTTCAGGGACACCGAGAAACCTGTTTGAAGAAGCCCTTTCGGTCAGCACGTCCACGCTGGTCATATTGCATAATACAGTACGGATCCCGAGGCTTTGGGTCTACCGTTTACGTTCTTCAGCGGTTGGCTGTCCCGGCGAGCTAGGTACAATACCTAAGTTAGGTATCATCGGATCTACAAATCTCCCGATGACTATTTTTTCCTTGTTCTTTTTTTGTTTGTTCTCTTTCCTGTACAATTTTAACCGACCTATTGCATACATAGGAGACTCCACGATTTGGGCAACTCGTCAAGATCTCTTGGTGTAGCCCGACCGCTTGGAGACTTTCAGGCATCAGAAGAGGGCACAACATCGGATCTCATCTATTAAGGCAAGCCGGTCAGGGATTTATCCATGAGCCAACCCACCTAGATCCCCCCCGCTACAAGGAACTATGTCCTCGCTTCTCGGTTTCCTGCCATTTATGGATGGTCAACCGCCACTGACCCCCATCATATGGGTGTGGTATGCATTGGACTGGCGCTGATCAGGTCTGCGAGCCTCTTTTCATGGGGACAGTAGTAGCTGAGAGTTCTCTAAGAATGTGAAAAGTGAAAAGGGGTCAAGTGACTCCGGATATATTTACCTACCATCATTCACTTGAAAAGATGCAAATCGTTCATCGGTATATATACCCGATGCAAGCAATAGGACTACAGGATCATTAGGCCATATAGCCATAAAGCCAAAGGCTTAGGACCATGGGGTTTTCTTGGAGGTTCCGACTAGATAGGTGCAACAGGAGAAGTCGTTTCTTTTACGTACGGGTTTCCTGGCCAAGCGGCCGAGCTGTGGAGTTGCGGGTTTAGAAGCTAAGTAACATCCTTTTTTTATACCAAATTTCACTCACCAGCCCAATCTCGAGCTATCGTCGACTTAAAATCCACCGAGTCAAACCTAAGTCTATCAAACTTTTCCAAAGGGTCGGTTGATAGGACGATGACAGTAGCTTCACCCGCGACTGACCAACTAGATAGGCACTTGGGAGTGTGAGACAACCCTTGCGTACATAATTCCTAACTCGTGACGTCTTACGCGGAAGTTGATGAAGAACATCCGGTGGTATATGATATAGGGGGTATACGAAATAAGTTAGGTAGGCAAGTAGGCAGCTGAGAGTATGCAGTATGCAGTAGCAATGAATAAAGTGTGGCTTTCTTGTCTCAGGAGATACGTACCGTACAATGCTCCCCATTCTGTAACAGTTCTGTACTACTGTCGCATTTTTATTTTATTTTTTATATTTCTTACACAGCTTCTCATCAGCTATCAGGCATGAGCGGGGAGGAGCGGGGAGGTAGGATGTAGGGAGAAGAGGAGTTTGCCGGGGGCTTCTAGGCTTCTAGGCTTCTAGGCTTCTGGGCTTCTGGGCCTTAGACCGGTGTCGCTTTAGACGCATGTACGAACCCCCCCACCCCCCCGACCCGGCGCTGAGACCGTCACCTGCTCAGTGCGAATACCAATCCTTGTTCACCCTGGTAGCCCTGGGTTTTTTTCCCATCTCTCACTAACCGAATTCATGCCTGGTTCTTCTACTATCATAATGCCATACATTAGGATGTACATGTACATACATGTCAGTACGTGAAACCTTGCTAATGTGGCTGACCACTCAAACAGGTCCCAATGCGATCCCCCACCATCTCCTCGTAGTTCTCGCTTTTTCTGGAGTTCGCCGTCGGGAATCAAAGTCACCTGGTCTCGAACCGGATCTCGTCGTTATTCAATATGCTGGTGCTGGGTTAAATGAAACTTCATACTAGGATTTCCCACAATCTTGCTGTTTGCGCCTAGTTGTTAGACTCCGTTTTACTGTTACTTTGGCACTATTATACGGCTCGCAATAGTCTACGTTGCTTGCGAGTCTTTCTTTCGGTAGCCGCCCGTCGCAAGAACTTATCGAGTCTTCTGCGCGGCCTTTGGCTTCCTTTCCTCAGAAATGCGTTAACTAATTTTCTCCGACACGTTATACAGTACGCGACTGCGAAACCGGTAATAGATCACACAGCGACATAGGGTTATCTTGTTCGAGTCTGAAACTGCGGATTTTGAGCGTAGCAAAAGATTAGGAATCTGCGAGACCCTATAAAGCCACGACGAACCGATAAATCTCGTCGAGGGCCGTTCGATAGCTATCATTGCTAGATATGACCATGATGGACCCAGGTGCTTGGAATGGTCAAGATCAGACTCTTTCTTCAGCAGGAGACGATGACTTCCAACAGTTTCTCGATATGGGCGGCATGTCCAGTCTGGGAGACGGGCTGCCGTTTGATTTCCAGGATTTCGGCGGAACAAATTGTACCTCGATGATGCACCAGCCGCATAACGATACCATGGACACTCCCATGAGCAACTCGAATGTGCCCACCATCATCGCAAGGAACGATATGGGTCCGCAGGGTCAGATGTCCCCGATGACATCGGCTCCGAGTCACTCAGGCATCTCGACGCAGATAATGCCTCCGCATCATACAACTCGCGACCCTATCTCCGAGATAGATGCGCAGATCCAATACCTACAGCAGCAGAGGTTGCAGCAGCAAAGGAGACAGCTCGCGGAACAGGAGAGGCAGTTTCATCAGCAGCAAGCTGCTTTCTATGCTGCTCAGCAACAGCGAAATATTGTACCACCGACCCCGCAGAGCCTCGAGATACAGGCCGCGAACCAATTCTTCGCGCAACAAGACCGGACGCACTCGTCCGGTATGTTTGATGGATATCAACACCTCAAAGAGCAACCAGATGCATGTCTTTCACTCCCAGCCTAGGGTATCGTTGGCTGACCATCCAGCAGATATCTTTCACCCCACTCGTATCTCCCGCCGTGACCCCCTTGGAACAACACTTCCCGGTTGATCCCGGATTTTCTCATTCGGGACCTTACTTCAGTCCCCTGACTTCTCCGGCGTTGCATGCCCAGAATGAGTCGGCATCAACGTTTGACCATAGACACTCGAGCCACGCCACGAATTCGCCGGTGGAGATGGACATCGACTATTCACCTGCCACGAGCACTCCGGCGAATTTGTCGAAGAAAGTACGCAAAACTAATGCGAACAAGACGAGAAAACCAAGTATTCGGCAATCTCCGATTACAAAACCTCAGAGACGGAAGACCACTTTAACCCCTGTGATGAACGCCCAGGTACTAAATGAATTGGCTGAATCTGCAGCCGAGAGCGCAGAGCACCCACCGAAACCGAAGTCGGTTTCAGCAACGTCAACAGAAGAGTCGGAAAATGCCTCGGTGTCGCCAGAAGCGCTCTCTGAGATGCCACCCCCACCGCTGCCTCCGCCGCGTTCGGCTCGGCAGTCCCCTTACATCCAACCGCAGACCAATGGTAGCACAGGGCCTTTGACACTACCAGGCGCCCTCGCAGGGAAGCCATCACCTGCAACACCGGCTTCACTCTTTAGGATCTCGCCAAAGAGCAAATCAGCCGACGCAAGCCACCCCGAGCAGAGCGGTTCCGAACATATCGAAAGCTTCGAACTACCCGAATCTGTCAACTTCTCCAAGCCCGACCTACCGTTGTTGGACACGCAACAACCACAACAACCACCTGCCGAAGTGGAAACAGCGAAGACGGCCACGTTTCAGCCTCTTCCATCTCCTGTTCTCCCCAAGCCTATACACTCGGCGTCAGCGTCGGCAACGCAAAGTCCTCAGCTCACGCCTAAGTCCAGCACTCCTAATCCTAGGAAGACTCCGCTCATAGCTCCTAGGGGGGCCAAGAAGAGGGCTAGTATCAGCTCTATTTCACCCGCTCTACGGCCAAAAATATCACCAAACATCAAGCCACTGCTTCCAGGAACGCCTGGCATGTCCGCCGAAGATTCTGCGTCAAGGCTACTGACCTCCAAATCGAATTACCAGAATATACTGGAGGGTAACACCGTGCCAGGTGTTTCATACCCAAGTGAGCTATCGACCAACCTGACGTCAAAACGGACTTCACACAAGATCGCAGAGCAGGGCCGACGAAACCGAATCAATTCTGCACTTCTGGAAATTGCAACTTTGCTGCCGAAAAGCGCGATGAAGGAACTCAGCGAGGGAGATGGCGAAGGCGGGAACGGGGACAAGAAAGACGGTAAGCAAGCCAACACGCCGAACAGCAAAGCCAGCACGGTGGAGTTGGCTATCGCATACATCAAGCAGCTACAAGAAGAAGTGGTTGTGGCAAATAGAAGAGCAGAAGAGGCGGAGAAGAAACTTGGAGAGAAGGCAGCGGTGAATTAACGCTGTCTAAGAAGGCTAAGAGGAAGAAGCTCGATGCCAGTAATCGTTAAAAGTTGTCGTGTTGGGCTGGTTATTATCTCCGTTGTATTGGGCTACTGCATTGCTGAAATGTACATTCACAAGACCACACAACGATAAGAGGAATATAATACGGGCGTCCCTAGCTACCTATCTATGATTTAATAGAAGCGAAAAACGTATCATTATATTATATCTAATATATGGTAAAGGGAATGTAGCGATATGTAATACATAGAGCATCATGTCCCGGGAGATATAAGAGATAGGCAAACCTGTGTGTTCAACCCGCGCAAGTACCTAAGACAGCGTAACGTATTAACCATTGGCTGCTATTATGCCTGGTACTTTAGGATTAGCATGGAAAAATAGCTGGAAAAAAATATCAAGATACAATATATCTTCACCTCCTTTACAATGGCACTTATATAAGACGAGGTGCCATGGTTGGCTAAGAGGAAATGATCCGATAATCTTCCGACGATTGTTCGGGTGGGTACATGTACCTATGTACATGGTAGCCGGGCAGGCAATTGCTAGGGTGGGGCCAGGAGCGTAATAACCTGCCAACCTGCTTGCTTGCTTAGGTCAAGATTATGACACGGGTACCCGTAGCTCCCTGTTGCCACTGCAACGGAATTTCCACTTCAACTCTTTTCCATCAACACAATTAATTTCCCCACCTAACCTTATCCCCATTGCGCGTATTCTTTTTTAATTTTAAAATTCGTCACTCATCGTCAAGTCTGCTGCCGATTGCTTCACAGCGCAGTCTTCGAACGCGCGCTGGTCTGAAAAAGAAACTTCGACGTCGCTGTAGGCCACGTCTTGCGTCTATTCCGTTCGACGTCATCATATCGATAGTGCTCTCATATCACAAGCCTAACAGGCAACTTTCTACACCAGCCTTAGGTACTCTACTCTACCAAGGCACTTTTTTCTTCTATTCTTTCTTTCCCTCCCCTTCGCGCCTTCTCAGGCTCCTATTGTCTACAAGAAGGAACTTTCCTTATGCTTGGCAACTAAGGACCTATTCACTTTACAATGTCCGACTCGGAGAGCCTAGAGTATCTTCAGCCGGGCTTCGACCCCAAGACCTTGACGATCCCCCGCCTACGATCGATCCTCGTTGCCCACAATGTGCCTTATACATCTAGTGCGAAGAAGGGGCAGTTGGTGGAGATATTCAAAGAGCAGATTGTGCCTCAGTCGAAGAAGATACTAGCTGCACGCGCACGAGCAAAACGCTCCAGCAAAGGAATCGTTGATGCAGAATCACAAAGCAGCAGCAATCCCTTTGACGATGAGGTGCACGAGGAGCTTGCGCCGCCTCCTCCTTCAACCCGTCGATCAAGATCGCCTAGAAAAGCCTCGACTAGGGTCAAATCGGAGGAGCTTGATAATCAGTCAATGCCACCCCCGACTCCTAGTCCCACCAAACGCAAGTCTCGAGCAACGAGCCGCCAACCTCAGGCCTCAGATACAGATACCGGTCCCGAACCCGATGGCAGTAGGATCCTTCACAAAGTTCGACCTCCTGTTCTAGTGCCTCGAATAAAAAAGGAGGACTCCGACGAGGGCCTTTTCCGACGTACCTCGGACGTTTTCACCAACGATAACCCGTTTCAGAGCGGTAGTTCCCCGTCGACTTCTGACTATCAGGCATCAAGCAACCGCAGGAGGACAGCTGGGACGGAAAACCTGCGGAGTACTAGTACCGGCACGCGACGGCGAACGGATGGTCAGACTGTCGTGCCCAAAGAGGAGCGCACTAGTATGCCTAGAACATTTGGTGTCCCCTTGGCCCCGAAGGTACCACAAAGAACCCCCGAGCCATTCGTGGTTGAGGCTGGAGAAGAATTTACACCGGAAGAGCAGCTTGAGCTTGATGCGGAAGAAGCCATTCATGAGGACAAGGGTGTTGTAGCGGGGAGACAACCTCGCCAGCGCCAGCCCAGTAAGATTAGCTGGGGTACCCTGCTCTCTATCTTCTCCGTTACGGCCTTGAGCGTTTATGCTGGGTGGTACCGACAGGAAAAGATCGCTGTCGGTTACTGCGGGGTGGGCCAATCTGGAAGCTCGATTCCCAACGAGATCGAAACGCCAGAGTGGGCGCAGTCGGTTCTGCCGCCTCAAATCACAGTTCCGCAATCTATCATCGACGCTCTGGAACCCGAGTGCGAGCCATGCCCGTCTCATGCGTACTGTTACACAGACTTCTCTGTTCGATGCGAGCAGGACTATATTCTCAAGTCCCACCCTCTCTCTTTAGGAGGCGTCATCCCCCTACCTCCGACTTGCGAGGCTGATGGCGTAAAAGTCCGACGTGTACAAGTCGTGGCAGACAAAGCGATCGAAGAACTTCGCGAACGAACTGCCAAATACGAATGTGGCGAGGCTGCCAACGAAGACGGAACCAAGCTTGCGTCTCCGGCGATTGAGGAGCGGGAACTGAAGGAGATTATCAACAAGAAGAGAAGCAAGAAGATGAACAACCAGGAATTTGAAGACCTATGGGGATCTGCTCTTGGCGAGGTCAAAGATAGGGACGAAGTGGAAGTGGAAGTCACTGAGTAAGTCCATTACCTCTGTTAAAATTTTTCATATAATATCCCCCTTTTTCCCCTATCAGATAGAAGATGATTGTATCAGAAGTTCAATGTTTCTGACCGCGTGACTAACCAGAGTTCCTCCGGTCCCCATAGAACCCCCGATTCCGGAGGCGTTTCAAACACGTACCTCACTTCCACCTCTCTCGCTCGCGTTTCAATCAGCTGCGCCGTCCGCCGGTCGATCCGGCTCGGATTGGCAAGATATCGATTCCATATTAGCTTCGTGATCGCGGTCATCGCCACAGCGATCTACACGCGGTTTCAATACAGAGCCAACCGCGCGGCCGCTGCTCAAGTGCCCGCCCTCGTAGACCTCGTGCTCGAGAGACTGGCAAACCAAAAGCAGCTGGGCGACGAGGACATCGATGATCCGTGGCTGTTCCTCCCGAACCTGAGAGACGACGTGCTCCGATCGATCCATAAGCTCTCGCAGCGCGAGAATATATGGCAACGCGTCCGGGCCGTCGTGGAGCAGAACAGCAACGTGCGGACTAGCCAGCGCGAGGGGCGCAGCGGCGAGGTCGGCAGGGCCTGGGAATGGATCGGCCCCATGGCCGGGGACAGCGCCCACAGGCGCCGGAGGAGCGGCCGCGTCTCGTTGGGACGCGATGCGGATGTGGACTCACCTAGTATAAATGGGAATGCGCCGACCCATCAGAAGTGGGAGGAGTCCAGACCAATTTACTAATCTATCGAGAGTGGTTCTTCTGGGGTCACAAGGCTTGTTGTAATTTGCGCACGGCGGGTTAGCAGTCACTTTGCGCGGCTGGCGTTTTACGGATTTACGAAGGCTATCCCACGCCAACGCCCACGGGCTTACGTGGCTTTGGCTTTTGCTTTACAGTAGCTATGCAATCAATCCATGGCATTTCTTTTGTTAATAATACTCTAGTGCACTCTATTACATGTGGGACCTATCTGATTTCTCCATATTCGCGTGGCTAGGGTAGAGAATGAATGAATCCCCCGTCAGGTGTTCCAGACGGAATATATTGATGAGGAGGCGTGGGGCCAGTCTTGTCTCATGTCTCTTGTGTTACGTAGGCTTGAAGGGGGGGAGGCCCAGAATGTACGTATGCGCCTAGGAGAGCTAAGGGTGACGATAAGGAGAGAGGATCGCGTACCAGTGTTTCATGAATAATACGTCGGTTCTACTAATACATCCTCGCTTCTCTTTCTATGCCGTACGCTATAGTGCGGATATGCATGGCTTACCATTTGGTAGGAACCCGGACGTGGTCTAGAATAATCGGTTTCCTGTGCCGCATATGCAAGGTTAGATGTAGGCATATATGTGTAGGAGGGAGCTAGGTAGCTAGGTTTATATATATAGTGCCAAGAGAATCAGGATTTTGTGTTACGTCGTTGGGTTACCTGCTTATGGATTTGCTAGTGAAAGCTGAACAATACCTCCTGAACTGGACGGAAGTATATCCAATTTTCGTCAAACTGTGGCTAGAATCCGAACTCGTAAATCAGATAGAAGTTGGGTGTTAAGTTAGTATTATATGAAAGACCGCTAGGAGTGAAGCGGCCGATCGGAGAAGAATCACAGGTCACATATAAACTATCGTTCTTGAGTTAGAATTTGTACGATTAATTCTCCGTCGGAACTATCTTGACATGGGATAGATAGTACAAGTCTCTCGACGAGCGTTGAGCTCGCCAAGAGCCCGGATATAGGTAGGTAGGTAGATACACGCCTTAGAGCCTAGATAGATACAGGACTCCATCCTCTCTCCCCCTCATTAACACCAACGTCATCCCCTTTTTCACATACACCAGCCATCCCATCTCTCTCCCTTCTTGGTCTTCGCGAGCACTTGACAAAAAAATGCAACATCAGATCGACCAAACGTTGCGGAGTGTCTTGTCGTTTCGACGCCTTTTCGCCTTTCGAGGTGACGGAGTAGTAAGTCTAGTGTGGTATCATGCGGGTAGCAAAAGGAATGTAAAAGAAAAGGGTTACACAGCCGATATTAACGATAGCGCAAATGGTAGTAGCAAAAGTAAAATATGTCGAGGAAGAGGTTGTAAAAAAAAAATCGAAGTGCCCTCGATCTATAAGGGACACACACATACACCCAACGTCCAGACGATGTACAGGATATGCAGAGAGAAAAAAAATATGAACAGAATGCAAATGATATATGTCAATGCCAGCGGCTGCGCCTTTCCAAAATGCGAAGGAGGGTGAAGTTGCGTCATGTGTGTACAATGTACAATGCGTGGCATAGCGAGCGCATGTGTAGGTAGATTATGGTATGCTGCGTCTGGGCAGCTTCAAAAGCGAATAAGGTCTATCAACGAAGGTCGACCTCTTTTCTCGTCGTCCGCGGGTAATCGAGGCAAACACGTCTAATGTCGTAGCGTGGCCCCTATAAATTCGAATCCAGAACTTTTTGCTCCGTGAGTAGGTAAAAATTGGGTATAAGCGAAGGTCGTGAATGGTCTCGTAACAGGATCATTAAGGGGAATGGAACAAGACGAAGCGAAATATTAAAATCCGAGGTAAAAACTGATTTTTACCTGAACGGTTGGTTATTGTTCTCTCCCAAGTTTAGCCAGCTCAGGTCGTTCGTGTTAGAGGCCATAGCCAATTGTGGTTGCGTAGTCGTAGGAGGCCGGCTCGAGCCAGGCGGTACGAGGGCCGTCTGGTAGATACTCTGGGAATACGTACTGCTAGGGGCCCGCGCGTTGCCCCAAGCTTTCTTCGCCATTGTCGGATCCCAAGTATCGTGAACACTCGCTGGGATACCGCTGGAGTAGCCTGACGACGCAGTAGATACGGGTCGCTCAATTTGCCCGGCCATCCCTTCTCTTATCTGGGGGTTGTACTGTGAAACAGTTGGGCTGCCCGAGATAACACGGTTTAACTCTGGCCGTCCTTCAACTCGTAATGCTGGGACTGTAGCCGAGTCCTGCGTTAGACGGTTCTTATCTGAATAGAACGAACTTTGCTCCGAGGCGGCGGTCTCCCGGTTCGAGTTGCCATTGTTGCCAAAACCAAGAACGGATAATGCACTGCCGCCAGACCAGTATCGATTCCAGCCAGAGCTTCTTCTCATACCCTCTTCCTCTCCTGCTCTATTGACCTCCGGCCTAGGGCGAGGCTTCGGCTCGTTTGCTGTCGCGGCGAAAGAGACACCCTTCTCTTCAATCGCGGCGAGCTCCGGCTCCGGACTTGGTTGAAGCTGTGGCCGGCCGATGGTGTTCTTGAATTGCTTATTAAAGATACTGCTGACGGAGCTGCGCTTCGTTTCGTTGCTCGTCTTGCGTTGTATAGTAGGTTTCTGAACCTTGCCCATCAGGATGGCCATTGATGAGAAAGATCCTGCAGAATCTTGTGGGACATGCCCTCGAAACTGGCCGCCCGATGCTTTTGCTACATCCTCGCGGAAGAAATCTTTCTCATCTGGTAACCCACTGGCTCTTCGCGCGTGTCCAGCCTCGAGATATTGCTTACGTTTCCGGATGTGCTTTAGCCAGAACAACAGAGCCAGTAAGATAATAGCAAACCCAAAGATGGTGCCCAATACTACACCCAGGAGGGTGCTAGACGGCAATCCGCCATCGGATGAAGCAGCAGCAGCAGCGGCAGCAGTAGTAGAAGCAGCAGCAGTAGCGGCAACTGTAGCAGACGCGGTCGAACTAGTTGCGGGCGACACGGTAGAAGTCGGTACTGATGATGAGGTTGATGATTGTGACGACTCGATAGAAAAGGTATTTTCCTTTTGCTGTCCAAACACGGCTGTCGCATTCTTCCAGCTGTTCGCTCTCGCATCGAACATGCACAGGATCTCGTCCTCGTTTCCACCCGACATGACCACCAAACCGTTCGAATCGGTAGCAATAGAGTAACCATTTCGTGTGCTATCTGGCACTAAAGTCGAGTTGTATTTCGGCCATTGATCGGCGGTGAGCGCCCTCTTCTCCACCATATCATCCTCCACTAACCTCCGGCTTGAACCAGTCGTTGCGGCTGGAGCGGTGTTGGCTACCGGGGCTCCACTGGCGTCAAGTAGCATTATTCTATTGACAGCATTCGGCGAGGTGGTAAGGTCAAATGTGTAAAGATGCTTGCTCCCATCGTCACCAGTTATAAGAGCCGCCTTCAGATCAGTAGTATTCTTGGGAAGCGGCTCAGCCAGAGTTGTACCGGAATCAGACCAAGAATTGGCAGTATCAAATAGCATCACCTTCGTGTTAGTAGGGTTGCCGCCGATCATAACTGCTTGTGCGTCCGACCATGGAAGAAGGATCGGAGCAACTCCAGGGGGTGAGAGCGCAGACTGGAAAGCCAATACTAAGTGCGGCTCAGATGCCATAATTGTGAAAGTCTGAGATGACAGATTAGGTTCCCCGTCCGTCGAGCCCGAGTAAACAAGGATCGAGTCGCTGCTGTTGATATAAGTTGCGCTGTGCCATACTCGATCTTGCGTGACATTCACTTGGGGAATGATAGTCTCCCATTTTCCTGTGGAATATGTGAACTTTTGAAGGCCGGGATAGTCAGGCGAACTCGACTTTCCACCGACGACAAACAAGCCAGCCGTTGAAGAATCTGTCGGCGTGGACCCAACACAGACACCACCTTCGACCGAATGCCCATCGGGCAATTGTTCCCATTCAGCCCCATCTTCCAAAGTTAAGGACTCGAATCCGGCGGCCGAGTATGAATAGAGAGTATTGTTGAATATGACGCTGCAAGCGCCAGTTAATGGCACAACTGGCTGAGGAAGCGACATGATGTAATGAACCCTTTCGATCCAAAGCAACAGCTCCAGATAAGTGAGCAACGACAAGCCCAAAATTTGCGGCCTCCAAGTTATCGTCAACTAGCAGAAGACCATGATCAGCTCCTAGAAGGAGATTGAACCAGAGCGATAGGGTTAGAATTGGTTGTCGATGTCGATGTCGATGTCGACGTCGGATCGTAGTAATGGGGGCGCAGCACGTTGTCTGTAACGCCGGCCAAGGACACTAAACAGTGCTATTAAAACCAGACAGCGATCCGTCGAGGACTTAGGTTGATGTTGATGGAGAGGGCCCAGATCTTTCTCTCGATTTAATAGGTGACGAGTATATTAGAGTTATGCGATGCCGAAGAACCGTCGGCGTCGAAGCTGGCTGCTCAGATATTGCCTGACGTGTAGCAAAATCGATACTCGAAGCCAAAGGACCGGCCCACGTTTGATAGAATGATCTACAGAACAAAGTTTAGGCGGTTTCCTTGGGAAGAAAGATGTTTCCGTCCCTACCTATGCTCAATGGGGATTTACAGAACAGGAGAAGGTGGAAACGGTCGATCGCTTTCCTGAAGGGCGTTGTGTCGCAGGTTGTCAGGGTAAAACCAACGGACCAATACACGCCTCTGGCAGGTCTACTTTGCTTTGCCTAAACGTGTAGTCTACTCCGTTATGTATACTACGTCGTGGCGTCAGCTTCTCGTGAGGATAGATTAGATATCTAGATGCGCCGCAACATCAAGATGCCGTGTAGATAAACGTAGAATGAGTGAACTAGGTTTCACAGAAAAAGGGTTATAGTAAAAAAAGACGACGTACAGACGACCAGCGATTAGAGAGGCACTGACGACCAATCCCGTAAGTGGAGGACGGAGGAGGACCAGAAAACAAGCAGCGATGGAGATAGGTAGTCCCGAAAGAAAGTCAAGCTGCAGGTAAGAGAGAGATGGAGAGAGCAGGGCCGCGGGAAAAGCAGAGAGAGAACGTGTGAGAGGACGAAAGAACATTCGCAATGGGCGCAATGGGCACAAACAGAACTGGTCGAGCGACGAGGAGGACGGGAGGACGACATGGGATACAGGCCAGGGGCCCCTGGTGGTTTGGTGGATCGGCCATGGCTACGGACAAATCAGAATATAGCAATCGTCAGGGGTAGCCGGTAGAAAATTGGACATATAGGGATAGCGTCAGGTACCTCGAACGGCTAGGGGTACGTCTGAGAGGGCCTGATGTGCTTAGCGCCTTGGGGTACTCAGATGAGGACGGGGTACATGCAATTACTCTTGTGGCTGGGCAATGTAAAGCGTACATATTGGTAGTGTGGGCTTTTAGTACGACGTTGGGTTACGAGTAGGAAAAGGGGCAAACGCCATTTTGGACCCCTGCTGACACCCACCATCTTGGTGGAGAGACTCTCTTTCTCTCGCGTGGTTTGCGGGTCGGGCGAAGGATTTTAGTGTTGAAGACGAGACATTGATCAAGGCGATGTCTTTGTTTGTCCCACCTGTCGAGCGTTTTATTATATGCGAAGTCGAAGTGGTGTCTGGTAGGTCATAAATATCGTATTAGAGTAGAGAGAGGAAGAGACGATGTTGGAAGAAAACAATACGATAGGTACTTCGTATAATTCTACATAATGCCTGGGTACCTAATAAGATCTGGGGGTTAAGCGACTGGACAATAAAAGGCGACAGGATTATCCAATGGAACTGAACTATCATAACGTGATGTTCAGATAGGCTGTTTCTCCTAAGTATTTCTCACATTATCTCACAGAATGGGCGGATACCGTACTATGTAGCTCGCGCGGCTTTTCCTATTAGAGCTGGAACACGACGGGCACTAACCTCTAAAAGAAGGCGTACATATCGTGAAACGCCAATCCCCACCATCTATCTAAAGACTTTACATGCTGACATGCTAGATATATGTACCTAGCTCTTACTGCATTAGCGTACAGGTACGCTACGCTTTCTGTAGCATCGTGACTCCATTGGTTCGTTTGAAAGATCCGAGTGGTATTCGTCGGAATTCGCTACCGACGGATTCAAATCTTCGCTCTCTTTCGTTCGCTTCTCCAGTGTCGACTTTAGCTTCAGCTTCAACTCCAGCGCCGATACGATTCTATCCACATCTCCCACATCTCCCACTACTCGCAGCCTATCTATCAGTTCTGTATATGATAGGTCCCCATCCGATTGCTACTCGTAATAGTGACGATTGTTGCACAAACACTAACACTCGCGACGCCTCCGGTTTAAAAAGTTGTATATAAATAATCGGGGCTGAACGGTAAGAAGGGAGACAATGCCCAAAAAGCCACTTTGCTTCAGAATTATTAATGTTCTTTTGCTGCGATTCCCAACGGCTCCCAAAACATGTGACAAACTTCCGTCCCAAGTCGAGAGGCGTGTCTCATCTTCGAGACCTCTGCTGATTTGAAAGTCGACTTCTATTTTTACTGACGTCGAGTAAATATATATTCCTTGGGGTGTCATATAAGTTGCTATATTTACGTCTCACAGCATGGCCCTCGCCATCAAAATCGAAAGGTGTGGTAGTCCGCTGTGGAACTGGCTGTCAGCAACCCGAATTGGGGGTCGCTCAGTATTTCTCTTCTCTACCTATGTAGGTATCTACATAAAGTACGATACATCTCATGTCATCACCAATGTGTAAAAGCATCCCGCGCTTCGGGAAATTGGTAGCGGCCGCAAAGATAGGCCCCCTTTGAAGAAACAGAGCCAGCAATATGTCGTCATCCCGTCTTACATAGTATTTTCATTGTATCTTATTTTTCGATTGCATAAGAGATCTCTGCTAGGAAGACGCACATCTGCAGGTCTGCCGAGATTGAGCAGGTGTGCCGGCAGGCCACCCATCTCTTTAGCAATAAGCGCCGACCTGCCAATCATCACACGGAGTCCTGACGGGCCTCACCACCAACCAATCGTCGCCTAAAACCCTTACCCTGATTTTATTCTGCTTCGCCCTCCAGGTCTAATGAAAGCGCGCGGTACCCAACAGCCTTGTAGAAGCACATGAGCATATATCCCTAAGCTTTAATTGGTTCACGGGTATCCCGTCACGGAGATGTACCGTTGAAGATTCATTCTACACATCACTACCACATATCACTAAGACTGTCCGGAGATCATGTCACTGAATACTAGTAACAACTAGTGGTCAAATACTATCACGGTTACTGCAATATCATTCGCTAGCGAGCCGGTATGGTTGCTTAAAAACTGATTAATTGCTCATTTGCAAACGCTTCGTCAGAGGTAGTTGAACCCAACGGTTTTGCAATGTCATCCCGACGAGAGCTAAGGGCTCAGTAACACCCGGGCTCAAAGTCTCAATCTGAGAAGAGTCGATTCCACACCCCTAGACCATCCTCTCAATACCCTCTCGTAAGGTATGAGTTCCTCTAGCGGTATATAGTTACACGCCAACACAACCGTCCCTGTGAGATGCCAGACCATCCACCGTCGTACCATAAACACATAAACCGTAAACGCCCAAGTCAATGCAATGCTTTCGTAAGTGAGGCTTTTCCACCGTGTTCTAGCCCGATCCACGTCAATGACACTACTAAGACGCCGTCGCAAAGGCTTCTGCCGGCAATTGCGCCTGTGACATTATTTGTTAGTGCTTACTTCATCGAATGCATTAGGGAGATACTCACTCTCTTCTCGTTGAAGAGCATCAGAGCTTGATCGAAATTCCAGTTGGCACCGACGAGGCAGAATCTCGAGTATTCTGGGGTCATGCCCGACTGCTTGCATAGCTCAACCACCATTTGTTCTTGTTGCTGTTCTTCATTCGGCTGGGCAATAGTTGGTTGCGGGACCGAACTGGGCAGCGGACCGAAGGTTCTAAGAGAGAGCATGTCGCTGATGACGCGGATGGGATTTCTGCCGGGTACTCCGGGGCCTAGGACGAAAGTGCGAGAGAAGCTTCGCGTAGCCGTGTTCAAGGTGACGGGCTCTTGATCCTGAAACTCTCCGTGCATGGTGATCATAATCCCATCCATACCTGACGGGTCCTGGCCAGACGGGTCCGGAAGGCCTTGAACAGGGTGGCAGTCGATGATGTACTTGTGGAATTCCGTTGCTAGGTCCGGGTGCCGAGTCAGAGGTAGCTGTTGCCATACACTCTGAATGAGATTCGTTCCCGTGAAAAGGCGCTGTACTCTCGGTCCGGCATGTGTGATCTTGGTATGGTTGCGAGAGAATTTGATGTATGCGCCCCATGAAGATCGCTGGGGATTCGAAGGGTGTAGAGAAGTGTTAGGAGCGTTGTCGACGGCAACAGAGAAGGTGCTTTGGTCGTCGTAGTACTTGGCAGCTAAGCTGCTGCGGTTCGCGTCATACATTCCGATGAACTCCTTGATGAAGCCTTCGCCAATACCACCAATGTCTCGGAAGTCTATACCATGTTGCGGAATAGGAGTGGGTTTCAATGCAGCCAGCTCCGCGGCGACTTGCTCCGGGGTTCTAACCTGGAGGCCGCTGAGGTTTTGTAGCCTCGGGAACCAGCCTATCAGCTCTGCTTTGTAGTCCGGAGTTGAGGCCTCAATGGGCGTGTCGTTGAGAAGTAGAGTCTCGAGCTTGCGAAGTCGATGCTGCCACTTCTGAAGGGCCTTCAGGTCCTTGAACTGGTTTCGACTCAAGTCCAAGTTGACCAGATCCGGGAAAGTGTCGGCTAACGACATGATCTGGAGAACGTCGTCGACATAGTTTCCTGCAAGACTAACGCTGACGACTGCGTTACGTTTTTCTTCGGGTGTCTTGAAAAGTCCTTCGCAGACAGCCATAAGTGCTCGGAATAGCTTCTCGGGTTTACTGCCGCCGCTGAAGAAACCCATCTCTTTGAGTATAGGATCATCGCCGAGGGAAGACAGGTTTAACAGCTTCGTGTTCGGGTCGTACCGTGCACTGAGAACGTTGCGAAGCTGATCCTTAACCTCGAGGGCGTTTGAAGAAAGGCCATCCTGCTCTCCGGTTGATGTGTCTGTGATGCTGAGCACCGTGCCGGCAAATGAGAAGCCGTTCAACTTGAGAATATCTTCTCCATCCTCCTTGCTGGTTGTAACGTAGACGAAGTCACCATTGATATGTGACTGCTAGATGTTAGCAAGGTAATGAAACCTTGGTAATGATCTAGAATCCGGGATAGGTACGCGGCTCGGTAAAAATTTGTCTCTCCTCGTTTTTTGCGAGCTATACGGCATGATAACGAATGCGGAGAATTTGCGTCGCTCCGTAACTTCCCAGATTCTCGGATAGAATGCTATCACATACCTTTTTGATCCTGATGGGTCGTGTCGTTTTCGCAACGCTCTGGGCTTTTCGTTCGAGGAAGTTGAGTAGCTCCTTCAGTCCACCGCCCTCGTTGTTGGCAGCCTTGCTGGACTTGAGCCCTTCGACTTGAAGTGTCATGGTATGTGACGCATTGACTTGGCGACCGCCCTTGAAGGCCTTGGTTCCTCCGGACATTCCGTTCGCGATACGCGAGGGTAGGTTGCCGCTAGTACCCGTGATGACTCGTTGTATGATTTGCTGCGCTTTCGCCGTCGGCCTCGGGCCGCGAGGTCCATTTGCGGCTGGTCGGGTGGATCGGGGTCCTGTCGGGATAGTATCGTCACGCTTTGGCTTACGAGACGAACGGCCGCCGGCGACGGGTGCGTCCATATCGAGGTCGCCATCTCGGTCGACTCTCGCTCCAGTGGTGTTACGACGCTTACAGATTCCGCCTCGAGTAGCCGCCTTTCCGGTAGAGCCCCGAGGGTTGCGCGCGCCGGAAGGGCCTGCTCCTTTACGGGGACCGTGCGGAGCCATTGTGGGCAGTGACCTTCCTTTGTGTAGATGGAGTGATGTGTGCGCAAGGTTTCGGAGTCGGGAACGACAGGATGGGTTTTTTGTAGGATAGAGATGGAGACGCTGAAGGCGGAAGAGTGGGTTTGGAGAAAAGCCAAAGTATGCGAAGGTTGCAAGAGGTTGCAAAAGAACCGTCAAATAAGACTGACGGTGTCCTGGGCGGATTGGCAAACCATGCACAGCTGTAGGTGAAATGAAAGCGTGGCTGGAAAGTGATATTGATATGAACTCGCTCGAGGCAAGTCGAAAGATCGGGGAGAAGTGAGAAATGGATTCTCCAGTTATTTGTAGGGGAAGAAGGCTAGAACAGCTTGTGGAGTGGTGTTTCTTTCAATCGGCAGGATGAAAGATGGAATTGATTGTAGCGATTGTGACGTCGGGACAAAGAATTAAAAGATTATCAAGAACAGACAACCTGGGCCACTTAGGTAGGTGGGAAAAGGTAAAAAGCACAGACCAGCTGGGGAAAAAAAGGTTGACTGGTTGCTGGGAAGTGACTCAGATGACTCAGCCACTATCTTAGGTACCTAAAGGGCTAAGGTAAAACCCACACCAGCAGACCCCACCTGACCACCTGACCACCTGACCAGCAACGAAGGTGCGCGAGCCTCAATAAACCACGTGACTCCGCGACGCCCCAGCGCCCTAGCGCCCTCCAATTTTTAGATCCACTAAACCCAGCCAAAATCGAACGCGTCTTAGAACGACACGGTCATCGGCATCAAACATCAAACGCAAGATATGACTGATTCTAGCCTGCCAGGCTATGAGACGCGGGAAGAGATTGAGCAATGGATTCAGATGAATTCGATGACGATATCGCCGATGAGGACCTAATCGCGGCTAGCCAGGCTCCTGTAACTACAGCCCCAAGTCACGGCAGGTCTGCCAATATCCAGGCACCCGCTTCAAGATATAGAGCTAGTCCAGCTCAAGCAAACCCCGTGGTACGAATCTCATTTTTTTCGGATGACTTAGAATAGTCTCTAGTCTCTCGTCTCTAGCCATATTTTCCCATTCATTATGTAGTTCCGTCTTTATAAGAGTTACACTAACATATGTTCAAGCAACGCACAAGCACTACTAGACACTCACTCATTGATCTAGAAGACTTACCCTCAGATGCATTCTTGAGCTCTCCGGCAAATGGAAGAGGCTCTGCCCAATCTGCACCTCAGAGAGGCCTTACCTCGGGTGTTCAGCAGCCACCGCGCATCGGCGGCACAGTACCTGCCTACCGCCAAACCAACTTGTTCGGTCAGACGATCCGACAAGAGTCGGACCCTGCACCTAATCAGGCCGGTAGGAATCGGGTCTTCCGTGCAGACTTACCTCCCGAGCCGCCCACCCATCATGAACTGGACTCGGACGCCATGAAGACCTGGGTTTATCCCACAAACTTAGGGCCGACTAGAGACTATCAGTTCAGCATTGTTAAGAACGGACTGTTCAACAATACCCTCGTGGCCCTGCCAACTGGCTTAGGCAAGACGTTTATAGCAGCTACAATCATGCTAAATTTCTTCCGTTGGATGAAATCGGCCAAGATCATATTCGTAGCTCCTACCAAGCCGCTCGTATCACAGCAAGTTGACGCATGTTTCAATATAGTCGGCATTCCGAGGTCCCAAACGACACTCTTGACGGGGGAAATTGCGCCAGCCCTCCGAGCGGAAGAATGGGAATCCAAGCGAGTCTTCTTCATGACACCACAGACGTTAGAACACGATTTGTCTAGTGGGTATGCCGACCCCAAATCGATCGGCCTACTGGTAGTAGATGAAGCCCACAGGGCTACGGGGAATTACTCTTACGTGAAAGTCGTCACTTTTCTAAGACGCTTCACCAGCAGCTTCCGTATACTTGCCCTTACAGCGACTCCAGGATCCAAGGTTGAGTCGGTGCAAGAGGTGATCGACAATCTAGGAGTATCGCACGTAGAGATTCGCACCGAAGAGTCCATTGATATCCGCCAGTATGTTCATCAAAGAGACGAAGACATCGTTTTGCTCGACCCGTCGGATGAAATGAACCTCGTCAAGGAGCTATTCTCAAAAGCGTTGAAGCCGCTCGTCGACAAACTGAGCCAGCAAAATATTTATTACGGCCGCGATCCCATGGCTCTCACAGCATTCGGCCTGCTTCAGGCAAGAAAAGAATGGATGGCTCGTGCTGGACAGCACGTCAACCAAGGGGTGAAATTCATGATGATGGCAACCTTCTCTGTTTTAACGAGCCTAGCTCATGGCATCAAACTACTCAACTTCCATGGTATCAAGCCATTTTATGATGGTTTGGTCCAGTTTCGGGAGGAAGCCGAGCAGAAGGGCGAGAAAGGTCCTAAAACCAAACGGCAGATTCTTGAACACCCTAGCTTTCAAGAGATGATGGATAAGATCGCCAGCTGGTCAAAGAAAGACGATTTTGTCAGCCATCCGAAACTCACCTACTTGGCCGACACAGTCCTGAATCATTTCATGGACGCAGGTGAAGGCCGAGATACCGGTCCTACAAATACGAGAATCATCGTCTTCAGCGAATACCGCGACAGTGCTGAGGAAATTGTACGAGTCCTCAACAAGCATAAGCCGCTCATCCGTGCAGCAGTATTCGTTGGACAAGCCGACTCGAAAAGATCGGGCGGTATGAAACAATCGGAACAAATTGAGCGGATAAAGAAGTTCAAGCAGGGCGAATTCAACGTTCTCGTTGCAACCTCTATCGGTGAAGAGGGTCTCGACATCGGCCAAGTTGATCTTATTGTATGCTACGACGCGTCCGCGTCTCCAATTCGAATGCTCCAGAGAATGGGACGAACTGGAAGAAAGCGAGCGGGACGCGTCGTTCTGCTCTTGATGCGAGGCAAGGAAGAGGACAACTATGCCAAATCCAAGGACGGCTACGAAAAGATGCAACTTATGATATGCGATGGGAGCCGGTTCAACTTCCGTCACGATTTATCTGCGAGGATAGTACCAAGAGATGTTCGGCCCGAAGTCGACATGAAAGCTATAGAGATACCCGTAGAAAATACCCAGGTTCAAGGCCTTCCGGAGCCGAAAAGGACCAGGGGTAAGAAGAAGCCGCCCAAAAAGTTCCACATGCCTGACGGAGTGGAAACTGGCTTCACCAGTGTTGCTTCAATGTTGGGCAAGAAACCAGCGGGCAAGAAACCAGCACCTGCAAAGGCGAAAGAGCCCCGTAAACCTGCCGAGGACGAGGTGGTTGAAGTGCCACCTCTCAGTCGAGTATTACTTAACCCAAGCCAGAAAAATGAGTTGAACACAACTTATAAACACCTCTCATACCACGGCAGTGACCCAATGGAAGACATCGAGCAATTAGATATGACGGCACATCCTGATGCCCAGAGAAGGGCACAGAAGACCGTACACCTCAAACATGGAGAGTACACAAAGCGATGCGTTAAGTTGCTCAAGACATTGGCGAAGGGACAGTCGAATTCGAGCCCTCTAAGTAGACAATATAATGTATCAGATGCGGACCGTTACCGAAAACTCAATCCGCCAAATTACGGACCCGATACGGACGACGATGCCACTGAATCAGGACCAGCGCGCAAGAAAAGGAAGATATCGCCAATACTAGACGATAGTGAGATTGAGGAGCTTCCAGCCGCGCCCTCCCGCTTGCCAAAGTCCAAGAAATCATCCACGTCCACAAAACAGAGCCACCGTGTTCAACGTGATATAATAGAACATGACGACAACGCCGAACAAGAAGAAAGGAATCTCCCGCTTCCTCGAAAACGTACGGCTACTTCGAAACCGAAAGCATCAACGAAAAAGACTTCAGCGCCACGACTGCCGGGGCGGCCAAAAAAGAATCAGCGTGTGAAAGCAATCTACGATGAGAGTGCTGACGAAGGCGACGATTGTCGGCGAACCAGCGATCTCGAACTAACAGACGAGTCCGACAATGGGTCCGACCTAGAAGGATTCGTTGTAGCCGACGACATGGCCACCTCGAGCAATTTCGCACCAACATCATCCATCCCCAGGCGAAACCGCCGCTCTACATCACCTACCTCGCCATCCGCGTCTTCCGTTGTGAGCAGCCGTCTCCCCGGGAAGCAGCAACAGCGACAACAAAAAGAGTCGCTATACTACGAGCCGACGCGGTTCCCTGCCACGCAGGAAACCAACTCGGATGATGACGGAATTCCGTCCATGAGCCAACTCGTTAGAAATAAGTGTGCCTCAGGTAGGACTTCATCCTCTGCTTACAACCGCTCAGGGGAGGATATAGACGACGACGATGATGATATTACTGTTCGCAGGGGGGAAGACGCTCGCAAGCAAAGAACGAAGCCCAGGAATAGGATATTCATCGACGACGATGATGACGACGACGAAGTCATCGAAGAGAGCGATAGGAATTAATAAGCCACAGTTCTGCTATAGCCGGAGGGCACACCTGGTTAGCTATTATCATTGCCGGACGCGAAAACGACTGGCGATACAGCTTCGCACTGACTAAAATGTACTGTAGTCGCTGATTAATTAGAGAGAAAGAAGAAAAAAACATTACTCGTCACATGTCGTATAACATGATAGATAACTTGAGCTTGTGGTGTGTGTGGTGGTCAAACGTTGTAGGATGGGGAATCATTGGCGATACGCCGCCATGCAGTGCGCTTATTCAGAGCCACTCGAGCGCGACGCCGGTAGAGTTGTTCCGTTAGATACACAGCAGCAGCACAGCCTGATCTTGTTACGACTTCGTCCCGCCTAACTGTTGGTTGGTGTCTACATACCTGCTGGGTTGTAATATATATATGTGTAATCGACCTCCACGCCGGCTCTTGATTAGAGGAGATTGATAGGGGGTTCTTAATAAAAGACCAGTCGGCTGGCATCTCCAGAAAGGCGGGAAGTCTCCTCGCCTCCTCTCATTTCTCTTCTCTTCTCCCACCTGGGCACTCTGGAGAACTCGTTTCACAGCATGTTAATATGAATGCGGTTCAATTCTAATAATTATCGTTGATTTAACTACCTACCCTACCCTACCCCATCCCATCTTTACCTCTGCCTCCTCTCTCGTCTTGCTCGTCTGCAAACCACCGAACACGAACCAAAAATGAATGCAAGCCGATGAACATTAAACTTCCGGTGTCGTTATGTCTTTCACTACGCTCGTCCTAGTCCCCGCAGTTCGTATCATGATATAATTCGTCGTTCATGTGGCATTTGACCGGAACGGAGACATCCAGCCAAAAGCCATCATGCTAATCCGCAAAAGCAAGCAAACAAACAAACAACTCCATTTAAAACTCCAGCCGCGCAGAGCATGACGAGTAGCTCGCGGGTATGACTTGGTGGGGACTATCTCTTGCAATAAAAAAACAACAATTGCAAGCTTCGAAACGCCAATTCGTGGTGTGGCTTCAACCCCTCATATACTCTCCGCCGGCTAACATTCATGGATATGGCCGGTTATTACCGAAAAGATAAGATGGATATATGGTTGGCAGTGTTCTTGGAACAAAGACATACGTCGTCGATCCGTATAACACTTCAATACGCCATTCCGCTTTCTCGATGCGCGAAAAACGGAAAGCAAGATTCAATGCCCAGCTCTGTGACGCTGTTCGTTTCAAGCAGTGATGCTCCTCCCTACCGCGGAACCCCAACGGAATCTTCGCAGAGTCCCGCCACTACCTCGGATGACGTCTCGACCACAACTAGTTCCGTCCGCTACGGCACTTGCGTTACCAACAGCACCTAGACCACTTAGAGTCTCCTGGCGGCCGACCTCTCTTCCGATCACGTAGCCTGCGCCGAAGCCGACGACGGAGACTAGCACCACGACCCCGGCACTTACGACCCACGTTAGTAGCGTGGGGCTAATAAAGGCCTCCTCGCCCGAAGCCCAGTTCGTCTTCTTCTTCTTGGTCGCGCGAGGTGGTTTGGCGCCCGATGTAGGGGTGGCTGCCCTCTTGACCTTCTCGCCCGTAGCCTGGCGAGATGTAGTTGCCGGCAGGTTGGTTCTTTGAGGCTGAGTAGTTCCTCGGGCCTGAGCTGGCGGTGGCGACGGCGCCATCAGTTCGCTTTCGGGAACAAGCCGTATTCCGACAGGCTGAGTACCAGCGGCCGCGCCAGAACGCTCGCCTAATTCCTTCTCGTCCTCTTTTCGCTTACTTGCTGCAGCGGCACAGCTCAGCAGGGTAGTCAGACTAGCACGGAGCGCAGCGTCGTTGTCAGCCTGGTAGTTGGACGACATGAAATTTTGGGTACGACGGTCAGTACGAGTTTGAGATCGCTGGCTAAATGATGGTCGATGGTGATGTTGAGGGATAGCTGAGCTTGTCGAATGGCGATGGGTCAAGTGCGAAGGCGGGTGCGTGAAGGCATTAGGCTGGGGTTGGAAGGGTTCGGGAGGGCGTCTTCCCAGTGCTGTTCTATGGTCATCGTCGTCACTCGAATCGGATTCGATGGCTTGAGCCTGGGAAACCTGTCGCAGAGGCGTATTGGCTTGGGGGGAAGTGATGTGTTCGGTGGAACTAGTTAGGACATGGTCTTCCTCGCTCTCGCTCTCATCGTATTCTTCTTGACTACTAGTTGCGCCAGCCTGGCTGGCAACAAAGGTAGGCTGTTGCTGCTGTTGGACGTTGGTTTGCGGATGCGCGCGTAATAATCGTCGTCGTCGTTGGGGATGATAGGACGAGCCGACTTGTAACCCCGTTGTGACGATCTCGTCACCAATAGAAGACACGGAAGAAGACGATGGATGCGACGACACTTCGATCCATGATTCTGGAGCGGTGAGACTTGGTTCGTGATGCTCGTACCGGTCAGACTTACCATCGTGTCGCTGGCGCTGTTGAGTCGGGGCACCAGTTCCCGATGCAGATCGCAGTGCAGCGGAGTCGGCGACCCGCTGAGGAGCGTTGCTTCTTTGCCAGGCCTGGCCTGACATGTTGTTCAAAAGGGATATAACAACTTGAAGCCGGGTTGAATGTGAATATGTAGCAGGCAAATACAAATTAAGCGATGAGATAGAGTAGTGGTTTGGTTGAGAAGCGAGTGTCTATTCCACATGCACTATCAATAGTGACCGTTTGCTCACCGACGGCCGGCGATTAGGAGACTTGGGGTCTTTTTGGGGCGTTTGGGGGGGGGGGGGGCTTCCAGGTTAAGACGTCTCCAACAAAAGGGCAGAAGGGGCCAGCAAAGAAATGCCCCGCGCGTTGGCCTGAAGGCACTTAGACAGGGATCCGCTGATCTGCGTTAGTTTATTCGTGCCAGGTGTTGTACATTAGGTAGAGATCTCTCTCTTGTTGCATAACAACCACGTACGTGCTAGAGCTGGAAATATGGCGCGGGGCTTTGATCAATGTTGGCTTCAATTTATTATTTGATCAAAAGGGATTAAAAACTCGGGGTCATGGTAGGATTGACGATGATGGTGGGATGTTCCAACGAACGATGCTACATAGTACTTTTTAGACAATGAGGTCAACCGCCATACGAAGGGGTGGGAACCGTGGGAACCAGTGAACCAGTTCAAGGTCACACGCAAAAGGGTACGGTTCGGTGTGGACGTAATGGAGTTTCCCTTAGGAAGTCTGGAAGTCTGGAAGTCAGGGCGTGTCAAGTTCAATACTTGCTGAGTTCTTTGTTCCAGTTCCAGTTCCAGTTCCAGTTCCAGTTCCAGGTCAAGTCATTTCTAAGCCGGCCAAATTCAGATCCATTTAACCCTGATAGCCCTGATAACCCCTTGCGGTTTTAAAAGGACTTAGCAAGGCAATGAATGAAACGACCGAAGGAATATTCGCTATCAGGCAAGTTGACTGCAAAGATTGGCGGAAATGTTCATCTGGCGGGGGTGAATGCGAATGGTGAGACAGGATAAAATAAGTTGATAGGTTACGAATGGTGTACCTAAGCACCTAAGCAGATAGATGCAGCTAAGGTACCTCCGATGACGATATCCATGGGTCCCAACCGAGACAAAGCCCCCTGCCTGCCTGCCTACCTACTAGCGGACAAAGGCCCCCTCGGTGTATTTGGAATAGCGTCTTGGCAGATCTTATTGATAACGTGCGATGTGGAATACAAGATGCAATGCAATACAATATGCGATGCAATACTGTATCCGAAGGTGCAGATGCAATGATTGCCCAATTGCGTACACCTAGCAGTAACATACAACCTACCCGTAGAAAACAAATCAGGCGACATACAGACCGAGGAGTCTGGAAAGTATTAGGTTTTAACTCGGAAAAAGTAAACATCACCCATACGGTCAAGGTGTCATCATCTCACCTCCTTTTTCCCTCCTTCACCTATCCCACCTGATAAGACTTGACTCTAGTCGTGGGTGTCATTGGATCACGGGTAGGGCAGTGCACGATGCCCTTGGGCCATGTGTCCCAATCCATGTCCCCCCAGCCACCTAAATGGCCGGCAGGTGGTCCAGCGCTATGTGTCAGGTACCAACCCACGCTATACCTAACCCAGCATTGCTACTAGGGGAGCCTTGGAGTGTTTTACCAAGTCTACTTTAGTGCTTGCTCAGCTCAAGCCTCACTATTTGACGACTATTTGATTGCGTATACCGAAAAAGCGAGATGCTTGACTAAGAAATCACTGTTGGAATATTAGGTCAGACTCGTTTATAATGCCCGCTAACTATATCCAACCTGTCCAGATAGTCTCCAAGAATAGTCAGTCTCGAATTTAGCTAGATCGATACAATAGATCGATACAAAGGTTACGAGACTTACATAAGAGTCCGCATATTTCCCCCCCATTTATGAGAATGTCAGTGCCAGCTAACGTTAGGAATATGCAAGCTTAAGCCAAGAAGATTGGTATGTTCTACTGCTGCTCGAAATCTCTTTTGCTCTGTGTCGACATACTAATTTGAATATGCTCTAAGAGCTCAACATGGCAACATCACATTGTCCCAGAGTGATTCTAGTAAGTTAAAACGATTAAAGATGATCTTCCTGACGATCATTGAAATGCAAGAGGTTAGAAAGCATACAACACCATGGACTCGCTGTTCAACCCCTAATTCAATTACTTTCCTGGCGGTATCTGGCTGGGAGAGCGAGTATTCGAACTATAGAGGCGGGCCAATATAAAGTCGACATTGGCGCCGTACATGCTATAGCGGGTAGGCGACCAGAGGGTTTCGCTCCCTGACCACCGCGTGCCTAACTTCGACGTCTCTCTTTTCGCAGTACAAAAACCCTAGATTATCAACACCACATATGCTCTATTCCCTTTAAAGCCTCCAAGAGCCTCATGGTTTCGAATCGTCCGTCCCCATTTCGGTGCGCGCCAGACCCCGATGGCGAACGCATAGCACGTCACGTCCTAATATACCCTCCTCTTCCGCATCTTCATAATCTCGATAACTTGTGAATATCTAAGTAGCTTTCACGACAGCAAGGCAACTTCTGGGGAGTCTTTGGCATATTCCATTAGATATATCCCGGAAACTCCGAACATCCCGGGTATACGTATGCCCGGTCTCCTGGTGTAGGTGTATATACCTAGGTAATGTGGCCACCAGTATTTCCGACGGATGAGAGATGATTCCTTTGCCTCCTTAGAAATATGAATTCTCATTGCAATTGCCGCTGTTCTTGTAAATCACCATGATCTGCGTCCTATCTTTGGATATAGCTTATATTATCCTTCAGCACCTAGCGGTAGGTGTGGGCGATTCGTCGGTGTTAGACCTTCGAGTGGCGTAGTTACAGCTATGAGAGACAGCCTCGATAAGGACCACGTTCTAGACAGAATACACAAGAACCTGAAAGGGACTACATCACAGTAGGCTGACTTGGATGTTTGTTTTTTCTCAACTTACATTTCTCTAATAGATGTCTGGCGCACGAAATACGTAATCGACCCTCTAAGGACATGGAGAAGACCCGGAGGTATTACTTCGAGTTGACGACGTCACCCAAATCAATAAATCGTTAAATAACATGAGCTCCTTTCAACCAAGCCTTACAGATGAATTATCTCCCCAAGAGAGTTGATATCACATATTTAGTAAGGAATTATGGTATGCTAACATGTGCCAAAGCAATGCTTCCAAGATATCCTGTCGGCATTGACTCTAAAACTACTGATAACATACGGTCGTGATTCAACTAGATGTATACATCTATGACCTTTAGCTATACGGCTATGGATATCTCGTTCTTCACTCTCTTTCCTCCATGTCGAAACCACTTCCTCTCTACCGTCGTAGGAACCGTCGAATTGGAACTGATCCATGTCTTGCCAACTTCTATGTCGACTACCAGGAGTCGGAGTCGTCTTGACTATAGAGTAACGTTTATCAAAGTAGGGAATGGGGTCGACCAATCAACTAGGGTTAAACCGTGCAAAGACGCCGAATCGGGTAAGAGTATCTAGACAGCGCCGAGGTATCTAGGAAGTAGGGTTGTACTGGTATACATTCTCTCTACTAATAGTAACACTAGGAATATGTACTCTGCTTAGATTCATCTTGAGCTGGGCTGGAGCTAGGTTGAGAAAGCATTGAGGAGCATGAACTCCATTTGATTCTTTGGCTGACCTCTTGTCTTGAATGTACGTCGTCTGTAGCCCGGAGCTCTCGATCGAAAATGCGGACATCATCGTAGAATACCGCAAGTCACTGCTCGCCGGCCACAACAAGGTCCGGGCTCCGTACAAGATGCAGATCGAGGCAGAGCTTTGGTCGATCGCAAGACGATCAAGCCTAGTTTCTACCAGACGTTGAATGAATATCTTCTCTATTGCAATAGTCGTCGTATTGGTTATAAAGACCAAGACCTCGACTCAGACAGCCTGCGGCAAGGTCGAACCTCCGGGACGTTCATGTTCTTGATATGAGACTTTCCCTTCTGCGAGTAGAATCGAAGCCAAGCGGAAAAGCAATCATACTCGCATACAGGTAGCATGTAACCTTGAACTACTCCCACTAGGTGATGGATGCGTCGCGAAAATTGTACAATAGAAACAGTTCGGTGGTGTAGAGTTAACCAAATGGATCCAGGCAAGACACATCACAGTCACTAAATATAGATCGAGAAGTTGACATTAACCAGTGACGAATTCACTACGGACGCAGCAAGTCCGAACTTGCAACGATATATACGAAATATACGGGGCATGGTATACTCACCGAAGTTTCGTTGTCCATTGTATTAATGTATCGTGAAGGAACTGCAAATCATTCGCATCTGCAAAGAGTAGAAACTTTTCAAAGCCCTCGAACGCCGTCATAAAGCCCTCGCTAGTCCCGTAGCTTGGTCCCCCCCAAGATGCTCGAGATGAGCATAAGAAGGTTCATACCAACTCCGTCGACTACTAAAGAAGCCCTCACAGAGCCCACAGAAGGAAAAGCCGAATTAATGAGCCATATCATACGTGAAGATCCGCGCACCCTGATGATCTGCAGAAAAGTTGCGCTATTGATGTAAAGCCCTCGAGCCCTCAGAACCCACATGGAGGTTACCCTCCGATCAAGCCCACAGGTTGCATCGCAGCTTCGTTACGAAGCTTAGCCCTCAAAGCCCAGAACCCCAGAAGAGGTCCATGGCAATTTGGAAGCCGACTAACCCAAGCCAACCGTCATGTGTTTCAAAGAAACCCTCAGAATGGTCCAAGTGCGGCCACGTCACTTTAAAAAGTGATCTTCTTGCCCTCAAACTTCTGCATGCCACCTCGAGAAGAAGCACCAAAGCCTCCCCGGCCACCGCCGCGTCCACCACCACCACGGGGGCCACCGCGTCCGAAACCGCCGCGACCACCGCCTCGGCCGCCGCCACCACGGCCACCACCAAAGCCGCCGCCAAAGCCACGTCCACCACCTGAGTTGCCATCGCGAGGGGGTCTCTGACTAGCATAGTCGAGACGGACGGCACGAGCTCCACGGCCCTGGCCAATGTAGGAGCCATTCTGGCTGCTGAACACACTCTTGGCCTCCTCGACCGAGTTGAAGGTCACGTAACCAAAACCCTTGCGATTTCCAGACTCGCTATAGTGGTATTAGTACGAGTATCAAAGAGCGTCAAAGATAAAATACTCACGGATCAGTGGGTAGTCGAAGACTCTTGACTTCGGCAACTTCGCCGAAGAATGCAGATACCATATCCTCATCGGCATCAAACGGAAGGTTTCCGACAAACAAGGTGTCACTCTCAGGGCTCACAGTGTCTCCGTGTTGTCGGGCTCGGTCGTTCGCACGAGCGTTGGGAGTAGCGTCTTCAGCAGATCGAGGCTTAGAAGGATCCAGTCTCATAGCCCGGCCTTCAAGCTCAAAGTTGTTCATCTTCTCGAAAGCAGCCTTGGCACCTTCATGAGATGAGAAGTCGACATATCCGAAACCACGAGATCGCTGCATGGCCTTGTCGGTGACGACACGGGCGTTGGTGATATCAGCGCAGCCCTTGAATGCCTCGTATAGAACATCATCATCTACACCCCAGCCCAAGTTTCCGACGAAAAGAGTAGTGTACTCGCCCTCGGATGCTTCAGTATCCGTCCTAGTCTTCTTGAACGGCGTAGATTCCTCCTCTTCAGCCTTGCGTTTCTTGGGCTGTTCGGCGGCAGGCTTCTCAGCCTCGCTGTCAGAGTCGTCCGAATTATCAGAGTCCTTATCGGAGTCCGAATCGTTCGAGTCAGAGTCTTCGGCAGGGGACTAAGGATCATGTTAGCTCGAGCTAAAAGAATACTCTTGGTTAGGAAGTCGGCATACCTCAGTCTTGCCGTTGGTCTTCTCCGCAGCGGCCTTAGCAGGCTTGACTGCAGCACCCTTATCATCATCACTGTCTTCGCTATCCTCTTCCTCATCGTCGTCAGAGGAATCGGAAGAGTCAGAAGACTCTGCCTTAGCGGCCTTGGCCTTGCCATTAGTGGCTGATTTGGCAGCCTTGCCGTTGGTCTTAGCAGCGGGCTTCTCTTCCTCGGAATCGGAAGAGTCAGAGCCAGAAGAGCCGGAAGCATCATCGGAGGCGGAGTCCTCAGAAGCATCAGAATCATCCTCGGATTCGGATTCAGGCTTGGCCTGCTTCTTGCTTGTCTTGAGCTCCTTGCGGGTTACAGCGAGCTTAGCCTTGGTAGCGACATCCTTAGCGAGTTCCTTCGACTTAGCCTTGGGGCTGTCGGTGGCCTTAGTGACACCGCCGTTCTTGACGGTGGTGAGGGGGTTGGCGGACTTGCTACCCTTGGCAGCCTTGCCGTTGGCTTGCTTGACCTTGCCCATTGCAATGACAAGATGTGTGTGATTGGATTGATTGAAGAAGAAATTGATGTATATAAGACGAGGGGTGGTTGTTGGAGACGGAAGAAAATTGTTGGATGGGAGGTGGAAGGGTGGGAGCTTTTATGTTAACCGCACTGGAGAAAAGGTGTGGTTGGATTGAGCTATGCAAAAAAAAATTTCGAGGGACCTCAGGCGAAAATTTCAATTTGCCGGTGGGGCATTAGAGAAAATTCACGGGCGGTGAGTGCCTAGTGCGGGCGATTGCCAAGCACGATAGCACGGACCACATATATGCAGATACCCGGGCTGGCAACCTCAGGTACTAGGTACGAAGTACATTTCAAAAATTGCCCATACGCAATACTTCATACACGTGACCATATCAGCTTGAAGCACTGATACAGTTGATGCTTGATGTTGGCTTAGTGAAAGCTGCATCACGAAACTCGCGGCGACTTTGGATTCGACGTCTAGGTGCGCGACAACGTTGACTGTTCGTCAATCGAGAACTGCCTTACGATAAATAGTCGAATTTTCCAATTGACCTACCACAGCCATTCTTTCGTCACAATGCCCACTCCCGAGTCCGAAGCTTTCCTGGCCAAGAAGCCAACCGTCCCTCCCACCTTCGACGGCGTCGACTATGAAGACAGCAAGCGACTGAAGCAGGCGCAAGATGCCATCATTAGGGAGCAATGGGTGCAGGTCATGATGGGACGGCTAGTGCGGGAAGAGCTGAGCAAATGCTACTACCGCGAGGGTGTTAACCACCTCGAGAAGTGCGGCGCTTTACGAGGTGAGTGGTTCACCCAGTCTTCGGATATCCCCTCGTTTGCCTAGTGGCATTATCGAAATACTCGCAAGAGATCATATTTACTACGATACTATTCTCTACCCGGACGAGAGGGAACTAACATTCCTATAGAAAAATACCTCCAGATGCTCAAGGATCACCGAGTACGGGGCTACCTATTCCAGCAGCAGAACTACATCTCTAAGCAGTAGACGAAAGAGAAGACAGTGTTATACAGGAGAAAGCATGCTCGGGTCATGAATGACATTGGAACGAGGCTAAGGCGCACCAGCTGCGAGTGCTATATACTTCGGAATAGAGCTCTTCTAAAAGGCTCAAAACGACGTAGCACAGTGCATCCATGCCCTCCATATTCATGTATTGTACATACCCAGGGATTTGACGCGTTGAAGATACAGAATCAGACCATATCAAATTAAATTATCGCATATTGTCTATGTAATTCAGCAAATTGTTTGCTCAGCATTTGTAAACGAAGTAGTCTAGTCAGCTCGAGGCTCTTATAGCTGCCGAAATGCTAAGGTCCATTGCGGTCCGTCCAATTGGCATCGGCGAAATCTAGTCCAAAGCTCCGACCGCCCATACAAAATTTCTGGAGCTTCAACATCAACCAGATTCCCATCTCGAACACAGCCGACAGCACATCTCGACGTCGTCGTCCACATTCGACAGCATGATCTGCCAGCGGTGTCTCAAGCGCGCGTCGGCGCTCAGCTCGCGCATACCGCAAATACGTCTCGCCAAGCCCATACCCTCCTTCGCCTTGCGATCCTTTTCCAATACGATATCGCGCCGGTCCTCATCACCCGCTCCCGCACCGCCCTCGCCGGGCACGGCCGAGTCGCCCGTCTTCAGCACGCCGCTGGGAGATGTCCCTACCGAAGACAAACCCGTGCTGTCGGCCTGCCCTGAGGGCACGGTACTTACGGGGCTGAACTACTTCAAGAACCAGACGGACCCTGTCGCGCTGCCGGACGATGCGTACCCGACCTGGCTGTGGAGTTGTCTAGACGTGCAGAAGAAGGCCGACGAGGGCGCTGACGAAGACGCCGGCGACGAATTCTGTAGGTTCTCTCAATTGCTTCCTGGCTATATTATTTACACCGTCTTTCATACGCCTGTTTCTACCCAGCCCCTCTCCTACTGTTCCAAGTACACCTTCTATGGATTCTATAGAACTAACCAAACCCCCTCTCGCCAGCGAAATCCAAGAAGCAGCGACGTCTAGCCGCCAAGCGGCAGCGAGTCCTCGAGGCGCGTCTCCTGGCCGAGGGCAACATCGAGGCCCTCGCGCCCAAGATCCCGCTGCAGCACCAGAGCATCAACCTGCCGGCGAACGAGGAGGGCACGACGGAGGGCGCCCTCGCCGCGCAGCAGGCCCGGGAGAACCTGCGCTCCGCCATGCGCAAGGAGAGGAAGGCCAAGATCAAGGAGAGCAACTACTTGAAGAGCATGTAGAGGGATGGTTAGCTAGCTGTCTGGTAGTAGGGGAGTAAGGCAGTGTTGTCGAATAGGCACACTCGCAAAAACGGAAAGCCATGTGTCAAATGTACATAGGCTGGTTTTGCGTGGTGAGGTCAGGCAATATCTGGCTTTGCCGTTCGAGATGTATTATACTCGCTTAGACCTGTACACAAAGATTTTACGATGTTAAAAGAACAACACCATTTCTCGTATTGCAGAAACTGACCATGGAAAATGTGTATTGCAATTCTATAATAGAACACGGTAGGGCCGAAATGGCATCGTATCTCTGGACTTAGTTGTCTCGCCCTTGTCTCTCTTTGCTGAAAAGACATTAAAACCCACATTGAAATCATAGAACTAGAATCAAATTGTTATGGCGAGTTTTCTCTATTTCGCTGTTTTTATCTACGCTTTTTGGGGGTATCATTCCTGCTGCCCGTCCACTATGCAATCAAATAGCATGCCTATCCGCATGCTCGACAAAGATCGAAATCTGTTAGAGTCCAGCAAATCGTACGAGGGCTGCAAAAAACGCCAAATACAAAGGCAAAGTTTTTCGTTTCCATCTTGAACGGTGACCTCTTTCTCCTAAATCGGCATGTCCAAGCCTTTAATCCTCGTCCACCAAGCCGAGAGCGGCTCTCTTGACCGCAATCTCCTTCTCGAGACTGGCCTTTGTCGATAGGAGTCGTTTCTTAAGGATCGGCGCCGTGACTTCGGTAAGCTGGCGCTTCGTGTCCTCGTACTGACGCTTGAGGAGCTCGAGCTCGTCAGCCTTCTCCTTGCGCTCGCGCTCGGCTGCTAACTGCTCGTCATCCATCTCCTCGTCCTCGTCGTCTTCGTCTTCATCCTCGTCGTCATCATCTTCGTCCTCCTCTGATATGATCTCCTCAGCCACACCCGCAGGGGTATTCATCTCCTCCGCCATTGGAGTTGGCGCCTCAAGTTTCACAGCTGGTGTGGTGACAGCAGGCTCTTCCTCTTCCTCCTCCTCCTGTACTACCCCGGCGAGTTCAGCCTCCATGGCGGCTATCATCTCGTCGTCTTCATCGTCTTCCTCCATCGGCTCACCTGCTTGGTCACCAAAGTAATCTTGTTCGATTTCGCCCTCAGCATCCTCTTCATCGTCGGAATACATATCGCCATCCTCATCCTGTAAGAAGTCGACATGAGTCTCCATAGCGGCTGCGTCTTCCTCGAGCAACTTGGAAACAATTTCCGCGCTAGTCTGCCACTGCTTTTCCGAAAGCGTCTTTCTAAAACGCCGGTGCACGGCGTCGTGCATGGGAGGAGTGATTCCGTGGGGCCACTTATGCTCGTACTTAACGACCATGGGCGGAAGCGGAACACTCTTAGCTTCGTTCTCGTTTCTGACCTCGGCGAAGCACAGAAGCATCTCAGTGACGTCGGAATTCTTCATCATATTCTTGCGATCCCAGGATTTCATAGCCTCAGTGATGGTCGGGAGATGAACCAAAACGGCGGCGTAGTTTTTTCCGTTGATAGTTATCATAGCTCGGCGCTGCTTGCCATCGAGAAATTGCACACCGAAATCGGCACCTCCATTCTGTTTGGACTGGCCCATGGTGCCTTCAGCCAGGGCCTTTTTGAGGTACTCGGCCGGGGAACCAGGTAGGGCGCGCAAGACAAAGGTTGTTTCCCGAGCAGGATCGGCTTCGCGGTCGCTTGCCTCGGAGTCGTAGGCATCGCCGGGATGATGTTCCACGGGTTCTCCTCTAGGCTTAAACTTAATAGAGCTGATGGGGGTATTGAGAAGTACAGAAGTAGGGGTTGATTTGGAGGTGACCTTGATCCTTTTATCAGGTCGATTGGAGTCGTGGCGACTCAGCGATAAAGGTTGATCCTCATCGTCGCTGTCATGAGGGCGCTTCCTCGCTTCGATCAGCTTGGCCGTGGGTTTCGACATTCTGCCAGCCTTAGACTTAGTAACGCTAGGTGTCTGGTTCGCAGGCGTAGCGGCTGGTGTACTCGGTTGACTGTTGAGCTTGATCTTGATCTTTCGAATCTCTCCGGATGGGGTAGGCGTGCCTACGTCGCCGCTGAAAGAAGATTGACGGGAGTTGGTATTGACTTTGAGGATGGGTCTGGGATTGTCGGGATTTGATGGAGGGGGCATGTTCTGAGCTGTGTCCAGCTTGAGGGTCGGCTTAACATTTATAGAAGACATGGCGGCGGTAGTGCGACAGCGCGAAGGTGCGAAGGTTTGACGGTTGATGGTTAATAGAGGGCGAAGGCGATCTTGGAGCCACTAAAGTTTGGAATGGGGAAATAAGAGTCTCGGATAATTGAATTTGAAGCCACCAGGGCAAAATAGCAGATAGGCAACCAGCACTGAGCTGGGCACGTGGTGTGGTTGGATCTGATCTCTTGGTTCTTTGGTTTTGGTACTCGATTGGCAAAAAGATTAATGAATGATGGGAGTTTGGGAGTTTGGAAGTTTGAGTGAGGTAAGGTTGAGTTGCGACGGCTTATCGATAATCGGAGTTTGTCGCAGATAAGCCCTGTACCGTGGTCGTGATTGCCCTGCCTGTTATCTGTGACAAGCGCGTTTCTACATAGCGCGACGCATGCGCAGATGTGGGGGAATATGTGGCTAAAGTGGTACTTAAGGTGTACATTTCGCCCCCGAATCTACCTGTACATATGAATATGTATTTGATCGAAAGTACCTAGGTACATGTAGGTATATATGTAGAAACACGCGGGTGAATCGAAATTTGAAGCTTCGATATCAAGCTTCAATCTATGTTTTATGTTTTAATTGAATGCGATTAATACATATATTATATATACCAAGTTGTACCCACGTGGGCATCTCGCCTTACTTGCATTTATGTACCTAGAGCTGGTATGTACCTTCGGTATGCCTGCCCAGGCACCCACGTTTTGCGGCAGAGTGGGTCAGCCTTAGAGCTTTCCTCGCAGCTTCCTCAACTTCACTTCCTCATCTACGTCCTCGATAGCCAACCAGCAACAGCAAACCTTGGAGATAAGGCTACCAAGTGCACCAATCTTGGTCACGATGGCGACAGATCTAACAGGTGTTTGCTAGGAGACGCCAACCCCTCAGATGGCCAATGCGCAGCCACACTCGAATAAACCTAGCCGGACGACACGATCAATCTCGACACCCTCTCGTTTTTTTTTCTAGTTTCCTCCCTCTAGCTTCAGCTCCCAAGAACAACCACTTTCACAGCTGCTGTACAAGAGATCCTTCGCTCCAGCTCCAGTCCTTAGCATTTTCAATCTCTACAACACTTGTTCGAGAGAGATAATCATTCACGCTGCATACTTGCAATACAATTCTGCGACCTATTTTTTCAGCTCGTCGTCGCCTGATTGATCCGACGAAGTCCTCGATCCAAGTTCATCGAGTCGCGATTAGCTTCCTCCAGTACGGGCACGCCAAGATCGTCTTCAAGCGGCCTCGTTCGTAGGCACCAAGATCTAGCTCTACTCACCTGAGGTTGCGCCGTCTTTTAGGTACGTCGATTTCACACTCGTCTCTAGAAACAACCCAATATCTAGTCAGGTGCTCCAAATTTAGTCTCATCAAACAATTGCACACCGTATTGGCCGACCCCTCCTTGGACACTGTGCCTTCCTCGCATTATGCCAGTGCCAGGCAACGGGAGCTGTGCCAGTGCCAGGTAACGAGAACTGTCTGCAATTCTCCCTCGACCAAGGCCTATAAACCCCTTTCTACTCTCGAGCTTTTCTTCTGAAACTCTGTCACCTAACAATCCTTCTTAGACAACTTTTTGCGAATCCTCCAATCTTTCGCAAAACAACCATTCTCTACTCTCCCTCGCATCTTCAGAGATCTCATTCTCTACACCAAACCCGCACGAACTTGCGACTCTCAGCAATACGCGCTCGCCAAGTACAGCTGCAGAATCCTCGATTCAGATCCTCTGCACACTTCCTCCGCCACCAACTACTTCTTACTCTACCACCAAACCCTTACTTCACAATGTCGTCCCGCGCTCAGCAAGCTCAGCAGCAGCCTGCCACTGCTGACCAGATCCATTTGGCATTTCTCCGGCCCGCTATCCTTCAGATCTTGCGCGCCCAAGGATACTACGCAACCACACCCGGCACCGCTGATGCCATCACCGAGCTTGCCGCCAATTATATGACGACAATCTGCCAGCGAACTGCTCGACATGCAGAGATCAATAACGAGTTTGGTTATCCTGGAATCCCGGATGTCGTTGACGTGCGGATGGGACTCGAAGACTGTGGTGCCCTTTGGCCGATTCGTGACCTCACGTCACAAGAAGTCAAGGGAGAAGAGGATACGCAAGGTGTTGACGACTTTATTCAATGGAGCACCGGTAAAAAGAATCAGCGAATTCGCAAGGTAGCTGGCCTTGACAAACCGAACACGGGAGACATTGGAGTTGAAGGCGTAGAAGAACAGCGCCCTACAGACTACTTGAACGGTATGATGACGCTCTACAAAATGTTTCGTTGTGAGATATACTAATAAAACAAAACAGCTTTGAAGCGAAAACATAACAAGATGGACGATGATTCAAAGTACGCCGCTACTATCCTCGGCCGCGGCATCGTTGATGGCGAAGTAGCCCTAGAAGGCGGCGAAGTAAGCAGTCTACGGGCTTGGAAGCGTGCGAGACACGAGAATTCACAACGCCCGGCTGAGCCAGCGGTCGCCGACGCGGACTCCAGACCAGCAAGCTCGGGTCTGAGTTCTCTAGCTGATGAGGATGTGGCCGGGTACATGGATTTCCACAGCTAAATACAAAATCATAATCCAGTCTGGATTGCGATGTATTGATCGTGGCCTGCCACCAGCCTTCGCGCTAGTCTCTCGCGATACACTCACACTCGCACTTGCGCTCGACCCGCAGAACGGGTATCTGTACTCTAGTAGGTGACGCAGTTTGTTCATTCTTGAATTGCACCACTAATGCCTCCTAGTCTCTTTTACAATACTCTCGCACTCTTTTGCGATACACTTGTGCTCGACCACGGAACGGGCATCAATGCTTTGGTAGGTGATGCAGCTCATTCCTTCTTGAATCGCTCCGCTAATGTCTTTTAGTGTTTTCCCCGAAAGCTCCAGGTTCCTGATAAATGGAAACCATAGGAGGAGTCTTTCGATATCTCGGTTACATTGCATAGCTTCGGCGTTGATACTGGTCTTTTATGTAGGTGGGAAATGATCAGGTTGTCAATTCGAGAACGATACTTTTGCATAAAGAGATATTTCAATACACTCGTGCAATTGGGTCACAACAGATTTGTGCTTACGAATAAAGGTAGCGTGCTTTGATAATGTGTCTATAACTGAGAACTACCTTAGATAGCTAAGTGATTCTTTATGAATTGATGGCCTCTCCCTCGCACAAATTATCCCGGTATCAAGATACTCAGACAACCTTTGGAGATGTTAGAGGGCGGTACGCTATTTGTCCCAAGAAAGGGTAGAATTATTGTTTGAGTAGCCCGGTTGATTTACGGTCTTGATTCTACAATAATCAAATAGCTTCCTGGCTAAGCAAATCACAACAACCCATGGGAACATTTAAGAGTGATGAGTGTTTATTGTAGTGGCTGAAGCTTAGTGTCCATGATATATGGGTAAATACGGATTTTAATGTCAGAAATCATATCAGTGCGCTATCTATCATCCCGTCAGCTCTCCTCCCTATGGACCATAGCTGCTGGGTTTGCTGTCGATCTAACTTGCCTCCTTTCCCCTGATGAATAAAGACCGCCCACCGACAGATATTTGAGTCGGGAATTGCTGACATGTTAAAGATATCGTCAGTTGTGCCGCAGATATATTGGATCCCTAGTTTGTCCCTTCCCTGTTAGACTGACTAACAGTCTCTTCATACCATAACATACATAGCCTTCAACGCTTTTTCTTAGGAGCAGCAGCGTAGACATCCTAGTCATATCAGACTCCCTTTGGAATATTGTGGCAATGCTGGCTATCTTTCATGATGTGTATTCTTGCTGCAATTCTCCAATGTCACTCTTAATTTCATTTTTTTTCTGATTCATCTCTCCCTTCAACCCTCGCCACAGCCACCTTTCTCTTCTATAAAAACCATCCTATATTCTTATTTTTTGGGCTTCCTTGACATCCATCAGTAAGAAAACTGTACCCTACGAGGCCCATATTCGTCCTATTCAGCGGAAGCATAGGATTGCCAACATGTCGTCACTTGAGAACGAAGCCGCTCACGTCAATATGTCATCGTCGTCTTCTAATTCGGGCTCCGATGTCGAACAACAAGGAACTCGCAAAATGTCGGGTCTAGAAAGGCCCCGAGCCGCCCTCGACGCCCTCAACGAAACGCCCATCACCGAAACTGTCGATGACCATGTGTCCATTGACCAAGCACACATCAGCGACCAAGGATCCGTTAATCAAGGTACCATCAACGGCCTCGTCGAAGCGCTCGAGAAGCTCAACGGCGACCTCGAGACATTCAAAGCCGCCAACCGGGAGGAGCTCGCCGCCCTGAAGGAGGAGCTGGCGGCCGCCATATCAGCACAGGCCCGACTGCCGCTCCCGCCGCCGCCGCCGCCGGCCGTCCTCCCCGCCGAAAAGCAGGAGAAGGAGGACCCCGCCACGCCGAACCTCAGCCGCCAGGGGAGCTGGTGGAAGGACATGGGCATGTACAGCAAGGAGGGGGACAACAGGCACAAGTACGGGCACGTCGCCAGGAACGAGGGCAGCGGCAACAGCGTCTTCCAGAGCGGCGGCGGAGGGTCCTGGGGCCGGGCGCGGAACGCCGGGGACGGGAATAGCATTTCGCAAAGGAGCAGCGGGAAACAGGATTTTGTCGAATGCTTCGGTATTCTGGTAGTGGTTGGGGTTTTCATAGGTGGTATATGGGTGATGATTGTACATACTCGGTGATGATTGTACATACTCGGTGATGATTGTACATACTCCAGTGGAGCAATCTTAGGGAAATTAGAGAGGGTTTAGGCTGTTGGGTTATGACTGAAGCTTCTGGGAAGCGTGGGCATTGATAAGGGTAGTCTTCTCTTCTTTCTCAGAGGTCTTTATGGGATCGATTTGGGGGGGTGGGGGGGTGCAGAGGCATTGTTAGCCTTAGCACTTAATACAGTCCTTTGATATACTTATCATCGTCCGGATGGGATAACCATGTATACCGGGGTATAGACATGTATATCCTCGTCTCTTGGTACATTTATTGTTAGGTAGGGTTCCGGCCTTTCGGTTTTTAACCCCTTAGATGGAGACTTAGGAGTGTTTGTCCTGATCGTCCGGATGGGAAGCTGGATTCTAGAGGACCTTAGGCCTCGGTGCTTATATATTCGTGTAGCCCTTTACTGTTAGGTTTGCGGCGTAGCCCTGAGCTTCTCGTGGGACTCTTCGTGGTAGGTAGGCGTGCTGCGCCGGGTCCGGGTCCGGGTACGCGGGTCTCGTGTTTCCGGCCCACGGAAAAGCGGACCGGGTCCGCCTTCTCTCAGTTCCGGGTCCGGGAGGCCTTGTCGGTGAAGATGGCACGGGGCAAGCACATGAGCCCGGAGGTCACTCCCGCCAACATCCCCGCCAGCGCCGAGGCCCCTATAGGTATATAAGATGTACTCCCTTCAAAAAATGCGGGTCGTGAAACTTCACATCGCTGTGACGAGCAAGGTTATGCGTAGATACATCTATCCACACTTGTGTTCTAGAGGAAGTCACATCCCACGGGGATACATGCACATACCAGTGAGAATCTCTCAAGAAAATTTTTCACATCCTCGTCCTCGAGCCTCCGCAGCAGTCGTGCCGATTTCCGACTTCTGAGATCGCGCCCCTACCCGGATGTTAACCCTTTCGCCAGGCTAGCCACCTTTTACCAATTTCTCCTCTTCTCTTTTTTCTCTTTTTCTTCAGCACCCTCCTACTCTTGACAACAACAAGGAGTCCACAAAGCTTCATCAAATAGCCCTTGCCCTTCTCCAAAGCTGCTCAAGCTGACTGCATACTACTACTACAACGAACCGCCTCATACCGATTCAGCTCGCCATCCAACTGTACTACGACATGGCGCCCATCACTGAGGCCGAGGTGCGAGAGGTCGCCGAGGCGTACCGCTCCAATTTTGCCCTCGTCTGCAACGAACACCGCGCCGGCCACGGCCCGCCCGCCCTAGCGGAGCCCGACGCGGCCCGGATCGACCTCGTCAACCGGACGCAGGCCCGCTTCGACGCCGAGCTCGCCAACATCCAGCGCGAGTTCTGCGAGTCCCCGCCGGCGGAGGAGGCCGACGCCGCGCGCCAGTTGATCGTCCGGCGCATCATCGCGATCCCCCTCCTCCTCGCCTACGCCGAGCTCCCCGCCCGCGACGACGCCGCCGCCGCCGACCGCAGCCTCGTCCAGTACCAGGTCGCGGCAACGCAGTCGGCCCTTGGAACCTTGTACCAACACGCGTCCGGTCGCTCTTCCGCCTCCGCCGCGCAGCAGCAGCAAGTCCAGCCGGTCCAGCAGCCCCGAAGCGTCTCGTTCGTACTCCCCGACGTTCCCATGCTGACCGACGACCCCGACAGGAGTCGCTACCAAATGGACTTTGACATCTGGTCGACGTATCTCCGGGGAAAGCTCGAGATCGACGGCGAGGCCCTCGGATCAGAGAAAGCGAAGTTCTACTACGTGCTCAGCCGGCTGGAGACCGAGGTCCAGCGGCGCATTTACTACATGACTTCGAGACTGGTCGCCAGGCAGGAATGGGACTACGATGCCGTCATCCACAGCCTGGATCTTGAGTACGGCGAGACAATATAGTGGAACGCTCGTCTGAAGGGCGGCCGTGCGGAACTCGAAAGGGGAGCAGGTTGGATCGACAACCCGTCTTCTTATACTGACCCGCACCCACAGCCAGCATAATTCGATCTGATATCGACTCTCTAGTACTAGTCGTTTTGCGTTTTTGCAGTTGCGGAAAAGGTTCTGATCAGACTTCGTCGACATGAATTCTGCTCTGGTTCTCTCGTGTACCTAGTGCCAATTCAAATAGAAGATCGCAGTCGCCAAGTCATACTAGATTCAATGGTAAACTACCTAGGTAGTTGTGATGTGATTGATATGATTCGCTCCTAAATGGGCGACCCAGAGGCGATGGTGTAAAACGAAACCCCTATTCTAACCTTTGAAGGTATCTGTCGCTTGCTCTGAGCGTAGTCCGTATAACCGAGGTAAACACCCATCAATCTAAACTGTAAGTCTGATATATGCAAATAGCCAACCCGCACCGGTGTATGCTTCGCAGAAGAAAAAAACGATTGTTGTATAAAACTTGCCATTTTCCTAATAGTGGTATTTCCAGCACGTTGATGATAAAAAGAAGCCCGCGTGTTTTTAAAGGAGACCAAAAATCGCTCGCTTTGCTTTCGTTAGCGGATGTATGCTACTGCTACTACAGCCTCTCCCCTTTTTCGTCCCCATCGTCATCGTCACCGTCACCACCATCGCCCCTCGAGCCGGCGATGAGCTCCGTCATGTCGCGCATGCGGTAGTCAAGGATGGGCGTGATCCAGTCGTCCTTGACGAGCGAGTACGTCTCGACCGCGTCGTCCTTGGGCTTGCGCGGGTTGATAGCCCAGTACCCGAAGTCGGCGTCGATCCGCTTCAGGTACTGCATCAGGTTGCGCCAGTAGTTGGCGTCGCCGGTGCCCGGGTGGTGCGGCGCCCCGAACTCGCCCACCCAGACCGGCGCCTCGTCGTCCTCCACCAGGTACGCCCAGTTCTTGCGCATCGCCTGGATGAAGGACGCGTAGGTCCGCTTGGCGTACCGCCCTTCGCGGCTGCCCCAGCCCGACCACGCGTACACGTGCGCCGAGTACACGACCCGGTTCGCGACGTCGAGGTGCACGGGCCGGTCCCGCGCCCTCGTGAGGTCGTTCCCGGATTCGGTTCCGCCGACGACAATCAGCCAGTCGCTGTTCATCTTCAACAGCCTGTTGCCGCACTTCTCGGCCGCGGTCGCCCAGCGATCCCACGACATGGTGCCCCAAACGCCGCGCACCTCGTTCCTGAGGTCGGCCCCTACGACTCTAGGGTTATCCACAAATCGCTCCATAACCGTCTCCCAGTGTTGTATCCACTCTTCCTCGGACTGCGAAATCTTGCATATGGGGCCGAGGTGATCGTTGGCCCAGCCAGCATCACACGGGTCGGCGCCGCAGCACCACGTAGCAGTCGTTATATGGTTGTTGATAATGACGGCGATGCCTGCATCGGTCAATGCCTCGACGACGGCCTGGAATATGTCGAGTGCGCGCAGGCCTACAAGATCCGGATTGGCGGAGAGGAGATGGGGGAGGATGGGGGGATTACGCATGACCATCTCGTCGGAGTATGGTAGGCGCACGCTATTGAAGCCCAGGAGGCGGATGGTGCTGGCGATAACGGAACGGTGCTGCACCTCGAGGCCGCCCGGGATGTAGAGCTCATCGCTAGCCCCGTACCAATTGATGCTGGCGAGCTTATAGCGGCGGCCCGTGGCATCGACGACGTCTCGGCCCTGCGTGCGTAAGGGAAGCGTATAGGTCGCTATACTAGACGTCTCCTTAAACGCGGGCAGCGGCCGCTGGCTGAAGAGCTGGTCACCGACGTCTGGGACCCATGGTTCGTGGAGGGCGGCCTCGGCTTTCCACAGGTAGTGGAAATAGCCGCCGAGGAAGAGGAACAAAAAGAGGAGAACCTGATACATTGTTTGAGTCTAATTCTTTACTTTCTGGGTGGATCGTAAAAAGCAATTGGATGTCGGCAGCGGAGGGAGGTTATCGGGGGGTCGGTCTAGGATCTGGTTCTGGTTCTAGTTATAGCACTGAATACCGATGTCAAGTAATTCGTAACAAGACACAACTACTGCTATAGATAACGATGACATGGAGCCCATTGTAGCCTGTGGGCTTTCGGTTTACATAGAAAATTGGTGTTGAAGCATCGAGGAAGTTTTGATTTTGTCAGGCTGAGCTTCAGAATTAAAGGATGTTCTCAGCCAGTTGTTCCTGCACCTGAGTCTGCAACAAAGTGACGTCGGAGGTCTGTGGCCCCTAACCCCGGCAGCCCCGGTTCAGGACCTCTAACTTTTTATTTATTACGTAAGCGTTCTTTAGTCTCACCTACAAGTCTGCAAGTGCGAATGAAGGCGCTGAGAGCAAGTCCTGTTTATCTCTGACCAGGTACCATTTTGCGGTAATAGCTGAGCGGATAGTATTATAGGTATATTCTAAAGTATGAGAAACCACAGTATCTCTATCAATGCACTGCAAGACGCTTACATCGCTCAGAGTAGAAAAGTCTCTCCAGTTGACTTATACAAACAGACATGTCTCTTAACTAGTTGTTGGCGCAAGACATGACATATGAATCATGATTCATAGATCTTTTGTATGGGGTTTATAGATATTATATGGATAGAGTCTTGACATAGGGGTGTATTGGAATTGCTTAGTCCCTGGTATAATAACACATCTAAATGATTACAGACTCATCACAAGGCGCAAGAGATGATAAGATAGAATAAAATAGATATACAGGCATGTAACACCTGTTATTGATTTTATCGGACGTATATACACATCCAATACGTAGTAGCTAGGCTACCTATCCGAACTCAACGGGGTCAAGTTTTGGTAATCCATTGTCGCTTCGCTTCGTCGTCTCGTATCCTCCGTCACGCCGTCCGCTTTCGTAGCAAGCGCCCATATCGTTACTGCGAAGAGCATCATGCGCCAACCGGCGAGTTTACCATCCCGTGCCTCCCTCTTGACCTCGTAACCCCATTACCAATATCTGATATTTTTGACCATTCTGACTGGCCTCTTCCATAAGGTATCCCCTTCCTATAGAGGCACTTCTCCTCAATTTTCGGTGGGCCGCCTCCTTATCCCTCCCTCCTCCCCTCTTAGCCGCTGTGATCGAACACATGCCTCTTTTCTCAAGCGGCAAAAGAGTGATTCTATCGATACAAAATCCGTCGAATCCCGGGACGCCGCGCTTTAGAAAGAACACCCGTTTTCATCCAGGGTAACTCGGTATAAATATATAGCAACAGGAAGAAAGGAAAAATGTACAGGACTGCGGGTAGCCCATTTTTAAATAATAAAAGTCGAGAGAACAAGTTAAATGAAAACGTGGTCGCGGCCGTAGTCGGCCGCTCCCGGTTGCGTGTATTGTGACCTCGGAGCCGTGTATTGTATTTCGTCCTCCTTTTCTATCCTGTTCATCCCCAAGGGATTCATATGTTCGTAGTCATTCGGTCGGACCGTCGGCATCGGAGGTTGGGGGTAGTTCTGTTCGTACCCCTCCATCGCGTCCCAATGGAGTTGCTGCGGCGGCCTGGGCGAGGAGAAGGACCGCTGATGGGGTTGGTATCGTGCGGTTTGGCCGAAGTAATCGGGGGTCTGTCGCCCGCCTCGGGTGGTGGGTGACAGAGTCGCGCTAATTGGTGTCAGCACCGTATCTTCCGCCTTTCCGGAATCGCGAGACAACATTTCATAAGATCGAGGGTCCTGCTTAATATCCATTCGAGCGTCCACAGACACGAATTCCTTCTTGGTGCGCTGGCCGAGCATGACTGCAAATAAATCGAACCAGGCGGTGAACATCGACCAGCGACCTAGCAGTACAAGCAGCCAGATGCCGTTCATCTAGATTCGACGTTAGCTCAGATAGCACTGCTAATTTTTGATCTTGGGTACTTACTGCTAGAAGTACTAGAACCGCCGTAACAGTCGGGAGGCTTACGACCAGAACTGAAGCCTGGTTTAAACACTTATTCTTGTCGCCGCCGAATGCGATGAGGCACGCCGCCCAAGTCAATGCCTTTTCCGGGTCGTCCTTGATCGCCTGCACGGTGTTGTCCATGAAAACGAAGACCACAGCAAAGAAAATGACATCAGCGATGATAACTAATACGATAACGATGCCACGCCATTGGAGCTGGATAACCCGTCGTACTCGTCGGTATGCCTGGCGGGGGGTCATAGTGCGGATGCTGTTAGAGTACGAAGGCATGCCGGAGCCCTCAGTTGTAGCGCTGTTGTCGCTCAAGGATGCGAGGTACACTTTGATGCAGTACCCAAAGGTAGAGAACTGTATGATGACAGTGAGCCCGGCGAAGACCAAAAGAGGGATCCAAAAATCGGCCAAGCTGTTCTCGTGGTTGATGTGGCATGTTGCGCCGAAACGGAACGAAACTCCGCTGAAGACGAGAAGGATAACGAGGCCGACGATGGGGATACCCCAGCCCAGGGCTTGGGAAAACCACATGTAGTTTCGGCCTACGACCAACTGCCAACAGATCTGAAGATGGAGAGAAAGCGCTCTTAAGAAAATCCACATGATACCGGCCCAGCCACCGGCAAGCAAGAAAGCTCCCGAGGCTGCACATACAGAGCTCGTGTCCATCCCGTGCGGAGTGATCTCGTTGAAACATTGTTCTGGCTTAGCTGCCAAGGGAATGATGAAGCCCAACTGCGAAAGTTAGTTACCCCTATGCAAATTTTATATGCCCGACCCAGAATCAACTCACGTTCATTAACACGGTGGCACAAGTGAGACTTATGCTTAGGTAATGACGATGTGTCTTCTCGACGGGGAGGACGATCCACGAGAGTAGTAAGAAGCCGCAGCAAATCATGCCAACGACATTGACCCAGTCGGCTGCCTGTGTTGCCGCTGTGAAATTATCTGGGTAAGCCCAATCTGTCATGGGACATGGTATGCAGCAACTTAAAGGCCCAAGGGGTGAGCACAAGCGACCCTCCACATCTATAACGTAGTTAGAAACTGTGAGTTCGAAAACATGACGATTCAGACTTACGTCCTCCTTCTGTAGGGAACGAGAGCTCGCTGAAAAACGGGGCGGGGCAGCCGCCGCGCATGGCCTCGATTGTTATGTTCGACATGTTGGGGCCCCCCGGTATAGAGCAGCTTCAGTTAATTAATCGTCTTCTAGTCCCCAATATAGAATCGCAGTATATAGTAATCGACCGGCGCAATATATAAGGCCCTTTTCCTAGCCGGCTTAGTCCTACTATTCAACCCAAAATATTCGATTCCAGACTCGATAAATTTCATGTAAACTTGGCTAAAGTCGTCGCGCGTAGTGTCAATTAGACACAGGGTATATCGTATATAGGTGATTATCGACAAGCTCGTCCGTACTCGATATATTTCCAAGGTCCACCGATCCCGTCGACTAGGTGCTCGCTCGATAATAGGAATCGTCCAATTACTTCGGACCAACAACCAGACGAAGGCGCGGATGTATAGTATATCTTCCTGGTATTTGGTGGGATGAGTGGCTTAGGTGGTATTCATGGCCCCGAGACTCATATAGATGAGGCAATTCCCATACACATGAATCACAGGCAGGGGCGGAGACATGAACAGTGAAGCATACACACAAGAAAGCAAAAGGATCGGAAACATACGAATAGGCCGGGGAGAGGAGAATGGATGCTATTATTTAGGTGAATCGCGCCCTGCACACAACGGTACATGTAACCTAACACGTTAGGTAGGGTGGCCTCGACCTTGCTGGCCAATTGACAGTATGTGCCGGGGCCTGGGGGAGCGGATACTCGATGGGTCTAACCCTCGAGGCCATCGTGTCGTCGTACTAAATGTATTATGGTACCTACCTACTATGTAATGCTTGAAAGCGACAGCCAAGGGGTATGCAATGAATCCCTGAGGGTACTACTCTCTTGGGTCGCCCTGACGTCTCTCGCCTGGGTCGGCCTTAGGTCCCGCTGAGTGGTGGAATGGTGGTCTCGGGCGGAGGCCGGTGGACCACATGGGGAAGCTAAGTTGCTCGCCATTTGCCAAGTCTTTCTAATCTTGGGCGTAGCAGACAAGGCAGATGGGAGGTCGTTCAAGGCTGGCAGGGGAGTCTCTTCTAGCTCGATCCACTAGAATTCTAGATACAGCTGGCCCCCCAACCCCCTTGCCAACCGAGCCAGCCTGGGACTGTTCTCTGCTTGGCCGTTGGAGGAATAACGGACCAATGTATGCACTCGGTTAAGTCGTCTCCGTTTCGACTACTGTAGGTTAATTAGCTTCGGCCTTTTTGACAGGTGAGACTAATCGGTCTTTTCTGGGCAGCTTCGCAGAGAAATTGGACCTCTTAGTGTTCAGGCAGACTATTCCGCTAGCTCTAGGCTGGACTGGCTTCTTCAGCAAGAATAAGGGGTCAATTGTATGCTCGGCGGGGCGTAGAATTGCAGAATCCTGCACTTGTAGGAAGAGTGGTGCGTATGTCCAGTCCACAGCGGTGGTACGACGTATCGTGGTGGGCTCGAAGCACTGGAGGATTCCCTTGTTAGTGATCGATCTCGCACATCCAGTGTTGTGTTCGCAGCACTCAGAGCTGCATAATATTCACATATTTTTCTTGTGGCTGGGAAGATCCCTGGGCAACCTGGGGTTACCATACAGGCGAATAAATTGGATGATTGGCCAAATCGGCGCCCCCCAAGAGAGAACATTGGTACTAACCGTCCGCATCTGCAGAAAATTACTGCTGTACATGTATTTCTCATAGGCGGTACCTACTAGAGGAGTATCGTACCGCACTCACGTCCCTTGCGGCACAAATCCTGTCGGTAACTCGATGAGAAAAGGATTCGCACCTGCAAGTAATATTTCTATTTTCTGACCTTGTAAATTAAACCAACTAATAAGAGAGTTTCGTCACATCACCACACTGCTCTGGTTGGACGAGGTGGTTGGCCAGCGGGCGGCCCGAGTCTGTAAGGTTAAATCCATCAGGCTCAGGCTGTCAAGCTGTCAGGCTGTACATCCGTATTGCAGGCTCTTCCGTTAGCCTCTGCCTGCAGGTAGGCATGCCAGGCTCGCCAGGTCTACTCGCGGTCAAGGCCACGACTCGACAAGGTGTGAGGTGTGGTGACATCCGAAAATGAGATATGTATATTGTGTAATACCAAGAACTGCAGCAACCTTGTGCACGATGCGACTAAATTTTCTCGCGTGCCGGTGGTGAGACATTGCTGCAAGGCCGAGATTCAAGTCGGGAGGGTTCCAAGAAACCCAACAATTCAACATGAAATAACACTCGGTGCTTGGTACCGGCAGAACGTCTACAAATCGCCTCCGTCTGAAGCTAGTCCTGCAGGTACGAAATACTGGCCGAAAACAGCCTAAAATGCAGTGTTACGGTCAGATGTCCCTGCATGTTAGATACCTATCGCTAACGGAAGCCGAATGCCGTTCAAGGGGAAGAGGCTTCGTAAATATGGAATGCTGCATAGTGAGATGCGATTAGTTTAAAGATTGCATCCGTACCTTAACATATATACCTATATTTATCCCATCTGCAAGCCACTGAGCAAGTCATCGACACTTCGAAAACTCGAGAAAACTCAGGCCGTGTACAAATTGCTCGTTGAGCTCTAGACTTTGGACGGACTAGAGCATCACTAGATGAAAGACAGAAGTAAGTTAGAGACGAAAAGGGAAAAGGCGCGCCAAATACCGACACAGTGTCTCGATCTCACGTTTTGCCAAGGTCGATAAGAAGATGCCGGTAACGATATGCCGCCATGTCGGTTGGTTCCAAGCGAGAGACATTCTCGATGGCTTCGATACTGCAGTCTGTGCAGTCTCGCGATAATGTCTCAGCCCTGTCGAGCCCACGGACTGCGTAGTATTGTCGGGATCTAATCCTCATATTGCTCATCATATGGATATCACGCGAAAAAACGTCCCGACAATCGGCCAGAGTCTTTTCCAAATTTCCCCAATGCCGGCCCAGTTTGCCTTAAAGGGTAGTCGGTTCGCGGAGACTGCTACCATTAGGGACTATTATCCCCTGCAACGAGGGAATCCTAGCAGACCAACGACCAGTCGGAAGAGAAAGAGAAATTATTCTCGAGAGAAAATTATATCCCCCCGCAAGGCACCGTCAGAGTGAGCAAAGTACAGCAAAGTACGACAAGCGATAGTACCATGTAAGGCATGCATTTGTACTCTGTGATTGCACTTTGTGATTGTACTACCAAACCAGCTGAAGGACCAAGTCACGTAGCCATTTCGCATCCGAAGATGATTGCTAGAGATGTTGATGATGCGAGCTGGAGTTCTCGATTGGTAGAATTGCGGAAGGAAAAAAAAAAAAAGGAGAGGCGGTAATCGATTAATTTCTATGACCAGTTAAAAGAGTTTAAAGACCTATCCCGCCGTGTTGCTTTCCCGGCGCCGCTGGGAGAGGCTGTAAGTGCTGGAAGGGTTGACCTCTCAGAGTTAAAATCGTCAGCGGCGCACTTTTACTGGTTCGTTCCCCATGCAGGTCTCAGATTCCTATCAGATTTCTTGTGAGACATGCATTTAGCGCTACCGTACCTGTCAGCGTAGTGTACCTACATGTAGGTATTTTTTTTTAGTTATATTTTTTTTCCTCTTCTTACCAGATTTATTCCCCGCCGTCCCACTCAGACCGTCCCGCTTCTCACCCTATCACCACATTATGCAGGGGCAAAGACTAGATGCGACGGGGCAGATGGGAGAGTGGATTTCTTACAGGAAGAAAATACATACATTTCATGCTCCCAACGAGAGGCTACGGGCTTAGAGGCTAGACCAATGAGCACGAACGCGTCACCTTCATCCACGAGAGGGGAGAAAGGTTAGAGCATACTATGTACACGTCCAAGACACCAAGACGCCAATGGTCCATAAACCAGATACTATACTATTTAACCAGACTACCTTAGGTAGGTAAAATCAGTACCCACGGGCTTTGAGAAAGATCAAGTCATCAAAATCATTACTATGTGCTAATAGTAGGTAATTGTTGACCTGACGCAAGGGTCTGAAACTAACATGACTACTACTGATGAATATCAGCTCTGTAGCATAACATCGTGTTGGAATTTAGATGCATAAAAAACATCCACTTTCCGTTGCTCCCCGCGTCTACCAGACTTCTCGCTTCGGGACGCGTCAGATTTTGGCGTCTTGCTCGCTGGCTCGTCGGGGGAAACGGTTGGTAACGGAAGGTAATACATTGCACCTCATGTTAACACACGTCTACTATAGTTAGTCGCCGAACACCAAGACCGATCGCTACAATAGCCTCACGAAAACCGAAAACCCCAAGCAACCTATGAGTATGAAAAGCCCATGCATCGGGACAAGATGTGACAAGGTTAGGTATTGGCGAACTCGGGACGCCACACCGATATGTGCTACTCACGATCACCGTGATGTTGTCAGCCCCCTTTTCGAGGTGAGATATCCCGCAGCTGAGCAATTGTCATAATATATTTTTCATCTATTGATACGCTACCATCTCTCGCTACTATCTCTCAAAACCCGGATTATTACCAAAGATCTCATGTTACCTAAAGAAGAGCCCATGTCTAGCCTGTCATTATGATACAATTCATACATCAAGACTGAGCGTGTTGGCGTTCCGGCATGAACCGAGAAAGACATGGTTAGGTCCCTAAAGCATGAATCGCGTCCCAAACAGCTGGAACCAACAACCAAAGCGCTAGCAGCGATTACGTATCCCTCTTAGTGTATCAACACCGCAGAGTGGGATGGATATCAACGCCGCGTCGTCGCAAGACAACCTTCTTGCCCCTTCGGGCCGAACCAAGTCAAAAGCAGAAGTATTCTGGAAGACCTCGACTTGCCTAATTTAGTATTCGGTCTCTATCGTCTTGCGGGAATGGATGGCACCATTCTGAAACAGCACGAAGAGACAAGACTCGAAGAAAAATGCATCGTTATCGTGACGTCCAAGACTGATAAGAATCAGGACCATGTAATTGATGATTGATGCTGCCGTGGCATTTCGGTTTCGTTTCGACGTGCGTTTTCAAATATCAAAATCAAAATATCGAATCTAGACTACGACGATATTATAGAGCGCCGCGCCAGCCACTGCGTAATAAATTGCTATACCACCTCGCTATTCCTTCTGGCCTCTGTCGTGGTTTCACAAGACCCCTAATATCATGCGAGGAGCAGAAGATGACATTGTCTATTTTCTCGTCGCATTTCCCTACTATGTCAGGCGGCTCAGCTCTTCTTTCAGTTCTTCCGTTGGCGTAAAGCAATCTAACGACAAGACTATCATATACTTCGTATCACTGCCATGTAGTAAGTGATCTTTAACCTCAGACAGGTCGAACAGACGGGATCTCGTGGCCCGATTTCACACCAGCGCATGAGATGAGAGTGTGTGTCGCATGCGTTGAGGGCCACTCCATCTCTAGTTCAGGATGCCTTCCAATTTCATCAACACGCAGGTGGTCGCATTGCATCTTTTACCCCATTACAACTGCATCGCTGCACTGTCTCTGAAGTTGTCACGTTCGGCAAGTTTCAGATAAGTTGACGTTACTATCGATTAATTACGAATACATTACAATCATCGCTTGGGAAAATCACCTACATTATCTTACATCGGCTGAACCACGTGGTTTCAAGAATACAACAATATTTCCAAAGTCTCGCTTACTGGAGGCTCCAAAGTAGACATGGACGACGACGGACGACATCGTGTGAGGCCTTAATCGATCTCGATCCACATCCAATCAGGTGCGCATTTACAGTAGAATACTTCTAGAGCTACCTAGGAGGTAGGTACCTGGTATTAACGAATTTAGTAGTGAAAAGAATCTACGAACATTCGTTTACATACAAATATCGTACGTTAGTTGGCAATGCCACCCGCCCGTCGGACCAAAATCTAGCTGCCGCAACTAGTAGTAGCGGCCGCCTCTATCGACTTGGACGTCGCTATAACACGCATCACTAGCGAGATATTCAAAGCCAGGTCATAGAATACAATGGTGGTTATTATAGCGGCACTCCAGACTATGATATATCTAAGGTTACTAGCAACATATCGAATGTGAGTTGAGCCAGTTTTCAACTGCAACAATTTAGGCAACATCTGTCTAATACATGTCTTTGGTCATAACAGCCAGATTTCACCTTCCCCTTACTGTGTATATTCCTACTTAGTACACCTACTTAACCCCCATAGTAATAATAGGCAGTCGTATATGTTGTATCGTGAAAATTCTTTACATAGTATGTAAATCGTTGACCTATACCACACACAGCATATAGAGCTATTTGACATCATGTCCTATCTTCATCCATCCATTATATGACGACACAGCGATACACGGCCGGCTACTTAAGATCTACGTCGCATTAAGCTTATCTGAGACAAAAATGTCTTGCTGGTATCTCGGTAGTTAATGGCATAGTGAGAGGTAGTGCTTTGGGGGTTCACTAACTATTTCGAAGATCTCTTGTTCGTCCGCTCGGTCATCCGGTCTCCCGCGACGATCTTCAGATATCCGAAACCGTATCCAGATTCAACCGACGTTGATACCCCCGTCTCTTGGTCGGATCTAGCAACCGAACTTCCTTGATCGGTATCCAGCCTGCGAAAAACTCTTACTCCCAAAACGATTCACTTGGTAAAAATCAAGTAGCATGGCTTGTGGGACAGAGACATCCATCAGGTGGATAACTCCAACCACCTTACAAGACATACCGGAAAGCCATCTTCGCTACGCGCTACCTAGGGTATGTACCAGGCAACTGGTTGAAGAGGAGACGCTAGTATGCCACGATACTAACCACTCGTCTCGGATGTTTTCCGCGTCTCCAACAGAACTACAACCCGCGAGCCCTAACATTGGGACTATTAAGAGGGCCTGGAGGGCTCGATAACCAACTTATCTGACTCCCTGCCTACATCCTAACCTTCTTACCTTGGTACCTAATGTACCCCGGACATCGCTCCGTCTGGGACCGTCAAAAGTGAGGAGACATTCCCAACACTAGGGAACGCGAAAGCCTAAAGGCGCCCAATAAGATCGGCAGCGGATAAGTACAGTATGTCGCATGCGCAAGCAATTACCACAGACAGTGAATCACGTCTGAGCGCGCCCATGCGACTGCAGTCCAGCGCTCGGGCGGAGTTCATTAGGTAGATGCGGATAGCGTAGCATCGTGTGCTGCTACCAGAAACGCTTCTAGAGCGCACAAGGCTCTCGTAGTTCCCATGTATGTACGCCGTCGTCATCGTCGCACGGTCTTTGCACACCGGGGCGAGGTTGCGAGAGGGCAACCCAACCGGCCGGTCTGGCGAACGCAAATATGTCTTAGTCTCCGCGACACCCAGTTGGTTCAAGGGGGCACAGCGAGGTGAAGGGACTGCAACGCCTCGTTCATGTAAGGTTCGGGGCGCAATCGAAATGTACTACCTACAACATGTAAATGCGCATGTACATACGTACCCTCGGCACCCCAACACCGATCCTTGCTGCAGGTTTTCTAACAACCTCCTTCTTGCGGAACGGGCCCCCCGGTCCAGGTCTCACCGGACCGATTGAGATGGGGAATCCTGGTGTTAGGAACGCGGGCAAGGGGTAGGTAGGGAAGGGCGGGGGCGGATCATCGCCACCAACTGAGACAGAGCTCTCCTAACAGGTTCAGTTACTAGCTATATCGATTGTCAGACGGAAAACTCGAGGGCTCTTCGGAAACGTGACGTCGTACGGCTCAAAAAGAAAAAGTAAGACATATCAGGCAATTGAGGCAAAGACGACCAACAACTCAAGGCGGTTCTGGCTATCTTGATGGTGTTGAGAGTCGTAAATGGAGAAATTAAGACTACTAATTAGCACGAAGCATCCAACTTCTCACGTGATGTAACATCACCGTCCTTCGAATGAGGCAGCCTAGCTTCCTAGGAAGCTGATCTACGACGCTCTACTAGGCTAGGAAGACTTGTTGGACCATCATGAGATCATAAGTCAGAATGCGCTCTTCTGATAAACTGGTGGATATCTCTTGGGAGGGCTAGGTAGAGATCAGGACGTCCAATCCTGTATGACTTGATCAAGTATCGACGACCTTAGACAACTAAAGTAACTCGCGCTTTGCGGTACCAAATGGATATCTGTAGAGTGGTGTCAAATCATTTCCATGCTACTATTTAGAAGGCCTAGGTAAAGTTTTACGCTGTTATTCCTCATCGTCTTATATCTCACAAGCCTCATGATATTCACTAGGTACCATCTGTCCCTAATTAGCGAGAACGACCTACCGGCGAACCTGTAAAATTAACTAAAACCTACTTATTTTATTTACACATATCTTAACTAATTTTACTTTATATAACATAAGATTAAAAATTCGGAGTAAATATTAATTAATTTACTTAAATATAAAGTTTAAAATTAATTAATTATATAATTATTAAAAATTAAAATATAACTTTTAATATAAAATATTAATTTTTAGTTTTTTATAAAAATATTATTTTTTAAATATAAATTTAAATAACTTTATTAAAATTTAATATAACATTTTATAATAAAAAGATAATAATTAAAATTATTTTAAATATTATTTAAAATAATATTTTTATTTATACGGTATTTTTTAAATATATAATTTTTTAATTTATTATATATTATTAATTTTATAAATAACCATTTATAAAAGTTTTTTAAAACGTTTAAATATTAATTTATAAATAAAAAAAAAAACTTATTAAATAAATTATTTATTAAAATTTAATAAAACACGTTTTTAATTATAATATTATATATTTAATTATAAAAAACCTAATAAATTTAAAAAAACTTTTAAATAAAAATTAATTTAAAGTTTTTATTTGTTAAAATTTATTTATATATATAAAAATAAGTTATAAAATTAAAGTTATTAAGTTTAATAATTTTAATTTTAAAGTTATAAAATAATATTTTAACGTTAAATAAAATAAATATAAATAAATAAAGCTTAAATTAATTTTTAATATAAATAAAAAAAATATTATAATTAAATATAATAAAAAAGTTATATTTTTTTTATATATTTAATTTAATTAATTAATTACGATATTAAAAATTAATAAATTAATTTTAAAAAACTTAATATCTAAAAGATTTTTTATAAAAAACCTATAAAACTATTTTTAAATATTTTTTATTAAATATATAAATGTTATAAACCAGCTTTTTAAACTAAATATAATTTTTAAAAAAAAAATTATATAAATAAGTTAATTTAAAAAGTAATTTAAAATTATAATTAATTAATATTATATAATATTTAAAAATAACTAAATAAATAATAAAATTACTGTTAAATAATTAAAAAATATATTTATTATTAAAATTAAACTTTTATTAAAATTTTTTTATAAAATATATTTATTAATATTTAATAGTTATAAAAGTTATATATTAGTTAATATATTAATTTTTTTAACTTTAAATGTTATTTTTTTAATTTTTTTATTTTTTTTTAATTCTTTATATATTAATAAAAATAAGCCTTAAAATAAATTTATATTTATTTATTTTTTTAATAATATTTACTTATATTTTTTATTAGTATATATTTCTTATAAATTTTAATTATTAAATAACGGTTTTTATAATATTTTAAAATTTATTTATTATTAAATTTTAAATAAATTATTTATAATAATTAATTTTAATTTTATAAATAAACTTAATTTTTTATATTATTATTTAAAAGTTAAAATAATTATTTTAATTATAAAAAATAATAAATCTAGTTTTAAAATAATAAAAAATTAGTTAATTAATTATTTTAAAATGTTATAATATCTTAAAATTTAATTAAATAAAAAAAATATTAAAAAGTTAATTTAATAAAATTTAAATATTTATAATTTCGCGATATTAATTTTAATGTTATATATAAAACGTTATATTTAAAATTTATTTAAAATATTAAACTTAAATGTTTATAAAACATTTAAAAATATAATAAAATTATTTAATTATTAAACAATTAAACTAACTTTTAAAAATCGAAAAATATTTATATTTAAAGTTTAAATTAAATATAATTAAATTAAAAAACATAAAAAAGTTTTTAATTTTAATAAAAAATTTATTATTATTATTAAAATATTTATAATTAATAATAATATTAATAAATAAGTTAAGATAACTTAATTATTTATTATTATTAAAAATAAAAAAAAAAAGCAAGATTTTAAAAATATAAATAAAAAAAATTATATTATTATATATATATTTTTTTAAAATATACGTTTTAATAAAGTAATTTAAACTTCGGTTAAATATATTAATTAATTAATTAATTTTATTTTTATTTATAGTAATTATATATTTTTATAATTTTTCATAGATTAATTAAAGTTTTAAAAAATAGGTGGGTTTTGGTTAATTTTACAGGTTCGCCGGTGGGTTGTTCTCGCTGGTCAGGGACAGATGGTAGACGGTGTTTCACATGATATTGCAGGAATTGACTTAAGTCCTGAGGCATAATCATTGCCATAGGTGTGACTTTGTATACGCATTAGGTAGGCAACGTAGAGAGTGTGGTGATCAAGTCCTGTTGTCTCCCGTTATTCAACCTTGGACAGAGTCTCCACATATAGGGCAATAGATCGCATCTGCCGTTATATAAGAGGCTTCAATTATTTGATTCCAACAATAGCAGAAAGAAGCAATTTAGGGTCTCTTTCGTACATTGGAAGAGGGGAAAAGGAACGAAGAAATTTGCTTTTCTGTGTCCGAACCCATAACTCGAGTCCAAGAAAAGGAGAATTGAAACATTCACATAAGGATATAAATTTCACACGCGTCTAACAGAGGCAAGGGAGATAGATTATTGATTGACTACCTAGGTACGTAAGGTGCAACTAGGCTTGTCCGGCGACTTCTCTCACTTCTTAGCATAGTCCCTCGCGCGGTCGAGGTTGAAGGCGGCGCTGATGAGGGCCAGGTGGCTGAAGGCCTGGGGCGTGTTGCCGAGCTGCTCGCCGCTGCGGGCGATCTCCTCGGAGAACATGGACAGGTGGTTCGAGAAGCTGAGCATGTTCTCGAACAGGTTCACGGCCCGCTCCAGGTACCCCGACTCGTACACCGCCGCCCTCGTCAGCGCCTCGACCAGCCAGAATGTGCACATGCTGAATGCGCCTTCGTGCCCGCCCACGCCTAGACGGATTGTTAGCGGAGGGCGAAGGAGGAGGTAGGAGGCAGATATAAGGAAACTTACCGTCGTTAGAAAGCTCCGTGTTGTAGCGGTACACCAAGCCCGCGCTCGTCAGTCCGCCTTTGTCCGGCTGGAGAAGGATTCGGTCGACAGTGTTGAGGAAGCGGGGGTCGTTAGGCGTAATAAAGAAGACGAGGGGCGCTATCAGAATTGAGGCATCGAGGGTGGTGTTGTTCTCGTAGCTTTGGACGAAGCTATCCATCTCCGTGTTGTATCCTATTTTCCGCGTGCCTAGTTAGCTCTGCTAACCCCTGGCGATCAAGATAATTTAAGGGAGTCTGACCTTTCTCCATCACCTCCTCATAGATCGAATCTCGAGCCTCTAGCCACCTTGCCCGGTTAGGACAGGGCAGGCACCTCTTGTCAGCGAGCCGAAGGCCGCGGTCGAATGCCACCCACAACATCACTTTCGAGTACACGAAGTGCTGCTTATGGTTGCGAACTTCCCATATGGACATGTCAGGCTCTAGAACATCCACAGTTAGTAATTAATTCGCTCTGACGGGAATATTCAACATACGATCGAGTATGGTTAGGACGTGGTCTGTCTTAAATGTTAGCCCCTGCGTTGTTGGAATTCGAAGCTTCCGACCAAGTGACTCACCGAGCATCTTGCGGACAGACACCCAAGTATCCCACGATATAGGCTTCCCATACTTGTTGTATAGATATATAGCATCCATAAGTTCGCCGTAGATATCGAACTGCTTATGGAACGCGGCCCCATTACCAATTCGAACCGGTCTACTACCCTTGTATCCGTCTAGATGGTCGAGTTCCACTTCAGGTATATCGGTCTCACCCCTGATAGTGAACATGATGGGCAAGTCGCCGCCCTCTGTCGTAGTCTTCCGGACTAGGTCACTGATAAACTCCATGTAGGCATCGCCTTCCTCCCTAAAGCCCATCCGTAGCAGGATATAAATGGTGAAGCTAGAGTCGCGAACCCAGGAGAAACGGTAATCCCAGTTGCTGTATATACTTAGTCACCGACGCTTTGTTAACTCTCTGGGATGTGCAGTGACACTTACCGTACGCCACCGACGGCTTCTGGTATCGAAAATGTGGGAGCCGCAACGATGGCCCCGGTTGGTTCGTAAGTCAGCATCTTCAGTATCATGAAGCTTCTCATAACTACCTCGCGCCAGGCACCTTTGTAGCTGCTCTTAGAGAGCCAGTTAGACCAGTACAACTGCGTATCATGCTGCCGCGAGTCCAGAATCGCGCTCGTGATGTTCTCCGTCACATGATCTGGAATATCTTCGCGGAGGACGAAGGAAATGGCCTGGCCTTCTTGCAGGGTGAAATTGGCGACGACCCCTTCGCCTTTCATGCCCTTTTTCTGCACCTTCCTGAAGACGAGATTCGGACAGGCACTCGAATCTGCCCCGCCGCAATCGACTGTCACGTCCAGCTGAAGCTTCAGGCTCTCGCTATGGAAAGTGACAGTCTTGCTTTGCGGGCTGTCCGTTGCACGCACGGTTTGAAGTATAGTGGTGGTGTGAGTCTCCCTGGCGTAGTCGAAGGCGGGGAAAACGTCGACGTCTTCATCTACATCAGCAGACTGTCACTAGTAAGGGGCGCGAAGGACGACAGACCGAGTGACATCTGACCGCGAATGCATTCGACTCTTCGGACCAACCACTTCTTGAGTTCCTCGAACACGTTCTTGGTCTCGCGGTAGGCATTGTGCTTATACCTGGTAGACAGAACAGTAGCTTCCTTCGGGCGCGGGAAGAAGTCTACAACATCAACGACGCCTTCTTCGCTGATGTACCGGGTTTGAAGAATGGCTGCCGATGGGAGGTATTGCTGCTTGGTAGTGCACGACGCGGGATCAGGGGGGGCAACGCTGAAGTAGCCCCCCTTGTCTTTGTCAAGGAGACGGCAGAATACGGATGGCGAGTCAAAGTCTGGCCTATAACTAAACTTAGCCCATGTTCTCCTATCTTAGAGTGACAGCTAGGCTCAGTTTCTCCAACGATGGTTATTGCCATCAAGACATGGTTGCAGAGGAGTCTTGACTCCCAGTGCCTGTATCATGGTAGAACATTTCCCTCTTGGGATGGCTAACGGAAAGGAGGGGGTTGTCAAAGTTGGGTAACACCCCTGAGCTGAGTTATAAGAGCTAGGAATATAATAAACCCACCAACACATAAAATCTGATTGGAGCGCATTGCTCTCTTGTTAGCTTCTGAAACCCTGAATCTGGGGTTGACCACTTCTGCGACTTGGATAATGGGATCTTGTACCTACCTACGCTTCCATCCATGCTTACCAGTGCACAGGTCCTCATGTTTCCGATCATCCCATAATTCTCGATCGGAAGATATCCCGCAACATCTCTCGTAGAGACGTTGAGGGTATTACAGTTAGCGTTAGCCATTTCCAAGGATGAAGACGTGTACTTGTACTTGACTACAAGAATAGGCGCTTAGGGGGTTTCGAGCTGCCTCCTTTTTGCCTAAGAAAATCTAATAACAAGTGAATATTAAATATTTTTACTTCAAGGTATTCATCTAGTCTGGTCGGTTCAAAAACTTATAGAGCTGTACACGTCAATGTCTTGAATAATGGAGCTATGTTGGTTGCGGAGCTCTTCTAAGGTATCTATAGGCTTGACATCATACAAAGTCATCCGAGGTTCCCGATTTGCAGAAGCTCGAAGCTCCTTTGAGCTGGAGATAACCTGGGGTTGCGCCATTCCTAAAGTGGCTAACGGTAACTCCGGATGTGATTATGTAACATGGCGTTTAGGTATACATCCTTCTTCAACCTGAATGCACAATTTCTGGTAGGTTAGGTATAATTCGTATAGATGCTTGGAATTATTAGACGATTTCGTCTGCCTATATCTTGACCGTGTAGTTTTCATACGTCATTTGGGTTCGGCATTGTGGTTTTAAGAGGAGTAATCTCGGCGTATTAGAGGTGAAGGAGTCGGGAAGCATGGTCGAGGTCACATCGTTTCTTAGAGCCTAGACCCTGAACAGTTCCCCTCAATATCAACGGACGATCAGATCTGCAGCTCGATAGGCATGGAGTTCCGGACTGAAGCCAAAAAGAAACCGCATGACGACGGCTTTGCTAAATGCGAGAATTGTAAGAGTAAGTCTGATTCGGTGCAACCACATCTCGAAAAAATAAAATAGAAAATAAAATAGAAAATAAGAGGGTCCAGAGACGGGACCGGAGGGTCTCGATAGGGTTTAAAGTTCTGAGGAAGCAAGTAACCTTAGACCCAAGACCCAAAAATAGAATCGACTCACTTTTTTAGGGGGCGATGGTTGGCTAGATCGTACCTAGGTGCATTCGTATATCTTACCCGCTTTTGATGCTTACGTTAGCTGCCTATACTACATTCGCTACAATTCCCGTGCTGGAGATGGCTTTCGTCGGTGTCATCTAACTCTCCAGTCGCCAAGGTTGCGGCCCGTTGGTTAGGGGTACCGGGGGTGATGTTGAAACTTCACGATGTGATATTAAGGTTGTTTTACCATCGAGCCTCTCAGGCCTCTCTGCCTTACAAGTTCTTGCAGAGAGAGCCAACCTGTGACATAATACATGTGATAAACCCTGCCCTGTATATTTCTGGATTTGCCAAGCCTATCTCACGTACGTACCCGAGATCGACAGGCCAGACTATTGGCCAAGATCCAACATTGTCGACACGACTTCTCTCTCATGTAACATTTCATCTCCTGCTCGCAACGTGGAAGCCAAGCGCTAGAGTATGTGCCCGGGGACTGCGCAGTACAGTCATTAAACACAAACAACGAATTGTGTGAATTGTGTGAATTGTGCTAAGTTATAAGTGACGGATCGATTACGTTAACAATTGGAGGCCGATGTGGCAGGAATGGGTAAAACATTTGACGTTTACAGGCGGTCGATCTCCCCCTAAGGCTGCTGTAGTTTCAGCTGGGGTATAGGTGTGAAAAACTGGGGACACACTTTGATACTGTATTGTACAACGCGGAGTACCGGCGCATCGCCTAAATTAGGCACATTTTGAAGAAGCATGTAGGGTAGCAGCGAGCGAAACAGGGCTAAAGGTGGGCTAGCCTAGCGTTAATATTCGTTTGGACGGAGCTGACATTGTTAAGTGCAGGTGCTGTAAGTGTATTATACCGTAGTACCTAGGATATACGTGCAACTGCAATCAAGCCCTGACCACACGCAATTGATGCTCCGCCCCAGCACCTGAACACCCCCTATCGCAAAGTATTCGCAAGGTATTCGCAAGGTATTCGCAAGGTATTCTACCTGAAAAAACTCCCCATCCTTCTACCCTTACTCAAATCTGCCGCGTCACCTTCTTTTTCTTTGTCGACCTCTTCCTATTTTCTCTTTTCATTGGCTCCCCGCTCAAAATACTTCAAGCCGTGCAACAACGCGGCCCGTGAACGAGAACGCCTAGCAGTGGTCGGTCTTCCCGTCCTCTCCCCTCTCCTCGGATGTACACGATTATGCAAACGCTACGCAAACAAAACCTCCATTGAAATGGCCTAACACCATCCCAACGCATCGTGAACCCGTCGCTTTTACCTCGCTGGCCTGCCCCCCTTGGCCTGCCTTCCGTCCGAGGTCACCAACCTATCTGCTATGTCCTCAACCCAGCCGTCCACCGTGGACGAGAAGCCGACCGTCGTAAGCATTAAGCATACGCCTCCAGCCTTCGACAGACTTCCCGGCGAGATCATCGAGCAGTAGGTTCTACTCTCTCTGTTTTTAGGGGGCACTGGTCGTTAACATGATACTACTATAGGATACTCCAGCTAACAGATCCCGACTCGTTCGCATCTCTCGTCTTGCTTAATTCAAAATGGAGACGCGTTTCTCAGCAAGCACATCTTTACGCACATCACCTCTCACGATGCGAATCCTACGCCGCTAGTAACAGCACCGTGCCTGCTCCGACCCAGGATGCCGATAACTTGCCTCAGCTGCGGCGCTTGTTCGCCCGCGAGGTTAAGAGGAATCTTTTCGAGGCTTACCTGCGACCCAAGACCACTACCATAAAGTTGATATCAAATTGCATCGGCTCGTCCTCAGCCCCTGGTGGCGAAGGAATGCAGTTCAGCCCATCTCCTAGGGGCCACCATCTGCTCGCCTATAACTCGTCCCGAATATTTGTTCTCGATGTCAGGGAATCCAAGATAGCTGTGAAGCGGGAGTTTAAAATACTGCGCCGCCCTGCAGCTGCATGTGTTCTGGATGACGGTAGTCTTCTCGCGGTTTTGTCGACTGACATGCAGATCGATCTATATGACTTGAGCAAAGCCCCCCCGCGCCGAATGCAGTCGCTCATCCTTGATCACGCCCCTCGCGCGATCGCGCTGTCCCCTTGTGGAAGCGTTTTAGCAGCTGCATACGAGGGCGGCATTGAGGTGTCATCCATCAGCCCTGGAGCTCTACCAACGGACCGGAGAGCAGTCAAATGTGATGGAGTTGATTCTCTTGCCTTCTCGTTCGATGGAACGCAACTATTAGGAACAACTACAACATCTTATACACCTAATACTGTTATTCTAACAGCGCCTTATTACGACCCTGGGGCCCAGATGTCTGAAGAGAATAATATTAGTGCGCTATGGACTACTTCTATACTCTTTCCGAACACGAGCAGAGATTGCAGCCATGCTGTGTTGCTACAGGAATCAAGCTCCATGGAGGCGACTTGGACCTTTACCTATGACCGAAGCTTTGAAACGTTCCGTGCTGTACGGATCGACGACCTTCGCAATGGAACGACTTATTTCACGGGACCTGTCCCTACCGCATCCTCTCCTGGGCCGTTATTGCCATGTACCTTACCCGCTGCAAATTACCAGGGAGACCTCGTCTCGGCTGGATTTGAAGGGAATGATGTCTGGTTATACGGTATACCTGAAGATTTGGAGGCCATCCCGGAAGCCAATCATGCGGCAACATTCGATCCCAATGGACCGCCTTCGCTACAACGTATGAACAGTGGAGTTTCGGTGCGCTCGCCGTCACGAGTACAAGAGGCAAATGGCGGCAGGGTTCCTCAATGGCAGATACTCTGTGACAAATTCCGCAATACTTTCGTAAGTGGGCGCAAAATCACACAGATGACTGGTGTGAATACTGTCAAGTGGGTCTCCGAATTTGGCGACACGTCTTTCGAGGAACGCCTAATCGTTGCTGCTCGTGGTGTTATGCCTCCTAAACTCGTGACCGAGGAAGACGGCATCGACTTTGTGGATGGTGGGAGAATTACACTACTCGATTTCAACTATAGCCCGGTAAATGGCGAAAAGGAAGAAATCACTATTGAAGTCGGAACAAACGAAGCCGAGGTCTTGGAAGAGGAACATCGTGATATCGACACAGAAGTTGCTATTGTGAGAAGGAGAACCGTTGCTCAGCGGAGAGGGAATAGGAATAGTATGATGCCCGCACCAGCGACATCATCATCTCGACAAGTTGATGTTCTCTTTCGTCCATCAACCTCCCATAACAACGAGATGGAAGATCCTCTAGTGCCGCGGCCTATGGCGACCGCACGCCGTGGTTCTAGTGCCGCGGTAGCGCTCCATGAGGTGGAAGATGTCTCTTTAGAAGAGGCTCAGGAGGCTCTCGATGCCCCATATGCTCACGCCAACCCACGGTCTGGAACGACCTTGCGCCGCGCCGCAACAGCCGCTGCTGTAAATCGCCGGCGGAATCCACAACCAGCTACGGCAGGCCCAGTTGAGTATAGACGTGCCGATGGAAGGGCAGAACATCCACATGAAAGCGACGCTGACAACTGGGTACCTCCCCCTCCTCCATATACTAAAGAGGACCCTGGTGATCTACCTGCCTTCATGCGCCACTCAGCAATTTCTGGCGTTGGGATATCGTCAAGTAGCACTGATTCTATCCCCCCTGTTCCTCCTCTTCCATCATTCATTACGCCTGTTCCTTCTATGCCGTATATTCCGCCTGTCCCTCCGCTGTCACATGCGGCATCGGGATCAAATTCTGGTCGTCCAGAGCTTCCTCGCCTCCAGACCTCTCCTTTACGAGAAAGGACATCTCGTATGTCTTGGAACCCTAGTACCCCGCAACATACAGCAAGCCATTCTACGAATATTAGTAGGTCCGCTGCCCCAGGAGGGAGCTGGTCGCACAGACCCATATCGAGCCCTTCTTTCCCGCAAGATAGCCGCTCTCTATATAACTACGATGACGATGATATCTACGATGTGTCTCCGGTCGGGTCGCCTTCCCGGGCTACAAGCTCCCACGTCTCGCAGGGTCCAGTAACGTCAAATGTAACTCCAGAGCGGCGTAGTCCATACCAGCCATCCACTGGACCGCAAACGTCAGCTACAGAATACCCACCGACCTCGTCACAGCCGCATCCAACTATTGTAGATTCTCGCCCGGGTTCGGCTCATCCGCATGCTTTTAACTTTTCTACTCCGTCTCCTATGGCCAATGTTACGAGATGGAACGATGGACAAAGTGGACCAAGTCCCGTCGTCGGGAGGGTCCCAAATGCCCATACATGGCCGAGAGCGCCTCCCTCATCAGACGCAACCTCGTTAGCTGCTCTTAGCGGATATCCTCGTTCGGCGCCTGCGACGCATCAGAATAATGAGGATATCATATCGTCGTCTCTCCCCCCTGCACCGCATCCAGATCAGTTAGCGCGTCTACACAGGAGACAGGACAGCGCTGGTGCGCCTCGTCCCGCATCAGGAAGCTTCCAGTTCCCACGGGTACCCGTCGGCGGTCGAAATGGACAACCTCGTGATTCTAGACGATATAGTGGGATTCCGGAAATATATGCTCCAGCACCAGTCCCTGATCAGCCGCTTATTATCAGCACACCGACTGGCGTAACAGGTGCATTTGACGTTCCCCATCAGTCGGATGCGCATAGTCAACCTGTAGAATCAGTGTTACACGCACCAGTTCCTCGTCATCCCAGGCCAATGTCAGGAGTCAATCTACTGCGACCCACGGTTGAGCGTCTAGAGACTATCTCTAGCGTTGGAGAGCACCCACCAGGACCACCATCCTCACAGCTCACCTCTACATCACTGCGCCATCATACTAGCCTCACCCGCCGGCAGAGTCGTGCTCGGAGAGGGGCGCTCAAGAACATACGTGATGCGAAGGCTCGAGGCTGGATGGGAAAGAGAAATAAGAAGAAACAGGACACTTGGACAGATGTAAGTTGGGCCGAAGCGGCCCCTAGGCCCCAGCCTAAGGACAGAAAGTGCACAGTGATGTAAAACAAAGCGAGTATTGTGCGATAAGGAGAGAGGCGTATATGTTGGATTAGGGTACACATCTCGAAATGGGGTTTCTTTTAAATATTTAGCCAAGCCCGTATGGCTATCGCTTTTCTTGGACGATATACCCTTTATCTACGACGAGGTATCTATTTTCGCATTTACGACTGGAGACGAAGAAAAATAATTTCATTTTTTGGGGTCGGATATTAACTAGTTCTTGTCGACTGGAATACTGGGCAGTCACCAGTATGCATCCACTCGCTTGATTTTTTTTTGGATAACTTTTGGAGAAAGGGGGGAATACCAAACGCGAGAAAGCGTATATGATACCAAATCTATTATTACTCTTAGGTGATCAGATTAGAAATGGAAGTGAGATAAAGAGGTGTGTATCACATCACGACTAATTATCACTATATTCGTGCTTCTGGGTAACTTGGGTTTAAATGCCATCCTTCTTAGGTTGATCTAAGAGACGTTTTCAGGCCTTTTAGCTCTGTTGGTTTACGGTTATATACCCGTGTCGGTTTTGAAAGCGTTGGTCTGCCTATTTTTTATCATGATGCTCTTCTCCCCTTAACGCGGGCTGCGGCAAACCGAGTTCTCAACAGATCCCATTGCCTTCCGCCAAGCTAGGTTCGGGGGCAAGATTAGGAGAAAATAATATGACTATAATCAAGACATCTTAATTGCCTCCGTCAATCATGTTGCCATCGACTAAACAAGTTTCAGCACCTGTTTATCACATTTCTCCAGCCAGGCAAGACTGACGCCGAGATCCACATAGCCCACCCTCTCGAACTTATTCTCCTCCCCATCAGCTACTTGACATAGTATTATACCGCGGAAACTACCCGTGCCCTCTTCGTCCATACTGTCATCACTGTCCTTGCAGCATCTCCCTAAAACGAGAAGGAGATACCGTTTCGACTCATACGCATAGGCGTAGTCCTCAAAGTATTGGAAGCTATTGTTGCCTTCAATGGTCCCCCGGACGAATCCTGGGCCGTCCTCGGCTCTGTCAAAACTGGCAAAGCTATCTATAGGATACTTTCTGGGATACGTTGTTTCTTCGACGAACTTGTCTTCGTGGCGCACGGCTACTGGCGATGTATATCCTTGGACTATGGCATGGCCTGCTTTGATTTGTCCGTAAGGATTACTCGCGTCGCAAAGACAAATGTCGTACTCGAGCAGCTGAAGCCTAAATTTATCTGATCTGAACTTAGAGCGTTGAGGATATCTGACCGGCGCTACCCAAGACCACGAGGGCGCATGATACGACGGCGATCGACTTCTCTTCGACAGTGATGTCCAATCCAATCCACGAGGGAAATCATAGCTCCATAAACCAGCAAGATATTCGCCAGGTAACGCTGTATGGATGCGCTGTGCCAGGCCCGAAAACGCAGGCAACCTGTCCGAGTCATAGGTGAGCATTCTAGAGGAGTAGGCTTGCACCATTTCGTAATACTCGTGAAGCAACTCCCTTGTCTCAACTGGGGATGTGGGCGGCTCAACGAGAAGACTTCGATATAAGAGAGATGAAATTGCGCGGTATTTCTGATCGGGAGCCCTGCCTCCGCGTGCGAGACCATCCCCAGACTCGAAACCATCAGGGCACTTCCAGTATATCTGGCGACTGCCGTACAACAGCTGCCGCGGCGATAATAAGGACTCCTGGAGCGCCCAGCCACGCGAGGTTAGCGGGCTGTGGCCGTCGAGGCTCGTAAGGCTCTCTTGCTCATCGATTTTCTCCAGAGACACTTGGCGGCTTTGGTCGCCGCCTGGGTGTACGTTTAACCGAACGGATCTTGGTTTAGCGCCACGCCTTAGGATACCACTGGTGCTCTTCGCGGATGAGAGCGCGGATATGGTGAGAGTAGAGTTAGAATAGAACCGACCCATCTTCTTGAACTCTTGTTCCCAATCCTGTTTCGAATCCTGCACGATACAGAGACAATCGATCCAGAGATAGCGGATACCTAATTCGCGGGTAATGATGACAGCATCGCGAAAGTTTGCCGGTAAATCATGGAGAGAAATGCCTTCCTGGAACGGTTTCAGGGTCTTCGTGGTCAGGACATGCGGTATGTTACCGCCCCAGCAATGGCTGAGCGTGACATACTGGGCAGCTTTCCCTTGCGAGTGAATTATTCGGAGGGTTTTGGCATTCTTGCCCACCCCGACGTCGATAACTCGAGTAGGAAGTTCGGGGAGATTATGCCAAAGGCAATCCGGATGGGTTTCCTGGCAATCTTTCAGCCACGCTCTAGCTATGTCATGGTTGGACTGGGACCCAAGATCGGGATCAGTGTGAAACCGCCCGATTCGGTATTTCCCAACAAATATTTCCTCTTCTTAATTAAGGGTTAGTTAACAGTGTGGCTACGTGATGAACACCTAGATATCGTACCTCGGGGAGTGGTGAGCGGGACTTGTAAAGCGCTGCTCCACGAAAATCGCCCATCGTCGCTGCCGCTCTTGAATTGTATCCCAACCGTATCAATTACATGAGTCTCCAGCCCAGCACGATAATCAGTACGCGGGTTTTCGATGAGAATGTTCACGTCTATTTTAGGGAAGGTAGGCATCATATCCTTTTTCCACTTCTCGTAGTTAGGCGTCTCTTCGAAACACTCTAACAGCAGCATGCAAAGGTCACAGCCGCTGCTTACCGATGCTCTCGGGTCGTCTAATGATTCGTAAGATGATTCCCACGTAACACCGAAATTTTCTTCGTCGAGGTCAAACAGATCACGGATTGAAAGAGTGGCACAACGCTGACATCGTGGTGCCGCTTGAGTGGTGATGGACATCAAATATCTATGAATGCGCATAGCAATGAATACACAAATGCCATCGCGCTGGAGTGTAGTTGAGCAAGAATCATGAAGTGGTAAAAAGGGGTAGTATTGATCAAGGATGCTCAGGTCGAAAAGAGTGTACCTAGGTACAGTCGTAAGAGCAGCGCTGAAGTGTGCGTTGGCAGTTACATCTCTCAGGTACCTGATGAGTCAGCAGACCATCTGAGCTGACATATTCTCGCCATGATAATATTTCAAGACTGAAGGACTGTATTCCAGATGTGAATATCCCTATTAAACATCGCCTAGTCCAGGGCTGGGCGGAGTATGTGATCAAGGGCGCTATAGTTGATTTCACTCACAAGACACCGGTACTGAACATGGCGCTCTCGGCATCTAAAATCTCCAGGCAGCCGGGAGAGGGGCCAATATAATCGACGTATCAAGGAACAAACTAGGGGATAAACAGGATGGAGATCAATATTCAGCTGGAACAAGGGGATTGGGTATATGGGTTTGCCTTGATTTAGAGCTCGATACTAGACCACGGCTGCACGGCACGTCTGCAGTATGATACATAACGTATGGTCTAAATAGGGGCGTTTACTTGAATGAGTAACTTCTGTCATGGCTTACATAATATACGTTATGTAAGCGGACTGCTGTCGAAACCCTGGCGTTCCGCCAGGGGCATGTTTTCTTTCCTTTTGTTTACTTCGCGAAACAACAGTTCTTACACCTTGACAACTTCTACCTATTAATGAACAAACCAACGACGTGAGAGAGTCAAATCATCATATATCTCGGGAAGCTACGAGCAGTTGCTTGATTATTACTCATTGCTTGGTCGGCATTCTCAGTTGCAACTATCTTTTTTTGTCCCACCTCTTTTCTTTCATTCTCCCCTTTTCTCCGCATACTTAGTATAGTCGCCTGATTATCATCCAAATTTTCTATTTTATATCAGGCAGACACTCTTGCTCTTATGGGTCTCCGTAGCAGCCTCGCCTCCCATGATTCCGTGGACATACGATGAGCCGACCCAGTGATGGCTACCTGGCACTGGGCTGCCCGAGCTCGGACGCAGAATGAAGGGCCAATTTCCCCCGTCAAGTACCCAGACCTGATCTCCAATGGCCATGTCATTTGCGCCAAAACCCAGCAATCCAGTCTTGGTAATGAACATGATTCGGTGACACATATTCGCAAATATACTATAGCACACCTCCTCATCTTTCTGGCCAGTCCGGACAAATTCCTTTGCAAGAGCTATATCTTCTTGCTGAGCCTCACGTTCGGGTATAAATTCATAGTTGATGATTGTACCACCTAGCAATCCCCTCCAGAATGAGTCTGACCAGTTCTCTGGGCCGGTAGAGTCTTGAGGGTATTCTCGTCCCTGATAGAACTCCTCGGCAGTTCGATACCAGTCATTGATATAACTGATAGCGCTCTGATACGAGACGCCTGTGGTGCCAGGCACGTCGCTCTGGAGCTTTGTGCCGGTTATGGTAACTTCGTCGACCATGTAGCCCGACAGGGTTAGGGTGTTGTAGTTGGGATCGAACCGGAATAATTCCCAGTCAATTTCTTTGTTGCCACAAGCCCTATACTGATAGTAGGCGTGTATCAGATACCAGGATGCGCCGTCACCATCAACAGCAAGTTGGTGTTGGCCTCCGCCCACAGCAAAGTCACACGCCCAACTTGGGATATTTGGGGTATTCTCCGGTACGCCAGTGGCGTATACCAAGGATATCGGATGTAAGCTCTTGGTATTTTCAATAAGGTCCGCAGTGGCCATAGCAAAGAGGCTTGCTGGCTGAAGCTGATAGTCAACACACTCGGACCGTGGCAGTGTTCCTGACGGGAAAAGCCCGAGGATACCGTAAATCTTGTCCAGAGGGTTTGTTGCCCCGCGAAAGCTCCATCGGTATGCTGAATAAAGAGGTCCCTCTGAGCCGTTCTTCGAGTGTATTAGTCCGTTCGTCTGACCGAAGAGCCTGTTGAGAATATCGATATAGGGCCAAAACATTTCAGGAACAGGTTGAGAAACATAATTCTGACCAGCGTCGAGAATAGTTTCCCATGAAATGGTCAGCGGACCCCATAGCATACTGGCCTTCGAAGGCAGTATTGCTTCTTGCAGGGTCCAAACCCGATGCCACCAGGGGTTCTCCAGTAAGGCGATCGACCTCAATGCTTTCATAATATTAGGCAAGGTCTGCTCCGATATCGAGCTATAGGAGACGCCTATGTCTACGGGGCTATCCTCGTTAAAGTCGTTGAGGAAGTGAATGACGTCTAGAGCTGATGAGGCGTCGGATAGTTGGATGTCTGATCTAATTTCGCCAAACCAGAGAAGGCATTGTTTAGTCTTCGAATATATTTGGCGCATTAGGGGGATCTGATTAGCTTTCTCTATATTGTCATCTTGGTTGATGCATATTTGGTCGATCCAAAGAGTCCTAGTTTCCAAGAGTCTGATCCTTCTCAGAGCTGCCTCAAGGTTTTTCGTGATTGCGACATTCTTTCCGTCGACTTCAATCAGGGATGTGTTGCTAGGATCTCCCCATACGTATGAAACGGTTTCGTAGTCGGCGTCGGATGAAATGGGAACAACACGAGTTCGGCATCGAATATGAGCTTGCTCCCCTTGCTCGTGTTCATGTGGTTCTCGGGGTAGTAAGTCCAAGACCCGAATTTCTGTAGTCGATAACATGGCTACCTCTCATACAGTAAGGAAGAGTGACAGGTTCTCGATGCTATCTGCGTCTTAGAACAAGTAACTACCTAGGCAAATTTGGGGAGATGAGCGGATTCCGAACTCTGGCTTACGGAGAGGGGCTGGGATTTTCAAGGAGGGTTAGGCATTCATGAAGGATGAAGGCGAGACTCCATAAGCCTGCAGGCCAGCCAGTAATTCACACCAAAAACCATTGGGCATATATACCTAGCTTACCTAGATAAATGAAAATGGCTAGCGCGCATGATCGTACGTTCCACTTTCGACACGATAGTAAGGTATCTAGGTATACTTCGCATAGGTGTTGTAGTTCCGATAAATCTATATATCCAAAGGTGAACATCTCTAGCGAGAGGAAATTGTGTAAAACGGAACAAGCTACCTAAACCAAAAGATAAAATATAAATATTTTTTAGACATTTGTTGTATTTCCGCTCTCTGTCTAAAGGGTACCTGTCTTTAAGTATTATACTCGGAACCGCAGCGTGAAATGTGGTAAAGTATAGGCAACCCCCAATCTTGAAGTACCTAGGTATGGATCTGATTCGAAAATACGATTAGATGGCAGGTTTGGGATGATCGGGACGTCAAGATGCCCTACTTTAACTATAGCCTTAATGAAATCGCAGCTTGCAGATAGGTAGGTAGTTTCTAGCCCTTGTCGAACCCACCTAGACTTATTGAGTCCCATTCACATAATCTGCGATTTCCGTATGCCCCTTTTCTCGTACACGCTGTGCGGCCGTACGTCCATGCGCGCCTTACACATCTCTCTCCGCCCCATACCTAAGCAGTAAGTCAACCATCTCGGTGTCCCGCGCTCGGCCACCTTGATCAGGCACGTGTCCTGCAGCAGCAGCTCCTCCGTCCTGCCGCCGCCGCCGCCGCCGCCGCCCGTCGGTCCCCAGCCGTAATCCGCGATCCTGCCGTCAACGATTAGTCCCTGCTCCAGGAGTATCTCCATGACGATCAGCCTGTCCGGGTTGTCGGTCGGCCACTGCGTGACGGGTAGCGCCAGCTCGGCCGAGTCGCCGCTGGGGTAATCCTCCGACAGCTAATCTTCAAGCGGGAAGCAGTCCAACATGGTGCGAGCTGGCACGGCGCCGACGGGTACCGAACGGGCCGCCCTTGGCAAAATCGAGGCTGGTACCCCCGATGACAGGCAGATGGTGGCTGCGCCAAGGACGACGCCTCGTTCGCTTAGCGCGCATAGGTATTCGGCAAATGCCGGGGAGGCGCTGAGCTGATGATTGTTCGCCCAATAGTCTGCCAGCCAGTGCATACATACCGTGATACAAGCCTGCCGGCAGACCCGCGGCGTTCTTGGTCTTATGCAGGGGGTTAGTTCGGCATTCAGCAGGGCCAGCGGGCGAGTGCTGAAAAGTCACGCTGAGGCCCTGCCGGCTGGATATGATGGTTACATCGATGAGGTCGAAGCCGGTCTTGGCTCTCGTCGAAGATGTTCTGTAATACTTGACCAGGTGCGATTTCACTCCGACGTCGAGCTCGACGCGTCGTTGCAGCTCAGCAACTACTGCTTGGCAGTAAAGAAGAAGACACAGAGCCTTTAGCTGTTCGCCGTCTAAGAACAGCACCACGAACATCAGAATTGACACGCTATAACATGGATGCTAGGTCACACAAACGTCCTGCATGCGATAATCTTCCCAGGTTGCGCTTCAGCATTCTAGATTTGAAATACTCCTCGAGCGTGATGTATCGAGCGCGTGTTTGGCCGTCGCCCAGCTGAAGCACTCCTCGTCCGCTTGCTCCAGCTCTTCCTGGATCTCGACCAGGTTCGAGAAGGTATTGAGATGAGGAGCGTGGGCATCATCGGGCGGGGGGTCTCTACCATTTTCTCTGGGGCAGAGGAACATCTTGTTGGTCTACTGAATCCTTCTAGAAAATTAACTAAGTCGAATGTTTGATTATTATTATTAGTTAAAATTACATATTATATGATTGTTAAGGAGGACAAGATATGAAAACATTCACAATTTCAAACACAATAACTCTTACAAAATCACATCCATCGTAGCGGTGTGTGGGCTCACATGTCTTTCCGCCTCCGTCGGTAAGCGCCGGCCGGACGATTCGTTTTTTTTTTCTTTCAAACGGAGCCGTCGAGGACCCGGATCATCTGCAAAATCTGGGCACTCCGGTAACAGTACCAGTCTAAGCGAATCATGGATGTTTCACAACTTCCCGACGTGAACGGCCTGCTGGTCACAGCGGACAACCCAGCCCGCGCCGACTTGATAGGGATGGATCACGCACGATGCGCAGCTCTTCACAACTACCTCGTGCACTATGCCTGGGTTTCCGAAGGCCGCTCACCAGCCAGTCTTCATGGTAGTAACAACACATTTTTCACCACCCACGGTGCGATAGCAGAAGCTCTCCGCCCACGTCTCCACCCCTCACTAGCCGCCTTCCTCGCCGCCGCCATACTCCCTCCCGCTGATGATCCCGAGGCCGAGCCCGCACCCTTCTTCTTCTGGGTCAGCGAACTCTCCAACCCGGACGACCTCTTCGCCAACGAAACCGCCGACCTATTCGACCAGCCGGCAGACAGCCTGGTGTGCCTGTACTTCCCCAACATCGGCCAGGGCGGCGAATCCGGCGGCGGCCTGCTCTACCACCAAGCCTACCACCGCGCCGCCGTCTTCATGCACATGGACGACCTCGACTACGCGCTCCCCGCCGAGGCGCACCCGTCGCTCTGGCACCCCCTCGAGACCGTCCTCTCCAATTGGATCGACCTGGTCCGCCTGGGGAAGATCGCGGCCTCGCCCAGGGACGAGCCGGCCCTGTTCGTCGGCGAGAAGATCGGGCCCTGGGAGTGGCGGCCCTACGGCGAGGCTCAGGTCTCTGCTTGCGTCTCTGCGTGGGAGCGGCTGTGCGACGCTATCGAGGCGCGCGTCTCGCCGCTGCTACCGACCGGTGCTACTACCGCTAATGCTGCAATCGAACCTGAACCACTGCTCGCGCCCTCCGTCCTAGACGCGGCGTCGGTGCCTTCACCTTGCTTCGCGCGCGCGTTTCTGACCCGCGCCCACCGCCCTCGGTTCCGTTGCGTCGCTCCGGGTCTCCTTTTGCCCCCCGCAGACGCGTCCGAGTTCGCGGCATTGCAGCCCTTCGCCAGGTTGCCGCACGACCCGCAAGTCGTACCACCAGTATGCCTCTTCCCCACCGCACGAGGTGGTGAGCTCAAGGCCGACTTGGCGGGACCGGCGAGTCCGTTCTGCAGTGACTTTCGCGCGACGTCTGCCGATTCGCCCGTGCCGTCGAGGGTCCCCGCGGGCGTCTACAGCGAGTCGGTTGATAGGAGAATTCTCGACAGCGCTGAGGAGGGATTTCGGCTGCTGCTGCCGTACGGCTTGGAGGGCGGTGACTGGGGCGCCGATGCGGGCGCGGGCGCGCGGAAGAGCGACGGGTCGTTTGTTGGAAGGGGGTCGGTGGCCGAGTTGTTCCAGCATGGATACAAGCCTTTCGGCGGCGACTACTACCGCCCTCAACGGCTGGAACGTTTGTTCAACCACTGGTGCAAGCTAGTTGACGAAGGCATTTGGCCTGTTGGGTCTCAAGGGGTAGAGGGTACTATTGATACCTTCAGGCAGGCTGATACGGCACACTGGAGAGACTATGTCATTTCGCCAACTTGGTAACAGGGCAGTGTTGCTTCCCTAGAAATCTCGCACCCAACACCTCGAGCCCTGATTATTATAACTCCAAGGCTACCTAGGTACCTACTTACCAAATACACCAGACCCTCAACTCACAGCTTCTACGCACAGGTTCATCATCCATGTCCTCAGTATGAAACGCACTATGTGGACACATAGCCCTGATACTCCCATCACCACGACGCAAAGCCTCGCTATCGTAAAATTTAAGCGCCAGCACCTCATCCGGCCTCTGCTCGCTTAGATACCCCCACACGTGTCCCTTCTCCGGCGTCGGCGGCCGCACGAGCACATTCTCGTTGTAGTACTCGCTCACGCATCCCGGGCGATTCCCATACAGCCGCGGCAGCGGGACGTACGGGAACCCGTCGGCCTCGGCCCCGCCCACGAGCACGGCGAGCGGATCCCGGCGCACCGTCTCCCACGGCCGCCAGACGCTGAACATGGCGTACCGCGGGCCGTCGTACCCCTTGCCGTCCCAGTCCCAATGCCCGCCTCTCCCGTCGGTCTCTCCCGCGCCGCCGTTGCCGTTGCCGTCGTTTTCCGGACCGAGACCCGCGGCGCGGTCCTCCGCGGCGATGACCTCGCCGCGCAGCCGGAAAAACAGCTCCTGGTCCGCGGGCGCGCTGGTCCCCGCGTTCCCGGTCCCCGTCGCGGCGAACCAGTCCGGCGTCATGGCGCGCAGGTGGGCGCGGGCGGCGCCGGGGGTGTAGTCCGAGTGGGCGATGAAGAAGGGGCCCAGGGAGCCGGCGCCGGTGGTGGGGCGCGGGTTCTTGGGGTCGAAGGTGGCGAGGCCCGGGGCGGGGACGTCGCGCAGCGTGCTGTTGATGACGATCGCCGACCGGGCGCCGAGCTGTTCTTTGAGGAGGGCTATGATGGAGGGGTAGTATTGATGTGTTAGGGTGGAGGGGTTGTGCACGGAGGCGTGCGAGGCGTCGATGGGCAGGGGCTGGCGCAGGATTTGGAAGCCATGGGTTGCGTGGGTGAAATCGGATAGCGGTGCTGTCGCGCGCATGTCTACGACGGGGACTTGCCGGGAGACGGTGTCGGGCGATGTGCCGTTTAGGATGGATAAATCGTTAAGTCCCGGAGGCGTGGGCGGGGAGTAGTAGTTGAAGACGGCCTCCAGCTGAGACTTAGCGGCTGCTGCCGGGGTGGTCTTAGTCTCTGTTGCTGTAGTGGTGGTCATTGTTACAATGGGCTATGAAATAATCAGGTCTTAAGTGTTTAAATATTTATTAATTTCACTGGCGACTTCATATTTCGAAATCATCTCATTCAAAAAGACTATAAATATCACCAGCATCGGAGCCGAAATGGATATCTACGTCATTGAGACCTGGTGCTTACCATGCAGACACCTAAGGTACCTACCAGGTACGGACGGAGGTTGGACAAAGACTGATGAGACCTATCATATATCGGCTCCGGCTCGGCTTACGGTTCCGGACGTAATTTCGGGTCTCATGTTCCGATACTCAGAAATGTTGGATCCGGGGTAATTAGTAGGATGCGCTTATACCCCTGAATGTCCACTCTCTTACTTCCTAATCTCAGGTAGGCCAGGATAGCTTTCAATAACCCGTCGCCGCCGCTTCGCTTACGCGTCTCCTACATCCGCGTATGGCGTCAGCAATATACTTCCAGTGTGTCTTCTTAGGTGAACATGGCACATATATACCTAGGTATATAATTGATTAAGTCGGCCTATCGTAGCTCTAATACGCCTCATATATCAGAGTTACGCTAGACTCATCCTACCACGCGAGTCTGCGTAGTCATTTTTAAAGAGAGGCAGGCTTAGCCTACGTCTAATACTAGGTAGATACTGCCGTTCTCTGTATCTTACATACCCCCAACGCGACGTGTTGACGCGATGCTACTCCACGTATCGCCCCGCCGCCTCCTAAACCGCTTTGTAGCGGAGCCGCTGCCGCTCGCTGGCAGCTTCGCCGGGCAGACTGTCGTCGTCACCGGCGGGACGGCTGGTATCGGTCTCGCCGCCGCCATGCACTTTGCCAGGCTGGGTGCCAACGTCATCATCACCTACCGGGACGCGGCGCGGGGGCAGGCGGCTAAGCGGAAGATCGAGGAGAGCGTGGTGGCCACCGGCGCTGAGCGAGCTACGGTGACGGCGATGGAGCTAGATATGGGCTGCTACGCGTCGTGCGTAGCCTTCGTCGACGAATTGAAGAAACGCCATGCAGGCAACGGGGGCGTGGACGTTGTGGTGCTGAACGCGGGTTCCATTAATCCCCAATTTAAGAAGAGCGCCGAGGGCTGGTAAGAAAGATTCTTCAAAATCAATCAGAAAGACGGGAAGTTTGACAGAAGCGTGTTAGGGAGCAGACCATCCAAGTAAACGCGCTAAGCACCATCCTCCTAGCTCTGCTGCTCCTTCCGTGGATGAAGGAAGAGCGAGCGCGTCGGCAGTCCCCCGCGCATATGGTCTTCACCAGTTCTCGGGACCACCTATACCCTAGCATCAAGCACTGGCCCGAGTGGGCCGAGAGCCAAGGGATCCTGCATCACCTCAGCGACGAGAAAAACTGGCCTTCGTTTTGGGCCACTTCAGAGCCGAACTACGCCAATAGCAAATTGCTGCTGATGTACGGAGTTCGCGAGGTCGTCGACCAGGCGCTAGGAACCGACGGCGAGTAAGGATCCTTTTGCCCTTCTCCTGCCCTTCTATTCTTGTTATTTACTGCCCTTTCGGTAGGCTAACCTCGTCTACGAATCCCGCCAGGCCGGAAGTCATCGCGACTAGCTACTGTCCAGGTACGGTAAGAACGGAAATTTCACGCGGTATTGCCGGCTATAACTGGCTGGCGAGATTTATTGCACCGATTTACCTCGCCGTTCTGGGGAAGTCGCCGGACCACGGCGCCAGACACTGCGTCACGGCCGCCCTGAGGTCTAAACAAGAGCACGTAAGTGAAGATAGAGATATCTTCTTAGGAGTAAACTCGCCTAACGAATTTGGAAAATAGGGGAAATTTACCATCGTCTGGTTGACAGATGAGCAATATCTCAAGTACGTAGTCTTTTATCAAGAAGGTGCCGAGTAGTATGCTAATATGAATAACGTCACTTAGAAAAGCGGTACCTAATATGACGAGTGATAGCGCAAAGAAAGTACAGGCATTGGTTTGGAAGGAAATTGTAGATGAATTGGCAGCTAAAGTCCCCGTTATACAGAATCAGAGTGCCCAGTTAGAGTCACCGATAGAAAAGTGAAGGGGTAAGTATTCTTATAGCCTTTAATTATTGACCTTCTCTTAAAATTCAAGCAGCATAATGGGGCGATACGCACGTTTCATGTCAAAGAAGTCGAGGCAACAGATTTGTATTAGTCTACCAAAGGTACCTTAATCAACGCTAGTTCCCGATGACAATGTCATATTCATCCCGCTTTCCCATACCGCGTATTCCCCTCCTGTTGGAACCTTCCTAAAGCCATGAGCAGTGATACAGCATGGAGACCACTCAGTGCCTCTTAATCTCGGAAACGATCATTACGAACCAGGATACGGCCAACCCAACAAAGGCAAAAAGTTCGCCGAAAAGCCAAACCAGGAGAAAGGCGTCTGAATATACCCCTATCAGCTTGCTCATCGTCTCATTTGGAAGCTCTAATGTTCTTAGCGTAGGTATGAAACCCATTGCCTGGCGTACGCCGACCAAAGGTTCGATATCGCCTGGTAATGGACCCAACGATCTCAAGAGAGTGATGCCGTATTCAAAAATATAACCGAAGAGGCCTGAGGATAGAGAAAGGCCAAATAGCGCACCAAGGAGTTCGAAAACCGCAAGCATGCTCACAGCGAGACCAATATCTCTGGCGTGGGAGACACTCGCCCGGATTGAAAACTGGGTACCGCCGAATATAACACCGAGGCTGAGGCCAAGAGCTGCCTGGAGAGTGTATATTTCAGCCCAAGGGGTGTCTTGATTTGCCGTGCACCACAGCGCCCCTGCCACTACTATCAAAGCCCAGTTCACTGTGATGAGTATCTGGCCTATACGTGGTATCGCTCCCATAATTATTGGCGTGAGAAAACTGAACACTGCAAAGAGACAGCATAACGGGAGTGTCGATATAGCGGCTTGTAGCGGAGTCTGGAGGAATACAGCTTGAAAAAACAAGGGCTGATATACCAGTAGTGTATATAGGACGAACCCATGTGCGAAACCCGTGATAAGTGCCGCGGCCGTCGTGCCTTTAGAGAATATACGGTAAGGCATCATTGGTTCTGCTGGCCACTTCTCGTAAATTCCGAATACGAAAATCAACGCAAGGCCAATTGCCATTGATACCAGAACCTGCCAAGAAGACCATGGGACAACTTGCCCAGCGATGCTAAGTGAAACCGCCAGGAGAAAGAGACCAGAATCATAAAATAGTAGACCCAACCAATCTGATCTGATATCTGGACCCCCTAGGGTGATTTGAATAGGGGGCAAATCAGCGAGAAAAGAGAGCCCCAAAGCGCCTCCTACGAATAGAAGATTCACCCAGCCGATCATTCTCCAGGTGAGGAACTCGCTGAATGCGGCCCCCATGAAGGGTCCGGCAATGGTTCCCACAGCTTGGGATAGAACGATTAGGTGATAGTAGCATGGACGCTCCTCCGGGCTTATGATAGTCTCGAGAAGGACTCCCCTGAACACATCGAGGCCCGATGTTCCAATGCCCTGCAATAAACGACCGACCGTAAGGATAGTACTGATACCCGCAGTAGCGAACGTTAGGCTCCCAATGGCGTACATGAGTACAGATACGTAGAGTAGCGATTTGGGGCTCAAAAGGCCGATTTTGCTCTGGAGGTAGAAGTCAGGCAGGAATGCAACGGAGCCAAATATGACAGCCAAGCTGAGCCATAATGAGAAGATAGTTTCTTCTTCAAGCTGGCTAGTAATGACCGGCAGCGCTATTGCGATAGATGTCGTGTCCCATGACGTTAAAGCTGCCAGTAACATAAGGACCAGGATAGACGCGTAGAACGAGAACGGCCTGCGAGGAGGCGGAGCGGAAGTCGATGTATCGACAGCTGCTGGTACTGCGGCCGGACCTGATGTGTAGGCCGGAGGTGGGTCTGCTCCAGTTCCCGGAGGAGGCGAATCCATGGCGAATAACGTATTAAATCGTAACGAATGGGTACTAGAAATTGAAATGTGGCGGGAGAAAACAAAAAGAACGATTATGATGATGTTTGGAGGTGGTTGAAAGGGGTTAGAATGGGTATCCCTCTAGCAATCAGAGAATCGCACCTTCCATGCTTATACCTAGCATCTAGGGGTATGGAAGGAGAAAGTACATATGTAGACAGGGGCGAAGATATCAGATATGGTTTCAAAAGGCGCCGTCGGGTGTAAAGCTTCGGGGCAGGATCGCCCCTTTTCGTTCGAGGTAGACTACCTCATATGTTACTTCTCAACTACTCTCATATCGCTACTTCCACGATTCGGATGTATCCATTTTAACACCACGCCGCAGCTGCTAAAGCGGTCAATACTTGCCAGATGACGTATAACTCTCTAGATCTAAGCTTGAGCTAATGTAGTATCGCAGTTATCCCACACTTCGCCGAAGCATACACCGCCGACAAGTACGGCAATACGCCACTTTTGGACAATCTTATTGATGTCCTCCTCCGAGTACTATACGCATTTCTTAGTCTCTTCGGTCTTTAGACAAGCCAGAAAGATTAAGCGCTCGGGCGTCGAGTATCACCTCGACGTCGTGCCTCGTATTCTATTCTAGAACTATTCCGGTCATGGATGGTCTGCGGCCATGGAGAGCTGAATGCGAAGAGGTGAATGGTAGCATATCGATGGAGCTTTCCTGGGTGAACTCGCTTCTCTCGTTCAGGAAGCTTGTCGTAGAGTACCTGTAGGAAGTGCGCTCGATCAAAGAGGAGAATGTGATATCCACGACTAGGATACGTTAACAACTCGATTTTACGCAGACGAATCGAGAAAGTCGACATCCACTTTCCTTCTCAACGACGATAGAGCAAGTCCTACTTATGACCCTACTATTCGGCCCCGTATAACGATTGCCCCAAAGCTTATACCCGACTCTCTCTAGGTCTTGGAGTATGCTCATCTGATGGAATAGTCTATTCATGTGCGGCTATGAAGCCAGGCCCGCACCTCTCCTAACACCGATGGCATCTCCGTTCTCGACGACAACATAGTCTATGCAAGCTAGCGAGAGAGCATGGGGCCGCCATCGTCGGGTCAATTAGCTCACTACCGACAATAATGACTGATAATTTGAGCATACCGGCTTCGGAGAGTTCCGTACTATGACTTTCGGATGGTGGATGGTCAGGTCAACACCAAGGGTGTTGAAATCGTACTGGAAGAGCAATACTTGCCATACGCATCACGACGTCTTACTCGGAATCGCCTCTTTGTTCCGCCCCATACCCCCTAGGCACTTTGGCTCCAACATCGCAGAGCTCGCGGGAAACCAGTGGAGATATCGATGAAGCACGCGACTAGTTGGGGGTGGTGAGATATTACGCGGCCGTACCACTGCAAAGCACTTGTCACATCCACAAACGTCGATCTAAGTGCATAGGAAACGCTTGTGGGGGATTTTTGCTTGTATAAGCCTACAGTTCTCTTTAAGCCGTGCACCCCCCTGTCCTCTATCATAGCAAGCGGTCCGAATGCTGAAGCGTGCCGGGACACGAGAGCAAGGGGTGTCCGAGCATGCCGAGTTTCGAGATGCATGTGAGCCCTGAGTGACCAGCCATGTGCGATAGGATATGTGATAGGGGTTGTAGAATAGCCCGGCTAGCCCCTGGAACACAAAATGCGCAATCCTTCGCATGCGTTAGGCATGGCAACGTGAGACTCTCTCCCGCACATGGGAACCCCCGAACTTCATCAAGTTACCGACGCACGTCGTCGAGTCAGGCTTCCACATCGGATCGACGACGTACGAAGTCACCCATATTCCAAGCTTAGCAAAGTAGATTGCCAAGTCTCCTCGTGCGGGACGCGGAGATTAGCCGGTCCATCGATACGTTCTTCCTCGTACGATCAGACGAAACCTGGAGAGCGTCTGGGTACTCGAGGTCGCAGCTACAGGCGGAGGCGAAGGCGTCGCCAGAGATATCGGCGGAAGTGACCTCCGAACTCACGAAGCCGCCCCACGTCATCGACAAAGCTTCCAAAACGCGCGACTCAGGGATGGCCCGGTCCGCTCTGTCGGGGGCCGGGGACCGGGGTGGCGAGGCACACGCCCCCCGGACCCGCCGCAGCACGCCTACCTCGATCAAGGCGTAGGCAGAAACCCCTCCCGCCGGAGACGACCTCCGGTGAGAAGTTCGACAACACGGTAAGCTCGAATATGCGGCGGTATTACAATAATCTGATCCCTCTTCACGGTAGAACTCGACGGATCGGTGCCTACGAGAGGTATCGACTTCTTCAGCCTGATAAAGAGGGACGATCGGTGGGTTGTGGTCCTCTGCCTTCATTGCTCTTGACACTTGTGATTTATGGCTTTACGGCGAGGGCACCTTCGTTTGTGGTACAGAATATGAGCAAGTGTTTTGGTTTGTCCCTCTAGGGGGCAGAAATACTGCTATCCCTCCGAGTAGCTATCAACATAGTCCTTCTCGCCATTCTTCCCGCGTATTCTTCGCTGCTCCTCTCGAGAAGAATACCCTTCCGCCTAACACCCACGACGAAGGACCTGGTGCTCGCTCGAAAACTCGGTCGTACTTCTTATCAGCGGTGCCGGCTTTTCAGCCTAGTGCCGTGTGCTAATTCTTGCGCTGGTAGATTCGGAGCATGTCGCCCGGCCGTCTTCCCCAATGATGATCGTCAACACCTATAGGTCTTTTTGGGCCGGTCCTTTTCTCGCATAGCTATTCACTAAGGGCAATAAATTGAAAGAATGCCGGCTCGGACTACCCTACTTTGGAGTAGCTTTTCTGCAGTGACCTTTTCCGTTAGATTTAACTTGGTGTCGCCCGTGAAGGATAACACAAGAGGCGAATCGGGTCAAACGGACTCGGAGGATGAGGATTAGCCGGGTCCCTGATTAGTATTTAGCCTTTGATGCTCCTTATGCAGAAGTCAACTTGGCTCTTAATCGAAGATCCGAATAGGTGGCATTTTCTTTTTTTATTCATCTAGCGTTATGTACCCATTAACCGTCTCCGATTAGTCTAGCTTGCCAAACCCCCAGTCAAGATGCAAGAATCTCTTCGCCGTCGAGAGATCCGGATTGTTGAAAACGCCCACGTTCCGTCGTGCTATTTCTCAATCTAATAATCATACAATGAAAGAAGATCAAATTCTTTTACAAATGTCTCTGGATGATCAGTGAATTGAAGGTAGAAGGGTCCGACTCATCCTATGCGTGACCATTTAGACTCCCGGAGTGGTCAATGAGGCCACGTTTGCGCCTCGCCAGTATCCAAGAATGGCTAGAACAACGAGAGCCAAACCAACGTAGATGACACCCTGAACAAGCTTAGACGGCAAGTTTCCACGACCTTGGGTGAGGTAGAGCCGAGCATCAGCAGCTACGGATTGTAACTTCTCGGCACCGAGCTTGTAGTAGACAAGGCCGCCCAATGCAATCGAGTATCCGAGGTATTGCTGGCCAGTGACCGGGTCGCCGAAGATGACCAGGGACGAGATGACTAGAAGGATATCCTTCAAGACACCAGACAGAGTCAAGACAACTGCGGATGTTTTACCGATCTACTAGAGTTAGCACAAAGAAGTGGTCAATTGATGGTGGAGATCATACCAGAAGCACGACAGAGACGTTCAACAAGAAGGCGATAAAGGCGTTGGCAAGTAGAATGAAGATACCCAAGTTCCAGATGTCGTCCATAGACATACGGGGAATCTCAAAGAACAGTGTGAAGACAGCGTTGATAGCAGCACAAGCTGGGGCGTAGTAGTAGACGGAAACAAGGGGGTCCATCTTGAAATCACCGGACAGCAGACGCTGGACCATGACGAGACGCACAGCCTCGGCGATAATGCCGCTGACCTGGACTGTAAACAAAGGTTAGCTGTTTGCGCGCATGGTTAAATTGCAAGGGAGAGCACATACATAGAAAGCCGATAAGATCGAACTTTAGCTCTCCGAACGAGGAGATGACGATACCAACGACAATCACCAATACGTTCAGCATCTTCTTGCTGTCAGGAGCAGCCATGCCGAAGAACCAAGTAGCAAGGAGAGTCGCAGCCACGTTCGTCGCCTAATAGATATTGTCAGACTTGCGGTATATTCGCGCTTAGAAAGGAGGGCTCACCTTGAGCATCTGGATGAACGACACACTGAGGTAGAGGTAGGCCAAGTTGCCAAAGATCAAGCTCAAGCTGAAGACGCAACCAATGGGCACAATTGCCTTACTGTGTGCTGGTCAGCATAGCTCCTCCAAAGCGCCATTCGCGGGCAACTTGCATGTAGGTAGGCGTGTCCATAGGAACAGCGTGTCGCGAGTCGAGAACGGAGGTGGTTCGCGCCAACACCTGTGTCATACAGGTCGCGAAGACCATGTGCCATGTCGTCAAGAACAGCGCTGGGTCGTTGTTAGTCGGGCCGTCGAACAATGCCACCGAATAGTAAATCGAGGGTTCAACTCACGGAAGTCTGTTTCAGTTCAAGTCAGCAAATTGTCGCGCAAAAGGTGATTTTTCTTAGAGACGTGTCAACCTACCAAAATGCGCCGAAGCCAGCACCCACTTGTTGAAGAGAATGACGCTCGAGCTCATCGCAATCCACAAACTAGCCTTCTCGTTAGCATTGAAGTCCTCAATTCATCACAGCTTGCATCTTCTTACACAATGAAGAATGCGGGATGGATCCGGGCGGTCAAGGGCGTCGGTCCAGTAGCCCCTCCGCTCTCGAGCGTCCGCGCATCTTTGTCCTGAGCAGCCATCGTGGGTGAAGCGAAAAGGGTTGGGAAAAAGGAGCGGTGCAGAGGAAAAAGATCGACTCTGGGACGGAAGAGTTTTCTGGACTAAGGGAAAAAAAGATCAATCAGTCGTCCTTGGAAGAGAGAGGAAGGGTGGACGACGGTTAGTTGTTATGGAACAGGAGAGGGAGAGATTGCACAATTCTCAGGGGTGGAATTTTGCAAATTGGACAAATTGCTAAATTGCTGATCGACTAACTGGGTCGCGCGCTGATAGGTAGAAACACGGTAATCTTTCGGAGAGATAAAAATATGCACTGGATAAGTACCTAAGTACGGTTGCACTCCCTAAAAGGGTAATAAACTGTATGATACGCGTATCAGCTAGCCTGTTCTGCTTGTTAGCATGAGTATTTAATTTGAATTTTGAGCAGGAACAATTCAGGTACACAAAGCATTGGCCCCCTTTATTTTTCAAGTCACCCAAGTCACCTAAGGCACCCCCACTACCCATCCGTTACGTCTATCAAACGGGATAATCCGATTCTTGTGTACTATGTAGTACAAAACGTTTAACACTGCCCTTTTGAGATGCCGGGGCTGTGTTGCCAAACGCCATATAGTGGACCTTTGATTGGCCAGAGTGGGATGTGGTTAGTAAGACATGCGATTGGTGGATTTCGGGGACCTGTTAGAATTAATACTGGGGTCGTTGGTCATGGCCGCATAAGCCATGAGATAAGGGGCACAACGGTAGCATTGTAATACATCAATTTTAATTCTACCGAGACACTAGACCACATCTGTACCTTATCCTGCTATTCTAGATCAGCCTAGTAATGAGCGTAGATCTTAGGGTGCATATAAATGCATGTAAACCGACTCTTTTAACAGCGACAGTAACGTCAACATCAACGGTAACTGGTAACAGCCACGGTCACGGTCACGGTTACAGCCACGGTAACGCAAGCTTTTGTTACACAAACCTTGAAGCTTCTCAGGAGTCTAGCCGTCTCCGTACTAAGATTCGACTTTGATGAATCGAGTCTATACTATATGTCCTATTCAGCTCACCAAGGTGTTTCTGCAGGAACCATGATAGCTTCGTCTGAGGTGCGAGCATATCAATTTCGAGAGGTATTAAGGTAAACAAGGCTTTCGGACCCAAAGTTTATTCCAAGCTGCGTCCGATTCGCGCGTGCGAAGTCTTTGATAGAGATTTAGCTGGTCGAACTTGTTCTCGAAATCTAGCTCATAGATTTCGATTGCTTCGAGAGCAGGAACTATTCATGGCCAGTACCTACGATGGTTGTCGACGATGGTCATGACACTACTTACAGGACGAGCCAGTTTATTTAGCGCGCTCTTGTTCGTGTACAGGTGTTCTCAATCGCTGCATAATGACCAGGGACAGAACCGCAAATATAACTTAGGAAAGCCGTACAGTATAGCGTTCCGAAGCTTCTGCTTGCCTGTGAGTTGACGAGACTTATATAGGGGAGCTTCTCGAATTTCTCTGCTTTCGAAACTTTAAGACGAAAGAACATCCTCCATATCTCGATCTGCCATCTCGATCCCCTCTTCCTAGAGCCTATGCCGTCAGCCTATCCAAGAATCAAGTATGCCGGTCTTGAATATTGAAGGTCGAAGCGGAAGCTCGATGTGAGGAATTGGTATAAAAGAGAGAGAGAAAGACCATCAAAGTCTGATTCCAAAATAGAGACATGAAACCATCATCAGATATGTTCAGGAGTAACCTGCCTCGGATAAGAAGTCTGTCGTCTTTATCCAATATCCATACGCGATAAAAAGGTAGAATATCAAAATACTCCTACCTACCTGTTTATAAGACAACTATCGTAGCTATTCTTAAGTATCTACCTCTCAACATTCAATCAGCCCTTATTCCTACGGAATTCTATAAATACGTAATACGCTACCTAATGTACGTTCGGGTATGCTAACTGCATGCAGATGTCTAGGTCACGACCCGACCGAGCGGCTCAGCCCCACTAGATGGCATGCAACAGTAACACGGCTGCACGGACGCAATCTGCATTAACCCCTCAAATTAATTACGGACTTCACATAACCTGTAACGGACCCTCAGGTCCAGAACAGGCTAGACTTGATCTTTACAGACGCACGAACCCGCACTTCCCGCCCGAGAATGTGAGATGTCACACAAACCAAGTCAACACGTGGGGGGCATAGAGATAACTCACTGGCCGCGTATAGAGATCGACTCTTTTATGATTAAATACCTAGCCCAAACGGTTTTATTTTTATTTTTTCTAATGTTGCAAATGGGACGTTGATTTTGACTTACGCGTAAGAGAGGGATTGTTTGATTAATTATGTCGAGTTTGATTTGCTGTTTGGTGGTTGAGACTCGGGAACAAGGTCCCAAGGGGGAAGTCGAAATAATATCGCAAACATTCTAAATTCGGACCCGAACTCATTAACACACTTCTCCTTAGGTAGTCCAGTCTTGACGCCCATCTACCTAGATATGTTCAAACTATCAACCTCTTCCCCTTCGAACAATATTCATCTAGATTCCTCCTATAAACAGGTGCGGAGATCTCGAACACGGCACACGTTATGTTGGGGAAGCCAGCAATATATCCACCAATGGGCTAGGCTATATAGTCTATTTTTTTGCAACTACGACGTAGCATGGTAATGTTACGTGCGTCCTATTGAGCTATTCTAGTATATAGAATTGCCGAGAGCACTGATCGAAGAAATAAGGCTGAAGAGCAGATCATAGCCGTCCTTTGGAGCACATTGTCGCCTACCAATAAACCGACGACTTGTCTGTTATAATGAGGACGTGGTATCTATAGAACGAACTACCGAACTACCGAGTTACCGACCGGCTCGCTCTCCATTCTACTGCCAGGCATATTACAATGGATGTTTCTCAACGAATTATGGCCTCAGTCAAGCGTACCTACCTATGCAAGATATCAATTCAGGTTACCCAAGGAAGCGTTTCAAAGCTGCTCATAGTTTGGCTGAAACATCAAAGGCGGTAGCTAACTTTATCTCGTCTTATATTTCAGGTGGTTATGTACTAGACAGCCACGGATCGGCCACAATCTATCATCTAACATTTGTGGATTTCGAAAAGGAGGTATTCAGACGAATAGTCTAAATTAACTGTCTCAATTCTTGTTTGCACTCGTACCTTATGACCAGCTGAGAACGGCTGCGGCTTATGGCGCATCCCTAGCACTGCTATATATAGCACTTATAGCACCCGCATCCACTAACACTGAACACAGCAGGCGGTAAAAGGAGCACTAGCCTGATGTATGTTAGTCCTTGCGTTTGCGTCCCACCCGAGCCGGCATTAGCGCAATTGAAATCTCGTTTTGAAACGGCAGAATATTTGGGGACAAAATCCCTAAATTCCTAAATTTCCATATGTCGTTTGGTGGTGGTCATGCCCGTATATTCATGAATGAATGAATGGTCACGTTTTTCGCATATTCCTGTTCGTGTGCACGTACATGTGTTAATTCCCTTTTAGCCATTGGTCCCATCATCTCGGCGTCAGGTGGCTGGCTAGGACGGTCCGCCGAGCATGTCCAAGAACGGCGGTAGCGTCGTCAAAGACACCTCGCTGCCGCTCAGCCAGATCCGGGACGAGCACTCCGCTTCCATCGTCGAGTCCGTGCTCGACATCGAGAAACATGCAGTTACCAGGGAGAACTGGCTCAAGTCTCTCGAATGTCTCTACTTGGCCCAGGACAACGAGGAGCCCAGCGTCAAGCGGAGACGTGTGTCGGGGGGCAGCGTAGCAGTGGGTTCCTCCGAGCTGCTGAGGAGAAGGTATCTGGATCCCGTCACCGATGCCGAGGGTGGAAGGGACTATATTGCTGTTTCGTACACCTGGCAGGCCTCGGAGCAAGAAGAAGAGGCCGATGAGGAAGCGGTGGGGCGGTACCTCATCGAGTCGCGCAGGACTGGCGAGCCGCCGATGGCTAGCGATGTGAGGGACGTGGTATGGAACCGGGTGCTCAATTACGCCGCCCACGTGGGCTGCAATAATATCTGGATCGACCGTGAATGCGTAGACCAAGAGGACGAGGCGGAGCAGGAAGCAGCCATCCAGAGCATGCACCTAGTGTACAGTCTAAGCAAGAAGCCAATAGCCCTCCTTACGCGCGAGATCGAAACAGTAGAGGAACTCGATCTGCTTACCGATATCATGTGCGGCCAGATTAGCGCGGAAGACGAGGCCGCGACGCTGATTCTGCTAGATGACATCACGTCCAACTTATGGTGGACGAGAGCCTGGACATTCCAAGAAGATTACAGAGCGTCTTATCGCATGACGTTGCTTATCCCGCATTGTCGAAGCCTAGAAGTAAGCAAACAAATCGCGGCCGACGACGCGGGACTGTTCCTTCTCGGTGACGTGGAAGGCGAGGTTTGTATAGACTCCATGGAATTTAAGGGACGGGCTACGGAATTCTGCCTCATGTATCGGAAGAAGAAGCCAGAGGCCAGAGACGTCTGTGATAGGATCCTCAAGGCAGCCGCAAAATACAACATCCTCCTGAGAGAAGGCTCGCCGTCGAGTCTCTATTCTATATCCCGCTCCATGTCTCCCAACATCATTTCGGATGTTCTTTCTAGGGGGATCACGCTGGAATCCGACCGGCTGGCTATAATGGCCAACTGTTGCGGGTACGGCATTCGTCTCGACACGAACTCGCTCAACAGCGACGGCACCAGCCTCAGCTTGTCGATCCTCGCGCTCTACCTTTTAAACGGCGAGATCATAGACAACGGCCGAGACAGGCCCAACCGGGGAACGCTCGACGACAAGATCCACGAGTACCTCTCTCGGCAGTCGCTTCGCAGCTTCCGGCCGCCGATCGACGAAGGGCTCACCTTCATCAAGAGCTGCCGCTTCGTCGAGCCCAGGCTGCGGGCGGAGGGCACGCTGACGGGCGGCCACCTCTGGAAGCTGGGCAAGGTGATACGCCGCAAGCCGCTGAAGCTGGACAAGTACAACACGCTGCTGCCCCTCGACATGCTCGCGACGGACCTCTACTACAAAGACTCCGACCAGGATCTCTCCACCCGCCTGCTCGGGTGGTCTCGCGAGTATTCTGCGACTCCCGGAAATACCCCGCGGCCCCGCCGCTGGGGGTGGCGCCGGTGGATGACGGACGAGGTGGAGGAGGCCCTCATGGAGGGCAAGACCCTCCGGCTAGGGCGCCTCGTACACCCCAAGTACCGGGGGGAAGACGCGGCCTACCGTGCCGTGTTCGTCGGCGACAAGGACGACGGCTGGGACGAGAGCGTCCCGAGCTTCGCCTTCACGTGCGTGCGGCCGGCGGCGGTGGCGGCCCGGAGCGAGGCGCCGCCGGGCGACACCTACAAGCACGTGTCGCTCGAGGTCGACGCCGAGTTCTCGGAGCGCGCGCCCCCGAGGCTCTACATCCGGCGCTGGCTCAACGGGCTCTGCTTCTTCGAGGGCCAGCCGCAGCGCGACGTCTTGTTCCCCTGGCCTCCCGCTCTACTAGAAAAGTAGAATATTTTTCTTTTCTTTTCTTTCTTTCTTTCTTCCTTCCCCAATAGAACTTTCCACGCATCAATCGTCAAGGTTTTGTTTTTTTACGAAGCATGCATGCACACGATAACACGAAAAGACAAGGCGTTTTCAGCAGCATTTTATGGTCGCGAGACTATATGGAAATACATACATATGCATCTTCGGGTTAGGGTATACAAGGCATTGCGTTGCTATTCATCATATCTGTACATACATAGGAAAATTCTTTCGAGCACAATTAGAGGAAATGGAATCTAACGACGTTACTGCACATGATACCCGTGATATTGTTGGAAGTTAAGTAGCTATGTGCCTTGGTAAGCTTCTGGACACAAGTATGCGATAGAAGCAGCTAATCTAAGGCTCTCATACTGTCTCGTCTAAAAGGACTCTTCATTCATGAACGTAATAACTCTCCTAGGTACCCCTTGGACTATGCCCGTAAAACAAACCACCTTAAACAGGCGCTATAATGTACATCTCCCAATGACTTCGGGCTTCGAAGTATGGCGAATGGCCCTATACACATACACATATGGCTAAGGACATAACTAACACAAGGCTTCCACAATGCCATTTTAGCTACGGTAGCCAATTGACGAAAATACAAAACGGCACAGGAATTCCCTACGGAGCCAGAATACGCAATGCAGGTTGGGAAAAAAGTTTACAATTGTCCATTTATCCTCCAATGAGGTACCAACACTCCCTTAAAACCCCCTTGGCCAGGAGGAAATGTGATTTGGGGGAAAGATCTGAATCCTATTTTTATCTTCTTTTTTTTTAGTTACCAAGATAACAGTCTTTAGCTAGTAACAGTTTTTGCGATAGCCCTTTTTTCTCATACTGGTACATGGGGTGGCCAGAATAAAGGAAAGAAATGGGGGTGGGCTGATTTTGTGTACCAAGATTGGAAATACCAAAAAAAGACCAACTCTTCCGGTAGACTCGCACATACAGGGGGTAATACGACGACACGAAGAAGAAGCCCCCCCAAAAAGGTGTAAATGCGACAGCTAATCCGCCCTATTTCTGGCAGGGGCATCTTTTGGCCACCTCCAATATCCATTTCCACAGCAAGTCCTTGAACTCCATTGCTGTCCGTTCCTGACAAAAGAAATACAATGCATACACAACACGCCAATCCAGTGAACGCCATGCTGTGGGAGAAAGTTAGAAAAAAAACGATTGTAGTGCGATAGAATAGTCTATCAGCGGTGACAGGTGCAATCCAATCTCAAATTTGCGTGTCATTGTCGGTTCATTCGAGGAACCGTCTCGGAATGCTTCATAGCCGGCCGCGGCGTCGGCTCCTCAGGGATTTCTTCTTCTATTATAGTGCTTGGTCGCGGCGTCCTGTCAGCGCTTTCCTGAACGGCGTTCAGATCAAGCGTCAAAGCCTCCGGCGGCGTCTGCAGGGAAGCCCTAAACGGCCCCGAAAGTGGTGATACTGAGGCCTCATTCGCCGGAGTCACTACCTGAGTTACAGGTTCGGGTGTGGTATCAGATGAGATGGCGACACTATCATGACTATTCGCCCTCATCATTTCTATCCCAAGCTTCGAACTTGGGGGCGGTGGTTTGTTACGGAAACCACGATCTCGGTGCGTGCCGAGCTCATCGTCTTCGTCGTCCGCCGAGTCATTTCCCTCGAGACGACGCTTTTCAAGCTGTTCACGCCTCGAACGTAGCTTCTCCAGAGAACGCTGAGGAACGGGCATCCTAGGTTGGTCCATTTGGGCTGGAGCTGACTGCTGAGAAATAAGAGGGATAGGCATCTTCGACGCTCCCCCAGGACTCACAACTGCTTCTTCATTGCTGATCCCGAGGCCAGACTCCTCTGCCCATTCTCCCGTAGCTTTGCGACTGATTACCACAGGTATCTCATCAGTGGTTGCAGACTCGGAGTCTCCAAATAAGCTCGAACTGATAGAATCCTCTCTACTTGAGCCCCTGAAGCTACTGCTCCCCGGGGGAGCGAACATGGACGACCCCGAGGTAGGACTATCTTCCAAACGGGAGTGATGCAGCTTCACGCCGGAGATGGGATGGGGAATTGGAATCGGCGCCACCTGGCTTTGCCCAGGAGAAGCCGGTTTCCACTGGCACAGATTGGAAAGAACCTCGACAAGTTTAGACGAACTTATAGGCTTCTCGATAAGAGAGTCAAAGTAATGAGGCGCTTGCAGCTCCTTCAGGTAGGCAGTTATTGCAACGATCGGTGTATGGGCATTGACGTTCTTGACTTCACGAACCATACGAGCAACATCGGATCCGCTTATCTCGGGTAATTTGAATTCCGTAAAAATGATATCAAATTTGATTTCGCTCAGGGCGTATCGGACTGCATCGGATCCAGTTGATGCTGAGATGGTACGGCATCGAAGCTTTTCAAGTAGCTTTTCCATGACCATTCGCGAGACTGGATGGTCTTCGCAAATTAAAACATCTAAAGAACGGAAAGATGGGCTATCAAGCACAATAGCTGACATCCGGCGAGAGGATTGACGGCGTCGCTGTACTTTGAGGAGAGCATTTGCCCTCTCGCCCTCGTTGTCCGACGACGACGGAGACATGTCGAAAACTTGGCTGCGACGATTGCGGTGGTGGGCTAGCAGATCAGCCGCCACAGGACTACCTTCTTGGGAGCCTACTGTCAAAGATCGTGATCGGGTTGAAGAGCCACTAGCTTGTCTCGGAGTCCCTATTGCTTTCTGAGGGGAGAGTGGTAGCGGAGGTGGCGCACCCTTGCCTTTCACGGGAGATGCAGCAGCCGCGCTCACCGATTTTTGGAGACTAGGTGTGGTTCGAGGCACATCGAAAAAGTTTCCCGGCTGCAAGGAGCCAGATACGGATTGTTGCGAAAGACTAGAAGCATTGCTTGAAGCTTTCCTGCGGCCTTCGGCGCCCGGGCCCGCGTGAAAAGACACAAGTAAGGGTGAGGACGGCTGCGAAGCACGACTAGGAGATGAGTTGGAATGGCTGACTGCGGATGGCGATGCTGGTCGCTGGGACGCTGCGGCCTTAGCATTAGATAGATTGCGCTGCACCGGCATAGATAGAATGGGACTCCCCTCAAGCAGAGGAGCCGGAGATGTAGGGTTGTTGCCGCCTGGACTCAATCCAGACCTGTTCTGTGCGGCCATTGCTTGAGCTTTCAGCTGCTGAATGACGTCCTTGTTAGCCTTGTCGAGAACCGTTAGGTTCTTGAAAGCGAATGTTCCGAAATCATCCGAAGCCACCGGCTCACTAAGTCGTCGACTCTTTAGATCTCGGATATGGGGAGGTATGTGTAGCGGCATCAGGCCCCGTTTAATCTGGTTGACCTGAACTTGCGAACGAACGCGCGAAAGAGCGTCATGCGGACGATCAGGGTAATCTGGAGTGGCGGCAACGGACGGGGGTGACATTTGGTCTTCCATCTCCTCAGTGAAGGACTGGAGAGTGGCGCCACGAGCGTCGAAGTACTCTGTGTCCTCGGGATTCTCCGGCTGGGGAACGAACTGGGCGTCGTCTTGAAGAAGAGAATCCCAGTTCATATCCGCAAACCAAGAATGGTTTCTAATCTCTAGTCCGCCGGATGCATATTTCTCCTCACGATTAGCACCGAGTCTTTGCTGGGGATCGATACAAAGTAGTTTGTTGATAAGATCCTTCGCATCGGGCGAAACATCATCCGGTTCTTCAGGCCACATGATCTTACGAGTAAGTATGTTTTCGAATACTTGGTCCGCCTGGGTAGCATGAAACGGAGGATAGCCATAGAGAAATTCGAACATAATACAACCGACGGACCACCAATCGCTAGTCTCGTCTTGACGCGCACCTTTGATCGTTTCAGGGGCGAGATAGTCAGGCGTACCCACGAACCTACGGTTGGTATCATCAGGGTCGAAGAGGGCCATCGGAGGAGGCTTCATGCTGGACTGTGGCGGGGTATTCCTAGGTACGTCGCTATTCTGGCTGCTGGTCGGCTGAAGAGTCGGAAGGTCGGGAGAAGCATTACCAGCATCGCTCGCGTCATCGCGCGGGGATCGTACACTAGTCTGACTGGCCTGACTAGCCTGACTGCCTTGTATGTCGTTTAGAGAGAAATTTCCCAACATGTGCGTCAGCGTTTCGCTACCGCCGCTATCGCTACGCTGGCCAGAGATGCGACGAGGCTCTTGATGAACTTGGGACAGGTTGAAATAGGATGGCTGACCAACTCCATTGTCAGGAGTAATCTGTGGAGTCGCACCAGGGGAATTGTGGCTGCCATGGAGGTCGAGTGAGGTCGACCGAGATGATGCGACTGATGTCGAACGGACAAAAGGACCCGTCTTGAGAAGGTCCGGGGTAGGGTCAGCAGTTCCGCTATTCAAAGCCCTCTTCTGCCGGCCGATTAATCCCATCCGAGACAGACCAAAATCGGTTAGCTTGAGATGACCTTTCTGGTCGATCAGCAAGTTATCGGGTTTTAGGTCACGATGAATGATGCCTCGATCATGCAGATGCTCAACCCCTAGAATTACTTCCCCAAGATATTTCTTCACCCAGTCCTCGGGCAGGCCTCCAAGGACCTTAATGAGAGAAGCGCAGTCACCACCGTTTAGATACTCCATGACAAGGTACAGGTAATCCTTACTAGAGAACGTCCAATACAGCTTTGCGACAAATTCGCTCTCCCCTTGCCACATCATGATAGCCCTCTCGGCTTTCACATTGGTGACCTGGTTCTTGGCAACCATGTCTGCTTTCTTCAAGACCTTGATTGCGAAATACTCGCCCGTAGACTTCTTCTTGGATAAGTAGACGCTGCCGAAAGCACCCTTGCTGATCGGCTTGATGATTTCAAAGTCTTTGATAGAAGGCGGAACAGCACGTGCCATTGGGGGATGGTTGGCGGCATTCATGCGAGGGGACGTGGGAGCTCGATTTGGAAACTCTGATAGAGCTGCTGACGATTGCCGACGGTGATGGGGGATAATAATTGGCGAATTAAACTCACTGTTGGGAAGCATAGGAGAAGCTTCGGGAGAGGTGACTCGCTCCTGTGAGTATTGAAGGTTTCGAGGTTTATGTATCCGGAGTGGTGACGAGGGCTGGGCACCTCTCGAGGGCGATTCTTGACGGTGAGGAGACGACGTACCGGTCAAGATGAGGCTCCGGCGGTGATGTTCCCGTGAACTAGTAGCACGTCGCAGGTTACCTAGCTCGGACATAGGCGAATCGATCCGACTTGGTTGGCGTGGTTTAGACGTAGACCTACCACTTGTGTCGCTGTCTCCGGCATCATTTTCCAGCATTGTAGATCCCTGACGAGAGTTACGGGACTGGGACGCCGCTCCTAATACTTCGCGATGCGATGTTGGCGTGGGACATTGATTAGGACTACTTGATCTTGTGGATTCGATAGCGGAAGGCGGGCGTGACAGATGTCGCCTATCGTCCACATCACTCAGTTCCACATTCCCTAGAGCAAGAGCTAATGAGGAAGGGGTATCGAAAGATCCGGCTAACGCAGTGGAATCCTCCTGCACCACCGACGTCTCTTCAGCCTCATCCTCGTCTTCTTCGCCTTCTTCATCCTCGGTGGAGTCACTCAGACGACCAGCCGCGATACGAGCTGCTTTTCGCAGCGCATCCTCGATACACTCCTCGACGATCACGGTGAACTCGATTCGGATCCGTTCCGCATATTCAATGATTCTCCTATGTCGGAACACCGCCTCGACTTTATCTTTCGCAATCTTCTCGGTTTCCGCACAAAGTACAGCTAGGCCTTGCTCCTGTTCAAGGGTGTTGGAGCCAGGCGACTGCCATTGGAGCACTTGGGATATTCGCGACTCGGATTGTGGAGATTGCGTGCGGAACTCACCAATGGATTGGGACGATGACTCTTTAATTGCGGGGGTACTGATCTCGATGGCGGTGTCACAAAGATCCAGAAGCAGCTCCACGATCCGAGCTTGTGGACGACGCACTGCAAAAGATCTAGAGCGAGAATGACCAAAACCAGTGGACCGATCTCTCGATGAGGGAGTAGGCGATGCTGCCCCAGGTGAGGAAGTGCTAGAAGATGGCCCAATAGGCAAGCCCTTATATTCGGCAATAGGGAGTGAAATTGGGTCTCCTGAGATCGTCCGACTCTTTCGGGCTTCCAGCGCATCCAGCACCCTGACGATAGCATGTCTATGTTCAGTTAGACTTTCCTGGGCCATCTGAACGTCCATCTCAGCTCGATGTTCTTGAAGGCACAAATCTGTATGTTTCTCGAACCACCAGGGAGGAATCTGGCGTTCACAGATGCGGCACAGAACTGGCAACGGCGGCGGATGGTTGGCAGGATCCTCGTTCCCCGACTCGGCTAATTGAGTAAGATAACTGGCAAGAACCTCAGCACCTGATCCCAGGGAGTCTACAAGCAGCGGTGCAAGGTCGATTTTGATCTCTCGAGGTGCAATCCATGGCCGTATCATCCACATAGTCTAGAAAAGATTAGTGTTTAGTCCAGCGTAGTTTTCCATGGAACGTCTTACATGACTTTCGCTTCCGGTAGTACGATCGTAGACCATGATACCTTGAGCCTCGAGCTCGACCATAGCGGGACCCCTATCCTCGGCTTCAGCTCCAGCCCCAGATTCCTCATCCACGTCGGTAGGGTATAACTTGGACGACGACCCTAGATAAATAGTAAATCGGATATACTGGCTGCGTGAATCATCCTTCCTCATAGAATCAACAGCTTCGGCAAACGCAGACTTGTCCTCGCTGATGATTAAATCGGCAATTGAAGTACCCTCGACGGTCTTCGGTTGTGTCCCAATAACATCGGCCCATGACGGGCTAACCCACCGGATCGTGCCATCGAGATTCAGGTCGACTATGACGTTCAAAGTCTGTTCTGCAGCCTCGCGGAGCTCCTCACGTTCCTCCCTAATGTTCGCACTTAAAGATCTCTCCATAGAACGGCCGATGGCTTGAGCACGGAGCGAGCTGACGGCCGGAGGGGCCAATCTACTGGTATCCTCATCCATTGTTGCGAAGAGACAGCCACGGTACTAGATTGCGGTGGTGACATCGGGTAAGGGTGCTGTCGGATCGAAAAGCTCCTGGGCGGTTTGGCAAGGGGGCGCAAACGCGTCGGGACGAAGCAGAGCTGCGTATAGCGAAATTCGGTTCTCGGTCAAAATTGACCTCATGCAAAGCCAAGTTGTCTGGCAGACAGCCAGAGTCAAAAGCCCGCGAGAACCCGAGACATGACGGAGTGACGTGCGTAGTTGATCTGGTCACTCTTAAGAAAGGAGAGGTTTGGGCGATGTAGAGCGAGCTTTGGCTTCTTAGCTTATTACGAGGAGCCGGCAATGCACTCGAGCGCTATCGCGATCCGGGCTTATTGTTGACAAAGGGCGGTATCGAGGGAGAATCACTGAGGGGCCAAAGAGCAGGCAAAGCAAGGCAAGCAAAGGCAGTGTTTAAATTAATTAAATAAAAAGGAACACAAGGCCTAGCAGGAAATTATCAAGAAAAGAGCCAATTCTGCTTAGGTCTCGAGGTCGACTACGTACAAGGTCCGCTGAAAAGGAAGAATTAAGAACTGTACACGAGTTGGTGGTCGTACCTCTAAGAGGTAGGTTTAAAGAAACCAGCGATTTTGGTCAGAGTGGATATACCCTTAACAGCGCGGGTTCGTTTATTCGATGTTCTTCCTTTTTGGGGCAGCGCGTAAAGAAGAAGAAAAAAAAGAGTCAGCAAAGGAAACATGAGGTATACACGGTGTATTATACTGTGTAGTGTACTGTAAACACCCAGAAGAGCCATTAGACATTAGACCCAGAGCGGGGGAACGAACATGGGAGGTGCATTTCCCTTAATGTTCCCTAATAGCATCCATTACCTTGCCAGGCTTGCCTTGCGGGCTGCCTTAGGCGTTACAATTCCCACCTACACTGCTACCACATACCTGTAAGAAGTACCTTAGGGGTCTTAGGGACCTATCAACAGAGCTTATTAATAGTAGTACTGCTAACTTGCCTAGAGGTTATTGTACCCTTAGTTTCTGGGAGACAACATCCGGCATAAAACACCGCTAAACGTTTAGCGCCTTAAGCAGTGTCATGCGGAAATTTCCCTCCCTGCTGCCTGCGAAGCGACGAGGTGACAGGGTATTTTCATACAGGGTCCCCCCAATACGTAACTTGCAAGTTGTCACCCTGTCTTACACGCATTCCATGGATTTTCTGTTTCGTTTCTTTTTCGCTTCCATCCATTCTTCTCTCCAAGTTCTAAGTTATAGCCGTAAGCCGCGTCAGACGGATGTAGGTACAGGTATGTGAACGTGTACGTGCGCAATAATTCTACCTATATACTCTCCTCCGTGTACGGGTAGTGAGGAATTGAGGAATTGGATTACCAGTTACAAATCATGACAGCTCTTTCGGACGCAGAGATATGATATACCTATCCTACCATCCCGCCATACAAGATGGACACACAAGTCTTCTACTATGTATAGGTATATCCCCATGCAGCGGAGCCAACTAGTCTACTCCGGCGGCATGTTCTAAGTGCCTAGCTGGTTGTTGTCAGCAAATGAATGGCATCGGACATGGGTCCAGTGATCCTCTTGCAGACAACCAGCCCAATCGACGAGTCTTGGGCCGATGTTTACTCGTCTGCTCGTCTACTCGTGAGCCGTACAAAAAAACCCAATGTCCACCAAGGGGACATTCCTACGTCAATGCCGCGTCCATGCTGCTTCCCAAGAGGACGACGGCTTCGTCTTTATTATGTACCATTGTCCATGCAGTCATCTTATCTTGGGATATCGATCCGACCTACCAGACACACGCCTTCTCCCCGATCGGGAGTCGAGCTAGCTCTAGTACTCGTCCCTCATGTAGGTATTTACGTTACCGGTAGGTTGTCTTAAAAGACCGTAAGGAGACATCAGTCGATGGTCCCCCTCAAGGTCCAAGGTTTATGGCTTATCCTTCCGAAGAAAGGGTAAACCGGCGAGGGATTCCCCTCGACCTGCAAGTTCATATGAAGTCCTTCGGCTCCGGTTCTTACCAGCCAGAGAGATCCCCCATTCTTATCCTGCGGCATGGAACATGGAACATGGATTACATTACTCTCGCAGGAGAGGCCAGGAGGCTTAGAAACACGGCATTGGCTAAAGTCGCAAGAGAATCTCAGGCCGTACAAGACCAACACGGTCCTACGGTTCACATGGAAGTTTCCTGAGGGCCTGGCAAGTATATCGTCCTGGGAACAGACATCGAGCAGTACAAACGAGTGGCACGACGGGCGATATCGAGCGATCTTTGAGTCCTACTGAAACTCTTCCCATTCCACAGCGTCGTCACGGCCGTCACCCCACTGCCCACTGCCCGCCCACCATCACATACATGTAGTTCTCCAAGTCGACTCGCCAATGCAACGGCTGAAGCCAGCCTGCAGTAGGTACAGTTCACACATCAGGGGGGATACCCAGCCAATCTCTGTTCGATGATGCTCTCGTACCCACCCTCTCACCTCACCAGCTCTACCAACCATTCGCCCCGATCAGTGAGCTAGTTCCGTGATCTACGACAGCAATTTATATACATGCTACCCGATTTACGCTCCTTGGTCATATCGCTACGTCTTTCGTAACATGTCAACAATGGTCGGATTAGTAAAGGTCTTCGGCACGGCGATTCAATGCATACAAGTACGTACATACGTGTAGGTAGATAGGCATTGGGTGTGATCACGTCTTGTAGCTTGTAGCTTGATGATACGCAACACATCGCTTTAAGCGAATGATGTCAAACCTTTCACAATTGCCAGCTTACCGAGATCCTCTGTGCTATTCACTACCTGTCGTCAGTCACATGTAGGCCAGCTTCTTTCGAAAAACCACGACGAATGGGGAATGTTGTATCAGCGTACGTACGAAGAACGCATTAGTTCATAATGTGCTGCTGGTTCGACATAGGTGCCCCTTGGTTAAAATATGTTTGGTTCCCCACGTAATGGAGTTGAAGGTATACACAGGGTATACTTGCGCATCTCATGACACATGACGAAGGGGACGGTCTAGACTCTAGACCCGCCGGCTGCATGGTTATTGGCGCAGCTGTGATGTGTCACTTGAGACGAACAAGCCTTAGGAATGCACGATAACTCCTTGCAGCAAGACACCATACTACTATGTACCTAGGTATGTATGTCGTTCGTTTCAAAGCGCTCGTGGCGCAAATAGTTAGGACGACTTTAGGCAAAACGTTTCTTGATTATCAGAAAGTACTATGCGACGGACGGCCGGTGAACATGGCCAAGGCTCGTCCCAATATCCTTACTTCCTGTAGTGCGGCTCTCTCTGATTTATTTTATATTAAAACGTCACCATCATAGTACCGTCCCCAAGCTTAAGCCATTCTATCCAACATAACCAGGTAGTTAATTCACCATGTACTATGTACAAGATGTAACTATTTAGCAGCCCATTCACTCTTCAAGGCGTCAAGCCATTCTCCCTTCTCAACCCACCGCTGCTCCAGCCACTTCGCCAACTCTTCATCTGTGTAGGGCAGGTCTTCGAGAGGGAAACGTCGCGCATGGACGTGGAATTTGTATCCCTGAGAATCACTAATACCTGAAAGCATCAGAGTGTCCCACATGCTCGGAGCTACGTGGAATCTGTCCTTGCGTTGATACGCAATAGTGAAGTCATACACGGCCTTCACGTGAGGTGCTTTTCTTAAGTGTTGCACAGTGGTGACGAACCCCTTAGTACGAGGGTAGAGCAGATGCAAGGGCTGCGGACGGCCATTCTGTTTGCACCAAATCGTAGACTCGTTGTACTTCTCCGGAGTGAATCGTGTAGCCTCGCTGAAACTTATCAGCCCTGCAGGACGGGGTATGTCAGTCACAGAATACCTATCAGCTGCGGGCTGCGGCAGAAGACATCGAGCCGGCACTTACACGTCGGCCACCTCCTACGCACGATGCCGCTGAAAACACGCTGCAGCTCGCGCTTGTCTCGCATCCAATTCCGGCTCACCATCGGCATACCCATCGCCCACAGGCCCCAACCGAGAAAGGGAACCCAGCGGAGCTGGATCTTCGCAAACCATCGGCATTGCCCCAGCATGCCCGAGCGAAGGGCCAGGGCCTGGATCATGTAAAAGTCGGCCCACGTAACGTGATTCGAGACGACAACAGCCGATTCCCTCATCGGGAGACGGTCTCCTGAAAACGTGATCTGAGCGCCATTGTATCGCTCAAAGATAACCTGGATCCACTTCCAGACGGAGTATGCAATGCGCGAAGACACGCGGTAGACGAGGTCGGGCGCGAATATCTTGACCAGCAAGAGAAATGACAGTGCCAGATCGCACACCGCCAGGTAGAGAACCCAGGGGGTTACTAATAGGATGCCCCTTAGGTTGGTAGGGATCCCCGCCACCTTAGCCATGGGGTTTCTGCGTGAATGCCGAGACAAACGAAGACGTAGGTAGTGTGTAAGTGGACTTTAGATGACGACAGTTCGAGCAAGAAGCTAAGGGGCCAGCTAGCTTGTTGTTAAGCCTCGAGAATTCGAGAATCGTAAGAAGCTATGTTGACCGCATATAAGCCGACGGAGGGCTGCTAGAGCAGTCTGAGCAGTGCATACTCCGTTTTCCTTCCGCCGCCAGAACGCCAACCCCGTCGTTTCAGATTCCAGCCCCGCTTAGAAGCCTGACCCTAAGACCCAGGACTTGGGACGAGCCAGGCGATCACTTAGTGCGCCTCTCACTCGGGTCAGGGAGATAAGCGAATTTGCAGGCGAACACATATATCAGGATGTGTTACCGCCAGGACGGCACAACACAAGATTCGTGCCAACCGGCCCGTGCCGGGGTGAGAGCTTCTCATTCAGTTACGTCAGCGGGTTTGAGTTGCGAGACATTGACAGGTACACAGACGCAACAACAAGAGCATTCCTAACAGGTCGTGTGGGGTATATTATTTCCAACTTCGCGGATAATGTCTACGTACATTAGGTACCTCGGTACGTACGTACTTGGCTGCTTGGGAGAAATCTACAAGACGGAGACAGGTACTCGACGACCAATGGAACTTGTACTCGACCAGCAAGATCATCAACCTGCATTGCTACCTCCGCTCAATTTGATCTTCGCCGTGGGCGTCAGATTGACGGCTGGGAGGCCTTCGAATGCATCATAAAGAGCATCTAGGATCTAGCTTTGACAACTTGGATATCCTCCACCATCACCCAATACGTACGTTCTAGAATCACTTTGTTGAACAACGCCAAATCGCCTTACGGCGTCTCGTCCCCCAACTGGGTCTTCTCCGTGACCACCCGGGTTTGGAGTTAACGACCTACTGCATCAGCGTGCTTATGGACATAAGTATTACTATGTGCGGTCCTCAGTTAGGAAAGAGCTCGATTAGATATCGTACTAAGAATGTTATATCCGAGCGAGCAACTGTGGTCTGACGCATACATTACCGCTGAGACGAGCCAATGGCTTGTGAATGACGGCCAGTTCTTCTAGCATACAGCTAGCACCTGGATATGGCACGGGCTTTGTAGATTTCCTACACTGCCAGTGCCATTGCCACTGCCGCTGCCGCTACCAGTCCCGACCTAAAAGATACTCGTTACCCGTAGACACATAGACAATAGACAGCCCCCAATCCATCAACTATACTCGGCTACGCTGACTAAAGATGCCGGTATTCCGCGCCAGAAAAGAGAATGAACTGCGATTAGCCTTCAGAGAACAGAAAGCAATTAAAGGACGAATTTAATGATCCTCGCAACGGGCTCGCGTATGTCGACGTTGGACGAATGGAAACACAGCCTATGCTCACAGCCTAGCATAGGCTACATGCCCAACATACGGTTCAAGACAAATTAGACCCAAGGCTAAAAGATCAAGCTTCTTAATAAGTGTTTAGAAACCCACAAATTGGACGGCACTTGACCCAACGCTTGCGGGATAGGTAGGCTGTGTATTATCGTGTGTAGCCGCGTATCGCCATATCAGGGGCCCCTGGCCGGATCTGCCACGCAAGGAGTCGTATATCTGTTAGTGAGGAACTTTCCGCATTGGAAGCAGTTCACCGTCTTATCCAATCTCGTCGTGGGGCGTGTATCCGCTCACTAAAGGAAGATCGACCACCGCCATTGCGCGCATCACCTCAGCCAGAGTCCAGACACTCTAGGACGGAGATGGTTTCATACTCGTCGTCGAATTGTTAGGTAGTCTTACCACGCGACGCAAATCAGATCTTTTGGCGATACCTTTTACATAGTAGCAATCTAAAGACTTGACGGAGCCTTCACTTGGCAATTGCCATCACAGCGTCCTATTAAAACCCATATTCGCATCCATCCAAGACCGAGTCGGAAAGTGTGGGAGGCGATTCATCTATTAGTATGTAGCATTTTCACCCCGCTCCGCGGAAGCACCATATATGAGGGTGTCTCCCATCAATTTGGACCGTATCGCCTTATAATTAGATACGGTCACCCCCCTTCTATCATTCCCCAGATCTTTGAGATCGCACGCTTTGTCGTTGAGTCCGGGTTGATGAATCATGGCCAGGATGACTGACCCAGGCCCAACAGCCAGCTATCCGTCGCCCCCGACGCATTATTCTCCCTCCGACCATAGGCCATCGTTAGGCTCGCTTTACGAGCACGTCTCGACTATGTCGTCCTCTGGGTCGCCTCCAAACCCCAACAACGCCCAACCAGACAAGGGACCACTATCGTCGCTAAATCTCAACTTCTTGAAGTCCTTGAATGATAAGAGAACGACGCGCGATGGCCAGCAGCCCAAGCGACGAGGTCCCAAACCTGATAGTAAACCGGCGTTAACTCGTCGCCAAGAACTGAATCGCCAAGCGCAAAGGTACAATTGGATCTCCCGTCGGTGGAAGCCGTTCGTTGTTGCTGACAGCTTCATCTCTAGGACACATCGTGAACGGAAAGAATTATATATAAAGGCGCTCGAAGACGAGGTACTGCGGCTGAAAGAGATCTACAGCAATGTCTCACAAGACAAAGACAAGCTTGCGGAAGAGAATAGACAGCTCAAGACCCTCCTGCAACAAAACGGCCTCTCGCTCGGATCGGGGGCCGGCGTGGACGACGTCGGCAACGGTCTTAGCCCTGGGTATACTTCTAGCGGTAGTATCTCAGGTAGTTATGCACCCGGTAGCTCCAATACCGCATACACGCCACCCCTGACGTCGATATCAAGCCCCCCTTCCATGTCCGTGTCGTCGCAAGGAATAGGGGGCCAGCCGCAATCTCGGAGCTTGAGCCAGCAGCAGCAGCCTGGTCAGAGTCATGTGGATTACGAGCAGGCTGGAATAGATTTCGTCTTAACGTACGATAACCCTGATGACCCCTCGAAGGCCTACATATCACCTCCCCCGCAGTGAAAGGAGAAGTTATTGGGTAGTGGTTCACTGCACAATCTATCTTCTTCGAGCCACAAATGTAAATCTACTACTTGGGTGCTGCGTTTCTTTTTTGGGGGATTCCGGTGTAAGCTGATTATGGCCGTGCTAATACGGGCCGCGTAGGCTCGAGAGACCGTGCATGGACCACATGCCGTGGCTGCTGGAGCGGGCGCACGACACGGGCGGCGACGCCTGCGGCCACGCGCTCATGGCCACCTGCCCGCCGGAGCCCTTTCCCGAGCTGGCCGATAACATCCCGTTCGGGTACGCGCATAACCACCAAAACCACGCGAACTCCGCCGTCGTCGCCGCCGCCGCCGCCAACGCCAACGCCAACGCCAAGTGCGAGCCGAACCACCGGACCTGGGAGCTGTCCAAGGCGGACCTCGCCACCCTGCTCGACCTGAGCAAGAAGCTGGACCTCGACGGCGAGATCACCCCGGTCATGGCGTGGGGCATGATCCTCGCCCACCCGCGGCTCCGGGAGCTGAAGCGGGAGGACCTCGAGAAGCTGATCGACGACCTCAAGGGCAAGGTCCGGTGCTACGGGTATGTTAGGCTCAACCTAAACTAACTGACTTCTCTTCTCTTCTTCTTGTCTGTCTGGTCGTAAACGAGGCTAACCAAAATTTCCCCAAAACAGGTTCGGGGCCGTGATGGAGGAGTTCGAGGTTCGCGACGCACTTAATGCTGTTTTCATGGCGAAGCCGGAGATGGGCATGGCTTACTAGGTAGGCGACGGGACTGCTTCGACTTGAGTATGTGCCTGGGAGGTATTAACCACGGACTGTATGTAATTAGCGTGATGATGACGGTAACGATTATGATGGTATGCATGACGGAGAGGTGGTGGTCAAAAATACTTTGATAGCATACATGATGTATATCACAAATCCAGCGAACTGAATATATGTTTCATCCCACAATAAGTTCTATCAACGATGTCTAAGTACGACTGGATACGGAGTTCTCTACTACAAGAAATTGATGTAAGTGAAAGCAGAGAAACACTTTGTTGAAGGGCTTCATTGATTGTGTTTACCCAACGCAGGAGAGTCTTCCATTACTTTCTTATAATATTACCAGGTAGGTATATGAATAATCGAAGCCCATGATAACACATCTACATGTAGGTAGGAGGAGATAGCGGGTGGATTAGTTATTTACAGCATGGGCAGTATAAGCATCTCTCTTTAAACACTTGCACAGTATGTTTTTACCGTTTTCTAAAAGTATTAAAACTGTACGTTCATAGATGAACCAGGTACGTACCAAACTGAGGGATCGGCTTGTGAACTGCCCCACACCCCACCAAACCGATTCTGATTTTACCAGTAAAATATTTGTCTCGACCAAAATTTCAGCGGATTTCACTTTGCGTAAAAGCGACACATCGAGGTTGCCTACAACAAAGCGATACCGTGTTAGAACCAAACTCACTACAGAGTATCGCATCCTATTAATTATTCAATATGGCGACGACTTCCTTAGCCGACCTAATCTCGGCTCTACCCGAAGGCGATGGATGGGGCCCTCCTGCGGTAACCGAGACCACTTTGAATGGCGTCCCGTATGCGCCTTTCTCCAAGGGTGATAAGCTTGGTCGTATGGCAGACTGGACGGCAGACAGCAAGGACGGTAGAGACGGTCGTGGTGGCCGACAGCAGTATAACCGCAATTATAGGGGTATGGAACCACAATCATAAAACCAGCAGAGATGCCAATGCTAATCATGATCTCGATACAGATCAGCAGATTTACGGTGCTGGCAGTAACGCCCTATTTACCGCCCCTGTTGCCGAAGCCGACGAAAACACATTCTCCGTTGTCAGCAGAGAGACCACCAAGACGCGATACGGACGGGGAGCCGTCTTTACGCGCGGCCGGGGACAACGAGGTGCCCGACAGGATAACAGAGGCGGCCGCAACCAGCCTCAGCGAGGTGGTCGTGGTGGTTCGCAAGGCTACGGATATGATAACCGCGGTGGTCGTTCTAACGCGCCTCGTGGTCGTCGCTTTGGATGGAAGGACTACGACAAGCCGACTCGAAACCGCGACGCTTCTATTAACATTAAGGCTGACTGGCAGCTGCTGGAAGAGATCGACTTCAACAGACTAGCGAAACTAAACCTCGATGCCGACGAGGGAGAGGATATCGATGCTTACGGTTTCCTATACTACTACGACCGATCCTACGACAAGCCGCCTGTCAAGTCGGTTGAGAGACGACTGGTGCCTCTAGATCGTGCCGCTTACAACGTCACGACCTCCTCCGACCCCGTTATCCAGGAACTAGCCGACAAGGATGAAGCTACCATTTTCGCCACCGACAGCATCCTCTCTATGCTCATGTGCTCTACTCGCTCTATTTACCCTTGGGATATCGTTATTGTCAGACAAGGCAACAAAATCTTCCTCGACAAGCGTGACAATGCTACCCTTGATATGGTGACAGTGAATGAGAACGCAGCTGATGCTCCGGCCGAGCCTACGGACGGTAACAAGGATGGCATCAACCAACCGGGTGCTTTGGCGGAAGAGGCCACTTACATCAACCACAACTTTGCGAACCAGGTTGTGCTAGAGAACGAGACCAACAAAGTCGAGATGACACACGAGAATCCATTCTACAACGCCTCGGAGGAGACGGAGCCCCCTGCGAGCAAAGCCTACAAATACCGCAGATTTGACCTTTCGACGAGCGATGAGGACCCTATGTACCTGATCGTCCGAACTGAGCTCGATGCCGTGCAGAAGAACGCCATCAGCGGGGATGACCAGTTTGTGACCGTCAAGGCGCTCAACGAGTTCGACAACAAGGCACAGGGGAGTGGCGGTGCCTTGGACTGGAGAACCAAGCTTGTCAGCCAGCGTGGTGCGGTCGTTGCGACGGAGATGAAGAACAACAGCGTCAAGCTTGCACGATGGACCGTGCAAAGCATCCTATCCAAGGCGGATGTCATGAAGCTTGGGTTCGTACCGCCCCCTTTAAATACGTTATTGTGCATCTAACTAACTTGCTCTCCAGCTTCGTTTCCCGTGCTAACCCCAAGTCAAACGACAAGCACATCATCCTGGGAGTTATCGGCTGGAAGCCCAAGGACTTCGCCAACCAGATGAACCTGTCGCTCTCCAACGGCTGGGGTATCGTCCGTACCATCGCCGACATGTGCCTCAAGCGCGAGGACGGCAAGTTTGTGCTCGTCAAGGATCCCAACAAGTCGATCCTCCGCTTGTACGAGGTGCCCGCCGGCAGCTTCGACGAAGATGGCGAAGAGGAGGCGGTCCCGGAGACCGTTCCGGAGGAAGAGTAGATTATTATAGTGCATATAACGCCTTTGCGAGTTGTGTTTAGTTTTAGGCATACGGATTGAGTCAGCTCAGCCAACTCGAAATGTCCTGGGCTCTAAACGGATGTCACTATGAATAAAGTACGTGACTTCTGAGTTATACTTGTTAATTATTCATGACCGTGACAGATCATATAACGACGTAGGATTCTATATCTAAGGTATCCGTTCCGTGTATCCCGTAGGTGGGGGAAGCGTATAGGAATGAGGAGGGGTCTGCCCCACCTCCAAGACCCCCCACCAGTTTTCTGCCCCGCCACGGGAACTTTCTGTTTTCTGCTTGTGACGTACGTCTGTTGTTTTCTGTTCCTGGATCTATACATTTTAACGTTTATCTCGTCTCGAAAGTCTGTAGTTTGCTCTTCAGGCTAGACATCCGGGTTCTTTGTCTTCCATATAAGACTTCCTATTCGCCAGAACTCACACATCCGTACCCAAAAAAGAGACACCGACCATGGCGCCCAAGGCCATAATAGCACCCTCGATCCTGTCCGCAGACTTCGCGCAGCTCGGCGCCGACTGCGCCAGGACGATGGACCAGGGCGCCGACTGGCTTCACGTGGATATCATGTATGTGAATCTATTTGTCGGACACCTAGGCAGCCCTATAGTTATATACAACTGGGCCCTACGATGGGATTTTATATAAGTTCATATATAGCTCAAGCGACTAACAGCTGAGCTTGCGTCTGCGGTCTTCAGGGACGGCCACTTCGTACCCAACATTACCTTCGGCGCGCCGGTCGTGGCCAAGATACGGAAGCATGTCGACAAGCCCGCCGCAGGGCTCGGACGCGGGACGTTCGATTGTCACATGATGATTGCTGAGGTATGTATATGACTGCTCACCACGTCTATGTGGTGTTATGGTGCTCGATGCTGTGAGGCAAACATTGCTTGCTGTATCCCTTGCCTATTCACATGTACTCCTTTCACCCATCCCACACCCATCCCCCCTTTCCCTTCCGGTTTCTCCCACCGAGAAGTCATGGCAAACGGGGGGCACCAGGGGGAAAGAAGAAAGAAGAAGAAAAGGAGCACGTGCTAACTACGAGATCTTACAAAAACACCGCAGCCCAAGAAATGGGTCAAGGAGTTCCAGAAGGCCGGGTGCGACCTGTACTGCTTCCACTACGAGGCCGCCTTCTCCAGCGCGGCCGAGAGCCCCGAGGCCGCGGCGACGGACGCGAAGACGAACCCCAAGGACCTCGTCCGCTACATCCACGGCCTCGGCCTGCTCGCCGGCGTCGCGCTTAAACCCGCTACCGGCGTCGAGGTCCTTACCGAGCTGCTCGAGAGCCCGGATCCGAAGGAACGGCCGGATGTACGTTTTCCTCTTCCCCTTTATCTCTCCTTTTATAGATTTCTCTCCTCGCCGGGAGTTGGTTGTTTTTGGCTAGGCGGAAAATACCTACTTACTCGCAAAACTAAACACAGATGGTCCTGATCATGACGGTCGAGCCCGGCTTCGGCGGCCAGAAGTTCATGGCGTCGGAGCTGCCCAAGGTGCAGGCGCTGCGGCAGAAGTACCCGGACCTGAACATCGAGGTCGACGGCGGCCTGGGCCCCGGCACCATCGACCAAGCGGCGGACGCCGGCGCCAACGTCATCGTCGCCGGCAGCGCCGTCTTCGGCGCCAGGGACCCGGCCGAGGTCATCTCGCTGCTCCGGACGACCGTCGACTCGAGGGCCGGAAAGCTGTGAGTTGTTATGGGCCTAATAGCGGTTGAATACGGTACAGTACGTGCGTATGGGCTTAGGGTGGGGGGTTAGGCATAGGATTACTACGAAGTGGTATATAAGAGGGAAATACAAATAATTGGTCTAGAGCTGCCTCGTAATATTGCGTCTTAATTCAACCTGGCCTTTAATCACATACTTGACGTTAGATTCAGTAGATATTATACGTCACCCTCTGCATGACCAAACAATTCCTCGCTAAGAGATTCCCAATCGTAGTGAGCCATCTGTATCCATCGCCTAGCCACAAGAAAGGCTATTTCGAAATGACTTTATCGATCGCTTCGATGAAGCCCTCGATCTCCTCCACTGCTCCGCGGCCCGGTTAGACGTACGTTTTTCCAAGTTGGGTAGTGAGAGGTAGGGTAGGTAGGTTAAGCACTCACCGGTATTATAATGCGCCATGCTAACCCGCACCACCCCGTCCGCGCCCAGCCCCAAGACGTCGCGGACCAGCGTGTGCGAGTAAAAAGCGCCCCAGCGGAAGCCGTACCGCGTCGTCCGCTCGAGCGCCTCGACCAGCTCGCGCGAGTCCCGCCCCGCGACCCGGAAGCTGACGACGGGCAGCCGCAGGGCCGCGTCTGCGCTCGTCTCGCCGTACACGGTGATGTCCGGGTGCCCGTTCAGGTACGCGAGCAGTTTGGATTGGAGTGCTGACTCCTGCGACAGGACGGCGGCCCATTCGGGGGAGGAGGGTGGTCCGGTGTAGGCGACGATGGGCGGGATCGCGGCTACTAGCTCGTAGTAGCCGCTGCCTGCTTGGTTGTTAGCGCTTCGGTGGAAGGAGATCAAAATGGACATGTCCCTCAATATCCCCCCTTCCTCCTTTTCCCCGTATGGCAGAGTCCCTCACGACTCAGCAAGCCCTAGCTAGCTACGTCCCAGATACGTAATGAAAAGGGGGGGGGGGGGATTTTGGCGAGCTATATAGGTAGGTACCAATGCCAACGTACCGAGGCTGATCTTCTGCTCGAGCGTGTCGTGCGGGTTAAAGAAGTGGCCGAGCGAGGCCATGCGCCCCTGGGCCGCGCGGCCGGCGAAGAGCATGGCGACGTGGGGGCCGAACACCTTGTACCAGGACAGCACGTAGAAGTCGACGCCGAGCGCCCGGACGTCGACGGGCCGGTGGGGCGCGTACGCGACGCCGTCGACGCAGACGAGGGCGCCCGGCACGGCGGCGTGGACGGCCGCCGCGATCGCCTTCACGTCGTGGACCGTGCCGAGCACGTTGCTCGCGTGCGTGAACGTCACGAGCCGCGTCTTGGGGGACAGCAGGCTCGGGAGGTCTTCTGGGACTAGCTTCGGGTTTGTCGTGGTGGAGGAGTCTTGCGGCTTCCACCACTTGATGGTAAGCTTCAGCCGGCTGGCTAGGTCCTTCCACGGCGCGATGTTGGCCTCGTGGTCGATGGCCGACACGACGATCTCGTCGCCCTCCTGGAACGGGAAGGTGAAGGATAGGTTGCGCAGGAGCTGCGTGGTGGAGGAACCGTAAGCTGCGAGGGGAGTTAAAGAGCTGCGTGACGATATATATATATATACGTGAGAGTCTACGTATTTTGGTCAGGCGTTGTTCTTACCTATCTCGTCCTTCCGCGCGTTGAGGAACTTGGCCCCTGCCTCCACGCCGTCGTTGTATCGAGAGCTCGACGCTTGGCTGGCTTTGTAGCCCCCTCCGAATTGGACGTTGCTCTTGATCAGGTAGTCGCGAATGCTGAAAGCAGTGCCAGATGAGGAGATTAGGGCCATGTACTCTCTAGGAGGAAAATGTGTTTCCTTACTTACGTGTCGATTACGACGCCTAACGTCTGGCTTCCACCCGCGTTGTCGAGGAACACTTGGTCTTCCTGGAGGGCTGGGAACTTGGACCTGACGGCTTGGATGTCGAGGTCAGCCATTTTTAGTTATAGGTGACGATTTAAGAGTCTTGTATCTATATCAAGTTCCTATATGGTTAGTATGTATCGAGGTTGATGACTTAGACAGACTCAAGTCTTGGATATCACTGTCTATATCACAAGCTCGGGGTTTCCTTTTTGCCCATACGACGACCACTATATGATGATGGGTACCTGAGATATATGCACGCAACCTCCTTGTTCGGCCAAGTTACCTGCTGTACGGTACCCGAAACTTTAAGTCCATCTCCAACTTAGATGGGACCTGGCGCTATGCAGAAGCCCAACTCGCCAATGACGTTGAATGCGGGGGCGTCCGTTGATCGAATGAAGAAGCTTGCTTTAGCGCGCTCTTCTATAGGTAACCTACCAAGCTACTAATTTTGAACCTATATGCCTGTAGACTGCCCTGAATATAGACTCCTCTATTATTGGGAGTTTATAGTGGAGTGTCGTAGTTGGGTATAGCTTAAGGGGGGCTGTCTCGACCTCATCTCGAGTCTTCGAAACACTTTTAATGCTTGCTTTTAGAGAGGAAGACAACATAGTATAATAGAATTGTACGGATAGGGGCTGATATTTGAACCATGATCTACCCATTGTAGCGATGTTATATCTCGACGTGCTGAAGAGAATAGAGGTATCTCTGGATAAGGGAGACTCAAACGAATTCGAACAACAAAACATCGATTTCATTGGTATACCGAGGTACTTGAACCATCACTACATGGCAGGTATTTATTGGACGGGATTTTAATAGCTATCTTACACGAGGCTCGCTGTATTTGGTTGTTTACATGTATGCATCTTGGGGGCTAAATCGTTGCTGCCTTAGGTGCCTACATGTAGTAAACAAACTGTGCATACTACAACAAGTGCACAATACAACGAGTACATCCAAACATTAGGAACATACTGTAATGACTCAAATGTATCATAAGCTCGAAGACGGCCATTTCCGGCTGCTATCCTTCAACAACCTCGCCGGCACGGATTGTCAGCTCAACAGCTACGAGATTAATCGAGCGCCGCGGTACATTGCGCTCTCCTACGTTTGGGGCGATGCTACGAGTCAAGAAACATGTCGTATTTCTGTCAATGGTGAACAGATTCAAGTACGGCAAAACCTTTACGATGCGCTCAGACATCTTGCGATACCCATACTGCGTCGGCGATGCTTGCTTTGGGTAGATGCGGTGTGCATCAACCAGACCGATGTCGAGGAGCGAAACGCCCAAGTAAGAAAGATGAAGGCGATATTCGAGAAAGCGAAGCACATATATGCCTGGCTCGGATTGCCTCGTGATGGAGACGAGACGAGACTAGCTATCCAGCTTATGTGGGAGTTAGACTTGTACTACCGTGATGCCAGGGCAAAGCACGATGACGATATGGCTGCAATAGCAGCGAATATTAGGACAAAACTAGTCTTCTGGCCCGGTCCTGGTAGTGGCGACATCGAAACTCGAAAGGCATGGCAAGGTATATCGAATATCTTCAGCCGTCCGTACTGGAAGAGGACATGGATTTACCAGGAGGTTACCACTCCTACAGACATACAGTTCTGGTGTGGCCGATACAATTTCAATCATTGGTGTTTCACAGCCGCGGTGCGATTTACCTTTGCCTTCTTGGAGATACCCGGCTTTAATAATCGATCTATGAGGGTAACGGGTGCGATTCACGCGAACCAAGCACACGCAGCACGATTATCTCGTTGTGCCAACACAACTAGAAGGCTCATCGATCTCCTTTTTGAAATACGGCCGACGTTGTGTACGGATCCGAGAGACAAAGTTTACGCTCTCCTGGGCCATGCTGCAGATGTAGCGCCCGACCAGTTGTCTATTGACTACGACAAGAGCCCAGTGGATGTTTATGTCGATGTAGTCAAGTTATATGTCTTCCACAAGGAGAACCCTACCCTAGACTTCCTTGGTCATACCTTCGTCCCGCCCGATGATATGGCCCAGCAAGGGTGGAGTGATCCGTCAGTACCCTCTTGGGTACCTGATTGGAGGCCGCCAACGAAGATCCCGCCAATCTATAAAGGCCCTAGTCGGGACGGTGTAGCTAGCTACCCATTCGATCCGTGTCCAGGCACCACTATCGAAGCATATATCAGGAATGCGATGCTCGAGCTCAGGGGCGTTGTTATGGACAATTTAAGAATTGAGATACTAACTGACATGTGGAGTGCCGATTTGGACTATACAGACCTATCAACACCAAGGCGTTGGTATGATGACTTTATAGGTAATGGGGACGTTACCTGGGATGAACCTATTCGGAGAGCACTTGTTGGTAGTAGAACGGAATTTCTTGACGATCAAAATGTTGGTCATGTCGAGGTCAGCCAGATGGTTGATTGGGACCTTGTTGATATGGAGGAGGCTCAGCTAGACCGGTTAGAGTACGGGACAAAGAGAAGCGCGATGATTAGAGACATAAACAGAATTTGTCGTTGTAGGCGGATGGCAATGCTGAGTGACGGAAGCATCGCAATCGTCCCTGGAGGCTCCCGGTCCGGAGACCGGATAACTCTATTCCATGGAGGAAAAGCACTCTACGTACTTAGGCCCATCCCAGAACGACGAAATACGTTCAGATTCATCGGCGAATGCTACGTCGACGGCCTTATGGACGGTGCTTTGATGGAATTGAACGCCCGGAGAGGTAGAACTGCTAGTTTGGTACGAATGGTGTAAGCTAATTCACACGAATTTGCTATTTCATTCCATGGAGACCGGATGGGATATAACGTTGGCCAAGGGTATCACTCCGACGAGAGCTACTATGTTATTATGTTACTATAATAGACTATAGTGGAAGAAATGCCGGACTTTTATGGCCTAACCGCCGGTGCGGTTCCACCGGGTTGTCTCTGAAAAAGGGGTGAAGGTGTCGAGTATGTATAGTGCATGATCTATATGGGTACATGGCTTGACGCATCCTGCTCACATCCAGTAAACCAGTGAAACAGAAGAGGGGATCCTGCGGGCTTGGGATGGATGGGGAATGGACGGGCGCTTGAAGCATCATGCTATTGAATTAGTTATTTTCAGTAAGGTCTGTCGATTCATTGGAGCTGAAGAGATGAGAATTTGAGGGGGGAGTGCAGCAGCCATGATGCATGGCGCATAGCGGTATAGCAAACAAGCAAGATACGATGGAACGATGGATGTATAAAAGGAATCGAATCAGGAGCCAAACTGAGAGAAGATGGAGCTTTTTGGAATTATACCTCTACCTCTACCTCCTAAAGGAATATACACACCTAACCTGTAGGAATTTACCTAGGAAAAAAAGGAGGGGCATTATATGCCACTTCCACTATATTCTCACGCTTCTTCCGCTACCCCATCACCTATCATCCACTACTATCATCCACCATTACGGAATACACCATTATCATCCACCACTCAAACCTTGCAAAAAGCATTGACAAACGGCAAACCCGCAAACCACTCTGCCACTTTAGTCTAGTTGGTGGGTCTCGGGCGGTGAAGATCACACAAGCTTCAAGCTTGTTTGGACTCACAAGGGTTCATTTTCTGCCGCTTGCTGTTCTCCATTAAAAAGTAAAAGGTAGCTCCAGCTGTCGGCTCACTCGATTGAACCACGAACCACGAACGCATTGTTCGTTGCGTCGTTGCGTCGTTGCGTGTACAACATCTCTTCGTCATTCCACCAGCTCTCGTACATAACTAGATTTCTAGCAATTCATGCCTGAATTTATTACTATACCTCCAATTCGTCATTCAAGATGAAGCGCAAAGCTCAGCCGCAAGCTACAGGCCACAAACCTGCAAAAAAGAAATCCAAGACTTGTAAGTCGCCCGCCTTTGCAGATCGCCCATCGTATGATTTTGCTGCAAATTTTCCGAACAGAAAGACTGACTGCCACCACAGCACTAAGCGACGAAGAAACAAAAAAGAGGTTTAGGAAAAGTCTCTTCGACAAAGACGAACTAAATAAATATACACAAGGCTATGCCAGCTCGACTCCCTACAAGCACAGCGTCATTCACCACCTAATCGACGATAAGCTACTGCGCACCGTCCGCGACGAGATCAAGGACAATGTCTCCTTCACTCCCAAGGAGACCGATATCTACAAGATCCACCAGTCCGGCGACCTCGCAAACCTCGACGGCTTAGACGATGCCGCCCTAGCTAAGCTACCTTCTCTGCTTGCGCTTAGGGATGCCATGTACTCGCAATCTTTCCGAGACTACGTCGCTCATATTACCGGATGTGGCCCCCTGAGTGGTAGAAAGACAGACATGGCTATTAACGTCTACACCCCGGGGTGCTATCTTCTGTGTCACGACGACGTAATCGGCAGCCGTAAGGTCAGCTATATCCTCTACCTGACCGATCCCGACCTACCCTGGAAGCCGGAATGGGGTGGTGCATTAAGGCTATTCCCCGTACGGGAGATCAAGGGCGCCAACGGCCAGATCGCAAAGACGCCTGCGCCGGACGTTTCCAAGATTATCCCGCCGGCGTGGAACCAGCTGAGCTTCTTCGCCGTCCAGCCCGGCGAGAGCTTCCACGACGTCGAGGAGGTGTACCGCGCAGAGACCAAGGAGCAACTCGAGAAGGAGGGCGGTAGAGTGCGCATGGCCATCAGCGGCTGGTTCCACATTCCCCAAATTGGCGAAGACGGATATGTCGAGGGTGCCGAGGAAAAGCTGGCCAAGAACAGCGGGTTGATGCAATTACAAGGGAACCCTGAGCAATACGACATGCCTCAGCCTCAACCAGTCGAAGTTGAGCCACGCTTGAAATCAGAGTTTACCAAAGACGATCTAGAGTTCCTGCTCGATTACATGGCCCCGACATACCTTACCCCCAGCACCCTTGAGGAGGTCTGGGAGCATTTCGAAGCAGGGTCGAGCATCACGCTGCCGAATCTTCTCAGGCCTACATTTGCGAAGAAGTTGCGAAACTTCGTCACCACCCTCGACCACACTTCTGCCGTAGAAGACAGCGCCGAGATCGAAAAGGGGCCCTGGCGGGTCGCAAAGCCGCCCCACAAGCACCGGTACCTGTACCTCCAGCCGGAACGCGCCGAGTCCGCTCCCCCCGACAAGACCGCAGCTGCCAAGAAACAAAAATCCAAGCAAAAGTCGCCTCTTAAGGAGCTCCTGGAGGACTTCCTCCCGAGCAAGTCGTTCGGCCGCTGGCTGCAGATGGCCACGGGCTGCGTGATCGAGAGCCACGACCTTATGGCGCGGCGCTTCCGCCGCGGCAGGGACTACACGCTGGCGACGGGCCACGAAGGCAAGCCTCGCCTCGAGCTGACCCTAGGCATCACGCCGAGCCGCGGATGGGGCGATGAAGACGACGCAAACGGGGGCGAAAACGAGGACGGCAGCGACAGCGACAGCGAAGCCCCCGCGGCAGCAGAACCCGCAGCCAAGGCCAACGGCAACGGGGAAGGCAAAGGCAAAGGCAAGGCCAAGGCTAAGTCAGATCCCCCAAAGAAGAAGAATAAGAAGCCGCAAGAAGACGATGACGACGAGGGCGACAAGAAGGAAGTAGAAGACTTCGGCGCCCAGGAGGTGTACATGGCGGGCGACGAGGACGCCGCCCACGAGGACGCCGCCATATACAAGTCGGGCGGGGACGACGACGACGAAGATAGCAACAACATCCTGTTCTTCCAGGGCGCGGCGTGGAACACGCTGTCGCTCGTGCTGCGCGACAGCGGCGCCCTCAAGTTCGTCAAGTACGTGAGCCGGGGCGCGCCCGGCGACCGGTGGGACGTCTCGGGCGCGTTCGAGGTCGAGGAGAACTCGGACGACGAAGAAGAAGACGACTCGGACGGAGGAGGTGACGGCAAAAAGGACGGCGTACAGCAGCAGCAAGCTACGGGCGTGCTTGACGACACGGAAGAGGAGTGGAATGGGTTCTCGTCTTCGTCTGATAGCGACTCGGACTAGATATACACACTAGGTATTCCGGATATCCAAGATGAACTCGGACGGGATGTGAAGTGCGCTTGTATGAAGAAGAGTACGATGATCACGAAGCAATAATGAATATTCATGACTTCTTTTTCATTTGAATATAGAAGAAAAAGTGCATCCTCCACTTTCTAAATGCATTATCCCTCGCTAGCCATGCAACCCAATAGCGAAAAACACAAGAATGCATTTCATTGAAAAAAACGCCTGCGGTCTTCCTCCCCAACCCCCCAATCTCTGTCTAAATCCAAGTGCTCAAGATGCGAATGCGATGGAAAAGTCCAGAAGCCCCTTTCTAGCCGCCTAGTTCGCTCCCCTTCCCCCAAAAAGATCGATAGTGTGAATATGTATAACCCCGTACGCCAGCTCATGCGAACCGAAACTCCCACAAATCGGACTGCCTACCTAAGTACGTCCTAGGAGGTAGGTACCTAATGTATATATGTGTGTATGTATGACTGAACTCAAAGCCAAGTTCTAAGTCCTCTCATTCCAGGTCTTTGAGCTCATCCGAGCTTCTCGTGCTGACGAAGGCGTGCCTGAGGAAGTGAAGCCATACTTTGGCGTTCCTGTGGCCTTTGTGGCCCTTGTGCTTCTTCTTCCCCTTGCCTTTCTTTTTCTTCTTCTTCTCCATCTCGAACTCGCCATCTGATTCTTCTTCTTCTTCGTCATCGTCATCGGATTCCTCTTCTACCGCATCAAACTCTTCACTTTCGTCATCTTCATCTTCACCGTCATAATCCTCACGCTCGTCTGCGACAAGCCCGTTGGACTCGATATCCGAAGTCTGCCCGATCCTGTGCGCCAGCCGCAGTAGACTCCTGACGGTCAGATCCTTCAATTTGTAGATCTTGTCGTCGAAGGTGGTGTATTCGACCTCGTAGCCGAACGCCCTCGGCTTGGGCTTGTCGTGCTTCGGTAGCTTGTCCTTGTGCTTCCCCGCGTCCCAGTGCGCCCCCGACGCATCGTCGTCGTCCGAGTCGTCCAAGGCCATATCGTTGTTGATGTATGTCAGGTTAGCGTAGTACTGGGTAAAGCCCCTCAGCGTCAGCGGCTGGGGGTAGTAGGCGGGACCCGGCGGAGCCTCCTTGGCTGGCGGGTCCGGGATGTGGAGGTCCGGAGATTGAGGCGTCCCCTTCTTTTTCTTTTCGATCTCTACGTCGGGTTCGTGGCGTAGTTCTAGTTCGCGCATATCATCCTGCTTGGGAGAGGAAGAACTTTTCCTCTCCGAGACGCGCATGTTGTCAACCCATGATGGAGTCTCCTCCAGCCCGGTAATATTGTAATCGAAGACACGAAGGGTTGGGAAGTAATTGGGGACAACGCTGGGACTGATGAGGGTCAGCTGATAACGCTCTGCGTATGGCCCGCCAATCTTGTTCTTCCCGCCCTTCTTTTTCTTTTTCTTATTCTTCTTCTTTTTACCGGATTCTTTTAAGTCGTGCTCCTGGACATCCGGCAATTTAGCCCAGTCTTCTCGCAATTCCATGAGATAGTCTCTGCTCGATTCTGCCGATAATTCTTCTTCCATAGACTCGCGAATGCTTCGTCGACGATTAGGCGTAACTTCAAGAGAAGAAAGATCAATGTCCCTCGTATCTTGAAGTAGAAAATGGTCAATGTTCATATGGCCATATAAAGAACCGACAACCACGTCGCGGAACTGCTGTAGCCAGAGGGTATATTTTTGCCAGCATGTCTCGTGCCATAGTTGCTTGCCAGAAGTTCTAGCAGGAGGAACGTGTCCCATCAAGATGGCCTTCATGCCACGCTGCCGTAGGAACTGTAACTGGACTCGCAGCCACTCAAACTGCTTATATCCCGGTTCCGATGGGTGTGCGCAATCGTCGATTCCTGCGTTGCGATCAAAGAAATACAGAGTATTAAGACTGAAGATGGCAAGCTTTCCTGGAATGACCTCGACGTAGAACCAGCCGCCGAACTCGAACGAGTGCCGTTGCTCTTCCGGAATGAACTTCCCCCAAACATCGCTATATGTCTTTAGGATTTTGTTTGGGCCCGGCTGCAAGACATTGTGAGGGTAGATATCATTGTTGCCAAAGGTTGGGACGACGGGAACCACCAAGCCGTCGTTGTCCGAAAATGTGTTTACAAAAGCATCCGCGATCCTCTCGTTCATAGCCAAGATCTCCTTGTCGTGGCGGGGTATTTCTTCGTCGCTGTCATGGCGGGCTGAATCGCCGGTCCAGACGACGAAGTCAATTGAGTCTTTCAAATTGGCGGTAATCCAATCGAGTGTCGCATCGACCAGTGCTAATGGAGAATCGCAATCAGAAGTTTCAGCGCCATATGTGCCAGCCGGGCCATGGCCCCGATGGCATGCGATATTCTCCTCGGTGGATGTGTGAACTTTGTAGTATTCGTCGGGATGTAAGTCTATGTAAGGTACCAGATATTAGCATTTAAAAGAAGCGATCATTTGGAGATGGTGGTGTGGTGGTGTAGGGGGTGAATTGTGATTGTACCTGTGATATGGAGGAATCTGCCGTGCAACTTGCGCTGTGACGCAGGTTGGCTACCATCGTGGCTCGCCTGCATGACGAATTGATTCCCGGTAGTTGGCGCACCTATGACGAAAGACGCCAATAGGCCAGGCATCGCCCATGACCACGCCCAAGCCGACTTCTTGAGCGCCATGGTTTAATTGTTTATGAGGCTCTTAGACCTGTGGTAAATGGAAGAGGACAATGCGCATAATCAGTGGACACGCATCCGCTTATAGATTATCGAGGGCGAAGAGGAGAGAATTCTATAAAGTTGTGATTTAATGCTGGGAGAATTCCGTCATTGGCGGCGTAGTTTCGAGAAGCCACCTAAAGGATCGTCAAGGGACGCCAAAAACAGGGCTGGCTAACTGGCGGTCCTGGCGATCCAATAAAACTCGCTGTAATGTTTCCTTTTATTAGCCAAGAGATCGATGCTTAGTAGACTATTGGCTGATGGCAAAAAAGGAGTCGTTTAATAGGACTACAAGATAATACTGAGTGAGTAGGGCCCTCCGAATAGAAGAACAGTATTCGACCAGATCTTCCGGCTCTCCTCCCTCTTCTCGCTGTATTATAGAAGCGGTAGAAGGGGTTCTTAAGCTTCTACCTATGTTTAGCGTATTCTCGACTGTGAGGCTGGAGGCTGACAATAGGCGACGAATCACAGCGCTAGATTTCGCACGTGTAGGAGGTTAATCGCGGAGAGTTGAGCTCAACCAACTGAGACATCTAGAACACCCGTCTCACGCCACAATATTCGCAGTGCGGGCACACGACAGTGCATAGTTCCACTACCGCCCGTAAAGCACGTCCACCCGCTGCTTCGAAATGGCTAGGGTTCCAATAGTTGCAATGGTTTGCTAAGGTCATCAGGGTCATATGCGATGTTGGTCGAATGGGGTCGAGCTGCAAGACCATCACCAGGTCCCCTGGATGCTTGGATATTGTAGATGGAGTTGGTCAAAGGATACGGCCGTGAAGAGGCAGAGAGGGTCAATGACTGCTTTGCCGATCTTCTATTCGAGCATTTGCCCTCCCACAGACCGAGTGCCAAGGGCGAATGGCCATCAAGGTTGCTATCCAGAGTTGACAAGCGTTAAGCGTCAGAGCGTGTCGGTGGTTTTTCTTAGTCGTCTTGCGAGCTGGGCTGGCTTGGGGTGACGTCAGATTCCGTAGACATAGGGCCAAAGGATAGATCGGCAAGGCAGCAGGGGAGATGGGATGAGCCACTAATTCCGAAAGGGGGGACCATCTAGTAATTGAAGTAAGATAGTAAAGATAGATGCAGTTTATTCATATATTACTAGAAGAATAAAAAGAATAAAAAATAAAAATAAAAACGTTTATAATTAATCCTTTTTATATAAATTCTTAAATTATAACTTTAAAGTAAAAATATAAATATTATTAAGTTTATATAAAAAGTTAAAACTAAAATAAAAAAACTAATAATAATAATAATATAAAAAATATAAAACACTTATATAATAAATTTTTTTTATTATATAATAATTTTATTATAAATATATATAAATATTATATATTAATATATTAATATAAATATTTAAATAATATATTTTTATAAAATTTAATATTTTATATATTTAATAATTAATAGTTTTATATTATTATAATAAACGTTTTTTTTTTTTTTTTAATATTTATAATTTAAAAAATAGTTTATTAATTTAATGTTTTTTCTTTTAATTAATATTTTAAAAAAATAATTCACTAGTTTTTTATATTATTTTATTTATTTAAAAAAAATATTTTATTAACTTTTTTTATTTTTTTTTTATATTTAAAAAAATAGTTTATTAATTTTTTATTTATTTTAATTTATTTTAACTTTTTTTTAATTAGTTTTAAAAAAATTATATTTATAACTAAAAAAAATAAAAAATATTTATAATAATTTATTTATATTAATTATTTAAATATTAATTTTATTTAAAAAATAAACTTTAATTTTATTAAAATAATTATATTTTTAATAAATAAGGATAATTTAAAAAACTTTTATTTTTTATTTTAAATTAAATTTAAAAAACGATTTTATATTTTTTTTAAAAACTAAAAAAAAAAATTTTAATTTTATTAACTTTTTTTTAATATATTATTAAACTTAAATAAGTTATTATTTAACTTATTTATTAAAAGTTTAAATTTTAATTTAATTTTTTTTTTAAGTTTAATAATTTATAATTACTTTTTATTTTATTAAAACGGTTTTTATTATTAACGTTACTTTAATTTATTTAAATTAGGTTTTTTTTTTTTTTTTATAAACGTGTTAATAATAATTTATTTATATTATAATATTTTTTATTTATTTATTTAAACTTTAAATTTTTTAAACTTTTAATTATTAAATTATTATTATAATTAAATAAACTTTTTTTAATTAAAATTTGTTTTTTTTAAGTTTTTTTAATTTAATTTATTAAAGATAATTAAATTTAAACTTTTAAATATTACTTTTAATAATTATTAATTTATAACCTGGTTTAATAAATATTTTTTTTAAGTTTAAATTTTATTAATATATTTTAATTAATTAACTGTTTTTTAATTTTAAACGTTTTAAAATTTATAAAAATTAATAAAACTATAACTAGATTTTAATATTAAATATTTATATTTATTTATTATAATAATAATATATCTAGTTTTAATTTTCCAGGATTTAATTAAAATAATATTAATAAAAATAATAATTTTTTTTTAATTTTATTTAAATATTTTTTTTTAATTTTATTTTTAAATCCTTTTATTTTTTTTATTCTTTTTATTAATAATAACTTATTAATAATAAATTTAATAGTTTAATTTTTTATTTAAACTTTTATTTATATTATATTTTAATTTAATAGCCGCGGCTTTTTAAATAAAAATAACGGTTTTTTTAAAATAAATAAAATTAGATATTTTAATTTAACCTTTAAAAATTTAAATTAAACAAATATAATTATTTAAAAAAAATATAATGTTTTTATAAATGTTTTTATTTTTATTAACTAATTAATAAATCTTATTATTTAAAACGGTAACGTTAAAATTAAAATTATTTAAATAATTTATTTTTAATAAATTACTTTTTTTTAATATATTATTAAATTAATAAATATAAAAAAAAAAGCCTTTTAAATTAGTATTATTACTTTTATTTATAAATATTTTTAACTTTAATTTAAAAAAATTACTAGTAAAGTTTTTTAAAATCTTAAAAAAAAAAAAATTTATAATTTATAATTTAAATTAAAATAAAACTTTTAAACTTTTTATATAAAATGTTATTTATAATATTAAAATATATAACTTTTTTTTAAAAAATTAATTAATATATATTTTTAAGTTTTTTAATATTAAGATTTAATTTTAATTAAAAAAACTTATAAATAAAATAATATTTAATAAATTTTTAAATTAATTTAATAATAAAAAAAACATTATTTAAAAAATCGTTAAAAATTTTTATTTTTTAAAATAAATATTAAATACTTTTTAAGTATTTATTTATTATAATAAATACTAGTAGTATTTTTTTAATTATTATAATAAAATTAATAAAAACTTTTAATTATAATATAATAATTAATAAAATAATTATAAATAAAATTAAAATATATAAAATTAATATTAATATTAAAATTAATATTAATATAATTAATAATATTAATAAAATTAATATAATAATTATAATAATTTTTATTAAAACTATAATTAAAATTATAATTAAAATTATAATTAAAATTTTTAATAAAATTTTAATTATAAAAAATAATAGTTTAATATTAATTAATTTAAATAAAATTAAAATTATTAATATTAATTTATACTAGTTAATTAAGTTTAATTTTTTTATTTTATATTACTTTTTTTTATTAACTTTTAAGTTTAAAATATATAAAATTTCTTAAATTAATTTATATATTATTTAAATAGGTTTAATTTTTAATAAAATTAAGCTTTTTTTTAAAACATTTTTAATATTTAAAACGTTTAAAGTTTTTTTTTTAATAACTTTTTTTAAGGTTTTAATTTAATATTTTTTCCGAAAAATGTTTTTTATATTAAATATTAAAATTTATTAATAAACTATAAATTTATTTTTAAAAGTTTTAATTTTTTATTTATAAAAAAAAATAATAATAATAATAATACCGTTAATTTTAACACTATTTATTAATTTATTAAAACTATTTATATTTATTATTAAACTTTTTTTTTAAATTATAATAAACTTTTTTTATATTTTTATTAATATTATATATTAATATAAAAAGTTTTTTAATTTAATTTTATAGATTTTACTAATATTATATTAATAGATTAATTATTTTAATAAAATATTAATTATATATAAATTATAATATTAATTAAACTTTTATTTATTAAAATTTATTATATTAATAATAAAATAAATTTTTTTTTTTATTTAATTTAAAATATAAATTATTTAACCTAGTTAATTTATTATAATATTTTCTAATTATAATTAAATTAAAATTATAGATTTTTTTATTTTTTATTAATTTAAAACTAGATTTAAATACTAGTTTTATTTATAAGTTTAAAACTTATTTTAAGTTTTTTATTATAATATTACTAGATTTTAAATATAAAAAAAATATTTATAATGATATAAATTATATAAAAACTTTAGTAAATAAGGCTTAAATTTTTTAATATTATTTTAATATTAAAATCTAAAAAAAAATTATTTTTATATTTATATAAAATATTGTTTTTAACCGGTATATTATTTATAAATATATTATTTTATATTTTTATTTTAAAAAAATATAAAATTTATAATTTATTATTATTATTTTTATTTAAAAAATTATTTTAATTAATAGTTTTTAAATTTATATGTTTTTAAGTATAAATATTTTTAACGTAAAATAAATTAATATTTTTTTATTATAAAAAGTTATAATTATTTAGTTTTATAAAATTATTATTTTATTATTAATTATTTTAAATAATTAAAATTAAATTAAAATTTAAATAATAATTACTTATAAATATATTATTTTATTTAATTATTTAAAATTTATTAACGTTTTATATTTTATTTTATTTAATTAAAATTTAATTTTTAAATTATTATTAATTTAAATTTTTTACTTTATAATTATTACTAATAATAATATAATTAAGATTTTAATTTATAATAATTTATTTTAATTTATTATATTATTTAAATATAACTTTATAAGTTATTTTAAATTAATAAAATAAGGTTATTATAAATATTATATTATTAATAATTAAGTTATTAAATTAATTATTTATTGTTTTTTTTAAAAAGATTTTTTTAATTTAATTAAAATATTTAATTTATCTTCGGATTTTATTAATTTTTATATAAAAAATTCTATTAAATATTTTTTTAATGTAATAATTTTTTAAAACTTTAAAAACTTTAAAACCTTTTAAATTTTTTATAAATTAATATTTAATTTTAAAAACGTTTTTAAAGATAAAAGCTTTATTAATATTTTAAAAAATAAACTCCTATGTTTTAATTTAAAGTTAAACTAAAAAAAACAACTATTAAAAAAATATAAATTATATATATTTAACATTAAAAATTAAGCTTTAGTTAAAATTATTATTATTAAATTAAAAGTTTAAAAATATATTATATAAATAAAAAACTTAGTTTTTTTTTTAATACTAGTTTTTATTATTTATAAAAATATTTTTACTTTAAAAAATAAAGTTAAAAAAAAAAATTAAATAATTATTAATATAAAAGTTTTTAATAATATAAATTTTAATAATTATTATTTTATAAAATCTTAAAATTTTATATTTATTAAAATTAATAACAAGTTATTAATAATTATTTTTAATTATTTAGTTTTTTATTATTAATAAATAATTTATTTTTTTATTTAATAACTTTTTATTATTATTATAATAAAAAGTTAATATATTTTTAAATATTTTATTATAAAATATAAAAATAATAACATTTATATTTAAAAATAAATAAATATATTATTTAAAGATATATTAACAGTTAATTATTATTATAATAATATTTATATAATTTTAAACTTTTTAAATAAATATATATTTAATTTTATTTTTTTATTTAATTTATTAAAATTTAAAAATATTTTTATTAGTTTTTTTAAGTTATTTATTAACTTTTTTAACACGGTAATATTAAACCGTATTATTAACTTATTTAATTTATTTATTATTAAAAAACAATTAATAGTAATTATTAAAATTATTTTCTTTTTATTTTTAAAAGATTTTAAAATTTTTATAAATTTATTTAAATATATATATATTAATGTTTTTTAATATATTAAATTAATTAAACTTTTAAAACGTTATAAAATTTTATTATTTTAAGTAAACCTTTAAAATAATAAAATAATATAAAAATATAAACTTTAAGTATTTAATATTTTATTAAATATTTTTATAAAATTAAAAAGAATTTTATTTAAAACTATTAAAAAAGCTTTAATAAAACACATTTTACTTTATTTTTTTAATTTAATATAGATTTTATATATTAATTTTAATATATTTTATATAAATATTAACGTTTTTATTTATTATATTATTAAAAAAACTTTATTAAAATTATTTTAAAATAATAAGCTTATTATTTTTACCCTTAATATTATTATTTAATTTATTATATTTTTATTAAAAATTTTAATTTAAACCGAAAAAAAATATTAACTAATTAAAATAAAAGTTTTAAGATTTATTTAAATTTTATAAAAAATTAAATATTATATTAATATTATTTAAAAAAAAAAAAAGTATATTTTTATTAATTATTACGTGATTTTAAATATAATAAAATAAAGCGATTTAATTAATTTTATAGTTATAAATAATAAGAATTTTTATTTAATATAAACTATAAAATTTATATTTAAATTTAAGTTTATTATTTTATATAAATTTAAGTGTTTATATATAATTTTAAATATATTATTAAAGTTTTTAATTTTTAATAACTTAATTTTAATTAAACTTAATAACCTTAATATTTTATTAGATAATATAAATAAATATTAAAATTTATTAATATAAAATAATAATTTTTAAGTTTTTTTTAAATTAATTTTACTTATAATTTATCTTATTTATTTATATAATAATAATTTTTTTATTACTAGGTTATTTAAATTAATAAATCTTATTTAAATAACATTAAAATTTAAAAATAAAATATATTAAAGTTATTTATATAACTTTAAATAAAAATTAATATTAAAAGTAATTAAAGTAAATATAAATTTTTAATAAAACATAATAATTTTATTTTTTATTTTAAAAAATAAACTTTTTTAAAAATAATTAAAAATTTTTAATAAGTTTTATATTTTTTAAGTTTATTATTTAAATATTTTTAAGTTAATTTATAAGTTTAATTATATTAGTTTTAAAAAAATAAAAAACTAATTTAATTATTTTATTATTAATAAAAAGGAATTTTTTTAATTTATAAAAAATTATTTAAAATATATTTTAATATATTAAAAAACATATAAATTTTATAGTTTAATATAACTTATTATTAAACTTTTTTACCTTTTTTATATAATTACTTTTAATTTAACTTTTAATTTATTAATATTAAAATATAAAAAAAATATATTAATAATTTAAATTAATAAATTTTTAAAAACTAATTTATTAATATTTAATTAATATAATTAATCGGTATAAAAATAAACTAATATTATTTTTAATATATTATTAAAAGTTAATTAAAATATTTTAAAAATAATTATTATAAATTATAATTTTAAGTTTATAATTAACTTTTAATAAACATTTTAACGTTACGTTAAAATAAAACTTTTTTTTATTATAATATATTATATTTAAATTAATAAATAAATAAAAAAATTTATTTTTTAAATTAAATTTATTTTTCGATATTATTTTTATGTTTTAAAAGATTTAACAAATTAAAAATCAAGCTTTTTATAGTTTTAATATAAAATAAATTTTATAAGATTTTTAATAATATAATATAATTTTTTAGAAATTATTATAAAATTTAATTTAAATTTAATTACTTTTTTAATATTTTTAATTTAATTAATTTTATTATTTTAAATAATAATTTATAACGTTATTATTTTAATATTAATAATAACTAAAAAATATTATAATAATAAATATAAACTTATATTTTTTATTATTAAAAATAAAATAATATTTTAATTATATAAAAACTATAACATTTTAATAATAATAATATTAAATTAAAAACTAAGTTAATAATTTACTAGTTTTTTTAAAATAAAAAAATAAATAAATTATTTAATTTATAAATTAGTTTTTTTAATTTATTATAAAATTTACGATATTATTTTAATAAATTATTTAAAATTAATATTATTAATAAATATTTTTAGTTAATTTTTATTTTATTTTAAAAAAATTTATATTAAAATTTATAATTAATATATAATTTATTAAAATAAAAATAAATAAAAAAATAATAAATTTTTTATAAAATATATTAAATTAAATAATAAATATATATAATAATTATTAAAAAATTAAATTAATAATAATATTAATTAATTAATTATTAACTTTTAAATAAAAAATAAACTTTAAATTAATTTGTTAAATTATTAATAAAAAATTTTTTATTAATATATTAATATTTTTATTAAAATATTAATAATTATTAATAATAAATTAAAATTTTAATAAAAAATTATTATTAAAATATTAATATTTATTAATAATTAATTAAGATTTTTTTTTTTTATTAAGGTTTTTAATTATATTTAATAATAATAAAGATATTATTATTTTTTAAAAAAAGTAATTATTATATAATAATTTTATTATAAATATATATAAATATTATATATTAATATATTAATATAAATACCTAGATAATATATCTTTATAAGATTTAATACTTTATATGCTTAATACTTTCACAAATTCATAATATAAAAAAGATGGAACCTCCGGGCCAATAATTACTCATTAATTCATAGGGGTCATTCAGGGTCCAGCTGTTAGTTCTGGCTCACTGCTACCTGCACCTGCACGCCAGCACGCTTAGCTGCACTAGTGGTATATATAAAAGGAAATATTACTAAGCTACTCGGCGGGCGGTACGTACTGTATATATTTTGGTATGCAGGAATTTTTACCCTCTCCCTCTTCTCCGAGATTTTCACATTCAAAAAGCACATGCGATTCTCCCATCAACATTTCTTGATAATGCTCACAGACGACTGTCACACCGTCTTCAAGGCCGAATCTAGTGCGAGATTATTTAATATGCCGTTGTTTGAGGGATCCCGATATTTCAGACATCGGGTTCCTATGGTATATCTCGGCAACATTTCCAATCTTTCTATCTTTCTGCAGTCTTCTACGTGTCAATCGGATCAATTTATAGGCGGTGATTGTCGCCACATACTACATCTCTATCCAAAGATTATGCCGAGTGGTTGCATTGGATCATGCTTGTTTATCGCCGGGCTATGACTCGTAAAGTCGTTGAATGCTGTTCCGTCTTGCATCGGCATCTTTATGGCATTTTATGTTGGCCGTAGCTATTTCGCATGTCTAGGCATGTAGGTGTGGAAGCACGTGGGCTAAAACCGAGCGGGATACGTCAACGCTCGTGGTACATCAATTTCCTATTTACTCCTTTCCTCCTAATTGCTACAATACATCCAGTGATATGTGCTATGCTTCAGAGATGGTAACTATGGCTACTCGAGAGATGCCGTGTCTCTACTTATCTCCTTGAAGTGAACATCTTCCGAATCCTCGAAAAGTTCGTACGTCCTGTACTCCACATTCTTGTATTTCGGCCCCTGCACAGTTCGTTTCAGGAAACCCGAATGCGTAACGACGATGATGCACTTCTCGGGACGCTTGAAGAGCCACCGTCTAGCGAAAGACGCTCTTTTTCGATAGGCAGCTTCTGAGGCTTCGTACAATCCAGTCTTTTGGGGGTAGACGGGGTCTAAGCTTGAGAAATCAAGATCTGGCCATTCATCCTGGAGTATCGAAGAGTCTTCACCGATGTCACAAGGATTGTTGGTAGTTTCCTAAGTCATGATCAATGCTTACTCGAGAGAGACCTGCATCCGGTACCATTTTACATACCTGCCATTCAGCACGAACGTCGACGGGCACTCCACGATCCCGAAGCCACTGAAGACCGTACTGGAACGTCTCCAACGTCCTTCGTAAAGGGCTCACCACTATAAGGCATTCGTCTTGTGCGAAAGGGAAATCTGCCTCGAGCTCTGCCGCTAGAGCTTTGCTTTGTTCTATGCCCTTCTCAGTTAGGCGTGGGTCAGGCAATTCCCAATCATGTACCTATTGTTGTAAGCATCTAATGAGTCAACATAAAGGTCATAGGTTCACTTATTAGCAATATCTGCAACTGGTTAGTATCTCTTTTCTTTCCTTCAACGGGACTGAATGGGGATACCTACTGTGTAGTGCTTCGCCGTGGCGTATCAAGATGACGACGGGGGACATTTTTGAATAGTATGTTGAAATTGTATGAAATGAATGAATCAAATGAAGAGACAAGTTACGATGCACGGTTGGACCTTTTTCGCGTGCTCTTTGGGTCGATGCATTATTTTATATTGGTCTGAAGATGAAGAGATGACAACATGCTTGAGATGCTTTATGAGATAGGAAAACAGCAGTTTGCAACGCTTGAAGGTTCTGAAAACAATGCTCTTGGAGAGTTAGGGTCAGAGGCAAAGGCAAAAAGGGAGAAGCAAAGCATACAAGAGCCATGTATGTGTATGTAACACAGGGCAGACTTTTGAAGCATCACAATGTGACATTAACTTATTCATGAGAAGCCGAATTTGGTTAGCGTAAGCAATGATTCCCTCTGCCCCTTTGCCCTTTGCCTGACTTGTTGGTGTAAGCGCAGTCATCCAGCCATCCAGCCAGCCAGCAGCCAGCCAGCCAATACTGTCAATACCCAATGAAAATTTTACATTCCTGAAATACGGAGTGCCACTAGAGTACGCCACACGCCACGTCCCAACTAGCGTCACTTGTTATGCCTGTATGACATACATTGCTTGATCGCCTTGCTTTGCCGTAGCTAAGGTGCAGCTAACAGGCAGCCATCCGGTCTGGGTCTTGGTCTTAGTCTTCCATAACGACCGCTACAGAGACAACAGTAATCTATTTGCTACCCCCAATCACGTCCCATTTCTGTATTGACGAAAGAGCGCAAACATTCTCATGTTTTCGCCTGTCAGGTATGAGTTTAAGGTCGATTTTGGGAGGCTCCAGCCGGGTTAGGAAGTCCAAGAAGTCCGTCGCAAAGAAATCCGCATCCTCGCAATCACCATCCTCCTCCTCCTCATGGGCCGCTTCTCTGCCTCGTAGCAAACCAAGCGCCCCACAGCGGAAGCGGTCAAAGCCAGACGAAGATGACGACGATGACCTATTCGACGATAAACTCGACGATTACGGGCTCGTCAGGGCCTTGGGGACTGATCTGAACTTGCGCGACACCTCCCAGGCTGTCCTCTACATACGCAGCCATATGTTCTCTCCGATGCCCGAGCAAGCAATAGGAATGAACTCTACGAGGATCGCGGAGGTGCTCAACTATCGAAAGCGCATACCTCCGATCGTGACAATTTCGCATGTACAAACCCTGTTGTCGTCGCCGAGCGCAGTAGAGCGGGAGATTGCGGAACTCGCGCGGGCTGGTTTCCTCCGCAAGGTGGTCGTTGCTCGCCGAGGAGACATAGGGGAGACTGTGGTGCTGTCGGCAGACTTTGAGCAGATGGTTAAGGACTCTACGAGCTTGGACAAGAAGACAAAGGATAGTCTAATGACATTCCTCAAAGAGAATCCCGGAAAACAAACGATCGGCCGGAATGCCCTTCGCGGATCCGAGATTGAACAACTTATCAGGGCCGGCTTTATCACGTCCCACCTTACCGGCGTCATCCACCACGGCTCCATGTCGAATACTATGAACTTGTATTCCCGGCCGGAAGACAAGGTGACGCTCACATCGCTCGACATCGTCTCGAGGCAGCCGACCGGCTCGCTCGGGGCGGTAGGAGGCGACGGCGCGCTCCACAGGGCGGGCGGCAGCGGGGGCGGCTCGCTCAGCATACCTGGGCGCGGCGCCGACGCTACGGATATGAAGCTCGCCGTGCCCGGAAACGGCACGTTCCTGGAGCTCGTCTCCTCCGCCCTCGAGCACCTCGTCTCGCTGCTGGGGAAGTCGCGGTTCCGGGAAGCGCCGGAGACGGCGCTGCGGGACCGGTGGGACGGGGGCGTCGCGAGGGAGGAGGCGCGCTACGCGGCGAAGCGGTCGCGCGGCGAGTTCTCGGGCGTCCTGCCGGGCCAGACGAGGAAGTGGAGGCAGTTCTACGGGCTCTCGTTCGACTGGGTCTTGCAGGAGGCGGTCGGATCCGGTCTGGTCGAGGTCTTCGAGACCCGAAGCGTCGGCCGCGGGATTCGTGCTCTGTGATACGGTTACATGATGGATGGTTGGAGATCATAAAAACTCTATTCCTGTTCTTGGGAAAATCCACCCACCCGCCCTTGGGCTTGGTGTTTGATCTACCACAGGCAACCTTCTAGTAGATTTCGATTCGACTCGCCCCTATTGACAACGGCGATTCGGATTCGTCGAGAGATGAGGGGTCAAGAGCCCGAGAACACGCATATGAAACAGTAAAACTAGAAACGTAAACGACGGGCCGGTATCAAACAGTCAAACAGATTCGCGGATCGCTAACAGATCATGATGTTGATCATGCCCGAGTATTCTCGACGGCGATCTAGAAGGCTATATACCTGTCTTGGGGGATACTGCCGAGTGTGGCTGCATGACTTGCTTCCAAGTGCAAAGATGTTGATTCATATCAGGTTTACAGTAGGGTATTGTGTAGGACAGCATTGAGGGCTTCATGTCTATCTGCATAAAGATGGCGGTTAGATATTAGAACTAGCAAGGCCTCAAGATTTTAGATTGTTCCAAGAATGCATTCGAGCGCATATACCTGCATGTATATCACTTTCCCCACAGCAGCTCGACTTCGGTATTGGGTTATGGAGTTTTTCGAGAGCGCCTGGGTACCTAGTCTCTGCATGGCGGCATGGGGTCGAGGCTTATGATTTCTCGCTGGGATACTTATATGCCATCCTCAATGCTCGTTCATGCATGCCGCTTGGCGCAAGAGACCCGGGGAAGTCCACCGCCATGGCTTCGGAGGCTTTTTCTTTACTTGGCAACTTATGTAGAAAAGACTCCTCCTTTCAGCGCCGCTCCGGAAGGGAATGGCATAGTAATACGAGAGGGTAGGAAGGCAAGGCAGCCCCTATTTCTCCAAATATAAGGTTATTATATCCGCGATTGGATTTCCAGATCGGTGGTATGATTCTTACGCGGTGTAACATTGTCGCTATCTGTTCCTGCATTCGGGCTGTTTAGAAGGGAAAAAAACTTGGATAGGTTAATATCTATGAAACTGAAACGAAATACGGCCATAGGGAAAGAGAGTGACATGTCTGCCGAAGAAAAACAGAAGAAGAGGAAAACAAGAGATTTCGACCTTTTAGTTTGATGTGTGCATATCAGCTCATTGGATATCTAACTGGTCATCTTCGTTTAAGTTCTCACAGATACGAATTCAAAGGTTTGCTTGAACGTAGGAACTCAATTAGAAACTCGAACTAGGGTCAGGGGTTGAGGTCGTCTTGCTCAGCCTCCCTTTCTACGGCTATTGAAGCCGTAGATGCAGACCCCAGCACGAGTTTCGCTGAAGTCGGCCGAATTTCTCCTGTCACGGATATAATTACCTGATGAGGGCTATGTTTTTCTTTCTTCCTTCCAATACGTAGGGCTTAGTTGATGGGACGACCTAATAGCGGTGCCGCGAAGACACGATAGCGCGTAATTCCCATAGCGTAGGTAACTTTACTAGAGCCTGTCAATAATGCGTTACTACGTACGTATAGTACACAGGCTCTTGACCCGATCACGTAAACGTCTACTAGCGTAGAGACCCTGCGTTGCTATGCTATGCTCATGCGCAAGCCCGCACAAGCCAACCCATCGCTGCTAGACTAGGAAAGCGAGAATACTATGTTAGGACGCTCATACCACGGATGTGTGTGCACTGACCTCGAATCTTGCAGGAAGCGTGGAGAGCATGGCCGATAAACAGATAACATGGTTGGCAAATTCCGAAATTACCACGATTATCGGTCGTTTTTAGTGATGGGAGATCGCAAGCTAATAGGTCTCCGAAGATGTACATAGTAATGCCCACATGACAAAATGTGATGAGAGAGGCTCATGTGCGTGAAGGGAACCCCCCCCCCCCCCCCTTTTTTTTTTTTTGGCCCTGGGTTGACAGTCGACTGTGGGGGAGCAGCAAGAAAGGATGCCCCTGACGCGACTCTCCGTTGCTCTGGATGTCCAGCCGTTGCTTGTCCTGTCACTTTTATCGTAGAAAAGTCCGGCCGAACTTGTAACGGTTCTGCCAGGCTCGGACGATACATGTCATAATATGCCGTGATATCTATACAGACCTATATATATGTAAGAGGTTGTTGCTATAATGTAACTACCGTGGTACCTGCGTGGGTGAAGTTCCATTGCATCTGCAACTGTGACTTCCGCTCTTGCAGAACGGCCAAGATGTATGTATGTACATACCTAGGCCACCCACCCATCCACTGCCTGGGTAGTTCAAGATCAACGAAGGTGGTGTCCGTATACTGGCCCGGGAGAAAGCACGAATGCAAGCAACTCGCATGTGCACAAAATATCGGACCGTAATCGTCCAAGTGTGGAAAAGGAGGAGACCAGATAAAGTAAGAAGGGGAGATTTTCAGCTGTCGATATCATCGAGTGTTCCTCGGTGGGGTTCTCCTCTCTTGTACTCTCGTTTCGAAAGGGGAAAGTAGCCCGTTGTGGCGTACAAGGGGTTACAGTAGAGGACAAGCCCCGGCATGCTCGGTAGACGGATCGAAGGCTGGAAAGGTCAAGTTAAAAGTCGAATTGGGAATTCTCGACAGACAGCCCTGCTCTCTAGCGTGGCCCTCATAATAATAGATGGGTTTCAAGCTGATACTATGTACCTCGACGCAAGTATTTGAGTCCTGCAGGTTCCGCTCCTGTCAAAAGGGAGGAGGGAAAAAAAGCAAAGCTTCCTAGCTGCGTCTCGAACTTATATACCAGCTAACGTCGAGCGTCAAGCCATGGCGTCTTTTGACTCGGGAACTGCCACGAGCTGGTGAGACACGGGTTACACCGCAAAACCCATTTAGTAGGTCCGTCCGTATCTGAGTAACAAAACTTGAGTGCCGTTGGGGCAATTCGCAATTCCAGACGATCGTCAAAAAAATTCATGTATTCTCCAACTTACGCGAAGTTACTTCCTCCTGCAATAATACATAGTCATAGTACTACGTACATAGTAGAGAGTTACCCACGCTGCCTCCATCCACTGACGAGAACAGGGCCCCTATCACGACAGGGGGCCCCTTGTTGTAAAAGAGAGTGCATATCCAATCCCAGGATCTGGACCAGACTTCGTGCATGGCCCGTGATTGTGCAAGGTTACAAGGTTGCAAACCCCTACAGCGAGCTTGGCCCTAGTGTAATTTACATGCAAGGTACGGGATTGGTCATGGATACTTCGTACATCAGGGGGTCATTAATGAGAGAACAGAAAAAAAAGAAAAAAAGGAAAGAAAGAAACCTGCGTCATTCAGTTTAGTCGCTGCCATAGTCGTGTTTAATTCTCGTTCTCGGAAGAAATGAAATAGATTACTATACGGAATAATGGATAAAGACACACAACTACAGATGTAAGCGATTAAGTCCACGTATGAGAATATGAGCTGGGTTCGGGTTTAGGTTAGGTACATGTACATGTACCGAAGTATTTACGTGGGTATCGTTGATAAGATTGGACGCATTCGTACATGTATGTACCTAGGTATGTAATTCAGGGTTTAAAATGGTGATGGAATTAAGTGACTTGGAATTTTAGTATCGTACAGAACGGGACTTGATAGACAGTCTGAGCAACTTCGGCCGCTTCTACAAAGTATTTGCAAGGTTATTCCTGAGTCAGGTTTGCCAGACTGCCAGACTGTCTGTTACTTACCTCATAGTAGACTCTAGACTGCTAGAACAAGACCAAGTTCAAAGTCAGTTTACAGGGCATTTTCAAGCCAGCGCCACTTTCTCCCACCCTTTCCACCTTTTTCCAACCCCCAGTCTCTTCCCCCCAAACCGAAAACAGCCCAACCGTAACCGCAAGCCCGGGCCATCTCAGTTAGAAGTTAGACCGTCCCAGCGACTTTCCACACCCTGCAACCACCCAAGTGCCAGGCCACCCTACCTGCCTACACACCTAAACCAGTCCTCTCCACCAGGCCTAACGACGTCCAGTTTCTAAACCTTCGCGCATACTCTTTGGACAAGATCCATTGTTGATGCTTGTGCTTGTGCTTGTGCTTGTGCTTGTGCTTCTGTTAAGCTATCCTCAAGCTCCAACACCTGCCGTTCTTTTTTTACTTCTTCGTACTTACCTAATATCGTGGAGAAATCGCAAGCTTCCCTCTCCATATTGACTTGCTATTCACTTTCATTCACATTCTTTTTTCCCCGTATAGAAGCCACTAAGGTATCTACGTACGCGTTGTCTCGCAGACTTGTCTCGGCCCTATCGTTTCCAGGGACTTCAGCAAAAGAAAGCAGAACATCACCCAAACCAGCCACAGGAGAAACCAGCCGCCGATCTAATCTCATTTGTCCTTCGTATCCCATTGTCGTCTCTCGAAATCACGAATCGCTATATCTTTCCATCGTCGGCTTTCGGCATCTTATTCTTTCTGGCTGTCTACTTTTACGATACCCCCCTTTGAGCATCTGCTTCGTGGCTTTGAACCTACGTCGATGCCATCGCGATACTAGACGTACAAATAGATATTTGTGCGACACAAGGTAAGTCGATTTGATCGGTATGTTTGCGTAGAATTCGCAAGCATCTAATTAAACCTAATGCGTATTAACACATTGTTAACCTAGGACCCTGATCGAAATCGACTCAGATTCCTACCGGCGCACGTGGAATTTCGCTAGTGGATAGACATCCTATCAATCGCTGAGGGGTTGCAACTCGGGCAACGATCGTTGAATAGACTTCGCTTCTGTTGGCCAATCTCCGCCGGTTGTAGCTTATCATAGAACGTTTCCTAGCAACCGTGTTTGGGAAAAAGTTTGTTTTTTCTTCTTCTGGAAACCGACGCATACAACGAGCTTTACTATGAGACGAAAACAACGCTTCTGATTCATCATCTTGCATTCGAACTCTCGAGAGTTGCGGACCAGGATCGTTTGCGATAATTGGTTAGCATCCCTGAGTTCGCGGGAGCCGTAGTTGGGACGAAAGCGACACCTTCGAACGAGTCATCTTCCTATCGTCTCGAATCCGATTCCCGACACTGCATTTCCACCGTCATGGCGACTACCTTACCTAGGCCTCGTGCCTCGAACGGCCCACCGACCAGTTCGCTTCCAGCTCTGCCTGTTACAAAGACAAGAAAGAGCACTGGTGGCTTGGGCTCTTCCCACAGTAATCCAGGTACACCCAGGAGTGGGCTACGAGCACCTTCGGCGAATATTTATCCTGGCCCCCCTCCTTCTCCTGCGCCTACTACGGCGCTACCGGTTCCGAAAAGCTCGCATGGGATCAACAGTGCTGGAAAGACTATAAGGAAGACTGTCAGCATAAACTCGTTCCCTCAGCCTCCGAGCCGACTCGCGAATCATCCGCCCAGCCCGCTATCTGGAGCGGTCACACCTGCAAGGAGGTCTCGCACCCCGCAGGCAACACCTAAAATGGGTCATCTGAGCAGCGGTGTACCGAGCCTATTAAATGGTAGTGGAGAGGGAAAGTCTCTCCTAGGTGGAGCTGGTACGAGGAACTCGGACGGACTTATCAGCGTCTCGTCACCCCCGCAGAGCCGAAGCTCTTCTGCTCAGGACTCCTACTCGACGTCGGCAACGACTTACGACGACCCCGCTGATGCGACAGGAACTTCGACTATGGACAAACGTATTTCTAAGGGACTAGATGGCAAGGGAAATGTCATTGTCAGCGTCAGGGTTAGACCAGATCTGGGGAGCAACAACAAACCTGAAGGGGAATGGATGGTAGATGGCCGCAAATCCTTGATAGCCTACCGCGGCCGTGAAGGTGGTGATTACTTTTACGGTGAGTGCACTAGATATCCGACTTATTTAGATCGTTAAACTGACCAGCCGGCATAGATAATGTCTTTACGACGCATGACGACAATAGCAGAGTCTACGACCACATCGCCAAACGATTAGTTCGCCGAGTTATGGAAGGGTACCATGGTACCGTATTTGCATATGGTATGACGGGTACCGGAAAGACCTTCTCGATGCAGGGAACTGCGTCGTCTCCTGGTGTGATTCCGCTTGCCATAACGGATATCTTCTCATACATTCGCGAGACGCCCTCTAGAGAATTCCTGCTACGTGTTAGCTACCTGGAAATCTACAATGAGAGGATCCATGATCTTTTAAGCATGTCATCCGGTAATGGTGTTGGAGGCAATGCGCAGGAAGAAATTAAATTACGCGAAGACAGCAAGCGAGGCGTCTACGCTACACCGTTGAAAGAGGAGATTGTCCAGAGTCCCACTCAGCTTCTTCGGGTGATCGCCCGAGGCGACCAGGCTCGTAGAACTGCGAGTACACAGTTCAATGCTAGGAGCTCTCGCAGCCACGCCGTCGTCCAGATCGTCGTTGAGAGCAGAGAGCGCATACCCGGCGGTTCGGGCGGGGAGAGTAAACGTTCGGGCATGCCACCCGGAGGTGTCCGTGTATCCACGTTGAGCTTGATTGATCTGGCGGGCTCAGAAAAGGCCGCCGAGACGAAGGAGCGCCGAGCCGAGGGTTCACATATCAACAAGAGTTTGCTGACACTGGGAACGGTTATATCCAAGCTTTCAGAGCATAAGGAAAAAGATGCCAAAGGAGGTGATAAGGATGGCAAACATTTACCATACCGAGATAGCAAGTTGACGAGGCTGCTCCAAGGAGCCCTCTCCGGAAATTCTCTGGTGAGCATATTGTGCACAATCCAGACAGGATCCGCGGGGAGTGCGGCTACTGCGAACAGTCATGCGACCGAGACAATAAACACCCTGAAGTTCGCGTCAAGAGCGAAGAACAACATTGTCAGCCACGCTAAACGAGCTGAGGAGGCCCTCGGCGCCGGCGGAGAAGGGGGCGCTAGAGTGCTCTTGGAGAGATACCGAATGGAGATCGTCGAACTCAGAAACCAGCTTGAGACTCAAGCCAAGTCTAGTAATAACAAGGTCGAAGAGGAGGAGAAGGTCAAGGATGAGGAAGAAGAGCGCGCTCGGGAAAAGGAAGCAGAAGCGAGACACGAGGAGCAGATGTTGGAAATGCAACTGGCACGCACTGCTCTGAAGGAGCGTATCGATCATCTAAACCGACTGATCCTTAGCTCCAAATCCACGGGAGTGAATACTGGCGGAACGTACAGCGCCTTAGGGATGCACGCTAGATTCTCTCAAGCGTCTGTTCGAACATCGGTCGCTACATCTAACGGCAGCCGTCCGATACTGGAGAGAGCGGGTTCCATGAATTCTTCCTCGTCCACGATTGGACGACGATCTATACAGCAGCGCTCGAGTATTGGGGAGCAAACGTCAAATGACGAAGAGGACAGCCTAGGCGAATATGGTGACGGTACGGCATCCTTGCAGGCGCAGAACCAGGCCCTACAGTCGGATCTCGCCGATAAGAATCGATATATCGCCACTCTTGAGAGACGCCTTCTGCAAGCTCGACGTGCTAGCTCCTCGCGGACTTCAGTTGGCTTCTCGGCGCCCAACAAGGGAATTATGGTTGGAGAAGACCATAGTGTTTCGACCCTCATCAAAGAGAAAGATGCCGAAATTGCAGAGCTGAGGGCAAGACTTGATGACAAGGACCGAATGTTGACAGCTCTACGTACTGCTGCTCGCTCAAGAGATGCCGCAGAAGGGATTGACATTTCGAGAAGTGAGACTCGAGCTTCTCTCTTATATGAGCAGGCAGCGAGCCCGCCACCCGAAGGGGCCCTTCCCGACCCGCCCGTATCCACACCTAAGGGATTCTCACCAATTCGAAAACGAACCAGGAGCGTTGATGAGATGAGTCGAATTCTAGACGAGATGATTCAAGACCGAGTTGAGACGGGCCACCTCGTCAGGGGCGCTCGTGGCAGCGTTCGAGTGGCCATGGATCGCAAACGCGAGACGTTGGCCGCGGAGGCAAGCAGCGCAGACCTTGAGCCATTGCGAGGCAGCCCGTTGAAGGAGTCGAAGCAAGTCGCGCTGGAGGCGTAGATATCCCCTTTTGCGATTCAGGAGGCAGCATCCATCATCTTTGCGAATTAACGAGGCGTTCTGGTTAGGCTCTGCTTATGCCGTTTGTTTTATACCCCCATCAAATTCTTCGTCTGTTTGCTACGCCGAGGAGACTGTGGAACGTGAATGTCCTGACGAAGGGAAGGAGGTTGACGGGTCATTTTTTGCCGTTCCCGAGCCGTCAGACAATGACCATGTTTTATTATTCATTTGCTCTGTATCAAATGAGGAGGAGGGGGCCGAGGGGATCGTTTTCTTATTTTCTTATTATTTTTTTTTAAAGTTTCTTCTTAATGGCGGTCAACGGAATGTGAATAAGTGGTAGAGGAACTTTTCTCACCCTCTTCTTTAGGAGGGTGTCTATTCGGCTTGTATAATATTGAACCTTTACCAGGCTCAGGCTCGTTGTTTACAAAAAAGGGAACGGGGTGGCGTCAATATGATCCAATTCTTATGGTCACATACTGTTTGTTTTCCTCTCTCTTCAAGACTTGCTCGATCGGAATGCATTGCATGATATTTTATTGAAATCTGTGAAACCACACACACGTCTTGTTTGGAAGGGGGCTTTTTCGAAGGATGGACGCCAACGTAAATAATACGAACGAATCTGTGTGTTTGATACACCGAATTTCCTACCGAATAATCTGATTGTGTATGCAGTAGGTAGGTCTTAGGAGTTACAAACGAACGGTGATCGAGTGTGGCTGGCCTCTCAGGGCAAAGCGCCCGGAGTTCGGTTGGCTGCATGGCATCATGTCTATCGATCTTGACCTACGGCAATTCCAGCATCATCTCACTACATCTCACGCTGCAGATTTTTTATCATTTCCTAAACTGGCACACCGTGTGTAAATAACAGGTAATTGTCTTTTACGTGTTCGGCTTACGTCTTCGACGCGGGAATCTGGACGAGGAAATCCAAGGAGGGTGTGTCCCAATATCGGGTGGCTGCACTGCGCGTTTGTATATGCGGCTATGTACGATTCAACATGTATCTAGCTCGGCCCCCAGATGTTATAGAAAGTTGTTAAGCATCAAGCAATGATTATAAATGCCGTCCGGAAGCCTAAAGAGGGAAAGCTGAAAGAGATTCCCGTATGGTAGTTTTCTCAGCGTTGCATCAATATACGATAAACGATAATCGTCAGCTCTAGTAAACAGCTGGGGAAGCGAGAAAGGCTACAGCCGGCGAGGTAGGTGTGGGTAATTAGAAATATTCAACACTTTATATCTGCAATGTAGATATGCACTGAGCATGCAAATAGGGCACCTTTCGCTATATTGCTCCTATTTTTAACCTCCAGTTTAGTTTGTCCGTGGTCATTCTGAGGCCATTAATACCTAGGTAACATCCTACCCTTTTTTTCCACTACCCGGTGAAGCGACTTTTGGTCAGTTCGTCTCATGTATATGAGACAAAAAGAAGGCTAAGTAGAAATTTTCTGGTGAAGGATTTCGACTTTCGGTGTCCGTAAAGACCCGGAATATCGTGGCTTCACGAACTCCACGTGACACGACAGGGCAGCTAGTAAGGAGATCAGGCCAGGCATTTATGATCGTGGCTTCGCCGGGTTGCTGTACCACATTCCTGCAGCGTAGGTTGTTTGTGAGGTCTGCTCGGCGAATACGGCGCCTTTGGTCTAACTAAAGTGTTTCGTCGGTGCCTTCACGGCCGCCCTTCTGTCCTAGTATCTAACCACACACATACACACACATACACACACACGCATCTGTCTGGTGTTTGCACTTGCAGGTGAGGAGACCCAATGGGAACCGTGGAGATGTCAGATGGCACTCTGATCTGGCGGGCGAGGCGTGCTGAAAGGCGGATCGCAAGTTGCCATCTGCTATCTGCTGCATGCGAGTGGTTTCTATTGACACATTCCGAGAGAAATATCTGACAAGATCGTCGGTAGCCGGTCAGATAAGCAGCTAATCACCACCTACTTGAAAGGGATTGCAACCACATGCCACTACACTGCCTAGATACTTAACCAGCTAACAAACTACCTTACCCACTTCGCCGCTGTCGTTCCTGTGCCGTCATTAGGGGTCCTCAAGGGTCCTCAAGGGATCCGGCCATCCGAAGTTTTGGAGAAACGAGATTTATGTTTGAACTTGCAGAGCAATTTCTCAGGTGAGCCTGGTGAGGAGAAAAGTGCCTTGGAAGCCAGGAAGCCTAACAGCTTAGGGTCAAAACCCCCCTGTCAGCCCGTCAAGCCCTCGGAGGGTAACTCAAGGCACCGGAAAAGAAAGCAAAAAGAGATGGGCCAATGACGAGATGATGTCCCTCGTAGCGACCCCCTAGTGCTGTTTCAGAAGTTCAGGGGTTTCAAATGGCGATCACCTTGTAATCGAACCCGCCCAATCATCTCACACCGTCGAGCGTTCTTTTTCTGCAAATCGTAAAAAGGCGATGGCACCGTGTCACCCGAGGATTTTGGGGTGCGCATGTGCATGTGTGGGGAGAAGAAAAAGAGGGAAAAGAGGGAAAAGAGGGAAAAGGAGAAAAAAAGAAAAGATATATTGACTGTCGGCGTTTTTGGGATCCACGAATCAAGTTTACCGATGAACCGGCTCTTACATTAGACTCGCTTTCGGCATGCTTCTTAAAAAGGGTACGATTCAGGGCTGCATTGGCAAACTTTAAAAAATCCTGGGGGAGAATATACCTTCGACCAATGATACCAACGACACAAGCCGCTAGTTGCCATATTTGTCCACATCGTGAAAAGGAAGAAGCCGTCTAACCCTGCCAATGCCAACATGAGTCGTTGAAGACTCTTTAGCCGTTTGCCTTTTATGGCAAAGAAACTTCGGTCGCTGCCTTCCTGTTGCTGTCGCTGTCGCTGTCATCATAAGCTGTAGCAGATTAAATACCCACAAACTCCGTTTGCCGTTCCTATTGAGCCGTTAAGGGCTTCCCGTCCGCGCCAAATAAGAGAAACCCCTTGCTAAATCCATAACAGGGCCGATGGAGATCAGGGAATTGCTAAGATTGCGGTAGGTCGATCTTCCTGGGGAGGAATGGGAATCTGAGAAAGTCTGACTCTCACCTTACCATAGTATTCCTTTCTTTCTTGTCTGACATCATCCCGCCGGGGCCCTGAGTAACGACGATGGTGTCATCTTTTCATCTCTATTTCCCATTTCTCTCTTTTTGCTTTTGCTTATGCTTATGCTTTCGCTTTCGCATACTCCCGTCCCCAATCTTTCTTATCACAGATGTTTCCATTGTAAATACCTACATAGTATCAACTTCAACCCTCAGGATTCTACCTAAGCAGCCAAGTAAGACCTGCATACGCACACCTTAGTTTCTATCATACTTGGTGGTATCCTCCCTCGATTTATCGATCTACAAGCCGTTTTCCCTTTCCTATCACAGCCTCGGTCGCCTCATCCCCGAGGCGTACTAGTTCACAATGCGAGCTGCGGTCTCGTATGCCAGGTGCATTTGATTACTTCAAGCTGTTTCTTTGTATGCATTTCGACCCTCGTGTTCCTCGTGGTCCTCGGTTCCATTGGGCCAAAAACCCACCCACTTGTGATCGTCGTCTCACCACCGAAAAAGCATTGGCAGTTTGGGCGGTCAAATATATTGGACCCTAGCGAGCATTGGCCAACCCCCATTTTCCCCCATTTCCTGGGATCCTACAACATAAGCAAGGCCAGGAGGGTCATTTCTGCCATCTTGCCCATCTTGTGCCGAGAAGGGGGTTGAACTAAGTCGGCGGGATCGTCACCCACCCTTTTGCAGGAGCGATCACCTACTTTTTCCGGGCACGATCAACCTCCAGTGTCGAAGACATTAGGCATACAAGTACGAAGTACCCGCGTCGCACGTAAGGCTCGGCCACCACCCGGGCTTTTCCTTTCAACTTTTCTGCGACTCGAGGTTCACCATCTTCGGCAGTCAGGGTCAGGTGGTAGCAGTAACTTGTTCCTCGATACACCACAGATGTAGAGGAATCACTTGATGCGTCGTATGCCCGATGCCTGGCTCTAACGGGTAATCATCTTTGAATCACTCGTCGCTCCTTTTTTTTTCTTTCAATACCTCGTTTCCAACTTCTCACACCGCTGCCGTGACTGCGGTCCATCTTGTCTGTCGCTCCTTATTACTTTGTATTAACCGGATACCCCCGAATTCCGACATTCCGTCCCGTTCATTTCTTAGATATTCCAGTCAGGCCGGCTTCGACGTCACCACCTCCTTAAGCGATGCCGCCGACGTTGGACCTATCCCAGAGCACCCACGCTAAGATGATCGTCTCACCACCTCGACTGAACTTGCGTAGGGCCGCCTCGTACCAACACGAAAAGGCAACGATATCTGCCTCTTCGTCACGCTTTAACTTTAACCACCTAATGTTCTCTCCGCCGCCTTCACCTGGATTACCCGCCTTAGTGCCCCGGCCGCGGAGGTCGAGCACCGGTCCGAGGCCAAGCCGGGTCCTCCGACTCATCGCATGGATTATTGGATTGGTATTGGCCACCTTTGTTGTTAGGGCTGTTTTGAAGAAGAATGTGCAAGTGCCTGTCGTCAGATGGGTGCTGGACGACCGGGAGGAGTATGAAATGGTTGGCCAATACGATTTACCCGACTTCCCTACGCCAATCGCAGTAACGGACCGGAGCGGCAGATCGAAATGGACCGTCTCCATTCCGCCTACGTATGACTTCCCCTTAACGACTAAGGAATATTCAGACATTTGCGCCAAATGTCAAGAGGTGGCCGCCCATGTTAGAGAACTGCACGGGCGCGCGAACCCTTCTCAGCAGGCTCAAACACCATACTATTACGAGGATCCGTACTTTTTGGACGTCGGTGATGCCGAGAAACGTGGACTTCTACCGGGTGTGGAGGGTAAAGCATGGAAAGTCACAGCACGAGCTCAGGACGGTCACTTGGTAGGAGATAGAGCGGATGGACTGGTCGATAAGAGCACCTGCAAGACGTCGTTGACCTTCGTCCTCGAATCGACGGATGCTGGACTAGGCCCTACCCTGATGATGTTATGGATGGCGTATGGCCTGGCGCAAAGGGAAAAGCGGTCTTTCTTTATCGATGATTCGCGGTGGGCATACGGCGACTATACAGCCATATTTAAGGCTCCGCCGACTCCCGACTGTGTTCCGCCACCCCGTCACGAGATGCTGCCGTGTCCTCATAACGCGCGACACTTGGTCGTATCGGCCGCCACAGCACCCGAGACATTTGGCAATAGCTTCAATCTAGAGTACGAAAACCTCCATCGGAACAATGTGGATCGGGAACGGCCATTGTACGACCTTGCTCGAGTCGGATATGAGTCCTTGTTTCGTCTGAACGACGATGACCAGCCTTACGTGGAGAATCGCATAAAAGAGCTGAGAGCTATGGCCAAGGTGACGGAGGGAAACTACAACGACGGCATGATCGTCGGGGTGCATATCCGCCACGGCGATTTGCACCCATACGAATACCAATATAATGGGGCGTATATACCCCTCAACCTCTACACGCAGAAAGCCAGGGAGATTGTCGAGGAATATCACAACTCTAGTACCACCCTTGGTGGAGAAGATGTAGTCGCAAAGCAGCACTCGTTTGCCATCGTGGCTTCAGACGATCCCGACGTATTCGAGACGGAAGAGTTCTCAGGTTCGACCCGAGCTCAAGAACAAATCAAGCTTGCTAGCAAACAGCACATCCAGAAGGCGAATCCGGACAAGTCGGTAATGCACAAATTCGTAGACGAGACATTCGGCTGGGAAGGCGGATTCTTCGCCAGCATGTTCTGGAACCTAGGGCGCACGACGATCAACAACGCCAATGCGGGAGACGAACTACAAACGACGCTCCAACCGTCGGCGGAGACCATGCGGCTTAGAGGGCTGATTGGGCGAGCCTACGTGTTGGACCTGGCGGTCCTGGGCCAGGCCAGCGACGCGGTCATCTGCACTATGAGCGCGATGGGCTGCCGGCTGCTGGCCGTGATCATGGGCTGGGAGAAGGCGATGGAAGATGGGAGGTGGGTCAACATCGACGGCGACTACCAGTGGACAGCATTGTCGTTTTGAGTAAAGGTACCTTACCTACCTACTTGAGCATTTTTCGGCATATCGTGGGCGTTTTTAGGCGTTTGAGTTTTGCTCGAAGAGAAAAAAAAGAGCAAAGATGGCCGGCATTGAAAAATTATTAAGATATCCTGCATATAAGCATAGCCTTAAAATCCGGCGTTGAGGGGAGTTGAAAAAAATGCTTTGATTGTCCGAGGTGGATACACGATATCTCGATGGCATAGCAGTATTGGATATGTAGTTTCATAGGCGTAGGGTACGGTGTAGAGGATGGTGTAGCGCCCGCAAGGGTAACAGAAGGCGATAGCCCTTCACAAGCCAGACCGGCGACAATTTTATTTTATTTTACATTTACGCTGGATTCTACTAGACCAAAATTCCTTGATGTTGACGTGAATCAACTTGATACGAGATGACAACATTGGATACAGCGAAATAGAAGCCATAGTAGAGGAACAAGTAGTTAACAAACGGAAATTTTCTTCCTCACTTCACGCGTCAAAGCGCATGATAGTAACGAAAAAAAGATTTGTAAAAAGCCTGTCAGACGTCCGCCATCGCCCACCCCGGCCGCGCGCCCGAAGGCAGACCGCGGCGATCGGGGTTGAGATCATCAAACACTCTCTATACAGCACCCTCTTACGAGAGGCCGCCACCCTTGCGGGCAGATCGAGAGTAAGGAGCAGAGCGGCCAAGACCACGATGCTCCCGAAGAAATTATCACTCTAGGGCGACGGGGATATCGTTCATCAACCAGGGTGGGATCTGTGGCTTCTTTAGGAAACACAGAGTGGGACGAATACTATAGAAATGATTCTCTGAAGTCTGTTGAGGCAATGGTAATTAGCATCAATTGCAAGAAGGAGGGATTGAAAGGTGATCCCAAAGCATGGGGGTGGGTTTGGACTCACATTGTCGACATGAAGAAGAAAGGAAAAAAAAAATCGAAGAGGGCGGCCAAGCCGGTCTTATATACTTGTAAAATTTTGGGCGGTGAGGGGCGGTGGGGGGGAATTCTGCCGGACGGTAGAATCTAGACCGCCTGCCTGATTGAAGCTTTGGCCGCTTAGGGGTCTGGGTAGGTACCTAGCAGCCCCGTAAGTTGCCTTAGGTTACCGACAATGTGTTTGCTCCCTAGACGCGTACCCGAGGGTTCGTTCACTTTCTGCATGTATCCTAAGGATGTTACTGGCTCAAATGGGCCCTATCGTGCAGGTTGGCATTGCGCTATGAATAAGCTAAATGCGTCCCACGTCATGTTTGCGAGGTACTCGGTCGCCAACTAAGAATCAACACCTGGGCAATGATCGTAGGAGGTATGTAAGTCAGTGCCAGATATTTAAATCGATATCATATGTTCACTGCTGCTGGGTATTTGTTTCCTTGCGCAATACCTATCATTCAGTTTATTATTCAGTTACTCAGTACCACTAGGCACTACCTCTCTCTTAGCCTTGGGGGGTCGGGGGAGGTCGCTCACGAAGACAGTTTCCAGGTGAAAACCACCTGGTGACCTTGGTTTTATCAGTCTTTATAATAGGAAGCCGTCAGCTGCTGCGTATATTTCTAGGGGAAAATGTCTGCTTCGGTCCTCGTCTTTAGGTTACATCCTTCGACAACTTGCTTCCTCCCGATAGAGGATCCCGAGCTAATCTAGATATATGGTAATAAATGTCATAAACCGAGACGGTGTCCTTCCATATTATCCTTCGTTATTCTGATTGGGTTGGTGGCAGCTAGTATCAAACGAGGACCTTGGATCCACGTGATGCTTCATAAGTATAGGATAGATCTATCTGTAAGATTGCTCTTGTTTTCGTCTTCAGCAAGTATATCAATTTCATTAGTACTGCCACAATTTCACTGGCCAATCAGATACTTAGAATCGCCCCGCAGTTTTCAACGTTTTCCTTTACGGTTCTATCGCAACAACAATTATAAAGGTGTAAATGGTATAGAAAGGTCACGTAAAACAAGCTCTATGAAGCCATATCAATAATCTTTTTTAAAAGGTGGTGGAAGAGATTAAATGATTCTACGAAGAATTCTTCATCCGTGCACCTAGATATGGCGGGGCCAATCAGAAGCTTCTTATTTATTACGTAATCCTCCCGGCCGCGCTTGCGCGGACGGGTTGCGCAGCTATATTCCATAACAACAGAGCACTTTCCATCGGCCGGAAGCTCCTCTAACCACTAGGCCACCGTGGGCCAAGTGGCCCAATGGCCTAATGGTTAGAGTATGAGACCCGGCCCCGCCCCGCGCCCGGCCCCTCAGTAAAATCCTCCCGAGGATTTTCGTAAGCCAGGTTCGAGCCCCGCCGGGGGCTCGAACCTGGCTGAGCTTTTGCTTTTTTTTTTTTACTTGTATCAATATCTTCACGGAAGTGCCGACATTAGTTTGGACACTCCTCGGAGTGCCCTGAGAGGCACGCAGAAGAATCTAGCTCCCCCTTCTTCCTCTCCTCCCGATCACTACGAGTGAATCACTGGGGAAAGGTGGACGAGCACTCCTTGTCATTAACGTAGCGCTGAGCCGGCCGCATCCACATCCTGCTCGGATGGGAGGGCCTTTCTCCTTGCATATCTAACGGAGCCGTCCTAGACTCTTCCATGCTCTCCTAACTAATGGATTTTTGTGCCTATATGCAACCTTGGCGTCAAAGACTGACATAAAACGGCGTGACTAGGTCTCTTACTTTAATATAGACCACGTAATGGTAACCAGTGATACCGATCCCCTTTTTTCTCTGTACAGGTTTTCTGCCTGCTTCATTCCCCGGTCTTTCTGGTCCTTGGAGCCACGAGCCCATGGAATCCCGAGATGTGAATCAACGGCTCCTGACTAGTCCGGGAAGGAGATCTCGATATGATTTGGGTTGCAAGCCATGAGCTTGCCGGAGACACATGTGGAAAAGGCCCACTTGAATGAGGGAGAACTACCACTATGTGCATACATGCAGAGTAGTATTGATTATCCTGATTGGCCTGGCTTCTTTGTTTTAAGGAAAGGGGAAGGGAACAGAGACTTTATTGGTAAAAATCGTTTCTGTTTGGGGGGTATAGAGCGCTGCGTTTTAACTGCATAAAATGGCTTAGACTATGACGCTGTTTCAATGGCACTTGGGGTAGAGGTGACGATCCCGAATACGAGATGGCAGAACGACGGACCGGGAAACTCGAATAAGTCAATTAACGATTCATGATGCTTGGTAATAAATCTGCATGTAACTAACTGTATTACTTGCGCAGATGTAAATCTCGGAATTATCATATCCTCTGTTGTTCATTCGTAACTAGGGCTTGGGGACTATCGCGAAGTCTTTCGTCTCATTCAGCAAGGCAATGATTCACGGCGAGTTCATACTTTACGCCATTACGAATCATCCTTATCGTGACAAGATCGGCACATAGATATCCATAAAATTAAGTCTTTGAATCTATATACAATTCTGGTGATACACTAGGCAGTTGAGTCTTAAGAAGCATATTAGGTACTAATAATCTCGAGACAGAGGCTATACTAATATTTCGGTAAAGTGAACAGCTATAGTCACGAAAGTAGTGTAGATATATACACCTACATAAAACTTAGGTGTAAACTCTGAACAAGCTGTGACAGGTAGGCTAGGATTGTGAATATTTGAAATATGAAAAAGGCGTTTGGCTCGGATTGACTTGCCAAGGAGAATCTAATACCGAATCTAATACTAAATCGTATCATTATCATGCTCTCTGTATTTATCTAGGCACCTGGTAATAATTTCACTCTCGGCTGATCGTACTCGGTTCAAAGTAGTGTGTAAGAAAGCTTGCTAGCAATCGGATATCGGACGTAGACGTCCCATACGTAATTGCAAATTCGATGAAGTTTTGGTAGCGGTGTAAAACCAATGACATTCTTGCTTGATAAATCAGCCAATGTTGAAAAAGCGTGGTGCTAGGCGATGTGTTGTAAAGAAAAGGAGGTAAAAACGTAACGTGGAATGCGAATACGAGGTACCTTTGTACCTTTTTGCACATCTTTGTGGAATGGCTGCCCAGGTGGACCAAGTGGAGAATATGGCCCGATATCGAAAACACCCCAAACCCCCTATCGATTGGCCAATCTCTTGCCGTCTTTTACCAAAAACCTAGAAAAGGGTCAACATGGACTCGTGAATTTTTGTATTTATTAGTCTGAGCTTCCCACGCCAACTTCTGTTACACTCCCCTAAAGCCACCTGCGCGAGCTTCAGAGTGTAATCGACGAGTCAGTTGCAAGGCGTTTTTAGCAATGGGGGTTCTAGAGAATATTCAGGGACCTGTGTCCCAGTACATGGCCCAATTGTCGACCCCGTCGCAAGTCGCCGTTATCTTCGCCGCTGTTACCTTCTTCGCCGTCCTCCTCAATGTTCTACAGCAGATCTTATTCAAGAATCCAAATGAACCGCCCGTCGTCTTCCACTGGTTTCCCGTAATAGGGAGTACCATCACCTATGGCATGGACCCTCCTCGATTCTTCAAGGAAAACCGGGCCAAGGTGCGTTCCGTTCCGCCGTTCTTAAGTACACGACTCAAGCTGGTGTACTAATAGCGAAATAAACAGTTTGGCGATATCTTCACTTTCATCCTCCTTGGAAAGAAGACGACAGTATACCTTGGCACTACAGGTAATGACTTCGTTCTGAACGGCAAGCATAAAGACGTATGCGCCGAGGACATCTACGGAGTTCTGACGACCCCCGTCTTCGGAAAGGATGTTGTCTACGACTGCCCCAACTCCAAGCTCATGGAGCAGAAGAAGGTCAGCGATGATGAACAGATCCATATTCTGGCATATAGGCTAACAGAAAACAGTTCATGAAAGTCGCTCTTACCACAACCGCCTTCCAGTCCTACGTCCCCATTATTGCCGACGAAGTGTCCAGCTACGTCAAGCGATGCCCCGACTTCAAGGGCAAGTCCGGAATTGTCAACATCCCCAAGAACATGGCTGAGATCACCATCTTTACTGCCTCGCATTCCCTCCAGGGAAGCGAGATCCGAAGCAAATTCGACGAGTCGCTAGCTGCCCTATACCACGATTTAGATATGGGCTTTACTCCCGTCAACTTCATGCTTCACTGGGCTCCCCTGCCGTGGAATAAGAAGCGAGACCACGCCCAGAGGACTATCGCCAAGGTTTATATGGATACCATCAAGGAACGTCGGGCAGCTGGCAAGAGTGATGCGCAGGATATGATGTGGCATCTAATGAGCGCGACCTACAAGAACAATGTCCCGGTTCCTGACCACGAGATTGCACACATGTTGATCGCGTTGCTCATGGCTGGACAGCACTCCTCTTCTTCGACAAGCTCGTGGATGATGCTGCGTCTCGCTTCCCGCCCGGACATTATGGAGGCTCTGTATCGCGAGCAAGTCGAGGCGCTCGGTGCTGACCTACCGGCGCTTACATACGAGGACCTCGCTAAACTCCCGCTAAACCAGGCGATCGTCAAGGAAACCCTGAGGTTGCACGCGCCCATCCACTCCATTATGAGGGCTGTCAAGTCCCCCATGCCCGTCTCCGGAACCAAATACGTCATTCCTACGAGCCACACTCTACTTTCTGCCGCCGGTGTAACAGCTACGGATCCTGCCTACTTCCCCGAGCCTGATTTGTGGGAGCCCACTCGGTGGAATAAGGACTCGCCCCTCGCACCCTCGTTGGCGCGCAATGAGGCAGAAGAGGAAGAGAAAATAGACTACGGATACGGTCTAGTCAGCAAAGGCGGCCACTCACCTTACCTCCCATTTGGCGCCGGAAGGCATCGATGTATTGGCGAGCAGTTCGCCAATGTGCAACTCCAAACCATTAATGCTATGATCGTTCGCATGTTCAAATTCAGGAACGTCGATGGTAGCGATAAGGTGATCGCTACGGATTACGCCTCGCTATTTTCTAGACCGATCGAGCCGGCCAACATCTACTGGGAGAAGCGGGACTGGTAGAAGGTCTTTGAAGCGGGAAAGTAAGACGCATATTTAGATACCTAGAATCCTGTACATACAGCATTTCTTTTACTGGATGACGACTACAGACCGAGACAAAGGGCATCGGCTAGACATGATGCGAAAGCAGAACGCACTTAACTAAAATTAATATTAATAATTAGGGGATTCAATCCCTATATCACCCCGCATAAGACTAGAGCAACGTACCAGTGGCAGAAGACTTGGGAGTTGTTTGAAGGGTCTTCCCCCTTACTGTGCCTCAGCCTCTTACAGTAAGGGGTCCGGGTCCTTGCCGGCACCCGCGATTAAGCTAAAAAGCTTGTCTCCCTGCAGGAATTGATGACGCAGCTCGCCCGAAGCTCATGCATATGATAGATCACGACTCTGCACGTTATAATACTCTACCAGGAGTTGATCTACACTCAACAATTCGTACGGGCAGTGCCCCGAGTGGTTACCGCTGAAGAAATATTTCTTATTTTTCATGTCAGTAAAGACCGAGTTGAAGTTCACCTATACACGAAGTTTCCGGATGGCGAGTCACAGCTAAGCTTGTGTCACCCTGAAACACGCAGAGTATTTAATTTCCATTTTCCACGGCACGTATCAAATAAACATAACTTGAAGTTCTTCGAGGTAATCCTACAAGCCTGGTAGACTAGGCAACGGTACGGTACACACACACATAACAATGTCAGCAAGCGGATTGGGACCCCTCGTCCGCCTATGGGGCTTGCGCAACGAGCAGCTCCCCGCGGCCACCGCGTCGGCCGACGAGCTGGCACCCCTATTGATAGCCATCCTGCAGGAAGCCGTACCCTTCATCGACTCGGCGGCGCCCAAGGGCTCCTCCGCCGCCGCGCCGGACCCCAAGCTCTGGAAGCGCAAGGGGACGCACGCGCACGCGGACTCGGCGGCCAGGGTCGAGGTCCTGGAGCGCGCGGTGCCGGCCGCGGACCTCGAGCGCGTCGTCGCCGCGAGCAGCGGGAGCACATCGAAGGTGAGCGAGACGTGGTGCTGCCGCCGCAGCGTGCACGCGGATAAAGCCGACAGGGGCACGGCGAGCTGGGCCGAGTTCGACCGGTGCTTCCGGGAGCACCACGCCGAGAGCGAGCGCGCCTTCACGCCGTCCTGCCTCGCGGCGCGCGCCGCCCTGCGCTGGGACTGCGCCGGCGTCGAGGCGCACGAGGGCGGGCTGCGGTGGACCGATTTCAGCTTGGTGGTCGAGGAGATGCGGCACCGCATCGGCCGGCCCGTCCTCAAGGACCGGACTTTTCCCGTCCTGCAGATGACGTGCCGCGCTGTCGCGGGAGGGGGGCAGGAGGAGGAGGAGTTTGTCGTTGTTAGTATACCGGTGCCGGACTTTGCGCGCAGCGGGGCGAGCACGCTGGCCGCCGAGAAGGGGGCGCAGGTCGCGACGTACGTGAGCGTCGAGCGCATCCGGAAGCTTAACGACGGCGAGGGCGGTGGTGGGAGCATCGAGTGGCTGATGGCGACGGCCAGCGACGCCGGGGGCGCGCTCCCGGCCTGGGTGCAGAACCTCGCGGCGCCGGGCGTCATATGGAAGGACGTGCCGCTGTTCCTGGGGTGGATCGCGAAGGAGAGGCAGGGCGGCGGCGGAGCTAAGGACGGCGCGGTCGACGGAGGGGAGGCCGGGCCGCAGGCGTCGACGGGGGTGGAGGTTGACGCCGTGCCGACGGTGTCCGGTGGCGATGCTCGGGCGGGGGCAACTGACGGTCCTTAGGTCTCGACTGACACGGAGAATAACGAGAGACGGCAAAGGTGACCGGTAGTGGCTGATATACTGCTTGAATAGCGGCTTGTGGAGAGGAACATATATATCACTTCAAATATCCAATACTAGGTACTTAATTACTATCTGCTAACGAAGCAGCGTGCCTTACAAGAGCGAGCATATCAGGAGAACATAACGTTGAGGATTTAACTACTCTATATTTCACGTATCTCCCTACCTACATGTGTATATCTTATACCTCTAGGTAGTTTGGCTTAGGGAAGTCCTAGGAGATAGCCCTATGGTATCCTTTTTTAACTACATATCCTCTACGTATTAGATGTCCTAACTTCATGAATATTGTTCGTCCCTAAAGTAAAGGGGAAATAGATGACTCATTCACTAAAGTGACTCATTTAATAAAGGATGTTTGCATATATCGGGTTTATCACTAATTATAGCATAGCCCAAGCTACAGAATACATGGATATAGGCATAAATATTATCGATAGTAGGATCAGCGGGGTGTTATTACCCCTCCGGTAACTGGAGTTCTTTTATTACCAAAAGTGTGAGTCAAGAAATTTGCGACCAGGGACTGGACTTGCATATAACCAGACCCCAATGCCACGAATTGTCCCCTCTTACTCCATTCAACACCGTCAAGTTGTCTAGACTATTACTTCGAGCACTCTGGGTGCGCAGGCCGCCATACAGATCAACTTTTCGCTTCACTCGTGCCACAATGGCTACCAACAGCGGTCGTGGTAACCCCATTAACGCGTCCGAGGGACCCAGCAAGGTCGGCGAGGGTGCTCCCCCTCCCGTCCCTGCTGATGTCAAAGGAGCCGTGAGGGAAGCTGCGGGACAGTCAGACGGTGCTGGCGTACACGCCCAAGGTCAAGACGCCGGAGCAGCTCCCACTGCAACCAAGGCCGAACCCAAGGTCAAGACCGAGAAGGAGCTAGAAAAGGAGCGAAAGAAGGCTGAGAAGGCAGCCAAATTCGAGCAGAAGAAGGCCCAGCAAGCAGCCGCCAACGCCAACGCCAAAACCAAGGAAAAGAAGCCTAAAGCTCCCAAAGCCGAAGAAGAGGTCCTCCCTCCCTACGTCGAAGAAACCCCCCTCGGCGAGAAGAAGCGACTTCGATCCCTCGACGATCCTCAGCTGAAAGCTTACAACCCCATAGCTGTCGAGAGCGCCTGGTACGAGTGGTGGGAGAAGTCGGGTTTCTTCAAGCCCGAATTCACACCAGATGGCAAGGTTAAAGAGGAAGGATCTTTCGTCATCGTCATACCACCCCCGAACGTTACGGGAGCGCTACACATGGGCCACGCTCTAGGGAATTCTCTTCAGGATGTCATGATCAGATGGAATCGCATGCACGGAAAGACGACGCTCTGGTTACCAGGCTGCGATCATGCTGGTATTAGCACCCAGAGCGTTGTCGAAAACATGTTCGTGCCATATCTCGTCCTTCATCTGACAGAACGAATGCTGACAATAGCGTAGGTTGTGGAGACGACAAGGCAAGACCCGACACGATCTGGGACGGAAGAAGTTCGTCGAGACCGTATGGGATTGGAAAGATGATTACCACAAGCGAATCAATAACGCGCAACGTAAGATGGGTGGTTCGACCGACTGGAGCAGGGAAGCCTTCACTATGGATAAGAACCTTAGTGCCGCTGTGACGGAGACGTTCGTCAAGCTCCACGAGGAAGGGACAATCTATCGCGCAAACCGTCTTGTCAATTGGTGCACAAAGCTCAACACCGCGCTTTCCAACCTCGAGGTCATAAACAAGGAGCTGACCGGACGGACACTCCTGGATGTGCCTGGCTACGAGAAGAAGGTTGAGTTTGGAATAATCGTCCACTTCAAATACCCCATTGAGGGCTCCGATGAGACGATTGAGGTTGCCACTACACGTCCCGAGACGATGCTAGGTGACACAGGTATCGCCGTCCACCCCCAGGACGAGCGGTACAAGCACCTCGTTGGCAAGAACGCCGTCCATCCCTTTATCAAAGATCGTCTGATGCCGATTGTGGCCGACGACTACGTTGATAAGGAGTTTGGAACTGGTGCTGTGAAGATTACCCCAGCACATGACCCGAACGATTTTGCATTGGGCCAAAGACACAACTTAGAATTCATCAACATCTTGACGGATGATGGATTTATGAATGACAATGCTGGTCCATACAAAGGCCAGAAGCGATTCGACGTAAGATATACTATCCAAACTGATCTCAAGGAACGTGGATTGTACGTAGACAAGAAAGACAATCCGATGAAGGTACCCCTTTGTGAAAAGTCGAAAGATGTCATCGAACCCATCATGAAACCTCAATGGTGGATGAGAATGAAGGATCTAGCCGCCGAGGCTATCAAAGTGGTAAAGGACGGTCAGATCAAGATCAAACCCGAGTCGGCCGAAAAGAGTTATTATAGATGGATGGAGGATATCAACGATTGGTGTCTCTCACGTCAACTCTGGTGGGGTCACCAATGTCCCGTCTACTTCGCCAACGTCGAGGGTGAGGAAGGCGACCGGGCGCAAAACACCCAGTGGTTCTCCGGCCGCACGGAAGAAGAAGCACAAGCAAAGGCCGAGAAAGCTCTACCGGGAAAGAAATTCACATTGGAGAGAGACGAGGATGTACTCGACACGTGGTTTTCTTCCGGTTTGTGGCCATTCTCGACCCTTGGCTGGCCTAACAAGACCCATGACCTGCAGACCCTTTACCCAACCAGCGTCCTCGAAACCGGATGGGATATCCTCTTCTTTTGGATTGCGAGGATGATCATGCTTGGCCTCAAGATGGTCGGTGAAATTCCGTTCCGCGAGGTCTACTGCCATTCACTCGTACGAGATTCCGAAGGGAGAAAGATGTCTAAATCTTTAGGTAACGTCATCGATCCTCTCGATGTTATCAGCGGTATCCCCCTAGAACAACTACACGAGAAGCTGGCTCTTGGAAACCTCCACCCTAGCGAGGTTGAAAAGGCTAAGAAATACCAGAAGACGGCTTTCCCGGACGGTATCCCGCAATGCGGTGCTGACGCCCTTCGGTTTTGTATGGTCAACTACACTACTGGTGGAGGAGATATCAACTTTGATATCAAGGTTATGCATGGCTACCGGAAATTCTGCAACAAGATCTACCAGGCCACAAAATTCGTTCTTGGTAAACTAGACAAGGACTTCGTTCCCCAGAAGACGGGAAAGCTTACCGGTAAGGAATCCCTTGCCGAAAAGTGGATTCTCCATAAGATGAACACAGCCGTCAAGGAAATCAACGAGGCTATCCCTCAGCGAGACTTCAACAAGTCTACTTTGACGGCGTATCAATATTGGTACAACCATCTCTGTGACGTATATATAGAGAACTCTAAATCCCTCATCCAAGACGGCACGGAAGATGAGAAGCGGTCGGCTATCGATACATTATATACGGTGCTGGACAATGCGCTGAAGCTGATTCACCCCTTCATGCCTTTCCTTACGGAAGAATTATGGCAACGCCTCCCACGCCGGCCCGGTGATGAGACGCCCTCGATCATGCTTGCCCGATATCCTACATACGATGCGGAACTGGACAGCCCTGCAGCTGAAGCTGCTTACGAGCTGGTTTTGGGATGCTCTAAAGGTATTCGGTCGTTGATGGCCGAGTATGCGCTCAAGGACGAAGCCAAAGGTAAGTTATCTGTATCCGCCGTATCTCGATCCTGGCTAACACAAGACCGTAGTTTTCGTGCAAACCTACGATGAAACGGCCCACGAGACCGCGGTCGAGCAGGTGCAGTCCATCAAGTCGTTAAGCGGCAAAGGCGTGACCGGCATCGAGGTCATCTCGGGATCGGACGCGCGCCCGGCCGGGTGCGTAGCATTCCCCGTGTCGAGCGCGGCGGCCGTGTTCCTGCACGTCAAGGGCCGCGTGGACATCGACGACGAGATCGCCAAGGCCGGCAAGAAGCTCGACAAGACGCGGGCGGCCATCGCGAAGCAGTCCAAGATCGTCAACGACCCCAACTACCAGCAGAAGGTGGCGGCCGACGTGCTGGACGCCGACCGCAGGAAGCTTACCGACCTCGAGTCCGAGGCTACCGGCTTCGAGGGCACCATCGAGCAGTTTGAGGCTCTCAAGCTGGAGTAAGGTACTCCGTCTGGTAGACCCGCCTGTGTGGGGGAGTAGTGGGTGGTGTTTGAATCTTAGGGGTTTAGGCTACTCGAGACAAGTCTCGATCCTCGCGTACCTTAAGTAGACGTAGATACAGAAAGAGAATTGAGAAGGAAAGAAAATATGCTTCCATGCCCTCCAATGAATGAGAATACAACCTTGAGAACGACCATATGACCAGTTAAAAGGTACCTACCTCGTTATCACCCCTTTTAATTCGCTGATGGCTATGCAGGCTGGCTTAACTTCGCCGCGGCACCGCCCCTGTGGAACATTGAGCCTTTCGTTTCCCCCCTTAAATCGCACGCTGACCCCGATTTTACTCGATTAATTTTGTTCAATCAAATTTGATCCTCGTTGTCTTTGCGCTACACGCCCAATTTTTTCCAAATGTCATTCGGCTTTTCAGTCGGCGACTTTCTTGCGGTAGGCAAACTGGTGACGGATATTGTTTCCTGCCTAAAAGACTCTGGTGGCTCTCGTACCGATTACCAGGATCTCGTCCGCGAACTCGAATGTCTCCAAGCCGGGCTTATTCATCTCGACAAGTTGATAGCGACAGGAACGCCCCACGATTTGACCGCGATAAAATACGCCGCTCTAAGCTGCGGCCGTCCGCTCGAGGAATTCCTAGCTAGAATACGCAAATATGAAAGGTCTCTCGGAATATGGTCCAAAGGAAATCCGATTAAAGGGGTCATTGACAAGATCAGCTTTCCGCTTGCTCACAGGGATGAGGTACAAAGGTTGCAAGCATATTTGAGTGTCCATGTCGGTACGATTAACATCCTTCTTGCTGAATATGGGCTTGAGACGATGCAGCTGGCAGCAGAGAGGACCGAGACGAGCCATCTGCAAATCACGAAGTGGCTTGGGAACACTACCGACCTGCTCGGTCGCATGCAGAGAAGCGTTGTCTCCCAGAGCCATGCGATTTTTAAGAGTACGACCATGCTGGAACAGGTATATAAAATGCTAAGTGGGGAGGTGAAAGCGTCTCTGCGGTCATTCGAGAACGCCGTGGCCAAAGTCTGGTACGTCCTGTTGCGTGCAGCTACACCGGCTTCTGCTTTTGCTAAGGCCTCTCGCTAGTGTATCAACCCAGCAAATCTATGCTATTGTTCTCGAAATACGAACCTCTATCACGTCCGCGCCAGACATCAGGTGGACTTTCCTTCAAGATCCGTTTATCGTCGAGGATGCTTTGGGTCGGAAGTTTCCTGTCCCGTCCGAATACGACTACTCACTCCTGGACGCCATTATCAAGCACAAGTTCCAGGACAGTCTCGCAGCGGAGCAGGTGGCCGCGGGTGACTATGAGATTATGGATACCAAAAACCGACACCATATTATTTCGGGCGACTCCTGGTTGAGGCCGGGATGTTCGATAACAATGGCTGTCCTTGTTGCCAGGCCCCATTTAGCGGTGCTTACCGATGAATGCTGTCCGATGCCTCGGTGTCAGTCAAGCTGTCCCTGGTGGTGGAAGACGATGGTGAGCAGTTTTTTATTTTTATTTTATTTAAATTCAACAACTCACAAATTAAAGACTAATAGAAACAGCTGCAATTGTGATGTATGGTTTGACCAATCAGAGAAAAGGCTTAGCTCGCTCGCCGATCTCTGGGCTGCCTACGAGATATTATCAACAGCAGACCAGTCGAGTATTGACATAGATCCGGATCGAGGGAAGAATGGCAAACAAAAGCGGAAGAGAACTCATGATGATGATTTTAGCATTGTTCCTTTCAAAAATATCAAACTAGCCGACCGCGAGACAGCTAGTGAAACTGACGACGAACCCACTATCGACCCTACATGTAGTCACATGTTCATTTTTGAACCATGGACTCCGGTACCTAGATACTAATCGGGTGAGACGTAATACCGCCTTAATTTACCGCCTTCACAATATATTAACCTGTACGTGGCCTAGGATCGATTCAAAAGTACTCCCGAAATCTACCAACAATTTATCGATGTCATGATGACTTGCAAGCGAGGGGAAACATATAGCCAGGACGTAGGTAATGAAGTCGCAACGTTGTTTCATTCGGCTCCAGAACTAATTGAGGGTTTCAAACTATTCGCTCTATCTGGTGTGTATCTTAGGTAGAGTTGGCTACAAGACGAACCAAGAACCCCGAGGGAGAAGCACCAAGTGCATCTGGCTTTGTTCAGATGCCTCAAGCGCTGATGGGGGACGGGTAGAAACGCTCATAGTAATCCTCAGGCATACTACTTATGCTTGACAGTTAGGTGTGAACTTGGAGCTATTTTAAACTGATCGATGTATATGAATACGTGCAGGCGGGTTCGCCGTACGCCCGTTGACAACTACCTGTCGATGGTGACTGGCGAATCTTTGGTGTTGTACGGGGGTTTCCTGCTGTGCTCTGAAGTTCGCCCCACCCGCATGAAGGACTAGGGTGGACCATAAGAAGCGAAACCGCCAACCCCGCCAATTCCTAATGGTCCGTATTTTTTTTATATTAAACACTGTGGTCCTAGCACTGTATTTGCCTTGTAATTATAAGAGGTTTAGCGCTACATGCCTTGTAAGAAAAAATATTATATATTATTAAATTTATATTATAATTTTAATATTATTTTTTTTTTTTAATAAATTATAAATTTATAAACTTATTAAATTTTTATAAATTTATTAAATTTTTATAAACTTATTAAATTTTTATAAATTTATTAAACTTTTATAAACTTGTTAAATTTTTATAAACTTATTAAATTTTTATAAATTTATTAAAATTTTATAAACTTATTAAATTTTTATAAATTTATTAAATTTTTATAAATTTATTATAATATTATAATAAACTTATTATATTAATTAAATAAAAATAACTTAATAATTTTATAATATTAAAAAATTTATTTTAAATTTAAATTAATTAATATTTAAGTTATTTAAACTTAATTTTTTATTAAAAAATTTTAATATTTAAATAATTAATATATTTAAAGTTATTTATTTTTATTATATTTAATTATATTTTTTTTATTTTTTAAGTAACTTTTTTATTTATATAACCTTATTTAACTTTATATATTTAAAATATTAAAAGTGTTAATAATATTAAAAATAATAAATATTATATTTTTAAAATTTAAAATTTATTATTTATAAAAAAATATATATTTTTAAAAAAAAGATTTATTTAATTTATATTTTATATATTTAATATTTATAGATTTTTTTAAGTTAATAAAATAATTTTTTATATAATTAAAAATAAATTATATAGTATATTTATAAAAGATAATATAACTTATTTTAAGTTTATATTTTATAGTAATAATATAATAATTTTTATTATAATTAAAAACTTTTATATATTTATTTATATTTTTAAATTTAATAAATTTAAATTTAATAAATAATTATATTAAATTAAATTAATTTATATATAACAAGTTTATTATAAAATTATTTAAATAATAAGGGAAATTAAAATATTATTATATAAAAAGTTATAAATTTAATAATTATAAATATTTTTATATATATAAAAATAATAAATAAAAAAACTTATTAAATAAAAAAACTTATTATTTGTTTTTAATATTTTTAATAGTATAAGTATTTAATATTATTATTTTAAAAACTATAATATTTTTTAAATAATAAAAACTAAGTTTATATAATAAAACTTAAATTTTAATAAAATTTATAAATTATTATAATTATAGTAATTTATTATAAAAAAATATTTAATATTTAAATTTAAGGATAATTAAATAATTATTTATTAAATAATAATAAATTTTAAAAAAAAATATATTATTAAGTTATAATAATAAAAAATAATGTAATTTATTATTTTTATTTATATAATAATATATATTAAAAATTAAAATTAATTTAAAAATATATTTATTAATATAAATTTTAAAATTTTAAAATAAATATAAAATAAACACTAGTTTATATTATTATTTTAATTATTATTATTTTAAATATTTTTAAATAAAATATAATATATAATATATAATATTATAAATATTATAAAAAATATTATTATTATTATATTATAATAGTTTTATTTTATATATATATAATAATTTATTTTAAAATAATAAAAAAAGATATATATATTAATTATTTATAAATTATTTAAAGTTTTTATTTATAAATAATACTTTTTTAACTATTATAAAGTAATAAGAAAAATTATTAAAGTTTTTAATAGTTATAATATATTTAATATTTATAATAATAAAATTATTTATTAAAAATAAATTTTTAAAAACTAGTTATATTATATAAAAAAATATATAATTTAATTAATTTTTATATTAATAAAAAAACCTAAAATAATAACTTAATAAATTAATATATTAATAAATAATATTATTTTTATTTAACTAATAAATAAAAATTATAATTTTATATATTAATATAAAATTTTTATTATTATTATTTTTATAATTATTTTAAAATAATAATTAAATAAATTATAAAAAAAATTATAAATATATATATATATTAATATTATATTAAAATTAATTTAAATTAATATTATAAAGAAATATATTTTTTTATAACTTTAAATTTTAATTAAAAAATATATTTTTTTAATATGTTTAAAATATATTAATAATATATATTTAACGCTTATTAAACTCTAATAATTTATTTTTATTTTAACTTAGCTATTTTTATTTTTATTTTTTTAATTTTAATAATTTTTATTTTATTTTATTAAACTTAATTATTATTTTATTTAATATAATAATTATTATTATATAAACATTTATTATTATTAATAATTTAAAATCTTATATTATATATAATAAATTCTCCTTAATAAATTATATATAATCTTTAAAATTAAATATTAAATAATTTTTTTTAAATTAATAAAAAATAGACGTACCGATAAATATAATTTATAATTTATTATATTTATTTATATTTATATAATATATTAATAACTATTAAAAATACTTAGAAAATTAATATATATTAAGTTTATAAAAGTATTTATAACTATTAAAATTATAATAATAATTAATATAAATATTATTTAAATATTTAAATAATATAATATACTATTAAAACATATTTTTATTTTTTTTATAAAATATATAAGTATATTTTAAAAATAAAATAATATTAATTATTATTATATAAATAACTTATTAATAATATTAAAACTTTATTATAATTAAATATAAAATAACTTAAAATAGATTTTTATAATTAGTTATAATTTTTAATATAAAATTAAAATCCTAGTAAACGTAATTATAACTTTTTTAATATATATATAAATAAATCATTTATTTTATATAAAATTATTAATATATTATTAGTTAACTTTTTATATTTAATAAAATAAATTATATATTTTAATTAGTTATTATTTTTATTATAATATTATTTATTTTTAATTACTTAATTTTAATTAAAATTTAAACTATATATTAAAAAAAATTGTTAGTATTTATAATAACCAGCTTTTTTATTTTATTATTAAAAAAATAATTTATATTAAATAAAATATAATAAAATAGAAAATAATTTTTTTTTTTAAGATTTTAATTAAAAATTACTACTTAATTTTAATTAAAACCAAGGTTATTTCTAAGAGAAATAAAACCGGGGTTATTTTTAAAAGAAATAAAACCGGGGTTATTTTTAAAAAAAATAAAACTAGGATTATTTTTAAAAAAAATAAAAAGGTCCGGATTAATAATACCGGAGTTATTATTATTATAATTTTAATTTAAATAATTTAAGTGTTATTTTTTTATATATATATTTTTTAAAGTATTTTTATTGTTATTATTATTAAAATTTATAAGATTTTAATATTATTTTTTTAAATAAATATATTTAATAAATATAAGTTTAATATTATATTATTTTTTAATTAAGATATTTTTTAAAACATTATTAGTATCTTAATTATTATTTTTATTATAGCTTTTAAAATTTTAATAACGCTTTTTAAACTAGGTATTTTTAGTAAATATACGTTTAATATTATATTTTTATAACCTAAAAATAATATTTTATAACCTAGAAATAATATTTTTTAACCTAAATATAATACGAATTATATATATTTTTTATAAGTTAAATAAATAAAATTAAAATTAAAAAAAAAACTAAACTTATTTAACTTTAATTTAAAAAATAAAAATATTAAAATACGTTATATAATATTTATAAACAGTTTTAAAAAATACTAATATTTATTTATATATAATTATAAAATATAAATACACTTATTAATTTATTAACTATTATATAAAAAAAAAATTATATTATTATATAATTAAAAATAAATATATATATATTTATTTTATTATTTTACTATATATTTAACTTTTATATTAATTTATTTATTTTATATTTTAACGTTTTAAAAAAAGCCTTGTTTTAATTTTAACACTTAATTATAAATAATTAATTATTAAAATATATGTTATTTATATAAATAAAAAGTTACTTTATAAATTAATATTTTTTTTTTTAAAACAATTTATAAAAATATTTCGTAATGTTTTTCTTATATTTAAATTTTATTTAAAACTAATAAAGTATAATGAAAAATATAATAGTTATTTTAAAACTATAATTATAATTTATTATTTAATAATAAAAAAATACTTACGTTTTAAAAAAAATTATATAAAATTATTTAAATATAAATAACTTATAATATATTTAAAATCGCTAAATAAAATAAAAAATTTTATCTTTAAAAATAAAATTATTAAATAAAATATTAAAAAAACTATAGTTAATTTAATATAATAATTATAATAGTTAAATTTTATTATTATTATATATAATATTAATATAATATTAAATTATAATTATTTTAATATTTAAAAAAACTTATAAAAAATTATTATTATATATTATTATTATTAAATAAGTTACCGATTTAAATAAAAATTAACAGTATATTAAACTTATTATAATTTAGTTATTTAAAAAAAATAAGTTTAAAATTAATAACATTTTTTTATATATTTTTTTATAAAATTAAAACTATAATAATTTATATATAATTTATATATATATTAATAAAAAATATATATATTTTAATTACTAAATTTTTATTGGTTTTATTTATATTAAATTTATTAGTTTTTTTTATATTAAAAATCCTTTTATAAACATATTTAATATTAAAATATTTATATATATTATATAAAATTTTATTACTATATTTAGCTTTTTAAATATAATAATAATTACAAGTTATTTATATATAAGTTAGTTTTTTTTTTTTTTTTTTTTAAGTAAAATATTTTTATAAACTTTATAAAAAAAAAAAACAATAAAAATAAAATAAATAACCATTTAATAAACTGTTTATAATAATATTAACATTTAAAAACTGCTAAAAAAAATATAACGAACTATAAATAAGATATAAACTTGTAACGTAATTAAAATTAAATTATTTTTATTTTTAAGAAATTAAAAATTAGTTTATTATTAAAATAAATAACTATAAAAACCAGTTAATAATAATATTATAAATTAATATTAAAATAATAACTTTATTATAATAACTTTTTTATTATTTTATTTATAAAGTAAAAATATTAATAAATATATTAATATATATTTTAAAATTTAAAAGTATAATATTTAATTTAATTATTATTTTTTAACTTAATTATTATAATATTAATATTTATTAACCTTTATTATTTATTAGTGAAACTTTTATAATATTTAGTTTTAAATAATTTTACTTATTAATAGATATTATATTTAAAGAAAAATATTATTATTATATTTTAAAATTATAAAATACTTTAATTATTATTTAATAATTTATTATTAAAATTATTAATAATTACTTAACATTTATAAGTTTTTTAACTGGTTTTAAATTCGCTTATATTAATTAAATTAATAAATTTAAATAATAATATATTAATTTTTCGTTTATATATATTTATAGTATTTATTAAAATAACTTACTTAAAATAATTATAATATATAAATCTTAAAATTATTTAATATTTTTAAATTTTATAATTAATTTTAATATTATTTATATTAAATAAATTAATAAATTTAACTAATAATAAATTAATATTATATTTATAAGTATTTATATTATATTATAATAATTATTTAACGGTAGTAATTATTTTTAATTTTAAAGTAATATTAAAAGTTTTAAAAATATTAATAAATGTAAATAATATTTTAATTAAAATTAATTTAATGTTAAAAACTATGTTTTTTTTTTTAGTAAATAAGTTAATATTTTTTTTAGTTATATTATTTTTAAAAAAAAATAAAAACTATGGTTTTTTAAATTTATAAAATATAATTTTATATATAAAATTTTTAACTTGTTTTACACCGGTATTTTCCCCTGCTTTTTATTTTTACTTTTTTTTTTACTTTTAATTTTCCTTTTATATTTATTTTTATTATTATATTTACTCTTATTTATATTTTTTAAACAATTTTTTTTTTTTTTTTTACTTTTTTATTATAACTATATAATATTTTAAATTATTTAAAAACAATAAACTATTATTAAATTAATTACTTTTAAATAAAAGTAACTTAAATTTAATTTATTTTAATTAAGTTAGCTTTTTAAAAATTAAAAGCTTATTATTATTTTTAAATAAGTTAAAAATTAAATTAATTATATTAGATTTTTAAAAGCTGGTTATATATAAATATATAATATATTATTATTAAATATAAATAATAAATAAAATATAAAAAAGATTTAATAAAACTTATTATTATAATTTATATTTAAGTTAATAATATCCTAAGTAATTTAAATAAAAATAATATTTATTATTTTAAATTAATATTAAAATTTAAATTTATATATTAATTTAAATTAAAGTGGCTTTTTTAATTTTTATTATTATATTATAAACCTAAGTTTAATATAAAATCGTTTAAATTTTTATTAACTTTATTTATTAAAAATAAACAAATAAATAATAAAAAAAAAGTTATTATTTATTTTATTAATAAAATTATAATAATTTTTTAATATATAAATATATAAATAATATATATATTATATTTTATTATATTTTTTAATTATATTTAAGGTATTATATTTTTATTAAATAAATTACTTATTATTATAATATTATAATTAGTAATTATAATTAATTAAATTTTTTTTTTTTTTATTATATTAACTTTTTAAATAAACTTTATTTAAAATTTAATTTTAATGTAAGTTATTTATTTATTAAATTTAAATTTTAAAATAATGTTATTAATAAGTTAGGATTATAAATTATAAACTGTAAGTTTTATATAATATAAAATTTTAATATTAATTATTTTTAATTATATTAAAAAATATATATTAAATAAAATAATAAAAAAATTTACACTGTTTTATTTTTATTATTAATATAATTACCGATTTATTATTTTTTCTTATAATATAATATTAATAAATAATTATATAAACTTATAATTTTATTATTTTATTAGTTTACTAATAATTTAATTGTTTTGTTTTTTTTATAATAAATAACCGTTTTATTTTATTAATTTTATTTAATATTTTAATGTTAATTTTATTTATATTAATTAATAAAACATTGTTTAAAATAATTAATTTATTTAATATAAATAATATATATTTATTAAATGGTTTAATTAAAATAAAATATTTTTATTTAATAAGTAATTTATTTAAAATAAAGGTTTTTTATTTAACGGGTAATTTATTTAAAATAAAGATTTTTTATTTAATAGGTAATTCGTTTAAAGCTTATTTTATAAATAATTTATTTAAAGTAAAGGTTTTTTATTTAATAAGTAATTTATTTAAAGCTTATTTTATAAATAATTTATTTAAAATAAAAATTCCTTACTTAATAAATAATTTATTTAAAGTAATTAATTTATATTTAACTTTTATATTTTTAATAAAATTAATTTAAAGTTATTTATATTTAAATATATTTTTTATTTTAAGTTAACGTATATAAAAAATAATATTTAAACTATAAAATATAACCAGTTAAAAAAAAAATAATATATTTAAGTTTAGTAAATTATTTAACATTATATATTTAATTTTAAAATTATTAATAACAACTTAATAAAAAAAAAAATTATAAATATTACACTTTTTATAATTATTTATATTAAATATTTTAATAATATTTTTATAAAATATTATTTTTATTATATTATATATATTTAGTAACATTTATTATTAGTTTTTTATATAAATATTATAACGTTTTATAAAAAAAAAAATAGAAATTATTAAAAACTATATATAAAATAAAAATAATAAAAAAAAATAAAAGTAATATAAAAAAACGTTAAAATAATTATATTAAAAATAGGTATTATAAATTATTTAAATATTAAAACCACTTAAAAATTAAACGTTTAAATTAATATTATTATATATATAATAATTATTTTATATATTTTTAATAACTTAACTTATTAAAAATTTTTTTTTTATTTGTTATTTTTATAAAAAATTTATTACTATATAACGCTTTGTTTTTTTAAATTAATTTAATATTAAATTAATTTTATTAAAAATTATTATTATTTTTATAAAAAATAATTTATTAAAATATATAATCCTCGTTTATTTTTATAATATAAACATATTTATTTATTATATTTAATTAAAACTTTAAATAATATATAATATAAAAAAATAATTTAATATAAACTAAATAAATATCTAAGTGTAAATATATTTTTATTATTTAATTAAATAATTAAAAACTATTAAAAACTTAAAAAACATTAAAATATATAATTATAATTTATTAAAAAAATTTATTAAACTAACGTGATAATTAGTTTAATTTTAAAGTAATAAAAATAAAAAAAAGTAAATTTTATGTTAATAAATTTATTTATATATTAAAAAAAAACTTTTAAAAATTTTTTTTTTTTAATTAATAATAGTTATTATATTAATAAAAGATATTTTATTAATTATAATTAATAAGATTTCATTTTACGCTAGAATAAGTATTGTTTTATTATTTAATTATATATTTTTATTTATAGATTTTATTTTAATTATAATTAATAATATTTTTACCGATTTTAATAAAAATAATAAAAACTTTATTATTAATTAAAATTAAAAAGTAAATAATTTAACGGTTTATATAAAAATAAGCCGGTTATTATAACCATTAAAATAACTAAAAGTTAATACTTAAAACATGTTTTTAGTTTTTTTTTTTTATATATAAAAAAATAAAGTAGTATTTTTTTTTTTTTAGTATTAAAGAAATTGTTTTTTATTATAAAATATTAAGCGGTAAAAATGTTTTATACTTTGTTATTTAAGCTTAAAAACACGGTTAAAAACGTTATATATTTTAAATAAAATATTATAAATAGTTAAATAATAAAGAAGCTTTTTTACTTTATTTTCTTAAAATTTAAATGGTAAATAAAATTAATTTAAATCTTTAAATATTTTTAACTAAAACTTTATACATATAAAAAATAAATATAAAAAAGTTATAATATTTAAGATATTAATAATAAACTATTTTATATTATTTAAAATATATTTTAATTAATTTATATAATTATTTAAGTTTTTTAAGTTATATTTTTTAATAATAAATATAAATATTAGTATATTTTTTATATTTATTATAAACGTGTTTATTATTTTTTATAAAATATAAAGCTTTTTAATAATATAAGTTAAATATTAAATTAAGGTTAATAATTTATTAAATAGATAAATTATAATTAATTTTATATGTTTAATAATTATTATTTTTTCTGCTTTTTATATAGCCGCTTGTTTTTTTTTTATTTAAATAAATAATAGGTAATTATATTATATATAAGAAAAATAACAAAGGTAACGTTAAAAAAAAAGGGGAAAATAATTTTAATAAAAATAAAAGTAACTATTTTATAGAAAAAAATATATAATTTTAAGAAGTTATTTTAGTTATATAATTAAAGACGGTGGTTTTATTTATATAGTTTTAATAGTATTTTATAATATTTATAAAACTAAATAAATATAAAAAAAATTATTAAACTTTTATTTAAAATAGTTAAAATCGGTTTTTTATAAAAAAATATAATATATAATAAAACTATAAATAAATAAAACGGCGGTTTTTTATATATTTTTATTAATTTAATTATTTAAATATTATATTAATTTAAACATTTTATATAATATAAAACTATATATTTTAAAATTAATATAAAAATCTTTTATTTATATATTATAATATTATTTAAATAATATTATTATTTTTTAAATTAATAAAATATTATAATGTAAATTTAAATTAATTTAAAGGTTTATAAAAATAAAATCATTTACTGGTATTTAAATAAAAGGCTTTTTTAAGATTAAATTTTTTTATAGCTTTAAAAAAAATATTATATTAATTTTAACTAATAAATTTTTTAATAATATTTTTATATATAAAACATTTATAAAAACTAAATAAATATTAATATTATTATAATTAAAATTTATTAGCTTTTTATAATAAGGTTAAAATATAACTTAATTATTTAATATTTATAAAAAAAAAAACCTAGTATTAATTTAATTTAATAATCATTTAAATAAAAACTTTAATAATAAAAATTAATTTATTATAATTTAATAATATATTTTTTTAAATTTATAAAACATATATATTATTTTATTTATTATTAAAATATTTATAATAAAAAAATCCTTAATTAACTATAAAATATATAAAATATAAAAATCAGTTTTATTTTTTTTATTTAAATCCAGCTTAAATATAATATAAAATAAAAAATTAATAAGCTAATAAAATAAAAATATATTATATATTAATTATATTAATTTTTTTATAACTATTAATAAATATTTAACTTTTTTAAAAACTTAAATAAAAACTAGATTTATAAAATCATTTAAAAATATATATAATTTAACATTTTAAAGTTAATGGTTTTTAAAATATATTATTAATAGTATTTATAAACTATATAATAACATATAAAAAAATAAAATTTTAATAAATAACAACTAAAAAAAATATTTATAATCCTTAATTTTAATTATATATAATCTATAAATAACTATTAAAAACTTCATTTTATTAATTTTAAAATCTATATAAAAATTAATATATATTTTTATAAAATACTATAATATAATATTAATAAATTTAATTTTTTATTTTTTAATTTATATAGATAAATACTTTTTATTATAAATAAACTTAGTTTTAAACCATAGTTTATTTATATAAATTATAAGGTTAAAATAATTATTTTAATATATATATTATATTAATTAATTATATAAATTAAACTAAAAATAATTATTATTTATTTAAATAATATAATAATTATTTTTTTTTAAAAAAATAAAATTATAAAATTATATAAATAAGAAAATAATAAATAAAATAAAAAAATCAAGTAATAGTAAATAAAGTTATAAAAAAATATAATAAAACATTAAATTATAAATATAAATTATTTATAAAAATATTAAATATAATTAATATTAATAAAACTATTTTAAATTTTTAATTATAAAAAGTAGTTTTAATATAAATTTAATCGTTAATTAAATCGCTTTATATATTATATATAATAATATATTATAACAGGAAATTATTAAATTTATAAAATAATAAAATAATTATTAAATTAAATATTATTTAAATAAAAGTTATATTATAAGTAATTATATAAATTAAATATAATTAAACATTATTAATAATAATGTAATAAACTATATTATAACGGTAGATTTTAAGTATAATTTTAAATTAAAATAGTTATTATAAAAGTTAAAAAAACCATTAAAAAGATATAATTTTAAGAATTTCCTAATATTAAAAATAAAATAAATTTATAATAAATAATTAATATAACATTTATTAAAACCAGTTTATAAAAATATAGTTAACTTTTATAAAAATAATTATTTAACTTTAAAACGTTATTTAAAATAATATATAACTATAAATATAAAATTAATATTAATATTAAATAAAATATTTTATAATAAAAAAATATGGTATTTAAGTTAATTAAATAAGATTTAATATCGTGTAAATTAAATATAAAAAGATATTAATAAATTAAAAATTATATAAAAATAAATACGGTTAAATAAAAATAAATTTAATAAATAATTTAAAATAAATATTTTTAATATAATATAATTACTTATTTATAAATAGTATAAATTATCTTAGTATTTTAATTTAAATATATAATAAATATATATTAAATAATCACCGATTTATAATAAACTAATAAATTATAACTTAAATACCTACTTATTTTAATTAATATATTTTATATTTATTATTTTAAACTAAGAAAATGTTATATTTTAAACTTTTTTAAATATTTTTATTTATTTATTAATATTTATATATATTACTTAAACTTTAATATATTTATAATATTATATAGATTTTATTATTTTTTTATATATATTATAATTATATTAAAGTTTTATTTTTTTATTTTTATATTTTTTTTTTAAAAAAAACTATATAAATTATTATTAAAAACCATCGATATTTACCATCTAAGTTATTTTAGTTTAAAGTTAATATTTAGTACTTAAATTATTAAAAATAACAACGTTTTTTATTTTTTAATATATATTATTATATATATTATAATTAAAAATATCTAGGTTTTTAATAAAAAAATAAGCGTTAAAAATTAACAACGTTATTAATATAACATTTATTTATTTAAAACATTAAATCTTTTAAAGTTTATTATTAAACTAAAAAATAATATTTTTTCCGTTAATTATTATTTTTTTTTTATTTTAAATTATAAAAATAAATAAGAATATAAGTAGGTTTTATTTTATTTATTAAATACTTTTTTTATATTAATTTTTATAATATATATAGTTTATTATTTTTTTTTTTAAATTTTAACTAGTGGTTCTTTTCAATAAAAATAAAATTAAACTTAAAATAAATATTATTATTATTAATTTAAAAACATTTAAAAACCGAAAAATTTTTTTTTTATAATTAATTAAGTCGCTTTAATTACCCTAGTCGCTTTAATTAATTTTCCAGCTATAATTAACCAGCTATAAATAAACTAAACAATTAATTAACCCGTTTTAAAACTTATTAAAATCTTAAAATACTAGTTTAAATATTAAGTTTAAAACCTTCTTTTTAAGTTTTTAAAAATAAAACTTATTATTTTATTAAAATTAAAATTAAACTTTATTATAATTATATAATTCTATTAATATATAAGAATTAATTTACTTAAAATTATATATATAAATATAATTTTAAAATTTTAACGTTTAAAAATAATTCTTTTAATTTACCTTTTAATATATTATTTTTTTATTAAGATTTTTATTATTTATTAAATTAATTTAATATAACTTTATTTTTTAAAAATATTAATAGTTTATAGTTATTAGTTAATTATATATTATAAGTTTTAAATATAAACTTAAATAATTTTAAAATTATTAGTTTATATTATAACTTTTAATATTTAATTATAAATAAGGTTTTTATTAAATATTTTTTTATTTATTTCGCTTGGTTTATTTTTAATAATATTATTATATTGCTTTTTATTAATTAAATTATTAAAAAAAAAACTTTTAAATTATATATTATTAATTTATATTTTAAACTAGGTTATATTATAAAAAAAAAAAACATTTAAAACATTAAATATAAATCTTATATTAATATTTATAAGTTAATTTAATCTTATATTAATAATAAATATAAATTAAATAAATTAAATAATATATTTAATATTAATAATAAAATTAAAATATTTAAAATATTTTATATTAAACTTTTTATTTTTAAGTTTTATAATTCTGGTTTTTATAATAATAATATTAAAATATATTATAAAAAAATACTATATAAAAAAATATAATTTAATAATATATATAATAATAATTATAACTGTTTAATAAAACGTTTAAAATTATATTTTCAGTTTTTTAACTTTAAATTAAAACTTAATTACGATTTATTTAATTTTTAAAATTTAAATATATTTAGTTTTAAATTTAAATTTAAATTAAATTATAATTTATTAGATTTTTAAAACATTTTTAATTTTAAGTTTAACTTTTAGTTTGGTTTTAAACCTAGTTTAATTAAATTTAACTATAATAATTATTTTAGTAATAAAAAAGTGAAGTATAATTTAAAAAAATTAAATATTAAATTTAAATTAAATTTTTTATTTTTAATAAAAAACAATAATATTATATAAATAAATAATAATAATAATAATATAAATAAAGTTAAAAATAAAGGTAAGGGCAAAGTGAAAATTAAAATATTTAAAGTTAAATTATTTTAATTTCGTAAAAATAATAAATCGCTATATAAAAATAATTATAATATTATAAATAATATAAATTAAATTATTTATTTATATTAAACTTAAAAAAATTACTAAATGGTTTTTTTTTATATATTATATTTAAATAATTAATATAATTAACTAATTATAAATAAATTTATATAAAAAATAAATAATAAAAATAACAAATAAAAAAAAATTAATAAACTAGATTAATATATAAATAATAATAAGTTTAATATTATAATAAAATTTTTTTATATACCTTTTAAATAATAATAATTACTGGATTTTTTAATATTAACTTTAATTTATTAATATATTATAATAATATTACTTAAGTAATTTTAAGAAAAATAATTTATTTATAAGTAATATATATTTTTAATATTTATTTATAATTATAATAAATTAAAATAAATAATAATTAAATTATTTTATAATTAAAATATACATTATTTTAATATTTATATTATTAAAAAACTTTTAATTAAATAAAATTTTAAACTATAAATATATTTTTTATATATTATAAATAATTAAATTAAATTATATTAAATATATTAAGTACCTAGGAAAAAATAAAGTTTTAAAACTATAAATTATAAATAATAATATTAAAAAAATTAAAAAATAGTTTTTAAAACTTTTATTTTATTTTATTAGTTAATTATAATAAATATATAATATATTAAAATTAGTAAAAACTGTTAATTACACTAAATATATAAAAGTTAATAAAAACTATTTAATAAAATATCGTATAATAAATATAATTTTTAAATATTTCTTAAATATTAAATAACTAATTAAATATTTAATTTTTTTTTTAATAATATTTTATATATATAATTTTTTTTTATATAATTTATATTATAAAATTTTTAAGTTATTTTAATAAAAATTACATAAATTTTCCACGTGTTTTCTTCACTTTTTTTTTTAGTATTAAGTAATCATATATTTATTATTTTATTTATATATTTATATAATATATTATTTTTATTTAATTATCCATTTTAAATTATTTAATAAATTATTTTATATTATTTTATTATATATATTTTTATTTTTATTTTATTAAACTAATAACCTTAATTTTAATTATATTTATTATTTAATTTATTTGGTTATATATATATATTTTTTTATTTTTTATAATAATAAAAAACATTATTATTAAAAAATGTTTTAAAAAAGTTTTTTATAAATTAAAAATACCTTAAAAACCAACCTTATTTATTATATTTTCCTTTTTTTTAAATTAAAGTGATATAATTATTATAATTTATTATTTTAAATATAATTTATAGATTTTATTTAATTTTTATAGTAATAATCCACGTAATATTAATTATTTTATTATATATTATATTTATTATATTTTTACTGGTAATATTTAAGAAAATAATAAAAAGTTAAATATTAAAAGTAAATTATATTTATTTTTTTTTTAATATAAAAATAAAATAACACCGCTAGAAAATAATATATTACTAGAAATAATATATTATTTTTATATTTCAAAGTTTAAATTAAGTTTATTATATATTATATTAAAATTATTTTTTTTTATATTAATAAATTATAAAGGAATTTTATATTATTTATATGTTTTTTTTAAATTAAATTTTTTTTTATAAAAAATTATTTAACCGATAAATTAATTTAGGATATTTAATAATTAATAAATATAATAATATATAACAATAAGTTACCGTTTTATATTATATAACTAATTATAATATTAAATTAAATAAATATTATATTATATTAAAATATAAATATTAATAATTTAAAACTAATAAAATATATTAATATTCTTTTAGTAATTTTATTTATATTAATTAAAAATATATAAACATTAATAATAATATAATTTCTTTTTATATTAATTTTTATAAAACTTTTAATAACTTTTTTTAAATTTTATTTTTTAAGGAATTCCTTTTATAACTTACTATTAAATATTTAGTTTAATAAATTAATATTATTATAAATATATTATTAATATTTATTATAATTTCTTTACATTTTAATATTTTTATTACTTTTATTTAAAATGTTTTTTTTAGTTAGTTAAAAGTTAATATAACTATAAAAAAAAGATTTAAATTAATTTATATTAATTTATTTTAAATTAAACTTTATATTAATTTATTTTAAATTAAATATATTAAAATTAATTTAAATATTAAATTTATTTAATATTAATAAATAATATATATATTATAAAAAGATATTATTATAATTATTAAAATAATAAAACTTATAAAACGTTTTTATAATTTTACTATAAATAATTTAAATTAAATAACGTTTAAATATATTTTCGCTTAATTTATTTAAATATTATTTACAGATATAATTTATAAGATATTTATTTTATTATTTTTTAATATTATTTATATATATATTCGATTTAATATTTTAACTTTAAATAATAATAAAATTAAAACTATTATTTTATAAAATATAAAATATTTATATGTTAAAAAAGTTATATTAAGTTATATTAATTAAAATTATAATATATATAATTATTAAAATAATAATAAATAACGCTTAATATATTTATATTATTTAAATAAAAAAATATTTTAAAAAAAGTTTAATAAAATTAATAAATATATTATTTTTATTAATAATTTTAGTTATAACTTTAATATTTTTATAATTAGTTATTTTAAAATTAATAATAATAATAATAATAATAATATTATTATTATTATTAATTAATTTATTATTAACTTAAATTAAAAAACATTTTTAAATTTTAATTATAATTATATTTTTAATTTAAATAAATTATTTAATAGTATAAGTTTATTTAATAATAAGGATTATATTATAAATTTTAATAAGTTTATAAAAACTTTTTATTTAAATATATTAATATTTATAAATAATGTTTTTATAATATTATTATTTATTAAAAAAAAGGAAAGTTTTATATAAAATTAAATATATAATAAAAAGTATTTTTTATATAATTAAAATATATATTAATTTTTTATTAATTTTATATAATAGTTATAATTTCTTAAATTTTATAAATAATAATTAAATATATTAATTTTAATTAATAATATTAAATATTTATATTTTTTTTTACTTTTTTATATTATTATAATTATATTATAACGTTAAAAGGATATTAATTTATAGTTTTAAAAATAATTTTATATAATAATATTAAATTATAATATTAATATTTTAGATTTTATATTTTAATTATTTATTTATTTATAAATGTTATATTATTAATATAATAAGTAATATATTTAAATAAATAGCGGTGAGAATGTTAATAAAGTTTATAAAAATGTTAATAAAGTTTATAAAAATATTAATAAAACTTTTAAAAGTATTATTTAAAATAATTATAATATTAAATTTCTTATTAATAATTTCGATTTTTTTATTTTATATTAATATATTAATTATTTTAATAACTATTTTATTATAAATTTTCTAGGATATTTTATTATATTTATTAATAATTTCGTTTGGTTATAAAATAATTTTTATAGTTTATTTAATTTAATAATAATTTAATTTTATAATAATATTAATATTATTTTTTTAATTTTTAGTTATTTTTTTTATTTAAATGTATATTAAATAGTTTAATTAAAAAAATGTTTTATTATTTATTTACGTTTTATTTTATATATTTAGATAATTTAAATTAATGTTAAAAATATTTTAATTTTTTTTATAAAATATTAAATAATTTAATATTAAATAAAAATAAATAGTTACTATTTAAATAGTTTAAAATAATAAGTGTTATTAGATAAATATAACGTATTTTATAATATAAAATAAACATTTTTTAATAAAATACTAATAATATAACTATTATTAAATAAAATATAATATAATATATTAATTTATTTTTATTAAATATTTAAGTATATATATATATATATAAATATAATATTAAATTAAATTTTTTTAAAGATATTATTATTTATTAGAAATACTTTTTTCTTTTAATTATATTTTTATTTATTTATTTTTATTTTTATTTTTATTTTTATTTTAATTTTTATTATTATTATTTTTTTATTTTTATTTTTATTTTTATTTTTATTTTTATTTTTATTTAAAGTTTTTTTTTTTTTATAAGCTTTAAATATAACTTTAAACATAACTTAAAAATCACTTTATTTTTATTATAACTTTTTTAATTTTAATAAAATAAAAGGTTATAATTTTATATTTATAATTTAAATTAAATTATTATTTTAAAATAATATTAACTTATAATTAATTTTTATTATTTTTAATAATAACGTTATAAATTATTATATTATATATTATACTTATTATATAATTACTAGAAATATTTAACATTATAATAAAAAAAAAAAATATAAAATATTAAACTATTAATATTTATTTTTATTTATATTTTTTAATAAAAACTAAACTTATTATATTTTATTTTTTAGTAATAATAAATTATTATAAAAAATAATATATTTTTATATATTAATATTTTAAAATAATATTTTTTTAAAAGAATATAAATTTTAAAATTTTAATATTTAATTTTTTATATTTAATTATTTATTATACTTTATAAATAATTAATATTTTATTATTTTATTTTTTAAAGAATGGGTTTTTTTTAAAGAAATTTTTATTTGTTAATAAAATATTAAATATTAATTTAAAAAACCAATTAATTTTATTAAGTTAAACTATAAAAATATAATAATAATAATAAATAACTATATTTAAATTATAATAACATTAATAAATAATTATATAAATTTATAACATTTTAATTTTATAGTTTATAACATTTAATATTACTATTTAATTAAAATATTAATAAAGTTAAAAATTAATTATATTATTTTTAAAATAAAAAAAAACTAATTTATATATAATAATATAAAATAATATAATAAAACAAGTGTTAATAAAATTTTAATTAAAAAGGTTAATAATAAAATATTTATTTACGGTGATTTTTATTATTTTTTAAATAGAAGTATATTTATAATATTTTTAAAAAAAATAAACTTAGATTCTAATAAATTCCATTTAATTATTTATATATTTTAACTATTATTTTATAATAATAAAAGCGATTTTAAATTAATATAATGTTATTATAATTTATTATAACTTAATTTTACTTTTATATCTTTTAAATTTATTTTTATTTATTTTATTTAAAGTATTTTTAATAATAAAATTATATTAATTTTTATTATAATATATTTATTTATTAAATTTTAAATATTTTAATATATTAAAACGCGTATAAATTAATATAAATAAATAGTAAAAAATAAGAAAAACAGTAAATTTCTTTCCTTGTGTTTAAACTAAGCCACTTTTATTAAAAAAAACTTAAAATATATTTAAATTAAAATAAATAAATATAATATTAAGTTTTATTATTTAAATAAAACTAATATATATCTTTAAAATAAAGTTATATTTAATTATATTATTATTAATAATAAACTAAACGATAAATTAAATAATAAATAAAATAAATTTTAGGTTAATTTATTTAAAAAAAAATAATAATTAAATAATATAAAAACAATTAAAAAAAATAATTAAAACGGCTTTAAATTAACTTAAAAAAACGTAATTTATATATTTTTTAACGTTAATAATAATTTTATTTTAACGTTATTTTTATTTATTAATATTTTAATAAATACTAATAATAATAAAACAAATAATAATAAAAAAAATATATTATAAAATAAGTTAAAAGTTAATAATAAAATTCTAAAAACTATAAAAAAAATAAATATATAAATATATAATATAACCTTTTTATAAATAATTAAATAAATACTTAATTAAATTTTCTTTTTTTTTAAAAAATATATATATTAAATACTTATTAAAGGTATTTATATATTATTTTTAAGCTTAATTTATTAAATTAAATTCTTTTGTTTTTTTATAAAAACATATATATATAATAATGGTTTTTTAGTTATTTTATTTTTAATTTAAATTATTAAGTTAATTTTTATTTTATTTTATAAAAACGTTTATATTTTAAAGATTTATTAATTTTTATTTTTTATTTAAATTATTAAGTTAATTTTTAGTTTTTTTATATAAAAATATATATACGTTAAAAGTTTATTTATTTTTATTTTATAATTAAAATTATTAAATTAGTTTTTAATTTTTATAATATATATTAAAAATTATTATATATTTATTTATTAATATAAATTAAAAAGTTAATTTTATATTTTTTTTTTATATATTATATATTATATTTATTTTAATTATAAATTAACTATTATTTTTATTTTTTTTATATTTCCTTATATATAATATATTTTTTTATAAAAAATATTTAAAAATAAATTATATTTAAATAATTAAATATTTTTAATAAACTAAAAATTATAAATATTATTTTATATTAAATTTAAAAATTTATAATAAAAAATAAAAACTTTTAATTTTATATATTTATAATATATTTTTTAAATAAATATATATAATATTAATATTATAACGGTTAATATATATAATTAAAAAATTAAAAATATAATAACTTTTATATTAAAATAAAATATTAAACCTTAGTAAAATTTAAAACAAAAAATAAAACTTATAATTAATTAAATATTATTTTAAAATATTTAATTAATAGTAATTAATTTATTTATAATAAAAGAAAAGTTTTTATATTTAATTAATTTTATATAATAAACCTTATAAATTTTAAAAAACTTTTAATAAATAAAAATTAATATTATTTAATATATTATAAAAAACGAAATTATTTAAAAGTTATAATTATTAAAAAACTTTATATAAAAAATATAAATAATAATTAATAATAAAATAAAGTTTTTTAAATTTATAAGTTATAAATTATTAAAAACATTAACTTATTATTTATATTAATTAAAACGTCGCTTAGTTAATTTAATAATTTATAAAAAAAAAAAATATATAATATTTTTTTTAAAATTAAAAAAAAAATAAGTTTATTAAAATTATAACTTTAAATATATAAATAAAAAATTAAATATAATTAAAAAACGTTAATTAACAGTTTTATAAAATTTAAATAACTGTTAATTAACTTAAAAATCTTAATTTAAAAATACTTAAAAATTAATAAAAATTAATAATAAAAAAGTTAATTATATTAAACGTTATATAATAATATAATTATATTATAACCTAGATTATAAAACTTTTAAACTAAATATTTTTTATATAATAAAAACTTATTATTATATAGTTTTTAAAAAAATTACAATAAAAAAAGTAATAATAAAAATTTAAAATAATAAAAAGCTATTAAAACAAGTTTTTTATAAAATTAATATTTTTTATAATTATAAAAAAAGATTTTTATTTATTAGTTATTTTAAAATTTATAAAATATAAAAAGATTTTTATATAACTATTAAAATAAAAAATTAATTTATAATATAAAAAAAATAATTATTTATTAAAACTTTTATTTTAATTTTAAAATATATAAAAGTATTTAATAATTTTAACGCTTTTATTATAAGATATTTAATATATTTAAATTAATTAAATTTAATATAAATAATAACTTTATTAAACTTAATAATAATTTTATTAAATTTAATAATAATTTTACTAAGTTTAATAATAATTTTATTAAATTTAATAATAATTTTATTAAATTTAATAATAGTTTTATTAAATTTAATAATAATTTTATAAAACTTAATAATAAAAATTATAAAATATATATTAATTTAAAACCAAATAAAAAATATTTTATAAAAGTTAAATATTTTTAATTATATTATTTAATATTACATTAAAAAAATTAATATTATTTTAAATTTTTTTATATATAATAAAAATTATATAGCTTATTTTATATAAAAAACTATAAATAACTATAATTTATATAAAAATATTTATAATTTAATTAATAAATTTAATATTTAAAATATAATAATAATAAATATAATAACTTAGTTAATATAATTAAAAAATAACTTTAATATAACTAAAAAAAACCAGTTAAAATATTTTTAAAAGTTTATTAATAAATTTAATAAATTAAAAACTTTAATTATAAAATAATAAAAAATTAATTTTAGTTTTAATTAAACTATAAAAAAAGTAAATTATAACTTATAAACTAAATAATAATATATAATAAAATTAATAAAAAATATTATTTTAAGAATTTTTATTTTAAAAGAAAATAACAGGTTTATAATATAATAAATTTATAATATAATAAATTTATTAATAAATTTATAAAATCTATTATTTTAAATTTATTAAAAAATAAAAATAAAATAAAACAATATTAAAATTATAATATAAATTTAATAATATATAATATTTTTATTTACAGGGCATATAGCGCTAAGCCCCCTATAATTATAAGGTAAATATAGTGCTAGGACCATAGTATTTAATAAAAAAAATACGGACCATTAGGAATTGGCGGGGTTGGCGGTTTTAGGTCTTATGGTCCGCTGTCAGGACGGCGAATAGGAGGTAGGTATGCATGTTGAGCTACACACTGCGTGGCGGAACTGGCCTTATAATTAGATATATACCCCCTTCTCTTACACTCTCATACCACCCCAGAATCACCCGCTCTCGTTGCACGTTTTTGCACGAAGTCTATCAGTATTCCAAAGAATGTCCCTGTCTCCCAACTACGAGGAGGAGGAAGATAATGAATCCTTCTAGCAGCGCTTTCTCCTCCCTCAAAGCATCGACGATATAGAAGATATCGAGAAGTACGCGCCGGGTGGCTTTCACCCCGTTCACTTAGGCGACACGTATGATGACGGGCGCTACAGAATCGTGCATAGACTTGGTGCTGGGGGTTTCGCTACCGTCTGGCTTGCACGGGACGAGACCGAGGAGAAGTGGGTGGCTTTGAAAATTGTCGTCGCGAAACATTCGGCATCGGTTGGTGGCAAGTGTTACCTTGGTCACCAGGCCGCATCGAGTCTTTCAAGCGGACCGAAGTTTGCCGCTGAGCTTCGACGGTTTACTATTGAAGGGCCGAACGGTCACCATCTGTGTCTTGTTTTGCCCGTTTTAGGCCCATCTGCGGCCCAGTTGTCTTCATATTTCGATTCGAGACTCCAACCATGGCTTGCTCGGAGGACTGGCTATCAAGCAGCGAAAGCGGTGGATGCCATCCACGCGCAAGGTCTGTGTCACGGAGGTAAGCTTATTTGCCGGTCTAGAGCTAGATTCGTCCATCGCCCCTCGCCCCCCTTTGGCTAGTGTTAACAGGACTTAGATGTAACCGCTGCGAACATTCTTTTCACCCTGTTGGATATTGACCACCTTGGAGAAAGTGATATATATCGCTTATTTGGATCGCCTGTGACGGAGGTGCTTAAAACCGAGTCCGGAGAGGCAACCGGTCCCGAGGCACCACGATACATTGTCAAGGCGCTTGACTTTCTATCTGCCACATCCAACATCATCGGCAACGACGTGGAACTCATAGACTTCGACCAATGTTTCCCTGTTTCGTCGCCACCCAAAAAGATGCTGGGTACTCCCGCCGAGTACCTAGCACCCGAGTTAGCAGTCGGCTTGCCGGCCGGCCCCGCGAGCGACGTCTGGGCTCTGGGCTGCTGCCTGTTCCGGCTCCGGGCCGGGGAGGGCCCGTTTTCCAACTATGAGGTCACGTCCCCGGGGGATGTGATACGGATTATCGTCCAGACCCTAGGGGACATGCCTCCTGAGTGGCAGGACACCCTCTGGGACTACGACGGACAGCCGACCAAGGATCCCAGCAAGGGCGAGCCGCTGTCAAAGTGGGAGGGCGAGCGGTCCTTGAAGGATCTGGTACGTGGCATATGGGACCAGCCCGAGGGGAACGTCGTCGTGACGGGCACGACTCGGCCGGAGCCCCTGGTGTATAACGACCGCGAGAACACGCCGTTCCCCAGCTGCTTCTCGGATATGGCATGGAAACCTACGGCCGTCCGGGTGGACAACGTCTACATATTCGGCTACAGCGACGAGGGGGACGCGATGCTAGAGGCGATGCCGAAGATCCCGGAGCGGGAGGCCGCCTTGCTCCACGACCTGTTATCCAAGATATTTGTCTACGACCCGAAGAAGCGGCCGACGGCCGGTGAGATACTCAAACACCCTTGGTTTCATATGGATGGCCAGCCTGATTGATGGGGGCTCTGGATGCTATTTACGTCGCATGAGCGGGCGTCTAAGTTGCGTCAATATTTCCCCAGATAGGACCTAATCTAAACGTCGGGAGCTGCGTTGAAGAGTATTTACGAATGGCTTCAATTTAAAAAGATAAATACGCAGACACCTAGAAGCTATATGTAGCAATAGCTCAACACCATATGATCTAGAGAGCTCGGAATCTTGCCCGCTCTCTGATAGACAGGCCAGGGTAAATCGTCTGCTACGATGCGGTGGAGAGTGGATGATGTGCTGTTATCGGCGGAAAAGGGGGGAGCTAACCGAAATACTCCAGGCGTCCAAGATCCTACGCCTTGAATCACGCTCTACATACCTACCTAGCAACCAAGATAATCTCATACCAAATTGAACGAGAACTTCTCCGGTCAATTGCAAATTTAAATAGAATATAAAAGCGAAGACTATCTTTTCCCATGTGCTATGAAGCTGTCCCCATCTATGTAAAAAGAAATGAGCCTGGCCATATTCATTCTTGTGATTCACTTTCTATGGGTCTTCAGAACGAGTTCGTGGCATTGAGGAAAAGGAAGAAGAAAAAAAGATCGTAACAGCTACTCATCATTGAACCACTTAGACAGGTAGACACTGGCTATAGGGAGCAGCCCCCTCGTACCTCAGGTACCATGAGGGTGGTTAATATCATGCTAGATTACATAATACGGTGACCAAACGAAGTCGTTTATGATAAAGCAAGGCCATAGCGAATTCGAGCACGGTAGGAGAGGTAGGTAAGTTATTCCCGTAATCATGACAAAGTAAATTGAATCTGCATTGGTGGTATCAACCGTGCTATAGCTGAAATAGGAAAAAAAGGAGCCTCTCTATTTCCTTTTATCCTCTCTCTCCAAAAATCGAAGGAAATCCAATCAGCCGCCTGAGGTATTCGAACGCCATACTCCTTGCCCTGAAAAATAGATCTTTTTGCCTCCCTGTTTTTTATCCAAACTCCGAGTGGAAAAGGGGGGGGAGGGGTAATGAAATAAACGACGATGGGTATTATTTCAAGTAGTGTAACAGGTGATAACAGGCTCGGGATTAATATAGTTGTACAAGAAGGTGACGCAAAGCAGGCACAGACGGAAATTATCTGCTGCCAGAGGCTGACTCGACATCGGCGGCTTCTTCGGCAGCTTCCTCCTTCGCCGGGGCTCTAGCCGAAGCACCGACCTTCTCCTGCTCTCGCTCGAGAGCAAGACCGTTGGTATTGGCCATGTGTTGGTGCTCCTCGATGCCGTGCTGCGGAACGAAGCGGTGGCCGGAGCCAGTGGGCTCCTCTTTCGCGGGGGTCCAGGCCAAGAAGTCGCGGCGCACCTCGACGTAATCGTACGCGAATTCGCCGAGTTGGTCATCGTCCATGCCCAATAGCTCAGCCTCCTCGGTGGCACGCAGATGCAGACCGGGAATGACATCAATGATCTTGGCGATGATAGCCGACATCACGAACGAGTAGCCGCAAGCAGCACAGATATAGGCGATCTGGATGTACAGTTGCTTATAGTTGTGGTCGATCCAGCCGCCGGGATACACGCCATTGTTGACTCCATCTAGACCGATGATGTAGTTTGCGCCAAATAAGGCGTTGAAGATGAGACCGACAATACCACCAATGCCGTGCTCAGCGAAGACATCGAGGGAGTCGTCGATTCCGAGTAGGAATTTGACTAATTTCAAATGTTAGTTGACTCATCGAATTAAATGCGTGCGTGCCTGTCCTGTAAGAGTGACCTACTTTTCGTGCCAAAGTTACAGCAGACACCGGTAACGACCCCCAAGATGATTGATGCCCACGGAGGGATGAATCCAGACGCAGGCGTAGCAGCAACTAATCCAGAAATGACACCCGAACACCAGCCTACCATGGACCACTTCTTTGCAAGCCGGAAATCGAGCAGACACCACGCCATGGAAGCGAAAATGGCAGTCAAGCAGGAGTTCCAGCAAGCCATCGTAGCTCGCAAGTTGGCACCGAACGAAGAGCCGCCGTTGAAACCTAACCAGCCGAACCATAGGAAAACAGTTCCGAGCGTAACGAGGGAGACATTGTGGGGTCGGAAGTTGAGCATCATCTTCTCATGTCTTCGGCCGAGCACCCACGAGTAAGCGAGAGCAGACAGACCGGAACCGATCTCGACGGGGCCGCCACCGGCGTAGTCGAGGACACCGTAGTTAAAAGCCCATCCGTTCACGTTCCATACCCAGCAGGCAAGCGGACAATAAACAAGAGTGGCCCAAAAGAAGACGAAGACCATGGCGGGGAGCATGCGACCACGTTCAGCGACGGCGCCAATGACGAGGGCAGCCGTAACAGCGCAGAACATCATCTATTACACAAACACATACTTAGTCAGCATATATGTCATACCGTTACACTGATGAAGTTCATATCACCTAGGTGGATAAAAAAGGGTAAGATTTTAAAGAAAAAAAAAGAAATTTTACCTGGTAAAATGAGTATAGCAACTCCGGGATGAGCGGGGAGCCGGGCGAAGGCACGGCCAGAGTATTCATGAGACCGAAGTGGTGCAGATTACCGATGAAGCCGTTGGTGGCCGTAGAGCTGAAAGCTAAGGAGTAGCCCCAGAAGTACCACTGGAAGATGATGACGCTGAAGGACATCATGACGACCCAGATGAGCGAGAGGGCCGATTTCCTGCGCGACAGGCCCGAGTACAGAAAGGCGATGCCGGGCACCATGAGCAAGACCATGCATGCCGAGATGATGATGAAGGCCTGGTCGCCGGACTGGTACCATTGGTTCAAGTTCTCGGTATCTGTGTTTTGAGAAAAACAGGTTGTTAGCACGTGGTTACCGGGGAAAATTCGACTTATTTGTCCCCTTGTCGATAGAGAGCCCCGGTGAATCCGGGTGAACAGAAATTGCAACACATACTGGAATCGCCGCCAGTCTCAGCGTCAGTGCCATTGAACTCGGTGGGCGCGCCCGTCCACGAGTAGGAGGGCGACCACGACATATTGTCGGTTGGCGGGTGTTAAGACGTCAGAGGGAATCAGCAGTTGAAGTTGGTCTTTGGTTAGCGTCTTTATTATAAGGTATTAGATAGACGAATTCGGGTCGAGGACGTTGTCGAGGTTGACGTCGAAGTGAGAACCCTCGTATTCGGAGATGAAGACGTCGTCGAGGGGAATGGCGAAGAGTGAAGAAGAAAAAAAGTGAAGACGACCTCGGAGTCAGTCGACACAGGTTACGTGGGATCTACGAAATATAAATGAAGGAGAGTCAACTTTGACCGAAGTGGAACTCTCCTGTTTTCTTACATAGTACATAGTAGATGGCCCCCCGGCTAGACCTCAAAGAGGTGACGGAACCAAAATTGGGAGGATAGATAGCTATCGGGCCAATCAGCGACGTGGATCTTAGTTGTAGACGTATGTAATTGGGGTGACAACAGCTTGAATTTACCCCCTAGTAAACCCCAAACCTAAATGATAGTTAGGTACCTTTAAGCTCTCAAGTGTACTAGGAACCCCCGTGCGATGCGCCACTCTCCGCTCGACGCTTATGTGTGTCTATTAAGTATGCCCTACTATAGTGTGCTATAGTATGCTATAGTATGCGCCAAGGAGATTCGATACTCGAGTGGCTTTGGCTTGCAGATGTGCTGCAACAAGGGCGCGAATCATGGCGTGTAAGCGACATCGCAGGCGTAGGCCAAGCCGTCTTCAAGTGAGACCTCCGTTATTAGGTACTTTCAATAAGGCTGCCCTTTTTATTAGTCTGTCTGCCTCTGTACCCACGTGTCTACTACAAGTACCCTTTTCAGGGTCCGTAGCATTTCATGACGAAGTCGACATATGATAGTAAATCTCTGGTAGGGAGAATACCAATGGGCACCGGAGACATGGAGATCTGTCGCTAGTAGTTAACCGATAATATAGTAGTACGGTTCTCTCGCTTCCCAGACCCAGTCTTACGGGTGTGTGTTCCCATCTAGCATCAGCTACTTCTCCTAGTAGATCTGTTTCATACTACCGGGTTTCTGTAGTGCGAATATGGGGGTTTCGTTCAAGATCGAGGGGATAACATAAGCTGATAGGGTAAGCGATTAATTCTACGTGGGTTGCTATTAGCCTCGGAGAGCCCATTGTTGTCAATTGGTTGCCAATGTCGTCGTCTTCTATTCCCTCTAGACGCACGTAGACGATGTGGGGTGGGTGGAGCTTCTGCCGGCAAGCTGCAGCGTCAGGGGGACCAGGACTTGGGTCTTTGGCTTGGGGCTTGTTCACTGGAGACTGTAACCTTTGCAGCTTAGAGCTTAGAGATATCCAATTACATTGCCTAAAAGGCTCGGCAATGACGCCAACCGACTCATGATCCTCATCCTCGTTCTCGTACCAAGATATGGTATATGTCGTAGCATCGCAAGCGTCAAATACATTTGCAAGGTGAAGTTTTTACCGAGACTCTTTCCCCGTCAGGTACCTACATAATCATCAGCATCCCAAGAGTAAGGGACCCTTCGATGCAGGTCCCCGAGTTTTTAGCTAGGAAAAAAAAGCTCGAGCCCTCTTAGATCGCGTGGGACAGCGTATCTGTTACGAAATAGTTTGTCCGCTTCCCTGCAATACATTTGCAACGGCCTCGAAACAAACGAATAGGAGCCTCAGCTTTCAGCCCGAACAATTCCTATCTCTTCAGAATCGTAGACGAGTTCGCGCCCCAACTGGGGCTGAGCCGCTCGAGATCGGAAACAAAGTCGTCGAACTGGCGGAACCGGAGAGTGGCATAGTGAGGTACTTGGATGTTAGCCTTAGAATATCTCTACACTTCTAATATCTATCCTCAGTTCTTAATATACTCCTTTGCACGCAAGCCATAATAATATAAGAGCACGTATAGCAACGCATTAAACCCTAATGAGAGACGCGTCCCGCACGTCCCGAACCTAGAAACAACAGCAAGCTGGCAAGATCTGAGAGATTTTTTTTCACTGCTGATCAGCCGTCAATGTTAATGTCTTGGTTGCCAGACCTAGTAGGAACCCTCAGGGACAGGCCTTTACATAGCGCCGGGATCGACAATAGGGCCAATTGCTTTAGCTGAGACCCGCAGATGCCCGGAAGTACCCCCTTAACAATTATCTCGCTCTGAGTGAACATCTCCATGTCGACTTAAATCGGATGATGTCAGGCTGTCGACAATGACCCCTACCAGGCGGGTTTCGATATCCTTCTCATGTCAAATATGCCAATAGGTGGGTTAATTATAGACGAATCGGTGTTAACCGAATCTCCTGTGGTGCTCGTTACCATTCTTTGAAAAAATTTCACCTATAATAGAAGTTAATTAAGGCAAAACATCGTGTTACTGTCGCATGTTTGAGTAAGCACCTGCACGCATTGAGGCTGCCGGAGATTTGGTTAGGCCTAGGCTGAACGAGGGCTGAACATAAATTCCTCACCAGCTCGCCTCCCCTTTGTCGTAATGGGCTTTAATAGGTCCATGACGAGCTCGGATGACCCGTAATACTCTAACTCTTAGAGGAATGGCTAAGTCGAGACCTTATCTCTGTCTTATTGTCCAATTAGATGGCCCTGTTTCTTGTACTGATTTATCATTCCTCCACGAAATCGCGGCTTGGCATTTCGATCTTCCCAGGTGTTCGTATGCAATGTAACTACGAATTCGCAGTTGCCGATGCTATTCACAAAAATATGGGGGTTTGCATAGTATTAACCGCGTTGAAAAAGCTAAATTAGTACAAATTGAAGTTAACCACCTTCGCATTCTGGCTCCAGTCATTGTCTCCGTTGCTACCCTCGTCGATATCTGCATTGTCTCTGTGTGCTCCCAAAGGCTGTAGGTCGTGACACGGGCGTAGGGCTTAGCTCGCGAACCGCTGCGGTTTTTCCAATATAACGTAAAAAGTGTTGGTCAAGCTCGATCCATGTGCGTGGTGGTAGCATCACCATCCTTGTTCGGAATGGTCTTCTAGAAAACACCAACCCCTGGCTGACACTGGCTTGGGACCCCCACAAGTTCAGCCGCCCTACCTCTTCTCTGTCCAAGGGGTATGTGTGTGTTGTGGTGCTGTGTGTAAGCAGCTGAAATTTCATTCATGTCGTTCTTTTTCATTACCAATTTACTTTTTGCCAAAAATGTCCGTCCGACGCCATTCCATGCGTGACAGGCTTGCTGCTAGCTGAATACATACATACTAGCTCATCCATTGTCCTTCGTTTCCCTTCCTGCGTAACGTATGCAACCAAAACGCCTGCCGTCCAGACCCGGCCCCTAATCCGTGAGTTGGGTGGTTCATAACACCAGGGGTATCACAATAAACAATCTAGGGAAAGGAGGGAGGTGATCCCTCAAACAATAGAGAGATGGTCGTTTGATGAGTTCCGAGACAATTCGTAGCTCAGGATTCGAAGGTCGTAGTAATGAAGCATGATACGGTATCGCCTTCGTCCAATAGGTCCGTCAGCCAGGTTTATATTTCCTGAGAATGGCACTGGCGCCACGGCCACCCCCAGCAGCGGACAGATGGGCCGCATCTGACTATCCTCGTCGTATTTGGTGGGCAGAATGGCTTCAATCTTGAAACCTCGACTGAAAGAGTAAATATCCGCCTTAGGGCGTGTCAAGGTCACAAGCGCCACTCGCCCACACATCGATCCGGCTACTACTAACGACAGTTCGGGGATATGTACGAGATTGGCCAGACGTTCATGCGACACCCTCATCGTTGGGAGCACCGTATGTGGAGGCCGAGACTGGTCGATAGCCTTCTCAAACATGATACCGTATCCATCTTCCTCAAAGCTGCGAAGTTCAATGTCGAGCTCGTACGTGCGCAGGATACTGCTCCCATCCCCAAGAACCCACTTCTGTTCTGAATTGCTCGGTCTGGATTTGAACTTGCCCAACGGATGGTCGCGCCGAACAGGCGACATCCTATCGTCAACTGTGTCGCAGGCAGGAGCTTCTGTCGCAGTGGTAGTGAAGCTGTACCAATTACCCTCCGAGCGGTGTCTCAGTCCGTTCTCGAGCGGGTTGATGGCAAAACGGTTACGATTCCCAGATCTCATCCACGGATGTACTGTCGAGTTGTTTTTCACGTGCTTGATGCCCTGGCTGATATCAATCCACCGTCCAATACTTTCATCCGCTACGTATTTAGCTTCCTTTGATGATAGGCCCACCGAATCATTGTAATCCTTCGTCGGAAGAAAGCTGCTCTCCGGTAGTACGAGCACACCCCAACCTCTAGGACTAATTTTTGTCAGTACCTTTGTAGCGTAATATCGAGATAGAGTCAACTGACTTTTGGTGGTAGCGAAAACGATGGACGCTCTGGATCATGGCGTGAGGATTTTGGTTGAAATGCCAAATATCCATCAACCAGAGGGCCCCGTTGATATCTACTGCCACAATCTTGTCCGCCTCCCCATGGCGGTCGTCGCTGAACGTAATATTGGGGATGTTAGTCCCCGTACGACCAGTTTCCAGGACGATGCGCCAATTGGCATCTCGATGCCGGATTAAACGCTCTAGAACCTTTACGGCTTTATAACTATCAGTCTCCCCCGGAGTCTGCGACGAGCCTCTTCTCGGGTCAACCGCGTTGCCGTTCTCGTCTTTCACGACATTTCTAAAGAGCTCAACCGAATCGGCTTCGACGGTGTGTTTGTACGACGCGCCAGTTAAGGCAAAGACAAATACACAGACGTTATGTAAGTTAGAGCTTACAGCGATGATACGGGACTGCTTGTGTACTGCAAGCCCCCAGGCACTTTTCCCGACATTCTCATGAAAGAAGGGTTCTGGTGCGATTCCGCCAAGTCGGCCTTCCCTCTCACGGCGCAAGAGTTCGTTCTCAATATGCCGGGTATAATAGCCTATGACGTCGCCGTCGTCGTAGGCAAGTAGTAGGATTTCCTCCTGACCTAGCTCACCGACGATAAGATGGTTGACCTGGTGTGGAAAATCGTCGTCCAAGTAGCCGCCGACAAGATAGCTCATCTCGCTAGCCGGTGGCTGAAGAATAAGGTCAGGCTCAGCGGGTAAGGCGTTGGTAATGCAGCTGCGGGGCCTAGAAATGTGAATTCGATTCTCGTATGCCACCATATAGATGTTGTAGACTTGCGATAATGCAGTGAGGTTAAGTCTCCATTTGGCGATATGCGGAGGGCCTTCTTCTTCAAATAAGCCACCCGGTTCTGGTAGAGGGTCTTGGGCAGGAAGCATAACATCATCAAAGTCAGGTTCCAGGTCGGCGTCGTCGGCTAGAAACTCGTGGAACATGCCGATAGCAATAGCCTCCTCCATCATTCCCTGAATTGGATCGTCGGGAGCATCTAGTACCTCTACCCACATCGTTTCATCAGCTACGTCCGGGACCCCTTCCAGGAGCATGTCGAGACCATCTCCAGCTAAGCCCCATACTTCGGTACCATTATCGGAGATATCATCGATACTATCGCTCTCGTCTTCGGTTTCGTGGTTTTGGTTCGGTATAGCGATAGGCTGAGATGTCTCGAAGGGGATCTGTATCGACTTAGGAATATGATGCTGCGGAGACGAAGTAATCAGTACGGGAACCTAGAGAAAAGAAAGAAAGAGTCGGTAGGAATGTTCACCCTCTGGCGCCCGGTCTCGCATTGACACTTGCTCACATGGAGCTCTCCTTCGGAGCTTGCATATTCCGCCATGTCATGTCATCACCGAGAAGATGGCTACTCTAGCTCAAGGATAATGGCAGAATGAGCCACGGGGTTCAGAAGAATTTACGGTTGCAAGAGGTGAGGAGATTGATTAAAGTCATAACAGCACATGTCTGGTGTCTGCTGCTGCTGCATTGTATGCCATGTGGATGACAAGTAATGGGAAATGGGACAACGGATGGATGGTGGATGGTGGATGGTGGATGGTGGATGGTGGATGGTGGGGAACTAGGCTGGAGTTTGATAGTGATAATGATAGCGATAGGTGAAGCTTTAAGCTCTGCAGGTTTCAGGGACCGTCAAGGGACCACCGCCACACGGGGAACCACTAAGGGGCCACTAAGGGATCACCCCGCCAATTACGTGCTCCTCCCTCGTGCCGATATTTGTCAGGGAGCGGGAAATAACCATCTCAGGTCTGACTGGAAACTCGTCACTAATAATTTATTGGTTAGAGATAGTTGTCTCTTTCCGAGTTCTCGAAGCAAATTTGAAGTTGACGCTACTAAAACAGGCTCGGATTTGTTGAGTCTATCTAGGAATAGGTCAATGGACGCAGCTAAGGTAAGAATCTTATCAGGTCGGCAGCGTTCTCGGCCTTTAAAAGGTTATAATTTCTTGATAAAAATGGCAGGTTTGAAAACTATCATAAATTTCAACTAAATTTGATCAAGCTTCTCTCTCTTTTTCTTTTTTAATATAAAAAAAGGATTTTAAACCAGGTTGCGAGGTTTAGTGTATATTCTTGCTAACTATTGGGTCCGAAGTCGTCTTTCGTCCAAGTAAACCCGTCTCACACATGAGATGGCTTATTGTCTTGATTACCTACCTAAGGTACGAACATACGATCGAGTAAATGAACAGAGACTCCCTAAGGACACAATAACTCTTATTTTCACATACCTTGGTCTTGAAGAGTATCAGAGGCTAGAGATACTAGTCGTGGGCTGTACAATCTAGATATTGTTGATTTTCTTAAAGTCTCATTTCGTCAAAAGTCTTCCTCAAGTAATAATAGGATACCCGTATTGCTATAAAGAGGCTCTACTAAGCTTCCAACCTTCCGGTTTGTGGGGTTTACCGTTATACCCCACGGATGCTACGTCAAGTTGACCCACATCGGACCAGCCCAACACCTAAACTACAAAAGTAGCAGCCGGTTAACGCAATTCGTAAACGATCACTTATACACCTTCCTTTTCACGATGAGCACGGCCAACGGTGTCTCCGGAACATCCAAGAGAGACGACTCGCCTCCCCTGACGGAGCTCGAAACAGCCGAGATCTTGCAAAGCATCCGTAACTCTATCACTACTACCAAACCGTCCTCCGCCCTTCCCGCCGATCTCGCTCTCTCGCTCGACTTACACCACCAAACCCGCGACCAACGACCACGACCGACCGACGAGTCCCCCGACCCGGCCTCATATTATTGGGATGCGTCGACAATGGCCCCGCTCAACGTAGTCTCGGCGGTTAGTACCCATACATCCCGGTAATATATATATACATCATCTACACGCATTGCAGTGCTTTGTACGGGAGTTGTAGTTCGAGAGAAAAAAAATTCCCCAAGAGGAAAGGAATAAAAAAAACATGCTCATGCGCTCAAAGGCCGCCATCGCGCGTCTGCGTGCCTACAAGCCCCCGCCGTTCCCGACCTGGGACCGCCTGCCGGTGAGCCGCCGCGCCGCCGTGCTCATCCTTCTGTTTGCCGACCGGAGAGGCGACCTACGGGTCGTCATCACAATGAGGGCCGCGAGCTTGCGGAACTTCTCCGGTATGACGACGTCCAGTAGTATACCTTTGCGGAAAGAGACGCAGAGACATGGTTCTAATGGGCTCTCTTGGCGTTTGAAATATAGGTCACGCAGCTTTCCCCGGCGGAAAAGCAGATTCGTTAGCAGAGTCGCCGTGTAAGTACAAAGATATAGAAGACCGTGAAAGAAAAAGGAAAAAAAAAAAGTCTATGTGGCTAATGCGCCTTCCCGTTCCCTTGCCGCTAGACCAAATAGCCCGCCGCGAAGCATGGGAGGAGATCGGCCTGCCCATGGACGACGCCAAGATCCCGAAGCCCTTCCGAATAGAGCCGCTCTGCTGCCTGCCGTGCAGTCTCGCGAAGACCGAGATGGCCGTGCGGCCGTGCGTGGCGTTTCTACACGCCGACGACGTGCCCGGGAAGCCCAAGGCCATGGTGGATGAGAGCATGATACCCCGACTGGACGCGAAGGAGGTGGCGGCGGTATTCAGCGGCCCGTTCCACAACTTCTTGAAAGCGAAGGACGAATCGTGCGAGGGAGAGACGATACCGCCGGGTGGATGGTACGACGGGTACTGGAACCACTGGCACAGCGAGCCGTGGCGTGTGCACAACTTCCACGTGCCGGTGAACAACCAGAAAGTGACGAAACCAAAAATTCGGGACGGCGGACAGGCCGCGCTCGCCGATGAGCTAGAGGAAGAGGAAGATACGATTCAGCGGTTCCTCGTTTGGGGTCTCACAGGCCGCATGTTGGTCGACGCTGCGAGAATCGCATATAACGAAGAGCCGGAGTTTGAGCATAACGACCATTACGGGGACGAAGCTATCATAGCAAGTTTAGAGACGAAAGGCCAACTTCCCGACAAGAAAAGAAAGGAGGTAGGACTAGATGCGATCAAAGACGAGGTCAAGGATGCGAAGATGTAATTAAACTACACTTAGTCATGCCCATGCACGTAGAGTTAGAATAGGCTCAAGCCATCTTGTATTCGCCTTATTAGAGCTGAATATGCCGCGCGCCTTAGCTGAATAGATCGAACATCTTCCTATTATGGGGAATGTTTCCCGAGCTTGACTCCACGCTCCCATAGCCCATTATCATAGCCCACTATCTTAACCCACTATCTCGGGCACTTTAAGCAGTATCATACGTTGTAGGTTCTGCGCCTAATGGCATGCCGTCTCCTTGAGAGCTTTCGTGTGCGAACCGAAGAAGTAGAATCCGAGGCCAGCCCCGACGGCAACCGAAATCATGACAAAGCCGTTGTAGGTCATAAAGAGGAGCCTGGTGATCCGCCCGCATTATCAGCATCCTGAAACCCGAATTCATCAAGGGGCACATTGCAGTGTTCCACTCACATAATCATAAAAGCGTAAAAGTTCTGTATGCCGTAGAGCACCGCCCGGATGATATGGGCCTTTTGTCCAATGGCGTCGGCCTGGCTGCTTCGTCCTACCCCAAGCAACGTGGTGCTCTCAGTATTTGGTTCGCCTCGATTGATCGCGACCGCAAGATCTTAGCCCAGGACTTCCCAAAAGGCAGATTGCCAATAGCGTTTTTGGAACGGCGCGTGCCGTCGTATTACGTCTCACCAGGAGTTACGCAACAGACGAGCAGCGCGAGCCAAAGGCGACGGGGATGGGGGTTGGGGGTTGGGGGGAAGATAGGTCTACTCACTAGGTACGCTATCCTGCTTGGCGGCCACCGAGCTCTCGTAGCGTCGGATCCCTTCGCGCAGGGCTTCGTAGCCGGCGCAGATGGCGATGATGGCGAGCAGGCTGAAGACTAGCGACGCCGTCCCGCGAACGTGCCACTGCCGGAAGACGATGCACAGATTGTTGGTGTTCCAGGTGAACAGCATCTAGCGCGACAAGTTCTAGGTTAGCTAGCCTTTCTTCCTTGAACCTTCATCATCGGTATCCAATGGGATGGAAGGTAAAAAAGTTGGGATGGGGTTTCGTGGCGCCGGGATCGATGCGCGGGTTGGCGCAACTCGAGTCGCCATGCATGAGACTAGAGAACGCCGTAGGTAGGTACTGACATTCATGCTGCACATTGGCATCGGCATGTCGCCGTGGCCCATATCTCCGTGGCCCATGGCGCTATGGTCCATACTCCCGTGGTCCATATGCGAATGATCCATTGCGGTGGCTATTTGAAGAAACTACGAAAGCAATACAAGACCACCTCGACGACGCAGGCTCGGAATGGATTCGGGAGGGCGACAATAGGAAAACGAGAATGAGAACGGTAGTTAAAAGAGAGTCGAAATTCGAACGGGTCTCGTCAGCCCTTAAATCTGTCTTGAAATTTGCTTAAATGTGCTCACTGCTAGTAGGAAACGTGACGGTTGTGTCAGATCGTATGGGTTGTTGGTAGGTGGTGAACCCAAACACTCAGACACCCCCCAAGAAGCTTCCGTAACACCTTTCCCTAATAGGCGATTTCGAGCATGGTTAGGGGGTCTGAGGGGAGAGGCCAGGGGATTCCTCTTTCTTACAGACACCCCTAGGTTCGGTTTATCTAGGGATACCTGGTATCCATCCGAAACACGTCTTTATCTAATCAATGATCGGAGGTGGGGGTGAGATCATAGAGCGCTTTTCTTTCAATCATCTCGGGATAGAAACGGCATCTCGCGGGAAGAGCTCGAGTTGATAAATATTACTAACTCCTATCAGCTCTGTATGACTAATTGCTAAGTTGAATGTGTGAGGTCCGTTTGAATATATCCATACTTAACTCCTAATACTCCCAACAACTCCACACCTCGAAGCATTACAAACACTGTCAGTAAGAAGGCAGGTATTAAGAAAGCCTTCGTAAACTCCATAGAGCCTCAGCACAAGTTTGCGATTTAAGGCTCATATCTCGCACTACTCGAGATCCTGCCTGTTTATCCATTGCCTCATACATAAGTCGAAATCCACAATCTTGATCAAGCTCCAGCCAACCAAAATGCTCTCTTCGCCAGTTAACCTCCCGAAATGGTAAGCCAGCAAGGTTCCCGGTATGTGCGGTATGTGTGGCGTGGGTCCGGCTAACAGGAGCCAAGGCTCGAGGAGAACTCCCATCTCCTGAAACCGCCCGTCAACAACTACTGCGTCTACAATGAGGACTTCACCGTCATGGTGCGCGAACCCCATTCTCTAAACCCTTTTACCTAACGTCCTCGCTATATCGTAGGGGCTGACTGTGCATATTAACCGGGGCCAGATCGTCGGCGGTCCCAACGCCCGGACGGACTACCACATCAACCAGACGCCCGAGTGGTTCTACCAGTACAAGGGGGCCATGATGCTGAAGGTGGTGGACGGCGGCGAGTTCCGCGACGTCATCATCCGGGAGGGCGACATGTTCCTGCTGCCGGGGAACACGCCGCACAACCCGGTCCGCTTCGCCGACACCGTCGGCGTCGTGCTCGAGCAGAAGCGGCCCGAGGGCACCGTCGACCGCATGCGCTGGTACTGCCAGGAGTGCAGCGAGGTCGTCCACGAGGCCGCCTTCCACTGCACCGACCTCGGCACCCAGATCAAGGCCGCCATCGAGAAGTTCATGTCGTCCGAGGAGAACCGCAGGTGCAAGAACTGCGGCGTGGTCGCCAACTCCGTGCCGAAGCCCGGGTCTATCAAGGATCCCAACTTGGAGTAAGAGGGGCTGACCACTTGTGTGGCAGATGGCATCTCTGATCTTAGTATGTAATCAAACTATGTGTTGGCTCTTCGTGATGAATGTATCGCTGTGAAATACAGTTTCTATCAGTTTCGCTATATCAAGACCAAATAACTACTAGTATCAGGCCGGGTAAGGTTATGTCATTTACTACCTCAGCAAAATATCTTACGGTATAATTACGAGATACCTTGAGGTAGTATCACCCGTGTTCACCTGCACGATGGCTACTACAAGCAGTATTCAACGTTCTCATTAATCTCGACTCTGGTTGCGAAATCCCTAACGCTCTCAAATATTGGATTTGTAGACCATTGGTGCTTTTGTCCTACCCTACCTAGAGACATGTACGGAGATAAAAGGAGAAGGCTGTACATATGCCCCTGATTCCTCCCCTTGCTAAATCGATTGAGCAACATTCCTCTATGCCGAACAGGGACAGGAACCTTCGGCCGGATCATAGGAATATCCATATTTGATCAGATTTCCCGAAGTGCCTGGTGCCGTATTGATATCCGTTAAGATATCATTGTAGCCTATGCAAGGTCAAAAACGAAAAGGATTTAGGAACACTGGATGGGAAAATCTTACTGTACGCCATAACGCCAACGTTGTAGAGCCCGCCAGCCTCGTGGTTCGTGATCGTCACCGACCCGTCGAGGTAGTAGTACATGTTGTGCCACGGGTCGTATCCGTCCCAGGGGTAGCTGTACCCGTACTCGTCCGCGCCGGTGAAGTTCACGCATCCCGTTCCCATGGGGCAGCCCTGCGGGGCGTCGGAGATCTGGTACCCGCCGCCTCCGGCCACGAGCAGGAACGTGCCGGAGACGCCGTCGAACGTCGGCTCGTACATGGGGCCGACGCCCTTCCAGTACTCGACCTCCCAGCGGACGCGGACGTAGCCCGTGCCCGCGAGGTCCACGTACTCGCCGCGCTTGAACACCTCCCAGGTGCCGGCGAGGTAGCCGGGGCGGAAGGCTTCGTAGGTCCCGCCCGTGGCGTTGACGGCGGTCGTCTCGGCGCGGTGCGTAAGGACCGTGCTTCGCGCCTGGAGCGGCGATGCTGCTGCTGGACTGCCGCGGAAGAGTAGGCCAAGGGCCAAGTTGACGAATGCGGTGCACTTCATGATGGAGAGAAGGAGGAAGAGATAATTTAAGCGTTAAATCTCAAGTGAGGAGCTGATGGTCGCTCGAGGCTGGTCAATCCAAGACCAGGTCCTCTCCATCTTCCTTATCCCTTTTTATAAGTACTATCGCCGACATCCTAATTACATGAAGCTCATGATATTCAAGGGGCGCCGCAACATCTCTCGGAGGTCCTCCGTTGGGTGATCATCGCTCAAATTAGGAAGATTGTGGTGGTTTCAAATGGGCTGGGGGTCGATGGTGTTCGCCGACCTGAGCATCCAGGTTTGTCGTTGGCGGAATTGGATTTCTCTGTACTAATAGTAATCATGGGTTGCATTTCCCCATGGCAAGGTATGCGTTCGGTGGAGTGTGGAGCGGCAGGATCTTGGGGACTAGCTGCGCAACCCGTCCGCGCAAGCGCGGCCGGGAGAATTACGTAATAAATAAGAAGCTTCTGATTGGCCCCGCCACACCCCTCAGCCACCCACAGCCACCCACCACCACCACCGCCCCCCAGCCACACCCACACCACACCCAAGCCACCTACCAGCACCACCCCCAGCCACACCACCACCCCCTAGCCACACCACCACACCACCACCACCCCCCTAGCCACACCACCACACCACCACCACCACCCACCAGCCACACCACCCCCCCCCTAGCCACCCTCCATTCGGAATATCGGCTCGGCGAACGGCGGCTCCGCGCGCCGATTCGCCGAGTATACCTACCAGCCACAGCCAACTTAGCTAACCCAAGCTCTGATTGGCTAGCCACACCTAGGTGCACGGACGAAGAATTCTTCGTAGATTCATTTAATCTCTCCCACCACCGCTTAAAAAGATCAATAATTTATATAGCTTAATAGAGCTCGTTTTGCGTGACCTTTTAATACCACTTGCACTTTTATAGACCTTGTTGCGATAGAACCGCAAAGGAAAACGTCGAAAAGTGCGGGGCGATTCTAAGTATCTGATTGGCCGGTGAAATTGTGGCAGTACTAATGAAATAAAGAGAAGTTGATATGCCGGAGATTCACGCCGGGGCTGCGAGATTGTCGGCGCCCCTTGCCCGGCGACTCTTCCAGCGTTGGATGACGTCACACGTTGCCGATTGAAAGTGACGGGCTCTCCAGTTCTATCCATTAATGTACTGCCCGAACGAGATCGAGACGGCCGAACATAACTACCTTAGGAAGGTAGGCACCTAACGTACAGAGAACTTCTGGGTCCTTTTCGACGGATTACTGCAAGCTCGGAGAGATCTTGCAATACCGCAACCCTGGCGGCAGCGGTATATTCCGTTGTTACGAGGGAAAATCTCCTCGAGCTCGTTTCAGACCACCACCTATCTACGGCATTGATCAGGTCATCTTCGGAAGTTAGGCGGATCACCTCGAGCATCCTTTTCAACCGATGAGGAACTCAGATCCGCGATTCGGGGTCTGATCCGCCGAAACCCTATCGCTGATTGGATCGCATAGTGAAGCAAAGAGAGTCTTGGGACTGATCAGTTGTGTTTGTCGTCTGGGAATCGAGCGCGTATAAGGCTTTCTTCGATACCCCTAGCGCATCCAGATTGTCTACTACCTCAGTGCATGTCCTTCGTCTTCTAGCTTCTTACCATAGTGTCTTAACTCGTTGTCTCTTGGGATGTTCTCCACATGTCAGTTGTCCTATCCCTGAATGAGTACCTAAGGTACATGGGTACGGTCGGCTGGTAAAGTCGGGGTATCGATGAGAAAAAGGGGTAGATTCAGAGGTAAACACGTACGATGAGAAATTACTCGTTTTTTAATGAACTAATGTCGGAATGACTAATGAGGTTTCTGATTATCTGCGGTATTCTTGCGAATGATAATCTACCTAGTACAATACCTAACTCGCTCATAACTAAATCCCTATCGAGTTGATAATGTCTAAACAAATGTAGTTGCGAAACGTGCTGAGAGGAGTTCGCCGCCATTTAAACGGGGTTAAAATATCAGCTGCCAACGATATACTCATTATCGCTGAAGGAATCCTCGGTATCATCATCTGAGGCTGGCTCTCTTCTCTGCGACGACCGGAAGTCTTCGATCGATAAACTCGTATCCATGTCTAGCTCTTCCATATTCAGGTCATTCTTTCCGCCGTCGACGTTGTCCGGCACGAAGAGCTCTGCGATTTGTCTCTCCTGGAGTCTCGCCATAGAAGGGGGTCCCAGGTCAGTCACTAACAACTTAAACGTAATGTCTGCCTGCTCAACGGCATCGAGAAGTAGCAGCACGTCCTCTACTGCTTCCTCCATAGTCCCATTGAAGCGGGAAACCGAATCGATAATTATAAAGACAACATTACCTTGCCCCTCTTCAGACAGCTTGTCGAGGATGCGACAGAATAGACCGATCAGTTTGGACGGCGATGTGAGCGATTTCTGATTGAATCTCTTCTTCTTTAGAAAGTCAAGGCCGATGTCAGGTCTGTGCTCAGCTACGTGTAATACTAGTTGGGCAACGAGACTCTTCATCATAACTGTCGATCCACTTGTCGTTTCGTCTCGGTTCTCAGTCGCTCCAAGGCCTGCGAAGTATGTCAATACCGGGAAGTCTGTGTTGGTCGAGACAGTCTTGGACAGAAATGAACAAGTCGCTGTCATAGGATTTATCGATTCATCAGGTGGAGTTTCCGCTTCGATAGCGAGGGTCTGCGAGTTGGGCGCCGTTAGCCAATGCTTGATTTCGTCTGACTCGATAATCCATTTGATCCTATCCTTCTCTCGGAGACTCAGTGTTTCGATATCTCCTAGACACTCTTCTACGTCTTTCTGGAGATCGGTTTCCGATAAGCTCGCATCACGGAGCCATTTTCTCGCAAGAACTTGTCGTTCTTTAGGAGAGCTCATAGTCAGCTCGTGAAAAGCGGATGAGGAAGATGCTTTGAGCGCAGCATAACTGTAATCGATTTCTTTCCTTCTGGACTGATATCGGTCAACTGTATCAATTTACTTGGTTTAGTATCGATCAGGCACATGAGGATGGTGTATCTTACTAGTCCCATCATGGGAGTTAAATGATGGATTGCTGGCATGGAACCGATATAGTTGGTTGAACATTGCAGTTACGAGCTGTTCTGGGAGCTCCTCGAGCTTCTTATACTGATAGTCTCTATCTCTTTTATACTCCTCGGTTAATTCTAGTTTCATGTTCAGCGGAGGAAGCAGTAATCAGAACATAGGATAGAATACCGCTTAGCGTCGTATTGGTGTCTTCTACCGTTAGTCTGGTGCCTACTGCGTGTCCCTCAAGGCGCCCAAGTCTCTTTGAATCGCATATTTGGGCTTCGCGTTGAAAGGCTTTAAGGGCTCTTTTCAGAGTCTCGATGGCGGCAGTGATACTAGCTCCATATTGTTCCCCCTTTAGAGTGATCGTTATTGTTTTCTCTGGTAACGTTTAGCCATCTTGAATAAAACATCGGCACTAGGTACCTAGGTGGACACTTACTTCTCGAACTTTTAGAAAGTTCTCTTATTATAGACTCCAGAACCTCAAAAATTGCAACGAAAACAGAATCCGCCTGTCGTTTTAGTTCTTTGGATTGCTTGTGAAGGTTAATCGTGGCATTCGTCTGCTCTAGCTGTGTGGGTATCTCCGCCAGAGCAGTGTAGATCTCTTCTCGTAAGTCCTCAGCTCGGTCTACAGCCTAGGAGAAGTTAGATTCGTCCTGATCGTTCTGATGGATGAGGTAGTATTACAGAAAGAATTACAGTGAAGCCTCCACAGATGACTGAGCCATAACTGTCATTCGGTATGAAACTCAGGAGGTTGTGCAGAGTTCCTCGTTGCTTGACGAGAGAATGAAAACAACGACGGATCTTTCCTAGACACCCTTTCGCCGCCCTGTCGTCCGTACGCTTCGACTGAAGCTCCTGGGCAACCTTCAAGACATCCTCCATCTTGTAGTCACCAGGTTTCTTGATCTCGATATTAAGTCTACTCCCAAGCTTCTGCTTTTCGAGGTTCTTACAGAATTGTGATAGTGTTTCCTTAAACCGTACCATCCTCTGTTCGGATTCTTTGAAATAATCTAACCTACACGGCTTTAGCTATCAGTCGACTTCAATACCATTCCGTAACACTTACTCGGTGAACTCGGATGCCGCCACGAATTGGTCAATCTCCGGGGTATACTGGGGAGCTTGTGAACCGATCATCTGGGCAACTTCAGACCCAAAAGCCTGCTGAGGCCGAGTCTCGAGGAATTCTACCACACTGTTTGAAATGGTCCGGGATCTCATCGGTTTCGGCCATGATTGAGAAGTTTCAGAGTAACGCCGTTCAAATGATCCATGAACTTCGGTTTGTGGTGACGCCATGTCGACAATGGTGGCATGAAGTATATGGGAGGCTTGTGATATTCTCAAGTGCCTGATTCCTGCTGTTATCAAAGATGAAAGAGCAGTGACATTAGGTAGACACTAGACAGGAAGGAGGCACTGCCGAAGGCTCAGGATAAGGTAAGCATTAGGCTACAATGGAAATCGAGGGGGGTTTCGTAGATATGCTTCGTTGGGGGCCATGCGGCTAACCGCACGATAAACCAATCAGGACCCTTGCTGTCCCCCTTGAGCATAGAGGTTTTTGTGAGGGTAATACTCGAGCTGAATTCACCGTGGACCAATCATGATCTAAAATTTTGAATCCTGAATTGCACAATGGCCGCCACCCCCTTCAGCTGCATATTTCATTCAGAAGACCCCATTTTTGAACACCATCACTAATTTTAGCTGCGTGAAAAATAGAAAGCTAGCCTTACCCGCCCATCTCTACTCTTTCCCTCCTGGCATGGCTCTAACCTGAATGTTTTGTCGTGTCGAATTTGAGTTCTGAACGATTTTATATATTGTCCATTTGGCTGGCTCAAGTAGGAAAGCGGGAACCTGAGGCCTGGTGATTTGCTACGACTACGGGCATGTCAGATGAAAATGACCCCTCACCGGCAAAGGGGACGGTGGAGCAAGTCCGAGATGAGACTGTAGAGTCGAAAAATGAAGCTATAGAGTTGCCAAAAGAGGGACCAGAAGCAGCAGTGAGCAAGACCAGCGTGGTGGACCAACCCAAGTCAACACCGGTCCGCAAGGCTCGGAAGCGTCCCTTTAATCCTCCTCCTGGCCAACACTTTGAGAAAGTAGTCGATGTAGTTATCGTCAACCCGCCATCATCGGATAGTGATAGTGATGTTAGCACAGCTAGCTCTACCAGCGATTCTGAAGCAGACGTCAAAAAGGCTGGCCGATTGACCCATGCGAGTCTCTTCGAGGCTTACGCCCGGAAGCTAGGGCATAGGCCGGGGCCGGAATTAAAGCGCAGCCTGCGAACCCGAGGGAGGAAAGGGCCACGTCTTATTGCAGGCTTTGTCGACTATGTTCACAGCCTTGAGACACGAATCCACTCTTTGGAGTCACAGCTAGATAAAAGAAAGCCAGAGGACGATGACGATGACGATAAGGCGAATGCTAGTGATGAAGAGCCGGCAACGCCCGCTTCTGGGCTCAGCACAAGATTCTTCCACATCGACAACGAGTTAGACGCTACTGGTCGCTTCAAATTGGATCGAGATGAATCGCCCAACACTTACCGCTCGAGCGTAGCTCCTCAGCATTTCATTCGAGCTCTTTATAGATGGAAGAGCGAAAAGTCTGCGGAGACTGCACAGAGCATTGGCAATGACGAGATGCCAAATCCCAGAGACGTCGAGGTAGTCGGGATTCGAATCGATTCAGTACCCGTCGCCAATTTCTTCAGAAGAACCACGCACTTTTACGCTACCAGATACAACCTTACTGAGCTCTTCAAACCATTTCGTAGCATCATCCGCAACCTTGCGGAGTTTCGAGCGCACCTTGCCAAGCTTGAAAGTGATTCGAGGTTGGTTTTTTCTTTCCTGGAGATATGTATGTCCTATTAAACATCTTGCAGGTCTGCCGCCGAGAAGAAGAGTGATAGCGATGCTAAGGATCCCAGGCCCAAAGAACAAGCCGACGCCAATGAAGAGGATGGAGCACCATCGGGTTCGGGTTCGAACACAGATGCCAATCAGCCTGACAAGCCCCAGGACGCAGCTGATGCACCATCCTCGGACGAAGAAAGCCCAGAGGCAATTCAACAGGCGCTCACGCACTTCCGTGAACTTATGAAGTTTATTGACACGTATCTAGAACCACAAATCCAACTCTACGAGGAAGTTCGCAATGGTTCGGCGACTAAAATCGCCTTTGAAAACCTATGGATGCTGTTCAACTTTAACGACACAATATACTGCCCGATTAAGAGAGGCCACCAGGAGGTCACTATTATGGAACCGGGAAACAAGGCTGTGAGGTATTTTACCAAACCCAAACTCACGCCGCAAGCATACCGCGTCGTCCACTCAACAGGCGGTGTTGGTGTTTACGTTGACCCGAACCTTGACTACAATTCAATAATCACGCCCGAATCGCAGGGTCAAGAGCTTTTGACTATCAGTGCGAGGGAGCGCTTCTCCCAGTTGATAGTCTTCTGCTTTTCAGTATCGTTCGATGGGGAGAAATATACCCCCGTCGAAGATTTCTTCATCTTCAAGCCCTTTGAAGGGGAGGTTGATATTACCAGTCTCGAAGGCTACCCACTCCGCTTCCACCGACAAGAGGGGCAAATATCCAAGATGCTCCTAGAGCGAGGCCGCAAGTTTATCGACATGACAGCGATTTCACACATGACCTACGAGGGGCTAACCGTCGGTGATGATAGACAAGAGGTGTGTAGTTCTCTTACGTGACTCGAACTTAGCTGAAGCACCACAATGACAGCTAATGATACCTAATATCACGCACTGTTCTAATTCTCTTCATACTGACTCTCTCGTTTAGGTCGCCAGCTCGGTCATTATCGACATCAAACTCTTTTACCAAGAGAAAGAATCTGACCGCCCAGCCGTCGGCCCCCTGAGGACTACTGCGCCTCCTAGGCTCTTTGGCCAGGTCATGGAGGTAGTAGCTCCGGTACCAACTTGCCCCCATAAGAAGCCGTGCGAGAAATCACAATGCAGTCGAGACGTATACACCGAGGTCTCCAATACCCATAAAGCAAATGCCTCTCTTCGGCGGTATCTCTACGAATATGAGCCGGAAGAGAAGACCCCGAGGTTGATTCGCAATGCTATTAAGAGACACATGGAAGCCACTAATTTCATACTCCTTCTGCCCGGTCAAGTCCCCGGGTTTGCCTTGCGGAGCCGAAAATGGGGTAAGTCTCTACTTAACCTGTCCCACTATCCAGAGTTACAAGACTAAAATATATCTGCCTATAGTTCAACTGGACGCAAACTTACTCCGATGGACGCTCGACCACGATCTTGATGGCAAACAGAGTGCTGATGATGCTGGTTGGAAAGACCTCGTGCTACCGCCAGGCCATAAGGACATAGTACTTGCAATGGTTAAGAACCATACCGCCAGCACTAGCGTTCTCAAGGAAGGAGTTCACCAGACTTCAGAGGTTGACCTAGTTAAGGGCAAAGGTAAATCCCCTCCTATCTGATGTTTGCTTTCGTAGACTAAAATCTGTTTCTAGGCAAAGGGTGTATCATACTAATTCACGGTGCCCCTGGAGTTGGAAAGACCTCAACTGCGGGTAAGTAACAGTCCTTTACAGCGAGAATATAACGATGAAGCAAGTAATTGACACTATCATAGAATGCGTGGCTGCTTACACAAAGCGGCCATTGTTCCCTATCACCTGTGGTACGTGCACTCATTCCACGGAAGTTGTCACTATTGTTATTAAACACTTGAACAGGAGACATCGGATACCAGCCGGACGTCGTCGAGAAGAACCTCGATCGGCTTTTTTACTTGGCCCACAGATGGGGCTGCGTTCTCTTGTTGGACGAAGCCGACGTATTTCTCGCGAAACGTAGCAAGGAAGATATCAAGCGAAATGGGCTCGTGTCGAGTAGGCAATCCTGTTCCTACGAACTAGTCACGTACTCCAGACTGACACTAACGACTTCCAGTCTTCTTGCGGACCCTGGAATACTATTCCGGCATCCTCTTCCTCACCACCAACCGCGTCGGGATGATCGACGACGCCTTCCGCTCGCGGCTGCACCTCACGCTGTACTACCCGAAGCTGGACCGGGCGCAGTCGCGCCGGATCTGGAAGGTGAACCTGCGGCGGCTCAAGGAGCTCAACGCGGAGCGGGGGAGCCTCGGGCGGCCGCGGGTGCGGATCGACCGGGAGAAGATCCTGCGGTACGCGGACCTCAACTTCGAGGAGCTGCACTGGAACGGGCGGCAGATCCGGAACGCGTTCCAGTCGGCGCTCGCGCTCGCGGACTTCAAGGCGCAGGACGCCGCGGGCGCGGGCGCGGGCGCGGGCTTTGCGGGCGCCGCGCCGACGCTGTCCGTCGAGCAGTTCCAGACCATCGCGACGGCCTCCCACGAGTTCGATTATTATCTGCAGGTCACGCACGGCTTCGACGAGGAGAAGATCGCGGCCCGCGACCGCACCCGGGGTGCCTACAAGCACTCCGAGTCCCGCAAGCTCAAGTCCCTGCCCCTGTCCGACGACGAAGAGTCCGACTCCGACGACTCCGACCCGTCGGATTCCGACGCCAGCGAGGAGGTGTTCGCGTCGCAAGAGTCCGACTTGGATCGCGAAAGGTCGTCCGCGGCGCATAAAAAGGGGAAGAAGAAAGGTAAGAAGAAGGAGCAGACGAAGAAGACGGCGCGTTCGAAAAGGCACAAGAAGGACGAGGCTAAGAGCGAGAGGAGGAAGGGCAAGGAGAAAGCTAGGGGCACGGATGAGTCTGACAACAGCTCAGATGGCGACGACTAAACATACGAGTACTGGAATAGATGGTATATACATAATAGGTAATGACCTAGTCAAGCAGATCATAGTGTTCTTGATACCTAGCCTGCGCATAATATCAAACTGGCTTACTACCAGCCACTTTCAATCCATTCATTCAATGACGTTGAGCTGATTGACAGGTGCTTAGTATCCTTTCCGACTAGGGATGAACAAGGGAAAAGAAATTGCTAGTATTGGTATGAATAGGAGGCAGGTAAATTGAACTACCAACCATGAAACGGCAACGCTTCTTGATATTCATACACGTCGACCATTCTCCCAGTGCCATATTTCGGAGCTTGTAAACAAGACGCCGATCCAGTTCCCCCGACTCCGGGCTATTTAGAGTACATCTAGCCTTCATAACCAAAGGCATTTACATATTAAAATCTCTATACTGTACACTTTTCTTACTCTCTTACGCTGACCCTCCAGGCGTATGATGCGGGCGAGATTGAGATTCGGCCGCGGAAGATACCGCGCTGACAGGCCAGTTATATCGCGAACTGTTCTCGGTACTGGCGCGCCCGATGGTAAGGGACCCTTCTGTCGGGCTCAAAGGCGTCCCGGGTTTCGTCATACGATCCACCTCCTGGTGCTGATACGTCGCGATATCGTCCCGCATAGTTTCGACGGTGACATGGTTCTTCACGAACGACTTGTCGCTGCCGGACCGAGTATCCTGCTCTGGTTTGCCTCGCATCATGTTTGAGCCCGCTTGGCGAGATAGCACGGGATGCTTGGGGTCTGCGATATCGAGACCGGCCAGATATACGTGCGGGTCCGTCGTCGGTACCTCCCTGGTGCAGTCTTTCCACTCGACCAGGCCCAGTTCTTCGTGCGCGAAACGGTGCAGCTGAAGATTGGTATTTGTGTTCCACTCGAGGTAAGCGTGCGGCTTGTACTTTTTCCATTTGTAAAGAAATGACAGTATTGGCTCCAGGGCGAATGATATCACTATTATGAGGGCGCCAGTTACGAATGTAAAGCAAAGTCCAAACATGCTGAACGACGTATATGCCGAACTATGTATCTTCTAGACCAGGGATTAGCCGGTGGAGCTGGAGTAAGCCAAGATAGGAGTAAAAGAAACCAAGGCGCGCATACCTGACTAGAACATAATGTTCGCTCTCCATCAGTAAGAGGAGGCAGGGCATACTGATCAAACTCGGGGTTGGTATTCCCTAGGGCGGTGTCGACGAAGGATGCTTGGACAGATGCAAGAATTGTTGAAAACCAACGCTTCACATCCAAATGCCACTGGTTGTCAGGCAGCGGCCATTGCAACCCGTCACTAAGCCGTGTCTGGGATTCAAGAGACCTTGCTCCAAGGTGTCTTAGTATCGAGGGGAGTATGGAAGGATACCCCCAGAATATCAACGCGGGCCAGACCAGGCGATTTCCAGGCTCGTTAGGCGACACGGGCCTAGATGGATCGAAATCTTCAACCGTCAAGTTGAACAGCGGCGCAGCTCCGAAGAGAGCATCGTATCCGCTGGCAAGCGGTCCGCACCCGCTCTCTCTCGGGTATGCCGAATTGCACCACTGCCATTTTTCGACACAGCCCATCGGCAAGGCTGCTTCGTTTGGGCGATAAGATTGGACAGATCCGGAACCCCCGGTATCTCTGACGGTTCCCCAAGGCGTGGTTACTTGATACCACCCGTCGTCCATGGGCTGGATAAACCCGACTCCGTTCCCTGACAAGAAGACAACGGTTGCGTCTCCGTCGGGAGTCTGGAGCTCGGGGATAGGGGTATATAAGCCACCGTATGGCTGTCCATTCAATGTTGTGGCTCCCTTTGAACTAGTGATTCCGGATCGAATTAGACACATACACAATCTATAAAATACTTGGGGGGGGGGGGGAAAGGGGAGGGGGGTGCTTACCTTAACGTGAAATACTTGCCCTCAAGCCATGCACCCCGCCCCTCACCGATATACTGCGAGTCTATATCTTGTATTTGGTAGGTATAGTTGAGTATTGTCGCGTTATCTGACGATCCCGTTAGGACATCCCCGTAGTGGTATCTGACCCAGGTTCGATTGGACGCGACAATGCGGCTTGTGTATCCCTCCGTCTTAAGAGGAGCACAATGCATAACGTATCTCATTGCGAATCTCTCGTCTTCGGGAGCATTTAAACCCAGGTGGTCGTTGCTATCGATGTATCCCGTATCTAATTCCAGGTTGGATCCGGTATTGCGACATATCGAATCCTGAAAAGGGCAACCTGCCTTATCATTGGTTATCGAAGTTGTGAGGTTGCCGACCATGAACTTATTGCATTCCATGTCGCCCGACTGTCCCGTCCCGCCATAACACTGCTCGGCGTAGTTCAGAGCGTCGTTGACGTGCTCCGAGGTGAGACGAGTATCGGCCTCCGCATCTTGGACGGTTGACGTCGTCAGGTCCGCGAGAGGCGCTACTATTCCACAATTGCCGCCTTTCAGCAGAACCTCGTCGCCGGCGGCCGTAGAGATGCTAGAGGAGAAACCCCCGGCGACAGTAAAGCCGGCGAGGGAAATCAGGGCGACAAGTGCGAGGAACGCAACAAGAACGAGGCGTCTGATCGGCGATCTGCGCCACGCCCATAGAAGCCGCAAGAAGGACAAGAGGCTAACTTCTGGGGCTGACGAGTTGCGCAGGATGACTTGACGTTGATGATATAGGGTGTGTTGCGGTTTAGGGGTCGACCAGCATCTATGAAAGCCGAGACACAAGATCTTCCAAAACCGAGCGGCCACGAAACCGATGAACGAGGCCGTGAAGGCTATAAGAAGGTTGCCATGCTCTCTTTGCATGGTCAACGTAGGTCCAAAGACTGACCCCCGCGACCAATTGGTCCAAACTCCTAGATACACGTTGTCATCCATGGCTTCGGCGAGTGGACGTGGTGGTACACCCCAAGCTTACGTCGAGAGATGGAGGTTTGGGGCTCGCCCATTTAAGCATCTCATGCCTCTCCAGCACACGTCTGCCGATCAGGTCTGATATAATACCTAGCATAAAGTCCGCTATCATACCTCATCGCACAGGGCATAGGGCGTGCCTGTGCCACGCCCCCACGGCGCATCAAGGTAACTCTAACCCACTTTCCACATGGGAACCTACAGGGCTGCCCAATCGCAGCCGGGCAGAACTCGTGGGATTCGCATTGCCGGCACCCAAATCCCTGGTGCCAATACTTATAGTAGAGCATCCGCGCTCGAGGATAGCGCTTATTTTGGGTTGCCAATCAGAAGTTATAGCTATAATTATTCACGCGCCTACAATATGTAACTGGCAGTTGTCGATGTTACGCTGCCAGCCGAGGAGGAATATCCCTTTAACTTGTGCAACTCAACGGCGCACGTCAGTTATCAGTTACTAGAAACAGCTGCTGGTAATGAGCTGACATGGAAGTTGCGGGGGAAATGATAGCATCAAAACCTCAGCGATCAAGATGATCAAGATGATTAGAAATAATATAGGAGGCAGGAAAGTAGGCAAGATTTCAACCACAAGATGATGTTTTTGAGTGGATTAATCAGCCATCACGATTAATGTCGTTTATCAGCTTATCGTGATGTGAAACCTTTAGATCTTACGTGAGAAAGTCTATCCCCTGAATGGGTAGCAATGTCGTTGAACAGTTGAACCAACAGCATATAAACCCTGCGTCCCAAGATCTCAGTGCGCCGTTCCACATGCACGATAGAGGCAAAGATGCACTAAATGTAACAGCAAGTCAAAAAGAAGGTATTATTATGTATATGAATAGTTCGATACTGATCGTACGGCGCTTAAGTCCATAAGACGATCCCATCACCAGCCAAGGCATCCGCATCCTTGCCTCGTCCCAGCTCTCCGATGAAAAGGGGATCCGCAAGAAATCCGAATCATAAGCGACGACTCATTCCCACTCGAAAACCACCAACCACTAAAGACCATAACAGGTACCTATACCATCGTAGCATATCCACCGAGTTTTTATCTTCCTAATCTTCCTAATGCAAGCCCTCGATAATAAAAGAGGGCGAAAAAAAAATAAACGCCGTATTATGCTCGCGTTAAGTCCGTAATGCAATGCAATGCCTCTACCCTTCCTTTCTCCCCGTCCGATACCCGTCCATGCACACACCCCCATCCCCCCCTTCCCCTTTCCCTTCCCCATTTTTACCTCGTAGTCGTAGCCTTATTCAACCCCTGAAAGTTAACCCACTCGCACCGGCAGCCGCCCGTGCCGCCGTCGACGCCGCCGAGGCTCAGGTCCGGGTCGTCGCCCATGCCGTTGACGAGGGTGCCGGCGAACCCGCGGTTCGCGATGATGAGCTGCGCGTCGGTCGTGTTGACCGCCCGCGAGGGCTGCAGCACGCCGTACACGAAGTCGATCTTCTTGTTGCGGTCGCCCCCGTGCATGTCCTCCGTCACCGTCACCGGGTACGGCATCGTGCCCGGCGTGTCGGCCGACGCCGTGCCGTTGGTCCAGGGCACGGCGCCCCCGTCCCCGCCGCCGTTGCCGTTGCCTAGAAGCCGCGTCGTGTTCTCCATGCGCGTCCAGATCTGCACCAGGAACCGCGTCTGCGCGAACGTCACGAGCGACTTGGCCTCCGCCAGGGGCGCGCCGCCGCCGTTATCGGCGGCATTCGCGTTCACGGTGTCCACCAGGTAGATCGTCTTGTCGAAGTACGTGTAGAAGCCGTAGTGCTCGGTCGGCAGCCCGCGGTCGAACAGGCGCACGGGCTGCTGCACGGGCCGCGGGAACATCCTGGCCGTCGCGCTGGTGCCGTCTCCGTTTAGCGTTGGCGGCGGGAGGATCTCCGTGAGGTTGAAGCCGCCGCCGTCCGTCGTGCCGATGGAATTGTTAGGTCCTTGGCGACGACGGAGCATGTTAGGCCCGACGGTCTTGTTCACCGTCTCTAATACACTAATGAAGAAAGGCGTTGCCTCCCCTGCCTTGTTGTCTGCCTCGATATGATCGGTAGTGTTTCCTAGGAATCGCATTTCCGCTATGGTCGGCGGTTGCGGGTCCGGCGAGAATCCTTCGTCTGTTAAGAAGGTTTGTTGGCTCCCACTAGATGTTTCGTTATCATCGGCAACTTTCCAGAGGGCCCGCGTGTTGTTGTCGTATTGGATCTGGAAAATGAACTCGGGCTGGTCAGGCTCGTGGGGGGCAACGGAGTCGTGCTCCTCCTTAGGTAGAGAACACGACCAAGCCGTATCCGCCGTCCTGAGGAAGCAACCAGTCCTAGCTTCAGAATTCTCCGGTCCCGAAACCGTCAAGACCCCAGTCGGCATCGGCGGGAAATCCGTAAGGTTAAGCCAAATCGAAAACGGAGCTGGGCTCTCCCCTGGGTGTCGTTGCGTTAGAACAACGGCTAGCACGACGGCCAGGATGATTGCGGCGATTATGCCACCGATAACCGCAAGCCAGGTCCGTCTTCTCTTCCGACCTTCTCGCCCAGAACGCCCAAAGCAGCCATCTTTGGGCATACACCCACGACCTCTCCAAAACCCGCCAACTTTCCTAGCAACCACTTCTTCTTTCTCATGGCGGCGTCTTTGTCTCTCGGTCTTGTTGGTCTGCCCTCGAGCTTCGTAAAAGTGGTCGCCCGTTATAAAAGTACCGGGTGCACGATCGGGAAGTACTACAGCTGGGGCCGGACGAGGACCCGCCGGTGTCAGAGGTATCTCCGCCATGTTTATAGCGCCCTGTGAAGTCATCGTCCCCGGTAGACCCGGGGTCATCGGGCCAGGAGACGGGACTCGTGCAGTGTTGACTATCACCTGCGTAGGTGGTAATACAACACCATACTTGACATAGTTAACCGGCTTAGGAGGCGAATACGGCGGCGGCTCTTCACTCGGTCTGTGGTTTTCCTCGAGAAGAATCCTGGCTTTATCGGATTGTGTCTCGCGACGGCCTGGCGAAGCCGAGCGAGACGAGGTGCCAACTGGTTGAATTGTGTGTTGCTGCTGAGGAGCTGCTGGTGTACTAATAGCAAGCCCGGTAGGCTCCGAAGATGGGGCCCGTTTTTCATCAGTCCCATTCCACCATTCATGAGGGACTTCCGGGACCGGTAAATTGTTGGATGGCATTTTGGCTGGTTCATCGGATGGATTTGACTGCGAGGTACTACCCTTTTCGTCTCCTATGACCAGCCATTCCTGAGGAACGGCTGCAGGCTGTGAAGCACTGGATCCCGCTTCTTGGGTCTGCTTCTTGAATGGGTTCCATTGTTGTGGTGACGAGCTTGACCCTGTCTCTTGCGGTTGTTGCTTGAACGGGTTGGACTGTTGTAGAAAAGGGGTCGTCACATGGTCCCACCAGCCGTGAGATCGACTACTAGCGCTCTCAGGGCTGACCACTGCTACTTTAGGTTTAAGCGACTTGCGAGTCATCGTGGGACTTCCGTCCTCCTCGAAGAGAGTGCATGGTGTGCCGATATCGTCGTCGTCATCAAAATTCTCAGCTCTGATCGTCTGCTTCTGCTTGGGTTGAACGGTCGCGGGTAAAGCAGGTACGGGAGGTATATCAGTATCAACTACTGGACCACCGTACATACTTGGTTGTGAATAAACACTTGACGCGGCTCTGGAATTCGGGTACGGGGACTGGCTCGCCTCCGTATCTGGAGACCAGACGGAACGCAGTTGTTGCGGTGTGGGAGCCGTAGGATTCCCCGTGTTCGTAGTCGACTTCAGGGGAAACCTACCTTGCAAGTCGATTGGCGTCTCGATATTCGCAGTTTGCGGGCTGGCTTGATAATCGGATAAGTTATCGGAGGGTAACGAAATTCCGATGACGATGGGTCGAGCCGCAGGAGAAAGATCCGAAGGAGAGGGATCCAGCAGATGTTTATTGATTGGTTTGCTCCCGAGAGCATTCCCAGGCTTCTTCTTCAGCCATGAAAAACTGCCTATCGATGCAGAAGTAGGCTCTCCTTCCAGCGCATGAAGAGCAGTGGGATCGACAAACTTGACCGGGCGACGGAATGTTGACATGTCTGTGACAAGTTTGATACCAACTCTGGCATTCTGAGCCTTCTGCCTACCTCTGGACTTGACGCGGACTGGCCTTTGGACTGAGTGTCGTGATGTATTGCGCAAAATGCTCTGCGTGTTGGTAGGCTTGGCTGATTTCTCAGTTGTCTCGCCGGCGAGATCAATGAGTAAGCCATCTTTATCTTCCATTGCTACTAAGCCCTCATCGTCAGAATCTTCCCATTCTTCCCATTCATCCTTTAGATTGGGGTTGTTAGGGAGCCGCGAGGGGCCAAAAGGATTGTTCGTAGCTGATTTAGTCGTATCCATGCTATCGCAAGTGGATAATGAATGACAATATTATGATGAAAAAGGACCGAAGTTCCTCAAAGATATTTAAAGGTATTATGCCAAACTCAAGGTACCAGCATCGAGATTCGGCGTTCTAAGATGGAAGTGAAACTAATGATTGTATTTCGGTAGGTTGTCAAGGGCGATGACAATATCCTGTAAGTATGTGACTCGAAAGCATTCATTGAATGAAGGGGTCCAAGTCATTAAGTGTCGGTCTATTTGAAAATTACTGTTGAAAGGACTGTATCATGACAGGGAAGGGGTACGCCTTTGTGCAAACAAAGGAAAGATTGAAGAGCAACACATAGCGCGGAACCAGGTGTAAGAGATCATTGTAAAACCGACAGCTGGCGAGGAGCAGTACTTATTGGATACGAACACCTGGGCAACGGGCAACTGGCAAGGAGGCGATGGCCGATGGCGTAGCCGCGCCCACCTATTCGACAACAAACATTAGGTACGGTACATGATGGCCGCTCATACGCATACGATATGACACATTAGGTAGGTGAGTCGGTATTCAACCAACATCCCGCCTAATTGGCTGTTCATCAAGCCAACTCGACAGCTGAGTGGCTGTTGGTTTGTCAGGGCTCATTAGATCTCCAAGCGGGCTGTCCATTACACGACACGACACCAAACCAAAGTGAGGCAAGGGCTTAAGAGAAGCTCTCGCGGTTACACATATGAGAGGTCGAATTGGAGGTCGTGGGTGGTGGAATCTTGGGCTTGAGGCAGATTGAACGTTCGACGTAGCCGCCGACGCGTCGGATAACATTGTCCCTATTGGTTAACTGCAGCGAAGCCAAGGATTGCTAGGGAATGGTTGGGCGGCAATGTCTTTGCATCGCGGCTGCAACCCTACCTCCTACGGTACCCACACTTCCCGTAACTGCATGCTAGAATATAAGTACCTTGTACCTTGTAACCGTAAGTTAGTAGGTGCATACGGCGCTGATTGGATAAAACAATAAATTATTGCGGGGATGGCAAGACGCAGCAGAATTGCTTATTCTTAAACGTTGTATCATTCCTACAATACCTGGAAACCTACATGTATGGAAGGACCCAAAAGCAAATATCGGGTACTTAATAGGTATTCTCTTCGTAATCCTGATCTTTATGTCGTACTGATCTGTCAAGCTGCGATTAACCCATTGATATAGCTCCATCGGCATGACCATAGCGAAGTTGTATCAACGGAAGATCTTGGACTTAGCATTGTTACTAGTATAGGGTCCTTAGACAAAGAACATAGGCGCATGTCAATCTCAAAAATGACCTCCTTAATGTTCCCGCTACGGTATATATTACAAAGCGCTTTACTTTCTGTTTACTCCTAAAACCGCGGCTTCTGCCTTGGTACTCAAGAAGTGGGCTCGAACAAAAAGGCTTAGCACCGCTGAGAAGCCCGCAAATGCAGCATACTATGAGAGAAAGTTGTGTTAGCGAAGAAATACTCTAAGGTGAGTGATGGATGAGCCTATATTGGCATTAAGCATGCTAAATGAACTTCTACGTACCATAATCCACACTGCTCTCATCGATTCAAAATATACCTTCCTAACAGTTGCCCGCTGCTCAGGCTGCAACGTTCCAATGAGCTCGACATTGGCAGAGGCTTGGTCACCGTTGAACAGCCTAGCCAGTTCGGGGCCGAGCTGGTCAACTAGAATAGGGTTTGCCGCAGTCATTTCGTTCTGAAAGATGACACCGCTGACCACGATAGATATAGCAGTTCCAAGGGACCGGAGAAAGCCCATCGTCGCAATAACGACAGCCGTGTCTCGGACTGTTGTGGCGGCTTGAGCAGCAAGCATGGGCGCCTCGATATTGAGACCGACACCGACGCCTGCGATGATCTCAAATATAAATAGCTTGGCTAGGTTTTGCTCGAACCCGAGGTCGAGGAACAGCCCAGCCCCGAGAACAAGCGTCACTTCCGCTGCATACATGAGTGGTACGTATTTGCCCGTCTTCTGAATGAACACTCCTGCAAAAGCAGCTGCCAAAGAACACGACACAATAAGAGGCAGGAGATAGACACCCGAGGTCAGCGCATTAGCACCCAACACAGACTGGGAGTAGAGAGGTAAATAGTAAGCGAGACCGATGTAGACGTAGAAAATAGACGTGAACACGCCATAGGCAGCCGCCGTAGATACAGACGAGAAAAGCCGCAGAGGGATGATAGGGTTGGTGGCAAACTTCCACTCATTGACAAGGAAGATGCCAATAACCACGGCCCCAAAAACGATGAGGCAAATGATTGTAGTAGACGACCACGTATACGTAACTCCACCAGATTCTAGACCAAAGAGTATCATCAAAGCACCGCCCACAATAAGTAGGCTGCCGGGCCAGTCGATAGCCTTCAGCCCAGCCAGAACAGGCGTATGAGGAGTTGTGATATTCAGGAAGAAGAGTAGTACGAAGAATACGACGGCACCGATAGGCACTTGAGACATTATTAACTTGCCGGACAATTATACCCGTTCAGACTAGCCGTGAACTTACAATTGATCCAGAAGCACCAACGCCATCTGAGGCATGTCAGCACAGTGGGTGTAATCTAGACGGAACGCCAGGGTAGGTACTCACGTAAGCCGTGTAGTAAAAACGCCGCCCAGAATTGGACCAACAGCGCCCCCAACAGCCCAGACCACGGATGTGATGGCCAGATATAACCCACGGTCTCTCAGCGAGAACGTGTCGCATATGATAACATTCACCATGGTACCCATGCCCGACGCGCCGACGCCCTGCACAGCGCGGCCGGCGATCAGCGCATCCATGTGCGGCGAGAGGGCGCACAGCAGGCTCCCCGCCAGGAATAGGGCTATCGCGACGAGCACGATCGGCTTCCGCCCCCAGATGTCGGCGACGGAGCCCCAGACGGGCGTGAGGGCGGTGTTCGCCAGGACGAAGGCGCTGCCGATCCAGACGTAGCCCGCCACGGACTGGAAGGACGCAGCGATGGAGGGGACGGCCGGGGTCACGATCGTCAGGTCCAGCGCCGACAGCAGGACCGACAGGCAGAGCGGCATGATGACCAGGGCGATCGCGGTTGGCGAGAGTTTTTGCTGGCTGGTTAAGTCATCCTCTTCCTCCTGGGATGTGGCTAACCGGCTGTTCGCAGCGCCATGCTCGTCGTCAGTCCCCGCACGGTTGCCGGCCGACTCGGCTTGAATGATGCCCTCATCGACCTCCTCGGGTTTTCCATTCGCGTTTTTAGGGGCGGCTGTAGTTACGGCCGCGACCGCGACCGAGGCGGAGGCGTGGAGAGAATTAGAGCGGCGTAATAATACAGCCATAGTAAAACGAGCACAGTGAGGTATCGTCTAAATAGGACTTTCGACCATTTTTAAGAAGGAAAAAAATAAATTATTATATTTTTATATCTGGTTATTTATTCGTAGTGCGTATTAAAGAGAAGTGTATCTTATAATTTATTAAAATTAAAAAAGGTTTAAAATTTCTTACTTAAAAAGTAAAAATATAATATTAGTTATTATATAAACTAATTATATCTATAAAAACCTTATTTTAAAAATTTAAATAATTAACTTTTTTTTATTTTATTAGTATTATTATAATTTTATTAATTAATTATATACTTAAAATTATTTTATACTTTTTAACGTTTTTTTTTATAATTTTATTATAATAAAGTTTATAAAAATATAAATAATATAAAAAAATTATATAAAATAAGTTTTATTAAACTATATTAATTATTAATCTTTTTAAATTATAATAAAATAAATTAATTAATTTTATAAAAAATTTATTAAATATACGTTAAAATATAATTAATTAATTAATATAAATATTAATATAATATAAAAAAATATAATAAATTTAACTTTTAACTATAACTTTTTTTTTTAAAAAATATATATTAAAATATAACTAGTTAATTAATATAAATCTTATATATAACGTAAAAAAATATAATAAATTTAACTTTTAATTATAATTTTTATTTTAATAAATATAATATTATATAAATTTATAATATAGCTTTTTTTTCCTTAATTAAAATTAAATAAGTTTTATAAAATTTATAATATTTTAAATTATATTATTAGTTATTATTTTTATAATTATTTATTTATAATATTTAATTAGTTTATATTATTAATAAAACTTATAAAAAAATATTTAAATTATTTAAAACTATTTATTTAATTTTAATTAAATATATTTAAAAATTATTATATTTATAAAGTTTATAAAAAAACGGCTTGGTTTTTTAATTATAATATAAATAGGTTTAATTAAATTTAACTAAATATATTTAAAAAATATATAAGTTTATAAAAAGGTATTTTAATATATTTTAATTATTATTTTTAAATATATTTAATTAAATTTAATTAAATACATTTAAAAATATATATAAATATATAAAATAAAATTTTAATATATTTAAAATATTTTTAAATAAATTTAATTAAATTTAACTAAATATATTTATAAAATAAATAATTAGATTTTTAGTTATTTAATTAACTTATAGCTTTTTTATTATATTTATAAGCCTTATAAAAAAATATTAATTTTTTAATTAACTTTAAATATAATTAATTAAGTTTAGTTAAATATAATTAAAAAATAAGTAATTTTTATTTATTTAATTCTTAGTTATTTAATTAACTTATTATTTTTTTAATTATATTTATAAGCTTTATAAAAAAGTATTAATTTTTTAATTAACTTTAAATATAATTAATTAAATTTAATTAATTATAATTAAAAAATAAGTAAGTAATTATTATTTTTACTATTTAATTAATTTAAACTTTTTTTTACTATATTTATAAAACTTATAAAAAAACATTTAAATTTTAATTTTAATTTAAATATATTTAATTAAACTTAGTTAAATTTATTTAAAAAATAAGTAGCTTATAATTATTAAAACCTTTAAAAATAATAAATATATTTAATAAAATTTAACTAGTTATATTTAAAAAATAAATAGTTTATAATTAATTAAGTTTTTAAAAATAAAATATATTAGTTTAAAAATAAATTATTTATATTAATTTAAGCTTTTAATTATAAATATTCCTTAAATATCCTATGTTATATTAATAATAAAATATTAATTTATATTTATATTTATATATAATAAAAAGTTAAATTTATCTTTTTATTTTTATATATTTTTTTTCTTTTCTCCTGTTTTTTTATTTTTTTATTTTTATTATACTTAGATCTTTTTTTTTATTTTTATTTAATTATAACCTAATCTTTAATATTTATAATAAGTATTTATTTAACTTATTAAATTATATAATAAAGTAAGTATTTTTTAATATTAAAACCTGGTTATAAAAATTTTTTAAATTTAAAATATATAAATATTTTTTTTTATTTTTAATATTATAATTGTTTTTTATTTTAATAATTAATATATTATTATTATAATTCCCTTATTTATTATAATTTATTTCTTTAAAAATATATATATATTTATTAAATTTATCTAGAAATTAAATTCGTTAAATAGTTTTATATTTTAAATTAATAAAAAATAATTATTTATTAATAATACTAGATTAAAAATAATAATAATAATAATAATAAAACTAACTTTAAATAAATAAAATTAACTTACTAGCTTATATTTTTTAAAGTTATAAAATTATTTTTTTATTATTTGGTTTTAGATTTTTTTTTGTTTTTTTTATATAAATTTTCTGTAAAAATTACCTTTAATTATTATTTTTTAAATTAAGGTTTTAATAATTATTTATTAAATAATATAAGTAATTATTTTATAAAATTATAATATTTTAAAGTTTTTATTAATAATAAATATTTTTAATTATATATATAAGTTTTTTATAATATTAATAACTTTTTTAATAAATTTTTTAATACTTTTTTTATAAAAGGTTATTTTACGTTATAATTTCCTTTCTTTTTTTTAGTTAATAAAAGTTTATTATTATAAAAATAAAACTTATCTTTTAATTTCTCTTAAAATTTTAATAAGTTATATTAAAAATAATTTTATTAAAAAAATAATCCTTATAAATTAATACTGTTTTTAATTATATTTATAAATAAAAAAGCTTTTTATTTTTATAAATTCGCCGGATAATCTACCCCCTTTATTTATAATCCTTAAAAAAAGTAGTTTTTTATTGTTATTAATATTAATTAACCTAATTATAATAAATAATAATTTAAGTTTTTTATTAAAACTTATATTAATATTTGTTTTATTAAAATTTAATAAAATATTTAACCTTTTTTTAAAACTTAAAAATATTAAATATAAAATTAAATAAAAGTTAATAATATTAAATATATTAAAATAAAAGTTAAAATAAAATATATTTATATTTAATTTTAACTATTATATTTTAATAATATTTAATTATTTTTAATAAAATCTAAAAGGAATTAATAATATATTAATATATAATTTAAATATTTAAGTAATTTTAATATACGTTTATTTTTTTAAAACTTTTTATTTTATTTATTTTTTATATAATAAAGTATATTATAATAAAATATATTAAATATATCCTGGAAATGTTAATCTAAAAAAAAGTAGGTTTTATATATACTTTTTTTTATTTATAAGTTTTTTTATTTTTTACTTAAACTTTTTATTTATATCTTTTAATTTTAATTAATATTAAATATTTCTTTTAATTATTATTATTTTATTTATTTTTAATATATAAACATTATTATATCTTAATATATAACTAAGTTTTTTTAAAATTTATTATTATTTAAAATTAACTTATTATAACTATATATTATTTATTTCCTTTTTATTTTTATATAATAAATATATATAAATTTATTAAAACCTACATTAAATATAAAAAAATTTATACATTATTTAAAATAACTTTTAATCCTTATATAAAGGATTTTTATTATATTTATTATTTATATTATATTTTAAAATAATGTTAGTTATTAAATAAAATTAATTTAAATATATTTTATTAGTTTAAATATTTTTAAAAGTTTAAAATTAAAAGAAATAAAATAATTAAATAATAATAATTTAAGTTTTAAAATTTTTTATAATTATTTTAAACTTTAAATTAATAATCTTTAAAATAAAATTATTTATTATATCCCTTATATTTTTATTATAAAAAATAATTAAACCTTATTAAATATTATAAAATTTAATTATATAATAATAAACTTTTATAAATAAATATTTATAATATTAATATTATAAATAAGTAATATAACTTTTATAATATATTTTATTAATTTAATAAACGCTTTAAAAAAAAAATAAGAAAAAATAAAACCTTTATATTTTGTTATAAAAATAAAAATATATAACTAATAAAAATTTATAAACTTTTTAAGTTTTTATAATTATTATTAATTAGCTTTAATTTAAAAACTTAAAAATTTTAAAAAAATATCTAGTAGTTTAATTTTATTTTTTTTTTTATATTTATTTTATATAAACTTATTAACTATAATATTAATAACTTAGATTTTAATTATTTTTAAATTTAAAAAATCTTATATTATATAACTAGTTTTTTAAAAATAATATAAAACAAATAGTTTAAATATATTTAACTATATTTTTATAACTTATAATTAACCACTTAATATTAATTTATTATTAATAATAATAATTTAAATTTAAATATTTTAATATAATTTTTTAAAAAAATCTATATAAATAATCTATATATTAAAAAATATATTATAACTTAAAAATAAATATAAAAAACTATAAATAATTTAAAAAATTTAAGTATAAATAATTCTATAATTTAATTTATATTAAAACCTAATTTAAATATAATTCTTAAAGAAAATATAAATTAATAATATAAAAACTTTTTAAAAACTAAAAATATTATTAATATTATTTTAAACGTTATAAGGAAAAACTAGTGATAAAAAAAAATTATTTTAATTAAATAAGCCACTATAAAAAAAATATTATTCTTTTATATATATATTTTTATAAATTATTTAATATATATACTACTTGTTTATATATTAATATAATTATATAAAAAAACTAACTATAATTTAAATATATAATTTTATAGTAAAAATTATAAAAAAAGGAACTTATTTTTACAGTAATATTTTTAATATTATTTATATAATTATAAATAAAAAACATTAATTTTATTTATATTTAATTAACTTTTTTAATAATATTTAATTAATATTTAAATTATTATAAAATAAATTACTTTAAAATAATTAAAATATAAATAAAATAATTTATAAAAAACTTTTTAAAATAATTTTTATAATATTATTTTAATTAAAAACATTAATTTAATTAATATTAATTATAATATATACTTATTATTTTTATTTATTAATAATAAAAGATTTATATTTCGTTATTATTAAAACTTAATAATTATTATTTATTATTTAAATTAACCAACTTTTTTTATTACTTTTATTATTAATTTAAATTAATTAAAAATAAAAAATAAGCTTTTTTTAAATTAAACTATAAATAATTAACTTAATATTAATATTTATATTTTCAATTAAAAATAAAAAACACTTTTAAATAATATTATAAAAAAAAACTACTTTAATAAATATTATAATATAATTTAAATAATTAAATATTAAAAAAAAAACTTATTTTATATATATTATTTAATTTTTTTATTATTATTAAATTATAATTAATTTATAGAATTTGTAAATATTAACCATATTATATAAACCGAAATTCTAAAAATTAATATTAATTTAAATAACATCTTATAATAAATAATATTATTTAATATAATATATAAATTTTATAACGTGGTAAATTCGAAATTATTTTATATAATTAAGAATTATTATTTTAAAAATTTTTTAAAGTTATTTTACTTTAAAATTATAATTAAACTAAACAAATATTTAATATATAAGTAAAAATTATATATTAAAATTCCAGGCTATTTAAAACTAATAAAATAAAATAATAACTAAATAATATTATATAACCTTTTTTTTAACTAGAAATACCAGGTATATATTAATATTAAAATTTATATTATTATAAAAACAATTAAATATATTTATAAATATATTTATAAAAATAATAATTAAATTATAATTTATTTATATTAAAAAAAAACATTATTATAATAAAATTAAAATTAAAATTAATTTTATAATAAAATTAATAAATATTTATATAACTATTTTATTAGATTATATAAATTAATATATTACTTTTTAAAATTTTTAATTTATAGTATATATTTATCTATTTAACCTTTAATTATTTATTTAAAAGAAAAAAATAAAATAAGATATTATATTAAAAATAATTTTAAATTAATAATAAAAACCTTAAAATAAAATTATATAACTTTTATAATATAATTTAAATATAATAAGGTTTATAAAAATAATTAAAATATCTTATATTAGGATTTTTTATATTTATTTTAATGGTATATAAAAAAAAAATAAATAAAATATAAGCGAAAAATAATAAAAAAGTTTAATTAAATGTATTTTATTTATTTAAAAGTTAGTAAAAAATTTTATTTATAAATACTTTTTATTTTAATCTTTAAAATTAAAAGTTAATTTAATTTAATAAAATATAATAATATTTAATATTTAATATTTTAAAATATTTATTAAACTTAAAATCTTTTAAAAAATAATAATTATTAAAAAAATTTCTTTAAAAAAACATAAATATCTTTAACTAACAATTAATTAAAAATTATTTTTATATACGTTTTATAAAAAAGTAATATTTAAAATCTAATTTATATTTAAAATAAGTTTTAAAAGTTTATATATAATAATTTAATATAAATATTTAATAAAATATAAAGCCTATTTAATTTAATTAAAACTACTTATTTAAATTATAGTTTATATTTAATTAAAATAACTATTATAAACTTAAAAAACTAAAATAAAACAAGCCTCCTTTTATTTTAATTTAATTAAAAAAAAGTTTATATTAATTATTTACTTAAAAAAAAATTAAATTATAATTATAATATTAAAATAAACCTATATAATAAAACATTTTTAATACTAAATAATAATTAATATATTATATATAATATTATTATAATAACTATTAAATAAACTTTTTCTTTTATATATTTTTATTTATAAAATTTAACTGGAACTAAAAAAACCTTTTTATATTTAATATTTTATTATTATTATTAATTAAAAAAAAAAGTTATATTATATATAACTTTATTTAATATTATAATGTTTTTATTACCTAATAAAAAAACCGCTTATTTATAATTTAAAATTTTTATCACTTTAAATAATAATTTAATATATAATATTTAAAAAAAATTAATAAAAATGAATTTTTTTTAATAAATATTATTAATTATTTAAAATAAAATTATTATATAATATAAATATATATTTAAAGTAATTTATAAAATATTATATAATATATAAAAAGATTAATTTTTATTTAATAAAATACTTATTTTATTTAAAAAAAATTTTATATAAATCCTACTTATAATTAAAAAAAAATTAAAATTATAAATTATTAATATTTACTTATAAAATTTATTTTTATAACTTAAACTTTAAAAATTATATTTAATAAAAAATATAAAAGTTTAATAAAATAATATAAAAAATATAAAGTTTTTATAATAATTTTAAATAATTTTTTATAGTTTTAAAATTAATAAATTAATATTATTACTTAATATAATAAAAATGTTTAATAATATTAAGGATTTTTATAATTATATTTATCTAAAAAAAGTTCTAGATAATATATTATATAATTTAAATATTTTTACCTTTAAATTTATTTTATTTATATATAACATATTTATATAAAAAATTAATAACAACTTATTATTTAATATCTTTAAAAAGAAATAAAAATATTTTTTAATAAATAAGTTTATTAAAATAAATAATTAACAAGTTAAAAAAATACTAATTAAAATAATTTAAACTTTATAACTAGAAAAAATGTTATTAGTTAAATTAAAATTAAAAATTAATTTTCTTATTATAATATTATATAATTTAAATTTTAATTAAGGTTTTTATAATAACATTTAAATAATTATAACTTAACTTAATAAATATAATATAAAAGTTAAAATTCTTAGTAAATTATTTAATAAAATAAAACATATTTTATTAAAAGTTAAATTAATTTAAAATAATAAAAATTAACTATTTATATAATTTAAATAATAATTTCTAATATTAATTTACTTTATTATAACTATAAATAAATTATAAGAATAATTTTTTAATATAATTAATATTAATTAAAAAATTCTTATATTTATATATAAATAATTTTATATAATTATATTAAAGGTTAAGTTTATTTAAAAATTAAAAGTTCTGAAAATATTAAAAATAAAGTTTAATAAATTATTAAATATTATATATTTTAAAGTTTTATAAAAATTAACAAATAATTAAAAAAAAATACTATAAATAATATTATATTTAATATATATATAAAACACTTTTAATTAATTACCTAACTTATTTTTATTTTTTAAAATAAAAAATCTTATTACGTTTTAATTATTTTACTTTTTTTATTATATTAAATAATTAAAATAATAAGTTATAAATTACTTTAATTATTTTAAACAAATAAATATTAATTAACCTTTATTTTATTATAGGTTTTATATTTTCCTTAACTATTAATAATAAAAAGTTACGTTAAAAAAAAATTAAAATCAATATAAAAATATTAACTAATATATTATTTACTTTAATATATTTATTAATAGTTATTAAAAAAGTTAATTATTATTACTTAAATTTATTAGTATTTATATATTATATATTAAATTAATAAAAGTATTTATTTTTAATATTATTATAATAATAACTGGTATATATATTATTAAAATAATTAAATAAAATAATATAATATTAAAATTTATTATTATTTATTTTATAGTTAATATAGTTTTATTTTAAAAATAAAATAATACTATATATTTATATATAAATAATTAATAATAATTAAAATTTTTAAATTAACTAAAAAAAACTAATATAAATTTATTTTTATAATTAGTAATTAACATTTTATTTAACTTAATTTTTTTATAATAATAAATTTAATTTTTATATTATATATTTAATAAAAAGATTTATTTAATAATAAATTATTAAATTATTAATAAAGTGTTTACTTAAAAAAGTAATAAAGTTTAATATATATATAAATTATTAAATATTAAAACTATAATATTATTTATTTTTATTTTTTTAATTTTAATTAAAACTTATTATATATATTTAATTAAATTTTTATTATTTTTTAGTATAAAATAATTATTATTTTTATTAATATAATAAAAAATCTTAAATATATAAAATAAAACTAAAAGATAATTTAACTTATTTTAATTTAAAATTAATACTTATTTTTAATTAAACTTAAAAAAGTTAAAATAATTTATATTATAAAATAATAAGTTTAATAAATAAAAACTAATATATTAATTATTATTATTTTAATTTATAAGATTATAAAATTATTTCCTTAACTTGGTAATAACGGTTATTATAAATACTATTTTTATAATATAAAAAAATTAAAATAAAACTAAAAAATCTTTTAAAATCAGTAAAATTCTTTAGAAAATATTTTTTATAAACTAAAAAAAAATCTTATAAACTATATAAACTTAAATAATATTAATTAAAAATAATTATAAAAATTTATAAAATCTAAAGATTTAAATTAAATAATTATTTAAATTAAATAAGTAAAAAAAATATTAAATAATTTAAAATTAATATTATATAAATTATATTTTAATAATAATTTAAAAAAATATATAATAACTAAATATATATTATATATTAAAAGTAAACTAGTTTAAAATATATATAAAATAATAAAAAAAATAAAAATTTTAAATAAATTATAATTATAAAATTAACTAGTATTAAAAATAAGTTTTAAATAAACAGGGATTATTTAATTAAATGTTTTTAACTTTATATTATAAAATTATAATATAAAAAAAGGTTTTATATTTTAAAAATATAAAAAAATACTAATTTAAAATTTTTATTAAATAATATATAAAATAATAAACTAATTTATTAAATTATTTTTCTTTTATTTATATATATATATTTTATAAAATATTATTTTTATAGAAACATCTACCTAAGAAATATTATAAATTATATATATAAAAAAATAACATATAAAAAAAAATCTAATTTTTTTAATTATAATATATTTAAAAAAACTTAACTTTTTATAAATAAAACATTAAAAAAAATCAAATTTTTTAATAAATATAATTATTATAAATATATTTAAAAGTAACTTTATAATTAACCTTAAAATTAATATTAATAAAAAACTTAATATTAATAAAAAATCTAATATTAATAAAAACTATATAAAAAATAATTAAAATAAGATAATTTTTATAATAATTTAAATTTTAATTATTATTATTTATTAAACTAAATATAAATATAAATAACTTTAAAATAAAATTAAAATTAATAAGTGGATAAAATAATATAAGCTTGATTTTAATATTTAAATATAAAAAATTAAGTTTAGCTTTTTTTTTTTAGTTAAGCTAAAAATCGTTATTTAAATTATTAAAAAAAAAAAAGTTAAAATTATTATTATTATTATTATTATTATTATTATTATTATTATTATTACTATTTTTATTATTATTATTATTATTATTACTAATAAATTTAAATTATTTAATATATATTAAAAATATTAATTTTTTATAATAATATTTTTAAAAAAAATACTTAAGATTATTATTATTATTAGGTTTTATTTATTTAGTATATATTAAATAAATTAAACGCTTATTTAAATACTTAATATTATTTTTTTTTTTAGTTTTATTTATATTTTTTTTTTTAGTTTTATTTATGTTTTTTTTTTTAATTTTATTTATATTCTTTTTTTTAATTTTATTTATATTTTACGAGATTTTATTAACATTACGTTTTTAGTTAGTTTTTTTAATATTAATAACTTTTATTTTAAAATTAAGAAGTTATTTCGTTGTTATTATTTATTATATAAATTATTTATTATAAAAACTTTTATATTTAAAAAAAATAATAAAATATTTTTAATAGAAAATATTATCATTAAATATTTTAATTATTTTTTTAATAAATAAAATTTAAATAAAATAAATAAATAAGAATTTAATTAAAATATAAGGAATTTATAAGGCTTTGTATAAAAATACATTAACTTTATATGTAGCTTAAGCTTTTAAAACTTATTTATATAATATTATATATATTTTATATAAATATTAAGTTTATTTATTAAATATTATAACTAGCTATAAATCCTTATTTTAAAATTCTATAAGCTTTATATATTTTTTAGTTTTTTATATTTAGTAACTTTATTGTTACTAGCTTTATAGCTTTTAATATAATATTTTAATTAATTCTTATTAATTTTAATTAATTAATTTATTTTTCTGGTAAAAAGTTTATTAATTTAAATTAAAATTAAATATATATAAAGTTATTATTCTAGTTTAATTTATAGTTTATAATATAATAAGAAAAAAATCGTAATAATCTTTTTACTTTTATATATTAATTTATTAACTTTATTTCTTTTAATTTTTTTTATTTATTAATTTTTTTTATATTATTTAATGAAAAAAATATTTAATTTATTGCTAAATTTTTAACAGAGTAAGATTAATTAAAGATAATTTAAAAATTTTTTTATATAGATGTTTAATAAATTTTTTTATATGTAAAAACCTTTAATTTAATTATTTTATTATTTTTTGTATATTTGTATTAATTATTAAGAAAAGTAATAAAAAATTTAGTTAAAATTATAATAATATTTAATATAAAGTAAATAATTAATAATTATAAATTTAAGGAAGTTTTTATAAAAGCTTTAAAGTTTTTATCTTTTATTTTTATTAATATTATATAGATCTAGGTATTAATTAGAATTTCTACCTTTTTTATATTAATTTTTTTTATTTTTACTATTTTTTAATTAATTTATTAAATATTTAATTATTTTTTTTTTAAAGACTTTTAATTAAGTATAAAGCTTTAACTAATTAGTTCTTAAATATTAAATTTAGTTAATATTTTAATATAATTATAAATATAGTTATTAAAATAGCTTTTAATTAATAACGGAACTTTTAAAAATTATATTATAAATATTTTATAAATTTTTACTTAGTTTTAAGTATTATTTATTAAATTATTTTTAACATTTTTTTATATAAATAATAGTTAATATATAGGTTAAAATCTTATTATTAATATTTTTAGAGTTTAAGTGATATTATTTATATTATAATATTTATTAATTAAATATTTTATTTAGTTAATTATATTTATTTAAATGGTTAAATTAACAAATTATTAAAACTTAATTATTTAGCTAATTACGTTTATTTTAACAAATGATTTAATGGGTTATGAATTTATAATATTTATAAGTTTATTAAAACTTTTACTGTTACTAAAATAACTTAAAAAGCTATTAAAGTTTTTTTAATAAATTTTAAGGAATTTTAAAAGAAAAGAATTATTATAAAGTTTTAAATAACGGGTTAAATTAATTTATTATAAATATTTATTAAATTTTACGTTTTAAATAATTCTGGAATATAATGGATGGATATTTTTATTTGTTAATAATTAGTCCCATTTTTATATTAATTTAATTAAACCTTTTTAACTTATTAATTTTAATTTAATTAAATTTATTTAAACTTTTATTATATCTTCTATAAAAGGTTATATAATAGAAAAAAACACCTTAATTAATAATATTAACTTAAGTAACAATTTAAGCCTAACGTTATTAATATAACCTAATAGATTTTAATTTAATAATATAACTATTTAATATATTAAAAAATATATTATTACTTTTTAAATAATTATAAATAATATAAGTTTTAATTTTAATAATAACTTATTAAAAAACCTTATTATTAAAATAATTAAAGTTTAAATAATATAAAAAAAAGTTATTAAATAAATAAAAAATTATAATAACTAATAATTATAAAACATTAAATACTTTTAACTTAACCTTATAAAAATTTATAAATTTAGTTAAATTATATAAGTAAAAAAAGATATTTATTTTAGATTAATATTTTTATTTATTAATATAATATATAATATAATAACTAATAACTAAAAAATTAAAAAAATTATTATTTAATTTTATAAATTTTATTAAAATTAAGTTTAAGTTTAATAGATTGTTTAATTAGATCTTAATAAAAAATAAAAAATAAAGGTTAATATTATTTATTATTATTATTAATTGTTTAAATAATTTATAATATTAATTTTAAAAGTAATAAAAAATATTATAATATTTAAATATTTATAAAATAATTACTTTAAAAACATCAACTTAAAATCTTAAATAATAAATTTTATTTATAACGTTTATATAATATATATATTAGAAGCGTTTTAATATAACTTATTAATTTTTAATATGTTAAATTTAAGTTTTTAAGTATTAATTTAATTATTAGTTAATAAACTTACTTTTAATAATTATTTTAAATACCTTATTAAATAATAAAAAATATAAAAAGGTAATTTACTAGTAAACGATAAAAAAAACTTGTTATTATTTATATTAATAGCTAAATAATTAATTAAGAATGTAGTTATTAAAATAAAAATAATTATTAATTTTACGGATATATTTAACGCCAATTTTAACCCCTTATTAAAATTTAATTCTTTTAACAATATAAATTCCAACGATTTAAACTTCCTTTAAAAGTCCGGTAAAAATTAATAAAAAAACAGGTTTAATAATAAGTTTAAAAAAAATAAAAATAAAAATAATAAGTTTTAAAATAAGTATAATAACAAAGAAAAAGATAAAATTAACAGTAAATATAATAAAAATAAAAATAAAACAAATAATTAAGATAATAATCGAGATAATAATTAAAATGGTAAATATAATTATAATAATCACTATAATAATTAATAATATTATTAAAAAAATAACAGCTTTTTTTAATACCGCTGGCGTTAATAAATTAAAATAAATAAAAAAAAAGATATCTTTATTACTAATAAAAAACTATATAATTAAAATTAAAAAGATTATAAAACCTAAAAAGTTATATTATAAGCTGAAAGGTATATAATAATAAATAATTACAAGTAAATAAACTTTAATATTAAATTTAATTATAATTACTTTACAAATTAATATAATATAAATATAAAAAAAAAAACCTATTTTAAATGTAATAAAATTTTTAACATTAGATTAAATTATTTTAAACATATATATACTAATAATTATATACCTTTTAAGTTTTTTAATATTAACTTAAAAAGTTAATAAATAAGTAGTTTCTTATTAATTAATAAACTTTTATTAAATTATAAATCGCTTATAATAAAAAACATAATTAACAAGTATTTTAATAAACTAATAAATAATTTATAAAATAAAAAATTAATAAATTTAATTATAACGTTTAATATATTAAATATCTAAGTTATTAAAATGTAATTAAAACTATTTTAATATATAAATAAAATAAAACGTTATTATTTCCTTAAAATAAATATTTATAATAGTTTTAAATTGTTAATTATATATATTAATAATAAAGTGTTATATTAAATGGTTAATTAAAAATAACTAGATATTTTTATTAAAAAATACAAGTTAATTAAAATCGATACTTTTATAATTATTAAAAATATTTTAAGTATAATTAAAATGTTAAAAAAGGTTAAATTTTATATAAAAATAATTACTAAGTTTTAAAAATATATATAATAAGTAATTTAAATAATAGTTAAAATATAAATATATTTTAACTTATTTAGTTTTAACTTATTATTTAATAGTAATTTTTATAATAAATATAATATAGTTATTAACTATTTTAAAAGTTAAATTACATTAAAATTATACCTTAAAATAATTATTTTAATAAGATATTAATAAAAGCGATAAATAAGATAAAAAGTTTTATATATAAAAAGAATTATTATTTTTATATAAATTATAATTTTATTACTAGTTAAATATATAAACTTATTTAAAAATTAAAACTTTTACTTTATATTATAATATTTTAAAATAATATATAATATTGTTAATATATTTTTAATTAAAGTAATAACTTTTTTTAAATAATATTAATAAACTAATAATTATTAATAAAAGAAAAAAGATTAGTATTATTAATAAAATAATTAATAATAATTTTATTAAAATAACCTAGGAAAAAGTAAATATAATCTAAGTAGTATTATTAGTTAATAATAATATTTATAATATTAGTTTTTTTTTAACGCCGAATTTAAAGTATTATATAAACTTAAATAAGTATTTAATTTAAAGGATATTATTTTAAATAATATTTAAAAGATGTTAAAATTTATAAAAAAAAATAAAATAAGAATAATTTTTTTGTTTTTTAAAGCTAAAAAACCTAAAAATGTTTTAAGTATTATTATAAAAAATGAAGTATATTACTATAATATTAGTAAATTTTTTTTAAATAAACTTATAGTATTAACTAAGAAATAAAATATATAAAAAAATAAAAAAATTATTAAGTTATTAAATAATAAAAAGATAATAATTAACTTAATAAACAATTAATAAAAAAAATATAAACCCGGATATATATATTTATTAAAAGTTAAAAATAAAGAATTTTTTAATTAAACTTTTAATAAAATATATAATAAAAGGAAATTAAAATAAATGTGAAAATTAACTTTATTTACTTACCTATATTTTATAATTTAAAAGATAATTAATAAGAAATATAAGGGCCGCGTTATTATTAATTTTAAAGCGTTAAATAAAAATGTTTTAGTAAATATATATTTATTATTATAGTAAAAAAATATAGTTTAATATATTAAAGAAAAAAGAATTATATTAATTATTAATAAATCTATATTTTTTTACTAATTTTTTATAATATATTAATATTATAATTAAATGGTTATAATATTTTTTTAAGGTTTAAAGGTTTTAAATATTATTTTTATAGAATTTTAAAATTCTTTAATATTTATTTAAAGATTTATAAATTAGCGTTTAATACTATATAATAATTTTACTAAAAGTTATATAAACGATATTATTATTTATAATAATAATAAAAAAAATCATTTTTATCACTTAGAAATGATTTTTTACATGGCCCATAAAATTAATTTAGCTTTAATATCTAAGAAATTTTTCCTTAGTTATATATTAATACGTTTATTAAACTTTATAATTAATAATATAAATATTATTATTATATTAAACCGTGTAAAAACATTATAAAAAATTAAAATATTAATTACTTTAACAGATTTTAAATAATATATTAAATTAACTATATTTCTTTAAAAATATATTCCTTAATATAACTAAAAAATTAAACCGTTTTAAACTTATAAAACTATATTATTAGTTATAAAAAAAAAAGATAAAACGTTACCCTTAGTTTTATTAGTAAAATAAAAATATATAATAAAAATAATTTTTACTTTTATTAAATTAAAATTTAAATTATTTTAAATTTTTTAATTTTAATTAACTAAGATAAATTATTTAGTTTATTAGAACTTTAATAATATAATTTTCTTAAAAATTAATATATTAAAAAAGTAAAGATTTAATATATTTATCTTTTATTTTAAAAAAAAATAAAATAACCGAAACATTTTTTTTAATAATATTAAACCAGTTATATACTTATTAAAAATATTAATAAAAATAAAATAAAAATACTTCACTATAAAATTAAAAATAACTTACCTTATATAAACTTATTATTAAAATTAAATATAATTATAATTTTATACTAAACCTATAATTATTTTAATAAACTATAAAATAATAAAAAAAATTATTAATTAAATATTACTAAAAACATTTAATATTAATAAAATAAATATTAAATTAATAATTATTTTAATTTTCTTATTATAATTTTAATTAAATGTTTAATATATTTTTAACTAATTAAATTTAATTTTAAATACCTTATTTAAATTATTAACTAAGGATACATTAAAAAATATTATAAAATGTTAAAATAAAACTAAAAATAAACTTATTAATATTATTAATAAATTTAATTATTACTTTATAAAACTAACTATTAACTTTAAATTTAAATAATATATTATTAATAAATATAACTAAAATTAAAAGCTTAATTAATTAAAAGATTTATTTATTATAATTAAAATTAAAAATAAAGATATTATAAAATAATATTAACACGAGTTTTTAAACAATAAATTACTTTTTTATATTAGTGATACTAATTATAAATAATTAATAATTTTATCCAGTTATATTAAAGAATTACTTAAAATAACATATAATTATAAATATTATTTTAGTTTTAAATAAATAATTAAAAATCTTTAAGGAATCTTAATTTAAAATTTTATATATAAAATTTACTAATATATTAATTAATACTTTAAATGTTATAAAAATAAGATAAACTGGTTTAAATTTTTAAAAGAATTAAAACTTATTAACTTTTTATTAATATTATTTTATATAATAACCTAAGATTTTATTATTAGATTATTAAAAGTTTTTTTAAAAGGAAGTTTTTAAGTTACAAATAAATACTTTTATTTTAATATACTAATAGTTATTATTTATAAATTTAATAAAAAATATATTATTATATTAAATAATATAAAATATATAGTAAAAAATTAAATATTATTAGTTTTATAAACCTTATAATTATATAATTAAAATATTTTTATAAAAGTAATTTTAAATTATAACTTAAAATTTATATCATTGTTTTAATAAATAATTTTTTTATAACTTAATATTTTACTAATAATTTTAATAACTTAGTATTTTTAAATAAATAGTTAATTTAAAAAAAAGAATTAAAATATTAAAATTACTATTTAATATTATTATTTTATTATATTAAATATATTATAAGTAAATATTATTTTAATTTTATAATATAACTATAATAACTTAAAATTATTAACACTTAACTAATTTTTAAATAAAATTATTTATAGCTTTAAATTTTATAATATAATTTTTATAATTAAGATCTTTAAAAATTTAATTAATTTTAATATATTAAGAAACTTATATTAAAAAAAAACTAAGGCTATTATTAATTTTATAATTACTAATATTAAAGTTTAATATAATATAATTTATAAGTTAATAAGATTTAATATTAGAAATTTAATATATTTTTAATTATATAAAAGGTATAATTTATTTAAAAAACCATTTAAAAAATGGTTTATTTAATAAGTAAAACCGTTTTTAATTATTTAATATGTTAAAGAACTTATTTATAAGGTTAACTTATTTTTTTATTAGTAAATACATAAAGTTATTTTAATAATATATTTTTATTTTATATTAAAAGATAATAATTTATTTACATATAAAATATTATAACTAGAGAGGATTATAATTTAAAGTAATAATAATAAATAATAATTTTATAAGATTAAATATTTAATTTAACACCGTGTTAATAAAGCTAAAGGAAAACTAATCCTTAAATATTTTATTAAATAAAAAAAATATTCCGTTATTTATAATTAATAGTACCTTTATAAATTATTAATATAAAATGTGGTAAAAATCGTAACTAAATTTAATAAAAAGATGTTTTTTAATATTAATAAATTTAAGATAATTTAAGTGAAGCGTAAAGTATTAAATATATTTAATTTTTTATTTTAAAATTAGTTTAAACTATTTTTTATTTTTTAATTAATATTAAATTAATAATAATAAACTTCTATAAAATAATTATATATTTTTATAATATATTAACTTATTTTAATAGTAAAGTTTTTTAATTTATTAGAAAAATTAAATTAAAAAATTGTTAATATAGTTTTTAAAATTAATATTAAAGTTATTATTTTATAAAAATGTTTAATAAATAATTAAATTTTTTAATTTTTTATTTATTAATATTTTTATATTTAAAATAATTAACTTATAAGTAATATAGTTATTAAATACACGTTTTTTTTAATAAGTATATGATTTTTTTTATAATAAAAATATTTATAACCTTATTAATATAAACTTATTTTATATATATTTATTACTTTTTTTTTATATTATTAATTTCCTTCCTTTAAAAATTTTTTTTTTCCTTATTTCTTTTTTTAAATCTACTTTTATTTTATACGTTTTATTTCTTTTTATATATTTATATACTTAATTATAATTTAATTTTATTAAATAATGTTTTATTTATATAATTGCCTTTTAGTGGCAACTTTATTTAAAAGGTAACTTATATTATTATTAAAAAATAATAATAGAATTTTTCTATTATTTTTTTTTATTATTTTTTTTAATAACATTTAGTTTATTATTTTATATTTTAAGTTTATATAAGTTTATTTATATATATCACGATGTTAAATATTATATAAATGGCTTTTTTAACTATTAAATAATAATGTTTATTTATAGTTTCTAGTTTTAAACATTAATATTAATTATATAAAAAGTTAATAAAAATAATAACATTATAATAGTTTTTTTTTAAAAAATTTTTAATTAAAAGATTCTTAATTAACAAATCCTTAATTAAAAGAACTCTAGGATAAATAATTTATAAAAATAAAATAAATTATATTTATTAATTTATAATACCTAGTAACGTTATTAAATAAATATTTTAATTATAACGATTTACTTAAAAAAAAAATAAATTTTAATGAAAAAGTATTAAAATTTAAACTTAAATATATATATAATTATATAACTATAAAGGAATATTTTATAAATATATTTTAAATAATATTTATATATAATATATTAAATATATAAAAATTTATTTAATTTAATTAAAATAAATATTAATTAAATCTAACTAAAAAAAAGTATAATAAACTTAAAATATATTAACTCACTATAAAAAAAATTAAGTTAGTACTCGCGTATCTTAAAATTAACTTTAAGATAAAAAAAGCTATAAAAAAAAAAAAAATAATTATATTTATATTTATAACTAATTAACTCTAACCGGTTATAATAAACCATTAAAATTTTTTTAAATTATATTTTAATAAAGTTTTTAGCGATTTAACAAGGTTTAAATATTTTTAATAACTTATATTAAATTATTTTTTATATTAATAGATTAATATTAATAAAACAATTAAATACCTAAATTAAATAAATCTAAATTTAATATTATTTAACTAAATTATATATAAGGTATTAAAAACCCAAATCAATTTAATTATTTAAAAAAAAATTATAATAAAGTAAGAAAATAATAAGATACTTAAAATTATTTTTTTAAATTAGTTAAAACTTAAAATATTAAAAGTATATAATAATATAATATTAAAACTTAGAATAATACCATATAAAATTAAGGTTAAACTTAAAGAAATAAAATTAATATAATTACTTTAATTTAATAATAAAAGGATAATTTTTAAGTTTTAAAGGATATATTTTATTAAGTATTTATATAATCTAATGAATAAGGATAGTGAATTTTATATTAATTTAAATATTAATATAATTATTTTAAAATTTTAAAAATTATTTAAAACCCTAAAAAATAAAATAAAAACTAAACTAAAAATATTATAAATACCCTTTAAACCGTAATTTAATTATAATAAAAAGGTTATTATAAAAAAGAAACTGGTAGTTATTTTTTTAAATAATAATTTTAAAGTAAAGGTTACGGTAGATTTTAATATAAAAATTAAGGTAAATTATAAAAATAAAAAGGTATTAATTTTTATATTAAGTATTTAAAATAAAAAGATATTAATTCTTATATTAAACATTTAAAAAAAATTTAATTAATAATAAATAGCCACTATAAACTTTTAATCTAACAATTTAAAAAATAAAAATAATAAAAACATAATAAATAATAATTTAAATTTTATTAAATCCTTTAAATTAAATATAAAAAATAAACCTATAAAATTAATAAAAGATTTTTTAACTGTAAATATAATAGTTAAAGTTAAAAAAAAAAAAGATTTAACGGTATTAATTAAAAGTATTAATTATAAATTAATCCTTAATATTTTAAAGATAAAAAAACTATAAAAAAGTGTTAATTAATTAAGATTTAATTTTAAAAAAATTAAACAATTAAAATTAAAAATTAACCTATAAAACTCCAAGCTTAAGCTTTTAATAAATATAATAATAAGTTTTCTTTAAAATATTAATAATATTATAATTTTTTAAATAACATCATAATTATAATTAAATAATTTAATCATTTAAATAAATATATTAATTAATATAATTAATAACTTAAAAATAAAATTTAACTTAAGATTTTAATATTTTAATGTAATTAATATTAACAATATAAATAATTTATTATTTATTATTTTAATTTTTACACTATTAAATAAAATTAATAAAATGAAATTAATAATTAAAAAATTTCTTTAATATTAAATACCAGTATTTAATAGTTTATAATAAAATAAAAAACCATATAATAAAAGTATTTAGTTAAAAATACTTGCTAAAAAAATTCATTAAAACTAAAAATTATCCTTAAATAAAAGCCTTTTTTAATGATTTATAAAATAAGAAGAAAGTTTTAAACATTAAAATTAAATTTATAATAAATTAATAATTTATATTAAATTATTAATAAATTTATAATAAATTAATAATTTACATTAAATTATTAATAAATTTATAATAAATTAATAACTTATATTAAACTATTAACTTATAATAAATTAATAATTTACAATAAATAAAAAATACTATAATAAATTAAGAAACTTTAGTTTTAATATAAAATATTAATAAATTACTAACAAGGATATTAGTTTTTTTTTAATAAAAAAGGAATTATAAAACTCCATATAAAAATACATTAATTTTATATATAACTTAAACTTTTAAGGCTTATTTATATAATATTATATATATTTCACATAAATATTAAACCTATTTATTAAGTATTATAACTAGCTATAGATTCTTACTTTAAAATTTTACAAGTTTCACACACTTTTTAATTCCTTATAAAATTAAATAAAAAAAACAATTATAAAATAATATATATATTTTAATATTTATATTATAATATTTAATTAATAACTAAAAAATATATAATATTAAATAAAATTTATTTTTTTATTTAAAATTTAACTTTAAATAAATAACAATATAATTTTTATTTTAAACGTAATAAAAATCTTAGTAAAAAAACATATAATTAAAAAAAGAAATATAAATAACGTTTAATAAATTTTTTATAAAATATATATATATTTAATTAATTAATAATTAAAGATTTATAATTTTAAATATAATATAACCGTTTTTTAATTTTATTAATTATAATATAAAAATGTAATAATTATAATTAAAATTAAATTTAAAATTAATATAATTAAATAAGTTATTAATATATATATTTTTTTATTATTTAAATATATTTTTATAAAAAAAAAACTAGTGTTTTTAAAAAGGAATTATTAAATATAATATATTAATTATAATAAAAATAATTAATATAAATATATATATATAATATTTAAAACTAATTATAATATTTAAATATATAACTTATATTTATATAGTTTTTATAAGGGATATAAAAATAATAAATCTTAGTATTAATTAAATTATTTTAAAGTATTAGTAAGTAAAAAATAGTTTAATTAATAAATAAAAAAAAATATAATTCTTATATATTTTTAATATTATTTTAAATATTTCTAGTAATAATTATATAAATTTTATAAAATAATAAATAATAAAACTTATTATTATTAATAATATATAAAATAATTAATATATATAATAAATTATACTTAAAATAAAAAATATAAATAACTTTTTAGATTTAATTAAATATATTATTATTATTATTAAAAAATATAATAGTTATAAATTTTTTTTTTAAATTTATTTTATATTTTATATTAATAGAAAATATATTAATAAAAAGTAAATATTAAAATAAAAAATAAAAAATTAAAATAATATTAAAAAATACTTACTTATATATTATATAACTTATTTATATATATAAATAAATAATAAATTATTAATATTTTAAGTTTTAAAATAACTTATTACTTAAATACTTAAATAATTTATATAAATAAATTCTTATAATTTTATTTATATTATAATAAATATAATTTTTTATTATTTATATATATTTAAGTTTATATATATTATATTTATATATTTAAAAATAAATAATATTAATAAATTATATTATTTAATTTATAAGTTACTACCATATAATTTATATATATAATTATAATATAAACTTAATATATATTATTTAAAATACTTAAAAATAAAACTATTATTTAGTTTTAATTTTTTAGATTATTTTAATATAATTTTTAATGTTAATTATAAAATAGTTTATATTATTTATATTATTATTATTAGTAATTATTAGTATTTAACGGTAAAAAAAAACATTAATATATTATAAACATATAAAAACAAATATAATTTCTATATTTTAAAAACCTTTAAAAGTAAATTATTTATTATATTTAATTATAAGATTTTATTATTTAATGATTATTAATAAATTTAATTAATAAATAATATTAAATATTTTTTTATTATAATATTATAATAATTATTTAAGTTTATTAATAAAATAATATTAATAAATAATTATATTTTTTACTTAAATTTTAACTAATAAATAATATTTATTATTTTATTTTTACTATAAAAAAAATAATAAGTTTAAAATATAAATATAATAAATTAATTATAAGTAAACTAACTTTAAATAAGTTAATTTTAAATAAGTTAATTTTAAATAAATTAATTTTAAATAAATTAATTTTAAATAATAAAAAAGTATTTTTATAAGTTTTAATTATTAAGATTATAATAGATTTAAAAGAATTAATAAATAATTATAACTTTTTAATTAAGATTTATTATTTTATAAAAATGTTAATTAAGATTAAAATAGTTTATATTATATTAAAAATATATTTAATTTAGTTTAATAACTATTATATATAAAATTTTATAATTTTATTTTTAAATATAAATAACCTTTTTAATAATAATAAAAATTAAATAATAATTTAAAATAATATTTATTATTTATTTAATTATAATTATATAGTTATAATATTAAAAAAAAATAAAAATAAAAATAATAAATTAAATAAATTATATATATTATAAATTTATATATTAAATTTATTAGGATTTTTTATTAATAAAAATTTATTATATTTAAACTTTTATTATAATATTAAATATTATTTTATTTTAAAAACACCTTTTTAATATATATTTATATATTTTATTTAAAGTTTAATATATAATAAAATAGCTTTATTACTTAAAAATAAAAAAGCAACGAAAAATTAAAAGTTTAATTTATTATTAATAAAACTTTAAAAAAATAAATATTATAAATAAAAGTTATTAAAAATCTTAATTAAAATATATAAATTATAAATAAAAATGTTAAAAACAAATAATTAAAAAAAAAAGAAAAAATAAGGTAAAAATTAACAGTTAAAAAACCTAAAGTTAAAAAGCTTAAAATTAGAAAATTAATAATTAAAAAATAATTATAAATATTATTTTTTAGTTTTAAAAAAAGGTTTTTTAAATTTAAATTTAAAATTTAATAATAATAATTTTAATGTTTATTACTAATACTATAAAAAGGCTTTTATTATATAAAAATAAAATAAATTAAAACTAATAATTAATAATAATAATTATAAAAAAAAGTTTAAAATTAATAAAAAACTAAAAATAAAATATATAAAATTAATATTAATTTTAATTTATATTAAAATTAAATAACCTAAGTTTATATTTAATAATATTATATTTAAATTAAATATTAACTTAATTTTATTATTTAATAGTTTTATTAATAATAATAATAATATTTAAATTAATAATAAATAAAATTTTAATAAATATAAATATAATAATATTTTAATAATTAAGGAAAATAATAATTATTAATTAAAAAATTTCTAAAAAAAAAAATAATAAAGTTTAAATAAAAATTTAGAAAAAATAAGTATAAGTATAAGTATAAAATATAAAATATAAATAAAATAATTAATATAAATATATTAATTAAAAAAAAATAATATAAATTAATAAAAAGTTTTAATAAAAAATAATAAATTTAATAATTAAATATTAGTTTTATAATTTTTATTTTATATTTTTATAAATAAATTCTAATTGATTTAAATTACGTGAAGTTGATATGGTGTGATAGTGAAATGCTTATATAATCTAAAAAAAAAACCCATAGCTTCCCTCCTGGCCGTGCTTGCACGGCCGGGTTGCGCAGCTAGTCTAATGATTATTTTGCAGACCTAGAAAAGACACAAAGTGATGTTATCCAAGGCAGCCGAGTTAATAAGATATAGGAGAGGAGTATAATAAAAGGATAGGGCAAAGGGATTGGTAATTGGTAAAAGACGGAAGGTAAAAATTCAGTGGTAAAGGAGGAAGGGGAACCCCGATTTGCCTAACAGAGCTGGAATCCACCCCGCTGCACTTATGCCATTAACCCCATCCTAGGGTACCTACGAGCCCTACGAGCCCTATTCCAGGGCTATTGATTTGCGTGTAACACGGTCGGGGTTTTCTGGAACATCACCCATCATCATCACCAGGATGACAGTGTCTCGTTTCTCCGAGCATTTGGTTACAACCGTATCGTACCTTTTTTTCATCGGGATCCATATCGCCAACTTTACATACCCCTGGGCCCCGGCCAGTCGGGAGTGAACTCCGTCGTTAATGCTGGCACTTGGATATCCGTTCTGTTTCATTGACGGTGAGACTGCAAAGACTACACCCTCCCCCGTCACTACCCATGGCCCCAATACCCCTCAATTTACATCCTACATGGCGACCACGTTTTCTTGCTTGCAGACACTCCCGAGGTGAGCCTCGTCCGTGACATTACCTGCTTGCTGACCGCATAGATCCCGTCGCATCAAACCCCGACGGAATATGGGTACCACTCAGCTTAAATTTGAAGCCGGTTCATGATATGGTCTCCCTGCACAGCCTTACGGGATAGCCAGTGCCGGCTCTCGCATACTGAATAAACCTAGCTCTAGTCTACATTTGATATTGACAGTAAAGATCGCCTGTTAGGCACCTGTCTACCCAGTAGTTGGTCGCTTCACGCTGAAGGATGTCCTGAAGGATGTCCACGTGTTGAGGCTTTCCAATACCGACCCAAGTATACTACAATAATGGATTGAAGCTACCTACATATAGGCTAGGTATGGTTCGATGGCATGCATCCTAATAAGGGGCAGGATTATATAATGCATCATTTGGTTAGTCATATAATTAATGGAGGTTACTCAGAACCACCTTTATCAAGAAACCCATGAACACGGCAGAGTAACAAGTTAAAATAGCCTAGTACATACCTAGGTACTTGACCGAAAGAGGGTTTGTCCTCATTATCAGGATTCGAGAGAAGGCAACTTCCGAGCTAGTTAGCTTCGATCCGCCTAGAAGAAATCTATTTTCTTCTCTCTCCCATTCTCTGCTTTCTCTGCAGGAAGGCCAATGATCCGCGCTCATCATCCATGGAAATCTGGGGTGTCGCCGAGCAGGCGAGGTACATGTCACTTCTACCTGATCTATCGACGATTTGTCAAAAATCTTGGCGTTATTGCTCAGCAATCGTCTTTGATATCTAACTAGAGATTTGCCGAAGAGGAGAATCGCAGCAGTAGTAAGATTATCTCGTGCTCGGGAGGAATTTTTCTATTATCGAGCCGAGAGTGGCATATGGTCTTTTGTTGCCCTCGGAGGGTCGGCATAAGGTTTTAGGGCGAGGGATAGGGGAACTCCTCCGGCTGCCTGCCGGGACACAAGGAGTATGAAAAAAGGTGAAAGGTGCCGTCATCCATTTCAGGGTCAAGTCGACCCATACTACATAAGCCATTCTGGCCCGCTATTAGGAGGATGCTATGTGAGTAACATTATCTATGTATAGTTTATTAGTTGACCGCCTGCTGAGTTTCACGAGTTGAAAACTGGGTAGTCTAAGGGGTTATCTAACGGGCTTAGAAGTAGTATACGAAATTTTTTATGTAAGCGAGTTCGACAGCAGTCCCGCCAATAGTACAATGGTAGCTGCTAAATCAGGTATACTCACCTTGGCGCTAAGCTCCTATTCGCCCACTCTACACCTCCCTCTGAATCCTTCATCCTCCCAGTAGCCCTAAGGGGCACATCCTACCAGTTCTCAATGTTAATAAGCTTTCCTCCACTAGCATACCGATGGACGTGGGATAAATAAGGGGATCCATGGTGTTTTTAATATACCTCGATGCTACCTTGGATTGGTTTAGGTCGGAAGCTTGATGGACGATTATACACACGTGTATCATCTAACGTCAATGACCAGGCATGGGGGGCCCCTTGACCGTCGCATTGATAGGATCGCCCTTTCGCGAATCAAGATAGTCACTCTCCCCTGACTGTGTGACTAATATAAAGACCAGCCTTATTACAGAGACGCCTATCCGAATGAGTTGTAGGTGATGCGACGTAATGAAGCAGGAGGCGGCTTTGTTGTGACTACAGCTTTGGCTCCGCTGTCTATCCCGACAGCAATACGCAAGACTATTTCTTTACAACGTTGAGAGTCTAGTTGTGCGGCACCGACACTAGCCCACTAGTTACATGTTCCTTTTTTTCGTATAATACACGTAACGACGTGAGGGTCATGACAAAGAGAGCTCTACTCTAGCCAAGCAAGACTCTACTTAATCACCATGACGGTCTCGCTCCCACAGGAGGAACTCTCTCGCCAGTCCACAACGGCAATGACTACGACGTCCCCGCAGAAGCATAACGGCCCAGCGAAGGACATCGACTGGGCTAACCACCGCGATACCATCACGTCCTTATATATTGACCAGAACAAGAGCTTGAAGGAAGTCATGCGCATCATGCGAGAGGAGCACGAGTTTTTCGCAACGTAAGCTCCCAAACCGAAATCATCCGTCTCTTAAGAACCTGACCTACCTACCTACCTACCTACTTGCCATGCCACGCCATACCCAGCCCCCCAGCCCCCCGAGTTTCCGAGAGAGCCTCCGTTCTTCTAACACGCGCACGAACGCTGGGGATTACAGGGAGAAGATGTACAAGATCCGCTTCAGCAAGTGGGGCCTGCACAAGAAGCTGCGCGCGCACCAGGTCGCCGAGCTGCTCGTCCAGCGCGGCAGGCGCGCCGCCGCCGGCAAGACCTCCGTGTCCTTCGTCCACGGCCGCCGCGTCGACCCGGACCGGCTGAGCACGTACCTGCGCCGCGTCGCCCCCGCCCGCCGCAAGGAGCTCGAGGCCATCCTCCTCGCCGGCGAGGGAGTCGAGGTGCCCGGCGCGCAGAAGCGCGGCGGCAGTTTTGAGGACGTCATAACGTGCCGGACCCCGTCGCCAGAGCCCGCCGCACCGGTACCAGTACCGGTACTACCGAGGCGCCTGGACGCGCCCGACGCCCTGCGGCTCCCAGAGGAGTGCATGCAGATCGTGCACGGCTACGTCGGGGGCGCCTTCGACGCGTCCCTGTGGCGGACCGGACCCGGCGGGGAGCTCGTGCTCCCGCGGCGGCCGGGAAAGAGCTGGCTGGACCCGATGTCGTCCGCGCGGCAGCTCTTCGTGACCGGGTTCGCGGGCCGGGGCTTCCGGCTCGTCGGCGCCGCGTTCGACGGGTACGGGGCGGCGCTGAGGCGGCAAGGCGAGGACCCGTCGCTGCTCGCCGAGACGTGCCTCGCGCTGGGCGCGCTGCTGCAGTGCGGCCCCGGGCTCGCGGGTTCCCTGCTGCGCTACGCGTCCGGCCTGTCGCGCGTCGTCCTCGGCCCGCGGCACCCGCTGCACCTCCTGTTCGCGCGGCTGGGAGGCGCGGACGAGGCTGATGTTGGCAGGTTCGTGGGGCTCGTCATGCAGGCGTACCTCCGGGCGCTGCAGCTCAACAGCTGGCTTAGGCCTACGTACCTCGCGTCGTTTTACCGGGGCATGCTCAACAGCGATTTCATCGAGGTCGAGATGGCGCAGCGCTGCATGCAGGGCCTGCTGGACGACCTCGAGGCTATGTCGTTGTCGTCGTCGTCGTCGTCGTCGTCGTCGTCGTCGTCGTCGCCGCCGGAGTCCTCGGAATCCGCGGAAGCCGGAGCTAGCGGGAACGATGGTGGTTGTAGTAGTAGTAGTGGTAGTGGTAGCAGCAGCAGGGACGACGCGCTCCGAAAGGACGTGGAGATGATGCGGTACCACGTGTCGTGGCTGCTGAACCTGCACAACAAGCCGACGGAAGCGGCGGCGGCAGCGCAGACGCTAGTAGAGACCCGCGGCAAGGACCCGCGGCTGGCGCGCTTCTCCTGCTACAACATGCTGCGGACGCTGCGGACGAGCCACGCGGTGGGGACGGAAGAGGCCATCGACATGCTGTACCGCAGCCTCGACATCTGCGAGGAGGAGTTCGGCCGCGCCGACAACGCCACCCTCACGCTGCTCGCCACGCTGCAGGGCTACCTGCGCCGCGCTGGGTATGTGGACGAGGCCGACGGCGTCCGGAAGGACTTCGAGACCCGCTGGGACGAGGTCGTCGACGGCATGGCCAAGCTGGACAGCTGACCTGCGGCCCTGATGAATACCTACTACATGGTGGAATAAGGGGAGGGAATCAAGACACGACATATGGCAAGGGCTATGGAATGCATTGGATCCCGAGAGCTCGAGCGCTGGATAACTGACCAGCTCAGGATGCATAAAGCACATGTGTAACTCCTCTTAGTAGACTGCATCTTTACCGTCAAGCAATACAAGGATGCAGGTAGGGTATTCATTAGGGTGGTTATAAAGTACAAAAAAAGGTACAAAAATACCAAAAATTACATACATTCTCCCGACGCCTCAAAATGCACTCTCGCTAGAGATAATGAAAGCCGTATACTATCCGTCTTTAAAGCTCGTCACGTTTAGGTTGACGTGGTGCCGATTTTGTCGCGTCCGGCCGTCTCCGCCGCAGCATATCGAGCAACGGGCGGCTCCAAATCGCGTCTCGAGGGTCCCGGCTAATGGCTTCCAAGTGGTACTCCCAGCACCCCCTGTCGTCGTCCGCCGCCGCTCCCGACTTCTCGCAGACACTAGCATCGCTCACGACGCTACTGCTCTCGGCGGTGGTGGCAGGCCAGACGCCGAGCACGGCGCCGACCTCCTCGTCGAGGAAGACGTCGGACACGATGCGGGCGACCTTAGCCCTCCGGCCGTCCCAGACCTCTCCACTCCGAAGCAGAATCCGAAGGAAGCTCCGCATGCCATCGTTCGCCAGAAACTCGGCCTGGATCTTGGGGCTCTTGAGCAGCCCGTCCCAGACCGCGAGGCTCAGCCGCGCGAAGTACGCCTCGGCCGCCTCTTCGGCGGTGCCCGGCCCCGCCGTGGGCTCCAGCCGCGCGTACAGCTCGGTTCCCAACGAGCCAGCGTCTCGGGGGTTCTTGCACTGCTTCGAGACTACGGCGTCCCACGAATCTTCGACGGCGCGGAGCGCGGGCTTGTTGTTCCGGATCAACGATGCCAGGATCGAAGAGGCCAAGAAGTCGGGACGCTCTGTGAGCGGCCGTTCCTCCACCGCGGCCGACGCGTCGCGCTTGGTGAGGAGGCAGAATAGGGCTTGCAAGGCTTCCGTGTCCTCGGCGATCTGCAGCCCGTAGTACATATCGTGGGATATATCCTCCAAATCCTGCAAAGCTCTATCGAGCTCGTCGGATGGGCCGAAGTCCAGGTCCTTCTTGACGGTCTCGAGGGCTTGGACGAAGCCCTCGTTCTTCTCCCTCGGTGCCTTAACTACTCCTACGGGCTCGTAGGCCGGTGCACCAGAGCGGATCGGAGGCTGGTCATCTTGGGGCGTCTCGGGGTCTACAACGACTACGGACCGATCCACCGGCAGACCCTCGAGGGCCGAATTCCCCTCTTTGGGGTTGTTGAGCTTGGCCTGTTTCTGCCCGGTTTGGATATCCAGCCGCACGTGTAAGCCCGGTGGAAGATCCTGGTCATCACGGACAATTTGGAATTCCTCGGTGGCGGAGAATAGTTTCGGGTAGCACTCGGCTGGGTTATCAGTGTGGCATATGAGTTCGGTTTCGGCTGACGGGGATTTAGATGGAGAGGCAGACGACACGGATGCAGATGCGATCGTAAGTGAAGAGAAAATGACAGAAATAAGAGCAAATAAAACTGCAATCTTATTCAGATTGCGCATATATGAAGACCCCATTTTGCAAGGTGAAAACATGAAATGTATAGTTCAATCACTTTGTGTAGAGCTCAGTAGTTAGTTACCGGAGTCTCTTTTGTAAGTGAATGTTGTAAGTGAATGTTGTAAGTGAATGATGTGGCAAGAGTCTTATTTAGGACAGTTTGCAACAGCTAAAACTGAACTGGACACGAAGACAAGCCAGCCGATAGAACTACGCAGAATATATAAGAAAACAAAACATTTTAAATTCAATAAAAACTATCAATCTCAAACCCTTCCTTAATCAGAAATGGTAAGTCGTAAATCATAATGAGAAATTGATAGAGCCGACGAGATGTAATGGGTAAATTCGTAGAAATTCTCAAGTCTCAAGTGAAGGAAGGTAAAGACAGTGTGCAATACAGTCCAGTAGCAGCTGTCTGCACGTTAAAGCTTACCCTTTAAACGAATGTGATTGGCTTAAGAAAGCCCCACCATATGCCTCAATTCCGACATCTTTCAAAGCAAGCATCGAATTGAGCTCATAGGTTAGGTACATAACCCTCATACGTAGCTCGACTACATCCCATCCCGAAGCCCAATTGGCGTTCCTACGTCTACACACATATACCAAAATGCAGGCCCTCCGAACAAGAGCGGCTTGCGTAGCCCGGCGAACGCGCCCCACGACCCTGCGATCCTCGCGCTCCTACGCCTCCGAGAGCCACGGCCACGACCATCACCACGCACCCGAAGTCGCCGAGGGATTAGGCGTACGTTTTCCTCGCGGCACAATCAATCCTGTAATGGAACTAGAGAACTAATCAAGGAGAGACAGACCGCGTTCTACGTCTTCGCCGCCCTCGTCCCGGCCTCCTACATCGGGTACTCGATCTCGCGGCCGGGCCCCGACGGCGAACCCTCGGCCGTGTCCAAGTGGCTCAAGAACTTCGACTACTTCAACGACTGGGAGACGCGCAACACCCTGCGCACCAACATCTTCGAGCAGGCCGCCCACGACAAGCACCTGCTCCTGTACTCGGGCAAGAGCACCCACGTCGAGCTCAAGACCCCCGAGTACGTTTTTTTTTTTTTTTTTTATAATCCCGCTTCCTTTTTTCATTCCCCTTCTCCTCCCCCTTTTTTCTGTCTGGCGAAGTATCTGGTGGAAGTAGTAACGGCAATTGGTCGTGAGGTGAAGGAGAAGGGGATATAACACTTAGACGAAAGATATACATGACTAACCAAACCCCCTTCTTTCCCACGCAAACAGGCTGTTCAACTCGGGCTCCCCCTGGAGCGTGCCGGCCGGCCACCTGCCCAACCTCGACCACGTCAGGGAGCACTACCAGAAGCAGGCCGCCGTCGAGGAGGAGCGGAAGCTGCAGAAGCTAGCCGAGAAGAGCAAGGAGCAGGAATCGTCGTCGTGAGAGTTATTAAAAATAAAAATAAAACAAAAAGGAGACAAGAACCGGAATTGGAACTGGAACTGTACCATCAAAGACGAGAAATACATATCCCTTGCTAACCGACGACGAACGTACATATATCATAGACTCTATGCCCGCGAGCATATGGCTACTAAGAGAGACATAGCCCGGGTTTACTTTGTTTAACTTACCCATCTCTATCCCTAGAATCTGCAAAGTGAAGAATCTAAAGTAGTCACAAAATCGAACTCGACCTAGTTGTCCACCCTCACTCTCGTAATTCTGTGAAGCAAACCCCTTTATATAATAACTCCCATAAGATGTAATTGAATCGCTACATAGTGTGAGAATCAGGTCGATATGGGGTAGTTACATTCCCAACAGCGACTCGATGCTTGACACAACAAATAAAGTTGAAGCGTTTACAAAACATATAGAACCTTGATGTTTTATTTCTCTACCGTGATGTTCGGTCAGCTTGGATGGCAAATGTCATAGATAATAAGAATAGGTATATCATCGACAGCGTGCTTCAAAGATGTATGGTTAAGGGCAGGGTTGCATTCTCATTGATAGACAGGCGGATGATCTCCATTAAGTTTATTCGTAGGTAGTCAATGGATGGGAGTGTCGGATTGATATGACAAGACGGTACAGACAAGAACCAAAGTTCTAGGGTATTTGAGACTTAGAGCCATGCTAGTATCGCAGGATTGGGCGAGGGTAAACTACGTAGGAAGTAGATCAAGAATCACGATAGAACAAGTGCGTTTATTCGGCGCAGATGATCTCATTTCATTATCATGTAGCGCATTTCGGCTGATGGTCATTGCCTATCTACCGAGAAAGAACCGTTCCGTTCGCCCAATCCATGACTGAATGCAAAGTGCAAAGCCCACCCCCTTCCATTTTTCCACAGGCTTACTTGAGAGGAATGAATCGAGAAGAGTGAGTAGCACCGATACCGGGTCTACCGTGCTTGACGGGCTTGCTGTAGAACTGGTTAGCCACCTAGATATTCCGGGGAGTATCGAGAATGACGGGGTGCAACGTACTATGAGATAGAGAATTCGCCTAGGTAGTGGCCAACCATCTCAGGTCGGATTTCGACCTGGTTGAACTCCTTGCCGGAGTAGATACCGATAACGCTGCCAATCATCTCGGGTACGACGATCATGTCTCGCAGGTGCGTCTTGACGAGGTCGGGCTTCTCGTTGGGCTTGGCCTCCTGCTTGGCCTTGCGCAGCTTCTTGATCAGGCCCATGGGCTTTCGCTTCAAGCCTCGGTTGATCCGACGGCGGGCACGGGCGTGGACAACATCACGAAGTTGGTCCGAGGAGAGATCGAGGAGACTGTTGGTTGAGGCGTCACGCGTTAGCTTCAAGATCCTTTTCTTAGTTTGCAACCGTCCCTCTTGTGTGTATTTCCATCTCGATAAGCCGGAAAATGGTGCACGAGCGATCGCGCCTAGGGATATGAATATGCTGTGTTTCGGAGGCAAAAACGTACGCATCAAGGTCAATTCCTCGGTAGGAAAACTTGCGGAACTGTCTTCTCTTCTTGAGCTCTGCGGCCTCCTCAGCGTTCTGCGCATCAAGTTAGTCGGCTTTTCCCCTCATTCGGCTATGATTTTCGCAGTGTGCGACGGGATAAAAAAAACGTACGTAGTCGGGGTCGTCAGCCATGATTGCGGATTGGTGATGCTCAAGAAACTTGGCTGGTTCGGTGTGGGTTGTCGGTTGTCGAAGGGCGAATGTTCAAGATTGAGGTGGTGGGTTTAACGATTTCCTCAGGTGGTTGATTTGGCAGAGAGGGTTTTCGCTTAGTTTGCGGCACTAGGCCCAGAATGATTACAGGAAATTTTTGTGTGAGGGCTCTGGCCCCAAGTTGAACGCACGGGCCAATCGGTGAGAGTTCGGGCAAGTAGCGAGGTGGTCTGTGCATATAACCCAGTCCCACTATCAAGTACCTAGGTACCTTATCCGTCCTCACCAGCCTCACCTGGCACTCACCGTCATCCCTTCATTTAAGCCGTCATAGGGACTTTGAGGATACTACACGGTATGAACACCTTCTATCATTCCAGCAATTTCTCTTATTTTACCTCTTGTTTATAGTGACATATATCAAGTCGCTTCATAACCTCACGTAACCTCAAAGGTCATATAATTATTGGCTTTTCTAAGCTAGGTATTCACTCAAGCTTCTTCAGCAATGCTATGAGTATTAACCTAGATGGCAGCCCTGCTAGATAGTAAATACTAGAGTGAAACAAATTTCATACATCCATGCACGTTGTTATAAGCTAGGGGTTCAATTCATGTAAGCTTGCCTGTGTACCAGTATATAAGGTACGAGGTATGTAATAAATAATTTGATGATTTCAATCATTAAGCACTATAGCGATGGCTTTGCTCCCCCTTTTGGCCCATGCCTCGAGGCAATCTATCTGCAATGATATATATAATACACGGACACGAGAGCGAGCAGTATGGAAGTAAAATGCCATAATTCCACCCAGCCCCGAGCCCAGATAAAACCAGCAGGGATATCACCGGAATAATAAAATAATAATAAAAACGAAGGACCTTGGGGGGGTTCGTGGAATCGACCGGAAAAGACACCCCGACTTTTTGTAGGCGACTGAAATAACTCCCCCCAAACGCCTCCCCTTAATGTGAAGCCCGCGTCCGCTGCAGCTATACCGGAGAAGGCAACGACCGCAAATAATCAAATGCAAACCCCCCCTAAACCTGTCATATGCACCATGCATACATAACAAGTCCTTCGCTAAGTGGCCATACCCCCTCAACTTGCCATGTCATTATCGCTGTCATTTTCATTCCAAAATCGGTAGCGTCATTTCAGCTACTCATCTTTTCGGCCACAGCCACGTCAGACTTGACCTCCATTTGATTGCGCAGGGTCGACACTTCGCCCGTAAGGTACGTAATCTTGTCGTCTTGGGTCCTGCCCGTCGCTTCCATAGCCTGGACTCGTTCGTTTAGTTGCCTGACTTGTTCTTCGAGGCTGTGTATGTAGGCCCAGATGCCCTGGTCGGTAGCAAATATGTTATTACTCGAGCTGTCACCACTTCCGCCATTTTGACCCGGTCCGCTGGATGTGTGGGGATGGCTTCCTCCGGAGCCAGTAACCACCTGCTGATTGGAGCTTCCAGATGTACCCTGCGAAGTCGGGGCTGCGTTCTGTAGAGCTCCCGCGGAGGCAGCATACCTAGCCGCATCGGCAGCGGCAAACCCAGGCACTTCGATTGTCTCAGCATGAAGGTAGGAAATGAGAGAGTTGGGGCTGCACGAACCTGGGGGGGTATGCCGATCTGATTGGTGACGGCTAAAGTGCTGCTGTTGTTGTTGTTGAAACTGCGCCGTCAAGCTAGGTGAGCGCTGTTGAGCAGCGTTGGCTGAATCATGACCCTGAACACCAGAGGGGCTAAGTGGTTTAGGACTCTCCGTCATGGCGCTTTGGGCATACATAGCCGGGTTACCAGCGCCTACGGGAAGAGACGAGATGCTCGTACCAGGAGTCTGGGATGCATTCGAGCTTCCAGAGCCTCGATCTACGTTGGGTGGGTAGAGGCGGCCCGTAGTAGACCCTGAAGTGTGATCTGTTAGTGGAAGGAGGTGACTCAGAAGCGTTGAGGGGTCCTCATTACCCTGAACATGTTGGGCTTTTATGCTAGGTAAACTTAAGCGTCGTCGCTCTTCTTCCGTCAAGTCGCCCTCATTTGCGTTATCATATACGATGCCACTCATCGCAGAATCATCGCCCTCCATGTGGCTGGAGCCTTCTACCTCCTCCTCGCCAAGGAAGCTACCTAGGCTACTTCGTCGACCTACGCAACCACCAGGACCTTTGCTATGTCTCGCTAAAGCATCGCCACGCGCAAACTTTCGATCGCACTTCGGGCACACGTGGGGTTTCTCTCCCGTATGTAGCTTAGAGTGACGCTTCAAGTCGTGCAGGCGGCGGAAACGCATAGAACAAGTTTGGCAGACATATGGCTTCTCTTGACTATGGGTCAGAAGATGGCTCTTTAAGTTGTGATGTCGCGTGAATTCTGTTTCGCAGTACGGGCACTTATGTTTCTTCGAATTCGGCGAGCGTGGTGTAGTTTGTTGGTTCGGTGTCATTGGCATACTCATGCCCCGTACTGGAGGTGCAGGCATGGTAGAGGTTGGGGGCAAGATGCCAGGATACGACAATGAGGTAACCGCCTTTTCTTCCATTGGAGCTGGGGGCTGTGTCCCAAAACCCGACCTGTCACTACGTCCATCGATCTCCATAGGCCCCGGGCTGCTTGTTACAGGCGCGCCAGGCGCACCACCCAAGCTTCCCAAGCTTGTCGCACTATGAGGACTGATGTCGTCCGGCTTCTGTTCCGTTTCTGGTGCGTCCGGGAGCGGTATAGAGACAGAAGGGGGGGGTGCAGCATGCTGTACATCGTCCGGCTGAGGGGCATCCTGAGCGACATCGTGAGGAGCTGCGTCGGGAAGTCCATGAGGAAGCTCTTGCGGAAGCTCTTGGACCATGTCCTGAGGCGCGTCCTGAGGTCGACTCATAGCCAAAGCGCTCGCGGACATGAGTGCAGATTGTGCCTTGAAAGCTGGGTTTTCGCTAGCGCCCGAAACCCGCAGCTTGTACTGTTCTTCCTCCCTGCGTCGTTCGTCTTCAATAGCCGCAGCTCCTGTTAGAGGAGCAGGAGAGAATCTTGATGCCAGGCCAATCAGCCTAGCTTGTTTCGATGGCGAGAACTCCCGATGGAGCGCCGAGAGGGCAGAGGATGGCGAAATTGGGGAAGATTCCCGCTGTCTCTTCAGCGACTGAGTTGCGCGAGCAGCCTCCGCGGTAAGAGTCTCAACGGAGACAGGATCGGAGGAGATAGTCGGTTGTGAAGCAGTAGACGAGAATGGCGGGGCTTCCGTCGCGACGGGACCTTTCTCGGACGCCATGAGTTTGGACAAAGATAACCGAGGGCGCGATTGAGGTCCCTACAAGAAATGGCCCGAAATCGACTTTGAAAACACGCGAAGTGAGTTAGGGCGCATTAACGACGCATCGTCGAGCTCGACGGACAATAAGGCTGTATGTGTGGCTGGAGGCGTGGCTGCTGTAATGAATATGATGGTGTTGTTGATGATCGCGCTTCGCCGCGTCCAGATGCTAATATTTTTTTTTTCCTTGCTTCCTCTTTTTTGATAACTAAAAATACAGAATGATTGGATAAGAGAGGATAATAGGCTTCGTTTTCTTATTTTTTTGCCGTAATGGAACGGCAGTAAAAGGTCAATTGCCTTGGTCGTGATAGAGAAAAAGGTAGACAGGTCAATAGTGTGTAAGTGGACGACTGAGCCGCAAAGGGCAGGATAGTTGTGGATGAGCAGGAAAAAAAAATGGTGCTTGGGGGGACGTCAAAGTGTGGTGGTGCAAGCCCAGGTTAGTCCAGGTGGCCCAGGTGCAGGTGGCAGTGGGAAGGGGGAAAGAAAAGAGGCGGAGGCGGCGGCAAGTTCCAGTTTATTGGGCTGATGCGTGTCTGGTCTGTCTGTCTGTCTGGTCGGAATTATTTTGGTTCGGTCACCACTGGCTGCACTGACCACTTCACCTGAGCGCAACCTCAGTAATCCTGCACTGTAAGTATCTTTCATGTACCTTTATATATAAACTGGCTTATATAAGTACTTGTAGGACTTGCTTAAGTACAGGCCATGCAGGTACACCATTCCAAGGTTTCGATGGGGGGGAAACTTTTTTTTCTCTATTGATTGTAAGCAGGCATGTTTAAGTAAGCTGCTACGGACCTAAGGGTTCCTGATTGAAACTTAGGTAGCAAACTCCAATATTACTACCCATCACCTGCCTCCTTCATACATGTTTATTTGATGAGTTTTTTTTTATTTTTTATTTTTTTTAAAAAACATACAGGTTGAAGTTTGAGACTACCAATGTACGCATAGACGATAGAGATATAACTGCATCGTGTGTGTGGCGGTACAGATCTTCGGTAAGGTAGCTCCAATATCCAAGATACATACTTTCCGAGGCCAGGATTGGAGATTTTGTTCGCAGCATGCTAATGCGAAAATCGCCTCTCTAGGTAAAAGAGCTCTTTTGTCCTAATTTGACGCACAGATGAAGACGTCAAGGACTACTGGACTACTGGACTACTAGATTACATGTATCCAAGGTAACTAATGGAACGTTGTCTCTCTTTCTTTGCCGATTATATAGTAGCCCAAAATACTTGTTTCGACTGTGGCTTAGGTACATGTAGGCATATTATGTATGTAACAAAATGTAACAAAACAAGGGTGTGCAAGGACAAAGCCCGGTAAAAGGTATCGTATTATATGCCTATGCCGCATACGGATCCATGTCTATCTCATAATACGTGGTGATGGAGTTTGCGTGACCTATGCGTGACCTACACACAGGCGAGCAGGGTACCATTGCCAGGTGTCTTCCTGTGCGCCAGACCTTTACATCGCAGAGCTGGCCCATCCCATCTGCCATCTGCCATCCGCCATCCACCATATAGTTGGGCCTGCCACATCTCAGACATGGCTACCTAATGGGTATTGAAGATAAGCAAATCTATAGGTTGGAACGTACTACCGATATGATAGCCATGATATCTGTGTGTTGCAGACATGGCGGCCATGACAGATATGGCTTGATATGGCGGGCCAGTGGAAGAGATACAGATACAAGGATATGACGCTTTTGAGGCGCTTGCTGAACTTCGTGTATCGATCCAATGATAAGTACATATTCACAGGGATGGGTGCGTTAGTCGTCATCTCTCGTTTACTCTCCCCATTTGCTCCCCACGGGTCCACGCCAGCTGTTTTCCAATCTTCTGAGCTCTATATATTAGCAGTTTGGCATCTCAACCCACTTGAAGAAATTCGGCTTTTGCAAAAAAATGGTAAACACATGACATTAAAAGACAGCTCAAAGAGAAACATTCAAGACCCAATCTAGTCTATCCAATTATCTCCCCCAACCTTCCAATTGCTGCCGAATAAAAGTGTTTAAAGCTTGCGGGTTATAGCTAGCTGGCTTAAGGTAGGCTTGGGATTGTTCATTTGCTGTTGGTCTCGTCATCGTATGCAAAATCCCCATCGTTATTACATCTCTCTATTACCTCGCCGACCAAGAACTGCAACCCCACAGATGCCAAGCACATTCTCAATCGCCCAAAATGGACAAACGCTCCATTAGTCTGAGGAGGTTGATGGGATTATACTCCGCAGCAAATATCGGCTTATATTAAATTTTTCGCCGATTAGCTAATAGCTCACCTTAAACTCCATAAGTTAACCGGGTATTTTAATTAGTTAAATAACTTTAAAAATTCTTTTTAAATATTATAATTAATAGTTTTAAATTTTAATTTAAATAAGTTAATTATATTTAATATTTAATATATTAATAAATTAAGTAAAAAAAAATAAAAATTTTAAATTAAATTATATATTAATTTAATATATAATTTAATTAAAATAAATATTATAAAATTAACTATAAAAAAATATATTATTTAAAAATTAAATATTTATTAATAAATATTTAATTAATAATTATTTAATAATTAATTAATATTTAATTAATTATTAATTAATATTTAATTAATAATTAATTAATATTTAATAATTTTATTAAAATTTAATTTTTATTTATTATAAAATTAATTTTAAATTAATATTTTTTTTATAATTTAAATCGTGATAATTTATTATAAGTAAAAAATATAATAAAAAATAAGGTAAAAAATAAGGTAAAAAGTAAGGTAAAAAAGAAGAAATTAAGGAACGATACCTGGATATAAAAAATTTTGAAATAGCTGAGAATTTGTGGACCCGGAAAATTGTTGTTGCCGGGAGGAGTCTGAGGTGAGCTTGCTAGTTAATCGGCGAAAAATTTGGTATGAGCCGATATTTGCTGCGGAGTATGATCCTATCTATAGACTCCATTAGTCTCAAGTCTCATCCAAATCGGGAACTCCACGGCTCCTTCAAGCTCGTGATAATGGAACCAGCCACCTGTTTGGGTCGCTAGTTATGAGACCTCTCCGTCTCTGCAGAAAATGAACCGAAACTAAAGCATTTTAGTGTGTACATATAAGTATATTATCGACTGTATTATACATACATGTAGTAAAGCAGCGATCTGTGTTGTTGAGGCACGATGGCAGATGGATGGATAGATGCTGCGGCGGTGTCCCCCTCTTCGACCAAACCCCAGTCTCCAAGTTGCCAAGTTCTTCCCATAATAAGGGCATAAAAGCATAAAATCGAAATTCTCTTCAGCCTCCGCTAGGATAGCCGAGGAAGGCGACCGCGCCACGTAAGAGTACTCTAAGGATTTGCCGCTGAGCCTCATTCGTGGATTACGTTAGCGCTAGGCTGCTTTCAACCAGACTGACATCAGTAAATAATTCTCCAGCTCGCCAGCCAGCCTGCCAGCCTGCCTGCCGCCTGCAAGCAAGTATTACCGATCGGTAGGAAATATGACTCGTCATGCTTATGTCGGCTACCGCGTACCAAACCTGCCAGCCTGCCTTCAGCTTCTCCCTATTACCTTTACTTAGGGGGGACATTCACGGAGGCAACAACGCGGAAAGGATAAGGTTATTCTAGGCAAAGACAACGACGACTTAGGCTTGGTATCGTAACTCTGACTCAGATCTGTAGAAAAGGTGCGCCGGGGAAGCTTGCTTGCTACCCGCTGGTAAATTCGGCATCGGCCGTCTCACCGAAAAGCACCGGGAATACCAAATTCATCCGTGGCAAGACCGCATACCAATCGACGTCCGTGAGTTCCATTCCAAGGCTCTCTTATTACTCTGAGGGAATATCTATTGCGCATGAGTAGCTTACTACAGCCCCTTCAAACCTACCTAGATCGACTATTGCTAACTCATTCGTTCGTGGCGTGCTTTTACGCGATGGCGTTTGACATCTGTTTAGTAAATCGCAGACCTTTCAGCCTCAACGTATTATCAAGTAACCTGTCTCGACATGAGAAATCCCTAAACTATTGACGTGACTTAGACAGGTTAATGTGACACAGCTCCTTTTCTTTTTCACTGGAAGCGATTCTATATTAGGCGTTCTCTATGTACTGAGTTGTCCATACGCATTAGCCGAAGACGCTGTCCGAAACCTTTCGGATAACTCTAGCAAGTCCTCTACATCCTCTCCGCTGAGTCACGGTGAGTACATAGGCTCTGAAGTGCAATTTTCGGCTTACAGCAGACCTTGGCACGTTGTCTTGCTTGATATGCAGGTATTCAATGGTCGAAAATCAAAGTCTTCGAGAGATCTCGTTGAGATAGGAATGGCTATAAGTGTCAAAAGTTAAGAAGCTATGCATGTATGCCTAGCAATGAGGGAGGACATCTGCGGACACATCAGTTTTCTAGCTCGTCTGCCTTGCCGTGATCTGCCGGGTGACTCATATCGGATGTCCATATCACCTGTCTCTTTTGGACCAAGGCTCCCAGGAAGATCAAATTGCTCTACTATATGGATTCGCTATGACTAGGCATGTACTAACCCTAAGTATTGCTATAGCATTTATAAAGATGTTGCCAATGGTTTCGACCTCATAGTTTCTGATGGTGATGACGCGTTGGATATCTAAACCTCGACCCCTATAAACAAATTTGCTAGATATTTGATAAACCTCGTCGTACTAGCAAAGTCGTCATAGCCATGCTATAAAAACTACCCAGGCACATTCAGAATCTTGAGTCATATACCTGATGAGAATGTTCATATATTTTTCACTCCCACTGTCTCTCCATACCACCTTCCCACCGTTCATAATTGCTGTCTCGTTGCTTTATACACCCCTTCGTAGTTCATCGGTCGCTCGCTGGCCCTAGATGTGTTATAATGCTATCTAGGGGAGAATGAGCGGAAATCTTAAGCGGAAGTTGGGAAGAGGACAAGATCGGAACCGCAAATCAAGGTTATGTTATGATTTAGTACCGAAGGTACTAAGAAAGATTTCAGACAAGCCGAGCATGTAACAGGTTACATGTCATCGAGACATGCACACATGGTTTTATAGTATTAGATATATCAGAGGTATCGCTACAAGGGTTTATATGATTACCTACCTGGTAGGATACACGTGTCTCTAGTAGAGACTATATTTTGCCAGTAACTCTGAGCAGAACGGTTGAAGACTATTAACACGCAATTATACTAGAGACTTAGTTCTTCTACCCATCTCGAGTCTGCTTTGTCGCTCCCCGCCTCAAAAGGCCCATTCGATTTCGTGCCCCCTTAGTGGCTGTGGGGCCTCTAAGAGCTGTCATTTGTCTTTACCGGGCCTACACCATGTGTCATACAATGGGTTATAGAATCGACCTAAATGGGGTTGTCAGTAGAGACTCTGAGTCAACTCGCCATGCTAGTCGAAACGAATATTTCCATGTAAGATAATACTCATCGGCGGCCTGAGAAGACCCAAGCTCAGCCCCCTTTCAACTTCAAGCGACCATCGATCAAGATGAAAGCAACTACGGAGAGCCTAAAAATTGCATCTTCTACCAATATAGTGAGCTAACATCGTGTAAGAAGCCGAGCATACCCCCAACAATATTGATATCAGGGCGTTTCATCCCCTTGTCGGTGATTTGCTGATTGGTGTATCAACGCCAACTCGCATATTTCTATCTAGTATCTAATATATTTGGGTCATTAGCTTAGAAATATGGTCCATTGCTGGCACACATCAGATATCTCATACTGCCAGATTACACCTCCGAACAGGCCCGTATCTCACAGGTAGATACTTTGACTACAAGACCCATGCATGCGTTGAGTTTTAATCGTGCGACAGAGCAATGTAAATAATAAGAGGAATCGTGTTTTAAGGGAAACTGTCTCGCGGTTTCTTACATATGTGTCTAGGTGGACAGGTACGAAAAGCCTCTTATTACCCGAGCATGGAAGCTTCACCGCGTCTAAAGGCGATATTAAAAACGGCCATACTGAGTCAGCCGTTGAGTCGAAGCGAGACTTGCAGGCTTGTGATACGGAGGTAGAATAGTTGGAAATACTACGTAGGGTCACTCGAGCTTGTTCAGTCACCTCATGGCAGTAGGATCGGACGATCGAGAGTAGTGCAGAGAGGCTCTATCTGCAACTGAGGCATAAGGAGTTCAGCCTCGATTTCTTCAAGCAATGCCTCGAACGAGAAGGATAGAGTTTGCCAGCAGTTACTTGAAGAGAAAAGCACTGATGGAAGGTCATAGAATATCATCCATCCCTTACGCAGGAGTAATGCACACATTTGAAACTTATGCTGTGAATTTTCATGCTCTGCTAGCTGCCGAGGATGAAACACGAAGCCACCGCCATATAGAATCTGACCAGATGATGCGATCTAGTCTGGTGGGCATGTGAGACAAAGATGGCGTTCGTGATAACTGCAAGCACCCTATGGTACCTGGTAACTCTAGTTCGCCCAGTCTAATGGAACTTGCAATGTAGGCAAGCGTCGGCGTTACGACAGTACAGTTGAAAGGCAAGACGAATTTCCGATTGACTCATAAACACGCACGTCAATATTGTACGAGTCTACGGAATAAAACACAACTATATACAGCCACCCAGCCTATTAGTAATTTAGTTCACAGTTATAAGAAAGTTGCGGCTGCTATCCGTTTACGAAGGCCAATCAGGTCAGTAGTAAGTTGTCTTGGAGGCTGGTGTATTCGTCCCGTCCCAGTCTCAACTGGAAGAGGTAGTATGGAAGCTGTGCAACCTACCTAATTATAAGTTAGGCTTCGCACATATCTACCTGCGAGAACTGCATGAACCTATATGGTGCACTGGTTGGCGGCCAGTAATCGACTGACTCTGGGACCAAGTGTGATGAATGACTCGAACTGCGCACATGTAACTCTGAAGTGTTAGATGAAGTCGTCGCAATCTCTCACGACTAAAGGCGCCCTTCTAATGATCTAGCAAGACAGCGAGGTCATCGCTCATGACTAGGTACCTAGGTAGGTACAGAGATCACCTCACGAATAGACTCATCTGCTGAGTGTGCCCGGGGCCGCAAGTCCACATCACAGTAGTCTGCCGAGAGTACGCAATAGGTATTAGAATCTTCTAAACTAAGCCAAAGAAGAACATCGAACTCTAATACCTAGTATATAAGTGGCACGACTCCCACAGCACAGCAGGTGGCACGGCACATGGTGAAGTGGAACTGTGTAGTGCGAATGCTAGTAGGACATGAGGCCGTAGTCGTGATAAGCCGTCGTTGTGTTAGTGTCGAAGCCTCCTATTAACCTGTCATATGAGAGCACGTCCTTGAAGAGGTGTTCACGGCAGTGTCCACAACAGCGGCTCGATGGAACTACACTCGAGTATATTCGTGCTCTACCATCGTCTGAACTTGGTCTTCTCGGTTCACACCAAGTAGTATGTAAGGCATAGAATCGACTAAGAGTTGAAAGAACCGCATGATGAGGAGGAATAAGATTCTGACACGGTCCGGCACTAGCAAGGTGTTCGCGGGTGTCTAATTGCCTGGAATGACGATCAGCTAGCGGATAGATCTCCCAAGAACTGCTAGGCGAGCCCAATCAAGAAGTCCGACATTGGCCAGAGAAATTCCAGCCATTCAGGAACGAGATGTGCCTGACTGCTAATCCCGAAATTGCAGCAATTAAAGCAAGGAAGAATAGACGCGCAACATATCCACATGTGGCATGTGCTAAGAAGATCTGGATGGATTTCTTGGCTCGATTTTTCTTCCTTTTCTTTTATTAGCTCAAGGTTTCCAAGTGTTTATTTTTTATTTTTGCTCCCCTTTCGGGGGGATTTGATGGATGGATGGACACGAACTACCATCACAGCTGCATAGGTAGATGTACATGGCATCTGACAGTGAACACTGGACGTGATAACATGTCTGATATAGGTAACCCCCATAGGCAGTAAAATATGAAATATGAGAAATCACCAGTAAATCAAACGTGCTAGTAGAATTGAAAGTGGCAGTGGTGGATAGGGGGCTCAAGGGATCTTAAAAGACGTTTCGATGTTACGTCAACCAGCCGATGAGGAAGAGGATGGGGAGAGTACGTGATCATAGCATGCCAACCGGTTTTTAGCACCGTGTTGGTGTTGTCTACCATGTACTTTTTCGATTTGCTCAGCCATCTATGTATGTAGCATGAAGTTCTCCATCAGGGCGGCTCGTATTGTCTGACTGCCAGGTCTGGGCAGCCCGGGTCAAATAAAAATAGTGAGGATGATGTACCAATGCTGGGCTTAATTGCCACGCAAGCAACTTTTTCCAAGTTGGTGCTTTGGGTGCTTGTTTGATTCAGGGGACTCGCGGACTGGCGGACTGGAGAGAGATGGTCGATGGCTGGGATCGGAACTCGACACAACAGCAAATTTAACCTAGGGACCTTACCCTGAAGCATTACCCCCTTGCGCGCCACTTACTACGCTAAATCATGGTAATTTCAGAGGGAATCAAAATAGTGCGTCGTACCTTGCAGTAGTGGCTTAAAGTGGGCATCATCGGTCAAAGCATTGGCTGTCCGTTAGTGCCGTTACACTGCCACCCCTGCCCCATCGGGTTAGCGACTCTGTCTCATTGGCTCTCATTTGGCTCAATTCGGGCCACCCCAGAGAAAAGATCCGCCGTGGATCTCCTCGTGTGCTGGACAGCACAGGGCATGCAGGGCATGCAAGGTACCTAGCCAGGTAGGGGCAGGTAGGGGGAGGGAACACAAAGCAAGGCTCTCTCCCCTAAACCTCTTGTCTCCTGTCTCCCCTCTCCCATTTTCCCTCCTCCCTGTAAACAATTAATTTCACCTTTTTCCCTCTCCCTCGTCGACGCTCATTGTTTCCTTTCAATCGCGCCGTCTCCTCCAACTGAGAGTCAAGAATCATTCTGCTCTCTACCACATTCCTTTGGAACCGCGAATACGCTCGTTACGTTCGTCACGAAAAGCAAACAACAGCAAACAAACTCATTCATCCGCATTCCTTCTCTTCGGCATCTATCGCAATAGTACATCCAAGTTGGTCTGTATTCTCAACCGCATCGTGCTACCCACGTCAGCAACCCTCAATTGGTAAGCCTTAATGCACGCATCTCTATACCGTACCCGTCATTGTGTAATCGCAAAGTGCACCGCTTTGTATTGTGTCGCCCTTTCTCACCAACCATACCTATACCTCCGCCTGGACTCATCTCCCACCGAGTCCCTCCCCCTTTGACTACCCATCTACATAGACGCCGATTTCCCTTCGTCAAATGTGGCGGCTGCTTCTTCGAGTAGACAAACTAACAATGATACTGTTCAGAACTGCGACTCTAGGTCACAATTGCCAAATCTAAAAACAACTTTCCGACGACAAGTAATTACTGATTGACCTTCATCTGTTAAGAAATATGAAGGCCACGATTCTCAACCTCGCCGTTGCGGCATCCCTTGCCGCTGGTGCGGCAGCCCAGCCTCACCACCATGGTCACCACCACCACAAGAGAGGCACCCCCGTTGAGAAGCGTGAGGTCGAGACTACCTATCTTCCCGCTACTGTCACTCAGTACATGTTGGGCAGCGAGGAAGTTAGCGCTGATGAGGCCAAGGACGGCTTGGACAAGGGACTCTACATCGTTGTAGGCGAGACTACCCCTACCTACACTGCGCCCCCGGCTCCTGTTGTCACCAGCTCCTCTTCCAAGGAGGACGCTGTCTTCATTCAGAAGGTCACGTCGTCGTCTTCCTCTTCTGTTGTCACGAGCTCGACTTCCATCTCGACCTCTTCTGCCGCCGCCGCGACTTCCTCCTCGAGCAGCTACCCTACCAGTGGCGCCACGGGTGTTGATGCCGAGTTCCCCGATGGCAAGATTAAGTGCACCGAGTTCCCCGAGAAGTATGGCGCAGTTCCCCTCAACTATCTCGGTCTCCAGGGTTGGTCTGGTCTCCAATTCACTCCTAGCTATAGTATTGGTGACCTGGCCATCAGCTACATTGAGACTGGTGTGAAGGGTATGTCCATGCAGAAGGGTTTCTACTCTTACGCCTGCCCCGAGGGATATGTCAAGACACAGTGGCCCTGGGCTCAGGGAAGCACCAAGCAATCTGTTGGTGGACTGCTCTGCAACAGCGACGGATACCTGGAGCTAAGCCGTCCGGAATCTAAGACCCTCTGCGAGCCAGGTGTAGGCGGTGTCAGCGTCAAGAACGACATGGGAAAGAATGTTGCCATCTGCCGTACCGACTACCCGGGTATCGAGGCTATGGTCATTCCTGTAGACTCGCAGCCTGGTACTACCCGTGACATTGCTAACATCGCCTCTGCTGATTACTACCACTGGGGAAACCTCCCCACGACCCTCCAGTACTATGTCAACCAGCCCGGCGTTTCGGTCGAAGATGGTTGCTTGTGGGATTGTGCCGAGGACCATGACGAGTGCGGTAACTGGGCTCCTACTATCCTCGGTGTCGGCAAGGCTCTGGACGGCAACACGTATATTTCCCTGTTCCCGAACAAGCCTACTAGCAGCGCCAAGCCCCGAATGAACATCAACATCACCGGTGATGTCAGCATACAGTGCTACTACCAAGACGGCGCGTACGCAATCGGCGACAGCGGGTGCACCGTAAGTTTACTCCTTACCTCCCACATGTATATGTAGTACGTATTGATTAACTTGTATAGACCACTATCCCGAGCAATGGCAAGGCCGTTATCCACTTCACCGATGCTTAAAGAACTACAAGTTGGAGTTTAGTTTCTGTGGTGGTGGGGTTTCAGGTTTCTATATTGCTTTCTAATGGATACCTCTTCCTATGTTTCGCCCCGATGCCACGGAATCTCGGAGGCTTGCTTTGTCGAGGGACGGCATGGCAATCTAATTTCTATTGTGTATATTTCTGGCTTTGCAGTTAGGTTACGGCAAGCAGTTGTTGATGGTAGCCTTGATTCTAGTCGCTGGACGGATTCGAGACGTTTCGCAGCATTCCGGTGTGACGGTCCCGAGTCCATGATTGATGCTCTACCTGCTCAACTCAACTCTAGACTGCCGCAGCATTTGCAGAACCAAGGACCAGCCTTTCTGAGTGGTGAGCGAGCGGATTGGAGTCTCGGCATTACCAGTTGATAGGGATGTGAAGGAGGGGGGATCTAAGGTGTAGAGGTGTACTATACTTCGCAAACACGGACTTGGTGGGACGGGGTCTGCGCAAAAAGGGGTATAAGCACAAATCGATGATTTCTATTTCACATGCTCTTCCTAAGTGTTATAATGATTTCTCCTTCTATACCAAGACTGTTTTAACCTTCTGATCTCCTAGGGTTTGTAGTACAAGCAGGTAGTTTTGTAATACTCGACGTTATTTCGTAGTCACTCCATAATTCACTGTTGAGTTATGAGCTGCTCTATTGCTGTATCTCTAGGTAATTGAAACCATTGCCACATATGCTGATGACAATGAATGATTACCTATAGAAAGTAGGTAGAAATGCTGGATATGAAAGATAGGCCTTTCTGTTAGCTTACCGTCTTATAGCTAGATAAATGACATGATATTAAAGATTGTTATCATCCCGCTAACCTGAAGCTCTAAAACCAAGGCAACCTTAGTCTGCTTACCATTTAGGTCCTGCATTGGCAAGCTTGGATTATCATGAGACGATGGAATGGCTCGCGATATGATCTTGATAATGGCAAGATAATAATCTCGACCATCGAAGGAGATCTGAATGATGCAAGTAAAAACTCTCGCCTATTTCTATTCGCGTTATAAGAGGGTAAGAGGTATAATTACGTCACACAACAAAACGATCTCTCAATTGTAGCTGATAGTTATTATTCGCTACCTAGAGCTATCCGCCATTGGCGAATGGTGAGAGGGGGAGGGAGGGGAATTATCTAACCGGCATATGCAAGTCACATGCACATGAAAGATGATGCCTTCGTCCCTATTATGCAGCTCCTTACTTCCCCGTCCTATAAGGTCGTTTTGGCAACCGACGTCGCTCAGGCCTTTATATTATTTTACATAACTCATCCGGCGATGAAATGACATGCTATAGTCTATCCCTCGTGCCATTGGCTGGTGCCTTTTTTGTAGGGTCGCATCTCGAGGGGGCATCCATACTTGCGGATTCGCAGGCTCGCAGAATCGGCAGCTTGGCGCAAGTTTTCTCAGATTCTTCGATGTTAATAAAAGCTCTGGGCATTGGCGAATCATGTTTGTATTCGCCCCCACCTATTTTAGTAGTCCGCTATACTAGTGTAAGGTTCTTTCAGACTTTCTTCTCTAGCTTTATCTCTTTAGGTTTATCTCCTCCCAAAGCTTGATCGTCACGTTGGCGTCGAATGTTGGCGGGGGATAAAGTATTGGATCTCATCTCAACTAAAATTTCCCTTTTTTCCTTCTTTTTCTTTCAAGGCCTCTTATCATTCTTATTTCCTCCCCCCTATCCGTTGTTGAGCGAGTCATTTTCATTTTTGAGGTAACACTCTTGAAGCAATGTCTCTGCAACGCATTGCATCTCTCGAGACCTTCGTCAACGTTCCTACTGAGGGGCGAAGGTCCCGGCAGGGTTCTGTTTCTTCTGTTGCCGCCTCGGAGAGAGCTCGCAAACTCACCTTTAATCCCTTGCCTGAATCTTGGAATCCCGCGTTTGTCGACGACCGGGATCACCACCTTGCTCAGTCTCGAGGTGCTTTCGAGGTTCCTCAATGGAAACGAATACGTGAGTGCCTGATCCCCTTCCCCCCCCCCCCCCCCCCTTTCCATAGGCACTCGAGCTGCTAGGAAGCTGATCCCTAGATTCGATGGGTAGTCCAAGTTGGTGTAACGGTCGTGCTGTGTCTCTTCTCTGCGGGGGTCGTGTTTGGATATGCTGCTTTGAAGCCGGTTCTGAAGAAAGAGGGCGCATATGAAAGCATCTGTCATGGCGGGGACACATGTATGGAAATACATCTAAATCTCATGTTCACCGTGGCCGCCGTCGCCACCAACGTTGCCGCTTTGCCTGTCGGTGCAATCCTCGACCACTATGGCCCCCGAGTCTGCGGAGTCCTCGGCTGTGTGTTCCTTGCCATTGGCGCACTCTCCATGTCGTTTGCTAGAAATCTCCCCTTCGACGCATTCCTTGTTGGCTATCTATTCCTTGCCCTTGGTGGTCCATTCACGTACATATCCTCATTTCAGCTATCCAACGCCTTTCCTCGTCACTCGGGCCTGATCCTGGCATTACTTACAGGAGCATTCGATGCCTCCAGCGCTCTATTTCTTGTTTACCGTATCATATACGAGAAGACAGGAGGCACTTTTGGACATCACAAGTTCTTTCTGGTTTATCTTGTAGTGCCAGTTGTAATACTCGGCTTCCAGCTCACCTTACTCCCCAGAAGGTCGTATAAGACGGTGGGAGAGATAATCGAAGTGATCGAAGGACCTGTATATGACGATATTCCTGTGGTACCGGATGCCGGGAACGCCGATGATCAGGTGGACGAGCAGACCGCGCTTCTACGCGAGGAACAGCGAGAGCGTCGCGTGAGCATCGTTCACAATATCGAGGAGCTGTTGGGTTCTAGCGAGGCGGACAAGGACAAGCAAGTTCAACGCGAAGAGGCCCGGAATGAAAAGAGCGGCGTGTGGGGCGTGATGCATAACCGCACGGCGTGGGAGCAGATATGCTCTCCTTGGTTTGTGCTGGTATGCCTATTCACCGTTGTGCAGATGACCCGCATCAACTATTTTGTTGCTACCATCCGCCCGCAGTACGAGGCCCTTCTCGGCTCTAAACAGAAGGCGATCGAGATCAACAACTTTTTCGATCTCGCGCTGCCCCTGGGCGGCATCATCTCCATCCCCTTTATCGGCGTCATCCTCGACCACACCAGCACGGTGGCCGTCCTCACGACCCTCGTCACCGTGGCGACCGCCATCGGCGTCCTCGGCGTGCTGCCGTACGCGTGGGCGGCCTACGCCAACGTCGTCCTGTTCGTGCTGTACCGGCCCTTCTACTACACGGCCGTCAGCGACTACAGCGCCAAGGTCTTCGGCTTCCGCACCTTCGGCAAGGTCTACGGCACCATCATCTGCCTCGCGGGCCTCCTCAACTTCAGCCAGAGCGGCCTCGACTTCCTCTTCCACCAGACCTTCCGCGGCGACCCCGTGCCCGTCGACCTGCTGCTGCTCGCGCTCGGCCTGGTCATCGGGTTCTGCCTCGTCGGGTTCGTCGCCGTGCGGGCTAGGGAGCTGGGCAAGAAGAGGGAGGCCGGCCTCGTCGGGAACGGCCAAGGGGAATATTAAGCCTCTCGTCTTGCTTTTGGAGTCAAATCGGTGTTGGGGTATACTAAAAAGTTGCATGGCGATGTGTTCTGATTTATTACCCCCCTGGCGTTTATGATATACCTACCTCATATAGTACATATATATACCTCTTGGGTTTAGGATAGGTTTACGGGTTATAAAATCACATTAGTAAAATAGTGTTCGACCCGACGGATCATAGCAATGAAAATATTAGTTTGGTATTGACTTGTAAACTACATGTAGCTATATGGGGAGTACCTGTTTAGTAGGTCGCCTGTTTCTTACTGGTTGTATGATACTAGCAACCCATGCTAATAACTTCCGAGCCAGAACACCGACCCTTGCCCAGAGAGATCTTGCCCTGAGAGACTTTACCCATTCTTTCCGCTCTTCACCCGAGAGCTTAGAGCCGAATAAACCAAAAGCCGCAATGAGGTAAGTTCCTCCCGACAAGCCCCCCAAGACGGCCCAGAAAACTTTCTGAGTAGTGTTGATTGTATCTGCGTCGAATATGTGCATACCAAAAAACGTCTATCGCACTGTTAGAATACTTTGGTTTGCCGCTGTAGGCATTGAGCCTTGACTGGCTACTTACAGCAACAAACGTCGGAGGGAGGAACAGAATTGTGATAACCGTGAAAACCAGCAGATACTTATTCAGATCCCTGCTTTTACGAGCTTCGGTGATCGACTGGACGTTGAAGAGCTATATTCCCGTCAGTCAACTTGCAGCAAGAATACTCGACAGACACTCAGAATATACCCCACTCTGGAGGTTTTTCACCTCGTTGGAAGTTCGTTGCAATTTCTCAAGGATTCTGTCTGAAGCATCCCGTTGTCTTTTCCTCACGATTTCCCAATTACACCTAATGATGTTCTGAGTATCCTCTGTGTGTAAGTACGATTCCGTCATCCAATACCTTTTAGCATCCTCCAGATTAGGGACATTGGGCCATAATGTATCCAAATAGGATGGAGCCGCGCGCACCGTATCTTGAAAATTGTTCAAAAAATGGAGGACCTTGAAATACAAGACGGAATCGTCATCTGTATTCCCAAGGACTAGCTTCCTTAGATTGGCGTCATTTCCAAGGCCGTCGAACTTCGATTGTCAGCTGTATCCCTTTTCAAAATAGAACCGGGAGCAAGCTCACGTTTAGGGACACCATTTCATCAATATGTTTGATCGTGGATGCCCAATCCTTCTCCCATAGATCTATCAGGGCACATATCTGAAGCTGGAACATGGAAATACCAGTATATAGTCCTGCCGGGTATATGCCATACTTTTTCCAGGGTGTAGCACGGTACCTATCGTAGGCATTGCCGCCTGGGCTTTGATCAAACATGTTGTTGACATCATCGTCTTGACCATCGCATATCGAGACTAATACGTAATGTCCGGCAGGCTTCTCTAATGGAAGTAGACTGAGCGCTGTGGAGTAGCGTTTCTCAATTAGTGTTGTCTTGGTCTTCTCGTAGAATCCTTTGAAGGTAATATGGTCCCTAAGACACCTCAAGCCTGGGATGTGTGGCTCCGTGGTCGTTGCATCTTCGCTGAGATCAACAATGAAGGACCGCATATAGTGCATGAAGACGGCACTCTCTGTTTCGTATCCGTAACTGCGCCATTTTGTCTTGTACCCGCGCCGTTTTGGAAGACTTAGGGGTCGCGTACCGCATCGGTCATGCACCGACCGCTCCCGCCATTTCGCAATGTGCCCATCCAGAAATTCAGGGCCACCTGCAGGCATATACTTATTTCCTTGTACAAGAGAAATAATAGCGGCCGCGTTGTTTAAATCAACAACATCAAACAATCGGCTGATAGAGAACTGACTGAAATGTGTATATTAGCCTTTGCCTTCGTATCGAGAGATCCGATGCTACAAACACAATGATACCACATGTGTCGCTGTCCGATTCCAACACCTTCAGTAGACGCTAAAATGAGCGACGTTAGATCAGTTGGATCCCCAAAATTTGCTTAGTGCTATGTTAATACCTCGCTAACAACGTGAGAATAAACCCCTTCGAAGGCAAACGGACCCTCGAAGTTGTTTGGCGAAGCGCTGGTGACATGGGATTGGCAACAGAAGCCCCTAGAACCAGCTTCAGCGTATATTTCCCATGTGTTCGGCCACTGGGATTCATGATCCTCGGTAAGTTCGGTATTAGCTAGATAGTCTTTGTTCCAATACGCGGAATATGCTCCCGGCTTGCTGACCCATCTCTTGAAAACGGACTTGGCTTCCGACAAGCCCGCAGAATCTGGGATAAGTGTTCTGAGAAATATGTGTCCTGGCTTCACACCAGTCCAAAATGAATGTTCGGGGTCCTCCAGTCCTCCCCAGGCGTTGACACTGCTCTCCCAAAGATCTCTAGCAACTCTGGGAATGTCATGTGCCAACCCCCACTTCTCACCCGTCAGTGACAGATGTTTCCTTTGGTCATCTCGAAGTTCTTCAAGTAGCTGGAGTATCTGCGAGTGTGGATCGTGACACCTCTTGATGTGTTTTGATGACGTTTCGGCCAATTCCTCATCACCGGGGCGTATGGGGGTTGCAGTCTTTGGGAGTTGCTTGTCCATTGCTAATTTCAAAGATATTTTCGCGTTGAATATATGAAATACTGTTAAGGGACAGATAAGATGGAGGGAAGAGACCAATTAATGCATAATGGGCCAGGCATCAATTCATACAGAATGGCTCAGGCATCAATATGGTAGCAGGGTACGAAGCTGATCGGATAGATGGAACCAATAGCCATAAAAAAAGGTAAAAAAGGTAGATATAACCGAGAAAACCCTGTCTGGGGCTGTATGTAACGAGATGGTGCGTCGTACAATATATTAAAGTGCATTGTTGAGTGAAGTATTGCCTTAATATGCCTTCGTTTCTATCACAGCCACTATCCCCATAGGTAGCCTTGTTGGAGAAGGTCGTAGTTTGGAATGATTCGCGTTCTCCCACGCCTAGATTTTCCTTAACACCAGGCTGTGTGGAATATCTGCTTAAAGCGAGATAGCCGGAGGCCCCAAGTTGGAGTTTGGGCCCGGGGGGGCGGTAGGAAAGCGTGGCATAAGGAAATTCCGCAGCCTTGTTCAAGGTCACCATCACCACTAATGGCCTTGTAAGAATAAGGGTGGCTAATGGTGGCTAGGGGCGGCTTGCTAGACTTAGGCTCATGTAAACGAATGGCTACTACGTATGTGTCGCCCGGGCCGGTGCCTTACGTTTATATAATAAATTTATTAACGCTTTTAATTAAAAAAATATTTTTAAACCGTGCTCTTCTCCTTATGCGAGCACGACTTCTCCGTCGACGCGTGCTCAGCCGCGCGCTTCCACTTGTCGAACTGCGCGCGGACGCTGTTCCTGCTACCGCGCGGGTTGAGGCTGGTCTTGTTCCGAGGCGGCACGCCGTCGAGCGAGAGGGCCATCCTCGCGGCGACGACGGCGGCGGCCCTGGCGTTGGTAGTCAAGGCCTCGAGGTCGACGTTGGAGATGGTGTCGCAGGCGAGGTGGTAGCAGGGGTCGGCGGGGGCGCCGGCGCCGGTGAAGATGCCCGAGGACGGGATGCCGAGCTCGAGGAAGCCGACGTAGTCGCTGCTGGACCCGAAGCTGCCGAAGTAGGCGTCGCGACCGGCGGCCGACAGGTAGTCCCGCAGCGGCTCCGCGCCCGTCAGGTCCCCCGGGTTGTCTCCCGTGTACACGGCGAAGACGGGGGCCGGCGAGCCGACCATGTCGTAGTTGAAGTAGAACCGGATCCGGTCGGCTTCTTCTTCGGATAGGTTGGAGGTATAGTAGAGAGAGCCGATCAGCCCGCTCTCCTCGGCGCCCCACCACGCGAACCGAACCTTGTTGGCGAATCCGCTGTACGACCGCAGCGCCGTCATGATCTCGATGAGCGCGCTTGTGCCAGATCCATCGTCATTGATACCGGGGCCCGCCTGCACCGAGTCGAGGTGCGCGCCCAGTACGATTACGTTGTTAGGGTCGCCCTCCTTAGTCTCGACGATCACGTTCCACGTCTCGCGCTCCTCGAACACGGAATCGACGCTGAGACCTACGACGAGTTCCTCGCCGGCCGCAAGGCGCGTCCGCCAGGATTCACCTATGTCCTGGTAGATGGTCCCGACGGGGACGAGCAGCCCGACGTTCTCGGCACCGAGGGTGGCGGACGATGGCGTTCCCGCTACGTTGTTGTACAGGATGACGCCGACGGCACCGTGCGCCTTGGCTAGCTTTAGCTTGTCCGAGATGGCGCACGTTCCGCGCTTCACGAGCGCGAGCTTACCCGTCGCGTCGATGCCTTGCCACTGGTCTTCGAAACACGCGGATCCTGTGTATGTACATGGTCTCGTAAGTATCCTCTTCTTAAAAAGCTGGCTGTAGTACGTAGCTAGACAGGTAATGAGAAAGATGGCAAAGCAAGTAAATTATGCGTACCTCTCGCGTCATCGACGGGCGTGTCGACAAGCGGCGCTGAGATGGGCCCGGCGTCCGTGCCCGGGTTGTAGATGAGTGGGACGACGTCGACGGCCTCGCCGTCGGGTCCCGTCACCGAGATGGACAGCACCTGCGCGAAGGTGTGGTTGAAGGGTTGCACGAGCGTGTCGTACTGGGCGCCGAACCGTGTCTGCGCCCGCTCTAGTATGTAGTTTACTGACGCTTGGTAACCTGGCAGCCCGAAGGCGCGACTCCCGCCGTTCTCGCGCGCGATGCGGTCTAGGTTCCACAGGTTGCGCTCGAGCCTAGCGGGGGATTGCTGTCAGCGGTATGCTCTCATAGGCTCTCATAGGCTCTCATAGGTATGTCAGGCGGACTTGTTGGGTACTTACTCTTCGAGCTTTATATCAGCCTCGAGTTTCTCAGGGGTTAGAATATTGTCGGTCGCGAGACCGCGCGACGCGAAGAACGTCGCTAGCACTAGACCGAGACCCTTCATCTTAACGCTTGAACTCTCAATGTACGTGAATAAGAGAGGCGGAGATACGCTGCGGCGGTCTCCGTATAATGCGATTGGAACAGTGTAGGCCCGATATTGTAAATGTCGTGGGGTTCATGTCGTTATATATGCGTGGGAGAGTATCGCTACCGAGCTACTAGAATGCCTATATTTCTAGGCGCGTCATTCCGGCCTCTTTTGTCGCTGACATGCCTCCGGCCAAGAGGCAACCCCAGAGCCTTGGTATGAGCCGGTCGTGGTGGCAGCCACGCAGAACCAGAGCCAGAACAATCTGTACCTCTTGGCTGGCCGGCTGCCATGGGTCGAGATGGCTGAATGTGGCAGGTGCCAAGGCTGCCTTCTTATAGCCGTATCGGCCTCGTGCAACTGGCTGTACGTTGGAAATTCCGGTAACGCTTGATATCATTTCTCATTGTTGGAAAATATCGGTTGAAAGTTACAAACGTCTGGACTATAAGTTGCGAGGAGACTTCGTCCTAGCTTGCACTTCTGTCAGTTGGCTTCGACTGTTGTGCAACTTCTATCGATGGCCGGCTAATAATAGGAGGTCAAGGAATCGAATACCAGTGGGTATGTAAGTAGATATAGATATGGCGGAATATTGTTGGATATTTACGTGATTGTAGCTGACACGCCTGCCTTGTATATGCTACCGATTTATATAAACAATTCGATAACTAGTGGGCGTCTCATGATATTGGTTGATAATCGTACAATGGCTGGTAGATTTTCGGCGTGGTAACTTAACCACCTAGAGAGTTGTTGCACCTGAATCATGGTTTATTCGAAGTCATTCGTATTGTAACTGTAACTCGACACGATCATTCTTGCATTGAACAATTGTATTCAACAGCTACCTGTAATCCTAAAGTTTGAACCATCGAGGCGCTTGTATAATCTGGCCCGGTTGACCTCCTTTATCACCGCAACAATCGCTTCGGGCCATGGCGTAAGTTCCGACTCGGCATATCATGTACAGCTCTAGCGCTGATCGAGCGGACCTTCCTAACTGGCTTGAAAGGAAGCAAGGTATAATATTCAAAGCTAAGATGAAGATTGCTTGCTTATGTGGAGGCAAAACTGGCCCTGTCTCGCCGTGTCCACCGAGGCTGGTATAATACGCTGAACAGATATCGGTGTTGAGGCGACTCTGTCCGCTTTCGTTGGGACATATAAAATGACCGAGTGGTGACCAGTAGCGCCATCATTGCTACCATCGCTATGCAAAGCGAAGGACGGCCTGAAGTGTCATATGGATAAGCCGACGTATGATGTAAATCAAAGAATCGCCGTCCCCTTCATGTTGCTTCAGGAGCGTTGTCGGATTTCGGTTCGCCGTCAGCATCGAATCCAAGCGCCTCAAGCTCTCTCACAAGTTCGTTAATCTTGATGACTTTGGCGATCTGTTCGGGTAGTAGCGCCTCTCCGCCCTCCTTTTTGCTTTTCAAGTCCTTCGCTTGTTTCAGCTTTTTCTTTAGGTTCCTCGCCTTCTTCTCCTTCTCGACCTCCGGGTCGGCTTCCTCAGCCTTGGCGGCGCCGGCGCCGGCGTCTTCAGGTACATTACTATCGGCGGGTGCGGAGTCTTGAGACGGATTCGTAGATTTCGCCTTCTTTCTTGCTTCGCGGCGCTTGGCGTTCTTGTTGCTGGCGGCGGAGGCTGACGTTTCTTGCTTTTGCTCCTTTAGACCCTCGGCACCGATCACACCGCCTTTGCCCCGGTTGCGGAACGTTTCGGCGGTGCGGTTCTTGTAGACTTCAACATCCTCTGGGGGTCTGTACCCGGGACGAATCTTGATCGCTTTCCTCGTCGTACCATCGGCCCGTTGAGATTCTGGGATGTGCCGCTCGCCGCTTTGCTCGTCTACGACGATGCCCGCGGTAGATGGTGTAGATGGTTGGGAAGGCATCGCGGGAAGTATGGATGGACAATCGATAATCTGTTCTGTAGGTACCTACATGTAGGTTATGCACATTTAAAAGAGAAGAATCAACCTTTGATTAAGGGGTATGGGAGATACACGAATTTAATAGCTCTTGGTTTTTTTCCGCAGAGCACTCACTGTACCTCCCACTACAAATGGAGGGGTGAAGTGAAGCCTGTGCCACCTAAACGGACAGCCAAACTACCTAGGTACCGCCGGTAGCTAAACAGCTCACGGCTACTTGCACTTGCTGCAGCGTCCAGAGCGTCTTCCATCAAACCCGGAATAAAAAAGTGGAACTTCCAATTGACAAAGCTTTAGCCAATTAGAAACGATCATTTTCCAAACCACCAATTCTTTCCCGCCGATTTCTTGGATCTTTTAACGCCTTTGCATTTCGCATTCAATCCTCCGAAGACCTCACGACGTCCATCATCCAACGATCCCGAATCACTTTTCTGTCTGGCCTTCAACCGCCCTATACCTCTAGTATCTACATATCTGTACGGTTGTACGGTATTCGTCATGGTATGCTCTATCCCTTGTCTGGGTTACTATTGACATCCGTGGACTAACTAATCGCGCAATAGGCTGCCGCTCGTCCCTTTTACAAGCAAGTCGACCACCTCACTATTTCTATACCTCCGCGACTACGAGACCTATGAAACTGACCATTTGCTGCGCAGCGCTCTCTTCCGACGAAACTGGCAAATGCTGGGAGCCGTCTTCGGTGGAGCTTTCGCTTTCGAGATGTGCGTAGTCTGAGATACTCTGCGGGATAGGAGACGGTCGCTGACGGGATACTAGGGTATACGACACCGGAATGAACAAGCTCTGGGACAATCTAAACAGAGGGGTATGTGTTAGCTATTGGAAAGTCGAAGAGAGCCGCCACTAACATGTCGACAGCGACAATGGAAGGATATCCGATCCAAATACGTAGAGGAGGAATAAACAGCATCCATTGACTCGAAAGATGGGAGAGACGAGGCGGAAAGCAGCAGCGTACGGGTGATATCGGGACGCCTGCGATACTGTACACTTGCACTTTTTAGACCGAAACAAATTCACACCACAGTTCAGTTTACGCAAAGCCGCACCCCTATCCGACGATGAAGAACCAGACGCTATCACGAGTTGGTTGCCGTTCATACATATGTCACCTGCACCTTTAAAACCGACATATCCTCTTGGAATGCAACTTGCCCTGTACATAACTGAGCTCGTTTGCCACAAGGACTGGTGGTCATAGGTGGCGTTCCTACAAAATAAACCCCTTTTTTAAACATTCGCATCCACATCCGCATAGGCGAACATATCGAATGGAGGTAGTACCTAAATTGGAAGGAAATTGTTCCCATGCTATTACTAGTGACGAGACTTCCAATATGAGCAATGTGAGTATGACCTATTACAAACCCCTCGGATGCACCCGAGGTGCATGACGAACAAGTGAGAATTATGTAGGGCAGTCTGACACCCATCCCATCGATCCGGGCGGCATGAAACCCATGCTGACGTGCATCTTTCTATGTCTACACGTACGTAAAGGTTAGGGTAACACGAAACAAATTACGATAGATATATGTTTGAAGGTAGGCAAGTAGGCATGTAGGGTTACCTAAATGCAATAAGAATGTCGGATAGGATCTCGGATAGGTGTGCGGTGTTAGGTAAACTGGTAAGGGGTAACTTTTAGGAGGTAGGAAGTAAAAGGTACTAGAGGTACTAAAGGTACTAAAGGAATGCGCTAAGGCGTGATACACCCGCTTGCAGCTGTCATCCAGTCACTGTGACGAAATTGTTGCAGGGACCGAGGGACTTGGAGACTTTAAATCCCGTAATCGCAGGGACACAGGGATACTTATCGCTGATAAGGAACTTCCCTTTATGATGTATCCATGTAGGAGGGGATCTGCTACGAAAAGCTCCGAACCTCAACTGATTCAACGTTTCTTGATCGTTCATAATTTCCCCTACTCGGTGTTTCTTTGTCTGGACTATATAGCACCGGGTAGCATCTCTCATTCGGCCAAATCTTTTTAATTTTCAAGACCGCAAGCCCCATCTCTACTGTAGACGCAGCATCTCCACACCTGCCGACACCGTCGACGTCGAGACTGTACTCCCTTGTCTCTTCCTCTTCTACGTCGCCCTACCAATTCCTACCCTTCCAATACCATCAGTATCTCCAACCACCACGATACAGCGACCCTCCTTTCGAATCTCGCAACCAATTATGATAATACGGCGTCCAGTCTAGCTATGGACCCCGCAATGTCTACGCAAGAGCTGCAGCTCTGTCAGCACCTGATAGAGCTGCCGAGACGTCATGGGTACCGATACGACGAATCCGCCTGCCGCGATCTGCTGTATAATCTATTCTGGTCTATGGCTGGAGGGAAACCCGAGAATATGCGCTTGTTCTTCCCCGACGGCAAGGTCACGCCTAAGGGCACGCTGAAGCTTCGCGAAGCCCAGGGAGCCGTAGATGGGGCCGAGTACACCGAAGCCGCTCGCGGCAAATCCTGTGGCCACATATTCAAAGCTGGGGAGGCGACGTATGGTTGTAAGACCTGTAGCACTGACGAGACGTGCTGTCTCTGTAGCAAATGCTTTAATGCCACAGACCATACGGGTCATATGGTAAGAATCTCGATAACGCCAGGAAACAGTGGTTGCTGCGATTGTGGAGATCCCGAGGCTTGGAAGATCCCGATGTTCTGTACCATCCATAGCGAGCAAGAAGAAGACAAGTCGAAAGGGAAAGGTAAAGATGTTGCTGGTCTATCTGAGGAGGTTGTTGACAACATTCGCATGACTGTCTCTCGAGTCTTCGATTTTATCTGCGATGTCATCTCCTGCGCCCCTGAACAACTCAGACAGCCAAAGACAAAAGAATCCATTGAGCAGGACGAAAAGATGTCCCGCTTGGCGTCAACTTACTGCGGAGGAGATGTCGACTCTCCCGAAGAATTTGCCTTGTTGCTCTGGAACGATGAGAAGCATACTGTGAAGGAGGTTCAAGACCAAGTTGCACGAGCGTGCAGCACAACTCTTGATGAAGGATATAACCGTGCCCTAGAAACCGACTCGATTGGTAGGAGTATCTTGAAGTATGACTCGAGTATCGACAAGCTACTAAGATGCGCCGCCGTCCTCGAGCACATCAAGATCACTGTAACGATTCGTTCGTCGAGGGACACGTTCCGGGAGCAAATGTGCGGGACAATGATCGACTGGCTGAATGATATTTCGGGGTGCTCGGTGGGAAGCGACCACAACATCCTTAGGACGGTCGTTTGCGAAGAACTGCTAAAGCCCTGGCGTAAGGGAAGCCCAGCGACGCATGCCATGCCCGGTAAGGATGGTCTTGAAGACGAACAGAAGCTTGAATATGATCCGCTCGAGGCTCATACCGCCGCGATAATTATACAGAGAGCAAGGTTCCTCGCCGAGACCGGGAATACTGCCACCTTGGCAGAGTTCCTCGACTCGGACGATGACGATAATGAAGAAGAAGATGACGATGAAGATATGGATGGCGGCAATCAAACTCCCTCTAGCGGAGAGGAGGATAACGATAACGATGAAGACGAAGAGGACGAAGAGGATGTAATGATGGTAGATGCGCGACCAGAAGCAAGCACTGATGTAAATGTTCCCGACTGGATTGGGCCAAACGTTGCGTCGCTAGAAGAGGAGGAAGCAACCATAGCGGGATATCCACCACCTCCGCCGCCCCCTCCCCCTCCCGCGCCGAGACGTGCAGCTCGAGAACGAGATCGAGACCTCACGCCGTCAGACTCGGATACCGCAGAGCCTTTAATAGCTCCAACAGTGTATGCGAAAGCTAATATTGAGATTCCTAAGACTCCTGGTCTGTCAAAGGGAGGCAAGACTGGACCCCCGAAACCGGGGCGGTACTGGGTCGAAACGCCAGCAGCCTACATGGAACGTGATAGTGTACATCCATTTGAGGACGTTTTCCAACGAGTCCGTTTAGACTGGTTAATTCTATTCGATTTAAGAATGTGGAAGAAGGTCCGCAATGACCTGCGTTCGTTATACATCTCTACGGTAGTAACGATCCCCGAATTCAAAAGAGTCTTGGGCCTTAGATTCGCTGCTCTATATACGACTTTAGCGCAGCTGTATCTCATAGGAGACCGGGAACCTGACCACTCGATTATCAATATTTCCCTACAGATGCTGACCACACCTTCTATTACCGCCGAAGTAATGGAGAGGGGTAACTTTTTGACGACCCTCATGGCTATTTTATACACCTTCTTAACTACCCGGCAAGTTGGCCATCCGTGGGAAGTCTCATCTAGTGCTGTCCTTGGTTTCGACACAGGTTCGGTCACGAATCGGCGGATGTATCACTTCTACGTTGATTTGAAGTACCTTCTCGGTTCGATCCATGTCCAGGAGCGGATGAGGACGGAAGAGAGATATCTGCTACAATTCCTCGATTTGGTGAAACTTCATCAAGGCATCTGCCCGAACGTACGAGCCGTCGGGGAGCATGTGGAATATGAGACTGACAGCTGGATTGGCGCCTCGTTGATGACACGGGAGATTAATAGGCTCTGCAGACTTCTATCTGGTTCCTTCCGTAATCTCCCAGAGCAAGACTCGTCGTACCTATCGAGAGCATTGCGAACAACGGCGAAGAGCGTTATAATCAACTCGATCGGTGCCGAGCGCTCTCGGTTTACCCAGGCCGAGATCAAAGACGAGGTGCGATTCAAGACGCTAAGCGACTTCGAGTTTGCTGGTGAAGCTACTAAATTCGAAGTTGTCAAGTTCGTTGTGGAGGAGCAGTCGATCAGTTTCCATCATGCGTTACACTATACTCTGTCGTGGCTGATTGAATGCGGGAAGCACATGTCCCCGCAAGAACTTCGATCGATTCTCAGTTTCACTTCTCAAGACCTGAGGATGAAACCAAGGTCTATGGGCCGTAAGAGCATGCCTAGACGAGAATACGCCCCTGAGGACTATCTCATGGCTGCGCTTGACTACCCTCTGCGAGTCTGCACGTGGCTTGCCCAGATCAAAGCAGGAATGTGGGTGCGCAACGGCATAAGCCTTAGACATCAAGCTGGTACCTACAAGAATGTCCTCCACCGAGATGTAACCCATGCGCGAGACATATTCCTGCTCCAGACCGCGATGGTTGTCTGCAACCCGAGCCGCATTCTTGCGTCGATTGTCGACCGTTTCGGTATGGAAAACTGGCTTAAAGGATTTTTCGAGATTACTTCAACAGCCCAGGATGAAAGCCAGCACCTTGACGTAGTCGAGGATATGATTCATTTCCTGATAGTATTGCTGAGTGACCGAACCTCGCTTATCCCAGTAACGGACGAGCAGCAGACGCATCTGATGGCGATGCGTAGGGATATAACTCATGTTTTGTGCTCCAAGCCACTATCTTTCAATGAGATATCTAGCAAGCTACCCGAGAAATTCCACGACCAAGAAGACTTCCAGCGCGTGCTGGATGAGGTAGCCACCTTCAAGCCTCCCGAGGGTGTCTCAGACGTAGGAACTTTTGAGCTCAAGCCGCAGTACATCGAAGATATCGATCCATATATCGCGCACTACAACAAAAATCAACGCGAGGAATCGGAGACCGCTTACCGCAAGTGGATGGCCAACAGGACCGGAAAATCCATTGAAGAAATTGTATACGAGCCCAGACTCCGGCCGATTGAGTCTGGCGCTTTCGTGGGGTTGGCGAAATTCACCAGCACTGGGATGTTCGCGCAGATAATCTACTATTGCCTGTTGTACCCTCTCGTCGCGGCCAAGTTAACGCCTAAAGTGGCTGCTTCTAGATTAGAGACTTTCTTGCAACTCGTATTGCATTTGATTCTTATTGCCATTTCTGAGGACAAGGCAAGCGAGACCAACCCAACCAGCATTGAATCTTTCGTCTATATTGCTTTGACGACGCATGCGCGTAGCAATTTCATGCAGGACGCCCCAAACTCCAAGACTATTGTCTCCCTCCTTGAGATATTATCGACCAAAGAGGAATTCAAAGCCTGTCATCCCAAAATCGCACTGATCTTAAAGAGAATGAAGCAAAAATACCCATTCCAGTTTGAAACGGCCTACTCGCGGTTAGGCATATCAGTAGACCGAATTGATACAGCGTCGCCAGCGAGCACCCACAACGCCGAAGAAGAACGCGAAAGAAAGAAGAAAGCGGCCCTTGATCGCCAAGCGAAGGTCATGGCGCAATTCCAACAGCAGCAAAAGAGCTTCCTAGAAATGCAAGGGGATGTCGATTGGGGCGAAGAGGAGTGGGACGAAATGGACGAGACAAAGCCAGCAGAAGAGCAGAAGAACTTTTGGAAGTATCCAAGAGGCACTTGCATACTGTGTCAGGAAGATACCGATGACGGGCGTCTCTACGGGACTTTCGCGCTCTTCACCCAGAGCAAGATCCTACGACAAACCGATTTGCAAGACCCAGCTTTCGTTAGGGAGGCTGCAAATACACCGGCGAATCTTGATCGCTCGGCCGAGGAGATAAGACCGTTTGGGCTTGCCCATGAAAATAGGGTGATGGTAGAAAAGGTCAACGCAAAGGGTGAGAAATTCCTCACCGAAAAGCAAGGCCTCGGCAAAGGATTCCCTGCCAAGCTCTGTCGGACAGGACCCGTCTCTGTCGGATGTGGCCATATCATGCACTTTAGTTGCTTCGATATGTACCTGGAGGCAACTGGCCGTCGACATGGACACCAGATCGCCCGTCATCATCCCGAATCTCTAGAACGTTTAGAGTTCGTTTGCCCCCTCTGCAAGGCCCTTGGTAACGCATTCCTACCTATCACCTGGGACGGCAAAGAGGAATGTTACCCGGGGATCTTACAAACCGACACGGATTTCTCTTCTTTCGTCATGAAACATATGACTGGGCGTCATTGGACCGCACTCGTAACCCGTGAGCAGTCTCAGACTGCGTTTATCAATTACTTACGTACAAAAATGCCGGAGAGTCTCGGTCTATTTGAAAAGTCTAGCTCTAGCCTGCCGCCCTTTTCCGTCTGGGAGCATAGCAACTTACGATCTGTGTCTTCTGTAGCTTCTTCTAGCGACACCTATTCTCTCTCGGCTACGCCCGGATCGAGTGTCCGATCGCACTCCCCGCCAGAGTCACAGCACGGCGATGTGGAGCTGATGCTAATCTATCGACGCCTACGTGACACGCTTCACAAGAACGCGCTCGTCGTGGTTAGTGATGATGAGGATAGGGGAGATGATTTATATGCCAGTGACACGCTAGCACGATCTGTCGGCTATTCAATTTCCGCGGCTGAGATACAGCAGCGAGGTGTTGAATCTCAGTACGGAATGACTTTGATCGAAAGGATACCGGAGCAACTCCTAGTTCAGCTTCGAATTCTGTCCGAGACGGTTTCGTCATATATAGCAGTTGGCGGTCTCAGGCACGGTGGAGATAACCAGACTGATTTGGAGTTTTGCAAAGCCAGCGAACGCCAGTTCTACCAACTCTTCATAGCGCCGTACTTCGAATCGCCGCTTGCGCACAGCCGCCAACCGTTTGACGAGCATTCGCCGCTATTAAGCGAAGATGCGTTCATCTTCTTGTGCGAGGCCATGTTCGGCGTTGCTGTAGCGCAGAACATGGATCCGATGCATTTGGTTCGACTTTGTTACCTCGCTGAGATAGTCAAGGTGGTCCATCAGATATCTCGCAGTCTTCCATTCTCTAAATTGCTCGAATATATGAGCAAAAGGAACAGCGATGACCCTGCGATGAACAACTTTGCCAGTTTCTTCCATTATGTCATGAGCACCTCGATGAACATCGGCCTGGAGCCATCTCCATTCGTCCTTCAGGCCAGTTTCGACCAATCAGGCTTAGACAGCTTGGAAGACATACATTCCTTCGTCAGAAAGTACGCTCTAGTATTCTTGCGAAAGGCAACAATACTGCTCCATGTCCATCTCGGCGTCGACTTCAATAGCCACATATCCCCGGTTCCGGAAGCGGACGAACTCACTCGTCTGACAGCCGCACTGCGGTTGCCGTCCTTTGACGAGATGTGCACGGCCTTGACGCCCCTGGGCACCCAGTTCGACTGGCCGCCGAACACGGAAGGGATCGTGAAAGGTTGGCTTCACCACTGGATACATTCGTACGTGCGCCGACGCGTGACCCCCGTGGAGCAGCTGATAAGCCACCCCGGCATATTCGAGCTCGTCGGCCTGCCGAAGAACTTCGATACCCTCATCGAAGAGTACTCCAAGAGGAGATGTCCCAAGACGGGTAAGGACCTATCGGATCCCATGGTGTGCCTGATGTGCGGCGAGATGTTCTGCGGCCAGACTATGTGCTGTATGATGGAGTACCGAGAGCCGGGGCCGAACAAGCCGACAATGAAGATTGGCGGCGCGCAGCAACATATGCTGTTCAAGTAAGTACCTCCTAACTAATCCTCTTGATTTGGGTTTTTTTTTCTTCCCTTTTGCTAAATTGAAATTCTTCGTCATAGGTGCCAAAGCAACATCGGGCTCTTCATCAACATCCGCAAGTGCGCCATCTTCTACCTGCACCGCAAGTCGGGCAGCTTCAGCAGCGCGCCGTACATCGACCGGTACGGCGAGGTGGACATCGGCCTGCGGCACGGGCGCCAGCTCTTCCTCAACCAGCGGCGCTACGACACGATGCTCCGCAGCCTCTGGCTCGGCCACGGCATCCCCAGCTTCATCAGCAGGAAGCTCGAGGCCGACATCAACAACGGCGGCTGGGAGACTATATAATAGAGAGAGAGAGAGAGAGGTGTACCCCTACCTACCTAACCCAGCCTTTTTGATGTGCCATGCGGTCTTGAAAGTTAGTTGATTCAGAGTGAAGGGGGTTGGGGGATGCGGAAAGCTATAATAGTAAATAGTAAATACTGTACGTAGGAAAGGAGAGGAACTTGCGAAGTATTGCAAATTTCCCAAAGCACAAACTTGTCGATAGGGGGCGTTGGCGTGCGGGACGCGGAGAAAGAAAGAAGTTCATCATCATCGTCGTCATTGTCATTGTCTATGGTGTTTACGGAGTTTTGCCTCTTGATATGCGGAAAGGGGGTTTATTGTTGTTTTTTCTTCTTCTTTGTGTACCTACATAATTGACATAGGTTTTTAGTACTTACATGTACATGCGATCGCTATTCATACCTATACATATTTCGTGCTGAGCATTGTTCTTGCCTGGCTGCTCTGATGACTATTAGACTATTATAAGACTGCGGGTTAACTTGCGTACTACCTAACGTAGGCATTTAAAAGGCTGTTCCGCGTGGGTATCCATTCTTTCGCGAGATCATGTAGCTATAATCCGCGCCTTTCACTTGATCATTAGTTTGAGTATAAGGTAGGTATACGCGCATGTATGGGTATATTATGGTTCAATCAAGCCTCATGCCAAACTGCTGCTGCTGCCAGTGCTTCCCAGAAGTCATATGCATAAAACAGTTCTAGCCTGTCTTGTTCATCCTCTCATTTCCCCCTTATATGTATCCCCTATCACACCCGTCACTACTCCTCCTTCTTCACATCCTCTTCCTTAAGCGGCGTCACGCTCCCACTGACGCCGTCCATGACTGTCGTTTCGTTGACGTCTAGCGCCTTAATCCCCGAAGCCACGCCGTTGACCTTGCCGCTCGCATCGTCAGCGTCCGGCAAGATTGTTTCCGGGCCCTGGTGCCGGTACACCTTGATACGGCCGTCCTGGCCGGCGCTAGCCATAGTTTCGCCGTTGACGTCGACCCAGAAGCAGACGCCCTCGTGGGCGCCGCGCACGCGCTGCACGATGCGCTTGGTCTTGACGTCCCAGAGCACGACGTCGCCGTCCTCGCTGGGCGCCACGATGAAGGCGCCCTCGCCGTTGCTGCCCGTACCATCCGCATCCGCGTCCACGTCCGCGCTCGCGCCTGTCGTAGTTGCGGGCGTCAGGGTGCCGAAGCAGCCGCCGATGCTGAACTTGGAGTTCTCGTGGCCCTGGTACGTTTTCTTGACGGTGCCGGATACGTAGTCCCACAGCCGCAGGCAAGAGTCCATGCTGAAGGCCAGCACGTAGCGGCCGTTGGGCGCGAAGCAGACCGACGTGATGGGCGGGTTGTCCTCGTGCACGAGGGTGCGCAGGCACTGGCCTGTCGAGGTGTCCCATATTCGGCTGTTTTGGTAGAGCCGGTTAGTTAAGTCAGGTAGCTTCGGTAGGCGGCAGAGAAGAAGAGAGAAAAAGTGAAGCTTACGTTAACCCGTCGGTGCTACAACTCACGACCAGAGTACCATCGCAACAAAAGTCGATTCCGCTTACGGGATCGCTGTGCGCCGGCAGACTCCGCATCTGCCGGCCGGCACGCACATCCCAGAGGAAGACAGCCTCGTCGTAGCTACCGCTCGCTAGGATGTTGCCTTTGGGCGAGAAGGCGAGGCAGTATACGTAGTTGTGGTGGCCGAGCAGGGGCTTGACGCGGGCGGGGCGGCCGGTGACGCGGTCCCAGAGGCGGATGGCCTTGTCGTCGGATCCGGTCGCCAGCGTCTGGCTGTCGGGAGCCCAGGCCACGGCCGACACGCCGGCCACGTGGCCGACCAGGGTGTCCATGTGCGCGCCCGTCGCCGCGTCCCAGATCCGGATCGTCGCGTCCGCCGACGCGGACGCGATCCACCGGCCGTCCGGCGAGATGCGCACCTGCGATATGGCGCGCGAGTGGCCCGTCAGCACCAACCGCGGCACGTAGTGCGGCTGCACCGGCTGCCGCGCGGGGGGCGTCGTCGACAAGGGGTCGTGGTCTACCAGCACATCGCGGAGACGCGAGGGAGATCGTAGGTCTGAGCGGGAGGGGGATAATGATCGCGATCGCGACCGGGGAGATCCTGATCTAGACCTGGGTCTGAGACGAGACGGGGATCGGGACGAGGAGCGGCTGCGGGTGCTCGTCGAGCGCGGGGATCGGGACCTCGATAACGATCTCGAGCTGGACGGCGACCTGCTACGGCGATCGCTAGAGTAGTAATCGGTTTCGTGGCGGCGCTCTCGACTTGGACTTCTACTACTTCGACTCCTACTTCGACTCTGGCTTGCCGATCGACTATCTAGCTCCTTCTCCCTGATGGATACGCGTAAAGCATGCTTATCATCCGCCTTATCCGGGGTATCGAATCTTTGAGGAGTGGAATCGATGCTATCGTCGTGGACTTTGCGGCGCTTGGTGGGGGGCTCGGGGAGGGAGGTAGGGGTGGAATCGATCCCCGACATGGTGTTTATGTCGAAGTGAAGTTCGAAGTATTACCACATTCAGATTGGTCGATAAATGGGAAAGAGGAAGTATTAAAGTTAGACCAGAGCTTGATTATGGAACAGTATAGTTAGACAGAAGACGAGCGTCGAGATATTCGCAGCCTTGCGTGCTTCAAGGTTAAGGGAGGTGACGGATTGAGGACAAGGCTGAAGGAAACATCCATAAAATTTTAGCGGGGTCATTTCGCGATATTGCCGAGATCTACTTCGTAATTGGGATATCTGAACAATTAACTTGCCCCGCTATTAATGAACTTTCCGAGGGCCGCTAATCTTGATTTAGCCTTAGATCGATTGGATATAGGTACGGTATATCAAATAAGAGGAAGCTATAATGCCTAAGCACTCTTTTCGGTCAACTCGGCAGGTCCTACCCAGAAAGGACGACTTAAAGCACTCGCCCTGGGCTTGCCTGGTCTAGGATCTGGACAAGTTCAATGCAGGGGCAATGCAACTCTACCTTGTCATGCCCGTCCACCTTCTGTCCACCTTCTACTCTCCACCTTCTTCTACTCTCACATGTATGCACGCAAGGAAAAGGCAAGGGCCGCAAGGATGCCGTCTTTTAATGAAGACCATTAAAAGACTGGCGATTGACCTTGTGATCCCTGCAAACAATACTCGAGTAGCACAAACACACGATCAAGTGACCCTTCATGCAAGTTTGTCAGTCTCTCTGTCTCTCTCTTCCCCACGAGTTCCTGCAGAATCGTTCCCCCTTACTACAACGCCCAATCCTATTCGAAGGATCAAAGGGACTTTCTCTTCCCGTTCGTCGTCTTGGGTATACCAAGAAAAGCCACCCCAGTAAAACAATTCTTAGCGTGATAGGTCTGGCCGAAGAGGATCGCCACAAACCACATCCCGGTCGACACGCTTGCTTGTAATTATATACAGGGGAACATAAGCCATTGTACGGCACATGAAAGAAGTTCCTAGTTCATATACCAAATTCCCAATTATCAGGACTCCCCATCCTACTGCTCTCACTCTCCTCGGTCGTGTTATTAGACACGCGAGGATAAGTTGGAAATCTGGAATTTCGGAAATCCCATCGGATCAAGAGTTAGAAAAGGGACAGGACAACAAGAAGGAATCATGAAAGAAACAGAATTCAGGATGGAGGAACTTCCCACCGAACTCAACATCATCACCCTCAACTGCTGGGGACTGCTACATCTAAGTGCCCACCGCGCCGAGCGCCTAACTGCTATCGGCCGGGAACTCGCCGCCGCTGAACCTCCGCCGCATATCGTCGCGTTGCAAGAATGTTGGACCCAGGAGGACTACCGCAGCGTGCGGCGCGAGACCCGCTTCATCCTACCCTTCGGCAAGTTCTACCACAGCGGCGCTTTCGGTGGCGGCCTCGCCATCCTGTCGCGGTGGCCCATCGAGGAGAGCACCATGTTTAGGTACCCGCTGAGCGGTCGCCCGACCGCCTTCTTCCGTGGCGACTGGTTCGTCGGCAAGGGCGTCGCGTGCGCCAAGATCAGGTACGGGCCGGGCGGGAAAGACGTTGTCGAGGTATTCAACACCCACACCCACGCCATCTACGAGCACGAGCCGAAACAGACGGATAGCTACGTTGTCCATCGCCTGGCCCAGTCTTGGGAGATAGCGAAGCTGGTCCGCGGCGCCGCTGAGAGGGGTCATCTGGCCGTCGCGCTCGGCGATTTTAACGATGTGCCTTTGTCACTATCGTATCGCATGTTCACGGCCCACGCGCCTATCAAAGACGTGTGGCGGGTGGTAAACCCGGACTCGTCCCTCGGCTCTGCTTCTCACGAGCTGGAGCGCGCCCGCCGCCGTCCCGTACCTACTGCGGCATTCAACATCGCCGAAAACGGCGTCACGAGCAATAGTGCATACAACACGTGGAGATGGCCCAAGTCGGAGCAGCGCGCCCTTCGGACGGGGAAGAGGCCTATGCTCATACCCCCCGACACGCCAGACCCACGCGGCAAGCGCATCGATTATATATTCTTCTCCCCGCAGGTATCTTCGGCCCGGAACCCGGAATCCATTGGTCTCGGCGAAACAGCGGCAGCACGAGCGAGCCGCGATCCCGCCGGTGAAGGTTACACCAGTAGAGGTTGGGTTGTTAAGGACGTCCGCGTAGGCATGCTCGCGAGACACTCGGAACTAGGATGCTCCCTCAGTGACCACTTCTCTGTCGAAGCGACGCTGCTCCTCCACACATCTACCGCCAACACGCCCAACAACTCTCCCCCTTCAAGGCACTCTTCCATCCCGCCATCCCCTAATTCGCCTACCAATAACAACAACAAGCGTCTCAGCGGCAAGCCCGAGTCGCACCCATCGACCGCCGATCACTACGCCCACGACCACGCCGCCTCGCTCCTGGCTCTTGAGCACGGAACGTACCTACAGTCGCCCACCGGCTCCGAGACCCGCATCGGCGCCCGCGACGCCCGCGCCTCCTTCGACGAGCAGCTGCGCTCCTTTTTCGCCGAGTCCGTCGACTCCTCTCCCTCCGCTAACCCCAACAACCACCCCAGCAATCCTAACTACCCCCAACCCCGCCGTCCCGTACCCTTCGACGGCCTGCCCTGCAACACCTACGACGAGGTCCTCTCGATAATCCACGCCTACGCCCGGCGCGAGCGGCGCCAGCGGCGCTGGCGGTCTCTCCACTTCCTCTTCTGGCTCGTCGTCGTCGTCGCCTGCTACGTAGCCGTGTGGTTCGTCCCCTCGAACTTGCGGGCTCTCTCCTTCGTATTCCTAGTCCTCAGCAGCCTGGGCTTCCTGGCCGGCGCCATCGACGGTCTATTGGCGCTACTCTTCTTCGGGTCCGAGATGCGCGCCCTGAAAGAGTTCGAGTGGGAGGTTATGAACGCCAAGGCCACGGCCAGCGGCGAGCAGCGCCTCGGGCTCGCGCTGCCGCATCAGGCGGACGTCGATGATGCCGGTGGTGTTGTGGGCGATGAGAAGGGCTGGTGAAAAGGAGAGAGTGTGATTATTTGCCTAACTGATGAACAACTAATTTTCGAAAAATAACGTGCTGCGCACTACTTATTACGAAGGCGAGGAGGAGAGACGAAGATAATAGAAATAACTTCAATTTTTGGGGCGCGGAAAAGTTTAACATTCATTGTATACGACGTCACGTCTCCAACATCTCATCTATCGAAACGAAAGCCGCAGAAGCAAGAGAATATTTAATATGTTAATAGTACTAGAGACTTATAGGGAAAAAGTCGAGTTTTCAAAACGAGAATATTTTACCTAGGGGTTAATAATGATACCATGAAGTTTATACAGGTTTCCTCCGCGTGCGTCGTGTGTGTGTGATAAGGCTACTCTTCTAACGTTGATTGCTCCCCCCCCTTTTTCCACTGGGAAAAAAATCCTAGTAGTTTTCTACCCCTTTATTCTCACCCTCCTATGCTCCCTCCTCTATAACCCACACCAGTCACTAGTCACCTGCTCCCACCCAAACGCGAGCTCGAGTAGTTCGCAAGCAACGACATGCGCACAATCCACACGCGCATAAATCAACTCGCCGCACGCCCCGGACACCAAGCGCGATACGAAGCCAAATCGGCCGCCCCGTCCATCGCTTCCCCTTTTCCTTTTCCTTTCCCTTTTCCTTTTCCTTTCCCTTTTCCTTTTCCTCTGCCGTCACTTCTTCCTCTCACCGCCTCATTATCGACCCCGACCTCGTCCCCGTCGCCCCAGCCCGTGTAATAATTATTACTACCGCCGCCGCCGCCGCCTCCTCCGCATTCGGGGATGCGGCGGTACGCGTACCCCATGAAGGCCGTCTGCTTGCGCACGTCGAGCACCGCGTCCCGGGTGCCCCTGTCGCGCAGCAGCCGGTCGCGTGGCCGCTTGCGCTCGCGGCGCCCGTACAGGCGCACGAACGCCTTCATGGCGTCGCAGAGGTGTTGGCGGGCCTCGGGCGTCGCCTCCCCCGGCGCCGTCTCCGCCGTCGTCACCGTCTCGATCTCGCGGTCCGCGCGCTTGAGCTTGGCCGAGTCGTATGGCGCCGACACGAACTGCGCCAGCATGGCCCGCGTGCCCCGCGGGAACTGCGCCAGCTGCGCCTGCATAGCCGCTGTCCTCTCGGGGCTTCTATAAATGGCCGGGCGGGGGAGGAGGGGGGCGCCGCGGAAGCTATTCGCGTTGCTGCTGCCCGCGAATAAGGGGTTCGACGCCAGGTCTTCGGTATCCGTCGACGGTTCGGGCTGGGACTCGGACCAGTCCGATATCGACTCCTCTTCGTCGAAGTAGTGCGTGTCTTCGCAGCCCGAGAGCTGCGGTACGAACGGCGGGGAGATCTGGCTGAGCCGGTCCCACGGGATGTCGCGGAACCACTTGTGCGCCTTGAGGTCCTCCGCGTCTTGAGGGTATACCGACCGGCCTGTCCAGTCTTGGTACGCGCGGCGATGTCGACCCTTGCCGAAGACCAACGGCTCCGGATGCATATCACGGTAACGATAGCGTCTTGACGAAAGGCGGCTCTCTTTTTCGCAGATCAGGTTGACAATGAGGTCCATGCACCGTCTCGAGACCGCGGGACGTGTCGGAAAGGCGAACGTCTGCTTGTGGTTGACAATGTTGCGCTTCGTCTGCTGGCGGCCGCCTTCCTCCGATAAAAACGGAGTATGGCCGTATAAACACTCGTACAGGATGACGCCGACACTCCACTAATCGCATCTTGCATCGTAGTCACCCTCACGGATGACCTCTGGAGCCATGTACTGGCTTGTTCCTACACAAGATCTTGCGGCACTGCGGTTGCCGCACCTGTTACGCCAGCTCAGGAGTGGCTCATCTGGCGAGGTCGAAGAAGAAGACGAGCCTAAATATGGCGGCTGACGTTCGTGTTTCTGCATTACCTGGGCCACACCTTGAGTCCATTTCACTGATCCTTGTAGACCTTCAGCACGGTCCATGGCGTCTCCCTCCACCGGTATGCCGAATCTCTGGAGCAAGCTATACCGCTGGGTATGGAAATAGTTGGTGTCGTGTGACCAGTGACCATCAAAGGCTAGACCGAAGTCTGAGATCTTCAAATGGCCAGATGCGGAAATGAGGAAGTTGTCGGGCTTAATGTCACGATGGATACAGCGCAACGAGTGTGCCTCTTCGATGCACAAGATCATCTCGGCAATGTAGAATTTAGCGACCGGCTCAGTGAGGACATTTTCTCGGATAAGGAGGCCGAGAAAGTCGCCTCCGGGCATGTAATCCATAACCAGATAGAGGTTTGCAGCGTCTTTAAAGCTGGTAATCAAAGGAACAATCCTGAAATAGCGTGGATCGTCAGTCATCTCATCCCAAAGTAATCAGTTAAGGATGGACGACGAACCAGTTGGAGCCCTCCGAAGCGACCAAGAAGTCCCGTTCGGCACGCAAGTGAGCCTCTTGGCTCGTCCTCAGCATTGCAGACTTGCGAATTACTTTCATCGCATACACCTTATCTCGATGTGCATCATGTCCTAGATCACCCCGACTGGCCTTCTCGCGGACGAGCCGGACAACACCAAAGCTTCCTTTGCCAAGTATTTTCAATACTTGATAACTGTCGGCAGGTTGGTTATGCTTTCCCTGGAGGGCACCGATAGTTTTCGCTTTCAAGGCACGGGTCTGGCGAAGGTGATCTGTCTCTTGCTTGTAGAATCTTTGACGTCTGGCGGTCTTCTCCGCTGCCGTCATTCCATTGCCATGATACAACTCTCCTTCCAGGTAGCGCCGGCGAATAGATCGCGGAGTTGGCTTAGAGAGCTGCTCATTAAAATGGTTCTCGAGGAAGATCTTTGCGGCGGCGGCTCGTTCGACTGTTAAAATAGTCGGGGATGATAGGTCGAGAGCTGTTTCCTGGATTGTCGTCAGGCTTGGTTCGGCGGGAGCTAAGGTAGTCTCCGGCTTTTCCGGCTCTTTATCACGGACGATACTGGCAGCAGGCTTCTTTTCTCTCAAGTTATTGTCTCCAGGCGAGAGCTTAAAATCAAACGACGTCTGGCCTGTAGTGCCGGTTCCCCCAGTCCCGCCGGTTCCGTTGGTCTGGCCAGACGACTTTCCACTGGATGTTGTATTGCTATACGAATTACCATTGGAATTGCCGTTGGAGTTACCGTTAGAAGTGGACGAGACGACGATCTCTGGGGGGCAAGCCGAGAGCGGCTCATTGGCAGCTCTCTCCATAGACCCGAGGGATGGTTTGGACTTGGATCTGATGCGATGGATTACTGTCACAGAGGCGCTGAAGGGGCTTCGAAGAAACGGCATGGATAGCTTCTTGAGACGTCGGCGTGGCTCCGGCGATCTCTCGTCGAGATTGGTGGGCGAAGGTGCCGGCCATGTCGCCGGCTCTCTGACATCATTGCCAGAGGCTAAGACTGGTGTCAGGAGCGCTCGCTGGTAGTGTACTCCAACAGGAACGAAGAGCTTACAAGTGTTGGTTAATGAACGTAGCACCGATAGAATTCGGGATCCCCGGCGCCTGAGTTTTCGAGGAGGGTCGCCTCGTTCGGGGTTGGATAAGGGGGTATATGATGGAGTAACCAGCGGGGAGAGCTCATCTTGCTGCGGGAGATCTGGCACGCTGCCCCTATCTCCCATTGGAAACTCGTGCTTCATTATGCCGGTAACTCATTGGTAACGTGTGTTACGAGAGCCGAGGCTTTAACAGACAATATGCTGCATTAGAGAATGTATTATAATAAGTTCTCCCGGGTCCTGTTTTAAAAGCGTGAGGACCCAGGCCACCATCTAAAGGCGTTGTATGCTGAGGTCTAGATGGTGGGTTATGGTGATAGCAAGACTACAGCAAGTTGAAGAACTTGGTCGATGGGAAGTTCTGGTTAAGACCCATTTGGCTACTTACCTCCTTATCAGATGGTGCCTGCTTTGGCTCACTTGAGGTAGAGACGGAAGGCGGGAGACGGAACAACCAAGGACTCGACGGCTGAAAACGCGTGGCTCCTTTTACTACTCCTATCTACCTCGCTCCTACTCCCTAGAGTAGATCCCAGGCAAGCCATTACACTATCATGACGTTATGATGATTTCACAAAGCAAAAGAAGACGATTTTTTTAAGAACTTCTTTGACGGCATTGGCTGACTTGGCTGACTACCTACAAAAAGAAACGGAGAAATTATATGAGAGGATAACCAACCTCCCTTCAGTTTTTTTACGCCCGTAATGCAATAAAGACCTCGTCATCCCTTGAGACAACGTCTGCTTCCCGCATCTAATTGACGAGACGCCAGATCCTCGCAGACATGCGCAGGTCAGAGACCTCAAGAGCGCAACAAATAGGAGACTCGTCAAAATATTTCACACCGGAAATTTGACCGAAACGACCAGGTAGTGTACAGTCAGAGTGGTGGTATCTGCAGCAGGGGCAATGGCAAGGAAATATGTAATGGAGAGCACGTTTATTTGATGGCTAACAGCTTTACGTCGAAGATCAACGTGCTGTTTGAGGGAATGCCCGGCGGCGATTTGCTGCCGTAGGCGAGGTTCGCAGGGATGGTGAGACGACGCTCACCTCCCACCGACATGCCCTGGACACCAATGTCCCATCCCTTGATAACTTCTCCCTTTCCGACCGAGAAGCTGAAGGGCTTTCCCTTCTTGTTGGCTATTGCCATGTTAGCATCTGCTCAAGCACGTCATATGATATTGGGACTTACAATCGAAAACCTTGCCGTTCTCAAGCTTGCCGATATATCGGACTTCGACCTTGTTGCCCTTCTTGGCGGCGCGACCGGAACCAACCTTGCGGTCGTCAACAGTGACGCCCGAAACGACCTTGACGCCAAGAGTGGCTGCTCCCTTCTCGGTAGCACCCGAGCCAGTAGGGCCTTGCTCGAGGTTCTTGGCGAATTGAACCTTCTTGTCACCCTTAGCGGCAGCGTCCTTGGCAGGCTCCGTCTTGACGGGCTCGCCCTTGTTGTTCTTCAGCTTTTTTTGCTGCTTCTTGCTGAGCTTGGCCTCCTCAGCCTTAGCCATCAGATCATCGAGGCTCTCGTCTTCGGCAGGACGCTTGTTCTTGCCTTTCTTGGCTTGGGCTACTAACTTAGGGGCCTCCTCTTCATCAGTGTCGACCTCGGTAATTCGAGGATCTCGGAGGTCATCAAGCTCGTCCACTTCTGAGTCAGTGTCATAGTCTTCGAGACCCATACCGTAGTCCTCGTCATCCTCGTCATCGTCATCGGACGAGTCCACTTCGGTGTCGACAAGGTAGTTACCGGTCAAGTAGATTGTGTGAGTACCCTTGACAACGAAGAAGACCTCCTCGTCGGGGCCAATGGTGACGTCGAGAGTCTGCTGGTAGTTCTTTGGTACGTGTTAGCACGGCGCCGGCAGCATTCACATCGGGGCAGGACCTACGCGTTCAGTGTCTAGAGTACAAACAACAAGCTCCTCTAGGTCCAATGTGGTCGAGTCGATGCTCTCGTCGTCATCCTCGTCATCACTGGAAGTGGCAGGCTCCTTGCCCTTCTTGCTAACCTTCGCCACGCCGTTGGCCTTGGGCTTTCCAGTGTCATCATCCATCTCCTCATCGGAATCTTCTTCCGCCTGGGCAGCTGCGATGAGCTTCTGCAGAGCAGCCTCCTGTCTAGCCTTCTTGGACTTAGAAGGGTCGCTGGGACCGCCGTTGGGTTCGTCTACGTCGTCCTCGTCATAATCCTCATCATCCTCATCAGAGGAGTTACCGGCCATCAACTGATCCAGGTACTCGTCATCAAGCTCATCGTCAAGAGAGGGTCGCTTGCGAATGAGGCGCAGGGTAGATCGCGGAACGCTGGGGATGTTTCCTTCCTCATCAGCCTCGGGCGCCTCGGTGGGGTCAAGAGCAGCCATGGTAATGCGATACTTGGAGTAACCATGTTAGCGAATTATGACTTTGATCAGAAGTACAGAGCAGTATATAGCGAAATAGGTAGGGTGCGTCGCGCGTTGCAAACAAGTCCATCCGAGCAAAAAAGATAAATAGAAAAGAGAATGGCACTGGATAAATACTTACAGCAGCACCGGGGACACTGTCTTCCTGCATAGCAGGAACCATGATGCCTTGGGGGGGCACCTCCAGCCCATAGAGGGCGATAGGCAGAATAGTCATTGTGAAGGAATTGAGCTTCGGCAAAGATGAAGTTGAGATGAGATGGCGGGCCTAAGATGGGATTGAAGTGTCAAGAGAATTTACTATCCTCAGACAAGATTAATCGTAGTAAGCCGGCGAGGAAGGACGATGCTTTTATGTGAAGAAAAAAAGGATATTTGGACGCGACCCGGTTGAAAAGGAAAGGAAAAAAAAGTTGGGAGCTAGAGTAGCTTCAGATGGTCGTTTTGCACTCTCCAAAAACTTTTTTTTTTTTCCCTAAGAAAAAATTCCGCCGCAGCAACCACCCCACCCGCACGGCCTAAATCGTCTTACCGCCTTCACTGATAGTCTGATAGTTCACTGATAAGGCACACGCTACTGCAGAACAAGCTTATCCGCATGGGACCCTTCACAGTGAACTTTTAGCTTTTGGAGGCTCGGCAACCAGCAGCCTGTACTATGTAAGTCTCGAATCGAGCCAATGATACCGAAGAGCTCTGTGGAACAATAACAACGTAAGAAGGCCTATGCCTTAAGTATCTCACCTGCTCACCTGCTCACCAGCTACCAAACGAACACATAGCTGATACTTGCAGTTCTTTCTTTTGTACAATTCATGTTTGTAATTGATACTTATTCCGTTTCGTATCTCTCTTGGAATGAACCTCCGTATCCGCTCAAGATGGCGGTCAGGCAGTCAGGACGACGCCACATTTCTCATTCTCAAGACTCTTGGATCGACACACTACAAGAGGGGAGCAGAAATAAAGAATATAAATATGATACAACACAGACCGATCCATAAAGTGATGTGTCTTGGACGGAGATGTTATGGTATGAATTTATATACTGTCTTGACTCTCGGGAATGTCTTAGAGGCCAGTATCATAACGTTGCGTCTCAGTCACCATGAAGCCAACGCTCCGTCACAGAATGTCTTGGGTTATATATAACCTAATATCTCAAACAGACGTTTAATGACATGGAGAAATTCCCGGAGTTTTATTTTATTCAATCCTATCGATTGGGAAGCGGAGAGTAGTCTCATCTTTCACACACAATAATCTATGCCCCTTTCTGTTTCTTGACCAGCAACAGGTACACACCCCCAACAAGGTACCACAAAGGTAACAGACAATACCTGCTTATGCAGCAGCCGGTTCGGCAACGAGCTTAGCGATATTCTCCAGCGACGTCATCTCTGCTTGCGACCCGACGACGACGTCAGACCCGTCAGCCACGCCCGGAACGCGTTGTACATCATGGTGAGGAGAAAGGCTGAGACTGACCTTTGCCGTACGCCTGCGCGCGGTCGCCGACTCCGATCATCTCGCAGACGATCTCGACGAGGGAGGTGGGGAAGTGAGGCGACGCGCGGCAGTACGCCGCCACCAGGTCGTTGCCGTTGGTCACGCCGCCTTTGGGGTTTTGCGAAATCTTGAGGTTAGCGATGTGTGTCTTACAGGGTAGGGAGAGGTAGATAGAGATACGAGTATGAAGATGAGAAGAATATGGGTAAGAGGTAAGTAAATAGGAGAGGAGGAAAGAAAAATAAGGTGACCTTACCACTCGACCAAAAATTCCCATCCTGAATCCACCTATACTGATCCCCCACGAGCGCCTTCTCGCCGAACCCCTTAGCGCTAATCATATCCTGGAGGTTCCTAGGCCCGCACGCCGTCTTGCCCTTGAGCAGCCCGGCCTCGCCGCACACGAAGATGCCCGTGCACACGCTCAGGATGTCCACGCCGGGCGTGCCGGCCTGCGCGCCCAGCCAGTCGAGGGCCGCCCGCTCGTACGCGTTGAACGGGTCCGGGCCGGGTACGAGCACGACGTCGAGCCTGCCGGGCTCTACCTCGGCGTCGCCGTAGTGGTTCGTCGCCACGACCCGCTGGCTCGACGTCAGCTGGATGTGCCCGCCCGCCCGCACCGACCCGATGTAGTGGATGTGCACGTGGGGCGCTAGGTCGATGATCGCTTTGGGGACCAGCTTCTCGACCATGATCATATCTGTGCTGGCATGTTAAAGAGACTTGCTCGAAGAACCGCGGTGGTAGAATCTTAACCAAGGGGGGGGCTCTCGCTGGAGGAGGCGTGGAAATGACATACTGTGAGCACGTTAGCACCAATGTGTTCTTTATAAGTTGATAAAAGGGGCTAGTTCAGGAGAGCTTTATAAACTAACCATTCGTGGCTCATACTACCCATGATATCGACGCTGGCAGCGTCGAGAAGTTGGCAGTCCGTCGGGATGAAGACGCCAACCCTGACCGTGTGCTTGTCTCCCGTGCTGCTTTCTTTTATGTCGGCCATTTTTGCTGAATTTCGATTGCTGGAAGTAGAATACTTCTAGATATGTTTTGGTTTCAAGTTCAAGTGTAGTAGAAGAATGATGTCCAAACTGGTCCAACACCATATCAACCCATCGAGGCAGGCGGCCGTATTTGTATTCAGATATTCACCCCCAACCCGCCAAAGCAAACCTGTCGAGTACATGGTACGTAGGCTACGATCCACCGTTATGCGGAATCCTTCTTATGTCCACGCAATCCCCCGACCTCCATCGGACAGGAATCGAATTCGTTGTCCTAGACGCCGGGGCATAGTGGCCGAGAGCCTGCGGACGAAAAGGGGGCCGAGGACGCAATAAACCGTGTAATACGATTGGCCGGCCCCATTATGTCAACTCCGACTTGCCTCGGAGCTAGAGCCGGTACCTGAATTAGGTACGCAACGCAACACATTATCTCCTAAATGCACGTTTCATGCACCCACCTAGGTAGATATATCTAGGCATCCATGAATCTAATTCGGTTCTCGACGAGCTGTCTGCCGTACAACCTCAACTACCTCCTAGCTAGATAGCCAGCTCTTAGACCAGACCCGTTTACGTGTCGCCGGCTCCCACATCGAAACTCGACCAATCCCACATTCCTTTTTTAACCAAGTGTCACCTATCACGTATCAGATCTCATTTGCTTTTCCTGTCAAGTTGTAGAGCATACGATTTAACATTTATTGTTGTAAGCTTCAGGAGAACTGCTTGACAACTATTCTCGAGCGTCGGGTGCTCACAGCTTTAAGTCTCCCCCTTTTGGAGGATTGCTCTTCTCTATGTACATCAATATTAGATATTAACGGGCTAAGTTTGCGTATTAGGTTGAGGTTTCTCTCCAACGTGAACCCGCCTGCTTGTCGTCCTCGCTGGGCTAGCCCGCCCTCCCAATTGGACAATTGCGTCCTTCGACTCCCGACGAGTCCAAGTCTGACTGCCGAGCCGACGCTCTTTCGGCTGTCCTCTTTGCCGCGTAAACGAATGCCGGCAGGATGATTTCTTTTCCTCATTCCTGCTGTTTGCTCCTAGAACTCCGTGAGGCCAGAAAAAAGTTACCCCCGTATCTAGAATGCCAATGCCGATGCCATGCATATCAACATCATTTCCTCTATTTACACACGCTCCTCGGAGCTATTCTCTCAAAAAAAAAACTCGGAAAGTCGCTTCGCTCGGTCTTCAACGGGTCGATGGAGAATCGAACGAAAAGCGCGCAACGGACACAGCTGCGACAGCTGTTCCGGATGAATATTACTAAGTTTCACAACAGCTCAGCCGCTATGGCATGACACTTGCAAGCATGGATTTCGCTCTTTGTCGAGTGACCTTCTTGCTGACTGTGTACACCAGGTCAAGCGTAAAAAAGTGCATGATCTGAGCTTGTCCGGTCGGGATTGCGCCGTATAGCGGCGCGACGAGCGGTACGAGGGCATAGTCAACGAAGTTCTTCTTGACATTGCGATGGGAGAAGCACATTCCCTTGGCGAGACCAGCCTCGTGCATCTCCCTTTCACGCGTAGTAACGCAGATCTTGTGGAATTGCTCGTATAAGAACAGCAAGAGCGCGACTTCCATAAAGCCAACAGTTCTCAAGACGTTGCAAACGGTGAAGATCCAAGATAGCTGGTGGGGGTCTGAGTTGCCATCGGTTACCCATACGTATAAGGTCGAAGCAACAACGAGGATAGTAGTCTGAAGCGGTAGGAAATGCGCCTCGAAGAGTCGGTGAAAAAGGACAGCGATTCGCTTCCAGTCAGGTTCTTTAAGGGTATCAGAAGTAACATCGGAGAAAATAGCGCTCTCAAGGGTCTGCTCGGGGTTGATGTCAAGCTGAGTCTGCGTGATGTACGAGTCGGTAGGATTGTTGCTACTGTGGGTTAGTGGTCTGCCTTTTGAACCATTGGAATCGGGGGTAAGCTTACAGAGTAACGTGAAGCGGACGGAAAGCCCTGGCAGTGTGCTTTCGCTCTTGCCAGAGCACTGCAAGTTTTCTAAGAGCGTAACCAGAGTCTAGAGCTCCCCACATGTGTCGCAGTGCTTGCTTGTAACGGGCTCGCATATCATTGTAGAGTCCCTCGGCGCCCTTGCCACCATCACCCTTGACATTGGTCTGGCTCACGGGGCTCATGATGGTTCTCACGGTCAAGTTTCCGTTAAGCGCAAAGAAACACTTGAGGTACATGTGCAAATCCTCGCCAATAGCCTCGGAGTCACAATCCCAACCGCCAACTCTGTCGGCCAATTCGAGGGGTACAGAATAGACGGAGGTAGGGGGAGCAATAGAAGAGCCACGGTAGAGACCTGAGAGACCAGCGGAAGCCCATAGAACATCTGCTACCCTGACAATAGCAGGGACGGCGTGCGCATTACGATCGAAGATGATAGGGGCGGCATACATCGTAGTGCTTCTGCTATCCGGGTAAGAAGTGTGCATGCCAGTGAGCAGAGCGAAGTAGTTGGATGAGAGATGGCTGTCAGCTACATTGCAAGATATAGGTTAGCTCAAAATTTGAAGGGGGAGGTGTATAAAAATCCCGCTACCAATTGAAGTTATCAGATGGTTGGGGAATTAAAATGCGCACATACCATCGATTCCAGTTACGATCACATCCTTCCTCTGGCTCAAGGGATACCTCTCGCTGAGCTTGCGCGCAGCCCATGCGAGGTTGCTACCCTTTCCAGGCAACTCTCCGGGGATGTCAGATGGGTGCAGAGTGAAATCAATCGAGCGGAACTTCTTAACGAATTCCTGAATTAGATTCATAGCCTTGAGCTCGACGTTGTGTTCGCGTTGTTCCATAGCCAAATAGATCTGCAAATCAAATTAATTAGTAGCTGCATGATGACGATCTTCGAGCGCAACGTCAGAAAAAAAAGGAGACTGCGCCACTGCCACTACCAAGGGAGGTACGCAATCCCTAATTTTCCCGTATTTTGAACCCCAATTGTCAAACCACTTACATCGTAGCAATAGCGAGCTTGAGAATGCGACGCCAAGACATCGAGGGTCTCCCGTAAACTGTCGACTTCCTCTTTGTAGTTAGGAATAACGATAGCGTGAATGATACGATCGGGCTCTGCGTCGCCATCGGTATAGAATTCGGTCTCAATGTCGCCAGCTTCGCTGCTGGTGGCGGAGGAAGGTAGAGAGTCTTCTTTGGACGAGGTCAAAGTCTCGGAGCTCGAGAGGGAGGTGGACGAGCCGCGACGACGGTGGGACAGCTTGAAATCCTTAAGCGACTTGCTTCGTGTAGCTCTCTTTAAGCACCTAGTCGTGTCGAACATGGCCCAGCACGAGCGCATCGGAAAGGCGAAAACCAAAAAGTGGATTAGCAGGCAGTAGTAGGCGAAAACGACGGTCCATACACCAGCTCCCTCCGATGTTGAAATTGTCGAGTGCGACGGTCTGCTTAGGGAGTCCTGTGACGTATATTTGTAGTCATACTGCGATGTGGTTGCTTCCTTGGAGATAACCCAGTAGCTGAGGGCCATGGTCATCAACATGGCCAGCCCTCCAACTCTCTTCGAGCACCATACTAGGAGCGACGACATGTTGGCGATGTATTAATTGAGTCCTCGGGAGAGTAGTGCCTGGCCAATGCGATAGGAGCTTGGTCGACGGCAAAAAGGAGTGAAGTGAGGCGCCGTAAGAGGAATGAGGAAAGAAAAAAAAAGAGAAAGGAGGAAAGGGAGGACCGTAGTAGTGAGGTCGGAAAAGATAACACAAGGACTGACTCTGGGTGGGAAGGGGGAGGAATAGAGAGAGAGGGGGGGCTGGGACGCTCTAGAGAGAACGCGAGAAGTTCGTGCACTACTGCACAATACCTGGTTGAATGCTCCTCTCTTGGGGTGGTAATACTGGGGTTGAAAAGAGAAAAAAGGGAAAGGAGAAAAAATCTAGTAATTGGATAAGGCAAGAAAACGGGAGAGAGCTGGGAAAATTACTAGGTTGAACCTCATGAAGGTAATAACAATTAGGGAAAAGGGGAGCCTTGTTTAGTACGACAAGAAATTAGATGGGTAGGGATTCTGCGCCCCAAAGTGGACAGTAGCTCTGACGACGGGAAGGGGTACTAATTCCCAGATATTTCAAGCATGGGCCCAGACGCCTAGTAGGCCTAGCGCCGCTAGTTTTATGGTAATGATTATGGGTTTATGGGTTTATTGGGGGGGGGAAGAGGGAGCAGTAGGGGGGTTGCTTAACTGAACTGGGCACTGGACTTTGTCGCAAAGGTGTACAAGTACAGTACTTACTTCCTACGGTAAGTACAGCCCGTAAGCCTAAGGTACATGTACCTCCCCACACGGATATCATATTTAATTGTTAGTCACCTACCTCTCTTTATGCAAGTCAAATAAGCGACAATTTAAAAGAAGCGTGTTTGTTATCCATGACAAGCATTCACATACCACCTTGGCATCTAAGCAACCGCAGCAACTAACGAATATTATTCAATTGGCCGATGGAGAAGCACTAACAAAGGATGTCAAGACAAGGTGCGTCGAGTACCACTTTTAGGTATGAGGTATCCACATGCACGTATGCATGTACTATGCATGTACTATGTATAGTACAGTACTAGTATGTATGTAAAACTCCAATTCATATCCAGCTAAGATTTCAGACTTTAGACTTGAAAAAATAGGCTTGAAGCAGCAGCACTTTTCTGTTTACCATCAAGGGAATAGGTTGATAGGTAGACGAGAAATCAAGAAACGACATTTATCATGACTCGAGTCGTTTATTTCCGAAGCTGTTGGTGTACAAAAGCGTTCCTGATAATCTGGAAACTCTCTTCCTGATGAGAACTGGGAATACCCAGCTCGATCAGCTCGACCAGGGCGAATTAGGCTACCACTTTTTTGCTACTCGATTCATACAAACCCAGACTCGAATCAAACACACAGACACAGACACACCAACTGAAGCCCTCCAATAACAACACGTTTAAGGGTACGAGATTTTTTTTTTTTTTTTTAACTTTCCATACTTCCGAGTTCCATCTCAGGACCTTACCTGGACGGATGCAATTCCAATTCGCATGTGCGGTGCCTTTGGATTTGTTCACTCACCTGCAGACTCTCCTACAACCGAAACATCGGAAAACCCTCTTTATCTGAATTACATCATCTCCGCATAGGTGGTGTTGATCCTACGAAGTTTCAAGCACTTTGAAACGTACAGCGCTGTTGGGCGAAGGGCGCTTTCGAAAAAAGCCAATGACTTCAGCTTCTATTATTGTCGACCCAGGCTTTTTTTTGTCTCGACATGTACAAGTACAGTACATGCATTTTCGGCGGGAACAGGCACCCGTATTACCGTAAATCGATACGGCTGGTACGTGGGGAGTATCCTGCATATTGCATGCGTTCACAGCCCCCAAACCCAAGGCTTCTTACGCCAGTCGACGCTAGTCATTGCCAGTCATCGCCAGTCATTGTTGGCTTAGCGAGTCAATCCAGTCAATCTGTTCCTTTCAAAATCCCATCTCAGCCTCTTTGATCTTCGAGAAGGCGAGAAATACGTAAGACTTGCATGTAGCACTTCTCGGCACTGACGAAAGGGAGATAGAAGAAACATATTGCAGACTGTTGCGGTGACAAGATGGTAAGGTAGGTAAAGATATCTGGTATCTATACTCCAAACCTCCTTTTCTAACTATCGCCATCGAACTGCCCCTCAAACCGCCCACCTCAAGGTTACAGTCGCACATGCAATACGTCTCGCCCATTCACCGTGAGTGGCCGGCCGCAGAAGTGGGATGAGGTTGGAGATGGGGATAACGGTTCTTGAAAGCATCTGATTATCTTGCCGAGGACTATGCATGCATCCAGCATCGGGTCCTGGGCGGGCTAGATGGTGTGCACATCCTCCCTAGTTTCGTCACCATCTGACTCTGCGTAGTATACCACTATACCGTATCTAAACCCTAGAATAAGTACTACTGAACAACCTTCCAATCCCAGCCTCTGATCTCTCCACGACTCTGGTATCACAACTCGTTTTTTATTTATTTTAAAGACACCGCCCGTCAGCTGGGTCGATCAGATTCATGTCATGCTGTGCTGCATCTTATGTACGCAGAGAAACGACTCCCATGTCTGATGTCTGATCCTTCACATGCAGACGTAACATATCTAGTACCAATGAGGGAACACCGCTACTACGGTGATCGAGTTGCTCGAGGCTAATAACTCTTTACGGGCACGAATGAGAGCACTCGACACTGCGCCGGTTTGGGGTCTTGCCAAGGGCCAAGGGCCAAGGCAAGACCGCCACGGCTAAGCCATCTATCGCGAGGTATTGGCGTCAGCCAGCTTTTCTTTGTGCGGCCGGACAAGTATAGTCGGGCGAGCCAATACGCGGCGCCGGTAAAAAGAGTACTTACAATTTGTGGTTAAAAGTCTGGCAACATCCCCACTTTTTCGACACCCGCGATAATAACCCTTTAAATTAAAATAACAATTAAAAATTAAAAATAAAAAATATTAATTATTTAAATATATTAAAATATAAATAATTAAATAAGAATTAATATTTTATATATTAATTTTTTATTTAATATATAATAATAAATTAATATATTATATTTTATATTAATTTAATAATTAATTTATTATTTATAGTTTTTTATAATTTTATAATTTATTTTATTATTTTTTAAATAAAAAAAATTAAAAATTAATTTATTTAATTTTTTTTTAAAAACTTATTATATATATTTAATTAAATTTAAATTTAATAAATAAATAAGTTATTTTAAAAATTTTATTTTATAATTTTTAAACTAAGTTATTATTTATTATAATTTATATATTAATATATTATTTTATATAAATAAATTATTATTTTTATATAAAAATTATATATTTTATTTTAAATTATTTATATAAAATTATAAGTTTATATTATTATATTTTATTAAAAAATTATTTTAAAAAAAAATAAAAAAACTTTTATTTAACTTATTATATAATTATATTATAATTTATATTATAATAAATATAAAAAACTTAATATATATTTATAAATTTATAAAATTTTATTAATATTATTTAAATAAAAATTTAATTATTTATTTATTAAAATAATTTAAATAATTTTATATTATATATTTATTATTAAAAAAACTAATAATTAATTTATTTTTATAGTTTTTATAAAATTTTATAAATATTAATTATTTTTTTATATTATTTATTATTAATTTTATTTATTTTATAATTTATTATTTTTTTAATTTAATTATATAAAAAATATAATATATAATATATATTAAATAAATAAAAATTAATTAATTAATTAAATTTTTATATTTTATATAAAAAAATTAATAAATTAAAATAATAATATAATTATATATATAATTAGTTATTAATTTATAGTTTTTTTTTTAAATAATTTAAATATATAATATTTTTTAAAATATTTTAAAATTTTAAATATTATATTTTAATAATATTAATATTTATAAATAATTAAAATTTTAATTTATTAATAAATATTAAAAACACTTATTATATTAATAAAATATATTAAAAATTAAAATAAAATATATTTTAAAGTTAATTTATTTAAATAATTAAAGTTTATAAAACTTTAAATAATTAATTATAACTTTAGATTTTTAATAAAATAAGTTTTATATATACTTAAATTTTTATAATTAATAATATTTTTATTTATTTAAAACCTTATTTTAATTATATTATATTAATTTAATTTTAATTTTAATTAATTAATTTTATTTTTTTTATAAAATATATTATTATTATATAAAAATTTTTTTATTTATAAGGCGAGTTTTTAAAATAATTTTAAAATAAATAACTTATTATATTTATTTATTTTACTTTTTTTTATTTTAATTATAATTAATTTTAATTTTAATTAATAAAAACTTTTATTTTTTTATTAAATTTATATTATTTAAACAAGAAAATATTTAATTAATTATTAAATTTTTAATAATATTATAATATATTTTTATAATATAAAAATTATTTAAATAAAACGTTAATTAAATTTTTTTTTATATTTAAATATTAAATTTATTAAAAATATAGTTAAAAAAACTATTAAAAAATATAAAAACCACTTAAAATTTAATAAAGTTATAACTAATATTTAATATTAAATAAATAATAAACATTTATAAATTTTAAAAAGTATTTTTAAAAACTATTTAATATATTAATTTTATATTTTTTAATATTATTAATTCTTTTTTAATAATTTTATTAATTATAATAATTTTAATATTTTTAAAATTATTTTTATTAATAGTATTTTATTTTTTTTATTAAATTTTTAAAACTTTTTTATTAATTTTACGTTTTAATTTATATAAAAGTTTTAAGTTTTAGTTAATTAATAACTTATTTAAGTATAAAAAAAAAACAATTTTATATATTTTATATATTTTATTAAAATTATTATTAATTAAATTAATATTAATGTTTTTATACGTAATTAATTAATTATTAACTTTTATTATTAAAATTAATTTTAATATATTTTATAAAATATTATTAAATTTATAAATTAAAGTTATTATTATATTTTTATTTAACTTTTTAAGGAAAATTTAAAACTTAATTATTAATATTTTTAATATTTAAATTTTACTATAAATAAATATTAATAAATACTTAATTATATTAATATAAAAAAAACATTAATTATTTTAAATAATATAAAATAAATTAAAAATAATTTATTATTAATATATATTTTTACTATTAATTATTTTTTATATTTTATTTAAATAAATTCGTTAGATATTTAATAAATTTATTTATATTAACATGTTAATTTAAACTATTAATTTATTGATTTTAATTTTAATATAAATATATTTAATATTAATTATATTATAAAAAATAACTTATATAAATAAAAATAATAATTTATTATTAATTAAAAATATATTAAATTAATTTTTTAATAAATATTTATTAATTAATAATATATTTATTAATATATTAAAAAAAAAACTAAGCTTATTAACTTTTAATAAAAATCTTATAAATTTAAAGCTTATTAATTTTACTTTTAATGTAAAAGTTTAATATAAAATTAATTAATATATAATAATAATTAATATTATATATAATAATATATAAATTAAATTATTTAACGTTATAATAAAAAAAATTACTTAAAATTAATAAGTTTAATATATTATTATTTAATATAAATAAGATTTTAATAATTAAAAACTTATAAATATTAGTTATTTTTATTTAAATTATTTTAAGTTATATAAAAAAAATAAAATTATTTATTTTAATAAGGAAATAATTTATTATTTTATTTAATTTTTTATTAAAATAATATAATAAGTTGTTAATATTAATAACGTTAAATAAAAAAAAATTTAAAGTTAAATTTATAAATTATACCATGGTAAAATTATAATTTAATAAATTATTTAACTTTTTTTTATTAAACGTTAAATTATATTAAATAATTTAATTTATTATATAAAAAAGTTATTTATATAATTTAAAATATTAAAATTTAAAGTTTTTTAAAAAATTAAAAATATTAAGTATATAAAATAAAATTATTTTTAGAATAAAAATATATAAACTTAAGTAATAAAATTAATTTAATTTTATTATATAATTAATTTAATAAAAACTAATATTTAAACTAATTTTATTTATTAAGTTTTAAATAAGTAATTTATTTTAATAATAATTATATTAATAAATATAAATTTTAATAATTATTTAATTTATTTAAACTAATATTAAAAAATATAATAATTAAATTTCCTGGTGTTTAAAAAAAAAAACCTAACGTTAAAAATAAATATTAATAAATAATTTATTAAAAATTTAATATTATTTAATAAAATAATTATTAATTAATTTAATGTTTTTTTTAGTAATTTTAATAAAGTTATTTTAAATTAAGAAATATTAAATAATAATATAAATTTAACTAATAATGTTTTTTAAAGAAATTTTTATAATAAAAGTTATTAAAATAAAAAAAAATATATTAATAATTATTTTATTAAAAGTAAAAATAATAAAACTAAAAATAAAAATAATAAATATAATAATATTAAAAATAAATTAAACTATTTTTATAATAAATTAAATTATTTTTATAGTAAATTAAATTATTTTAAAAGTAAATTAAATTATTTTTATAGTAATTTAAATTATTTTTATAGTAATTTAAATTATTTTTATTATAATTTTAATAGGCCCCACGTTTGTTATTATTAAAAAAACCATTAATTTTTAAAGTATTATTAATGCCGATAAATTCGCACCGGTAAAAAAAAAAATAGTTATATTATTAATAAAATAATATATAAATAAGATAATTTTAATTAAAAAAAAAAAAAAATACGTTTAAAATAAATAACTATATTATAATAAATAATTTTAAAAAGATAAATAAGAATTTTAATAATAATTTTAATTATTTAACGTTTTAATAAATAAATAATATAAATATTAAAAAAAAAATATATTTTAAATATAAAAAAATATTTAAATTTTATAATAAATATTTTAAATATGTTTTTATTAATTTCTATATATTATTTAAACTAAAAAAATATAAATTATATAAGTTTTAATTTAATAATTTGTTTAAATTTAAATAATTAAAATTAATATATAAAAAACTTATTATAAAAAATATATTTAATATTTTTTTTATAGATTTAATATAATTTAATAATAAATTTTTATAAAATAAAGTTTTAATTATTAATAATATTAAAATAATTAACATGGTGTTAATATTAAAAGTTTATAATAATATATTAATATGATATTTTTTTTTAAAAATTAATATATTAAATAATAATAAAAAGTTAATATTATATATTAATAGTAAAGTATTTTATTATATAGTAAATTAAGTTTAACTTAATAAGTTTATTAAAAAATATAATATATTTAAATTAAAAAAACTAATTATTATAAATAAAATAATTAATAAAATATTTATAATAAAAAAAATAAAATTTATAATTAATTTTATTATTAATTATTATAATAAAATATAATAATTAATATAAATTAAAATAAAGGTATAAATTTATAACGGATATTTAATATTAAATTTATTATTTAATAATAAGTTTTATAATAAATATAATATTATATTTAATTATTTATATAAATATATAACCTTAAAATTTTATTTTATTATTAAAATATTAATTTAATTTTATTAAAAATATAATAATAAAAAATAAGTTATAATTATATAATATATTATTATTTTATTAAAAACCATTAAGTTAATTTTAATTTATTATATTAAATTAAATAAAAACTACGATTATATATTTATTTTAATATTATTAAAAATAATATATAATATTTATATTATAGATTTTATTAAAATAATAGTTTATATTAACTATATTAATTAATTAATATTAATTAGTTAAAAATAAAAATTAAGTTATATAAATAAAATTTTAAATAAAAATTATATTAAAATAATATAAAAAAAGGTTAATATAATTTAAATAATAGTTAAAGATATTAATTTTATTAATAAAACTGATTTTTTTTTTATAAAATTTAATATATTAGTAAATTTAAAAAAGGTATTTAAATTTAATTTAGCGATTATAAAAAATATATAAAAAAGTTTTAAAATTAAAAAAAAAGGTTATATAAAATTTATAATATTATTTTTAAATATAATTAAACTTAAAAATATACTAATAATTATATTTAAATAAAATATTTATTATATTAATAATAATTTTTTATTTATTAAAAAATTAAATATATTAATTAATAAATATAATATTTAAAATAATAAAAGTATAATAAAAATATTAAAAAATAAAAAAATAATAATAAATTTTATTAAAAATTAATAAGATAAATATAAATTAAAAAGAATCTATTTTTTAAATATTAAAAATTAAGAATTTTTTAATAAGATTTTTAATAAATTATATAAAAAGGGTAAAATAAAATAAATAAAAAAACCAACTTTATTTATTTATTTTTATTTTATTATATAAAAAATAGTTAATAATTATAAAAAAAGTTATATAATAATTAATTTTAAAGTATTTAATAAAAATATATTATTTAATATTTATTTTTTATTATAATAAAAAGAAATTATATAATATATAAAAAATAAAAGAATTTTTAATATTATTAATAACTTAGTATTTTTTTATTAACTTTTAATAATTATACGTTATTAATATAAAATAATAGTGGTTTTTTTAAAGGAATTAAAAATATTTAATATTTATTTTATAGGTTTTTAAAATTTACTAGTATTTATTTAACATTTTATAGATTAATAGCTTTTATTATTTAAAAAGTTTATTAAAACTTATATAAATAATATTATTATTTTTAATAATTTTAAAAAAAAACATTTATATTATTTTAAAAAAGTTTTTTAAATATATTTTAAAATTAAATTAGCGTTATTATTTAAAAAATCCTTTTTTAGTTATTTTTTTATTAAATTATTTAGATTTATAATAAATAAATTTAAAATTATAATAATTATAAACTATATTAAAATATTAAGGAAAATTAAAATATTAATAACTTTTATTATATTTAAAATTTATTTTAAGTTATTAATTTTTTTATATAAATATATCTTTTAATATATTTAAAAAACCAAACTATTATAAATTTAAAAAATAATATTACTGGTTAAAAAATGTAAAAATAAGATATTATTATTTATATTTTTTATTAAAAAAAGATATATAACTAAGATATTTTTCCAGTTAATTAAATTTAAGTTAAAATTATTTAAAATTTTATAGTTTTAGTTTATTAAACTTAGTTATTTAATATATTAAAATTTTAATAATATAATATTTATTAAAATAAATATTTTTAAAAAAAAAAGCTTTAATATAATAATTTTTTATTATAATAACAATTAAAATCAAAGGAATATAATATTAAATAAAGTTTAATTAATAATATATTTATTTAAAGTTTTAATTAAAATTAAAACGAAATATAATATTATAAAGTTTAAAATTACTTACTTAATTTAGTTTTATTATTAATATAAAATTTAATTTTAATTTTATATTAAATTAATTATAATATTAATTAATTATATTGTTATAAAAAATATTATAAATTATATTAACCTTAAAATAATAAATATTAATAAAATAAATAACTAATTAATAATTATTTTAATATTTTTTTTTTAATATTAACTAAATATATATTATATATTAAGTTATTTAAACCTTATTTTAAACACGTTATTATATTTATTAATTAAAGATATTTTAATAAACTAGAAAAAAAAAATAATATTATAAAATTAAAACTTAATAATATAATTAATAATTTTAATTATTATATTATTAAAATTAAAATTAATAAAAACTTTAAAATAAAAATTATTACTAAATATAACTATAATAAAAAATTATAATAATTATATTAAATTTTTTTTAATGTTAAAAAAAACAAAAAAAATATTATTAAATAATATAAATATATTTTACTAGATAATTTAATATATTATATTAATTATATAAAATATTAATACTTATATTTTTTTTTAATATATATAAAAAAACTATTTAAAATAATATATAATTATAAACATTATTTTAATTTTAAACATATAATTTAAGATTTAAAAAGTATATTAATTTAAAATATATTATAAAAAATCAAGGAATATATTTAATTCTATTTTAAATACTAGGAAAATAAAATAAATAAATTTAAACTTTTAAAAAAACTTAAACCAATTAAATTACTAATTATTTTTTTTTATATAATAGTTTAAAACTTTATAATTAAATTATTATTAATTTTATTAAAAAAAAATTTCTAAGTGGTATTAAAATATATAATATTTAACATATTAATAGTTATTATTTATAAATTTAATAAAAAAGTTTTATTAATTTTTAGAAATATTATATATATAATAAAAAAATAAAAAATATTAATATTATAAATATTATAACTTTTAAATTAAAGGATATTAATTAAAATTATTTTAAATAAAAACCTTAAGTTTATATTTAAGTTTTAATAAATTATATTTACCAGATTAAAATCTTTATTAATAATATTAATTATTTAATATTTTTAGATTAATAGTTAATTTAAATAAAAAAATTAAAATATAGAGATTATAATTTATTATTATTATTTAATAATATTTATAATATTATAAATTAATATAATTTTAGCTTTATAATATAATATAAATAATATTAAATTGTTTGTTTTTAATAGATTTTTAAATAAAATAATCTATAGATTTAAATTTTAAAATATAATTTTTATATTTAAAGTTTTTATTAATTTTATTAACTTAAATATTTTAAAATAAGTTTATTAAAAAAAAGTTAAAATAATAATTAATTTTATAGTTATAAATATTAAAACTAAATATAATATTAAATATAACCTGATTTCTTTTAATAAAAAAGAAATAGTTTATTTATAATTATATAAAAAATATTATCTCTTTAAAAAGCCGTTAAAAAAGTGGTTAATTTAATATATAAGTTTATTATTTATTATTTAAAAAATTAATAAATTAATATATAAAATTAATATTTTATTATATTAATAAATTTATAAGGTTATTTTAATAATATAATTTTATTAAATCCTATAAAATAAAAATCTATATAAATGTTATATTTTATAACTAAAAAAAATTATAATTAAAAATAATAATAATAACTAAATTTTTTATAAAATAAAAACTTTATTTAATTAATATATAAATAAATAAAAAAACTAACTAACTTTAAAATATATAATTAAATAAAAAAGCTATTTATAAATTTATAATTAATAGTATTTAAAATAAATTTTAATGTAAAATATAATAAAACTTATTAATATTTATAATAAAACTAATTTATTAAATGTTAATAACTTAAAAATTAAAAGTTTAAAAAAAAATATTAATATTTTAAAAATTTAATTAATTATAAAAAAAACTAAACTTATATAAAATAATAACCAACTTAAATAAAATAATATTAAAATCACTTTAAAATAATTTTAACTAACTGTTAAATTAAAAAACACTTTTAAAGTTATTAAAATTATAAATATTATATTTAAAATTAATATCTAGATATTAATTTTATAAAAACTAAATTAATTAGTTAGAATATTTATAAGATTTTAATAAAAATATATATTTTAATAATTTCCTTATTTAAAAATAACATATATAAATAATATATATATTATTTAAAAAAGTATATATATTATTTAAAAAAACATATATATATTTAAATTTACTAGTAATATATATTAAAAAAAATATATATATATTTAATTTTATTAATATATAAATATAAATAACTAGTAAAACTATTTTCTTTTTTTTTTTCTTTTTTATAAAATTTTTTTTTTAGTTAGTTTTTATATATTTAATTTTCCTTTTTTTATTATTTTATTTATAGTTAAATATATTTATATATATTTTTTTAATTAAAATATTATTTAAATATTTTATTTAATAAATTATTTAATTAAAATATTATTAAAAATAATTTATATAATAAATTTATTTATTATTATAATATTTAAGCGCTTAGTTTTAAAAATAATAACGTTTTAATATTTTTATAAAATAATTAAAGAAATTAAAAAAGAAATAAAAATTAATAAAAATAATAAAATGTTAAATTTAACTATAAAAAACTTATTTATATTTATTAATAAATTAATAAATTACTTGTTATTTAAAATAATATAATTTTTAAATATATTTATTAACGTTTTTTTAAATATAATTAATTTTATATTTTATTAATTTATATTTAATATTAATATTACATTTATAACTAAAAACTTAAACGTTATTTTAAGTGGTTTTTTTAAATAATTTATTAAACTTAATTTTAACTATAATATTTCCGTTATTTTTACTATTAAAAAAATTATAAGCGTTAATAAAAAGCTTATTAATAATAATATTATAATAAAAACTAAATTTAACGCTTAAAATAAAAATAAAATAATTAAAAAAGTTAAATTTAAAATTTTTAATAATAATATTATATTTAATATAAATAATAATAATAATAATATTAATAACGTAAATTTAAAATAAATTAATTTTTTAAAGAAATTTTTAAATTATAATTAAAAAAAATAATAAATAACGCCCACGTTTAATTAAAATATTATAATTATTATTAATAATAATTTAAATTACGTTAATAAATAACTAAAAATAACTTGAAATTTTAAAAAAATAAACGTTAAAATTAAGATAAATTCTTAAAAACGTAGTTTTATTAAAACTAATTAAAACTTTTTTTATTTTAATATTAAAAAAGAACTTAATATAATTATAAACTTAAAATATTAATAAAAAATATATAAAATATTTTTAATAAAACTATAAATTTAATAGTAAAATATATAGGAAAAATTAATTAAATTAAATTAATAATAATAGTTAAATATATTTTTATTAATAAAACGTTTTATTAATTTTTTAAAAAACTATATTTATTTTAAGAATTAATTTAAATAAAACATTAATAAGTTTATAAAAAACAACTATTAATAATTAAAAATTTTTAATATTAATTAATTAAAAGTTATTTAAATTAATAAAAATACTTATAAAAATATTAATATAATATTTTAAAAAATTAAGCGATTATTTTTTTAGGTTAAATTAATTTAAATAATATAATTAAAAACACACGTTAAAATACCTAAGTTTTAATAACTTTTAATAAATTATATTTAATTTTTAGTTAAATAATAAGGAAATTAACCACTAGGTTTTTTATTATAAAATTATATAAATAATAAAACAATTAATTAAAATAATAATTTTTAATTAATTAATTAAAATATTAATAAAATAAAAATAAAAAAAATTAATATTAATTAATAAATTTTTAAATAATAATAATTAATTATAAATAATTAATTACTTAAATTAAAATCATTAAAAACTTAATTTATTAAAAAAAAAAATATTAATATTAATAATTAAATTTTTTAATAATAGTAGAAATTTTAATTTATTAAAAAAAAATATATTAATATTAATAATTAAAATTCTTAGGTTATTATAATAACTAATATTTAAGTTTTTTATTTTAATTAAATCTTTTAGTAATAATAAATTATTAAGTTATAAAACGTTAATTTAATTATTATTTTTTTAAATAAAATTATTAAAAAATTAAGGAATAAGATTTTATAGATAATTAAAAAAAGTAAAAATAATATAAAAAATATATTAAAAGTTATAAAACTAAGATATAATAATATTAATAATATTATTAAAATAATAAAAAAAGTTTAAAAAGAAATTAAAATAATAAAAATATAAATTAAAGAAATAATTAAATAATAAATTAATAATATTTATATATTAAAAAATATTAATAAATATATATAAATTTTATTAATTACTATTAATTAAATATAAATAAAAACTAAAACTATTATTAAAAATCTAATTTATTTTAAAAAAAAACTTAATATATTAATAATATTTATTATTAATAATATTACTTAATAATATTAAAGAAAAAATAATAATAAATAATAAAAATATTATTTTTTTTTTTTATTAAAAAAAAAATAATAAACGTTAAAAACACTTATTATATTAATAAAATATATTAAAAATTAAAATAAAATATATTTTAAAATTAATTTATTTAAATAATTAAAACTTATAAAACTTTAAATAATTAATTATAACTTTAAATTTTTAATAAAACAAGTTTTATATATATTTAAACTTTTATATTTATTTAACTTTTATAATTATAATAATATTAATATATATTTTTAAATTAAATTTTTTATTTTAAATATAATTTTTATTTATTTTAATATTAAATTAATAAATTTTTTTTATATTATATATAAAAAAACACGTGTTTAAAATTAAAAGTTTATTAATATATAAAAATAAATTTTAAAAAAAATAAAAATATTATTAAATTTTTAAATATAAATTATATATATATTATATATATATTAATAAAAAAAAAAAGGTTTTTAATATAATTATTATAATTTTATTAAAATATTAATATAATAATTAAAACTTATTATTTTTTTTAATATTTAATATAATTATTATTATTATTATTAAATTAATATTATTATTTTTTAAAATATTTATATTTTTTTAATAATATATTTAAATTATTATAATTATTATAATATTTATAAATTTAATATAATAATTAAAACTTATAATTTTATTTTTAAAATTAATTATTATTAAAATTTTATATATATAAAATATTTAAAAAAACTATATATTATATTTAAAATAATTATTATATATATATATATAAAAAAAAGCTTTAAATATTTATATATATTAAAATAAAAAATATAATTATTATTATATAATATATATTATAATTTTTATAATATAATAATAAAATTTATAATTTTATAATTTTATAAATTTTAAATTTAAATTTATATAATTATAAATTATAAATTATAAATTATAAATTAATATAAATATAAATATTTTTATATTTATATTTTATAAATTTATATACGATTTTTTAATTTATTATAAAATTTTTTTTTAATATTATTTTAAATTATTATTATAATTAAATTATTATTATAATTATAACTATAATTAAATAATATAAACCTATTTAAAAAAACAATATATTTAAATATAAAACTATTATTAAATTTAATAAGGTCACCCCGCAGGGTTATTATATTAAATATAATAACCAATTAGACTGGATATTTATTCCTTATAATAATTATCTGGTCACTATAACCACCCCAGGTCACGGTTACGGTAATCGTGACAAAACACCCCCCCCTCCCCATAATGTAGGTAGGCTTGCGCTGCTGAAGCTATCCTCCTGCAGCTCGACATCACTGGTGCATACACATCATACACATGTATGTGCTGCGTGCGTGGGCCACGGTGGCTTGTTTCCTTGTTTAGCCACGCACTGCCAACCAACCAGTCGTCAGCCCGTACCTCGTCATCGGTCACGGTTCTAGCTGCAATCGGGTAGCCAACGTCAGGATTGCGGGCGAGAGCCCCTACATAGTAGTGGGATGTTATGAGATTTACCTATCTGGATTCTGGATTCTGGATTCTGGATTCTGCCCAATGGCGCCGTCATGCCACGTTTCCGTGTTTGCTGCTATTACCTATTGCCTAGGTATTGTTTCTTTATCTGACGGTGAGCCTCGTATAGTAAGTGAACGTCATATGCGCGTCGAGACCCTGAAGAAATCCAATGACCCCAAAAACCCCACGATAACTCGGATAATTGCAAGTACATCTTTCTTAATTTTACCTTGTATCTTTTGCCGACCTCACGCAGCCTGGCAGCGTACCATCGATAGGTGGTATTGCGATTCAAATGTACCGAGATTTTCGTATTTCGGTACGAAATGGACCTTGGGCTTAATCCTGAAGCCTAGCAGCATAGTAGCATAGTAGCGCACAGTGCAGCAAGGGCCAGTCGGTGCCAATATTGGTGCAGTGCAGTGCTCCAGAGTGCTCCAGAGCTCCAACGTGCTCCAGCTTACAGCGGGGTTTATTTTTTCGCGAATGGCATTGCACAGTTTGAAGCCAAATTGCCCAAAGCAGAACTCTTTTCAACACCATCCAATCGTGTTTTTTGGTCGAATCAACTGCGTCCGCTCCTCAAACCGATAGGCCCCCATTTTCTATCTTGAAACGGGACATCAGGATAACCCCTGGTGGTGATCTCAATGATGCTCTTACATACGGCATAAAAATCAGTCTATTTTTCATAACTATATATGTAGCAGCAAAACCTCGAGAAGCCATCATACACATTATGATACACGACTACGACGACTACACGCCAGCAACGCAAAATGCATGCATATTATGCAGGACCGCCGTGTGGAGGCCGCCGACGACAAAAGGATGCTGTATCACGTAGTACAGTAAGGTACAAATTGCCAGTGGATAGTGGGATAATGGATACATGGGTACTGGGAAGAGATTGAGCCTTTCTTCTCTCCTTGGCTCGATGGCACATGACCCCGGTCTAGCAATACAATACAAGCGTTCAGCCCATGTTTCTTTAGGGACAGGCGACCCGCGCGAACTAATTTAACGTGCGGCTCGGGCTATTCTGATTGGCCGGCGCGGAGCCGAGAACCCACGTTTATTTGTCAGTCGAGATTACTGGCCCACCGTCGATCTGGATCCGTCACTTACATAGTATTACATAGTACGATACATGCAAAAATTTCTTGATCCCATTGCGAGAACGCACCAGACCCGAGATGGGTTTCGTTCGCACGGACTTTTGTGCAGGCCTGACACTTTCGCATCCGTCGCTTGGTAGGTATTGTACATAGTAGGGGGTAAAAACTGCTAACTAAGAAAAGGTTATCCGCGTATAAAACACCTTTCATTAGCCCCCCCGTTTGCTGTCCCCTGTCCGTATAAGGGAGGGAACCCCAAACCCGAACCCTAACCCTTTACGTATTGCGATGGTCTGGGGTTTCGGTTCGGGAATCCAGACCAGGCGAATATCTACCCATACCTTCGTTACATAGGGGTCCTCGGCAAGGCTTATCGAAATATAATGCCTACGTGCTTTTTTCTTCTTGGCGACGGGCTGATATAAGACTCCGTCATTTCGCGAGACGCGTTCCTCTTACGGATACGCGTTTCTACACTTTCATTAATACCAAGCCCTGTCAGATTTTAAGCATGGGCCAATCAATTCACCTGCGGGTAGTTTCCATTCCAAGTCGTGTAAGAACCACTGTCGCTGTTATAGACCCTATGACTTGACACAGGAGTCCCGCGACAGCTTGTCATAGGTATGTATCACAGCTAGCTGTAGAATCTGATATGTTATAGACAGCTCAGTTGAGAAACATATGAGGTAATCGCAACTACGCTGCGGTATAATAAATCAACCTCTTGGTCCAGATCTTATCTCTAGGGCTTCACATGCATATGATATCTCGCGGAAATACTACGGCTCTATCATAGTCCGGGTGAATGTGCGTAAGTCAAGTTCTTCATGATTTCTGATACGTCTAGTGCCTCTAGAGGATCTGGTGTAAATTTAGTACTTCATGTTGTACACATCCCACAACGCTGCTGCCTAGTATCTTGCATTTTATCGTGGGTATCGCTAGATAACTGGATGTCTCAATCGCCTTCACCATATAAAGTCTTGATCCGTTTTACATGGCTTGAGGTGTAGCAATCCAAGCTGAGTTAACATTCGCTGAGTCCTTTGCCAGATAGTGTAATACCCATGCCCGACTGAGAACTCTTCACCCATGGGATTGTCTGTAAATCCCTTAAGATCCCCTGTCTCGATCCATTCATCCTCCAGATTAAGCCGGGTAAGTTCTCCTCCCTACTATCATTTGGGAGGTAAGGTAATGCGCCTTAGCCTTGTTGCGACAAGGCCACGTCTCTCTAGCTGGCAAACGGGCAGACAAGCGAGTTCAATCTTGTTCTATAACAGCGAAATGTTAGAAAGGGGGATTTCCACAGAAATTCAGAAGGAAAGCTTCTTACCCCGTGCCTATTTTTTATGGCCTCGCCTAGACTCAAACGGTTAGAATAACCACTAGTGAGGGCTTCATGAGCCAACTTCCAAATCCTAACAGCATATGTAGATTAGACGTTCTTGTCGAACAGCTTCTGGATTGGTTTCGCAGCCTATTTGTAGATGAGCAATGTTTATCTCCCCAAGCGGCCATCAAAGATCGACGTACATCAATGAACTTTTCGAGTTCCTTGTCGAGGTTCGCGAGGTCGTCCTTCCTCTTCTTGTTATCCGCAATCAGTTTCTGTTTCCGCTTGAGAAGCTCCATGCGCTTCTGTTCCAGGGCCTCGCGTTCGCTTCGTTCGTGCTCGATCCGCGCAATCATCAGGGCGTGCTCGTCATCGTCGGCGTGGTCGGGTTTAAGAGCGAGAAACTCTTCGAGCGGTACGAGCGGAAGTTGCTGGTAAGTGTGGCTAAGTTCAATTAGCTCTTGTGCGAGTTTGATAGCCGGCACGGTGTAATTCTTGTAGATCACTTTTTCCGTTGATGGAAAAGTGAAGCCCGGCTTCGGGCTCTTGGAACTGGTCTGAGGAAACTGGGTTGCTGTAGACACTGGTCTTGATGTAGTAGAGACGTTGCTGAGACTAGGAGCTTTAGTGGCCACTGACTCATATGACTCGCAGGCCTTGATCTCCCCTTGCAGATGTCGTTGCTCGTAGTATAGGTTTTGGAGTTGTAGATGTAGACGGTCGACTTCCTGGCGCGCTTCGGATGTCTGCGATTTCGTCTGGCGGGCGCCAAAGTAGGCGGCGCGGTGGAGGCCGCGGAGTTGCGCAAGGTTGGTGATGAGGCGCTTTTGTTGCTTGGAGGTCTCTTGTTGGACTTCTGGAGAGGAACTGTCACCGGGCTCGGCTGCCGCGATCTGATCGACTAGACTCAATGCTTGAAGACGTGCATCGCGGGAGGCGTCCAGCACAGTTGAGAGGTTCGGATCGGTTACAATCTCGACGTCGATCGTCATTTTGAGGGAGGAGAGATCTGTGAAGGTAAGAGATGGAAGATTGAGCTTAAACTCTAGCTGCTAACTTGACAGGATGTCGTATTTGGCCTGGCGGTTAATTCTCAATAAGCTTGGTATGCTTCACGATCTGGATGTTTGTCTACCGTGCTTTCCGTTGCTAGAGCTGTTGTAGATATGACCAATCAGAAATGTTTGTTGTTTCGTCCAGCTTTCAGCCTTACCTAAGACTCCTTCAGCGCTAATCGTTTAGGTTGTGCGGGTCTGTGAGAAGTACCTAAGTATATAGGTCGCACAGACCCAAGTCCGGATATTCCTATCACCGTTTTCCCGCTCTGGTGGACCTACGCCCCGCGCTCTTCAATGTCGTGATTGGTTGACATGCATATTTAGGAAATTGGACCGGGCTCGTCCAACGCTTCAGCTCGTACTTCGTACATGTACAACGATACCGACGCAATCTCGTGAGCTTAAGTCGCTCCGATGATGCCGTAATTCTTCAAGTTTATTTTGATACCGTCTAAAGTGTATAAAAATACATCCCGAATCAAACCCACCGGTAAAACAAATCGCTGGATGACCAAGATATAGCCACGGAGAGGCACGTCATTACTCTCTACTACACGTATCCATCGTGTACCCCGAGTCGCGTTAGTGTCCCGGCTATGGGGATCAGCCAGCCCTTGAGGTTCCGATCTTATCTAAGCTGAGGTCCTCCCGTCTTGTCCGATTGTTTTGCTCCCTTGACTTACCGCCAAACCAATAGCATCGACTATCCTCCACATGTGAAGGTCATTTCTCCGCCACTTTGCTTCCAGTGTCTTTCTACCATTGCCCATCAGAGCAGCACCAGGGCCAATCTTTGGCCGGTATTGCGCATTCCTACAATTCAACTGGCTACCTCTGCCTCTGGCATCTGCATAGTTGAGGTGGCACCCGCTTCATGCAGGGACATCTGACAGCGTAGACTTGTCCGAGCCCTGTCCGTGCCATATTATCCGCTGGCACCAACGAGCTTTACCTTCTGCTTCCTTTATCTTGAGACTTCAGCTTCAACTTTAACTTTCTTGACTTCCTCGACTTCCTCCACAATGTCTTGCACCTCCTCTTTCGCTTTCGGGTCTCTCCAGGACCAGCCGGAAGCCATAAGTTCTAGCTCAGCTCAACCGGAGAATAGGCCGAGACAGCGTAGACGCCATTCCTCCTTTATGCCTCGGAGACGCCATTCCGTAGTCCAGCAAATCATGGATGGAGAAGAAGGACTGCTGCTTAAGGTTCATACCATGAATATGACCGTTTTCCGAATATGAGTTCTCTAACTGAGATAGGTCGATTTGTTCCTCTCGGAATTAGAAAGACGGCTTGAGTACCTAGAAAACTACAGCGAGCTTATTGACGTCGACGCGAGTATCGGCAAAACCTTCACTACCCTCCAGGCGGTCCGAGAGCGGTGCTCGCAAGTCTCGGAAGAAGTCATTGGTGCCGGCCGACGGCGGCTGCAGGTTATGGTCGAGACTCTAGACACGAGATACCACGAAGCCTTAGCCGCGGCGGGCTCGGTGAACGAGCAGGCACGGGTTGGTGTTGAGCTCCTCGACGGCATGCTTACAGACTTTGAAAGCCGAGCCCTGAAGTTCCGCGATCAAGGGTTTGCGAATGCCGCCGATGCCGCCGAAAGCTTGATGGGCGAAAGCCGAAGAGTAGTCAACGAAAGTTTGGAGCGTACTCGCAGTGTGGTGGACGACAGTATCGAGCGAGCTTGGCGTGCCGCTGAAACTCTCGAGGAAAACATTCAGAGAGCCGTCACTCGTGCTAGGGAGCAAGGACTACTCAAGTATGATGAGTTACCAGTACCGTGGAGGATCAATCCTCACATTCTAAGCGGCTATCGATTTTCCGAGTCCAAGCTCGGCTGCGTTCGCTCAATGTTTGGCGTTTCGAATGAAATGGTCAACATTTGGTCCCATGCTCTCGGCTTGATGTTGGTCTTGGCTATTGCTTTCTATTTCTACCCGACATCTGCGAATTTCTCCCTATATACGAAGACGGATGTATTTATCGCTGCTATTTTCTTTTTTGCAGCTTGCAAGTGTTTGGTCTGCAGCACCATCTGGCACACTATGAACTGCGTCGCGGACCAGACTTTGATGGAACGCTTCGCCTGCATCGACTATACTGGTATCTCATTACTCATTGCCGCATCGATTATGACGACCGAGTATACCGCTTTCTACTGCGAACCAGTTAGTCGATGGACGTATATAACAGCAACTGCCGTTCTCGGTATTGCCGGCACTATCCTCCCGTGGCATCCCAGGTTCAACGGCCAGGATATGGCATGGTTAAGAGTGGGCTTCTTCGTGGGATTAGGGGCCACTGGATTTATGCCGATCTTCCAGATTGTTCTAACCCGAGGTCCAGCTTGGGCTTTCGATTTCTACACGGGATCCAATCTTCTAAAATCTCTTGCCGTATATGTTATTGGCGCCTGCGTCTACGCAAGCAAAGTTCCGGAGCGATGGTTCCCCGGAGCCTTTGACTACTGTGGTAATGCTCACAATTTATGGCACGTAAGTAACAAAATCAAATATTTCTTATTCTCAGAACTAACGTGGTACATAGTTTGCCGTACTTGGTGGAATCCTCTTCCATTATGTTGCTATGCAAGAGTTTTTCTCTGGCGCTTTCCAACGCGCACAAGAGGGATGCCCAAACTACTAAACATATCCTTCAAATCAGCAGCATGCTGCGCAGATCTTGACCTTATGTAATTATGCCATTAGTTAACGCCCAAATAACCATTAAATTACGACGACGATAATCCCACGCGAACCCCTTTTCAATCAGCCCTGTCTGGAACTCAAGCTCGACTTTAGAAGAACGTAATCGAAGCAGCAATCACCGCAATCATCCTCATCAACCCAACTGAAGTACAAGCTCGCTGTACAGCGAAGGAGACTTCTACGAAGGGATGGGATGGTGATGTTCCATTCGCGTTCGATATCGCAGTCGGTACGGACTGTACAGTCTGTGCAGTCGGGGTGGTTGGTGCCGTTATAGTAGGTACCGTTGAAGCAGACAGTATAGACGGTCTCGCGGCTACCGGCTTTGGCATCGAGCTGGCCGAGGTAGCGAATTCGAATCCGCACGTGACATTTTGTATCGCTGTTGCGGTTACCGTCGACGACTGCTTGAGGATAGGGACCACCGTCTCAGTGGGGCCGGGTACGGTTGTCACTTCAGACGTTCCAAGGATGGCCGGATATGTCGATGTTCCTGTCGCTGTCGCTGTTGCTGTCGCATTCGAGACGGAGATCGGAAGCTCAAACCCGGCATTTTTCGCGCATGTTTCCAGATCCTCTCCCTCGAGACAACAGAAGCCTGCCACAGGCGCGCAATATCTCCCCGCGTCGCAAAATCCGCTATCTGTTGCGCAACACGTCTGTTCGGAAGTCAGCATCTCCAGCGTCCTCAGTAGGTGCATGCTTCACATACCTGGCCTTGACTAGGACTGAAGCAAAAGCCACTATCGTCACCACCGCACGGCTCCGAGCCAGCTCCGTACGTCGACTCGCAAGTGGCCGCTTGCCTCTTGTATTGTAGGAGGGAGTCGCGGGCATAAACTCCTCGCGCGGAGATCGGTAGTCCGCATAACGGCAACAGCAGAAGCGAAAGAGCGAGCATTTTGAATATGAATCTAGATCGAACGAGTCACGACAGGATGAATAATTGTAATAGATGAAGTAAAAGGCTTCCGGCGGTTATATATCGATATATAATAGATGGGGAAGAAACGAATGCTTTGGAATAAAAGAGTGAATAGAGGATGATAGAATGAGTGTAGATAGAGAGTGAATAGGAAGGCATCTCGAAAAAGATAGATGGGATAGACGTCTATTTAATGTTTAAACACTATTGCCCAATGGCCTCCTGGCAGCCCTTGATTGATCTGTGCATATTCAATTTTGAATATGGGATTCCGCGTGTAGACCACGCGACGATGTATTATGGAATGGGCAACTCACTAGCTGCGAAGTGTCACTCGTACGTACCGTCTGCATAGTGACTAGGCCGCGGTAGCTGGTGCAAGTTCTCCCCTTTTTTTCTCTTACTACAGCGGAACCATCCAGCCCGTGGAATTGAACGTCGATATATCACGGTACGTGCTCCTCGCCTACACGTTTCAGGCCTGCGTCTAGACACTGGGGCCCCTCTAGGGAGGAGAGGGACGAAGGCGTGTGTGCTCAAGGGATGAGGGCAAGGGGGGCAGAAAGGGGGAGGAAACCGGTTTATCAAACTACATAGCCAGCCCTTCCCGGGATCCCTTACAATTTAAACCGACTATGGAGGGCTCAATTTATCGAGTATCAGATTCCCCGTCCGCAACACTGGTCTGGTTAGCTGTCATGAGCGAAACCAGCGTCGACCACGCATACAACACCTCATTAGCTCATTAGCCACGTACATAGGTACTAAGCAGACCATCACCAAGGTATCAAAATCGCCACTTCAGAAGAATCAAGTTATGTCAAAAGTAGAGAGTCACAGCACGCAGATAGCTTGCCAATTATTAAGATTCATTCGCGCGTAAGCGTAATACCAGTACAAAGCAATCAACATATCTATAGTAATCCGGTCCTTTTTTTCCCTTTTCGTAAAAACATGCAAAATTCGTAACGTCGTGACCCCGTGAACCTGGTTTCTCTTTTTTTCTCCCGGTCGTCCATGGTCATAGAATATAAATACAGGGATTTCCCCCCCTTTTATTTTTTTTCCCTTATGCAACCGTTCGTATGCAAAATAGTGTTTCTTTTCCCCGGATCTCGTGAGAGAAACCCTATAGGTTATTGAATGTTATCATTCGAGCAGTTCCCCCTTGAAAAGAAGGAACCAAGTCATCAAATGTAGTATCGTTTCGTGAAATCCCGAGCCCCTTTTAGTTGAGTATCGTAGGCTGTTGGTACAAGAGTTGAAGTAGGTGGAAGGGTGTAGGATGGGTCGTATCGTCGTCGCTTCGAGGGATAGCTTTGATCTTGCGAGAGTAAATTATAGAGCGTGCTTTACGATCTCGGCGTACACGTCATCGGGTATCATCTTGATAATGGCTAGCGCTGTTCGCTTGACCTGTTCTGCTCGCAGAGCCGGGAATGATCGGAGGAGTTTGTTAGGGCTAATTTTCATGTCAGCAGTTTGTTAAGATTTTTTAGCCGTGTCTGGTACGAACTTGATAGAAGTAAGGAGCTCAGAGCGCATCATGACGAGCTGGGCGACGATGCAGAGAATGTTTAAGTGCGGTCCATACGCAAAGAGGAAGTCCCAATGTCTCAACACCTCCGGTAGAGGAGGAGTACACGCGCAGAGCGTGAGGACAGACGGGAAAGCATAGATCTCCGCCGATAGACCTTTAGTGGTCAAGTAAGTGCTTAGTCTGGGATCAACGATCGACAACACCTTGTCGACTAGTGCCAAGCCGCGATGGACACCATCCATTGCTCCTCTAATGTATCCGGGGCATTCTTTGGTAAGGAGCGTGTGAAAGGCCGAGAAGGCTTCGACTTCGCTTCGAGCAGCATACAAGAACGGAGCAGCCAGCACGTTCATGCCTTGCACGTAGGTTCCCGGTTCCGACGCAGTAGCATCGGAGTCTTCCGTCGTGAGCGTAAGGGCGCGGGCACGGTTCTTTGCAGCGGAAGAAGAAGTGTCCGTCTGCGAGACGTCGCTACGAGAGCTGCTGACACTATCGGCCGGGACGAGAGATTGTCGGCTGCTCGTAGGGCGACGCTCCTCCTTCGCATCGTGGAGCTTCCACGCGATGGCGTTCAGAAGACGGATCAGGCTCGCTTCGCTAACGCGGCGGCGGAAGAGGGGGTCGGTGGTCAAAGTTCGAAAGGTGTCGTTTCGGATCTTGGCATAGGCCGGAGAGGCGCCTCGGTGGATGAGACCAAGATATTCATCCGTGTTGAGAATCGGCGCGTCGAGGAATATGAGCCAGACGTAGATTCTGGTTCGCGACTAGTAGATGTTAGCTTGGTTGTCATGGGATCCTGTTGCGAGAAACTATCGCACCATGCCATCACCGTCGCTGCGAATGCCCTGGTCCAAGACCTTAAGACGCGCGCTCTCCAAAGCGCCCTCTACATCTCCATCCGGAGGTCCCTCTCGAACCAGTCTGTCCAGAGACATGGTGTCTACCGCTTTCAAAGTCCTACTCAAGGCGGATCTTTTGCTGTTTAGGGACATCAAAATATTATTCGGAAATACCGACGGGACGGATGGGGGTGTCGCCGCATCGGAGTTTGCTCTGTTTCTTTGGGGAGATCGGTTGAGGGCACCACGTAATGAAGGCGATGGACTACTTTCTTGGAGGATCTGCTGGGATATTAACGAGCCCTGACTCGAGTTTCGCGCAGCTGCGCCGAGGTTATGTGCGGATTGCAGCTTGCGCAGAACCCTATGAGTATGCGGCGAAGGCGGCGCGTGCAGTTGGGTGGTGAAGGAGAAGTTGTTGAAGGGCTGCAATGGCTGCGACAGCTGCGACGGCTGCGCAGCAGGCGGGATGGGTTCCCGTGATGGGCTAGACATGTCAACTGGCCGATAAAAAAAAAGTAACAGCTATAGCAAATACGGAGACGGTAGAGTTAGGGCTATCGTCGGGGACGATTAAGCATGTCGGCGTTTATTCTGGTGTTGTAGATGTGACGATCACGTACAGTATTAAAACGGCAGGGCATAGAAAAAGGTTGGCTGGTTGGGCTGATTGGTTGGGCTAGTCTGGGGAACTCAGGTGCACTCAGGTGCACTCAGGTGCTACCTAACGGACCTAGCAGGACCTAACAGCCCCCCAATTTCACTTGGGATTGAACGCGTTCTACTCGCGTCAGCTTAGACTTAAAAGGGTTGTTTGTTTAGTTGCACGTGCAATGTTATTTATAAGCTTCTTTTCTATACAAGTAAACTGAACAACTGAACAATGTTTTGTTAACTTTTTCAGAGAACTATTCAACTGTGTGCGAATAGTATTATAGAAGTTCTATACTGACATCATCCAGTTGCAGGCTTACCTTAATATGTAAAGCACCGGGAACTATCTCACCTGCTTAACCTAAGGTTGCAGTGAGATGCTTGGGTCCGTAATATGTAGGCGGTCAGCAACCTTTCGACCTCTCTCAGCTGTGATTGGGATTGGCCCTAGATTTGCCCGTTGCTACTGACCCTGGAGCCTGCAGGTACGATACTATCGCACTGCATTTGTTTGCGTATGAGATGCCCGTCATCATGTAAGGGGAACCAAGGCTGCCGCTCAGCACATACATATATACAAACATACCTCACATCGAGCGCCCGTGGGCCTTGTATGTATGAGGCTCGAGATAGCTTAGTTGTTCTAGTGGCTAATAAATTTTTTACTCCTCAGATTCTAACGAGTTAATATCGCAATTGTAATAATCTAACCTCCCTACCTCTTTAAGCATACCTTTTAGAACGTACCTAGGTAGACACGTAGCTTAAGAGACTAATGCGTTCTTTGCCGGCATAGTATTAAAAATTAGAGATTTAATCATATAAACAATAGAAATATCTTGTTCAGCAGAAAGAGAGTTGAAGTCTTGAAGATAATTCGTAAGCCAGGTGGATATAGTCAAATCCTCCGGTTCTCCGGCCTTGTCAAACAGAAAGAATCCCGAGAGATCGGTACCAGTTGATAGTTTGTGTAACTCTGTCGCAGGTATTCATGTTGTGAAAAATATGTAAATTACCACCTTACTTAGACGTGCAGGCAAGTTAGATTATCAATGTATACTTTTCTCCGCTGGTATAGGGGCAGAAGGGGCAGATGAGATTTATAATGGTCCATAGATGGCATCAGACAAAGAACAAATCGCGTCATCGGAGCTGGGGCCACTATCTATGCTTTTAAGCTTCCTCATTGGTTGCAGAGGCCATCTCCTTGCCTAATTCGGTACCTAAGTGTGACCACTTTTTCTTACGCTTCCACTTTTTATCTTCTTTTTCAAGAGAAGGGCATTGGAGTAGATGGAAATGTGCATAGAAGTGTGCATGCATGGAGGTCGTCCATTTCCATTACAATACCCAATTTGCCAAAAAGCCTACCTACCCAAAGGGCTACCTATCTGCATATGCCGTGCTTTGCGAATCCCAACTACCGTCTCTCTCGCCCTTCATGTCGCATCAGGGGGGATGGAGTCGTCACGAGCGGGTACTGAAAAAAAGCTCTCGGCGGCATTGCATTAGTCCTTTTTCATTCTATATAAGAAATGCAAAAAACGTACCTGCTTCAGCGGTACGAAACTTAGCCGCTAAGCTATTAATGGTATAACCTGGATTGCGCCATCGAACGTTCAGCCAATCCGTAACACTTCTAGAATACCAGACTGGCTTCTATGCCGGCATCTGCTAGCTAATCCCTAATCCCTAATCCGTCCCCTGTACTGATCATGCCGTCACCATCATCTCTTCTCCATAGCATAAAAGTCGTCGTCTTAACTTCATCAGATAAATATACGTCCACATAGATCTCGGTCTTGTTATTTGCCAAGACTACGCCCCGATCCGCTAGATTTGTCGGCGGCGACCTAGGATCTTAAGATCCCATCTTAAGAGATATCCACCGAGACTACGTACCACGACTCAGCCAGTGGTTAAGAATATTTCACCTCCTCTCTCGCAGAATCAACTTATCTCGCAAGATATCATTCCCCGGCCTTGCAGCAAGACTCCTCTCTAGAAAGCAAACCTTATCTGTAGTTTGAATAGTTTCCTAGCCGATTACCGCAACGAAAATAGCAACATTTAGTCAAGTCCCTTGGATTCTATTTACCGAATCGTTGTGTTACTTGGTCTCCCTCCTGGTATTGGACTGTTACACCGTTTCTCAACAACTCACTGTGGGCTCTACTCGTCGAATCGAAGCTCTCATCTTCCTCATCTGTTGGTGACAACCTGCAGCTTCTTCACGACAGATTTTTCACCCAGTCTAGCCTCTATCTGATGGATATCTGAGACTCTTTATAGCTATATTTAAAGGGGAGACTTCCTAGGTCGGCTCTTCACGTCGTCGGGTGTTAAACACATTCTAGGCTATTGCCGACTTAAGTGTATAGCTCTGCCTGTACCTTTCTGGCACCTAAGCCGACCGAGCTTTATCTCCTCTTTGCTTCGTCACAGGATATTTACCACAATGCCTTCTACGAGGCAAGTCGGCCAAAATCTAGCAAAAGTCTTAGGTATCAAACTCGAAGACCCAGATGTGGACAACGTAACTAGGGGAGAGTCGGTCTTCTCCACGCATACTGCGGATAGCTTCGTCGAGCTGCAACCTACAAGCGGAGAATGGCTAGCAGAGGTAACGCCGTCGGGACAGGAAATAGCCAATTACTTTAAATCACTATTTCCCTTCCTATCTTGGATCGGCTTTTACAACCTACAATGGTTCCTCGGCGACCTCGTTGCAGGTATATTACCTATACCAAATCAAAACTAGACAATTCGTAGCTAATTTTGTTAGGTATAACTATTGGTGCGGTTGTTGTGCCCCAAGGCATGGCCTACGCCAAGCTGGCTAACCTTCCTGTTCAATTTGGTCTATATTCGTCATTTATGGGTGTCCTACTCTACTGGTTCTTCGCAACCTCTAAAGACATTACTATCGGGGTGAGTTAACGTCGAATCATATGGGCGTTTTAGACACCTCACTGACACGCTGCAGCCCGTTGCTGTCGTATCTACTGTTACCGGCACCGTTGTTGCGAATGCGATCGAGAAATATCCTCAATATGAGGATACGCCTTGGGTCATCGCAAGTGCGCTTGCTCTCATTTCTGGCGCCATTGTACTTTTTATCGGACTGATTCGATGTGGATGGATCGTCGAGTTGATACCTCTGGTTTCCCTCGCTGCTTTCATGACCGGATCCGCTATCAACATTGCTGCCGGTCAAGTCCCTACGATGATGGGTATTACCGGTTTCTCGACGAGGGATTCAACATATCTGGTGATAATAAACACCCTAAAGAACCTCGGAAACACGAAATTGGACGCAGCTATGGGCTTGACTGCGCTCACGATGTTATATCTGATCCGGTTTTCGTGCACATGGGCAGCTAAGAAGTTTCCAAATCACCACAAGCTATTCTTCTTCCTTTCGACCCTGAGGGCGGTCTTCGTCATTCTATTATACACCATGATTAGTTGGCTGGTTAATATGCATCGTCGCAGCAAGCCGGCCTTTACGATCCTTGGAGATGTCCCCCGAGGTAATCGTCCTGTCTTACTCCCACTTTGTCGATAGTATTCTCACAGCCAGCAGGTTTCCAGCACGCCGCTGTCCCGACAATAAACTCAGATATAATCAGTTCATTTATCGGTGAATTGCCAGCCACGGTCATTGTTCTACTTATCGAACATATCGCAATCTCCAAATCATTTGGCCGCGTTAACAACTACACCATCAATCCATCGCAAGAGATGGTTGCTATTGGTGTTACTAATGTCCTCGCACCCTTCCTCGGAGGGTTTCCATCTACGGGCTCGTTTAGTCGTACTGCGATTAAGTCGAAAGCCGGTGTACGGACTCCCTTTGCGGGTGTCATTACGGCAGCCGTGGTCCTCCTAGCTATCTATGCACTCACGGCCGTTTTCTTCTACATCCCATCAGCATCCCTTGCCGCCGTTATCATCCACGCGGTCGGAGATCTCATCACGCCGCCGAATACGCTCTACAAGTTCTGGAGAGTATCGCCGATTGAAGTTCTCATCTTTTTCGTCGGTGTCTTTGTTACCATTTTCTCAACTATTGAAAACGGAATCTACGCTACGATATGTATCTCATTCGCCGTGTTTATATTCCGCGTCCTGAAATCACGCGGCAGATTCCTTGGTAGGGTTCAGGTGCACTCGGTCCTTGGCGACCATCTCATCGGGAACGACAACAACGTTATGGGCGAATACGGAACCTTCGAAGTCTCAGATTCTAGCTTATCTCCGCCTACGCGCAATGTTTTCCTACCAATTGATCACGGTGACGGCTCTAACCCAGAAGTCGAGATCACCAGTCCCTATCCTGGTGTCTTTATTTACCGCTTCTCCGAGGGGTTTAATTATCCTAGCGCTAGTCACACTCTAGACTATCTCGGAAATCACATCTTCGCACATACGCGCTGCACCAAGACAGATACCTACGAACGTCCTGGCGACCGTCCTTGGAATAATCCGGGCCCCAAGAAGGGCCAGGAGGAGAATACGGCACTACCGACATTGAAGGCCATCATTCTCGACCTCAGCTCTGTGAACAATGTTGACGTGACGTCGGTACAACAGTTGATCGATGTACGCAACCAGCTGGATCGGTACACAACGCCAGACGTAGTAGATTGGCATTTTGCCTGTATCAACAATCGCTGGACGAAGCGGGCCCTTGTCTCTGCTGGCTTCGGCTACCCGACTCCTCGACCGGATGGCCTACACTCACGTTGGAAGTCAATTTTCAGTGTTGCGGAGCTCGGAGGATCGAATTCGGCGGCCGCTGCTGCTGAGCAGGAAGCCAACGAGAAGGAGCAGACTCAGCACCTGCACCCGACGCTCAGCAATGCTAAACCGGATCCCGCGGTAGACCCATCGATCTACCAGGAAACTCCTGGACCAAGCGTAGCATCGAGCATAACCCAGTCGGCATCAACCCAAAAGAATAAAGCGCCTGAATTCAGTAGGAATATCGAGGCTAGAAGGGTCGCGGTACATGGGCTCAACCGTCCGCTGTTCCATATTGACCTCACGAGCGCATTGCAGAGCGCTATCGCCAACGTGCAAGCAAGGGAGGAGGTCGAGGCCCAAGGCGGGCCCGATATTGGCGTTACGGTTTGAAGCGAACTTGCATAGTCGGGCGCTGTTTATATGCCAGTTTACGCACATATATGCATAATAGGGGCCAGTTAAGTTTTGGGTTTGGATTATACGGGGCGAGGGAAATTAGAAAAGGAATCCTTTTGCATTACACCGGCAGGCAGTCTATAGAAAGGGATAGGGTTAAAAATCATAGTTAGGTTAGAATTTTTGGAACTTGGGATATTACGGTATGTATCATTGCTATATCGAGAGCGATGTGAGGCATTCGGTGCTTACGGGGGCGAGCAATAAGTGTTGGATATACCCTGAATAAGAATCGCCTGCAAAGCGACGCTGAGAAAATAATAAGATCTACGTAAGACCTGAAACAGCTAGACGGCCTGACAGCCTCGTTTCCACATTTTTTCTGCGCGCGTATGTTAATTTCTATGTGATTTGGGGCTCGATTGTGGTGTGGGATTGGGGATATCTGAGGCCGGAATTTGAGGCCACCACGAGCCAGCATCGCATCGGCGTTGTCGATTCCGCCGCCACCGTACAATGAAGAATTCCGGATCACACCGATATGCACCTTTTAAAAAGTCCCGTCAAGTGTTTCAACGAAAAACTGCCCCCAGGTTGTGTTTCCCCCTTTTCCCCAAGGTACGTACATACGGAATGTTCTCAGCCGCAGACGAATCGTCTCACATTGACAAGCAAGGATCTAACTCAACTCTAACCCCAACTTTTGCTCGCCCATTGAAACCCTTTTTCGGTCATATCCGGGGAAAAGTGACGTGTAAAAAAATGTTATTTCAGGTACGGAAAGCAAGAAAGAGGCGCGGCAATAAGATTACGGTATGCAAGGTACGGCACGCACGCCCAGGCCGGGCCCGGGTCCGGCCACGGTCAGGATATGGGGCGGCGGTTGCGGATCGCGGCCCGGGAAATTACGTGCCCGAGTAGGACAGGGCGAGGGAACGTTAACCAACAGGTCCTGCCGATTTCGAAGACTCGGTGTGGTCTTTGGGTGGTGCTATGGGTAAAAAAAAGGGGGTAGGCATAAAAGGGGAAAAATTGCGTGCAGGTGGTTTGATTAGATAGACTGTTAATCACGTCCGTGGAGGCCAGGCTACAAGCTTTAGGCACCTAATTATTCAATGGATATGGTTAGTGACGACGGCGCAAGATTCAGGGGGGTTGGCTCTCGGTGAGAGGATAAGGGGGGAGAAAGAGGGAGGAGGATACACATTCGGACAACAGGCCGCTAAGTGGGGAGACGTATGCTCGAAAGATTAAGGGCGCTTATGACAGAGGAATACATCGTAAAGAACCATGGAAACACTCGAGCTGAGGCCCAATTTCGGTCTTACTTACTAGGTATCTACCTCTTAGTAGCCTGTCCAATGGTTCTTGAAGAGTACTACACGTAGGTAGCCAACATTTTTCACATAGATCCCATAGCAAGTCTCGAATCAAAAGAGCCAATCGTAGTAGTATGTGAAAATAATGGGATTTCATTGCTGAATATAAATTTATCTTTCTTTATATGCGGGTTTTCATAACACTTTATCGCGAGAATTGCCAATCTAGATAGTAAGATAGTTTCCAAGAAAATAAGTAGACCAAAAAAAAGGGGGAGGCCTCGGGCTATCAAAGCTAGGTCCTCTGTAAGAAATGTGGAGAAAAAGAAAGACTTAGAAGAGAAGAGACAATGAAAGTGAGATCCTCCAAAAAGGGGTAGAATGTCCGTCGTGAGAATATGTAGCAGATACGCCATGTTTCTCTCATACGTGACTCAAAAAATAAAAATAAAAATAAAATAAAACCGAGACCTGCTCGCGAGTAGAAACGAACAGAATGACGAGTGACCGAAACGAGAGAGCAAGAGGCCAGCTCACCTCGCCCGCTTCGCCCGCCGATCCTGCGCCTGGAACTGGCCGCCGCTGCCGCGCTTAGAGCCCGCCACCGTCGCCGTCGCCCCTCCCGAGTGCTCCCTCAGATGCCCGAGCAAAGAGCGCAGACGCGCAAGGTACGCAGCAGGTGCCCCCTTCTCCGCGATCCCGCGCTCGACGGCGGCCAGGTCGTCGACCCAGGGCCCGAGGACCTCGGGCGGGATCGAGTCTAGGACGTCGATGACGAAGTCGTCGCTGTCGTCGTCACGGGCACCGCCGATGAGCCGCCGGTACAAGTTACGCTCTTCGGCGGGCAGAGAGGCGGGCCCGATGTCGCGGTCGAAGTCGGAGACGACGCGCTCGAGCACGTGTACGGCGGTGCGCGCCGCGGCGCGCAGCTCCGGGGCTTCGAGGGGCCGGTCGGTGGTGTGGATGACGGCGCGGACCTGGCGCGCGACGGACTCGAGGTGCGCGGCGCACCACGCGACGTCCTTTGGTTTGGGGATCGCTTGTAAGGACGGGTCGCCGTCGGCGTACTGCTGCAGGCCGGCGAGGGCGGCGTCGGCGCGCAGCTGGAGGCCGCGGAACCGGACCTCGTTGCGCTCGCCGGGGCGCAGCGACGCGGACGACAGGAAGTAGTGGAAGAAGTCGTCGTTGCGCAGCAGCATGCGGAAGACGGTCTGCTCGAGGTCGCCGCGGACGACGGCCCGCTTGCCCTTCCGCGGACTGTTGTTGCTGTTGTCGCCGAACAGGTCCGGGCGGTACTCGTCGGCGGGCACGTCGTTCAGGGACGCGAGGAGCTCGCGCGTCTCGCGGACCCGCCGCGGGTTCGGGTCCGGCGACTGCCCGACGACGTCGCAGTGGAGGCCGTCGGCGAGCGTGTCGAGGTGGAAGCCCGCGATGGCGTCGTACGGGTTGCCGCCGAGCTCGGCCGGGTACCCGTGCCGCGTGAGCGTGTAGGGGGTCGCGCGCGCGCCCAGGACCTGGCCGGCGATCCGGTCGAACAGCCAGAGGATGTGGCGGCAGGGGGGGTCGTCGCTCTCGCAGGTGCAGCTCGGGACGCCGTAGCCGCTCGCCTCGGACCCGGTCCGGACCGTGTACTCGACCGGCTCCGTGACCAGGAAGAAGCAGCGCTGCTCCCCGGCCTGGCAGCCGCGCAGGACGAACTGCGAGGGCACCTCCGCGGCCCGGACGACGTTGTCGCGCGTCTCGTCGTCCAGGAGGTCCAGCGAGTACTTGAGCCTCGACGGGGACACCATGAGGTCCTCGTCTTCGTCGATGTCGAAGTCCGGCTCGGAGCCTGGATCGGAGGAGCTCGATGAGCTCGACGAGTCTTCGACTTCGACCTCGACCTCGGCGTGTTGCAGCCGGCTCTGAAGGCGTGTTGTGGGCGGCATGCTTTCGAGTGAAAGCTTCTTGAAACGTTCAGTCGGAGGAGACATGGAGTGGTAGCAGTTGAAACGAGGGTGATACCACAGGATTCATTACCATCCATATTGGACAAGGCCAGACGGTTATATACAACACGATCATGGAAACAAGGCTGGCAAGGGGGTAGTTCCCGACGGAGTCAGTATGATGAAAGAAGGCGGCCCAAGGCCACTCGGCCCGCGTTGGTTCCATATTGGTCATAGGCACTTTACCTAGTTGGTGTAAGCTATGGTCGAGGTCACAGAATTGGTACGAGACGTGGAAGAAGAATCACCGAATAGGTACTCTCCGCCGTCTACCTACGACAGGCCCCAATGGACAGGAGAGAAAAGGGGAATTGTTCATCATAGGGGAATATTGCCGGCGAGATGAGTAACTGGGTACTTCGCAAGCTACCCTTGGGTGTAAGTTGACATGAGGCGTAAAGAGCACACCAACAAGAAGTCGCTGCAGGGCAAAAGCGATACTACGCATCTTTAGGATGACACGTCGACGGTGCGCAGCCAGTACGGTAACTGGAAAAAGCAATCACCGGACCCGAGGGAATGGTTGACACTGGCGACGCCGAATCTCATGGCGAGAAATTCGAGTACCTACTGCTAAGTATGAGGAAGGAAAGACGTCGACTATCCGGAGTCGTAGCAATATAACTCTGCAGATGAACGGAGAGCGTCAGCCACAAAGAGGATACAGGGGTCGTGATTGGTGCGTAAGCGGACCCTTGTCTCGAGCGCGGATATTTGTCCATTTCGCTCGACCCTTTTTCTGCCCTTTTCTGCCTTGGAGAGGGACTTACTACGAGTCTAGAGTGGTGGGCTAGCATATAAAAGGGCGGTCCTGGCCCTCCATGCAACCTTCGCTATCTGAGACCCGATTTTCTACGGCTCGTTATGTCGACGGGCCTCGATTTGGGCCACAAAGCCTCCATACTAGGCCGCCTCTTGGCGCGGCCACCCTATCGTCTTCAACGAAGTGCGGCCCATTCCGGCGGCCGGCGAGGCTTCTCGCTGTTCATTTTTTTTTCTCCCTCACCTTACCTCACCTTTGCTATCGATTTGGGCTTCGAGAAGGAAAGGCTATCGAGAGGACTCCCACGCGATCACGCCTTGAGGACCCAGCCTGCCGGAGACCCATCTCGAAACTGTCCCGGGCTCGCGAACTGTACCAGGACCCAGGGATCTAGGACTTCCCCGACATACCCCAGGCATTTGCATTGCCCATTCCAGGTTGACCGGGCCGGGACGACGTCCGGGACCCAGCGTGTTGGAAGCACCTCGACATCAAAACCCACCTCAGATGGACAATCTGAGACTTATTCCGACTTGGTCGAATAGCCTCGCAAAGGAATATCTACTGATCGCATCGTCACGACGCATGGGATATACAACACTGCCGCACATGGATGAACAGGCACCAGCGGGGGGTGCTGACCACTGCTGGTGATCTCGGCCAAACGGATGTATGGTACTCTGCCTCCTCCAGAGTCTTCAAGCTTCGATCCGATTGGCTGTGCTGGCTTGTCGACTTGGCTCGCCTCTCCTAAAGGGCATTGATGCCTACCTAGGTGCTCTATGGTATGGGCATGGGACGACACTATCTGTGATGGTGACTTTACTGCGCCGCTTTGATATATCTCCTATTCTTTCGATACCTTGCCACTCTGCCTAGCTCTCGATAGGGATTCGCAGTGGCATGATCGTGGGCGCATGGCAAGGAGGTGCGAATGCATTTTCTAGAGCAAACGTGGAATTTTCAGGCTGCTAACGGCATACTCTTCGCTGTCTAGTGTATGATGGATTATTCCGCTGAAAGGTAAGCTGTTATCCTGCTAAGCTCTCCGGCAAGGGGGGTCTGTTGGATCCATCGCCCAATCCGTCTTTCGTCTTCTAAGGCTGAGTACCTACGTACCTTTCAGGTTACAGCTTTGAGTCGGGAGTTCTCCCGTTTGGGGATTAGCAGGGTTGAGGAATATGTAAGCTACTCTTAATAACGGCTCATTGGATACCGGCTGGCTGGTACGGAGTCGGTGAGGATTGATTCGTGTAGCCGTAAGCAATGATACATGTTCTCTAGCACATAAGGCCGAAAAGGCTCGTGGTTATTCTGCAGCCTCGAAAGTCTGCCTTACATCGAAGTCAGGGACGTGACGATCCTGTTCTCGCCGTCCGGCTCATAGTCCGTTGGCATTGCCACATGGATACCAAAGACATGTAGCATAGGGTAGATACTTTGTGGTAGCTATCTCATCCGTGACGAGTCAGACCGGAGGTTAGATCAATAGAGGAACGAGAAAACCTGCAAACTGCTCTGTTGAAATGTAATATCATGGTGCTGGCACATGATGAATGCCTCTCGATCTAAAAAGAATGTTCCTGATCCCCTGAAATTCTTTCGGCTAACCCGAGCTGCCCTGACGCAGTCTTTCGAGACACGTAACTCATGTGGGCGAAGTTGGTGAAGCCGAATTCCATCTATCAATGACTGTATATGGGATAAGTCCTCGTATTCTTGTACTTACCTAGGTTAGGTACTCTTGCTTTTATCTCTCGAACATGTTATATCGCGGTAAATTTGCTATACCTCGGCCGACACCTGTATTTCTAGAGGTATAAACGGAGCGTGGTATGCAGCGATCTGCTCGAAAGGTGTCTAGTCTTGCCCTTAGTTTCTGCCGGTCCGGTGGTCTCCGCCATTGCCCTCCAAAAGAGGGCGGATCGAACTACTTGTTTCGTAACTTGACTCGCACCCTCAACCTCTCCCTATTCGAATCTCAGGGCCTTGATGGGGGGAGGTCGTCGTTTCGAAATGCCTCCAGAAATTCTAAGACTTGGTTCAGAGTCGGACGGTCATAGTAGTTGTCATTCCACAATCCCTTCTGGCGTTGAGCATTTCTGAGGCCCAGAAACTTCTCTGCTGCCTCAATTTCAGCAGACCAGAAAGACCTCGCGGCATTCCTGACATCATCGGCGGTTTGTTCATTGACGGCCTTAGTTGTTAAAAGAAGCCGGCTGTGGCGTCTGACAATAATGTTACTCAGTGTCTCTCTCCTGCCTCTTGTACACCTGTCTATCAAGTCCCTCATCGCCTGAGGGGTCCTCCTGTACTCGGGAAACTCGAGGTCGGGTTCCCATCGATATGATTGCCACACGGCTGCTTTCTGGGGACCGCTAACACCCTCAAAGATGCACCAGAGGACTCTACCAAGCATATACACCTCAGCAGCTTCTTGCTCTATTGCACTCAAAGCGATCCAAGGTATATTGAATCCAAATTCTGGGTTTGTGTACCGTTCGTCCTCTAGACTTTCGAAATTCGACACTAATTCTTCTAGTATCTCTCGATACTTGTCACTTACGGACGAAGGCACGTTTTCGTCTGTTGCAATCAAACGGACATACTCTATGGCATTGATTTCTGGAGCAGCAAACTCGCACCAGACTCCTCTCTGTTCAAAATCAACCATGACAATGTCCGAGTTCTCGGATAGCACGATGTTATCTAGACGGAGGTCAGGATAGTATGTCCCCGACCTACTCTTCAGATCCTCGAGGGCTCTCGTCAGCTGGATTGACCATTTCAACTGATCATCACGCCCTAGCTGACCGTGCGCGCGCAAGTAGGGCAGAACATCTCGGAGGGTGCCCTTCGAGTGAAAGAACGTAGTGAAGCCGGCAACGGCTCTCTTGGTACCGAAGTTGCACCTCTTGGTAACGAGATGAATTGGTCGCGCAATAATGTTCGCGTGTGGCTCAAGTGTGCAAAGCATCTTTAGTTCGTGATAGAGATACTTCGCGCCACTGGTCAATGCTTTAAAAATGTAGAGCTTCTCATGAATTCGGACGAGGCAGACGCTATCATGCAGGACACTGACAACATGGATGTCGAAGAAGTCAATCACCTCGGGCAATGGAAACTCTGGCCCCCAGAGGTATTTTAACGTCGAAGGGGGTAGCAGCTTATGCTCCAAGTTGTGATTAAAACCGACTCGAAGTCGAACTCGGCGCGTATCGAGTGCCATGCCTTCGAGGACTATTCGTGACCCAAATGGCACACGTTTATAATATTTCTCGAAAGAATCTAGGTCCCGGAAATCGTTTGTAGTCCAGGCCTGTAGTATTCGGACGACATGCCTGGCAATAGCGAGCCTGGACAGTCTAGCAGCATCCTTGGTGTGGAATGCTCTGTCGAGTTCGAGCTGCTCGCGGATGAGAGGTGGTTGCAGGTCGGATACGAAGACATCCATCCGCATAGGGGGTATTCGCTCGAGGAAGAGCGGAAGGACATAGTATTGGGTGCCCAAGCCAGCGCAGCCGTCGACGCGCCATAGAGGGTTTTGGGGCAACTCAAGGCTGTCTATCCGGTTCTTTGGGTTTAAAAGAGAGCTTTCCCAGGAGGACTCAGAAGTATAGTTCACGATGCTAGATGTTTCTGGAGTTTTGGCTTCCGGGGGAGGACGGTAAAAAGCTGCGGTGGGATGAACGACCTCTCCTATGGCTCTTGTAGAAAGGTCCATCTCTCTAGTTAATGCTGCTCTCGATAGGCAGGTACCCTAAAGAGCTCTGGGATAGGAAGGTGCTTTAAAAGGAGGTGTAAATTTTGCACTATGCTCTAGAGAAGCTGTACTGGGGATGCTAGAGAGGGGCGTGGGTTCGGATATAGACACCGTGCTCAAAGTTACCCAAAAATCCAGCAGATTATGGGTTCGTATTAGTAGTAAAGAAAGCCCACTTGACGCCCTTAAAATCAGAGTTGCACAAGCCATATCTTCAGGGTTTTCGTCGAGTTTTCCTCAATCGCAGACACGAGCGTCTGAGGCAGCGATCACAGTACCTGACTACTTTGCCCAAGCACATCGGTCAACCTGTATGCGAGGTCGAGGCCGGATGTAGCAAGCAGATACCCGGTATGCGATATAGGATGGAGGCGACGGGGATATAGCGTATGGGAGTGAAATGAATCTCTGGAATGACTCTCGCTCTTGGTCGTCGAGCGGCAGCCGGCAGCTGGGCTTCTTGTTGGTGGACCTTTCCTTCGCCATCTTAGGCTCTTCAACCACACGAGAACTTACATTTCGAGGCGGTATGTCTGAAAAAGACACCCAATGAAAACCGAATTATTTGGGAATAGGGACGGTAGAAGGACGTAGAGGTTGCTGCTCTGGCTGCCATAACGCGCCTCAAAAGCATTTCAATGGGAGAATCGGGCTGCCACTCCAAGCCACAATAGGTGCTAGCACCGTCCTAGGTTTAATCTTCCCAATGTCGACACTTTGCTGGTGCTGGTGCATGGGCTGGCGGCCCAGAAAAGACAGCGTGGACGAAAACCGAGTGGGTAACCGAGATCGCGATGGGTTCTCAGCTTGGCCATTGAAAAAGAGGCCTGGCTGACCGAATGCTTGACCGGATGCAAGCGGCAAGCCATTTTGATTTTGCGCTGAGCGGTAGTCGGCCCTAAACGCGAAAAAGCGAAAAAGCGAAAAAGCAAAAATAGGAGAAAACAAGTTACATATCTGTAATGCTCATGATTGGTCGGGCGCTGTCTAGCTCCGCACTGCTCATACATCGACCTACCTAATACCTGTAAGTTTGCAACCTACCTGCCTTAGCTAACCACGGTGTTGAGGGGATGCAGATGAGGCTGATTTGAGTGGTTAAACAATGCCTGCTCGAGATAAGGAACATGTGCTGGCCGAGTTTTGACTCTAAATGACCTTGCAAACTCTGGTACTCGTCGGATTAAAATGGTACCTTTGTCATGGTGATGGCTTCTTGATGGCATGTGAAGGGGCCAAGGCGTTGAGTTGACCGACAACAGCCGCGTTGAAGAGACGGGCGAAGGATGTGAAGGATCATAGTTATAAGCAACGTAGTAGTTGGATTGAAAGGCTGGATGTTCGCCTTTCGCGGAAGTATATGATTGGCCCCTCTAAGATTCGGAATCACTAAATGTGTATGGTCCATCATGGCCAGTGCCACAACTTTGTTGTCGAGAGAGAATTGTAACTTGTAAAGTGAGTTTGAGATCTAGACGATCGTGATTAGTCAAAGTGTGGGTTTCCGTAGGGCTGATATAAGAATGCTTGGCGTCCCCTCTGCCCCTAACTATGTACATGTACGCTTTCCGTTATTACAAGTAGGAAGCCTTGAGACTGACTACCTTCCTTAAGACGACACCAAGACAAAACACCAAGACAAAAGACGCGTTAAAAAAAGGCAACTAGGTCTGTCCTCTGACGAGCAGCTGTGATAACACGAAATTTGGAAATTTGTTCAAGGGGTAGTAAGGGTAAAGCTAGATCGAGTCAAGCAAGTCTAGAAGTTTGATGTCCGGGCGTATCGAGAGACTTGTTCAAGACTGGAGATTTCACCCTTCGGGACTCGTGACCCAACGCCCACACCGTGTTTTACTTTTTTCTGTAAGAAACAGGGGCTTCTCCAATAAGCTGTCAACCAGGAGAGCAAGAGACACGCGTAAGTAGAGGAATGAACAAAATAGGAAGGAAAAGCATGTCTGAACGAGTAACATGTCAGTATGTTGTCAATGTCCTGTCATAGGCTGTCTGGATGAATCCGCCGCGGTGAGTTCTTGACAAATGGAGAGCCTCGTATCCAAATACCAGGTAGTAAGCATCTCCGCCATCTCCGCGCTTGAGATTGTACATACATGTAGGTACATATATGTATTTGTATCCAGTTTCAAAAAGAAAAACGAAGGACCACGATGAAGCAGCATTTAAAAGAAAGAGTTGCTGGTAATGCGACTACGAACATTGCTGTCCTTTTTATCGACGGGACAAGGCGTGAGCACTATCAACTTGTTCCCCAATGACTCGTCACTTGTAGTATTTACTCGTTTTATATCAACTTTTCGATGTTTTGGGACAAGTTGGACGTGCAGTCTGACGATCACATATGTAAAGTCGAGTCTTTAGACTAGTCCAGGTCCGGGTCACCCACGTGGCCCGTGGCCCGGCCCTTTAAAATTTCCAAGCGACGAGTTTCAAATGTGGGGGAATTCGAGACTGGTTATCCAAAATACCTAATCCAGCACCCCTGGCCGATGATGTCAAGCAAGCAAGAGGAATTGAAAGCGGCTGTAGAGAATTCGGTCCTACCCGGCGCAATGACAGCGCAATGCCAATGCCAATGCGCTAAGAATAATATGCGGCATCAACCGTAGAGGCGGCATAGTCGCAACTCGTCATCTCCCCCCCGGTCAGACTTTAACATCTCTCTTGAGGAATTCTAGAAGGACGGATGCAAGAGTCCCGAACTGAGGGCGCATTTTGCGAGGGTTCATTTTCAAAACCACCAAGGGCTACTTAGAACAGGTGCATGACTTGAGTAGGAGTAGGAGCAAATATACGTTTGAAGTTACAATGCATCCGCAATTCGCATGTAGAGAAAATATGCGTCGGTCAGCAGGTATATGCATCTAATCTTAGGCGTTTGTCGGTTGACACGCAGATCTTGCAATGCTTGATACCACTCCCGGGCCTATGATAAGCAGTACCGTAGAGGCTCAAAGTCAGGAATCGCGTAACTCGACTGCCGCGAAGCACACGAAACATCAAAGATGCTCTCCGACCGAGGTGCCCTGATGACTTGTGTACGAGGTAGGAAAGGCTTGCCCGATAATTGTTCAGCCAGTCAGCCAGCCAGTCAGCTAAGGTATGCCATGATCGTCAACGATGTCGCTTGGGTGTCGATGAGTGACCTCAAAAATACTGTATTTCTAATTCAGCCGTACTAATCACAAGGTCGCACGACTTGGGCATCTGCGTAAGCTCACACCGGTTTCGCGAGCGACTGCCGCTCTATGAATATTGAAACCTGAAAGAGGTATGGCTCTGGATGTAGTATGCTACTATGTATATGAGCGGTGAGGTGAAAATGGTGCGCGCCCTCCTTTAGTGAGGGATTGAGAAGAAACGAGTCTGTGCGTCCATCATGATACTAGCCTATAGAACAGCTTCATGAATAGGAAAGGCATCGTACCTAAAGTACTGCAGCAACCTGTAAGAGCTAAGGTGATAATCTGTAAGTGAGCCGTAACTCGGCTTTTAGCTACGTAGTACGTGTTTCTAGGTAGCATGCCGGGTTGTGACGGGATGGTCTATCATACTAAATGGAATACCTACCCAAGGTACGAAGTAGTTGAAAAGAAATTACCTCAATCTATCCTTGGTACCTAAGTAACAGATATGCAAGATATGTAAGAAATAATCCTTGTTACATCTAGTGGCCCGTCAGCCTGTCTATTCCGTACGGGGGAAAATTTTCGACAAAACCTCCGAGGCGCCTCGACGTGCGCAGCGTGCGCCGATGAGGCAATACGGTACCTTTGATGTCACGGTAATAGAGAGAGGGAGGATGTAACTAGGAAATATCGCACGCGTAGCCCTGCTAAGCTGCTATTAGCGTAAGAGCGTAGGTAGCCTCGCTGCCGGCCCCACATCCCTTTCGGGTCAATGTTAGTTCCCATTGTCAGACGCCGTTGTCAGACACGTGTGATACTCATCAGACTGTAGAAATCACCTTACCTATAATGCCTCGTACTAACTAAACAGTACCTACTTTATATATCTATCTTTCTCATAATGCCGCCGGTGCCGTCCCTACCGCTTGACCTTTTACGTTGACTTGGGTAGGTATAAGAATCCTCATTACGATTCGGTGACGAGTCGGTGACTAGTTGGTGATTCGTGCTGAGGTGACTATCCTGCCATCTCACGGCGCAAGTCACGAGAGCTGGTTTGTTTCCTCTTCCGTCTACGTTCCTAATTCGGGAGGTATCAGGTCGCATACACCGTTTGGTTGTGGTCGACAGACTCGATAAGGAAGTGCTTGTCAGGATTCATCTGTAACGTTAGGGTACACCTCACACCCACACCCCTTTTTACCCCATCCAGTCTTACTATTTCACGTGAACGTGTAGAGGTGTCCCCTCGACCCTTCGACCCCTGTAGCCACGGGGGCGCTGCGGTAGGTGGGTTTGTTGAGGCTGGAGGAGGTCGACGATTACTTGCCGATTATTAAGATCCGCCGTAGCGGGTCCAACAAAAGAGGAATGCTATATGTATGTACTGTGTGCACTCGATTAGGGGTTGCCCTTTGGACCTTGAATTGCTGTTGGCTCGCCAAGTTTGTGTATCCCATAAGATGCGATCTGATGTGTATGGATTCGCTGGCAGTTGGGTCAGTTGACACGGACAGTAGAGACATCGCCGTTCCTGATTTGTCTAGACTCGAAGACCAAACTCCACCGTACACCACCCGTTCAACATGTAACTTTGGGTCGCCGCAATTTACTTATTACCTAGGTTAGTTGAGGGCGTACTATCTTACGCACATTACTCGGTCTTCCACCGTCTTCCACCCATTTGGGCGTCGATTGGGTTTCTCGTCGAATGTACAGGTTACGCTGGCGGCATCAACTTTGCTCAACTTGACATTGACTCCGACATCGCTTTGTCACGTCGACGAGTAAATTATCGTCAGAAGGGGGTTTCCGAGATGGAAAAGATAAGATCAAGTGAATGTAAATGGAAAGAAAATGGAAAGAAAAAAAACCGTGCGGCTTTGCTGGCATGATGACATCTCTGACTTGCATTAACTTACATCCACTTACATCCAACGTAGCACGGTAAAGTAGTACCAGATCCCACAGCCGTCCGAATTTCCCTTATCCCTTATCGATACGAGTCATTTTATGCTTATTACCTATACCATTATGCCATTATGCCATTATGCCAGTCAGTTATGCCCCCCAATTACCCCAATTGATCAATTCTAGTCAAATTTCACAGGGCTGGCCCCCCCCCGGCTCTCTCTTCTTTCCCCTTGGCTAGTTCTGGTTCTGGTTCTGGTTCTGGTTCTGGCCCTTGCTTAGAAAATACTGGTTGAGGCAGAATTTCGGAGACTTCTTTTCTTCTTACCAAAATCGTACGAATTACGGAGGTGTGAAAAAAAAAAAAAAAAAAGGTTTTATTTTATTTTATCCCTGTTATTATTATCCCTTGACGTCCCGACGTCCCCTTCGCCCTATCGCCCCCCTCCCTCCCCTGGCGGCCCCTCGGGGCCTTGGTCAGCACGGATTCGGATTGCCTCATTAGCAACCCACAACCCATCTGCCCAGTCCAGTCTGTCAGTCGACGGTTGCACAAATGATTTCCCCCCCTCTTTAAACCGGTGAAGGCGCCGGTTCAACGGCCATAGTAGAACTTCTCACCGAGTTGTCCTTCTTGCTCAGTGCCGCATCCTCTTCTTCCAATCAACAACCCTCCCGTACATCTCATCGGGCGGCAGCATACAGCCGTCTTTCCTTTTGATCTTCCCTCGGGCTTCCTCCATCTTTTTCCTAACACTCCACCTGCTGACTGCTAATTCAGCCCCCTTTCTGTCTCTACTTACCTACCTAGGATAGGTTCTTCAAAAGGGCCCATATAGCATTGTATAGCACAATACAGCACAAGCGCAGCACAAACGCAGCACAGCACAGCATAGCATAATACAACGCGACACCGAAACATAGTCGCATTTACTAGTTGATGATCCCGGTAGTCGAATTAGCGGCAATGAAGCTCGTGAGACCTTGACCGTTGACGTACGGCGCCTTCTTACACCCCACAGTTCGTCTGACGCCCGGTGAGGCGCAAAGAGACGCACAGCTATTACTGCTGCCGCTCTACTCTCGTCCGTGTACATACACATACGCAGCGAGCGACAGACGCCCCAAGCAAGCACACACCCTGTCTCGTGGTCGTGGTGCTGGGCCTTTTTGTCTAACACACCTCCGTCCTTATACACTCCCGCTCATACATACATACATAGGTAGAAACGCAACAATGGTAAGACTTGCTATGTCCCTTTTCCTGTCCTAACCCCAGCCCTAGCCCCAGTCCCAGTCCCAAGTCCCAAGTCCCAAAACCCAGTTTTCCTGTTATAGATAGCGAAGTAGTGCGTCCCCGGTCTGTGATCTAAAGTGCGGTCCGTTGACTTGCATATAGAATAATCCTAATATCAGAAAACGAAGGCCGTATGGCCACGAGGGTGCCCCAGCGGTGCACACGCACCAGGATCCCTCGTACTCGTCTTCTTCCTCTACCCCTTTGTCTCGTCCGGAGGACTTCTCCGCTCAAGATATAAAAATACTCGAGCAGGCTGCCTCTGTCCTAAATTGCCACATCTCCCAGTTGTTGGTCCTCAATAATAGAAACCCTCACCTGCAGCAATACCCAGCCTCCTCTTCATCATATTCCTTTTCGTCAAAAAGACAACGCCTCAGTGCAGATATGGCGTCCTCGTCTCCGGAGAAGTCGTCACCGCCTGCGCCGTCTGTCCAAGACGCCCCCGAGCGCCCCCGTGCCCCTGAAGCACCCAATGGCGGGTTGTTCCAGGGCGGTACCCGTCTGGCACAGTATTTCTCGGGCTTTTCCATCTGTCCGCCGTGCACGACTTGCGAACCCCAAGGTTTGCTTCCTGTTCTAGTTCTTTTTGCGTCTCAGCATGACATGCTAAATGTGACTTAGTCTACACCCCAGTCCCGGCCACTTCGCCATACCCTTACGTTCCAACCCGGCCGTACTTTGACGACAGGCCGCCATCTCCTGGATCTGTGCCCGGGACCATATCTTCAGACCAGCCAAACGTTTTCGCCTCTAATGTGCCCTCCGCAGCCCCACCGGGGGTGCCCAATTACCCTCTTCTACAGCCAAGTCGTCCTATGACCATCCAGCCTTCTACTAGCGGTGAAGGCATGGTGTATCCGGAGACCTTGGCTGGCCAGCAGTATTTTAGTCCACCAGAATTACACCATGGCCTTCCAAACTCCGTATCAAGCCACGGGATGGGCCCCCAGTCTTATGGCCCGCCGTCCCTGAGACAGAATAGTGTGAATGAAGGCGTCTTTCCTCAGCAAATAGATAATAGGGTTCCACATGTTAGTAAGCCACGTGAGTTGGACATCGTCCAGCAGAATCAACGGCCCCCGGCTGCAAGGAGGGGTCCATTCAAATCAAATGATGACCGGCAGAAAACCGCCGAGACGCGGCGGATTGGCTCCTGCATTCGGTGCCGGATGCAGCGAATTCGCGTAAGAAACCTCGTTGCCTTCCCCCTTACGAATTCCCTAGTAGCCTGTAAAAGCTCCGCCGGCTAACTGGAGTCACTAGTGTGAAATTAACCCCGTGGACAAGCAAGGTGCATGTCTAACATGCCTGAACTTGAAACCGAGTAATATGAAGCTGTTGAAGACGCCCTGTCTTCGTTACAAGATCACCGACGTGAAGCTCTTCAAGCCAGGTAATGTCAAGGGCTACGAGTGGACTCGAAGGTGGGTGGAGGGCATCCCCGATGATATATCACAGTGGGCATCACTAGAGACAAGGACTGTCAAGGTCACCGAGGGGTACACGGAACAGACTGTCGAGCTCCGAGTCCGCCAATTTGTCCCCCAGGACGGTGACAGGCTCGATCGAAGCTGGTTTCACAACGGGGCCCAGAAACAAGTCAGGATTCCCCCGTACGCCATCGTGAATCTTGAAGAGGCGAAAAGGACCTATGACAATTACATCAAGCAGTGGCTGCCTGAATGTTGCAAGAGAGTCCTAGCTGGCAAGGATAAACTGCTGCTGATAACATATGGCACAGCAATTAAAGCCTCCAAGGATCCGTCGATAGACCCCAAAGAAAGTGCACTTCTACGGAAGGCGCTTCAGTTATGGATGGCCATTCGCTTGACGACCAAGTCCACCATCATCATCGGGGATGAGACCCTGGGGATGTCTCATGACATCATGGACGACAGCCCCCTTCGAGGATGTATCCCTCTCCCGCCCGTGATGGGTGCACAAATTGAGCTGATCCTGATCCATCAAATCCAAGCCAGTCTCCGCCGGGAGATGTTGGAGAACCTGCAGACCATGACGCAAGCCAACAAGAACCAGACTTGGTTCACCACGTACCTCGTAACTTTCATCTTGCTCCACAACGTAGCTCTTCTCTGCCAGCACGACGCTGGATATGCTCGGAAGCATGGTATCAAGGTGTGTAATGGAATCTTCATCCGTCATTCATTGGGGGCCACCTGCTTATTTTTCAAGTTGCAGAGTCGATTTGCGAGGGAGGAGATGGTGAGGGAGTATCAAATGGGTAAGCCGTGTGATTTTTCTCGGGAGAGCTTGATGCTCGGGTGTTGGGCATGTAGAGTACAGCTTCTGACATTTGGCCGTCACTGAGTAGGAGCAAATATTCTGTTGGGGTATTTTCACTACGTCAACAAAGGTAAACAGAGCCCCATCTCCTGAAGCCTGCCTGAGGACCAGACATGCTGACCGCTGCTAAGGCGTATACCCATTCTCGGCAGAATGCAAGGACAAGGATTTGAAATCGGTGGCTGATCTGGACGACTCCAAGATGCGTATAATTCAATTCACAAAGTCAACCGCCGAAAACTATAGTAAGCTTCCGAACTGCTCAAAGCCGTGCCCAATTCTCGAGATCATTGCTATGGGTAGATTGCTAACCGGACGGCCTGGGCAGAGAAACATTGGGAAAAGATACGACAGAGCGGCGATTACGAGAACGACTTTTACTATATAAGTCAACTCTATGAGGAGAATTGGGCGCCGCAATCGACGATCTGAGACTACTCGCGTGACGGAGATTTTGCGTAGAAAAATTATCCGGGCTGAAGAAGCAGTTGGCAATCGAATAAATGATGCATGCGAAGCGGTTAAATATCTGTATTTATTCGCGTAGACGGCAAGGCCTGGTGCATCCGCGTAGGGCATAGTACATGGTGCTTGCATGCATCCGGCATGCAGACCGCTGACCGATGCGATATTGTTGTCTCATTCGCTGACCGCAGCTCCGTAGCGTCAAGGCTATCCTCCTTGCGAGGATCCAAGATAGTCCAATGCAGGATTCCATAAAAGGGTTAAACGAGGGTGCAGTACCTTGTAAGTACTGTCCTGACAACGTTATTGGAGCGAGAGACTGCTGAAGCTCGAGCAGAGTCAAGATAAAAGAGCTCCCGATGTGGCTGCTGCGAGTCTCAGAACCGCACACCTTATTCCACCTACATATAAGAACATGGTTCTTAACCAACATGAGCGAGCAGATTCGGTGTGACGAGCCTATCTTCCTATTGCGGCCCAGCCCTTTTGCGAAGTGCCGTTTCGTCACAGCTCGGTAGCCTACCTACCTCCTATGTAGGTATAAGAAGTCGACTGCTCCGACTATTCACGACCTTACGCCAACTCACTGCAGCCTGCCGTCTCTACCGCTTGCAATTATGCGAGCTAGGTACCTCATAAGCCACAGATCCAGTCTTGCTTGGAACATCGCGGGTATGTTTTTACGCCTATCAAGACACCTACCTATGCTTCTATCGTCATAACAAAGGAAATGGCAGGACATAAGGCTTCGCTAGTATCTTTACCTAGATAACCTGTGGGCACCCGCCTAGACCTTGGAGTCGGTGAAACATACATCTTCATATCTTCATGGGTTGATCCTAGCCCTTCTGAGAGATCTCCAAGCTAACCTCCCTGTCCCCCCCCCCCCTTATGTAGCCTTCCCGGTGGAAAATGCAAATCTGCAAATGCGGCTCAGGTCGGTATGGAGCCCGCACCAGGCCGGTCTAAGGATTCATACATATCCTCCACGCATGCAGCAAGCCATCTCCCCATTACCCGGTTACCAGCCCATGTCTCCCATCTTGCAGCAGTGCAGGCGGTACAAGGGTGGCTGATGCGACACGATGCAGGAAAAGAAAAGAAAAGAAAAGCAAAAAGGACAGCTCCGATCGAATATAATCTTTTCCTCGACGGTTACAAAACTGTACCAAGACAGTAAATGAATACTGCCTTCAAGACATATTCGACGGCCGGATGCGCTGTCTCGTCACGAATGTATGGTTCCGTGCTACGCAATCTGTTACGCTTACCCCAAGACTGAGAAATAGATAGACCGATCGAGACCTTTTTTGCTTCTTCGTATCTGATTCGAATTCTATCGTCAGAGGCTTGTCTAATTTCATCTGGAAGAGATAGGTATCTATCTTTGTGTATGCGAAGGCTTAGGAGGTAGGTACCTATTTATGAGGACGGTCCCTCCGGAGTTAGAATGCATATTCCTAACTCGATCGTCTCTACTAGATATTTCCAGGTTTACGGTCATCATTACTCTCGTCGCTCGCTCGTTGTAGACCCACCCTGATTCGCCTCCTCCGCCAAAGGGACGGTAGATCTTTTCACGGAACCAGTAGAATCTCCTGTCGACTTAAGTGCCCCGAAGCACTTCTTCAAAGCTACCACGAAAGGTATGTCAATGGCGCCGGCTCCCATTGGACGCAACTAACCTGTCAAGCAAGTCAGTTATGGCATTCTCGAGCGCGGGCCCGGTTCTGCTGGGTAGCGTCAGCCGTTCGCCACCCGAGCATGTCTCGTGCGCCAACTCTGCCTCCGAAGGATTGTCTGGCCTTCCCGCCGGCTATCCCAGCCAGGTGGTTCAGGGGAAGCTCGCTTGGACCGGCAAACAGTTCAACGACGATGGGCCCCACTTCGTTTACAACCTGACCGAGAGTGAGATATTAGAAATACGTTGTGGTAAAGATCACTTTAAATGTATGTCCGTTTCAAGCCCGTTTCTCTCTTTCGAACGTTCTTGAGGTCCCCCCTACCTTGGATACGCTAACTCTCGTGCCAGCACTTGAACTGGACGGAGATCTAGTTAGCCGGACCAACTTCCCACTGCCGACGCTCGGTCCCAAATTAGACGAGCTTAGTCATGATATTCATAATGGCAAAGGGCTCTGCGTCATTCGTGGAATCAACCCGGACGAATACGTTGTCGAAGACTTGACCCTGATCTGGTTGGGGATTCAAGCTTACATCGCTGACCAACGAGGTTGCCAAGACCACCGAGGGAACATGCTTGGTTGGTGTGCCAGTCCATGACGCAAGAACCACGTTGGCTGATCCCATTTCTAGTTCATATAGTAGCAGACAACTCCTCAGAAGTGAAGTTGGGCCATCATCGCCACTCTACCTCCGCCATCGTAAGTCACATCTCCGCCCAAGAACCTTCCCTTGGGCCTTCGCTGACAACAAGGTACAGTCCTTCCACAACGAGGAGGCGGGCGACGTGGTCGCTTGGTTGACTCGTAGCACTGCAGCAGCTGGAGGCAAGTGCATCATTGCCTCGGCTTACACAATCTACAACATCCTGGCGGCCCATCGTCCCGACATTATACGTACCCTTGCCAAGTCTGACTGGCCATTTGCCCTGTACGTTTGATATCCTTATATTCGTCAGTTCTTTGGGGGGGCACGGCACTAACTTTCCGATTCAAGGCCGCGGTTTCAGTGCCGGCCACTGCTGTTCTGGCATGACTCGAGGCTGGTCATGAATTTTGGCCGTACACCTCTACTGGGGAATGCTGTCCACCCGCGGCCAGATCATCTCCCGAAACTCAACGAACGCCAGCGCGAGGCGCTCGATGTGGTGGAGGCGATTGCCCAAGCGGTCCAACTCGAGATCAAGACGCAGCCTGGCGATATGCACTTCATTAACAACCTTGCCATCCTCCACAGACGCGAAGGATTCGTCGATGGCGAGTCTGCCCAGCAGAAGAGACACCTAGTCCGCATGAGGCTACGTAGCACGCAGCTTGGGTGGGAAATTCCGGACGATCTGAAGCAGGAATGGGACAATGCATTCAACAAGGACGCTTACCAAACGTGGCACCTCGAACCGATGCCCGGAGACGTGTTCCCCCTCCGCAAGTACACCAATTAATAAAAGACGGGTCTAGGATATATCTGGAAAAGGGGCGGCACTCATGCAGTGCCTTCCGGGGAAGCGATTTGGAGATATCTCCAATGAAGTTCAAGGCTGGAAAGGTTTAATACTGGGGATTGGGGGGGGAAAGGTTATCAAGGGGTCTTTTCCTTCTATTCTCCTTAGTGTGCTACATGTGGTTATTTTTTTCCTTCCCTTTCGCTATCACTGCGTTGGACCTAATAGTGTTTCTCGGGGCCGTCGGGATTCACGAGGAGGAACTAGGCACAAGACAGTTCCATAAGATTTGTATAACGAACCAGTCTAATCTTTTAGGATAACGAGAACTTCTGGAATACACAAGCGAGTCGGTCTGATTACTTACCATCTACCCTACACTACATATGTTTCGATATTGTTGCAGTCTGGGCCGTGGCCCCTCTATCTCCACATGGTCGTACGGATTGGCCCCTTTGCATCTCCATTGACTTGGCGGGCCCTTCAATACTACGGCGTCCGTTCGAATCAAAAATCATACCACGATGCAGCACCGGGAATTAACATACATTACGCGAGCGACCCCGTCGTGGTTGCAGCGACCTTGCTTCCTTGTGGGTGGGGAGTCGGAATGATTTTAAAGATAACAAGACACTATATTATGTGCATGGGATGAAGGGGGTTCGGGTTCTCATTGACTCTTTGCAGTAAATAAAAGAAATTGGTAGAGGTGTTCGAACTGGACTTTTTTTTTTTTTTTGATGAGTCTAGGCTTTGAAGCCGCCGATGGGGCCGTGATTGTCTCCCGTCTATAATACTTAATACTACCTACATACTATATCCTACATACTACGTGCCTCCATCCTACATACCTACATACATTCCTACATGCTACCTAAGGTACATACCTAACATAGTACCTACATACGACGTAGATACCCATTCAGCTAGTATACTACCACTACATATGCATATGTAGGTCCTAATAAGAACCATTATAGACCGGTATATGTAGTAGTAATCTAATATGTATAAGACTTTAATGTGATGCTTCGCTAGTAAGGAGAACCAAGCGAGAGCGATCTATGGTCCCAGCCCACCCATTCAACCTCCCAATGCCTTGGATTCGTGCGCCCCGATAGCTGTTGAGATCGAAGATCACGACGTATGAACCGTATCTCTGCTACTTGTGGGTGTGCAAAAGTTTTTTTTCTTATTTTTCTTCTGCTTCCTTTCCCCCCTTTTACGCACGTACGCACGTACACACATACATACATAATACGTACATACCTTCAACGAGCTCGTAAGACATTTCTGCCTCTCTTGTTCTCTTTCTTTTATTAGCCCTTTTCGAAGATGCAGCTAATTGCGACCGCTTTGATCGATGTGCATGCAGCCGGTGACTACGGTAAACCACACAAGAATACTCCAAGGACTTGTCTTATATAGCGTGATTACGGAGTGAGAGTTTGCGGGCTGGTTGCCCATTATAGTGGAGCTGCTATTTAGAGAGGTCTGCTAGTGCTACGACAGCATTTTTGCAGTAGACTATTCTCGTAAACACCTACATATAGTGTAATAGAGATGTATGTGGCTTTTCCTGATCGATCCCTCTTTTCCCCCCTTTTTTACCCCGGTCCGCATACTCTATAGTCCTCCGGTGTTAAACCTGGGCTCCACCGTGAGATTTTACATAGTATTTCGATATCACTTTTCAAATTCGCGTTGTCAGCTCGTATAGGCCCCCTTTCCGGGCTACGACTATTCCCCTTAGCCTTGCAGTTGCGTTACACGTACATGATATGCGGTAAGAAGAAAGAAGAAGAAGAAAAAAGGACGGAAAAGGAAGCAATACCCGTGCGCGTACGGGCCTGAAAAATCTCCGCAGCCGCGTGGAATCACGTCCGATCCACTTTCGCCACTCCGGCTACTGCACGTCGTCCAGCCCGACTAGTCCCGGCTCGTCCAAACCCAGGCCAAGGAGACCAAGGGGCCATTGCTCGACGTCGCTATACCAGGGTGAGAAAGACGCCTCCTCGAGGCTATCGCAGCCTCAGTCTGTAAGAAAAAAGCAATGTATGTTAGGCGTCTGTCGTACAAGGCAAGCCCATAGGCATCTGCAGCGTCTCTGGCTGCATATGCAAACAAACGTACATAGGCGGCTGTTTCGATGTAGATATCATTATTGACCATCTAACCTGTCGTATATCGCATACCTTATTGCCGTCACACACGCCTTTGTGCGACGGTAGCAGAATCTCCCGTAAGCCACCCGGCTCGGATCCGCGGCGCCAAGATCTCAGCCACAGCACCAATCTCGACCCGGTTCTCGTCACACATTACGACTCACTCACGTGGCTCTCCTACTACACATTTTTATTTTTTATTTTTTATTAAGTCTTTCCAGCCCAGCCAACGAGCACGGAAGAAGAAAGCCATCTTCGTCAGCCCGAGATCATATATACCGCCCCCCCTCCTTCGGCAATACGCCATGCCCAAGAAACGGGCGGTCGGGATTGGGTCGGGGGGGTTTCGCCTCACAGGACTGGCCCGCTCTTGGGATCGGCGAAGGCGTCGACTAAGGGGAAAGCATCTTGCAGATGGAGCGCAAAAAGGGCCTGGCCTGGACTCCCATCCATCGTCTGCGACCCACGGTATGCCCACGTCAGAGTTCTGTCAACGCGCTGATTTACGATTTGACTCCGACTATGTAACAAATATCAACCACAAAAAGCCCCGGGGAGAACCGCTACTGGGTCCGGGGCCTGCGGAATTTACGACCGGTGGACTTTTAGGGTGCCTTAAGAGTACGTATTATTTGCCTCAGCACTAAGAAGGTACTGTCATATCTCATATTAAATCGTGCAGATACCTAGGTATGTAAAACCGTTGAGGGGATGAGAGGGGGGTTGGGGGTGGTGGTAGAGAGAGAAAAAAATTTCACCGTTCTGGGCTGTTCCATCGAAAAAAAAATTGGCCATTTGAGCTGTCTCTTTTTTCTCTCTATGGTGTATGTCTCACTCTCACTCTCTCTGTGTCTCTCTCCCAACTTCGCGGATTCGGGGTCTTGGACCAGCTCAGTGGATCTCCGCTTTTGCAGCTCAGATCTCCCGAGAAGTTACAGATGTGCCGACTGCGTATCGTCCACGGAACCGATTCCCCCAAAGACTGGAACACCGTGCCGTCGGATAGCTACACTTTGGGGCCCAGGGATGCAAAGGTACAAGGACGGTACGGGACGGAGGATAAGTGCCAGCTAACCCTGTTGAGGTAGTGCCGAACGCCTCTGCGGGTACTGTGTACTGTGCCGCTAGCGATCCATACCTGGCTCCAGTAAGAAAGCCAAGCCGGCCTCAAACATATATGCTGGGCGTGCGTTTGCATAACACCCCTTCCAGATCTGAGGACGGGGTCGAGAAAAGGGGGGGGAGCCAAGCCAGAGCGTGGGTCTGAGTATGGGTATGGGTATTTCTGCAAGGCGTTTGCATGGGGCCTCGACGCTGTGACAGGTGCCGCTAGTGCGAGACGGTCTACCGGGCTGCCAGGTGTTGCAGAGGAAAAAGTGCTGTTCTCTCTCATGCACGGATTGCCATTGGTGCTGCAGCCTATCGGGACGTTGAATTTCCATCTGCCTGGCTGCCGCATCACATACACGAGAGACAGCGAAGTAACCTCACGTCCCTGCTGGAGACATCCGCGTCCCTACATGGGAGGAAGGCCAAGAATCCGTTGTCTCGTCGTCGGGGACCACGACGCGACGACAACGAAAACGCGCGATAAGGAGATCGTATACCTACCTCCTAAGATATCAATCCCCATCACCCCAACGACAGCGCAGCCGGTGAAGAGAAATCGACGATCTCAGAAATTAAAAAATGTTAAAAATAAAGATTACCAAGCAGTGGCAATGAACAGTTGTCGTCCTCCCCCGTATCCGAAGGGAAGGGCCTTGTCGTCCCCTTACCCAAGGGATAGGTGATCTCGATGAACATATTTCGTTCCAATATACTAAACACTCTAGGCGGAGCTTGACCAGACCAGGGTTCGAAAGCGGTGTGACAACGGCTACGAACTCATGAACTGTGCGCAACAATCGTAGTCGGGTTCCCCAATGCTACTCTAAGCGCATTGGGTATGGCCCTTTGCATGCGTCGATCTTTGTGGAATCATGTCCCTCGGGATGCGGGATGCGGGCGTGCGGGATGTGAGATGCGAGAGCGAGGGAGAGACGAGACGCGCCTTGGAGGGCAGCAGCAGCAGCAGAAACAACAACAGCGCATAGTGAACTAATGAGACAGCACTACCACCATTTTCGTCGCGTAACCCATCGTGAATCGTTGGACGGGTCTCATTTCCCAACGGAAGCGTCCTCGGGGAGCCTTTGCATACCTAGGCAATGCCGAATTGCAGTCAGTCGATCTCCTCGACGGTCGAAAGACGTGGAGGATACGTGAAGAAGACGTGAAGGAAACGTTGAACGGGGGATCATGTAGGTACCTGATAGGGGGGCTAAGAATAGTCATATGTATCCGGCCGCTCGCTGTTCGTGCCCAACCTCCCGGAGACCTATGCGAGGGCGGCTTACTGGCAGGAAGCACTTGGGGGTCCAAGAGAAGAGCCCAGTCTGGCTACCCAGCCTACAGGTCTTCCGTGTCTTAGGCGTCTTGGGGGGTCTTGGGTGCCATGCCTGCCTTGGGCGCGTACCTAACAGCTCGGCTAATGCCATCGGGTAATCAGGGGTCAGCAAGGTGTGCTTAAGGGGGGAGGCGGCAGGGAGTGGGCAGGTACCTACATATGTGTGCTGTATATGCACGTATATGTACCTCCTAGGTTAGGTAGGTAGGTAGGCAGGCAAGTTCCGTATCGAATAGGCGAGTGGCTGAGTGCCACTGGAGATTGCTACTGGTGAGTGGATGGGCAGGCGAGTGGAGGAATCGAAGCAGGCGAGTATCATACCCGCATCAGTTTCGTCAGCTTTCGTCGGTTAAGGTATAGGTATACTGACCTTCTACCCGGTACCAGCTACCACCTAAAAGCAAGGTACCTATTACCTACCTTCTTACCTCATCCTCGAGACGATAGGAGGCCCATAACCCTTTTGCAGATTCGACTCCACGAGATATGGAATGATCCAAGTCAAAGCGTTTGAGTCAAGACCGGAACCTATGAACCCACCCTCCTAAAGCGAGCCGGCATATAGCAAGAACTGGGTGCGACGGTCACTCGCTCGACCTGCATCGGAGAGCTTCGGATATGCACGAGAGTCTAATTATCAACCATCGTCAGCCGTGGGCCTCCACATAGACCGCATCCTACTCGACCTTCTCCCAAGCGGCCCAATTACCAGACACGCGAAGCCCCGACCCTCTGAAAGAGGTAGCCTGGACACTCGGCCAATGATGGTATGTTTGTCATCTTAATAAGTTCGACCTGATGAAACCTAGGTGAATTGTTAACCCATATGTCTCGGTAGATCCAGAACAAAGCATACGCACTTACCTCCGCCGCAGGACATTCGGCGAGCTCGGTGTGCTGCCTTCACCTTCAGATCTACCCTTCAACCAGACCATACCACACCGTAACCAGCCTTGACGCCAAGCCAGCGTATATCTCACACCTCATACAGAGAGGTGCTATGAGGCCTAGCTCTGACGAGAGTGACGATCGACGGCTACTTAAGGCGGGTGGCGGGAAGACAGAGGCCGATTCTATGGGATCGCCTCTGGTTTGTTGGTCCAGCAGAAACCCCGCGGCTGCGCCCGCGGAAGCTGAGATGAAATTTTCGTCCAGAGAGGTCAGCTTAGGCTTCTAATGACCCAATGGATGCCTCCGATTGCTCCTCTGCGCTGTGTGGAACGCGCGACGACCACGTCTCCCCGGGAAGCAAAGCCTGATGAGTCAACCATGTCCGATGAGAGCAGCCGCAACAGATACGGGGGATCTGTGAGGCTATATACCCACTCGACGGGGCATCGATGCGGCGGTTCGCGAGCGCGATATTTGGGCCCCATTATGGATCTGACCACCAACATCTTGTGCGACAGTCCCATCTAGATCATCTAGATCATCTAGATTATTTTGATTCCGGCCACTCTAGATCTACGTCGTGTCACGATACCCAGGGCAGCGGGTCGGCGTAAGCACTAAAAAAACGTGGTTATTCTGACCTCGGGGGTACAGCGTGGCCGCTTGAGCCGCATGGATCCCCAATGCCGTCCGTTACGGCTTTCGTCGCTCCCCGAAACACGTGGGCTAGCTGAGCGCAACTATTGCGGGAAGTCAATGGTATGCATGTGTTGGTCGCATCGGGCTGGAACCTTTGGTTCTTTATCTGCCGTTACGGACGAAAAAAGGGTTGTACGAGTGGCTGGACCGTCGGCTTTCCCGGGCAAGGTTGAGTGAGATACGAGAAGTTCGCGCGCGAGGCAGGAGGAGAGCGAACTGTCCGCAATTAATGGTTCTCAAGTGGCAATATGCGTGTTAGGAGGTGCGGGCCTCGACCGGCGAGTTGAAATATGGTCGGAGCAAACGCAACGGCCTCTCCTTTAATATAGTGTGTAGGAGGGACGCATAACCTACTGCTCGCGCTTCGGAATGGTACGTCGAGAGGAAGAGGACGAACCGAAACAGCCAACCGAGCCGAGTTAATCTGGGGTAAAGATCTACCCCGTCTAGAACTCTTTGCCGGGGCCAATTCCCTCTCGACCACACACCAAGCGGGCAACGCGGGTTTTGTTACCTCGGGTCGTCGGTAATGAGGACATTATGACGTTTCCCCCGTTGGAGACGCGGCGCTACTTGGTTGCAAGAGCCAGCTGCCCAGAACGTATAATAAACTGAGAAGGAACTGCTCCCGGGAAATTTGGGAGACGGCGGCACCGAACTAGCTGTCGTCGTACCCGATGAGGCTGAATGGGGGGAGGTACACGCGCTCTGTCGTGGCTCGTGGTGTATGCTCCGAGGTTGACGGACATCCATTTACGACGTAACTGGTAGTCTACATGTAACTCCTCTTAGATTCGTACCTAGTAGATACCTTGCAGTATGCCAGAAGCCGCCAAGTTCCCTTAACGCTCGTGCTCGTCGCTTTCGTTCCATTCGTACATGACATGTTACGTGGAGGCCCACATGGAGGTCTGCCCCTTTATAAGGTCCTCCACAGCTCAGATGTATCTACCTCTTGACCCATCCCTTCACCAACAACAACTCTTCTTTCAATCTAAATTACCTAGGTGATGCCGCCGTCAATAGATCTTCGATCGATTTTACTTCCCAAGGATGCATCTCTTCTTGACCTCTACTCGAGGCTGTGGCTACCGAATAGTCTACTATCCATCTGAGTCAATTATAGTAGAGTTACATTTTACGTATAGCATTTTCGCCATCCTTCTAACCAACTAAGACATATGTTGGTATGACTTGGAGTTTCGTTAAAGAGTGTCCGGTTGCGAAGTCTTTTAACTCCACTAACACCGCTATAAAATCCGAACACGCCGCCAACCTCTTACTTAACATCCATCTTTATCGCCTGATTTTACGATCAGCCTAGGTATGCTATGACCGCAATACCGATGGCTCGAATAAGCTGGACGAAGCTGATCCGATTTCCTCCCTTTATACGCTGAAGGTGTGTTATGGTGGACTTAGGTCTCATGGGCTTAGCTTATCTCCGAAGCTGCCGGCTTTCGCAAGGGTTGAACAAAGGGGTAACTCTTAAGCAGGAAGTACCATAGGCCCGAATCTTCGGTTCTAGGTACATAAAATAACACTACTCATACGAAATTATTTCTAACTCAAATAGTATCTTATTAGCACGGCGGAAGAACACATTCCCTCTCTGGCTAGGTCAGCTCATATTCATAGACGAAGGTTACCCTACGCAGTAAAATGGCTTCACCAAACCAGAAGATTGTGCTTATCACAGGTAGGCTCACAAATTTATACCAAACCCTTCCCCTTTAGCCCCAGTATTGGTACAGTAAGGCAGCTAATACCAATCGTAGGTGGTAACCAGGGAGTGGGCTATGAAACAGCAAAGAACTTGGTCCTCTTTTCCCAGGACTACCATGTCATCCTAGGCTGCCGGGACGTCTCCAAGGGCGAAGCTGCTGCGAAGGAACTCCAGGCCACCGACGGTATCAAAGGCACCGTATCTTCCACCCAGATCGACGTGACCAACGACCAGTCCGTCGACGCCGCCGCCCTCCGCATCGCGTCCGAGTACGGGCGGCTCGACGTCCTCGTGAACAACGCGGGCATCGTCTCAACGGCCAGCCCCCCCACACGAGAGGCCCTGCGCCCCATCCTAGAAACCAACGTCGTCGGCTCCCTAAGCGTCACGGAAGCGTTCCTAGACCTACTACGGAAGTCGGCGCACAAGCCGCCCCGCCTCGTCTTCGTGTCCTCGAGCACCGGCTCCATCACGCACGCGGCGGACCGGAACTCGCCGTACTACGGCCCGGGCGCGGCCGAGTACCGCGCCAGCAAAGCCGCGCTCAACATGCTCATGGTCATGTATCACGCGCGGCTGGGGCCCGAGCGCTTCCTCGTGTTCGGTGCCGACCCGGGGCTGTGCGCTACCGGGTTCACCGGGGATCCGGAGGCGCTGCGGAGGAGGGGCGGGGCCGAGCCTTGGCAGGGGGGCGAGCGGGTGGCGTCTGTGGTTAAGGGGGAGAGGGACGATAACGTCGGGAGGGTGCTGGGCGTGTATGGCGTGTCCCCGTTTTAGTTGATGGTGGTCTCTATATTAACTCGCCAGCCGGATGCGCGTCCGATGGCCCAGGGGAAAGGTCATGGTAATCCATGCGTATCCGCGAGACAGACATGCTCAAAATTGACACATGTTTAACCAGGACCTGAATGTACCTGATCCATTAGATTTATCTAGCGTATGATAATATATAGACGGAGCTCATCTAGATGATTAGGTACATTAGTGTGCGGATGGTAGATCATGTGTAAATAATTTCTACGAGATCCTCATCAGTAAGCTTTCACCAAAGATCTCCCTCCATGAGACCATCTACTTCCGCAAAGCCGATGAAAAGATACGAGTCTCCTTCGGGGCGTAGCATAAGTGGCAATGGTACCCCTGAAGCCAGAGCGATGAGGTCTTCGACTCGAGCGCGTTTCGGACAGCTTCCCACAGTATCGCGACCAAGAATTGATACCTGAAACAAGACGCGGTCGCCCTAAGATAATGAATTAAGTTGTTGACCCAATATGAGAGGTTGAAAGCAGTCATATCGAGCACTAGTACCGAGTCGGACGCGTTCGGAGGAACTGGGTCTGGCTTGGAACAACGCGCCAGCACCTGATTTCCCAATTGGCAATATGACTTGAGCGTCCTGAAAGCATTCAGTAATAGCGGTCGTTTATATCTCTGCCGTATAGTCTCGTCGTCAATTAATGGGAAAGATTCGGAGTGTTGGACAATGCTAGAGATGACCCTTAAAGGACCAACTGCTTGTCACCTCGTAGGGCCCATGATGAATGTTACAAGGGCGTCGCATCATAACGTCCTTTCCTGAATAGGTAACTAACATCAAACCATCTCTGCGGTATATATTCGCCCTAATCAGGCACCAAGATGACTCGTACTCAGATTCCCGGTCGCTAGAGCATAGGAGCAACCCAAATCAGTCCGTCTAGCTTAATAAAGCAAGGATTGCTTGCAGCGTCCATACTCTGTAAGCTCATTCTCTTGAGAAAAAGTCCCTCAAGGCTTCATACAGAATCAGCTTGTCGGGAGGTCCTTGGATGCTTGACCACAGAGTCCCAACACCACTCAAAAAAACCTGGAGGCGTCAGAACGATAATATCGCTATGATCGACATGTGTAATACTGCTAACTCCTACAGCGAGTTGTATATGGAGGGGGTGGGACGCATTGACTCCTTGAAGCTGAAAAGGGGGGGAACAAGACTCGCCGTATTTCCACGAGTTCGTTACACAGTCATTGTACTTCCTCTTACACAAGAACCAAACTATTTCCCACGAAATCCAGGTATTCTACCGAAACATGGAGTACAAGTCGTTGGCAGAGGTGAAATAATCTTGAAAGCCAGCTGAACGGAGGCAATCGATGGCTCCAGCGAAGCTAGATGTAGGTAGGTAGGCAGACGTAGGAGAGGAATAAATATCACCCATAAGCGGTATTTGAGACTTCTTCTCCCCCTCATCTTGTTGATTTATGCATATAGAGTCTACCCAAACTGTGATCGGCCCAAAGTTTCGTCGCATGACTCCATCACAGCAGATTTCGTGGGTAGGTGGGTAGGCGAGTAGTACGCGCCCCATATGTATGATAGGGCTGTGAAACCCGGCTTATAAGATCGGCAACGCGCATACGGCCCTAAAGAGAGGCCACCAGGTAGTTGGGAATATTCCGTCCAGATCTGAGACCCGAATAGACTTCTTCTCTGGAGAAAGCGGAAGTGAATCAAATAGAAAGATAAACTCATGCTTTCAAAAACATATAAGTTTCCACTGTGCTTCGCTTTTGCTTACCTAATTGATGCGAAGTAGCGTCTGATCGTATGAGCGTACAAACACAATCCTCAAATACGATATGCCTCGATTGGGGCGCGGTTGGTTTCACAGCAGCGAGCAATATATTTTTTCTACTTTTATTCTCTATTTCCATCCCTTGCCTATCTCAAATAGCCTTATACAACTAGTTTAGAGTGGTGATATTCCCAAAGCTTTTTCGATAGTAACTATTAGAAAGGCGGTTCTCGTACCATATCAACCCCTCGACGTCGCTACCAGTTCGGGGTTACGAAGATACATTCTGAAGAGACTAAAAACTTAGCCACGAAACTCCCATCTACAGGGCTTGCTAAGAATTCGCAGCCTTGCCACATACGTACCTAGGTTTGGCAATGGCTTCTCGGGCTCCAAGAAGTCTACTTAGAATCATTGTCGAGGCCACCCCAGAAGTCCAACAAATTTACAATGAAATACGCCAGAATGATGAGCGCTTGCGCCTGCAAACCTATTCTGCATCGCAGCAGGACGTATTACGTCCTCCTGAATCACCCATATGTGAACCTGGGATGCCTTCTACACAGGACCCGTCGCAAAATACAGATCTACCAAAGCGACCCCGGAGAAGGAAAAAGGAACCACTCCGAACTGATATGAGATGGAATGCTGCTGTCAAGCGAAGACTGAAACTCGCTTGCCCGTATCATCCTGGCAGGAAGGTATCAGTAAGACCTACAAATGACATCAGATTAATATATATTACTTATTGCTAAACATATTGATTAGTGCGATTGTCACGACTTCAGGAACTTGGAGGAAGGTTATCAGAGCTTCTTACTTCGTCAAGCCACAAACGCCGACATATCGTATCATCAACTTCCTGCAATTTTTAATCCGCCTTCTCCCGTAGCTGCGCCTCCCGTCCCTAGCCGTTCCACTTCACCGACTTCAGATTCTGGATATGGAACAATGTCACAGGATGCCAAAGCTCCAGTGTATCTATTACCGTCGAATCGAAGGAAATTCTTTGCTAATGCGCAGATCAATGAAGAGGATACCAGGACGGTATATACAGAAGTTGCTGATCCCTCTGACATGAGGACGGAAAGCTTTATTTCTATATTTGCCGAGGACTTACTCAACAAAATAGGGGCGAATGAATTAGATAATCAAACGGTCGAGAGATTATCACTTACGCTCCCTACACTTTTGAAAGCCTTGGCGCTTAAAGTTGGTCACGAAGCTTCGTCTCAGATTCTTCGTGATATGATGGTCTTCATCCACAAACACCGAGAGTAAATTATCTATACTAAATATAGGGATGCAATTTTAGTAGTGGCTAATGCTGGGGTTAGTGCAATTACGAAGTCTTTCAGAAACAAGCATCACGAGGCAATGGAGTCGGATGTAAAGTCTATTTCTGCTACAGAGTTTAGTTCTGGTACAGAATCTAGCTCTGAGACAGAACCTAGTTCTCCGCGCGAGCCAGCATCAAAGGAAATCATAGAGAGATGGCTAACAAGCCTTATCGGGATAGATTTCGAAGGAATACCAGATCATCCGATCAAGGATGAATTTGCAATTTCGGATGATAACGACCTGAACATTCCTGGATTAGAAGAATACAAGAAACTCATCTTCAAGGATCCCGGCTATGCGTGGCTTCTTAGTCGATTGCGTATCGAAATGGCCTTCTCGAGGGCTGAGCCAGATACTTCATGCGATATATTCGAAGCCATAATACAGGCCATCCCTCGGGTGGATCGTGTTAGCCGAAGGAAGTATTCACAGAGTGCCAAGGTCCTTTTCATTATCGACTGGCCCGTATTGGCCTTCCTTCATAACCAGAATTACAATATGCCTAACTCGGAGGCTATTGCCAAGGCTATTACGCTGACAGGGTCTCAGACAGACGCACAGGCTCTCAGCTGTCGCCAATACATGACACAGATATGGCCGTCAACAGGAGCACAAACTCTTCAGCTTCTTCAAGAAATGTTGGGTAGTGAGGGACAAAAGAAGAAGCTCAGATGTTAGTGAGACCTATTCAGCTCGTAGCTCACGTAGCCAGAATCACCAGAAGCTTACATGTTGCAGTAAATACTCCTAGTAAACTAACGCTAGAAGCCTGGATCGATGGGACATCAGTTGTCGTAAGCGCCCTTGGGATTCCAGACTTCGTAGGGGAAATAGGAGAGCAACTTGCATGGCTCGGTGCTGCTCTGAGACCTTCTCCAGTCGATGTCGGGATCTCTCTTTGCACCCCATACGTGGATCAGGTCGGCTACCTAAGCAACAAATCATCAGAGACACAATGTATTATCAAATACAGGATCAAACCCTGCGAAGCAAGATCTGATAACGTAAATGGGCAGTGCTGGCATCATTTGTTTGCCAACCCTGTTGTTGCCCAGGGATTTCCCATCCTTAGGAGAGGTGAAGAAAATAGGGGGCTAGAGCTACCACTAGACATGTTGGTCGCATTGGCAAGGGCGCGGTACATCGATACATTCAAGTCAAAAGTTTTCATTAAGGGGTTCTCTACAATGCTAGTGCCGACTGGACAATCGGAAGACTCACTCATCTGGCACTTACTTTACAACGAGGACCCTGGCCAACGGATTTCATACCTTGATTGCGGCCTGGAACATGTGGACGTTCAAGTTCCATGCTTCGAAAAATGCCGTCATATACTAGGATGGTGTTCCAGTGCAGTCTCCGTCGTTGGTAAGTCCACTGTCCTGGTAAACCGAAGCATCTTTTACATCACTAAAAGACTCTATAGGAACAACTAAAGCGCCATCTGAAGTGGGTAAGTCGAGACTACCCAAGGCGCATTCAGGTTGTGCTTTAGAGAAAGCGGAGATCTCAGGGGGGCAATTCGTCACGGGCACAGCAGCCTTCACGCTCGGTAATAAAGAAAAGCCGGTTCACATCTCTAGATTCGGATACTTCACGAAACTCCAATGGATTTCGTCCAAATACTTTGTATTCTGGGACGAGGAAGAAAAACGAGGTTGGCTTGTGGATGGAGCTAGTGCCTTGCTTCATATCCTTCGGGCATCGCTGGTGCATAGTAAACGTAAGTTTCAATCGGCATGGCTTCTAGACCTAGGCACCTTACGTGACACGGATGACCAGTCTCAACCCGTGTCGGCCCTCCAGGTCTTGATCAGTGAGGAGAATCGCGATCTTGGGCTCTAGGTATATAGACAAGACAGAAGTCTTCGACGAAGAAACTAGTGATAGGCAGAGGAACAGCAAAGTGTCGAGGAGACAGACCCGGCACTATCGGCTAGAAGACCGAATCGAACATATTTATAACATTCTCGAGAAGCTGATAGATCATCAAACCGACGCAGCACGACGGTCCGGCTTGCAGATGAATATACGACCGCGTCGGGAATTGGAGGGTTGGGATTTTAAAGACTTGGCCACAGACGGAGATCCATTCTTTCCCCGCGTCGCCACCCTCCAGACGATTGGTAAGGGGTGGGTTGACTTCACGCGAACGATCCATGCAGTCACCTTATTCGGACGAGGGTTTGGTCAATTAATCCAACCAAAATCAGTCACTGTGCCACGTTGCCCTCGTTGGTCTTCACTACCAAGCGGAAGATATTACCTCGCTGCCCTTGTGTCCGATCTCCACGAGATCATGGAGAGAGATGGCGACCCAACCTCAAACCCCAGACGGCTATGCGATAATATCATCTGGCACATGAAAATAACCACGTTCAACCCTTGCCCCGGCGCCCGGGGTATACATAAATGCCACGACCCAGTCCAGGTTCTGTTTCCTCTAAAATTCTTGCAAGATCTCAGAAAAAAGCCCCAGGTTAAGTTAGAAGATCGGGGAGCAGTCATATTCGGCCACAACATGAACCTCCGCTGGTATTGGGGAGACAATGGGGATCCCGTGAAAGGCGACCCTCCGCCACAGATCGACCTTCCCCCAGATGCGCTCTACGATAGCGGCCTTGGGTCGAGTATAAGCTCGCCTAGTAGCCACTCTACTTCCGAACCTAATGGTGCTATTGCTCCAGGAGAGGATACACCATCTCCTAGCTCATCTCTGACTCTTCCGAGCGTTTCTCCAGGAAGGGCACCGAAAGAGTCGAAACGCCCTTTACGTGACGTGGGTTCGTCAATCATCAAAAGAGTCAGGATGTCGTAATCCAGCCGCTGTTGTCTATCTACTGCCCTCTAAGAGAAGAGAGGGAGGGAAAAGGAGGACGGGGATAAGAACACGAAAGGAAGAAAAGAGTATGTGAAGAAATTCATACGTGTAGGAAAGTGACGAGGAAATTTACTTTACGTCAGTCTATGGGAGAATAGGTGTCATATTTATTTCCTAATAGTACGCGGCAAATAGAAAATGCTTTTCATAACTGTCAAATTATCTATGTACCTAGAACGCAGCGGCACCAGGCGCGCACTCTCGAACTAGAGTAAGATGATCATATCCCATTGCCAACATGAGCGCAACTTAAGCTCGACGAAGCTCAGCTCAGTTCAGCATCGTAAACGATATCTACCCCTGAATATACATCGCATCGCATTCCCACCCCATCCCTCCCCCCTTTTTCCACAAGTAAAACTCCGCCTCAAGCATCCTCCTCACCACCCAAGCCACAACCTAAACCGGCCTCGGCTCCCCGACCCGGATCTGCCTCTTCATCTCCGCCCTCCTCCTCTCCTTCTTCGCCTCCTCTGAGCTCATCATCCCCGCGAGGCCCAGGCCGTGGTTCAGCCCGATCTGCTTCGCCTTGGACAGCATGTTCTTGACCTTGGACACGGACGGCGTCCGCGACGGTCGCGGCCAGCGCCGAGTCTCTACGTAGCCCGCCCGCACCTCGCTCGGCGCCGGCGCCGCCGGGGACTGCGCTTGCCCTTGCTCTTGCGCCTCCGCCTCGGATCCGACTCCTTTTTCTTTCTCGCTCTTGCTGCTGCTCCCGCCATTCACCGAGCCCGACCGCAGGAGCCGCCCGATCCCGAGTCCGAACCCGGGGAGGCTCGACACGCGGTTCCGCTTTTTGGCGCTATTCCGGTCGCCCTCCTTGCTCTCATTGTCCCTTTCCTTCTCTCTATCCTTCCCCTTCCCCAACCAAACCCCCCTACCCCCATTCCTACCCCTCCCCGTATCCTCCGAAATGCTCTCCCTGCCATGCGAGAACCTGCTCCTCGGCTTTTCCTCCTCCTTTTCCTTCCTCTCCTTCTCCTTCTCCTTTTCCCTCTTCTCGCCGCCCTCCCCTCCTCCTCCGAGGTCCGGAAACGGCGTCTTAACATAACTATCCACGATCGCGCGCTCGCTGAGCTTGAGCGGCGGCGGTGGCGGCTTCTTCTTCGCCGTCGCCGCCCCCCTCCCGCCCCTGCTGCTGTTGGTGCGGGCGCGCGGCCGCGCTGCGAACCCTGAGTCGCTCTGCTGCGGGCCTGCGAACGTGACCTTTTGAGAACCGCTACTACCAGCGGACGGGACGGTGGCTAGCCTAGCACTGCCCGTGGGACTGCTCGTTTCCGGAATGCCACCAATACTTTGGTAGGACTGGGACGGGTGATCGTCGTTTGATGTTGTGAGAGGTAGTTGGTGCTGCTGCTCCTGCTCCTCCTGCAGCTTCGCCTCGTTGAGCTGCCGCGACGACCGCAGGCTCGGGTCCGACGGGAACGAGGTCGGCGGATGGATCACGGCGCCGCTGATGGGGCTGCCCGGGTCGCTGTAGCGGTCGTTGATCTGGTGGACCTGGTAGCGCGGCGACCGGGCGCTCGCCGTGTCTCCCTCCTCCGAGGAATGCTGCTGCGTCGTGCGGTACCCCTTATAAACGGCCCGTCTGCGGTCCGACTTGTTCGTCGGGGTCCGGTGCAGCAGGGAAGCCGAGGAAGGGGGGTTCCCGTGGGCCGGCGCTGCTGATAACGGGCTGGAGGGCCGGCTCGACTCGGAGATCCGGGAGTGTAGGCTGCGTTCCGAGCCGCCCGGGGACACGGGCGAGACCTCGTCGTGTTGCTGGTTATTGCTGTTGTTTCCGAGAAGAGAGGCCGAGACCGGGCTGACGACGTAGTTCTTCACTTCTAACACTTTGGAGGCCGGGTATCTCGGCTGCGGGGCAGCTATCTCCGTGTGCTCCTGCGACTGAGGTGGCGTAGCTCTGACCGCTGGTTGAAATGGCTGGACCGTGGCAAGCCCAGCTTCACCTCGAATGCCCTCATGAGTAGGGCTGAGGTGCTCATCTCCATCCTGGTATACGGGTAGTTGGACCATCGGCTTTGTCGGGCCTTGAGTACTCTCGCCTGGAGAGTAGTATATAGACGAAGTGCTCGAATTCGAGCTTGGCCGCGGCGGAAGAGCTCTGTTCACATAGTCTGGCAGGGCTTGCGGCGGCGGATACTGCTGATATTTTCCCGACTTCGACTCCATTTCCTCTTGGACACTGTCATCGTCTGGTAGCTCTGAATCATGACGAGAAACCATGTCGTCGCTGCATGTGGATCGTTATTTTTTTTCCCAGGCGGCCTTTGACCTTGGGTGAGCTATACATACATTTCACGAATCTAGACTTTCGCCTTCTACTTAGAGGCTTGAACAAAGGGTGACGCGCGGACTACAATCACATACCTGCGGTTGTTTCCGGATCTGTCTCATCGGGTGGAGGCTAGCTTCTTTGTTAGCGATGATACCAACACCAACAAAGATACAGGTGCAGTCATACCATCCAAGTCGACTATAAATATGTGTCTTAGAGATGACGAATATAGCAGGCGTAGCATTGCCAGGTCTGCACATGTGAAAAGCGTATTTGCGTGTCATCGAAAATTTCGTCCCAAGATGCCAGTCTCGTTCCGCATATCGGAAAGGTCTTAGGTAAAACAGTCGTGGTAATATAGTCGGATTTCTATCCGATATGATAATGTGATATGATGCAAGCCTTAAGAAAAGCGCCTCCCTTTTTGAAGTCCTGATGAACCATAAACCCTAGAGAAGCCAAACTATGCGTACAGCTTCAAGCACAAAGTCCTCATCGTGCGACGGAATGAAAAGAATCCCCCTATAGCTAAATGATATGCCTGGTCGGGTGCTTCGATAACCCGCTATATATATCGCCCCATGAGTCAGACATGCAATAGATCTCCTACCTAGTCATATTCAACGCAGACAAGCCATCGTACCAACTCTTATCATTCTCCATTACTTCCCGTTAGCCTTCCCCTTGCCCTTACCCTTCGCTGTTTTGTTCCCCTTCGCAGCGATGGCTTCAGACTTGGAATAGAAGCTCATCGAGTCGTTACCGAATAGCTCCTGGTCTCCTTTGCCACCCATCTCCATGAATTCCTTCGTACCTCGCTGGTCTGCAGGCCTGGCTTCCGTTGGCGTCGCACTTTGATCCGCGGATGGGTTCTTGGCATATACTTTGACGGGCCCCTTTTTCGCATTTGGTCCCAGCGGGATCTTGCTAGTGACTTGCACCGAGTTGATGGAGCTGAGCAAAGTCCGCTCTCGAACCACACCTCTTCGCTGCATTTCTAGACCTCCAATTCCGGCTACGAGGCCGTCTGTGCTGTCATTAACACCTATTGATTTTTGGTTTATCCATGGGTGCGTAAGACATTGGTCAACCGTGAAACGCTTCTCTGGTTCGACAACCAGCATGTGATCAATCAAGTCCACTAACACATTGATGATTAGATGGCAAGATCAAACACAATACGTCATGGGTTAGAGGAGTATAGACTTACATGCTGGATCTCCTACTGAGTCCCAGTAAGGGGAAGGGTAGTCAAACCGACCGCTCTTAATCTGTTGTGAGAGCGTGTACGGAAAGTCACGACTGTAAAGTTCATCCGAAAACGGAGGAAACCCGCAAAGACAGATATACAGCACTACACCGAGCGACCAGATATCAACCGCTTTGCTATACTTCCTATGCCTCCCTTCTGCCAGGATTTCTGGAGCGACATAGCTTGGCGTACCGCACAAAGTGGTTGTGAAGGACTCTTCCCCTATGATCTTGGCAAGGCCAAAATCGGCGAGCTTAACGTGAAGCTCCTTGTCGACGAGTAAGATGTTCTCGGGTTTTACGTCTCGGTGAACGATATTTCGGTCATGCTATTTCCGGTGTTAGTCATATCGAAATAAGTGGGAGGTGTACTCATTCATACCAAGTATTTAATACCCTGGAATAGCTGGGTGAATAGCTTTCTCGATTCGGCCTCGGACAGCTTCTGCTTCATTACGATATAATTGAACAGTTCGCCTTCTGGAGCAAGTTCCAACACCAGATACACAGCATTTTTCTCGTTGAAGGTGTCCTTTAGACACAATACGTTAGGATGACTGACTCCCATCAATACTGCGATCTCTTGCTGCAGCCCGTCTGTCTTGGACCTTTCGTCTATGCTCGGATTCTTTGTGAAAATCTTGACGGCGAAGCGTTGGCCGGTAGATTTCTCCACGCAGAGACATACTTCGGCGAAGTGGCCCTTGCCCAGGCGGTCGAGCATGGTGTACTGCTGCAGGAAGGCACTAGAGGTTCGACTGCGTGGATAACGGAAGATGAACCGGGCCTTGTCCATAACTGCAATCTCGTCCTGTTCTTGTAGCTCGCGGCGCTGGTTCCTTCCAACAATGGCCTCGTTCACAAAAGTTCCGTTGCTAGACAAGTCCTCGATGATTGCAATCGTGTCCTTCCCTTTATTTTCGGTGAATATCAAACAGTGACGATTGGAGACTATTGGGTCATCAATGACGATATCTGTCAGGTGTATTAGTAATGAATGCAAATGTTGCTAGACTAGTGGATGGCGAAGACTCACCGCATTCAGGATGTCGACCGATCAGATAGCCACCGGAGGGTATGCCCTTTATCTTGGACTTCTCAAAAATCTCCTCTTGTTTCAAGGCAGTAGCACCGCCTTGCTTCTTGGGTAATATACTGGTAACGTCGTCGGGCATAGGGCATGAGGTGCGCTTCTTTAGGACCACACACCTTCCCCCATGTCTTGTATCAAGAGGGAAAAGATATCCCCATACGCCCTCCTTTTCTTCATCCTCGACTTCGTCCGATAGCGCGGCATTCGCGTCGACGAACTGCGATGTAGGAAAAGCCTGTGTATCTTGCGGAGGAGATGAAAAGCCCTGAAGTTGAGAGAAAGTCTCTTCGGGGGTGCGATGTGTGACTTGGCTAGGTCGCCCATCAGGAGGTTCGGCTGTCGGTTCCTTGTATAGCTCGTCGCTATCTGTCGGGTGGGTGAGTGGTGATGGTAGTTGCTGCTTGTTGGTGACGATAGGGGTCTTCAGTAATTCGGAATTATCAGCCTTCTGCGACAATCGACCAGACCGACGGGGCTTTTTCGAGAGATCATTCTCGTTCTTAGAGGGGGGAGACTCCTATCGATATAGGTTAACCAAGAGTAAAGGTGGACGAATGAAGGGCGGTTGTAAATACTCGGCCGCGCTTCAATTGGCTCTTCTCGCGTGGAGCCATGGCTGCCTCAAGCGAGGGTGCTAAGACTCAGACTCGGGTTGTTACAGGCTGACAAATAAAACGAGACGGATACGGCAAAGGTATGTCAAGCCGTTACGTGACGGAGCGGTTAATGGAATGTGAACTTGAGATTGAAGTCGGAAAAAGGGGGAGATTTGGAGAGGTCGGGTGTGGAAATGTAGTTAAGTAGACGAAAAACGAAGAGAACGAAGATCAAGCTATTGAAGCAAGCCCCCGAGGTGCAGGCAGTTTGCAGTTTGCGGCGAAGTGGATATACATTAGAATCCCTACAACTGGATGACAAGATTGGCGGCCGAAATAGGGACCGCGAGACTTGCGACGCTATCGTCCGTCACTTCTATGGCAGGATATGTTGACTCATAGCGAGCAATTATTCAGCAGGTTTTATATAGAAAGAATATTTCGAACCCTAAATAGAGTCATTTGTCCGTGTGCGATGTGTTTTTGTAAGGAGGAAAGTAGGAAAGACGAGGGAAAAGGTGAAAAGACTAGGGCTATTAGGATGGGACAGCTGATAGTGCTAGAGGTCATCCCCAGCTTCCTGGATTTAATGGGCAGATGGCTTCGGATGGCGGATGAGTCGCTAGGTTTTGGCTGCAGCTGGTAGCCGGCAAGTGGGCTTCCTACTTCCTTGTAGGTTATAGGTACCCGCTCTTTTTCTGTAGGGCTGTGTTAATAACTTTTAGCGGCACGAATTCCGTCATTCTATCACGTATTCCCTGTAGCACATACATAGTTGCATCGTACCTCGTATCTCATACCTGTCTATACTTACCTTCCATACTATTATGAAATCTAATACGGAGGACAACATGCTGTCAGAGATCTAAGCAAGATACTTGTGGTTCTATCAAGACACAACACCAACGTCCCCTAACTCTATCATAAGACCCAAGTCCCAATTTCCACTTCATACGAGGCTGAGTAACGATCACGCGTGGCTTAGATAGAGATAAGTGTCGACACGCCTCAGTTTCAGCTGACGATTTCAGCAAAGCACCTGCAGCGACTCACATGAGTTACGACAATCACGAGATTCTATGGTTGTTGGAATCGTCTCAAAGCATTTTGCGATTATTTAAGATTTTTATACTCTTCGGATTATACGGTATGACTTACGTAATTCAATTTATACCGGAGCTAATGGGCTAAACATCAGATAACTCTCTTGTAAACCTTCTAACTAGCACTATACTCACTTATATTCACATATCAGTACCTAGTCGGGTTTACGAAATTCACCTTGGTGATATTTCTGCTAGTTCAAAATCATAACAACCACCGGTATGCACCATTAAAATTACGAGTCTAGTAGTACAAAGTCTCCGTGCTCGTGAATGACATTCTTCCTCCTATTCCAGGAGTCAGACTAATGTCCTGGTATCATGACTGAGAAAGTCCGCCCCCAAATTTTGAACTGAAAACTACTCCTCCAACCAAAGGTGAGTGTGACAGCTCACCAAGCTACATACTTGGAGGCCGACTTGGTATCTCCCAGCATGCTCCGTAACGCCCCCGAGTCAAAAAAAGAAAAGGAGGTTTGCGTACTCCTTCATACTTGAAAATCCAGATATTCTTTACCAATGCCAATGTGTGTCAATGCAAGCCCCAACTTTCCTCAAATATGTGTATTTTTTTTTATCTTCATCATTTCATGGACTAAGAATTGTCATCGGGTCAATAGTACAACGAGGCGAAGGAGGGGGTGTCATAATCCTCGAGCGAGAGCAGAATGTCGGTACGCAGAAGGGCGGTGGCATCATGGAGAGGTCCAAATGGGGTAACTGGAAGAAGGAGCGATTCGATCGCCGTTTCTATCGTTCGGAAGTGATCGAAGACGAATTGGAACCTGTCATGTTCGACTTCCGTCGACTGAGCCGACTCTTCTGTATGTGAGACGGCGAGGGAGATGAGGATATGACGGAAGCGCTCGACTTCCGCCGTTTCTATCGTTCGGGAATCGGCGACTTTGCCAACCGACCGCCAGCACTGATGCGCTTCTGCAAACGCGCATCCTTATCGCGCTGAAGTCGCTCACTCGGGCTATGGCTTAGACTACCCGGAAACGACGAGCCCGAGGCCTCAACGGCAGCATTCCGACCACGCTTCTGCTCCAAGTACATCTGAGCGCTACGACTCAGCGGGAAAGCGGGCATCGTGGCCGGTATCTCAGCTCCGTTCTGTATTAACATCTCGGCTACTGGAAAGGGGACAAGTCGGGATTCGGGTTCTGAACGTGCGGATACCGGAGTAGTAGGCGATGGCGATGCTGGGTCAGCCGCCGCAAGAGCTAGAAATACTGGATGTGTCCCGCGAACTTTATCCAGTACATTCGGGTTCGCCTTTAGAGCTAGAGCATATATGACCTGTTGAATTTCATTACGCTTTATAGCTGCGAGGAGCGTCTCGTCGGCTGACGGATACCGCGAGAGGGTAGCTGAGATTGGCTCCACATATGCTCTGTCCACATACTTGGCTGTGATAAATTTCAGACGTTGCTCTCGGGTGGCTTGTGGACTTGGCTTAAGGCTGGGGTCAAGTCTAGCCTCCCAAACCATATTGGAGACTCTATTTCCAACAAGAAGCAACAGCTCGATAATATCAGGCGTGAATGATGTGATGTCGAGTGTAAGTGATCGCACTTTGCTGATATGGGTTCCGAGTGACCGATGAATACCACTGCATTCGATGCAAAGTATGATAGCAAGGTTGATGGAAACCCATTCGACTTTGGACCCGCCACCACAATCAGCACACCAGCAATTGCCCTGATCGTTGTCACGAAGCATTTGGAGTAGTTTATCCGGGTTTTCGTCATAGGTATTGCTAGGCGTTCGTGCGTTTGCGGGTCTCGCTCCGACCGTCGTACGACGGGAAGGGGGGGCAGAATTAGAAGTATGAGAACCGTGATGAGAGCCGTGATTCAATGAGATGCTCTTCCCGGTCAAAATCGATCCGATATCACGCTTAAGGCTGGTTGACTCTGTCGGGGACGTCGGCTTCTCTTTGAGGCCACGACCTTCCACTGCGCTTTGTAGAGCATTATTAATGGAGAGGATCCAACTGTTCATGTCCTCGCCTGATGTCGCCTGATATACCCTCTTGTACTGAGGTGTGATTACTTCGAAGCAGAATCTTCGTTCAGCGTTCCTCGCCTCGCGGACCGACGCCATGCGAAGGTCTATGGGCTCCATATGAAGATCAAGCTTCTGCTTCCAGTTGCTGTACTCCGATAACTTCCCTTGGTCTAGCACGACCCAAAATCTGCTTTTGTTAGGACGATGACAACTAACGGTTTCGAAATGGATTTTACGTACTTGTGCCAACCCTGCTTGTTCAGCGATAAGGGATCGACATGGTTACCACCTGGCCGGTTCAAAGCCCAGAGGAGGCCTTCTTTGCGATGTGTAGAATTCTTTTCGGCGATAGTGAGCTGACTAAAATCCCTCTCCTCCAAGTCGCGTATACCCCTAAACTTCGAGTTTTGCGCCGGGCTATGGAGGCTGCCTGGAGATCTCGAAAGGTCCGTACCTACTACGGCCATTGACCCTGGGTTACCTGACGGGACAGCTTTCAGTTGAGAACTAGTACTGTCCGCCCGGCCGAGCTCAGAATCCGAGGCATGCTGGTTGCCATTAGTACTGTAATTCGGGACTGTATTGGCTGCCGAAGTCACCGTCTCTGGCTCATTATACTGGAGGTTGCTCTTCTCTAGTACGCGCCTCTTCTCCTCCCGTTCTCGTCTCTGATATTGGAACTCTTTGTCGGCATCTTGCACCTCGTTGGCTAAGGCTTCCAGCTGCGGTAGCAAGTTTTCGACTTTCTGGGCAGTGGCTAAAAAGGTCCTCGCTTGTATATCAGCGTACTTGGTCAAATGCGACAATACCTCCTGTTCCTTGCGGCCACCGTGCAAATCTTGCATGAAGGACGAATAATCAAAACGCTTGAGCTCAAAGTTTCTCCTTTTCGTCTGATATTTGGTATCACTCTCTGCAAGCTTCTTAGTCTTTACCGAGTCTTGTCGTTGGCCCAGGTAGCGGGAGACGTAAGAATAGTAATCCTTGCTCTCCTCTTCGAAGTCGCGTCTCTTCGACTCGGCTTGCTTGATGTCGTAAGTATAAAGTTTCCCTATAGGGTCGATGATAATCTTTTGCAAATTTGCTGCATTTTGCCTCTCGTAAGCAAGAATTTCCCTCGCAATCTTGTCAAAGTAATGTTCTATAGCAGGTTGAACCGCATTGGCGTTAGTCGCTGAAGCTTCCCGGAGCGCTTCCATAAAACCTAGGAAAGCTTCATTCGCTTCGATCTGCGCTGTATGTGCATGTTCGGCCTTCTTTAACACTTTCTTCATATGCGTCCTCATGTTGCCGGTCTTTTGTTCGAGCGCCTTGATGGTAGCCCTGAAGACTGGGCCATCGTCGCTTACAGTCATATCTTCACCTGGCCGGGGGCACGATATGTCTAGCTTGACAGACTCGCGGGAACTCGCCGCAATAGTAGGCGCAACAGACAGCGAATCATGTGGCGGATATGATGGAGAGCCAGGTTCGTCTTGTTCACTAATGCGGGAGTCGACCGACTGGGAAGACGGCGCTCGAATCCTCGGCGGTACTGCTAACTGGAAGGCGGGGGATGGTGAATTGGGGTGACTTGGAAAAGGAGACGTATCTAAGCGCCTCGTTAGCTACGGTCATATAAGCATAAGAGAACGGTCTGAAGGCTCACTGGCGACCCAAAAGGTGAATCTGGCTAGAGTATCTAGGCGGTGCGCTCTCTGGTCGTACTCGACGAACTATAGCAATGTCAGTGAGTAGAACCCATTATAGGGGGTTTGATCCACGTACGCTGCAAACGTTCCGCCATCCACCTCCTGCATCTTCCGTTATCTTGGGCGGCTTCCACTTCCATGACCACTCGAAAGCTACAGAGGGGCTCCCACCGGTCGCATAGTCGCCTACCAACTCCACGTTTGCGTTCTTGTGTAGATTTGGGTCGGCGTGGAATTCGCGAGTGACGAGGTTCTCGAGCTCCCTATTCGTAGAGGCGTACACATAAGTCAGACCGTTGATCTGCGTGTCGATACCTGGCCCGCTCTCGTCCTGGCGGATAACAAATGTAAAGTTGAATACGAGCTCATCGTCGTTATTAAGTTTAAGTAGGAAGTTGGGTGTGGCAGAAGGCTCGGCGTCCTAAAATAGCACCGTTAGATATATAGGACGACAGCGAGGAGGAGAGAGGAAATCTCCGTCGTGTGCATCGAGACCTACCTGAATGAACTCGGCCAGGCTCGTATCACCAGCGGATCGCGTAGCTGTAGCACGAGTAGCTGGAAACGCATTGGGAACAATGGTGGTCGAGATGCGCTTGCGAGGGCAGGTAATTACTAGGGAGGCGATTGACACTGTGATGTTGGTCAGCTTTGGTTGCGCGCGTCGCAAGGGGGTTTGTTAAGCAAGGGGAAGGGTAAGTTCACGAACATCGATTCTGGTCCCTCAAATAGACGGCAGCGCCATCATCAGGTCTGCTGCTCACGATGCCCATGGTGAGATGAGCGGGCCAGATGGGCGAGCCGCGCAAAATAATAAAGAGTATCAATCAAGTCGTGTAATATGGATAGAAAGTAGGCGAGGTACGGGGATGCGAAGTTGTTATAGTAACTTAACTGCCTGCTAAGTGACGTTGTAGGAGATATGTATCAAATTGGAGAAAAGGTGGTGTCGCAATGGTCAACAGTCGCAGCGACCGCAGTGCCAGAGTGCTGACTTGGTGGTACCGTAGTGGTACCGTAGTGCGTACCGTAGTGCGGGCAGCCAATCCGGTTGATACGTTGATACGAAGGATGCGCTGTGGGTTTGCGGGCAGTGGGCCGTAACCAGTAGGGCGGGGTCGAAAAGCCAGCACCAGGGAACTGTTTTTTGATTGCAGGCGACGATTGCAGGCGATGATTACAGCAGGCAAGGCTTCGCCGTAGGTTGCCTTGTGCCGAATATAGCCAGGGCCCAGGGGCACGGCAGCAAAAAGAGCCCCCAAGGTGACGGGTCGAGTTACCCAAGCAACCTTGGAAAGGCAAAATGCAAAAATAGCAACAATGTTGTATGTAATGTAATCTATTGCCAAGTTAGACCTAGAAACCTGCAACTGCGCAAGCATAAGTTCCATAAGTTCGCAGCCCTCGTCACACTCACACGACACGACGCACACAAGACACGCGACCGACAATAGAGCCAAAGAAAACGGGACGAACGAGAAACACGAGGGCGGCAGGGCGGCAGGGCAAAGACACAGGCAGACAGGACAAGGGGGTTCGTTCGAAAGTCAAGCGAAGAAGAGCTGAAACCCCCCTGGATGGTTGGCTGAGATGACCCGTACCTTATGCCAGGCACACCATACGCACACCGCACACCGTACGCATCAGCATCAGCTGTAGCTGTAGCCTGTCGAATCCTGGACCAGTACTCGTGGACAATAAGGCTGAGCTAGAACCTGTTCAACAACGATAACAAGACTAGGTAGGTAGTGAATATCCAATGTACAATGTGCAATGTGTATTCGGTATCGTGTGCTGTTCGAAAATAATGTGTTGTATGCTTCAGAGGAGAAGCAAGTGTAAAATGTGTTGTTGTAAAAGAGATCTCCTTTTCCCTTGTACCTCTAGTAAGAACTTTAGCGTGTACGAAATGATCAACAGAGCGCGGAGTAGATAACAAGGCGCGATCTAATGTAGGTATGTGCATATTGTAGCTCTTAGATAAAGAGTTACCCTGATTCGAGGCTCAGCCTGCTATTTCTAGGGTACTCTATTATGATCCTCTAGTCAACTTGTGAAGATCTAGGAAGTAACTCGGTAATGATTGATGATATTAGATATTAGATAAGGTATAGAAAACAGCAAGTAAGCATCACAACTTAAAGCAGCGATTTCTACCTAGGTATCTTTGAAGGACAACCTTAACCCCTTTCCAGAAAGAATAAAACCAGGAGCATCACCAACCTATCCACTCCCTTAGGTAAGTTCTATATAAGAAGACATGCATGCATATACTACTTGGTCAGATATAATTCATTCTATCTTGATTTGAATTTTGTCGCGACACTTGTACATGTTCAATCTTAGATAGTTAAAAATATAATAAGACGAAAAGCATGTAGTCGTTGTAGCATATCTCAGATCCATATCTCAGATCTCTTACCTCCTCATTTCCAATAGTTTAGGCTTATTTAAGGTCGTCATGCACTTATACGCACTCAGTAAGGTTGAGTTCTTATATTTAAACGAAGGATCGAGAATACATCTTAGAAGTAGGTTTGATGACGAAAGTTAACCACCATTCTAAGATTGCCGGCTTGGCACATGGCTAACTCATCATCATCCATCACCCAACTTGGACTACATACAACGTACAGACATAGAAAGGTTTTGGCTGTGACTGTGTAACTACGACATAGGGTCACATAGGCGCCCTAAAATAGACTGGCTTCATGTTGGATGAGACAGTCCTTTATGAAGAGAGCACGCGCTTGTCAGTTTCTAGAAGCTGCGCAACAAGCCTTACTAGAGAAGTAGAAGACTTAAGAGAAATCTAGATTTTATACTGAAGCTGGTTTAATTCATGTATGTACTATGTAGAATTCCTATGCAGGTTCCCATGAAACTCTAACGTGCCTTTCATACAGTCATGGATATCTCCAAGATATCTCCAACAGTTAGGTACAGTACCTTGCTATGAGTAGAACCATTTTGGACAAAGAAGAAACCCTACACTTCCTTTTCATCCCATCCCATCCCTATCTTAGACTTATCTCACTCCCCTGTCTATGTAAAGCACGTGGAAACATTGACTATTACATTAAGGACAAAAGGGAAGAATAAAGGGAAAGACGAAGGGTCTATATAGTACCTAGTAAGAGGTACAGGAGATGACAATCCCATTAGAATGCGAAACATGAGACCCCTCATCCGATTAAATATCCCACTGTAAAGTTTGAAAAATGAAATAAAAAATAGGATACTTAACCCAATGACGTTAGGTACCAGGAACACTTCATAAAGGGAAAAGCCCAACCGGAGCCACCCAAGAATCTATTCCTGGACAAACTTTAGTGCTGTACTTTTAGTGTCAATTGCCGGCACCGTCACCTGCAACCTTCTACTACGGCGCCTGCGAGCTACGTACGAGTGGGACTACCACGGTACTTAGAACTTAGACCACACCTAACCTTATCATCGCCTGACCGACCCCGTCATCTTCCAGCTCCTACTCCTACGTTTTCCTAGCAAACCCGCTTATCCTTCACACCCGCCAACTTGCCCACGAGACGCCCACGAGACGCCCACGAGACGGCTTAGATTGCGATGCTGAGAACCATGTGGCACGGAATATTCCTCGAGCAATAATTCATACGACCTGCTTAGCTTCGACCTTTACGCCATGTCGTCCGCATCCAGAAAATCGTTCCAGCAGCTCAACCGTCGCTTAAACAGTGTCCAGAATAGCGATAGAAGAAGTCGTGCTGGTTCGAGCGCGAGACACTTAGCCGTGAGCCACGACGATGCCTACACCTACGCCTTACGGGTCGCCTACCTACATTACCTCGTCCAGCCCAAGACCAAAAGAAAACAATGGGTTCCCGCACCGAAACCGCCACCCCGGACGCACACCTCCAATATAGGAGATTTGGTCAAGGAGTTTGTCCCGGGGAACTCTACCAGTGTCAAGCTTCCCCATGGCTTTCGGGGTCCACTGGAAAAAAGAATAGAACAGGTCATCATGGGTGCTGAGAGGTTGCCCGGCTACAGTGATGCCGCTGTCAAAAAGACCTTTGCGCAAGCCTACACGGCATTTACCGAACAGAACTTTCGGAAGGGCATTGATAAGGAGCGCAAGATCGAGCCGCTAATACTGATATTCTACTCGGCCGCTACCAAGGCCTGCAGTCTCGGCCACGAACGAGGCGACGACTCCTGGAAGCTTCTTGTCGACAGACACGTCGCGCTCTTTGTCAGGCTTCTGACCAACATATTGTGCGATCAGGGGCACGAGCGAGACAAGCCGGAGCTCATGAGCAGGTTGAAGACTCTCGAAAATAAGCTTCTCACCAACGACCAGAATCTCTTCATTGATACAGGTCAAAATGTTGGCAATACTATAGAGGTGGTAGTACCGTTAAGCTACGATGTCAAGGATATGCCCATGGTCCAAGCTGTCGCCAGGATTTTTGGCCTCTCACACTCTGACGTTCAGAGCCATATTGATGCCCAACGACCGAACTGGACGGAAGAGGCTGCTTTGAAGGACCTCAAGTCATACCAGCACCGACTCAACTCTAATATGAACGGTGCTCTAGCGAGCCAGGATTTTGATGTCGAGGAAGCATACCAAGAGTGGAAAAAGGCGGAGGCACATTTTCTTTCCCTAATGATGATGGAAATATTGACAGCTCGACCGGAGTTAGCTAGGAGATCCACGACTGTCAATGCATTTTCCGAGAAAGCATTACCCGCGAGCCCTTCCTCGGCGTATTCCGAGGACAAGGCTTATTCGGACCTGGGCAGAGCACTGTCCAATTCGGATCGAACATCTATGTATGGCATCGACCACGCTCTTAACCTTGGATCCATGTCGCTGGACGATACCAGCAGCATCAGAACTGTAGACGAGGCCAATTACACTTTTATTCCGCCCGATCCCCGCGAATTCTTAAAGATCATCGCAAAATACGCTCTCGAATTTGATGCCATGCACGGCGACAGTGCCGAGCAGCCTAGTCTGTTCTCGAAACAATCAATGGACCTCCTGACAGAGCTATGTGTTCGCTGGCGGATTCCTCAGTTTACCCGCCTAGTTGTCTTTCTAGAGGTGGCAGCTCGTCGCTATACCGATACCATGTTCACTATTATTGATTTGGATAACGCTTTTGACCTGGTCAAGATTCCGGCAGAGGAAGCAAAAAAGCCACCTAATATTTATCTTTACGGTGAGAGCATCACAACTATAGATAGGAGCAAATGGACTCTTACGGACTACGCCATGTATAAGCAAACGCTACTCGCGTTAAACGATGCTCTTCTGCGTGATCTGTACGACACTCTAATGCACTGTTACGAACCGAAGCCTCCGTCCGCCGGCCCGGCGGTGCATGTGTTGCAGAACCACATCTTCAACGATCCTAGCTTCTCCAGAAAAGAAGAAGATGCGCAGGAATACGCTCGCATACTCGAGGCTGGTTTGCAAGAACAGGCCGCCCTCGTCTACCGCTCGTTTCTCGACACCGAGGTCCCTCAGAGTCATCAGGACTGGAACTTCAGCCATGTAGTTCAGCTCGGCAAGGCGGTTGTGAAACTTTGCGAGAGGATTCAGAAACGATACAAGAGGAACCCGGAAATCATGGGCGTTAATCCCTTGACCGTACTTGTGGAAACGATGTTTCCCAATTTTGAAGACGATGCCCACGATCTTATAAAGAGAATCGTACAAGTCTCCCGAGATCGAGGAGAGGAGTTACCTCTTCAAGATGGTTTCGACCTATACAAAGAACTTGTGGAGATCCGGCGCATTCACAGGTCCTCTCTCCCCAGCCGCCCTCTTACATTTGACGTCGAAGAGTTGCTCGTCGACTTTGTTTGGCGTTGGATTCAGAATGCCGAGGCACGAGCGGAGGAGTTCGTTGATCAAGCCATCAAGCAAGATCAGTTCCAAGTACGGGGTCATGGGCCAGGCCATATCTCTCTGGACTCGGAACGCCACAGCCATTCCGTTATCGATATGTTCCAACTATTTCACCAGACTGCCGACCAAGTCTTCCAGCTTGAGTGGGATAACGATATTCACCACGCCCGATTCATGACTGCACTATCCAAGATATTTGCCAATAGCATTGCTCGGTATTGTGAGATTGTAGATCAGCGATTTATAAAAGAGATGGACACACCAAGACCTAATGAAAAGGAGGCGGCAGCGGTGGCCCAAACGACTCAGGGGCGGTTCATGCAATATGCTAAGGATGCTTGGAATCCTAAGGAGAAGGTCGAGCCATTTCAGTTCTACCCAGAGGTATGTTCAATGGCACTGGTATTTTGACTTAAAACTAATACGCTATTTAGTCTTTGGTAAAGCTCAACAATGTTGAATGGGCCATGCAGGAGCTTGATAAGCTTGAGAAGTCCATGAATGTGGATGCTTGTGCTGATATCCTTGAAAAGGTTGACGGGCCAAGGAGGCAGATAAAACGGCCTGCAAAGTATGTCTTTACTATCAAGATCGTTGAAGCCGAGGAAATTAAGGCATGTGATCCGAACGGGACAAGCGACCCTTATGTAGTACTTGTGGATGAGTACCAAAAACGCTTACACAAGACGCGAATCGTCATGAGGAGTCTTAATCCGCGGTGGGACGAATCCGTCGATGTCACCGTTTCTGGGCCCCTCAATATTGTGGCTACAATCTGGGATTACGACACTTTTGGCGATCACGACTTTGTGGGCAGAACGTCGTTGAAACTAGATCCGATACATTTTAGCGACTACCTCCCGAGAGAGTTTTGGTTGGATCTTGATACGCAAGGGAGAATCCTTCTAAGAATAAGCATGGAAGGGGAGCGAGATGATATCCAGTTTTATTTTGGTAAAGCATTCCGCCACCTGAAGCGGACGGAGCGTGATATGGTCCGTAAGATCACGGACAAGGTAAGTTCCCCTTAGACATTGAAGATATACGTTCAAATTACTGACTCTGGGTTAAAGCTCACGCGCCATATCAACGCGTCGCTCTCTTACGAAGCTTTACGAAACCTTCTGGGGCGAAATCTCGCCTCACAAGTTAATTCATTCTTCAAGCGATCATCTACGCTCCCGCAAATCACAGATGCTGAAATTGAAAATGCGTTGCAGTCACTCTTCACGTACTTCAACGAAAACTTTGCAACCATGAAGGAGACTTTGACTGATGCAACCATGGTTGCAGTTATGACACGTTTGTGGAAAGAAGTTCTTATGGCCATCGAGGCTCTCCTCGTACCTCCGCTATCTGAGAAGCCGTCCAATCAACGGCCGCTCAACCAGCGGGAACTCGACGTAGTCTACAAATGGCTCCAACTCCTATTCGACTTCTTCAACGCACGAGACGAGGATGGCGAGGTCCTCGGCGTCACCGCGGAAGTCCTCAGATCGCCTAAGTATCACGAGCTCGCCTCGCTCAACTTCTTCTACTTTGATAGCACCGAGAACCTGATCCGCACTTCGGAGCGCATGGCCGCGGCCACCGCGCAGCGCCAGCAGCAGCAGCTCCAGGGCCAGCTGAGCTCCAACCGCCTCTCGGCGCCGGCGTCGCTAGGCCACGGCGGCGCCCACGCCGGCCCTGCCTTCGCAAGCATGGGCACCATCCGCCGCGGCAAGAGCATTATGATGAGCCGGAACCTGGGCACCATGCGGCGGGCCAAGGAGGAGAAGCGCAAGGAGGCCCAGGCCGACCCTTCGGACGACATGATCCTGCGGATCCTAAGGATGCGGCCCGAAGCTACGGGTTACCTGAAAGAGCGACACCGCCAGAAGGAACGCATGGCTGCGGCGGCGGCGGCTGCCATGATCGTGAAACAGAGCGTCAGCCAGGGTTGGAACTCGGCCGGCGGCGGGTTTGGCAGGGGCGGGATCCCACGGCGCTAAAGTCAAGCTTTTTCGCAATCCCCATCCCACAGGATCGTAGGGGAGGCGGATGCTTATCTCAAAGTCGAGAAAGAAGTTTGGTGGGGTTTTATGAAGAGCTCGGTTTTCCGAGGACTTTTGTTTTTTTTACACGTCGGACAAACAAAGAAGACAGAACAGCATGATCTCGAACGAGCTAGTTAAGGAGGGGAGGGAGGGTCAGGGTCTCGAAATAACGCCCTCGTTTACTATTTACAGCTTCATGCATCTCGTAGCACTTGAAATAGCATAGGAACGATCCATTAAGATAGGAGGGACACGGGGAGGCGGGGCGGCGTTTTTCTTTTTTAAGGCAACAAGTTTTAGTTTCAGTGGCATTGGCATTCGAATTAGATACCCTCACGAAGCGAGCTTTGGAGGTACTTGTACGGGCGCTCGTTGTTGTTGTTTTTTTCAAAGGGGTAACGTTAATATTTTGTACCTTTTCCGGAGTCGCCGCCGAGGAATCTAATTGATGCAGCTAGCTTAGCGTTGCCAGAATGAAGCGATCAGAATAAACCATTGGAATGGAATAGGTAGTCCATTGAAATGATACGATTGAAAACGCCTGATTATCAGCGTCCGACGACAGAGCGAACGTTACTGTCGTGGTTACGCAGGTCCCGTTCGTCCTCTTTTTAGTCCACGGGGCTCCGGTCAGATTGTAAGCAGATATCATAATAGTAAGATATATTACATGCACGTCAATCTGGGGCAGCACAAGCTTGGGGGCATCATTGATGATCAAAAGCTTGGGGAAACACAACAACAAGACGCGAGCGTGTCGTATGTAATCTTGTAATCTTGTGCTGCCTTGGGCTAATCTATCACATTTCCATCCGGACCTCTTTTATGGCTCGGAGCCAAAGCGCGTGCTTGCTGCGTTGCGTTGCGTGCAGTGTTGTGTGTGTGTACAATACCTGTGAGCAGCAGCATCATCGTCTGGCGAAGCTGAACAACCGCGAATAAGCTCACTTCCTTCGCTTCCGGAGAGTCGTGCTATAATCTTTCCTTACCTTGCTCGTTGCGGCATTAGCCGCCGTAAACGACGAGTCGCCTTGCCGTCGCCTTACGAACATAAGCCATAGCCACCTTATCCTATCTCCTACTTTCGGTATCTACTACCTATCCTAATAATAGTAATAACTTGCGTGTATAGACGATAGGTATCTATATCCATTTTGCACTTCGAGGCTGCAAAATTAAGTGCAACAATTCCGCCCCAGAGAAGCGTTCCGCTGTCGGCTTGGGGGTGGTTACCTCTTTTTTCCTTTTCGTAGCCTTTCGTCTACGGGTTGGACAGGAAAAAACAGGCATCACATGAACAAAATTTGGTACTTTTGAAGAGGGAGGGGATCGTCGGCGATCATCACCCCAAGGTTTTCTTCTTCTTTCTTTTCGCTGCGGCACCCTTGGGTGTTAATCCTGGCCCCCCCCTTCTATTCCGCGATGATCTCGACCCCGGAATTTCAGAAATTCGCCCCCCTTTTTTTCATCTCAAATAAGAGTCATCAACCCCAACCGCCTCTCTGAGCGTTTACAATAGGCCAGACAGGTTCGGGATTAGCTGATTAGGTACCTAAGCAGGTAGGTTGTAGGTACCTACTATCTGCAACAGGACGCAAGGCATTGCAGAATTGGGGAGGAGGAGGGGCGCGGTAGCTGATCTTCTCAAGACTTGAAACACACTCAATTTTGACAGATCAGACGAAGAGACGACATTGGCTAGCTTCCCGTCCTTATTCGGATATCAACCCTTTGATTTGTTTTCCCCTTTAGGTATTTTGCCTTCGAAAACAAAGGTTTCGTATTTTTAAGGTGGTATTTTTTTTTTCTTTCGCTTGATGCCGAAGGGCCAGTCCAGGCTATAGTGGCGATTTCGTTGTAAGCTTCAAGTAAGCTTCGTAGGTGAATAGGGGTCTTCCGGCGCTACGTGAAAGGTAACCTCTCCGCCCCGGGCGGGATAGGATAGGATTCTCTTGGAATCGCAAAAAGAGGGCGGGCTAGCCGGGCACACTGCCGGACATAACACATCTGCTAGACAATTTCGTGCTCGCATGTACAAGCGATAGGCGATTGCAAGCTTGCAAAAGCCCAAAGAAAGGGCCCTCCTCGCGTGCCTGTGGAGCCTCGCGTTCTGGCGGTGTCGGTGTCTTTTGATAGCTTGGGCCGGGTCTAGAAGGAACGGAAGACAGGCTAGCTGGACTGGCTGGAGCGGCGTGGGCTGCGTGGGTACTGGGATGGATCTAAGGGTCCTCGGCACGGCTGTGATTATCAGAAGATCTACCGTGGATTATACGAACTCGGGCCAAAACGACCTGCAAATCTTGATCCTTCATTTCTATGAAAAGACGATTAGGAACAACCTAAACAACCTAACCAGATGGGCTAGGCCTTGATTTAGCGCTGAATGTCCAAGCTTCTCGAGATATTTCCATATGGAGTATTTGCCTAGCTGGCGCTGGCTGGGCCGTAGTTGAAAGTTGCACGATGCGAAACGCTAGCGCTTCCCTTTCTTCACCTCTATTCTTCCCTCGGAGCTCCATATAGGTCTCTAGCGAGGCGCTATTCTGCGTTGGGCGAGAAGGCTTGTGAAGAAGGACGATCACGAGACGGTGAAGCATCGCGAAATGAAGAAAAGAAGTGCCTGTCGACTAAGTGGAAACTCTTTAGACAACTCCTATCACCGGCGAAAACCCTCAACTGCCCCTCCCTCTGTGGGGTTGGCGTACCGAAGATGATGGGTCTATTATGAGAAGAAGGATCTCTTTCTTTCTTCTCACGGTTGCCATCCCTGTTTACGATCGTGGCGACCGACTAATCCATATAGGCTGCCTCATTTTCACCTCCGTATAGTAAATACGAAAGCTGGCGGCTCTGCAATGGACCCTACCTAGCTGCCTAGGTATACCCTATACCTTAGGTAAGTAGTAAGTAGCTCCTAGAGTCCACAAGTCGGTGTCAGGTAGATTGTCGCGTGTTCCGTTACTTTGATTCGGTGCTAACCTGCTAACTTAGCTCCAATAGCTGGAAGCCCTATCTCTGGTCTCTTGTCTCTTGTATCTTGTCTCTGGAGTCTTGACAAGCCGATCATCCGGATTCAACCGTCTAGACTGCACCTGTACCAGTTATTTCGATCGTAAGGCTCTCGGAGGAACAGTTTCATATATCTGCATGTTTATGTACCTAAGTATGGAGCAGCATCCGGTTCCTATTTGGTTCCTATTATAATTATACGCAAATGTACCGAGCAGACGAGGCAGACGAAGCAGAATCCCAAGGCTAGGGAGATTTCCTGTTGGGTTACCCAGGGTGACCTAGGCAGCCCAGGGTGACCCAGCTGGGCGCACATGCAGATGGTGTAGATGTTGCAGATGCTGTGACGTCATCTGGCATACCCTGCCAATCGCCGATAGGGGTTCTCAGACACCTAGACACCCTGACACGGGAGCTGAATGCTGGACACTTGCCGGCAGATGGTAACTTTGCTAGCTTAAGATATTTTGGGATGAAGCCATTCGCATTTGCGACGATAAGCCGCGATTCTATCGTCGCAATTGAATCCCTTAATCGGCATACCGTTCCTGTCGATCGGTATTCGATAGAAGAAGAAAAAGAATCGAAAGGAGTTGGGATTTCGCCACCTTTGGTTGGGTATCCCTTGAAGTTTCTCACGACCCTAGCCTTACCAAGTACAAGGACTCGCGAGAGGGAAGCAACTTGCGTAGTTCGTTACACGACACGTCCTGTAGAAGCAGAAAAGCATGGTAGAAACTTACATGTCATTTAAGAGAGAATGCATTTGTGAAATCCAGTCAAGCAAAATGGGATATGTAAAAGCGCCCGCGACCTGAATTGCTTTTGCCCGTCTACAGCATGTAGGCATGTAGACATGTATGTAGGCATGTATGTAGGCATTGTAGTACCGCGTACGAAGTACACGTACCAGTTCGGTGGGGTATCGGCTCGTTGGCAGCAGGGTTCGGAGCCAATCCTCAGGACCGCACGGTTGCTTCATACTACTATTAGTCTGTGTAGAATATGGGGGGTGGTAAGACAGGACGGAAAGACGCCCTGTGACTGGGTGGAGGGTCAGCCAATGAAAGGGGAGGGCATCCAACCCTCCAGCTAGGAATGCGGAATGCAGCCAGTATATATGCAGGCAAGGCAGGTAGTAGTATGTAAGTCTTTGCGGTCCAGACCAATTGGGGGAATCAGCTTGCTTGAATCCGAGTGGCAGTTGGGCCGTATCTAGTCCATAGCCGACGTCTGAGATATGATATATATGTAATGTCGGTCGCGAGCGTCGACGGAGTCTTTGAGGCGAACGGAGGACGGAGGGGACGGTGGGATAAATCTAAGATCTTAAAATGAGATGATATGACCACATGACGTCAAGGTAGCTTATTAGGTTATCTCGTTCTTGCTTGTAGACTGGGCCCAGTATATACATGTAGTAGGCTACGGCATATACATATATGTACATGCCTCACATACCTTGACAACACCAACCCGGTAGTGTGTACCCTATTCACACCATTAACACCAAGTGGCGGCTGAAATACGAGAGAATACCTCCCAAGTCTGCCAGTCTGCCAGTCTGCCAGTCTGCCAGTCTGCCAGTCTACCAGTGAACCTCCCGAGCTCTTCCTAACTTAAACTTACCTTAGGCACCTAATACCCTGCATATCTCGCATCTACGTAAGGTTACCCATCTGAGTGGAACGTTAGGCCGCCGTCCGCAGCATTACAAGCTTAGTCCTTGTATGTATGTATGTAGTTCATAGATTTGTATGTGTGCAATACATACCTGTGCTATGGTAGACATCAATCAAAATATTATTAGCCTTGTTAGGTACCAAGTTACAGGGCAGTGGCATTACCCCAATTTTATTACATGTGGTATTCTATACGTGTAGCCAGCTAGCTTACGTACCTGAAGTAGATAGGAGCACACGACTATTCGTGTTAGATTGTTCATGTGGAGGTGATTAATATCCTCGGTTCTAAAGGGTCAATATATCAGCTTCAATCCAATTCAATTCAACTCAACTCTCCCCTTGCCTTAGATAGAGTAAGATATACTACTATAAGATGGAAACCCCTGAGAAAGTGTCTTACCTGGTATTATACATCATATACCATCACTACTAAGCTCATGGTATATGGTATATGAACATGTATCTATTACACATGTACATATGACCTATACACGTGGTCGCTTTCCAAGGTATGCATGTACATGTACATATCTAGAGATAAAAGTTCTACTAGCGCGTTAGTAGCTTAGTATAGACTTGGCACGGAGTAGGTAATTCGGACCCTTTTAACGCTCCTTTTTCTCGTAAGGTCACACTTAGACAACGAGAGGAAGACTTTACACAAAGATCAACCATTACTTGAGAAATTAAAAATAAAACATTTGATTGTCCTTATCTGTTTGACAATTACTCGAATCAACAAAATACATACCTACTACCAAGCCGGTTCCGACTCCTTGTCACAGTGGGCTGGATTGTCCCGGCTATTTTCCTCTCTTCAAGTCCGTTATAGCCCGTTGTATGTTGTACCGACCAGTCAAAAAATGGAAATAGTGGCTAACGGCTAGTTTAGGTACGTAGCGTAGCGTAGCCCGTAGGCATTTTATCGAGCCACCTTTTTTTCCCTTTTCCCTTTTCCCAGGCTTGCCCAGCAAGCAAAGTCCCAGCAGGCCCAGGTCCCCTCGTTAATCGCCCGTCACCCACGAACCCATGAACCTGTCCGCTTTCTCATCCTCCTTCAACATCCAGGTCACCCTGACCCGTCATCCCCGCCTAATCTTCGCTTTTGCCCTTATTGCATCCTTTTTGCCAGGGTTCTAATTGGAAAGTTAGGGAGGTCCCACCCAAGCATCCAGCCAGCACCCATCACCCATCACCCATCACCCATCACCCAGCACCCAGCACCCAGCACCCAGTACCCAGTACCCAGCAAGTAGCAAGCAGCAAAGTAGCAAGTCCAATTAGGTTAACATATACTTGCACCTCCTCTCACCCAGGCCCTGAGCCCTCGTCTCTCCACCCGCTCGCTTTCAAGCAGGGTCTCTCCTTATTCTGACAAGACACCTCCAGCCTACCTTTTCCCTCCCGACCTGTATCTATTCCTCCAACTCGGTCAGGCCTCATATTTACGGCTTGCCCATTAGTTTTGCAATCGAATTCTTTTCATTCTTGTAACTCTATGGTATTAACACCTGCTATTACATTCGAGCCCTCATACGCTTATCCCGATCGCTCCCTTCCCCCGACCGCCGTCGAGGCGGGTAACGCTGCGACAGTCCGCGATATAGATTTGTTTCTTCTATAGACCCAGACTCTTGCGTTCTTCCACTTGTTGCATTATCAACGTCGACATCGTCTTGCTCCATGCGTTCGTCATAAACGCATCCAGCGCCCACCGAACGCTGGCCCGCCCATTTCCTCTCATCACTTGTTATTAGCAACTGAACCGCTGCGCCTTTTTGACGATTGTGCAAGAGGCACATAGTCATGAGACTTATGGCAGACGAAGAGACCTTGGCAGCCACTGCTGTCATAGTCAAGTCGCTGGCCGTTTCTTCCAAAGACCCCGCTGCCGTTCTAGTCCCCATCGGCACCAACTCCCAGATCAAGCTCCCCGGTCGCGAGAGCCATGCCAAGGAATCCCTCGAACGTGAACTTTCTGCCCTCATAGTCCGGATTCAGCAACTGGAGGCCAAAGCTAGTGTCACTAATGGCGCGATCTTTCCCGACACACCAAACGAGACGGCCGACTCTATGTTTGGTGATGAATCGCCTAGGTCGTCGGCGCGGTCTTCCAAACTTGCAGTCGTTCCCCCTTCCCGAAATGGCACTGGCGAAGAACATACTGCCAAGATCCTCCCCCTCACTGACGAAGACCTCAAAGGGCTCCACGAACGTGTCGTCGACCAATCTAAGCTCCTCGACAACCAACGCCAAGAGTTGACAAACGTGAACGCCCAACTTATCGAGCAAAAACAACTACAGGAGAAGGCCCTCGAACTAATAGAGAAAGAGCGAGTTGCCACATTGGAACGGGAATTATGGAAACATCAAAAAGCCAACGAGGCCTTCCAAAAGGCACTGCGTGAGATCGGCGCCATTGTTACCGCGGTCGCTCGAGGTGATCTCACGATGAAAGTTAGAATGAACACTGTAGAAATGGATCCGGAGATTACCACTTTCAAGCGAACTATCAACACCATGATGGATCAGCTTCAGGTCTTTGCTAGCGAAGTATCCCGCGTCGCTCGTGAGGTCGGTACAGATGGAATACTCGGTGGCCAAGCCATGATCGAAGGCGTTGACGGAACCTGGAAAGAACTTACAGACAATGGTAAAGTTGCTCGCAGAATACCCTGTGGAATTTTCTAACATACGTATAGTGAACGTTATGGCTCAGAATCTTACCGATCAAGGTCCGTTATCAAGTGTTTTCCCCGGTATGATCATGACTGACAAGTGGTCGCAGTGCGGGAGATTGCCTCGGTGACAACTGCTGTCGCCCATGGTGACCTAACCAAGAAGATCGAGAGACCGGCCAATGGTGAAATTCTCCAACTTCAGCAAACCATCAATACCATGGTTGAACAATTGCGTACCTTTGCATCCGAGGTCAGCCGAGTCGCCCGAGACGTAGGCACCGAAGGTATACTAGGCGGCCAAGCAGACGTGATGGGAGTCCAGGGTATATGGAATGAATTAACGATAAACGTAAACGCAATGGCGAACAATCTCACAACCCAAGTGCGCGATATTGCCAAAGTCACCACCGCCGTTGCCAAGGGAGACCTCACCCAGAAGATCCAAGCCGAGTGTAAGGGCGAGATCTTTTTGCTCAAGTCGACTATCAACTCTATGGTTGAGCAGCTGTCACAGTTTGCTCGCGAAGTGAGTAGTCTTGCGAGAGAAGTCGGTACGGAAGGTCGTCTTGGCGGCCAAGCTACCGTGAATGATGTCGAAGGCACTTGGCGTGACCTCACCGACAACGTCAACGGTATGGCTATGAATTTGACCACTCAAGTGCGAGAAATATCCAAGGTCACCACGGCTGTGGCGGCAGGAGACCTATCCCAAAAGATTACGGTCGAAGTCAAGGGCGAAATCTTGAGACTCAAGCTCACTATCAACTCCATGGTGGATCGCTTGGGCAAGTTTGCTTTCGAGGTCAGCAAAGTCGCCAGAGAAGTCGGAACCGATGGCACCCTAGGTGGCCAAGCACGAGTCGATGACGTCGAAGGGAAATGGAAAGACCTAACCGAAAATGTCAACACCATGGCTTTAAACCTAACCTCCCAGGTGCGGAGTATATCCACCGTTACTCAAGCTATTGCCGATGGCGACATGAGCCAGAAGATCGATGTCCAGGCGAAGGGTGAGATACTCGTACTAAAGGAAACAATCAACAACATGGTCGACCGCTTGTCGGTGTTCTGTAACGAAGTACAACGTGTAGCAAAGGATGTCGGCGTAGACGGTAAGATGGGTGGTCAAGCAGACGTTGGAGGTCTCAAGGGACGGTGGAAGGAGATCACGGCTGACGTCAATACTATGGCGACGAACTTGGTAGGTTCCGCTCGTTGATGCCTTATCGTGAGTCGTATCTTGCAGTACTAACTACGAGGTAATACAGACCACTCAGGTGCGAGCTTTCGGCGATATAACTAATGCTGCTACCGATGGAAACTTCACCAAACTAGTTGACGTAGAAGCTTCGGGCGAGATGGACGAGCTCAAGCGCAAAATCAACCAAATGGTGTACAACTTGCGAGACAGTATCCAGAGGAACACCCAGGCAAGAGAGGCGGCCGAGCAGGCGAACAAAACCAAGTCCGAATTTTTGGCGAACATGTCGCACGAGATTCGAACTCCCATGAACGGTATTATTGGGATGACTCAGTTAACTCTCGATACCGACCTTACGCAATATCAGCGAGAGATGCTGAATATTGTCAACAATCTAGCTAACAGTTTGTTGACCATCATCGACGACATCTTGGATCTGTCGAAGATTGAGGCTCGAAGAATGGTTATAGAAGAAATTCCGTATACGTTACGGGGCACCGTCTTCAACGCCTTGAAGACGTTGGCTGTTAAGGCAAACGAGAAATTCTTGGACCTCACGTATAGGGTTGACAGCTCCGTCCCCGATTATGTGGTTGGCGATTCATTCCGTCTACGACAGATCATTCTCAACCTTGTAGGCAACGCTATCAAGTTCACGGAGCACGGTGAAGTGAGCTTGACGATTCGAAAGGCTGAGGGTGCTCGTCCCAAGGACCCCCGCGAGTATGCGATCGAGTTTGTCGTTTCAGACACGGGAATAGGAATACCGCCAGACAAGCTCGACTTGATATTCGATACTTTCCAGCAAGCAGACGGGTCCATGACTCGTAAGTTTGGTGGTACTGGTCTAGGGTTGTCGATCTCGAAGAGGTTGGTTAACCTGATGGGCGGCGACGTCTGGGTAAAGAGCGAATTCGGCAAGGGAAGCTCATTCTACTTTACCTGCGTGGTAAAACTAGCTGATGGAGAGGTTGCATCCATCGAGAAGCAACTCAAACCATACAAGGGACACCAGGTGCTATTTATCGACAAGGGCCGGACCCAATATGGCAGAGAAATCGTCAGCATGTTGCAGAGGCTAAGCCTTGTACCGGTTGTTGTAAACACCGAAGGGAATCCTGGTGTGCCCGGCTCAGACGACCCGCCTTACGATGTCATCATTGTTGAGTCCATTGATACCGCTCGGAAGTTGAGGGCCATCGAAGACTTCAAATACCTTCCAATCGTCCTTTTAGCCCCGGTTGTACACGTCAGCTTGAAGTCTTGCTTAGACTTGGGCATTACATCGTACATGACCACCCCTTGTAAACCAATCGACCTGGGCAACGGAATGGTTCCTGCTCTAGAGAACCGTGCTACCCCGTCGTTAGCCGACAACACAAAATCTTTCGAGATCCTCCTTGCCGAAGACAATAGGGTAAATCAGCGTTTAGCTGTGAAGATCCTCGAAAAATATCATCACGCAGTCACTGTCGTCGGGAACGGACTGGAGGCTGTGGAAGCAATCAAGAAAAAGAAATTTGACGTCATTCTCATGGACGTTCAGATGCCGATAATGGTTTGATTCCCATCGCAATCTTACATTTTATTTGCAATTTGCTAACCGTACCCAGGGTGGTTTTGAGGCTACTAATAAGATTCGCGAGTACGAACGCAGCCTCGGATCGCATCGGACACCGATCATCGCACTCACCGCCCACGCCATGATGGGAGATCGGGAGAGGTGTATCCAAGCCCAGATGGACGAATACTTATCCAAGCCTCTACAGCAGAACCACCTGATACAGACTATTCTCAAGTGTGCAACACTTGGCGGTGCACTTCTCGAGAAGAATAGAGAACGCGAGCTGGCGCGCTCGTCTGAGCAGAAAGATAACGGCAAGCAAAACTCGCCGCCACTTATAAGACCTAGTCTCGAGGGCCGTTCGATAACGTCGAACGATCCCCTGATGGGAAGCATGGATAGCCCAGCACTTGTCACGACGGGTCCGGAGGATCCGTTGCAAAGGGCACGTTCAACCCTCTCTGAACCTTGCGTTCACAATGACTAACATTGAGCCATCTGTTCAGCTCCTAATAAGAGCTCACAGTAACTAACCAGTTTTCCAATACCGGACTGGTACATGGAGCACTTCCCGTCGGGGATTGTGTCTCCGCCTTACCTATTTGGAATCCGTGTTGCTATCAAGACCATCTGTTCTTGGTCATTTTCACGATACCCACGGCCTGCGAGAATGCCATCAGTTCCAGGCATCACCACCTTAACTTTCTGGTACTCTCGTTATCACAAGCTTGATTACGGGTGGTGTACACCTCAGCTGTTGTTGCCCGCTCTCCGGCCTACGTTTTTTTGACGACACAGGGGATGAACATGGTGTGCCGCTTCTGGGGAAGGGTTGTTACGGGGTGCCGGTGTTTCATTAGGCGTTCTTTGAGTTCATGTTTTAACATTGGCCACTCGCATCGCTTGCGAATATTTTACTCGTGGGTTGAGGTCCGCTGCACTGCTGCTTCTGCTGCTGTCGCTGCCGGCTACCTACCTACCTACCTATATAGTAGGCCACGGAAAGCGGATCTTCCTTTTAGGGAAGACGAAGTTTTGGATTTGAATAGCGGCATGCTAGATTCCTGTTTGGAGTCTCGATGACAACTCATCTTGATGAGAAACAAATCGTATTTTTTTTGGGATCCCGTATCACAGAATTTAGCTGGTGCGCTTCACTGTTGTCTGTTTGAGCTAATACAGCGTGTGAAGAGAGGGGGAGAGGGGGATGGAAGGGGGGAAAGAGTACAACTTCGTCTTCAAAATGGGAGCATTGGTGCCTATTCAAATGGAATGACAGATCACGAATTCCCTATTTTATCTGTTCCTATTGTCGTTTTACGTGATAGGACTACGTGAGACTGCATACCAAATATTGGGTTAGTATCAATATCAAGCACCTTCCCTATCCGCTTTCGAATGGGAGCTCTATCATCGGCTTAAGGTCAGACTCAACAGTCTTACGTGTGACAAAGCCTCGACGGCGTCAAGGAGACGACGCAAGCTGCCGTCGATGTGGCTGTCTAGAGGCAAGTATATCATGGATATGTATATCGTCAGATCTATATGACTTCTCACGTCGTATGGCCATTCAACATAAATATCTGTCAATGCTATCGCTCATAATACTCATTGTCCCGTTTCCACATGTTAATATAGATGGTCTACATATCAAGGGGGTGGTTAACGCCTAAACGGTATTTCATCCGCCCTCGGGACTCGCCCAGCAACGCGTGCGTGCCGATAGATAGGCTTGGATAGAAAAAGAAGGCAAGCAAGAATAGGGCAGGCAGGCAAACGTAGGAATTACGCGCATATAGCATGATTGTCACGTCAGGGGGGTCATTCGATATACATACCTCTCTGGGGGGGGAGGGGGAGGGGGGGATGTGAGCGTTTCTGGGCGATGTATAATAGGTAAGGGTAGATCAGCTAGGGTGCAGTAAAAGGAGAGATCCTCTTGCTTTCGATCGATTCTCACCGGCATATACTCCCTGGAAGCTTGACCCCCTCCGGAGTGAACCCCCGCATATTGTAGGTAAGCCAAGGTAAGGGTAAGGTAGGTTATATATGAGTAGCTGGCTGTGTATGCATGTGGTAAGCCGGAAAGAGCAGCTTCCTATGCTTGGCCAATGGCAATAGCTTGCTTCCTCATGTGCGCGAGCTGTCGACGAAAAACACTACCAAGAAACGCTATGAAGAGCTACGATGTTGCTTCCAATGGTGACGTCAACAGATGACAGCTCGATTTTCTTCTTTCTTGAGTGCTGTGGAGATTAGGAGATGTTTTATTGGAGTTGCTACGAAGGACTCTTGTGCTTACAGAGCTCCGAGAGCGCATAGAGGAGCTACAATACTTGGGAAGAGCTCGAGGTTTGGAGGCTAAGGCAGGCGAAGACGTGGGTATATACTAGGGTAGCGAGAGAGAGAGAGCTTGATCTACGAATATCCATAACAAAGTCATCATCCCCCATCAGATTGTGGGCCGATTTCTAGACCCAGTTGCTTGCGGCCAGATAAGTAGGTACGAATGGATTTCAAATCAGGAGGGGGTTATGTTAGTTGATGTAAGCCACTGTTCGTGATTATCGGGCAAAGTTTCGACCGGATCGATCGCGAGCTGTGGTTTACTAAACATTATAATTGGCAAGTTAGACATGGCGGTTAGCTAGACACGGCTGTAGCTAGACACGGCTCGAGGTCCGCATAAAGGTCTAATTAAGTCGTCTCATACATATTTAGGGCGTCTAGTCTCCCTATGAGACAACCCCCCGTGAGGCTCTTTGGCTAAGCTTCTTGGCTCCTCGTTGGTCGTCAAGATCTTGTTGCTTTGCATCACTTACAGCCACGAGGCTCAGTCGTAGCTCCTCTTCTAGGCTCGCCGATTTTACCCACCGCTTTTCTTCGAGGCTTATTCCCTTAGCTTGCGGTTCACCACGGGATGGTCACATCCGGCCCGTCACAGTAGTATCGACGATCTAGATACGTCTAATAGCTCGAGATAGATGCTCCAATCTATATCCTTCTTTTACATAGGCGTATATGGTATATATGCACCGATGCCCCCAATTCTGTACCTCTGCGGGGTAAGTCCACAACAACTCTCTCTCTCTCTTTGACCTCTTGGGAATAATCTATATGGGACTTGATGCAGGTTTGCGGGGGGCCACTATGCGTAGGCATGGGTGATGTGGCAAAAATCTGAAGAGATAGAGCGATTGAGGGTAAACCAATTCTCCTATCTTATGAAAGCAGTAATTTGCCTGAATCTGGGCGGAATACTCCGTCTGGGAGAGCATACTATCTATACTACTCCTTCGCCTCGGGCTCCTGCTTTTCCTGGTCGGTCTTCTTGCCTTGGGCTGCTTGGGTTGCGGCGGAGATGCCTTCAATCGATGCTAACAGAGCGTCTAGCTTGCTTTCCAGATTTGTCAAGTTGGCTTCCAGAGCTGCTGCGTGCTGTTCACCCCTGTTTAAAATCATAGATTAGCACTGCGTGATTCCGCGGTATTCTCAGCGGGAGATCGTGAGAAGTGGCGTGTGAAGTCTCGGTGTGCCACCAGGACATGACCGAGAGTAGACTGATTCTCGACCGGGTCATTTCAGCTACCTAGTTGCCCAGGTGGATTGTGACAAGCGTAAAGCTTGTACGGCTAAGTCATCCGATACATGCCATAGCAATAGATATAGCACGTCGAGAACCAAGGGGCCTCACGAGTTCTTAGACATCGGCGTTGACGTTGCTTGGTATGAAGACTGCTCGGCCACTAGGCATCGACGCGAAGCCAGCCCACCATACGAAATGGTTAGGGGTGAGAAAAAGGCGAAGTGAGACAGTCAGCTACTTCGCCCAAATGGCGGGGACTTCCACGGTTGAGGAAAAGGGAGATGAGAATGAACTGCTTTCCATGCAGACTTTGCACACGAGTGGGATTCGGCTAGGTAAAAGTGTGTGCGGACTTGATTCGGATTCGTCGTAGCTCAGCTGGCCCATGTGGGGATCTAGACCTTCGGTATAGGACAAGGGGCAGTGCGTGCCGGCGCAAGGGGGGAAATGTCGCGATTATCGTGTCAACGGATATGCAGAATGGGAGATGGGAGTTTGGCATGGTGGTAAGATGGGCAAAGCAGGGGGAGCGGAGGCGATTGGCATGGCGAACAATGGGACATCTCAAAGGCGAATTTGGGGCATTTCCATGTGGCAGTTTGTAGCCAGCTCTCCGGAAACTCCAGGTCGGGAATAGATGAACTTGACGAGATCGGCCGCTGATCTGCCCATGACACCGTCTTCCACTGACAAGGCTACGAGAGTAAGCAAATACATACCTTGTAATGTCCTGGTATGCCTGATCTCGATAAGTCCTTGTCAGACGAGGGTGCCATTTGCTACCCGTGATGTTCTCTAGGGGAGTCAGCTTACCTGAGCTAGCGCTGCTTGCGTAGACACAGCTGAGGCGGCATCGCCGTTAGGCTCTTTGGTCTTAGACACGGAAGCGTCTTTGTCTGACGGCGACTTGGACATGGTGAGGCTATTGTCCGGGAGCTGGGGGTTTGCGAACCGGTTTCAAGCTCGATTGATTTTGGTCTTTTTGGTCTTGATGCGGACCTTGAAGAAAAGGTGGCTGGTGGCAGCTCGGGAGAGATCAATCAGTCTGTTGGGAAGCCTTCCTGTTGCCACCCAAGGCGTTTGATCAGAATAGTACTACTACTACCCAGCTGGAATAGTAACCGTACCTAGTGGCAAGGCAGTACTATGGTAATTGGAGAGGTGGAGGAGAGATTTGAATTGAGGTAGTTAAAAGGGTTCCGAATGGAATCTTCCCGATCTTCTTGATAGGCCGAGCGTCAGCCTCCCCACGTGAAAGCAGTTAAGAATTCAGACCTATGACAATGCAGGTCAGTCTTTGCGCTGCGACCTCAGGACGAATATGTAAAGATGGTCTTATTCCGCAGGGGATCGACGGTAGAACTGTGGCCTCAAGTGCAGATCTTCTCTCCAGCTGGTCAATAACTCCGACGTTAAAACGGGATTGACTTTGGTTCGCACGGTCTAGATCTTTTGAAGTCTTGATCTCTTGAACTCTCGGCACTTTTAACATATAGGAGCAAGTTGTAAACGGTTAAGAAGAGCAAGTTTTGTGTATACTACTGCTGGGGGACAAGTTGACAAGGTACACGACGGCCTATCTGCTAAACGTATGCGGTATGGTAAATACGGTACTAGTAGTGGTAGTACCTAGTAGTAGTAGTAGTAGTAGTAGTAGTAGTAGTAGTGATGCCGAGATTGAGAGAAACGACAGCACGTTAGCCCAAGAAGACCACGTGCGTAATAGTACGTATACTTACCGTATTAGAGTATGTACAATACGTGAGTATATATGTAAAATACGTGAATATTGGAGTATATGTACATACAATATATACATGAAATTCCTAGGATTGGGGTAACGGGTATTTTGAATGTCGTAGCTTGCTGTCGGCCCAGACTACCGGTTCGAGTATAACGTTCAAGGTACGATCAGCCCCGGATGGCGGATAACAGACAACAGATGGCAGAGTTAAAGAATTCCATCCAGTTCGATGGGAATTTTGTACGACATACCACCGTGGGCCCTGACTTTCTTTGCACTAGGCAGCTACATGTAGGTATTACTTTCTCCACCTTTTACTGCTAGTCGATATGTACATATGTACCTACCTAGTCGCCTGGTGGGTCATGTAAGTAAAGAAGAATAGTCCATCGACTTGTGTATATCGGGTATACAGATGAAGGTATATCTAATTAAACCATACTTACACGATCGGTGATGATCACCTGCGCTGATTGCCAATGGGCGGCATTCACTCCGTAGCATAATTCGATTGGTGCCTATTTACAACTCAGGGAGAGTCATGTCGTTTAAAGGGCTCTTTCTGTTGTAGGTCTGCACCGCAACAGCCTCTCAATCTCGATCTCGTCCCACAATGACGGCCTTCATGATATCTTAGCATGAGAGTCGATTTTCTTTCCCCTTCGATCCAATCTCGAACACGGCTAGAAAACAATTCTGACATCTGACGGTCACTCAAAAATACCACAGTACCGGGTCCAGATGTCTTCCCTACCATCGTACCTAGGTACATGGTAGGTCGCGGATGTCACAGATGTATATACATACATACATATGTACTCACTCTCCCTCCAGTGGGGGGACGAGAAAAAGGGGAAGGCAATCAACCATTATGTATTTGGACAGTGGGAATTAAAAACAGCTGATGGAGAGCTTAGAAGTCTGGGGTTCACGGCTTAGGATGCGCCAATACTTAGGTATTTTCGATCCCGGGCTCAAAGGTCGATTGCGGTACCCTACCCTTTCCCACTCGTCCTCAATCTCCTCCAATCTCATTGGTAAGCTGTTGGCTGCCCTCTTGGCTCCCGTCTCCTTCTTCGACATTGGCCAGTGGTCCGGCACCCCGATACCTGTTCCTTACCTACCAGCCTACCTACGTTAGTGCTGTGGTGACCTAGCTTATGTATCTAGGTATCTAGGTATTTGGGTAAGTATCTGGGTATCCGAGAATCGCATCTCACCATCGTTAACAGGTAACTGGATAGGCTCGTAACTGAGACCAGTCCTCTTTGGGACTCCGCTAGTCCCGAATGAAAGGGCATGCGAGCGGACAGACATACGCACACCTTTGCTCGCTTCTCGTCATCTGGTGAAGCCATCTTCCTGCCTGCTTGCCATTAGACATAAGTGTGTCCAAGGGAGCCTATGTGCGTCGTTGAGGGATGAGCGACGGCGGCGAGCTCGGGAGTAGACATACATCCCGGCAAGAGACACGAGATGAAGCAACCCACTGGCAGGCGGCATTCTTATTTGTTGTCGCCTTCTGTCCACGATCTCGATCTCCCTCCAGCCCGTAACCCCCCCTCGGGCCCAACTGCTGTGCTGCTACAGCTTCGTCTTTTATTTTTTATACCTCAACGCCTTGGCCTTGGCCCCGAAGGTCGCAAGGGGAACTACAAGCTAGAGCTCTTGAAGCCTACCGGATCTAGGGAGACGTACATAGTACAGCTGTCTTTTCGAGCCGTCTTTTCGAGCTGTTCGACTATCTACCCTAACGGCTAACGGAACACTAAGCTTTAGTAGGCCTTGCTACGGCTACGGCTGCATGAGCTTGATTCTCAACATTGCATTTATGGGTCTGGAAATAAGTCAGGTTATGACTTTCTAGGAATAGTCACGTTCCTGAAGAGTCTCGCCCAGGTCCGGGGCTGCAGTGCCAGAGTTGCGTACATGTAGTTGCGTGACCTCATGCCTCGATAGATACATGGCCAGGTACCGTGGTCCATACACGATAGCTCCAGTCATGGCCATGGTCATGGTCCTGGTCCAGTGTACCAGTGTTCCATTGTTCCACTGTCCAGTGTCCACCGTCCACCGGTCGACACATCCCATATTATTTTAGTCCATCAGCCCATTCGTGCTTGCATGTTTCCAAGGACCTCCCGCCGGTCGTTCATCGTTGTCTTTGAGAATAGACGGGGAGCTAGTCCTGTAGGTGCAGAGGTGAGTTTTCTATTTTTCCCCCCCTTAAGCAAGCCCGCTAAGCTTCTCTTGGATGTGTGGTTCCAGGTCTCTGCCGCAAATCGTGGGTTTTTATTATTATCATATTTTCCCCCCTTAAGCTGTCACACGTCGAGTTCGTCGATTCTCTTCGATTGCGCTACTCATCGAGATCTGGAAAATGCGGTGGGATCGTATATCACCACAACCGCCCAGGATCCAGAATGCCAAATTCCCACCTTTCCCTTAAACATTGCCATTGACCATTACGGGGCAAACAGATAATTCCGATTTTCGACCTCTTTTTAATGCCACGACATAACGATCTCGCAACCAGCAACGCACAAACCCCTATCTCATCTCAGACACGTAGCGTACACACTTACACACCCGATACTTGTTTCCAGCTCAGCTCAATTAAGTATCTCGGTATTCGCCCACATCATACGCGCGCACCTCGTGTAATTCTAGACATCCGCCCCACATTCAGACATCGCACCCGCGACGCGTCTCCGTCTTTTCGTAGCTAGGGCGACCCTTTCTTCTCGTCCGTTGGTGTAAGGACTCTTCTGTACGAAGGCAAACTGCTTCAGTGTTACTATCGCCCCGGCTGACTGGTTATTAGACCGTCGATTTGGTGAGAAAACGTAACTCGCCAACCGTATATCGGGGGTGTTGTGGAAGTGATCGACCTACGCTTCGATTTGTCGTCCGACGCCAGTTTCGCAAGACGTCTAGCCCACTAAGTAATAGAAGCGCCGCGAAGCGACATCTCGATCGTGATAAACCTACGAACGATCGAAAAGCCTGATGCTGAATTGAATAATTTATCGACTGGTCCGCCGAAACGCGGCATACAAAATCAGCTATATGAATTCCCTCGAAGCGATTTTCAGCGAGCTGGGCGTCTCTCAGTACCTCGATGCCTTTATCGATCAAGGCTTCGACTCGTGGGAAACAATACTGGATATCACCGAATCTGACCTGTGAGCTTATACATATACGTCGTGGGTTGGTCAATGGCTAATCTTGTGACGTCCAGGGACACACTTGGTGTCAAGCTCGGCCATCGAAGAGTAAGTCGACCTTTGCGCGGTAGCATTCAGAACGGGCAGCGTACTGACCGACTCCAAGAAACTCCAGCGTCGTATAGCGAATTATCGAGGTGTCGCGCCCGAGACGTCCTTAGCATCGCCTACCCGCACCAGCATTGAAGATGCCAGATTCGATCCGAACCGAGCGGAACCTCTCAAGCCCGAAAAACCAGATGGCGCGACCGTCGCGAAACGCAAATATCGACGGCATCCGAAGGTTAGCCTTTCCCTTGCTAATTCATAAATTGTCTCGTTTCTATAGTTAATGATGTGGATCTGACATTCAAATAGGTAGATGACAATGCGCCAGAGCGTCCGCCGTCGGCATACGTCTTATTCTCAAATAGTGAGTCTATTCTTTTGGGGTGTAATCCCGAAGTCTCGCAGACTATTATTGTTGGTGTTCGATGTGAGGATTGTCTGCTAACTGACTTTGCAGAAATGCGAGAGGATTTGAAAGGTCAAAATTTGACCTTCACGGAGATTGCGAAATTGGTCGGCGAGAATTGGCAAAATTTGAACCGCGCCGAAAAGGAGCCTTTCGAAAGACAAGCGCACGAGGCCAAGGAGCGATACAATCGTGACCTATCGGATTATAAGAAGACGGCCGAGTACAAGAAATACTGCGACTATCTACACGAGTTCCGTAAAAGACAAGCGGTCCAATTACAAGGTAACGTTTGGCAGTTTGATATCGTCGAACGACATCGAGGTCTAACATATACGATAGAAAAAGATACTTCTAAGCGGTTGAAGCTGGAGTCCGACAGCTGTCGCGGCAGTAGTACCAGTGGCTCGACGGGGGCCAGCGGTACGAATAGCGGCACTGTTAGCGGCTCTGATAGTCAACCTGGTAGTGAGCCGCCTCCTACTCGCCAGCAGAGAATGGGATCGTCAGTGTCGACAGCCGAGAGTAACTTCTCCCCGGGTGCGAATGGCATACACCACCCGGACGAGCTGTTGTACTCACCAAGGACTCTTTCACACGAGGAACTAAATAGCGGGCGGTCACGTGGATTATCGAGTCCTACTTCTCGTGAACCCCCAGTCCACCATCCGAGCCGTCGATCTGGTTGGGGAGATGGCCAGCGAATGTACGGGGAGTCTACTAACACAGGCATCTCCTGGTTTGATCCGAGGAGCGTTCAAGGAAACCCGGTGCAGTCGCCAGAGGGTGGCTTATCTAGTTTTGGCCACGGATCCGGTCGCGGGTCAAGGTCATCTGTGTCATCATCCATTTCGCGGCCGTCCTTACAAACCGAGCAATCTTCGACCGGAAGTGTAAGCTCGCTCAACTCGTACAGTATCCCACGGACGCCGAGCGATGCCTCCCTACCGATACACGCTCTTCTATCATCAAAACCAGAGCCTCCGTATATTTCGCAAGGACAGATGCCTGCCCATCAACTACAGTCTGGTCGTCCGCCCGGCGATCCATCTAGTGGTAGTAGCATCGAGACTCACACCAATGGTCCGTTGCCCTCTAATGATCTTATGCCATCTGACTTGACAACTGACATTTCGAGTAGGATATTTCTCAAGACCGCCCGCTCCAAAATTTGCGACGCCAGGTTCACAGAGGGAAGCCGTTTTCGGTGTATCTGCTGGGTCAACGCTACCTACTACTTCGAAACTGGCCGATATGGGTGAAAACAATCTCGATGGTATCAGCGCTCTACTCAAGGCTCGAGAAATCGTCGACCGGCGGTAGACAGGAGAAATGATCGCTCCTATTGCTTTTTTATTCTCGCGGGTTTCTACACTAATACCAATTGCATACTAAGGTTCGGCAGGAGCATGGCATTTACGAAGACTTGACTCATTATGACTGTGACTGGGTTTGTTCGAAAGGGAAACGAGCGTTAGGAAATTGCATTACGACACGACAATCAGGGAACTATCTATCAGCGACAAGACATATTTACCATTTACCTCACGAGTTTTTCCGTTTCTTATCTACCCCCGGAGAGGGCGATAAATGGCAACGAGAAAAGCTTTGAAACTAAAATACCCATTCTTCACAACTATGAGACTTCGAGCAACCAATAACGAAAGAAAGGGGATACTCAAATATTTTGAATATTTATTGCACGATAAAGATGTGATTACTTCCCGGGCGGCATTTTTATATACAGGAGTTTTCGAAGGGGACAACTTCTTGCTATTAGGTCGCACGCTCCGTACGAGAGAAATGGAGAGACAGAATGGGGGACCAAACCAAAAAAAAATATTGGCGTTAGGTGTGTGTATGTGTGTGTGTCTGGGAATTTCACTCTCACATATGCTCTTATAACTCCGCGCAATCAGGGCGCAACTAACTCGAGAGCTTCTTAACGGTGTGCAAAACGAACTACGACTCTTTACAGGGGGCTACTACAATCGCAGGTTATGTTTTGTGCCATAATTATTTTAGTATACCAGTTCTCCATCTTGTTTACTAGACGATTGGCATGTCAGTTTATACAGCGAGTTTACGTGATTTATTGTAGAAGCCTACCCTAGGTTTGAAGGGTAATAGAAAAAAGGGAGCTTGCTTGCTATGAATTCGAATATGCTTCCTCGAGAATACATATACTATTCCCTTATACTTTCTACTATGAAGATGTACTCATAGATTAACCTAAATGGTTTACAAGCCTACTGAAATTTTGGAATGAATCCGGTATTGAAACCGAAAAGGAGTACTTCCTTCCGTAGCCATTTACGCACACGATCATATCATGCAAGTTCCATACACATTTCATTATTCCATAACTACCAGGTAGTGTAAAGTACGCCGACCACGAAGCCGCCATTCATAAACCGTCCATCATATACGTTCCTCACTCGCTTGCTTGCTTGCTTAGGTACCTTTGCATGCCCTATCCTTCGTCCCGCCTGTCATCAATCCTACGGAAGCCGCCAAAAAATATCATGGCAAATAAGTGCCCGTCACCTCAAGAGACAACGGATAGGCCACCGCGAAGCGAGTCCGCTCCGGTAAAGGGTTTAATAAAATAAAATCAAACTGGTCACAGGACAGGATAGGTAGGATAAAAGATCAAGCCTCGCCGGTGACCTCGGCGGACCAGTCCTTCCGGATTTCGAGCTCCATGAGCTCGGGGGTGTTCTCGATGACGAGGCCCTTCTCGTTGGCCAGGTGCAGCAGGCAGATGAAGCAGAAGCTCGTCGAGATGTCGTCCATGACGGTCTTGGGGTACACGGCCTGCAGGTCGTTCATGACGCTCGTGAACTTGAGCATCGGCGCCTCCTTCTCGTCTTCTTGCTGCTTCTTGACCGGCTCCGTCGGCGGCGTAGGCAGACGTGAGCGGTTCGGGTCCTGTGTGGAGGGGGAAATGTTAGTTGAGTAAAATATCAATAGATGGTTGGTTGTGTTGGCTTACCTCGTCGACCTCGGGGAATCCCATGCCCTTCCAGAGCTCCTCCTTTAACCGGCGCACGTCCACCTTCTTCGCAACGCGCGCGTACTGGACGTACTCGGGCCGCAGCCGGCGCGTCGACGTGACCAGCTGCGTCCCGAACCCGCCCGTCGTCATGCCGTTGTCGAGCATATTGGTGATGCCCTGCATGTCCTGGGTCATGGGGACGTCGGCGCCCGGCGAGAAGTGGTCCCGGGCGTCGGCGAACTCGAGGTCATCGTCGTCGTCCAGCAGGCCGCCGCCGGGGAGTGGCATCTCGTCGTCGAAGAAGTTGGCGTCGTAATCGCCCTTGGGCAGCACCGTGTCCTGCTCCGCGCTCTGCTGCGGCTCCCTCTGCGCCCAGAAGGCTTCGTCCATGTCGCCAGCCGCCACATTGATCTCCTGCGGTGCGTTGTTGTTTCCGAAAACGCCCCCCTTGTTCCCAAAACGCTTGCGGCGGCTGCTCATCCGGGCCTTTGGCTTGAGAAACAGGCTGAGTAGCTGCGTCGAGTTGAAGTGTTTATCGTCGGGAAGCAGATTCCGAGTCTTCGACTTCCAGTCCTTCTTGGCCAGGGAAATGGTCGTGTTGCTCGAGGCCTGCGTGAAGATGGTCTCACCTAGCTTCTGGTCGAGCAGCGACGCGAAGTCAATCACGAAGGGCTCCTTCTCCTTGCGTTGGCGTGTGGATGTCTCGGGCTTGTTGGCGTCCTTGATCTTTCGTATCCTCCAGTGCTCCGGGCCCGACCAGTTCTTTTGGAGAGCTTGATCGAAGTACCCTAGAATATCTTCGTGCATCTGGTCGCCATTCTTGGAACGGTTCATGGAAATGACATAATCACCATTATCCTCCTCGATGCCGTCGGCCCCGTCGCCTCCAGGCATACCATCATCTCCGCCTACACTATAGGGTCGCATTTGGGGCTCAAGCGCGGCTTCTCGTGCCCAGGCTTCACCACCCTCTCCAAATCCAACATCCACAACGTCAAAGCCTCCCATGGCAGTCATGTCGTCAAAGCCCGCATGATTATCTTCGTCGATGAACATGCCGGATTTGTTGCCGACGCCGCCAGCTCCGCTTTCGTCATCGTCTTCGTTGTCCTCTTCGGAAGCGCGTAGGAATGGGATATCCAGAGAGCCGGACGGATTTCCGAGTTCGAAAGTCTTCAGCGATGGGCATATGTCTTGCTCGTCTAATCGGCTGAGGTCGGGAAAGAATTTGGCGCCGAGCGCACTAATATCGATTTCTACATCTTCCTCTTCCTGCGCGGGTTGGTGGTCTGTGATAGTCGCATCATCTTCCTCTACTTCTTCATCCTCCTCCTCACCGATGGCGTCCTCTCTCCTTCGGGGCTTGATGCCTTCCGCGGAGGCATCATTGGTGTCGTCGCTACTATCGAATACAATTCGACCCTGTCCATCGATCATGAGGTGATTGAGCAAGAGACCTTTAGCACCTCCCTCGTCGAAATCTGCTGAGGCCTTCTTAAATAACGGATCTACGGCGAATTCAAGTTCGAACTTTTTGAGCTGTATTGAAGCGAACGAGGGTGCCAGAGTCGCTTCCGATGATCGTTGCTACAAAAATAATGGTTAGTATCTCTCTGGACTGCATGCTTAAGGGGAATGCTAGCTTACGCGTTTCTTCGTCTTCTTTTTGATCACGTTGCCATTCTCGTCGACTTCTTCCTCGCTCTCCTCGCCGTCGTTGTCGCCGTCCCTATCCTTCTTCTTTGAATTACTGTCGGCTAGACCACTTAGTAGCTTACCCGTCTCCGTCGCTACACTATCGACTCTGCTCGTATAGATCTTGACGCAGCCGTCGAGGGTACAACTTGCTCTCTGGAAGTTGACGCCGTCTCCGTCCTTCAGCAGGGACATGTCGTGAAAGTAGTCGATGAGGGCAAAGTTCCACGAGTTGGCAGCGTTGATCTTGTTGTCGGTAGCCATCTTCATCCATTCCTCGAAATTGGCTAGGATGGGCACGCGCTTCATAGGCGTAACGCCGGTATTGGTGCCAACCACGTAGATATCGTCGTCGTCGTCGTCCCCACCGCGTCGCGGCGTCCGCGGGTTAGAGCGGGGAGACGCATTGTCAATGTCCGCCAGTCTGAGACCGACCTTCTTCGCAGGCGTCGCCGCAGCGGCCTGCAGTTCGTTAATCTGTCTTTCGTGGAGGACCCTCCTAGAATGCAGTCGTCCCTTCTTTTCGGATACGTCGTCGTTGAGGGGGATCCTGTTTATTGGGCATAGGTGAGATTTTTGGCCGCGGTTGCTAGGGGCCGCAACACACACACAACACACAACCCCTCGGGCGTAAACAGGTTTGATTTTACTTACTTTAAAGGTGATTTAAAGGGGGAGCCGGATGAGCCAGATGTTGTTCTTTTACCGGCGCTGGCGCGAGGAACTTGAGCTACTCGAGGCATCTTTGACCTTTGGTGCGCATGTACGTTGTATGTTGGGTTGAGATGCAGATGCAAGATGCGGGCCGTCAAATTGTGTCGCGTTTCCCCCCCCAAAGTGAATAAATCGATGGCTTCTTTAGTTTCTCCAATTGCGCAAGTAAACAAATACAAATGCGCTATTCCTGTTTTGTTGAGAAAGGTGGGGTCTCCCTTAAAGTTCAATCCGACAGGTCTAACAGATCAATCAGATCAATCAGATGGTAAGCGAAAGTCGGGGGTCCGTGTTAGAGTGTCCCGTCTTTACTCATTTGGTATTAGTGACCGCGCCACAGAAACAGTTGGAGGGACGTGCAGGACCAGGACCTGAGGACGTGGAGGTTGTGGCTGGCTGAAAAACCCACCTTCCAAGAAAGAAGCCTCTCTTGGCGAGTACGCAACAGTTACATAGCCGGAACTTGTATCGGATGCCAACCTTTAATGTTCCTTAGAACCTCTGACCACTGTACCTGGGCTCTCATGCCTTACTACTTCAGGTACAAAGTAAAATAGTAGTGCATCATGTTTCAAGATCAACTTGATTAATTGTACAGATATCATATACCATCACCGTATCATTGTCGGTATCTTGGACGACTGGACGACTGGACGACTGGACGACTGGACGATGGTAAGTCTTGACGAGTCTTGACGTCAGTGTAACGCGAGTTGTCTGAGGGAACCCATGCGAGTATCCGGCAGCTTGGTGCTTGGGTATATGTAGGTTCTTAATGTTCTTATAATGCATCAAGGCATTAAAGGAATGAATAAGCATGTTCCATGTCAGTGTTCGGCGCATGTCGCTGGTCCACGTTGTGTGGGATGTGCGATAGGAGACATGGATTATATGCAATGTACGTAGGTACCTACAGGGTATATACCAAGTACTTGGATTTGGGTGGACGGTCGATGGGACGGTCTGGCTTTGAAAGAATTTGATATCCACCTCATCACATTATCACTACATCATCTCGATAAACCCCCTTCTTACTTTCGTACGTCTAGGTAATACCACAGCACCACAGCACCACAGCACTACACACCACCTACACGTATGTTTTGATCCGTACTGTTATAACACCCCCAACATTCTTCTTTTTTGTTTTATTATTAGTCTTTTAGCTCCATCTCGTACTCCTAAATTGGACTCTTTTAAACTACATACATGTAGTATGTAATCCTTCTGTCATCGCCAATTCCATGTCTTAATAATCTTCTACATGCTCCCTCTTTACCATGGTCGACTAGATATCTACCTGGTAGATACGCCCCGGCCAGACATATCAAAGATGCGCAACGCCGTGCACGGGGGCCCCAGGAGGAGGGGATTCAGCTCTCGTCCATTTTATACCACGGTCTTTCTTCTCACCCTCATCGCCACATATAGTATTTTTATCCGTGGACCGAGGTTACAACAACAGGAGCAACCGACTCTGTCAGCACGATCCGGTGAAGACTGCCGTCTAGTTCATACCGCCAAGGATAAGTGTGCTTATGTGAAGCGCAATTGTCACGATGACGAAGCCGGTCTCGTAGAGTATCTGACATTCTACTATTGCGACCTCCAAAATGTGCAACCCCTTGCATTCGTCATCCTGGTCCTCTGGTTGGGTCTCCTATTCTCCACTATCGGAATAGCTGCCAGCGACTTTTTTAGTGTCAATCTTAGTACCATTGCCACTATTCTGGGGTTGAGCGAGAGTCTTGCTGGCGTCACCTTCTTGGCCTTCGGAAATGGGTCGCCCGATGTCTTCAGCACCTTCGCCGCCATGAGCTCCAACAGCGGCAGCATGGCTGTTGGCGAGCTCATCGGTGCTGCAGGCTTCATCACCGCCGTCGTTGCGGGTTCTATGGCTCTGGTACGCGAATTCAAGGTGGGGAGGAAGACCTTCATCCGAGACATATTCTTCTTTATCGTGGCTGTCAGCTTCGCCATGGGCTTCTTATCCGACGGAAATATCCACCTGTGGGAGTGCTGCGTCATGATCGGCTTTTACATATTCTATGTAGTCGTTGTCGTTGGCTGGCATGCAATTGCTAAGAGGAGAAAGGCAAAGCGAGCCAAGGAGGCCTTATCTCGCAGTCACTTCTACGCATCCTCGATTGAGCACGGGAATGATGAATTGGAGCCTTATAGAGACAACCCCGACGATGAAGACACCACACCAGGAGAGAGGCGCGGACCTACCACGGTCGATGTTGGAATGCTCGAGCGAGGACCCAGGATTGAGATCGGAGCCCCCAATGATGAAGACGATACCGACCATAGTCAGCATGTTACCACGGAGATGACAAATAGCATGAGAGTAAATCGGCCGCGTGGGAGGAGAAGCAACACGACAACCATCACCCCCATCCGGCCCAGTTTGGTTGGCGCACTCGAGTTCAGATCGATATTGTCATCCTTGCAGGAAGAAGGAAATGTCCGCCTGAGACCGTTACACCACGGCCGCAGCTCTTCTATAGACCTCATGCGAGGAGGTCGCGGGATTGTTCGAGCAAGCCACAGCGTAGAAATAATACCTCAGGATAGTAAGGGTCCGTCGGTCGTGGTTAGGGATCGCGCATTGTCTTCTGGCGCTGTTCCGCTTGCCGTGGATGCCGACCTCACACCTCGGGGATCTCCAGAGGGCAGGGGTAGAACCCGTAGCCCAAACACGATAGGAGGGAAGCTAGCTCCTCCGCCTACCGACCAGTTCGGCAGTCTCCATACGGAGAGCTCTACTGAGGAGGATATGTCACGAAACCCCCCGCCGCAGCTACATCGTCTCCGCATTCCCAGTCCGCAAGGCAGCGATAGGTCTTCACCAACGCTATCACCATTCCCTGCATTTACAGAATCGCCCCTTATGCATACAGAAAATCATCCACAGCAGCCTCCGCAGTTGATACTTCCACCTCCTGCTGATCAGCAAGGCTCGCGTTTTTCCTTACTAGTCGAACACGCAAATCCAAAGCCTTGGCGTTGGTGGCCTTACCAGCTTTTGCCTCCACCTCAGGACATACTTAATACTTTATTTCCCACCCTCCAAGGCTGGCGAAGCAAGGGTATCTGGGATAAGTTTGTGAGCATAATATCTATACCAAGTATATTTTTGTTGGTCATCACGTTACCGGTTGTTGAAACCGAGACACCGGATGATGAGTCGGAGGAGAGTGTAATAGAAGAACCGGTATCGGGCCCATTAGGGACCACACCAGCGCCAGTGTCGTCTGAGCCGAACGCGTCTCTTGAGCCCGAAACCGAGTGGCAACGGTATAGGCGACGTACGAAATCAGGGACATCCAGTCGCAGCCATTCCCCCAGCCTCATCACCATAGACCCTCCTACCGATGTGCAGGAGTCTGGCCAAATTCAGGCCATGCCGGTGTTCACTCCTTCAGACATACGCGTATCAAAACCTACCTCAGAGATCGGGCAAGACAGCTCTATATTGAGCGATGAAGATCACGGATGGAATCGCTGGTTGTTGATTCTCCAAATTTTCACCGGCCCCCTATTCTGCGTGTTAGTCGTCTGGGCGAATATGGCGGAGGACCTTGACAAACCCTTCTCATTCCTCTGGAAGGCTTTGTTGATTTCGTTTGCTTTATCTCTAGTTCTGCTAGGCATTATACTTATGACCACGTCATCTGATTACCGGCCTAAGTATCACTTTCTGTTTTGTTTCCTAGGATTCTGTATATCAATCGCTTGGATATCCACGATTGCCGGCGAGGTGGTTGGGGTACTCAAGGCATTCGGAGTGATCTTGGACATATCGGAAGCAATATTAGGTCTCACCGTCTTCGCGGTTGGAAATTCGGTGGGAGACCTAGTTGCGGACGTGACCGTCGCCCGGCTTGGGTACCCGGTGATGGCATTGTACGTTGTTCCCGAAACGGTATCACATCGAGGGCGCTTAGCTAACATTGCACAGATCCGCCTGCTTCGGCGGCCCCTTGTTGAACATATTGTTGGGCATTGGCCTCGGCGGCGCGTACCAGACCATAAACGCAGCAAACAAGAAGAAAGCAAAGCATCCCAACAGACCGATAGAGTATAAACCATACCACATACAAGTCAGCGGGACGCTGATAGTCTCTGCCATCACCCTGCTCGTGACACTTCTTGCCCTGCTGGTCGTCGTACCGATGAACAAGTGGATTATGAGCAGGAGGATTGGCTGGGGTTTGATCGGGTTGTGGTCTGTCAGCACGGTAGCGAACCTGGCCATCGAGATAACAGGAGTGTGGCGCGAAATAGCCTGAGAGTTTGTGTATTAATATCGAATATCCCGTATGAGACTATGAAAAGGGTTACGAGTACGACAAGAGAGGGATTGGTGCGATTTGTTTTTATCCATCAGCCTAGTCAGCATAGAATACCAGAGTAACAATGAAATTCAGTTTAGCGTCGTCCTCTCGGGATGTATGTATATCGTGGCCTTTCGGGTGCAAGCGCTTCCATCGCAGGACAGGTTAGTACGGAGTTACATGAGGCCGTTAAGTGTAGCTGAGGTCGCTATTCACGACGTCCTCGTGATATACGTCGGCCATTCTGCGACTCTCCTTTCCGCACGAGAGCTTTGTAGAGTGTCTGGCAAAGTCTTACTAACACACGATGCCGTGGCCTGGAGGTTGCTCATAGTTACTAAGGGGTCAGCTCAGGTGCACTTGAGCTGAGATGGCCTCGGGCCACAAACAGCTACCTGTGTTGGGAGGCCACGCAATCATATTGCACAAGCGCGACAGAATAGATACACTAGGAAAATTCAGGGGTAGCACAGCAATAACTATAAGATATAAAAAGGCAAGGTATCTTCCTGCTCATTTAGAGATCTCCTTTCCAGAGTCCAACACTTTGAGCCTCCATTCAAATTTAACAACCACTCAAGTAAACCGCTGCCTCCCTACTTATCAACCTTTTCACCCTCATTATCCTCGCACCAAGCCCTCTACACCACTATTCAACAACCACACGCAAAGATGACTTCCACCAATACCGGAGACGACAAGACCACCGCCCAGCCAAAGGGCAACGACACCGCGAAGACCGCCACCGCCGACCAGAAGGCTACGCAAGGTCCCGAGGCCGACAAGAAGCAGCAGCAGGGCACCGAGAAGGCCAGGCTCGAGGTGATGGGGCGGATCGAGCGCGCCATGGGCCAGCACAGAGAGGACGCGGGGGCCGGCGAGGCGAAGAAGGGCGGCAGCGGTAAGTCTGAGCTTCCCTAGCACCTAGTACCTACCTAGTACCTACCTACCTATGCGGTTGCCGGGAGGGAAGGTAAGGTGAGAGTAGTTAAATGCGTATGCTAACGGCGAAATAGGAGCGAAGAAAGCTTAAGGGTGCTGGAGGTTGATCGAAGTCGAAGATGGTGTAGGGCTATACGGGATATGACAGTTATGTAAGGATAGAATGGTGCTTAGGCTCCTGGTAGATCGTCGCGAGAGATGATGGACTTGAGCTGGAGGGAAAAGGGGGAAAGGGGAATGGACATGGCACGTTCGCTACTACGACTTTCCTTAATTTATGGCAGACAAAAATACAAGAGGTTGAAGAATGTTGAAGAGAGAGCAGCGTAGGTAAAGAATAGTATCGTGAAAGCAGAATAAACTCATGGTATCTAAGGTCTCTAATGAAATGTAACTTGAAACTTGAAAAGACGAGGTAGAGTGTGTTGTCAAAGGAAAGCCCCTGGAGCTCCCGAGTTCCAGTGAGGCACAGAAAAATCAGGCTTCGTAGAACACAATTCAATGAGTTTATTGGTTTTCCTTAGTTGTAGGTAAGGCTTTTATAACACGTATGCTTGTATAGAGTTCACGTAGTAAACAGTCGTCCTTGAAATGCCATCATAAGATTCAAAAGCTATAAACAACTACACATCTTAGAATATAATTGAGATAGAAGCACGTGATAACTCAACCGTCTTATAAGACTGAGACTATATTAGAATTGCCAGCATTGAAGTTGTTGTGTATGTGGCCAATATGCCATAACATGGAGTTGCTGGAAGGCTGCGAAGTAGTGGCCGGCACATGTTAAGAAGCTCAACGACGCAAGGGAAGCGTAACCTCGATAGCATCACATGCGAGGGGAAAATAAAGACGAGAGATGAATACGAGATTAGACAAGTAGAGTCGCCGGCGTTGAGTCATATGGCTATGTCGATTGCGTGGCTCGTTTCGTTTCAAGGAAATTAGATAATTACAAACCCTGAAATGGACAACCTGTTCAATTATAAGTCTCAACATCAGCCTCGAGACGCGTGTGATGGATGGATGTGATGGATGTGATCATATCATTTCTGACATTTCTGACAGGATCTAGGTGTCAACAAAAGACCTCATTACAATTGATGGTCCCCATCTGTCCTTTTGGCGTCGGAAACGATGGAAGTGTTGGAAGCGTTGAAAGCGTAAAAGTGACGAGTGCAAGTGTGCAAGTAAGTTGTCTCTATTAAGAGAGCTGAACAAATGAACCAGTGATAAGCTATAGCCCTATCGATAAGGTACGGTAAATGCATATGCAGGTTACCCAAATAAGCCAAGCTAGCGCCCAGCATACAGGCACGCGGGGTAGATGAAGCTTCAATTGGTGCATCCTTCCCCCCCTCCCACTATCTACCCCCCTAATCCTTGACCGCCTCCAATTTTAACACGAATTAACAAAGTGCCCCTCTGCGCCTCTTCTCCCCTCCAGGTGCTGACAGGGGTCTAATTGTCCGTCGATCTTTTCTCTACCTCTGTATAAAGGCAAGTCCAATTCCTAGCAAATTGTAAAACTACTACCGTGATCAATTGAGGACACACACGATCTTACAGCTCTCTCGCTGACCACTAAACCAGTCTTCGAAGCAAAACGAACAAAAGGACACCATGGACGCCGGCGCTCCCCCCTATCCTCCGCTTGAGGACCGCCCCCTCAAGAACACCATCGCCCTGTTCGACGTAGACGAGACCCTAACGCCGGCGCGCCTCGCCGTCTCCCCCGAGATGCTGCATACCCTCGAGCGGCTGCGGCAGAAGGTAGCCATCGGGTACGTGGGAGGCTCGAACCTGGTGAAGCAGCAGGAGCAGCTGGGCGCCGCGGACCGGCCGGTCACCTCCATGTTCGACTTCTGCTTCAGCGAGAACGGGCTGACGGCCTTCAAGATGGGCGCCGAGCTGCCGAGCAACAGCTTCATCAAGTGGCTCGGCGAGGACCCCTACAAGGAGCTCGTCCGTTGGATTCTGCACTACATCGCCGATCTCGACATCCCCATCAAGCGCGGCACCTTCGTCGAGTTCCGCAACGGCATGATCAACGTCTCCCCCATCGGCCGCAACGCCAGCACCCAGGAGCGCCACGACTACCAGAAGTACGACGAGGAGCACAAGATCCGCGAGACCATGGTCGGCAAGATGCGGGAGAAGTTTGCCCACATGGGTCTGACGTGAGTGTTGTCCTACCCGCCTTATACAATACCCTTATGTATATATATATAAGCAGAGCAAGAGAGGAGAAGGGAGGGAAGAATAAAGAAATAAAGCTAACACGGCTTGCCACCCCGAACGCAGCTTCTCCATCGGCGGCCAGATCTCCTTCGACGTGTTCCCGCACGGCTGGGACAAGACGTACTGCCTGAAGCACCTGGAGGACGAGGCCAAGAAGCCCGGCGGCGTCCAGTTCACCACCGTCCACTTCTTCGGCGACAAGACCATGAAGGGCGGCAACGACTACGAGATCTACGTCGACCCCCGCACCATCGGCCACTCCGTCACCGGGCCCGAGGACTGCCTCAGGCAAATAAAAGAGACCTTCGACCTGTGAGGTGTAAAAATGAAGAAAGCTAGAAAACGTGAGGATCGGGGGAGAAGTGAGGTAATACGGGGATGAAAAAGAGTTTCCGTTAAGTTGACGATAGGTAACTCCCTACCTCCTAAGAACCTAGTAGATGTCAAAGGCGATTTTATCCTAGGTAAAGAAAAAGGGGGAACAAGAACAAAAGGTGATACATATCACATATAGAGAACGCCTCATGCGTTTCGTTTAATTAGGAAGCTTATAGATACCTCATGACTGTCTACATCGGCTCCTAAAACTCGTAAATATTTTCGGTCGAAATATAATCAAATCATTCAACTCACTTTCAGCGTCTTTGTGTTTGTTAATCGAAGCCAATATCTGATACTCTGTAGAAAGTCAAATCTATTGCCCCCTACCTACTGTAATAGCTCCCTAGATATAATCTAAAACATGTCGATTTCACCGCAAAAGAGTTACGCCGATATATCTTTCATAAATTTATATTCGTCATTCCGTCACAGCTAAGCTACCTAGGTATATATATATACTGATTGTATATCCAAAAACCAAGGCAAAATAATGAGGTACCTTTAAAAAAATTCGCAAGATCCTCGCTTCGCTGTGCTTACGACAACCAACCAACTCGTAGTTAAAGTATATAGTGCCAAACATTAGGTATGCTTCGTACTCGTCCCCGTAATATGTCATCATTGATCATTAAAAAAAAAGCAGCCTAGTAGTTGCTCCCCATTCGTCTCCCTCCTTTACCGCCCAAACTCAAGATGCGGCACGATAACCGGCCCGTACTTCGTCGGCGTGGTAAACGCGCCGTCGCCCTGGACCACGAAATCAACAGCAAGACTCAGCTTGCTAAGACTTCCTCCCCCGGAACCGTTCGAGGGCAGCGGACCGTACGGGGTGGAGGGCACGGCGTCGGGGTCGTAGGCGAGGACGGCGACGTAGTTGCGGCGGCCCATGAGCTTCTTGAGCTCGCGCGGGTTGCCGCTGGCGTCGGTGTGGAAGATCTCCATCATGTCCTCCTTCGTGTCGCTGACCTCGCCCGTCGACGACCGCTGGCCGTTGGCGGGGATGTAATGCGTCCGGTTGTTGTGCAGCATCTTGAGGATGTAGTGGGCCGCCGGCGCCGCCACGATCGGCGACGTGATGATCTGGTACATGGTCTTGTGGTCGCTCGGGTGCGCCGGGTCGTGCACTAGGCCTGCGCCTGCCGCGTTGACGTCTATAATTTGGGAGTGGTTAGCAGGTGATGATATCTAAAGAAAAACATGGAAAGAAAGGAAAGAGAAAAGAAAGGGGAAATAAAACATACCTCCGGACAAGAACGTCATGCGCAGCCCCTTCTGATGCGAGATGCCCTGCAGCGTGCGGATGAAATACGTCCGCTCCAAGTCTTTCGTATCGTGCGTCCACATGTCCTTCAGAATCTCGCCTATATCTAGGTCGCCGAACTGGTTCACCACGTTGCCCATGAGCCCCGACTTGCCGACCGCCTTCTTGACCTGGCTGAACCCCTGCGCGACCATGTCCTTGCCGCCGACGATCCCCGCCACCGAGCTCGTCACCTTTCCGAGGACGTTGTACGTGGTGTTGACGGCCTTCTTGCCCGTCGCGAACGTGTTGGCCAGGCTCTCGACCGTGTCGAGCCGCGGGTACACGAGGGGCACCGACAGCATCCAGAGGCAGTGCTGGACGCTCGGTGGCAGCATGGCGATCTTGGGGAAGATCCCCTGGTACGTCGGGCCCGCCAGCACGCGGCTCTGCGTCCGCTCCGACCGCAGGTCCACGCCCGCCACGACTACGGCCGGCCCCAGGTACTTGACGAAGTGCCAGCCCTGGCCCGTCACCGTGAACAGGTCCAGGTCGTGGCCGACGTTCCGGAGCACCTCCAGCGTCGTGTGGTGCTGGAAGAGCAGGTACATGTCCACGGCCACCCGCCCGATGTTTTTGAACATCTGCGAGTTCTGCATGTAGTCCGGGTACGAGCCGTAGCCATCAAAGCTAGAAGCTAGTCAGCACAAGTCATTTGTTATAAATAGAAGTAAAAAACAATATTGCAATTATAGACTTACATGTCATGGTCGTCAATCTGACAGATGTGAGGAATCTGAGCGAACGCCTCACGGAGGAACGGCTGATCGAAGTGGCTAGTGTAGAAATGAAAATACGCGTGCGTCACGTCCTCCTCGTGGCGCGCCGTCCACGAGGCGTTCTTCCGGTTCTCCTTGCCCGGCATGGCGAGCCACTGCTTCAGCAGCGGCACCTCCTTCCACAGGCGGTCGCCGTAGATCTGGTCGCCCAGCCCGATCTGGACGTGGAAGCCGCCGCAGTCGACGTTCTTCTGCAGCACGTCCTTCCACATGAACCCGAGCCCGCCGAGCTTGCTGCGCTCGTTCTGCGACGTGCTGGCCGCGAAGTCGTTGCCCGAGTGCGCGATGAAGCGCCAGTTCGTCTCGCTCCGGCCCGCGACCACGAACTCGTACCGGGTGCAGCCGAGGTGCGACGTCACCGCGTACGTCCACCTGTCCGTGCCGCCTTCGCCCATCTGCAGGTCGATCTCGTACTTGAAGAACTGCCATCTTTGGTGCGTGTAGATGGAGTGAGGCACGAGCTGGCGGGGGTTCGGCGACAGGTCGACGCTGAGATGGAGGTGGATCGTGGGCGGCTGAGGCGCATCCGTGACTATGAGGATGCTGCCTAACCATCTACCCTTCTCGATATCCATGTTCGTATATCGAAGATAGGGTCCAAAGTAGACGCCGTTCGTCGGCTGGACCTTGTACATATCCACACCAGGCGGTCCCGTGAAGCCGGCGGCAGTTGGTGTGGCCGTCGCAACGCTCATGATACTCTCCGCATAGCCAGGAGTATGCGGCGGGAACATGGGAGACGCCATCGCGCTCTGCTTGCCGAACATCGGCGAACCGAGAGGGTTGCCATAGGTTGATGCGGTGGGAGACAGAGGCGCAACGTCGTGTTGGATAGGGTTTGGCCCCTTGGGGAATTCCCACTGGGTGGCCTGTGTTGCTAGATGGATATAATAGTACTGGCCAGAATTCTGGTCGAGATGTGCGATCCAACCCTCTGGTAAGGGCGGCGGCGAGGTAGGACCTTGCCCTTGGAATGGCGAGGGGGTGTGAGTAACGACTTGCACTGGCTGCCCATTGGGCTGGCTTTCGGGCCTCGGATCGTTCGCAAACGCAGGGTGCCCGGGATGTTGCAAAGCCGGAGATGCGAGACCAGCTGCTATCTCGGCTTGCTTTTTCGGTGGGGTTGCCGCCTGCTGGGGAGGTTGGGCCGGTCCCGCGCTTGAGCTCGGTTGACTAGGCCGTGGCTTTTCGTTAGGGTATGCTGAAGAGCCTCCGCTAGGAGTGATGCTAGAATATGCTGGGGGAGGACTCGGTGACATTTGCATCCGTTGGAAATCTTGCTCCAGCACACTGATCTGGAGAGCTGGGTTGCCACCTGTGTTAATGTTTGATGGTCGCGCTGCTTGGGCGCTGAAGCTCGAGGCAGTAGGGCTGGCGACAGGATTTGCTCCCTGGTAGACGGTGGGAGGTCCATGTGGCTGTTGGTCAGGAGATTCCGTCGGCGTCCAGGGACGGGCAGGCTGCTGCTGCGTAGCCGGGTGTTGGCCATACTGCGCTAATCGCTGAGCGGCTGCTGAGCTCTGAAGACTGTTAAGAGTCGCAGTTCCAGATATGCCAGCCGCCGCATATCGCGCCTCGATACCCCCGCCCGGGATGCTGCCGGGCTCGACGATGGGAGTCTCAGGCGGAGGCGGGGATCCTCGACTTGCCCTTGTAGTTGATGTAGAGGCTGTGGAAGCGAACCGGTTTACGCCATTGTCTTGCGGCATCTTGAGGTAGTTGTCCTCATTCGCCTGGGGCCGCGCATTGCTGTTCGAGCTCGAGTTCGACGCTGCCGAGCTTCCTCTAGGTGGGGGATAGTAAGGTTTATGGTGATAGTCTGGGAAGTTGGGAGCGGCAGCAGCAGGCTTAGGCTGGTTGACTAGAGGTTTTGCGAAGAGCCCGCCGTCGTCTGCTGGCGGGCTACCGGGGCTAAGAGCTCCTGGTAAAGGCTTAGGAGCGGTTCCGCGTCGTTCGGCTAGGCCAGGTCTCTTCTCGGTAGGGCTAGTATCTATTCGCGGCGTCGTATCGTTCATGGCGTCTAACTGCATGGAGCTTGTGGGACTTATGTAGAGCTTATTGCCCGACGGACGACGGCCGTCGGCTGGGTACGGGGGTCGACTTGACTGGGCGGGCTGAGCTATCCGATGATCGTCGTCATCCTCAGGGTACGGCAAAGGCGCAGCCGAGCTCGAGGCGCCCGGCGGCAAGGGGAAGGTCGGCTGGGAAGACGCCGATGCGGGATACCTGAACCGGTCCGAGGCGGGTTTAGGGCTCTGGGGCTTGAATATGCGTAGAGGTTCGATGGTAGGGCTGTCGCAATCCTCGGTAGGTTTGCTGAGGAACATCTCCTCGTCAGGCCTTCCGTGGCGGTCCATCCTGTTTCATGTACTCTCCTGTACACGGAGTACAGGGCAGCTAACAGGCGCAAGAGGTACTAGGCAGTAGACGCGGGATGACGCACGGGAAATATGAGGAAAAGTTATTTATAGGAGCTTCTCGACAAGCTGAACTTGGGGAGAATGTATGCGCGATGGGTTGATCTGATCGCACAGGATCGCACAGGTGGGGTTGCGATGATTGGTTTCGAGGTCAGTGTTGAAGCTCAAGCTGACGACTCTTGCTCTGACCAAGGAAATAGAAACGATCAGGTATACGGCACAGACGATGCAGACATGAGCAGATGAAACAAATTCAGAGAGGGAACGAGTTGGCTTCGACGAGGTCTATCATATGCGACCAACCGTCTGTCCGTATGGACATTGACTATGGCGGGGGGGCAAGCATCTTGTCTGCGGGCTCGGTGGGCTCATGGTGCTTGGCAGGTTGTACGACAGGCCAGATGATTGGTCGACCTCAAGTAGGCGCTTAAGGGATAGGGAAATATGGGTGAAGCAGACAGTATTTCCAAGCGCCCAATCAGCCCAATGCGCGAAGAGACCTGCTAAAGGACGCGACAAATACTGGCTCCCTTCACATGGACAGGGTCTGCCGGTTTCCCTTACTATTGCTCTAACCTCGAAAGCCACTTGACCATAGTTGTTAGGTGTTAAAACCACGAGTTGACTTGTTGGGCTCTAGTCTGCAGTCTGGTAGCATGTAGCATGACGAGCAATGAAAAGAAATGATAGGTAAACTACCCCTTACCTCTGTGATATTCCTATAGATATGAGAGGTCCATGACAAGGTGATAAGACAACTAAGGACTACCTACGTGACTTTTAGATCCGTCTTAGCCGTGTGGGCATAGGAGAGGAAGATACCAGATGGGAACTAGGCCGAGCGGCTACCGACCCAAACTTTGGAGGCTGCAGATGGTATACCTTTAGTACCTACATGTAGGTATAGAGGATACCTAAGAGCGTACATAATGCGACGAGTACTTCATTGGGTGTGTTCGATGCAATGCGCTGCTGCAGACAGATCCTTCCCGTCGCGTGGGAACCGCTCGGGAGCGCGTTTAAAAAAAGAAACCTTTTCGGGAGTCAGAAAGCCCCGTCATATTAACATCTCACTATCTTGATACTGTGGTAGATTTGAGAGTAATAGTGAATGAATATTATACTGTGTCGCTTTTCGAATGCGGACTTATTCAGTCTCAGGTTCACTACGAAGAGGTTGTATAGGGGCTGAGGGGGGAACTGTGTTCTGTTCTCGGGACCCATTGACCACCTCAGGGGCTATCAGAAAATGCGACGAAGAAGTTGTGTTAGGTAATCAGCATCGCTCTTCTCATCTCAACTAAAGGTGAGGCTGGAAAGTATTACAATTCCCGATGAAAGCCACAACCAGTCATCCTTTTTGCACGACGGAACTTAGCTCGGCCGCGAAACCATCAAACTCGGGTGCGAGGCAACCCATCTACCGGGGAGGCGACAATCTGACGCGGAGCAAAGACGTTATCGACCGTCTGCCTTGGTCTAGTTAGACTGATATCGAAGATTCAAGCTTAGATCACATCTCGGAAACCGGACTTGTTCTCTCGCATCCGAAACTACCTAGGTAATTACCAAATGAGCCACATTTTCGCCTCCCGTCTCCCATACAAACGCCATCTCGAAATGGGGATCGGGACTCGGGGCTTAACCTACTAACCAATCAGGCCGCCTCCCACTACACTCGACCCGTCTGAATCTGGTGCTCGGGGACGCGTGGCAACCATGGAAATCCTGCCTATATGCGACAGGACGACACAGCTAGGCTACGCTTTCTAGCGTGTTCTGACCTGTTCGAGACTCGAGTTACGTAGACATTTCTGACTGATCTGTGTCGTAAGTGACTGATTGACTTGCGTTAGTCATTTGCCATGAGCCAACGTATGTTGCGTAGTATAGTCTGGAGCCTTGAGAAGCAAAGTGTATATAAGGGTTAGACTAGATGGTCTTTGTTCAATCTAATATCATCCTAACAACAAGTTCTCAAACATCTTAAATCTACTACTCAGCATTTTGACTTTTTCAATATGGCAAACAACAACAATAACAACAATCAGCAAGCTCCCTTTTGGGAATTTATCCAATCGTTTGACCCATCCACGAGGGCTGGTGTAGGCGTCGACCACGCCAACGCCAACGCTGGGCCTCAGTTGCCCCAGGGGTTTCCATTCGACACCGCCCACTTTAACAATCCTTGGTTCGGCCACGGCGGTTGGGGTCGTTGGGGAGCCGGGCCCTGGGGGCCCGGTCACCACGGAGGTGGCAGACACGGCCACCGAGGCTATCGAGACGTACCCGAGTCCGACAGGGAAGATGATCAAGATGATGACATGGAGGGCTCTCCCGAGACCATGAGACCGACTCCGGATTCTTCAACGGCCGGGGATGCTCCTCCTCCACCGCCGGGAGCGTTCCCCCATCATCCGCCACCCCCTCATTCGGGAGCCTCTCCTCACCACCCTCCGCCTCCGCCAGGCGCTCCTCACCAACCCCCTCCCCCACCATTCCATCACGGTCATGCCCCTCCGTTTGGCCCTCACCGCGGACGAGGTGGACGGGGTGGACGAGGAAGCCGATGCGGACGTGGATCCCGACGTGGACCACCGCCGGCATACAGTGGTCCGTGGGACTTCCGACCATTGATGCACGCTTTCGCTTCGCATCCGTTCGCCCAAACCTTCCGAGACTACACGGATCAGGTCCGTGGCGGTGCTCAGGGCGAATCGAACGAGCAGCAGGACGACGTGTTTGTCCCGCCCGTTGACATCTTCGACACCGAGAAGGCCTATATCCTGCACGTGTCACTGCCCGGTGCTGTGAAGGAGGACATTGGAGTGAACTGGGACGGAGACAAGGTCAGCATCGCAGGAGTTGTCTACCGCCCAGGCAACGAAGAGTTTTTGCAGTCCTTAACCTCGAGCGAGAGGAAGGTCGGCATGTTCGAGCGGAGCATTAAGCTGCCGCCTCCCGGAAGCGAGGAGAAGGAGGAAGTTGACGGCCTTAGCATCACGGCTAAGATGGAGAACGGTATTCTCATCGTGACCGTCCCCAAGACTGAGAAGGAGTGGACCGAGATCCACAAGATTGACATTGAGTAATAGTGTAGCTATTATGGGACGGGTTAGTTAGGTGTATCTGATCTTGGAGTTTGGTTTGGCAGGCGTTTAGGAGTACAAGGATCCCTAGATAGTATAATCCCCCATTAAAACAATAAACAAATGTGTTTTTTTTAAAAAGTATTCGGTGTACATAAGCTACTAGAGCTGGCTGTAAAAGAATGTCTCAATAATGATTCTTCGCTTGTCATCTGTGTTCATTCTGATGCTTACCTATGAGAATCTGCATTCCTATCCGTAGAAGTATACTGTCCTTAATATTGATGGCTTGTTTGAGTGAACTTCTAGGTAGGTTTACTATGACTTCACTCATGCCGCAGCATGTTTGGTAGCTAGTACATCCGTGTCGAGATCTTGTATGACTTCGAGCACCAGATTCAGACTATCCATGAAAGAGTTGACGGCGACGCGGAGCATCCTGTTCGTGGTAGCCTCATAGTGGGTTCTTAACACGTTCTCTACTGCGCTTCCGTTGGCGGAACCCTCAGTGGAAGAGATGGTAGAGAAGGTTCGTCTCACTAACGGAGACAATTCCTTGTCGACTTGCAAGGCCTTAAGGGCGATAGATGCTAGTCTAGGTGTCGGGAATGGCACCTCGATAGACCTGAGAAGGAGGGTCAGTATTGGGCGAAATAATTATTCCTACATGTGCAACATACAGAGAACATGGGAATTGTTCTGTGGCAGTACCCATGGTCGTATAGTCGTATCCCTTCGGATGTGAGATAAGACAATACTCGCGTAGATGTTTTGGTCGAGGTTGAAGATGAGCTAAGCGGGAATGGAATGTAGATTGCGCAATGAGCAACAACAAGGGTCCGGTCCTAAGCTTTCGAGTCTTGTTCTGCGGGGATGGAGATCGGAGGGGTAGTTTTGCTCGAGTTTTAGGAGAGTTCTTGTGTCGGTGGTCAAACTCTAGTCCCGATTAGGAAGGTGGAGAATGCGTATTCCAAATTAGGACAGGCTTATATAAGCAGTAGGTCGGGGCTGGCTTTGCCAGGTCTGAGTGCCAGGTTTGGATTCCAGATTTAAATTCCAAGTTAGGATTTGCTTACCTAACCAGGTGTGGCCAAAGCGCCTAGGCAGGCCAGGATGGGCAGATTTTGGATGCCAGGTTTAAAATGCCAAATTTAGCAACTTACATAAGCAAACGCGCATAGGCCACCACGCAAAAGCCATATACACAACCACACCTTTATTTTACACATATAGGACGTCACACAGCGCGAAGGGGCGTCGTGTGACGAGTGCGTATTTTTGCGGCGGCGGCGGCGAAGCCGCCGCTGCCGCAAAAATACGCACGAGGAGCCGGCGGCCCTGAGCGCAACGGCCGGCTGTGGCTTTGGGTGTGGCTTTGGGTGTGGCCAGGGGGATAGGGGGGGGACAGGGGGATAGCCAATCAGAGCTCCTAAAACTCGAGCTTTTGTGTTCACCCAGAGGGAGGGGGGGGACATCGGTTTTCTTCTGTTGTCAATGTTGCATGTTTTCGATAAGATAAGAAGAAATTGGTTGGCATTCAGCTGCGGCTTATTGAGGCCAGCGTTTCAGCCACCTACATATATGTATGCAACTAAGCAACGCGAGAGGCTAAGAACCTTAGGTAGGTAGCGAGGCTAACGGTTACCTAGACAACCAAGAGACCCGTAAACACGGGAATAATATGGGTCTATACCATGCCGAATGTGGTAAGAGGTCAAATGAGACAGCTATGCAACGGCCCTGACCCTGGGTCTTGGCCCTTCCTTACCCCAACATAACAACAAGAAAATAATAATACAATATCTGATACAAAAACATCGTCTCCTTTGAAAGTCATCCTTTGACGATCTCTACATTACTCTTCAACTTCCAATTCCCTATCCTCGATCCTCTGTCGCTCTCCCTATTACTCCCATTCGTTTCTTTCGCCGAATACTATTCAATTAACTGTTCCTACATGAGCTCGTTGTTTATGTTAGAAACTTTTGCTTCGCAGCCGCAGTCGCTTGTAGTCGCTTGTCGGTCCTTCTTCCACTACCTGGGTAGATACTAGCAAGGCCTGCGCTTGTCGACGCAGAGCTGTTGAAGCTTCCCTAGTCCGAGTCTATACTCGAAGGAGTTTCCAAAACAACATCTCGAACCGACAACCGGCAACAACAAAGCACCAGTAGCAGCACTATCGAAAGCATACGAAATGGCCCCTTCCTCGAGGAGTTCCAACTCGGGACAGGTCATCGAGTATATTCCAGGTAAGCTTTTGCTTGTGATGTTCTCCTCATGCTCCTCCTGCGAGCGCCCTTGTTAGCTCACTGATATGCTTCTTCTGCATACACATTATCCTCCATCATCGTCCTAGTTACATTCACATCTGTTATATCAACCTTCTGCTACGCTGCGCCTCCTCGATCTCGATGACGCACAGCAAGCTGGGAGGCCTAATGCCGCCTGGAATCCCTCACAATATCCTACACCCATCTTTACTACTAAATGCTCAAACATTTCCAATCACATGGCTAACAATTGCAGACCGCCTATACCTAGCATCTTACCTTCACCCTCCCAACGCCGAAACCCTCTTCCCCTACCATGAAGCACCCACTCGGGGTTCGCCAAGTAAACGATCCCAACGAGCTGTCGACGGACCTGCACCTGTACCGGCTAAATCTGAGCGACAAGCCCCGTACTACTTTACCGTTGACGATAGCCTCCTATACAATGCCTTCCACCATGATTTTGGCCCCCTTCACATAGGTCACCTCTACCGCTTCGCTCTGCACTTTCACGACATACTTGGCGCGAAGGAAAACCAGCACAGGCCCATTGTATTTTGGAGCCGAGCAGATCCCAGAAGTAAGTGACTGACATCCGACAGTTTGTAGCTCTAGTGGCTAACCTATTTGAATAGGCCGGGCAAATGCCGCTTGTTTACTTGCATGCTATATGGTCTTAATCCAGTCCTGGCCGCCTCATCTTGCTCTTGCACCTATTGCGCAGGTCGATCCGCCCTTGATGCCCTTCCGCGACGCTGGTTACAGCCAAGCAGATTACGGCATCACTGTGCAGGATATCGTCTACGGTGTTTGGAAAGCCAAGGAGGAAGGCTGCTGCGTCTTAGACAACTTTGATCTAGACGAGTACGAGAGATTCGAGCGAGTCGAGCACGGCGACTTCAACTGGATCACACCTCATTTCCTAGCATTTGCCTCTCCGCAATCTATTCCTGCAACACGCATTCCAGAATCGTCAGAGCTATATGCTGGGCTGCCGAAGACGCTTTCTGCGGTGGACACGCATCCAACCCTCTCCCAGCCGTTCAAGAACGTCTTGAAACACTTCTCTGAGCGCAATATCGGCCTGGTTGTCCGACTAAATTCTCCCCTCTATTCTCCTTCCTACTTTGAGTCTTTGGGAATCCAGCACCTCGACATGATCTTCGAGGACGGTACTTGCCCCCCCTTGAGTACTGTTCGGAAGTTCATAAAACTTGCGCACGAGACGATCACCGTCAGGAAGAAGGGGATAGCAGTCCATTGCAAAGCTGGTCTCGGAAGAACAGGGTGCTTGATTGGAGCATACTTGATCTATCGCCACGGTTTTACGGCGAACGAGATTATTTCTTTCATGCGATTTATGCGCCCTGGTATGGTCGTAGGCCCCCAGCAGCATTGGTTACATATCAACCAAGGTGTGTTCCGAGAATGGTGGATCGAGGAGAGACTAGAGAGGAAGTTGAGAAAGGAACTGCTGGCAACGAACCCGCCACCTAGCACGCCGATCCGTGCCATGCAGAAGACCTCCCTAAGCCGAAGTGCCCAAGCTTCAACTCCTCCCAGCAGGAGCCCCTCAAACCGCACGCCGCTTGGCGAGATGGATGACGAACGGCGAAATGCCGGTGTTCAGGAGGATTACTTACCTGCACCTACGCCAGGCCAGCCTCGAAAGACTAGCCGTAATGGTCGTCACCATCCTTACCAGCGCGATGCGATCAGTCACCCTACCGTCGAGGAGGAGCAAGATGCCTCTGAGAAGAACACGGAAGTTATCTCCGTCCATAGACGATCGAATGATGCGGAGTCGGAAGAGGAATGGCTGTTGCGTACGCGCACACACCGGAAGGCATCCCATTCGCCTGGCCGCAACGAAACCATTCGATCCGTAAGCCAGAGCACGACGACAACGATCTATCAGGTGATTGATAATGACGCATCCAATGACACCGAAAATGTCGGCTGTGGACGGCCAAAGACCGTCGCAGATCATCTCACGGGCTCGCCAACCCGCTCGGCTAGTGCTTCCGGCGTGTTGACGAAGGTCCGAGGCAGCAAGCGATCAAACGACTCTGCTCGCGCTAAAGATACGTCAGGTGTCCGCAAGACGAGCGGTCGCGTTGGTAGCGTCAGTGCCGCACCCGGCGCCAACTCGGCGGCGCGTAAGGTATCCGCGATGTAGGAGTCCGGAACCTTACCGCTACCAACTAAATCATGAAGTGTGACTGTTCAATTCTGTGCAGCGTTCTTGCATGACATATGGAATGACAATTTACTTCCACTCTCCTTTTCCCGCGGACAGCTATTTTCACGATGACGACTATCACGACCGGCTTACGGTTCCCTGCATAACACTGCGTTCGGCGTTTAGGATCGATCAAGAGGTACATGGATTTTTCTCAAGTTAAAGACATTGAAACCTACTTCTGTTCTCTCCGCAAAACCCCCATCTCCCTAAGCTGCTGCTGTTGTAGTATTCCGACTGGTCAGCAGCTTCTTCTTTCCACATACAAATCTCTGAATGACTTGGGCGTTGCGGTCTGTAAAGGTATCGGGCTTAATTGGAATGGACACTAGCATTTTTTATTTCTCGTTTCGGGGACTGGTTTAATCTACTTGAGTGTGTTGTCTGTCCTGCCCCGACGTTTTACGTTGTAAGGTGGATGCGAGCTGAAGGAGAGCAGAAGCAGAGAGCAATTGGAGTACAGAGGGAGGATTCTTGCTAAAGGGATACCGTTTTCGTTTCAGAAAATATGAGCATATGATGAATACTTTCATTCTCTTCTACTGTCTTTCCATGATAAATTGCAAATGCGTGATGAGTGAGCGAGACTTTGAATCCTGGCCGAGGTGATTTAGTAAGTATATTAGTCTCGGTAAAGGCAAGATGATCGACTTCGAGCAATCTCGTCACTCTAAATACCTCCACGCAAAGATCCAGTTTAAAAGTCTTTCGTCATCAACATCTAACAATGGATTATCATGTTCTATTACACGTCGACGGTGATCCGCGGCCGCGTTTCATCCGTTTGTTCAACTTAACTCCATCCTGAAACCGGGTAGTTTTTTTTTCTCTCAGCCCCAGCAGCGAAGATCCCAACTCGATTCCAACTTGCCCCCGATTATAGCAACGGATCCTTGTATTGTCCGAGATTTACCTGCAATGATCAGGCTACCAAGCCTGCCGGCCTTTTTCGGGTTGTGCCGCGTTCATGGTTCATGTATGTGCTATGTAGGACGTTATCCAAACACGAGAAAAGCTGCCTCTTGCGCGACCTAGATATCATGTTTTAGATCCATATGTACTATACTATATCGAAGCTCACCGCTTCTAAGTTCTGGCTTACCCTAGTCTACCCTACCCTACCTACATGGTCCGGCCCTGGTCCTCTCAAGGTTCGACGGCGTCCTTCCAACGTGCCATAGTCCCGGAAACCCGAGACCGCCAACCATAAATCCTTCCCCCCGTCCCTCTCCGTCGGGCTTATGTTATGGTACTTACGCAGCTTCTCGCACGAACTGGCTTGTTACGGGTACATCACGCGCCATGGGCTTCGGAAGATGATGACCTAAGCGAGCATACCAACCTGCTCAACTCGCCTCCTCTCGCCGGGGCAGATGCCCGCTTCCACGTGCAAGACTGTTTCCATCGGCCCGGGCGCACCGCCGTCTTCATGAACAGGATCCGCGCCGTCAGGCGCCGCCTTAGGCTTTGGCACGGGTTCGCGGTCCTCGCGGGCGCCGTCGCCATCACGGCGGCGGTGCTGGCGGCGGTACTGGTCACGCGGAGGAACCACGAGAAGGCCGTCGAGGCGGATAAGAACGTGCGTGACGTCTTTCTTCTCTTCTCTTCTCTTGTCTTCTCCATCTCCTTTTGTCCCTCTCACACAACCCTTCCCTTCCCCCTTTCTATTTCCTCCCCCTTTTCGGGAGAAGCACCTAGGCAAGCAAGCCGCGATACTAAACCCTCGAACCCCCAGACCCCCTCGGATCCTAGCAGGGCGCGCGTGAACTTGGGGTACGCGCAGTACCAGGGCTCGCTGGTAGGCACCGATGGTGGAGTAGCCCAGTACCTAGGGCTGCGGTACGCGGCCGCGCCGACGGGCAGCCGACGGTGGAGGGCGCCGGCGGAGCCGGAAGTAGAAGACGGCGTGGGGGACCGGGCCGCGGATACGTTCGGGCCTGTCTGCCTGGGCATCGCGGTGCCGTACCCGAACGCGCTGGGCCAGGACGAGGACTGCCTGTTCGCCAACGTGTGGGCGCCGGCGAATGCGACGGTGGGGTCGAAGCTGCCGGTGTGGCTGTTCATACAGGGTGGAGGTTGGTTTGTTTTGTTTTGTTGTTTCTTGTATCCTGTGTCTATATCGTATTATGGCAATTTGACTTTCTCCCCTTTACCCCTTTTCTGTCCCCCCTTTTCCCCGTCATACCGCTGAGCACGCAGCCAAGCTAACCAGCGACTCCCAACCACCCAAGGCTACACGGTCAACAGCAACGCTAACTGGAACGGGACCGCCGTAGTCGAGCGATCCGGCCGCAACATCGTCTTTGTCAACTTTAACTACCGCGTGGGGCTGTGGGGGTTCCTAGCCAGCGAGCGCGTGCGTACGGACGGCGCCGGGGATTTAAACGTTGGGCTATTGGACCAGCGTGAAGTCATGCGGTGGGTGCGCCGCCACATCCCCCAGTTCGGCGGCGACCCAGACCACGTCGTTATCCACGGTGCGTCTGCGGGTGCAGGGTCCGTCGCTCTGCACCTCGTCGCGTATGGCGGCAGCACCAACTCCAGCTCCAGTGAGAATGAGAACGAGAAGCTGTTCGTCGGCGCCGTCGGGGAGTCCGTGTTCTTCCCCGCGCAGCCGTTCGTCGCCGACCTAGAGTGGCAGTTCGACCGGGCCCTAACCGCAACAGGCTGCGACAACGACGACCCGATGGCGTGCCTGCGCAGCAAGGACACCGCAACTCTTCAAGCCGCCAACGTGCCGTCCGCGTTCCCGGGGCGGCCGGCACTACCACTCCCCCTATTCTACTGGACGCCGTGCATCGACGGCGATCTGCTGCGCGACCTACCGTACCTGCTATTCGAACGCGGCGAGTTCATCGACGTGCCGGTAATAATGGGCGCTACGAGCGACGAGGGCACGGTGTTCGCGTCCGACGCCCAGACCCCGGACGACGCGGCGCTGTTCCTGCAGACCAACTACCCAAAACTAACCGACAGCCAGGCAGCCGACGTCCTGGCGCAGTACCCGCAGATGGCCGCGCTGCCGATGCACAGCGCGTGGTTCCCGTCTGCCGCGGCCGCGTACGGCGAGGCCACGTTCGTCTGCCCCGCGAGCTACATCCTCGACGCGTACGCGGCAAAGCGTCGTATAAACGCAGACACCACCAATACGAACACAAGCAGTAGTAGTGACGGCAGCAGCTGCTGCAAGGCGTGGGGCTACCGGACCAACATCTACGACGCGGACAACGCGGCGCAGGGGCTCGGGGTCCCGCACATATGGGAGTGCTGGGCGATCTTCGGGCCGGACAGCCTCGCGGGCGTCGGCCGGGCGCCCGCGAGCTACTACACGTACGCGGCGGACGTCGTCGGGTTCGTCATGGACTACTGGATCTCGTTCGTGCGGACGCTGGACCCGTCCGCGAGGAGGGCGGGCGGGGCGCCGGTCTGGGAGGCTTGGGATAGCAGCAGCGCAGGAGGAAGTAGTGGTGGTGGTGGTGGTTTGAGGTTGGTCGTGCAGGCGGGAAACTTTACGATGGAAGCGGTGCCGACGGATCAGCGGGAGAGGTGTGAGTTCTGGAGGGGACTGGTGCCGGCGACGCAGCAGAGGAGGATTTAGGGGTTCTATATACTTGCCTCGTACATGTGCATGTGTACATAGCAAGAATATTATAATGATTCAGTCAACGACTGGAGATGTAGAGTAACAAGCTATGGATTTCATAGTGCCCGAGTTTACGGGGTTTCACTGCGTGACCCTTCTTTTCCTATGGGAGCTCATCGCTTTCGCAATGTACGACCAAGCTGCCCTCCAACGTCTTTCTTTTACGAGGGGGGTGCGACTATAGTTCGCGTTAATACCTATGGACAAGCGCTCGGGGTGGGTTTGGGAGGTTTACTTACGGCGTCATACACCTCTTTCGCTTTAAGCAAGGTAGCTTCGATATCTTTGTACTTTCGTGCTAACATTAATGGCGAAAGGGTTTCTTTTCCCTTGTACCAATATGATACTCCCCATTTAGATATCTCAGAAGGATCTACAATATTGCGTTGAACTAGCCAGTTGATCAGCCAGTTGATTCCATCATACTCATCACTTTCCAATCCTTCCAATCTTTCCGCCCAAGTTGTGAGGACGTCAACGGCTCCCAATGTGGTTTTCTCGAGAAGCAGTTCGATGAGTTCTACATCAAGAAATGAGCCAACCGGCGCAAGCGGGGGTCCATCGTCGCTTATATGTTCCGGGTCGGCGCCCTTCTCCAACAAGAGCTTCACTACCTCGACGTCCGGCTCTCCAGGGAATGGCACCAATGCATGGCATAACGGTGTGTAATTTCGGCCGAACGTAGATGACAACAGAGCTTTAGTTCTTGTGTCGGGACCAGACAACATGACCTTGATCAGCTCTGGGAGCTGGTAATGGATAAATAAATGCAAGGCTGCAGCTCCCTCCTGGCCTTTTAACTCCCGCGGTATACGATAATCAAGAGCGAATACCTTTTCATCGTCATTGAACAGTTTGGTGAGGAGGAATACAGCCTCCTTGTCATCTTTAAAAGATATATAGCTAGCATGATAGACCCAGAATCTCGTTGCATGATAGAATAGTGGCATTTCGGGATACCCGTCCACTTTGGCGCAAATCAGACAGGTCATATATGAGAGGGCTATGCTTCTATGTGAACGTCGTTCGGACCTGCAGGCGAGTGCAGTGGCTGGAAGATTCTGACGTATTGACATGCCCACGCCGACTTTGTCGATATTCGCCTTAATACACGCCTGGGTTGTGTAATGAACCAATCGAACATAGCCTTGCTCCAAGCGCAGTAACCCGGCACAGGCCTTGTTGATTTCCCGGAAGTCGTATAGGTTGTCGATATTCGTCTCTATCGAATCTGCCCCTATCTCGATTGCAACCGCCTCCTGGAGTTCAGTCTTTGAGAGCGGGTCGTAGGTAAAGGCTACCCACGTCAATGCTTTCTTAGCTAGTTCAGCAAACCCCCTTTTCCTGGAATTGATCATCGTAAGAGTCCTGTCGTAAGCGTCCTCCAACAGTGCCTTCATTTGCGCCTCATTTCGTGGTCCTTGGGAAGTATTATGGTAAATGCGGATGTCATTTAATGCCGTTTTGATCTCGTCATTCTTCAGCTTGTCTTCGAGCGAGTGAAGATAAAGATATGCAAGAAGGAACCTATAATGATTAATATTAACTAAAACGCAAATTAAAAATCTGCCTAAAGGGTACATACATGCCCTCCGAGTATTTTGAGATGACATCAACAACTTCATTTTTCATCTCCGTAGGCCTGTCGTCAAGGAATCTTGAAATATCGCTAATATGATTCTGAACGTACAGCGCAACGTCCTCATTACTTGCTTGGATTGGTAAATGCGATGCCTCTTTGAATAGCTCCTGTATCTCGTCGATGAACCTGGAGGTCACTATGAGATGTACACGTTGACTGCTTTGTATTCTGAATAGGGCGTTGATGAGTTTCTTTGCCTCGCTTGGATGACATTCATCCAGTGCATCAACCACAATAAAAACATGCGAGAATGTTGCAGCCACCTGTGTAATGGCCTCTTCGACTTCGTTCACTTTTGGTTGCGATTGAGATCGTTTCAGCTCGCTGAACTTGTCTAGTACCTGCTGCGGAAGAATAGTGGAAGTCAACATCAGCTGCTTGAGTAAACTCTTCAGAAAATATTCTGCCGTTTGAATTGGGATAGATCGGCCATTCAAGTCGTTCTGTTTGTCTTTGACGTAGTCGCAGTATACATACGCCACAACACTACCCCTATCCTTGGATGTGAGATCACTGAGGTGGCTGATGACAGAAGAGGCAAACACAGTCTTGCCGGCGCCAGGAATTCCAGGACAGAATAGTGTGGAGCTGTGTGAGCTTTTTCTCCATTCCAAGAACTTAGGCGACTGCAGAAACGACTGACATGTCCCTATCTGGCATTGCTTATAATTTTCATCTTGCTTAGTGTCAAACATTTCCGCCATCAGATAATCTGCTGTAGCCTGGAAGAGGGTAATGGTAGAGCGATAGTGATATGCTTCATTCTGAAAGTTAGCGCTGCTCATTCATTTCACCCTTCCTTATTGTAGAATGATATACCAACCTTTTCTTGATAGAGTGTCGTTAGCATTGTCAACAAGCCCTTTGATCTTCTGAGATATCCGGATGAATCCATCATCTTCCGGTGAGTTGTACTTGCTCATCATGGAGTGCCTGCGATATATGGCAACTCTCTCGAAACCATCGATAGAAGCGGACCCTTCGTTAACAGGCTGAACTATTAGCTGGTGGAGATTGCACTTAAAATCGCATGAGACTTACCATTCCCCGGCCGTCTGGATTGAAACCTTCCGGTCTAAAGTTCTCGGGCAGCTTCTTCGTATACGAGTCGTATTTAGTCTCTTCAGTCTCGTAAAAGCATATAACCGGAAGCCGAAACTTGTCATGATTCACCAATTCAGTGAATCTCTGAACGCTCTCGTCAAGCGGACTAGGGGCACCTTCGGCGTCGCTCCGACTATCTAATCGCAAGTATTGAACAAGCTCTTGGGAGAATACGACATTTTCCCTCTCTGCAAGTTTGATTATGGCCTGAGCATTGGCGTATCCGAAGCTCCAGCTCCCCCTGAACGGCGTACCCAAGAACGCAATGCCGACAGTTACGTCAAGAATTCGACGAAAATCGTCGGTCCTAATCGGATGAGACTCTTCACTAGCACGGGCAAGAGTCTACCAAGGTTAGCTTGCTTATGCCACATAACTCAACGAATAGGGCACGGAATAGTGTTAGTATTACCTTAGCAAGTAGTAGGCCGCCAAAACAAGAAGCAATGAATACGATCGGGTGGCTAGATCTCCCCTAATCGAACGTCACTGAAATTGCACATACCAATGGTAATTAGGGCAGCTTACCACCTTCTTTCTCTCTTCGTGAATTCGATTCAGCATGGTATCGGCCTCGCCAATAAAACGGATCTTGGCGATATTTCCAGCATAGTTTCCACTCCAGTTGTAGCTCAAGATGCGACAATCGGGGATGACAGAAGGCAGCATGTTATTGTCCTTTAGCCAGTACACGTCCCCAGACTTGGGGTCTCCATCTGTCATCCACGCAATCCATTGTTTTGGCCCGGAAGTGGCAAGGCCGTGCAGAGCAATGATACTATACTCGTTAACTACCTAGGTACTTAGAAATATTATGGAATATTACTAACTTACTCTACGGAGGCATCCCTTGTTGCTTTCTTGTCATTAGGATCGGGGTATTCTTGAGTCAGCCCGAGCCGTCCTATTCCAGGTTGGAATTTGTATTGTTGCGTGGCTTGGGGTTGTGGCCCGGTGGCGTGCTCGAGCTGCGCACATTGGTCATTCTGGGCTAGGCCTTGCTGTCCCGTTGATAATTTACTCTCCATTGCGATAGGAAGAGAGGTAGTAATGGGGGAGTGGTTGCAGAAATCGCTAGTGGTAGCCGAGCCCTTGAGAATCAGGAGATATCGAGGGTGATGAATAGGTAGGTAGGTTGTCGCGACATTTATGGAAATATTTGCTCTGAGTAATCGAGAGCTGATGTATCGTACGTATCAGGTACCTGGTAAGTCCTACCCATCAGGTAGCACAACAGCTTTGAGGCAGCCCGTGTTCGGAAATCGCTCACTACCTAAGGTACGGTCCCGAACCAACAAAGTAGCCCTTGTAAAACTCGTACATAAAATGCAATTTTGGTTGATTCGCACTCCTATTTCTCATCCTATTTTCAGCTGCTTCTAGGTACCTGGTAGGTATTTAGGATGCAGGACAGCTTCTTCCCTTCTACTTTGATGACCAACCATATACGTCTGTTACGATTAAATACAGACTTCTCTACTCCAAACATCGGAAGCCTTGAAGTAACGGCACACGACGATGCACCCCCCTATTACGCTTTAAGCCACTGCTGGGGCACTCAGGCCCAAGACGTTCCAGTCCAAGCCGACAGTCAGCCATTCTATGTATCTTCCGACTTGGCTGCCGGGCTCCACCGACTCCGGGAGCTCGCCGCGGAGGACAGCTTCCTGAGTATAAGCATCAAGTATATTTGGGTGGACAAGATTTGCATCAACCAAAGAAATATTCCAGAGCTGTCGTCTCAGGTAAAGATTATGGGAAAAATATACACTAAGGCTGTCAGAACCTTGGTCTGGCTTGGGCCTGAGTTAGTCTCATCCTTGGCAGCCTGGAGGCTACTTGACCGCATCTACGGCGTCTTTAGAGACCAGAATCCCTCAGCAAAAGTCGTGGAAGATATACCTAAGCGACTTTGTTATTCAGAGCCAGCCCACAACACTTCTGGTCTGCCTTCTATGGACGATGAACAGTGGGCAAATCTGAGAGAGTTGTTGCAGGTAAAGTGGTTTACTAGGATTTGGATCATTCAGGAGGTCGTTCTGTCCTCGGAGGACCCGATTATTCTCCACGGGAAGCATGTATACCCATGGAGCCGTCTTGGATGGGTTGCCGCCTGGTTACGTCGTAATGGGTATGTCCGACTTTCTCAAATCCCCCCTGAAATTTACAACATCGATGCTGTCTGTCTACTTCGAAGGTCCCAGAAGAAATGGCCCATCGAGGCCTTGCTGTCATTTACGCAGGTTAAGTTCCATGCTACGAACCAGAGAGACAAGGTCTACGGCTTGCTTGGGCTAGCGGCCGAATGCCAGGATGAAGGCACATTCCCAGAGGTACTGCGTCCGGACTACACTATTGATGTCGCGTTGCTGTATTCAAATATTGGTCGCTTCCTAATCAAAATCGGTAGGTCGTTTGCCATCACGACTCGTTGCCACGGGTCAAATGGTAGTTTATCTAGGACTCGGCGACAACATAAACTCCCGGGCCTACCTTCCTGGTCCCCAGACTGGGGTGACTTCCGCGTCTTTAACGACAGACTTCGAACAAGTTTTGCCTGGATTGATTACTCTGATCCTTCAAAGCCGGCAACTTTAGGTTATCCAGCCCACTACGCGGCTTCAGCTGGGCTTGAGATAAAGCTATATGAAACGGCAGATGATCCTTTAGCTCTCCGAGTTGCGGGCTTACGCCTAGACGAAGTCGTTCGAGTCATTCCATTCAGCATGGAAATCGAGAAGGATAGTAGGTTTTCTCCTCAATTTGCCGTCTGGTTCTCTCAAATAGCTGAAGTAGCTATGGTAGATATTATGAATGGGAACGTAGTAAGCTGGGCAGCTTCTTTAATCAAGACCACCACAGCGGAACAACATCGCCTTGCTGGACGAAACTGTGACCAAAGCTCTAGAGATGGTTTAGCGTATCTATACGAGCACTTACTACACGATGCGGCTCAACTAGCGCTCCTACAATCAAAGAGTGGTTCTCGAGAGGCTTTAGATCTTCTGCGAGTTCTTTCGGAAAGGGGAGAACCTCGGGAGTATGAGGTTTTAGCTACGAATTTCTGTTTCAGTAGGTCTTTCTTCATCACCGTGAACGGGCGGATGGGTATCGGGCCATCGGATTCCCAGATTGGCGACACAGTATCGGTGATTCAAGGTGGATGCGTGCCGTATATCATTAGGCATCATGATAAAGGTAAATGGATCTTCGTAGGGGAATCTTACGTTCACGGACTTATGAATGGCGAGGCAATTCTTGCACTGAGGCACGGAAAAATGCAAGAAGAGATATTTGAACTACGATGATTTAACGTAAAAGCTATCACGACGTATGGTTTAGCTTAGCTTAGTCCACAGGCTTTTACTTTGGTGTCTATTTTACTTTATTGCACCAGGTATCTTAAAAGGCGCCTTTACCCCCCCCCCCCCCCCCCCCCCCCTTTTCTACCGAACTCTAGCCCATCTCGTTTCAAATATCGATACCATATCCAGCCTACGCATTTGAGAATCCCACAGCGACCCACAAGCGATAACTGCCCCCTTTTCTACCATACCCGCTCCGCCTGTAGGGGTATCTATGTGCTCCTTGTCTACGTAGCTAAGTTTCGCCTTTATAATAGTGTCGTCTACCTCGTGCTGAGGAGAAGCATCGTTCTCAGCGCCCATCAGCAATCTCGCCAGCGATTTTCGTAAAGCTAGGGTAGCGCCGTCTACAGCTTCGATGAAAGAAAATCTATTCGGAGTCGTTTCGGCCTTTCGATAAACTACGACGGTTTGGACGAAAGCGTCGCCGTTGGTGTGTTCGACTATGACGTGGTGTAGATCGGGATCCCCAGGTAACCCGTCAGGGGCGCCCGGCTCTGAGTACAATCGGACGGAACCAGATCCCACATTTGCAAACCCAAGATGAGCATGCCACTCGACGCCGGCGGACCGAGGCAGTTCCTCGACCTCAGCGGAGAAGACATACGGTACAGGTCTTTCCTGCATCTCCTCATTATCGTCATCACCACCATCATCAAAGTCCTTCAACACCTCCCAGTCCGGGAGAGTCGGCTCCGTAGCGTCGTCGCCATCGCCATACGTCATGTACATGGGATTGTACTTTCGATCCCACAAGTCCGGACCAACTTCTTCTTTGGTATTCGCTAGGGGACGAGAGTGCGCAGCTTTCCATGCAGTCGCAGCGAGACCGGCGCTGCGTCTCGCCTGCGCACCACCGAACGGCGAATCAAGCGGACGCGCGAAATATGCCACGGCGCTGCTCCACCAGCGCACCTGCATCTCGGCGCCGACGCGCCATAGATGCTGCAGGGCGAGGACGATCTGTAGTTCCGCGCCGCCACTGTCAGGCGTCAGGAGTGGAAGTGTCATGGAAGCGGGTATGAGAGGGATCTGTCCTGCTATAGATACCGCGAGGGGGGAATCCGAGTCTGCGCTTGGGTCCTCATTAGAGAGCAGCGGATACGTGATGGCCTGGCTATAGGGCCCGATGTTGGCGGGTGCCCAGTAGGATCGTGACTGCACGTGCAGGCCACGCCTGTCTCCCTGCTTCATCCGGAACTGTACACTGAGGAGCATGGTTATGTCGCCACCCGCAGGCAACAGCTCGCCGCACGATATGGTGACGCGGGCGGGTGGATTTGGCTCCTTAAACAACGCACCGTAGAGTTTGTTGATGGTTGGGAAATCTGCCATACGCCGCAGCACGATGATGGAGTTGGTGATGGCAGTCTCTGATAGGGAATGTTTATGAAGCCGCTCGCTGACTTGGCTCACGATAGATTCAGTCTGACGGTCGACAGCTGATTCTGAACTTCCGATAAAATACCAATCCTGACATGCGCTATCAGAACTGATGGGTTTGAATGACGGCAGCGATGTCGATGTTTGCGGCAGACCGGTGTGCTCATATCCCAACTCATCCACATTGCTCTTAAGCGACTCGAACACAGTCTCAAATTTCGAATCGAGCAACCCAGGCACCCGAACGCCAAGATCACTACCTCCGGTCCGAGCAGCCGCGTCCACATCCCCATCACGTTTCATCTCGACCGTAGCCTCGCGAATACTCAACCAAGCGCTCCCGCCACCCTCCCTCACAACCCTCCTATCGTCGTCGCGCACGACGATGCGGCCCCTGAACAGCGCCGGCGGCCCGTCGACGACGAGCGTCTCGAACTCGCCGCCCTCGCCGAGCACGGAGCCGCGACCACCACCACCGCCGAAGCGGCGGAGCGCGCGGCGGATGCGCGACACGCCGCCCTCGCTCGCCACGTTCTCCCACAGGAACTCCTCGCCCAGCCCCGCGCTGGCCACCTTCACGACGCGCGCCTCGAGCCCCGCGGCCGCCATGTCGCGGAGGAGCTGCGCGTCGTCCTTTTTGTCGCCGACGCTACCTACTCGAGGGGTAGTAGTAGTAGTAGTAGTAGTAGCGGAAGAGGAGATAGAGGAGGAGAAGGCGGTGGTGGTGGTGGTGGTGGTGGCAATGGAAGACAGAGGAAGCTCGGGGAACTGCCACAGGTACGCCAGCGGCACTAGACCCAGCCGCAGCGCGACGGACTCGACGCGGGTGCGCTGGTACGTCGATAGTATGGCGCCCGTGCACAGGGCGTTGACCTCTGGATGGGCGTCGAGGACGGCGCGTAGGAGCGGGACCAGGGACTCCGTCTCGTCCTCCTCCTCGTGCTCCTCTTCCTGGTGGTGGTGGTGTCTATCATCATCATCGTCGGGGTCGCGATAGCTGACGCCGTGGTCTACCGCGGTGCCGAGGATGGGCTGGCGGAAGAGAGGCAGGCCCGTGGCCCGAGCGTACAGGGGGATGACCTGGTGGCCTACGGTCTGGTACATGAAGCTATTCAGGTCCGTCTCCTCGTCTCGCTCCTCTGATGATTCGCCGCCGCCGCCATAATCGCTTGCTCCTCCTCTCGTATCAGAAGAGGGGTTGAATTCATGCTGTTCAGGTAGAGGGGCCGCTTCTATGCCGGGGGGGATCCGCGTGGTGCCAGCGCTGCTGGTGACGGCTTGACCGCCAGGGCCGCCGCGCGTATGATCGGCTTCAGCTCTACTAGCGGTAGTCGAGGCCGTAGCTTTGGCAGCGCTGGGCGGCGGGTGGAGGTTAGCCAAGGCTAGGACGCGATGTCCATTCGCCAAGCAGTGGAGAATAGAGTAGAAACTATCCTTCCCCCCAGATACCAGTGCGACGACATTTAATGGGCCGTCCGCGGCCATAGGATGTTTCCGGTAGTAGCGTAATAAAAAAAAATAAAGATAGTTTTGGAGAATATAGGTAGGCAGACAATAATAGCAACGACGATAATAGAACCAAATAGTTCGACCGTCCTAGGTTAGTCAAAGAGAGTCCTTTTACTCTTCTATTAACTAAGGCAGGCCCCGACCCTTAACTAGTTACTCTTTTCTCGTACTTCGTGGCTCAACTACCTCACTTTCTCTCGCTATATCTTAGCTGATCCCGGAGTGTTGCTCCTCGCGAGCGTGAGATACTCGAATTTAGTGCTCGAGCACTCCAGAGCTAGGCCATCGCTCGGCTAGCTTATCGCAGACGTGGTTAGGCGCTGTCTACTATAGTATAGATCTCTCCGTTAGGGGCTCCACGAGAAGACGAGCGAGCTTATGCAGATAGCTCTTCGGACGGTGTCGTCTTGGCGGGGTTTCGGATGATTGACGGATAAGCATCCAGGAACCGGCTGTCGTCGGTGGAGTTTAGTAGAGGAGCGATCATTTAGTTAGGCCTAGATACTGGAACGGAATATCGACAAGTATCTCTCCCCACACGCTGTCCAGGTAGTTCGGAATCTAAGATGTTAGCCTTGTCAAAGACCCGGCCTTGACAGTTTGGAGTTGAAAGAGCTGGCCGCAAGGGTCTACGGGTCCCGTTAAGATTTAGAGGGTCTCTAATCAGATAAGACGATAATAGATTCTATTACGGCATCCTGAAACGACGATTTTCTCACCGTCAATGGTCATCTACAAACGATAATGGCATGAATTACTAGCAGCATTGTCTAATAGTCAAAGCATATCTCATGATAGAGGAGATCACGGAAACCAAGTTTGAAGTTGCGTGATTGATTGTTATTGGCAGCGGCAAAACCATTGCTTGAATCAATTTCCTATCTTGTACAGAGACACTGGAGGCTATCTTCTTGTGACCGGCACCGCCATGAGAGCAATCGCAGTAGAAGGAAGTTTTTGGAAATGAACCGAGTGAAAAGAGAAATTAGACACACGAAGAGGGTTCAGTGAGGTCTCCCCTAAACTTCTCGACTCTTCCCTCCTCTCCCTCTCATCCACCCCCCCCCCCCCCCCCACTGAACGTGTCATGCAACGAGAACGGCTGCACTGCCCCGCCCCTGCTGTAAAGATTACAACGAGCGTAGAGAAAAATAAGCCGCCGGAAAAAAAAGGTTGTGTATTGCATTGCTGTCCATGGCGAGTCCGCCTCTGTATGGTTTGGTGTCAAAGAGTCCGCCCGTTTCACGCCTCATCACCAAGCCGATGTGTATCCCTGGGTTTGCCAATCCGCTCCCTTGAGCAATTTTTTGAAGTCGTCATGATCGGAAAATAAAAAAAGGTGTTTTTGTGTCACAATATTGGTACAAGAAGACAAGTCGATGCCGGAAAATCAAATCGCAACTTTTAGTTGTCCTCTCTACCTAGGCCTAGAGACCCTATCCACGCGAAAACTGATGGGCTAGGTCGAATGTGTGATTGTGAAAGTCATTATGTCATTAGCAGGGCGTATGCCGGAAAAAGCCCATCTCGAATGGTTGGTGTCGACGAAAGCCGATCCCAATCCTTCCTGAGGGGGGTTTAGCGATCTAGTCGGATCGCTTGCGCTTCTTCTTGTCCTGACTCTCGCTGGAGGATTCGTCTGATGAGAGATCGCTAGAGCTGCCAGGCACTTCTGAGGCGATGTGGAACAAGACCTTTCCGAAGTTAGCGTAATCAGTCTCGCCGGGTTGCATCAGTTCGAGGCCCTCCTCGCTGCCGTCGATGAGATTCATGACGATAGCTCCACTGCCGTGAGTGCGTGCATGTTGAGAAAGGTTGTCGCTGCGAGAGAACTTCTTGCCACATTCGTGGCATTCGAAGGGCTTGTCCTGGGTGTGAAGAGACCGGTAGTGCCGCTTGAGGTGTTCCTGGCGCCGGAAGCGGCGGTTGCACAGCTCACACACGAATGTCTTGCTGGGGTCCTCGGTTAACGATTGCTTGCGACCTCGGCGATTGGGTGGGGCCGGCAACGCGGCAGAGCCTGCACCCGACTCGGAAGATCCAGTGTTAGTGGAAACATCGGCCTGGTCGCTCTGGATGGGTTGCTGTTGGTCTTCACCTTGACCAGACTCGGAATCTGCTGCGGTATTCATGACTGGAATTGACTTCTTGGAATCCTTTTTCGATTTTCTGAGTTTCTTGTCCTTGTGGGAGTCGGGATCTGGTGAGTTGGATGGGTTGGGTAGGCTTGTCACTGTGTAAGAGCTGTTGTCTTCACTGTCGAATTCGCTTTCAGTGAGAAATGAGTCGTGACCTAGCGACAGCGTGGTGGAACAGGTGTCGGAACGCGATCTTTTAATATCGAGACCAGCAGGTTCACTGATGTTGACAAATCGATTGACAAAGTCGTCTTCTGATTCCAAATCGGAGAGGTCCTCGAAGGGAAGCCCGTGGTGAATCTCAGGATGAAAATCAAAAGCGCCGAGGGTTTGTTTTTGGAGGGCGTCGCCCCTGAATTCCTCAAGCGCGACAGGGGTTGAAAATTCAGGTGCCAAAGTGGAGTTTGGCACACCGCCAACTGTCAGGTTTCGTGGGTCGCAAAAGTCAATGTCTTGCTCGGATGCGACAGAACGTGCGTAAGGTGATGGCGACGGCGATAGTGACGGGCAAGAATCAACCGATAAAAGGTCGCTTGAGAAACTCGAGTTGAGCGAGGAAAGGTTGCTGGATTGTGACTGCGACTGTGACTGCAGGTACACTGCAAGGGGAAAAAAGAAATTAAAGTTAGCCAAAACTCCAATTCTTAGGTACCTCGTTTTAAATCATAAGCGGTGAATTTTTTAATGGGAAAAAATGCCCCGCCAAATCGTTACGAAACCTGCCAATAACTAGGTATTTCCAGTCCCTTATCTTTTCAACCTTAGGTAGGTTTTTTTGATCAAACGCGTATAGAAAAAAATTGAAAAGATAACCAGAGATATCCAAAGATAACAATTGTTTATTAATTCCAAATAGAAATAACCTACCAGGTGTGAGGGGAGGCGAACCGCAGCTGGCCCAGTCCAAATTCTCTAGGCTCTCAGGTATCGTCTCTACTTCGGGCTTGACCATTTCGCATCCGTCCAAGCCAGAGAACATGGGGTTCAATGGCGTAGCCAGCATATCGTTCGTGTTGCACGGGCTGCCCATGGAGCTACCTGATGTCGACAACGGTGGCGTGGCCGGGTAGTAGAAACCATCGTGGTCGCATAGCTCAGTCTCCAGCATTAGCTTGGATGGTTGACTTTGAACTAGAATGCCCGCACGCTGTGTGGCCTGCGGCGATGCCATGGGAGTCGCATTGCTGGGAACGGTATTGAATACCTTGGTCGGAACTTGCTGTTGCGAGCAAGACGAGTTCGGCCTCGAGTAGATCGGTGTAGATGGCAGCGTGGGTACGACGGGGAACATCTGCTGTGGCATTTGCTGGAAGCCCGGCTGCTTCTGGCTGAAGTGGCCGTGGTGCCGGTTCTCTGGGTTGGGATCCGGTGTGTAGTAGAAGAATGGCGTGGGTCCCATCTGCGAGGTCATCATAGTTGGGTCCATTGTCGTTGACTGAATTCAACCAAACACCTTTCGTCAGTCTTATGGACGGTAGCTATCTCAGCTTGGTCTAGCCTGGTCTAGAACTGACCTGATATCGACTTAGGTTGTGTCGTCGTTGAGCTGTCGTTAAGCTACCTAACCGGTAGATTGTCGAGCCTCTTTTGTTTTATATATTAAGTATACTGATAAGTGTACTATACAATTCGGTCGTGGGCGGTTGGCCTAATGATGGTGGTTTCGGTTCCCGGATATTGTCTGAAGGAATGAACGGTAGCCTTGATATAGGATCAAAGGACTATCTAGTTGTTGGTGACTCGGAATATGGTGTTATACATGGACCTGTTCTTGACTCTAGACTCCCCGAGTATTATCGTCAAGTAACCGTCGTGGGAGTAGTTGAGGTTGCTACTTTGTATGTATATACTTAAAGAAGGGCAGGATGTTCGAGCAAGTTTCGAACAAATCCAAAAAAAAAATTCGAGTCACAGAAGAAACAAGAGAACCGATAGGGTTATGAAGAAGAAAGAGAAGACAGCTCTAAGACGACTGATATGTCGATCACAGACTAGGTCAGAGAGTAATGAGCGTGGTTGAAGGGAACCTTGAGAGGATAATGTAAAATAGTCCAAGGCCAGCCAGATCAACGACACCCAGATAAAGGGCCCATGATAGGCACTGGAGGGCCTGCGGGTGGAATGGGACCCATAGAGAGCCCACTCACCCATGTATGTCTCACTTGGGGAAAGCTGACAAGGGGCCTAAAGACGGTCCTGGTCGGCCTGGGTCGACTGGCCACTGGGCCACTGGCCAACCTTGTCTACTGCATGTCTGGGGCAAAATGGAAACATGAGATGAGTGGGTTGTGTCGACTGGTACTATGTGGGCGCAGCCACCGAGCGATTCTAAATCTGGATAGCAGTGGAGGAAGAAGAGAACAGGGCCAAGTACCATGTATCCATGTGTACTTCGGCTGTCTCCCTCATCCCTCTCCCTCTCTTATTCTTTTTTTTTTTTTCTCTTCTGTCGAGCAGAAACCTTGTCCGACTGGTGGTGTACCTGCTGCATAGTGCATATCTCTTAAAGTCCGTACGTTTGTACGCACGCGCAAGCATACGACACCTTGCATATGGACTACGTCGTTCAGAGAACGATACGGGCTCTCTTGCAGACCCGAACCAAGTAGTATATTTGGAGCAGTCACTTAGGTACTGTACCAGCGCTGCATTCGCCAGCTAAGGCAGGGTTCTCGTTCTTCTCTTTTTTTTTTTTTTTGAATATTATATGACATTTTGGATAGATAGCTGACAGGTAGTATCTACATAGTATCGTACAATATTGGAGAGGTACATACGGCTACCTACCTGCTGTACATGTAGGTGTTTTCTGTAGGAGTTTGTTCGCTGTATTATATGAGCATGCTCGTCATAATCCATCCCATCCATCCAGGCTTTTTTCCATGTGCGTGCCAAGAAGCAGACGTCCAAACGATTTGTACATATGTACATCGTACCTCGTGCATAAGTGTACATTTCACGAGCAGGCGTATGAGACCATGTTCCCTCCAAGCTCTCAGTAGCACCTCGGCGGCCTTCTCAAGGGGAATTGATTGTCGTGGATGGTACTCTGCACAAGTATTCAGGATTTCCTTGGACGGTTGGGACATGCATATCTACGTCGTATGTATGTACAGTACAATACATAAGCCCGTATTTGTGATAGGTGGTGATAGGTGGATTTGGCCGCTAGACCACCCAGCGGGAAGCGAGCCACACGATTTGCATAACTCGTCTAGTCTTTTCTTGCTAAAGCGCCCGCCGCTTTGGTGGTTGTGTGTTCGGCTGCAACATTGCACAGCCAGTCGCTGAACGCCGTCCAGCCTTCGCGCGACGCGGAGTCCTCTCGTGCCGGTCCATCACTTCGTCCAGTAGTAACGGCGTGATGGAATGCAGGTACGGGAGGCCAGGCGTTGCGCTGTGGATCACATTCGTCATTCAGCGCTTTCACGAGAAAGACTCTGCGCTCTTGCGCTTATCCTGAGCCTTGGGCGGCCTTCTCGACTTTCTATTGGGCTGTGGGGAGTTTGCGAGCCAACATATCAGACGCTCTATCAGCTACCTTCATGTTTGGTACGCTAGATACCGCAGCTGATAGCGTCCGAGTTGGAGAGTTGGAGGAAGACCGAGACCTGTAGAATGTGATCATGTGTTCTGTTGGAAGGCAACAAACCCCCCAAGCCCTTCCTATACCATACTCGGGCTGGAAAACATGCCCAAGACTGCCGATGATCGAATCCCACAAACAGGCTGTGTGCGATATGTGAAGCTAGGGATGAAGGGTTTTTTCTTCCTTTCCTTTCTTCATCTAGATGAGCCTGCTAAGCATGCAGGTGAGGCAACCTGCCATCGTATGTACGATGCAACGGTATCGTATCGGATGTAAGTGCCAAAAAGCCCAAGTGCTGGTGTGCGAAATAGTTGCAGTAGATGAAGACCAATGATGTTTGTGTTTTGCCTAAGCCGGCCTCGCATTGGTAGATTGAGCACAGATTAGCTTGTGATGAAGTAGATTTTCACAATTTATCTGTTAAAGTCGGTTACATTGGATAGAATTGGAAACACAGGAATCGGCGCCGAACGTCGTGTGAGTGGGCGAATCCTCCAAAACGCGCGCGTTCCTGATATGCAAGCACTTTAGGTAAATCAAAAGGGTCGCTATCAGAATGCAACCATTTCACCCAGAGAGAACAGCCTAGGGACGCTTATGCTACCGTAGCTGTCGAATCACGAGAAGGCTCTTCTGTTTATGGGAACGCGCGCTCTAAGAGCTCGAGCTTCCTTTGGTGCCTTTTCGGTGTCATCACAGGAATTGCGACACAAGGTTGGCTGATTCCAGGCGCAGGCTTATTATGCTAATGTGATGGACGGCGACTTGCTTGAAGGTGTTCGTTCTAATTTGCGATAGGTACAGTAAGGTGAAGCAAGAGAACATCACACACGCGATAGGTTTGCTCGCCACACGCATCAGCACACATTACATTCTGTTGTCTCCGCTGTTACATGAGAATCTAGAATCTCACCCCGCATCGCGAAACATGATGGAGAATCCGATGGGTCGCCTCTCATACCAAGGCAATGGAAGCGGTTTTTATTGTCTTGTATGTTGGATGTTGGATATTAGATAGCTTTTTCCTGGGAGTTGATAGGCGAGCACAGGGTAGCTTTCTGGTAGATTAGATATAGATTAGAACTGCATCATCGTGATGAACCAGAACAAAAGATATGACAAGTCACGGAGATTTAGAGGTAGTATTAGTTTGAAGACCAACAACGTTGATGTCAGCAAGCTGTTAAGTGTCAGGCGTCAGGCGTCAAGCGGGAAAAGGTGGAAAAGGTGGAAAAGAAATAAGCTTCTTTTTTAACTACGTACGTACGTATTTTTATTTTTATTTTTATTTTACTTTTCCTCCTCCTTGCATGAATGAACAGAGGGGTAAAGTAAAAAATATTGCTTGCTTCGGCTCGTCATAGAAGAAGAAAAGAATTAATGACGGCTCTTCTCATCCACCTTTCCCGTGCTTCGGAATCTTCCCGAGCGACCATTGGATCTTCTAAACCGTTACATGTAGTTCTAGACGCGCAATTCAACACGATCCCGACCGCGGGTCACAGCTCGGAATTTCCAAAAGACAAAAATGAAAGACGATATTTTCTTTTCTTCGACGTATCCGCGACGGCTCAATGTGGTCGTCTCGTGTAGTCACGAATATCCTCATCTCTGCTAGTTCAATACTGACGGCATCGGGCGCTCTTTTCCACGAGTCCATGTCTACCAACACCATCCGAGGTAGACTAATCTTTACTCTAGCCGAGTTACCTAGGTATCAAGTTGGGACGCGATAATACGCGGCGTACGCTTTACAGCCAGTTGGCGATACTCCCGCCTTAGGTATTGCACCATTGGTATCGAGGATTCTATGGGGCTATGCTATGGCACACCGTCTGCATTGCTATGCTATACTATCATCCGTCTAGGGTGGTTTGGAGTACCATCAGTGCATCCATCGTCTGTTTCATTATTTTACCGTGCATACTAGTTCGTTGCTAATGCATTGCCATTGCATTACATTCTGCACACTCGAGCCTGTATTATACATACGTGTATGCATTATTGTGATCCATCGTCAGTGCTAAGCATAGCACTGTCGTATGCTACTAATGAGCGGTGGAGCGGTCCTCTATCGGACAAGAACCCCAAATCAGGAAGCTTATCACCAGTCCAGACGATCATTCCACCGCTAAAGTGCCTGGTGCCTAGGCAGCTAGGCCATTTGATGGGACTTCCGACTGCAAGGTATCCATAACAGTTCCGTGGAAGGCTTCCGGCTCGATAGGTCACTCCCGAACCCCTAGCGAGAGCTTGCGAAGGCCACATAGTTAATTTGCCTTCCATTATGCGGCCAACACCCGGCTCCCACTGTGCTGGAAACTGAGATACGTCAGGGTAGTCCGCTAGTCTGCTGGTAGGCAGCCAGAAACAGATCAAGTACTGCCCGTTTAGGAGTACATCTAGCACTCTCCACACCAATCGCCTTCACCTCTCGGCCTATTCTTCGACCCGTACCTTGCATGCCAATTTTGTGCCTGCAGTATTCGTCCTGCAGGAACAATGCAGCAGCGGCACATTATTACTGTACATAGTAAGGCATGGTATGTAACTCGGTATGCAGGCAGGTCAATGATCCGGGGCTTAAATATCTGACAGGAGTGGAAAAAAGAAGAAAAACACTTTTACCCCAAAGTGACACTTTGAATCAGATAAAGAAGCAGGATAAACTGCAATATCCGGACTACAACCCGCCGCGCTTCATACTCATATTTTACAGCCTTTTCTGCGGGTTTTTCCCTCTTCTTTACCCAGGTACTTGGCCGACGTAGAGAACCGAACCCCCAAGTACATAGTATTAGTGTTCCCAACTGCCAGCATCAATAATAAGACCCTGAAAAAAGACAATCTCCCTCACTTATCAAATATCAGTCGGTTGGTGGCGGTGGAGTTTAACTAGGTACCTACTATGTAGGTCTACCTATACGCATCCACAACGATCCAGAACTGCAGTACGAAGTCAATAAGACTGCGTGTACATGTATACACGTACCCATATATATACACGAAGAGCTCAAAGCTTAGAGCTCACTTGTGGTACCTGACAAGTGACAGTGTAAAGGCCCGTGCTATCCCAAGAAATCTCAACGAGGCAAGAAAACCGTGATGAGGGAATTTGGAAGTGGCAAGCTTGAGTACTGTATTTCCGCCTGAAGCAGCACGTTAAGTCCCTTCACCGTAAGGTCAACGCGACTTACTATCATAGTACCACATCGCTAAATGTTTGTCCGAGAGGCTTTTCGTGGGTGATGCGTCTCGCCAACGTGGGCTGATCCTTCTGAGTCGGAAACTCCACCGTAACATTTTCCTGCTGCCGGTCCCAAAGCTCTGGAACATACGATGCTAGAACAAAGAGCCCAAAATATCGACTATCATGCGAGTGTCTCGAGCTCTTAGGTCGTGTTATGGGAGGTTGGAAGACCTGATGAGAAGCCATTTTACTTTCCTTTAGCATCCCCTACGTTACTAGAGAGTTGGTTTCTTTTTGCTAAATCCGGGGAGCCGGAGTGTCCTAGACTATTCGGACTATCGTACCCAACTAACTATCGAGCAACTAACCTGCTAACACCTTCATATTCCCAACTCTCTATCTCCAACGATGTTACCGATCTTCGTGACTCTTGGCCCTCTGTCCAGACATAAGGTCTTAACCGGTGTACGGGCCGCATGGAGTAGGAGCCGCCTTCCGCAGCCGTTGGCGGAATTGATAAGTCGGCGGCAGGGACCAAAAGAGGAACAGTGCCATTCCCTCAAAGTGTTCTCCCCCAGATTCGCGAAGTGGTTTGAGCATAAGTATTACTATACTAGGGGAATCCCTTGAGGGCGAAAAGCCCCCAAGCCTACCCCCATGTCACAATGCGAACGCCGAGAAACGTCCAAGTTCTCGCACGCATTTACCATGTACTAGTCCGGTTCGAAATGAGCAACACTTTCGGTTTAGCCTTGAACAAGGAGCCTTGCAGGATCCTGTAGCAGGTGTGATTCTGGAAGATCTCGACAGGTTCTCTCAACCTCTTGGCTTCTTCACCGGCATATTTTTAGCCAATAAGCATTGATACCAGCTTGTATGCGCGTGTGGCAAGAAGCCGGGTACCGGAGGTCTTTGTCTAGCATTATTGCTGGCGACCCTGCCCACCCTAGGTGAAGTTGTTTCTCATTCGGGCCTTCGACACATCACTTACAAGGGGAAGGGCAATAGGTAATGCGTTGGTAGCATTGCGAAATGTGAATCTCCAAACATTCGATCATCGTATTTTCAATAGTGCCAAGTTCCAGTTTTCAAGAAACCCAACCGAGAGGCTCGAAGATAAGCGTCTGATATGCTGTTTCGAAATAACCGTTGCCGTAAATGCTAAACATCAAACGATCTGATACATCTACGATGATCCCGTACCGTCCATAAGCTGCACGTTCCATTACCTTACCATACAGCAAATCAACGTGTTCATTACCCATCAAAAACGAATCTCAAATCGAACTAACATGTAGCATTTGCCAAGTTAATAGACGGCTTCTCATAAGAGAGCTAGACCCGTTCGCCAATGCGTGCCGCGCCGCTACGGCTTCGCCTTTCGCCAGACAGATCTGAAGACGACCCTGTCGCAACAGAGACTTAATAACACCGGACTATTAGTATGAGCAACGTGCCCGTACATACAATGTAGTACCTAACGTTCTTACCGAAGGATTCCATGACATTAATAGTAGAGCTAACCACGATGTACTCCACAAGCAGCTAACGAAAAAAGCTTCCGCATTGGTCCTGACGCCGTGGTGTAGACGGTAGACTAGCGGACGAGAGCGAACTACGGGTCTGTTCCACGAAATCATATCTAACGTACCCGACCATATCACCATATCTAAGGTGAGCACCATAAAAAAAAATGATAGGTATCGTAGTTGCATCAGGTTAGGTATGCATATTAGTATGCATATTAGTATGTATATAGCGTCAAATATGTACTATGTAAAAAGACGGCGGTCTTTCTTAGCTCGCTTCAAGGGGGTCCCTAGCCCTTTATCCTATCTTCCCCGTCGATACTTGGTCCCGCTAATGCAGGTCCCGGTCCAATTGGCAACGTTCCGCTGTTTTTTCTTCTCGAAGGCTTCTGCGTTTCAGAAAGTCGTTCCCCCATCTACGACTGGAGTTTAACCTACCAGCCTACTACTAGGTACTAGGTACCCAAGGTACGTAGCCCCCACCCTCTCTATCAGTTCAAGCTAATGTACCTATCTTTATCCATAAGCGAGGCGAGCAGCAGGGCAAGGTCTAATGCGTCTGGAAGTGAAGGGGTCCAAAGTGTGAGGCATAACGGGCACTTTATGGAAGCCCCAGTCTTTATTGCATAGCGTTCAATCCTCAACCCGCTTCGAAATTCGACCTTTCCAACCCCATTTTTTACCCTTGTGCTACGTAGTATACTCGCTCCACTGTTCGATGTTTAATTACCTAACCACGTTATCTGGTCCTTGGTCCTCCACTTCTTTTCGCCTTCTCGTCGTCCCAGAGCCATAGGCACGGATACCAAAAAGCTACGATAGAACATTCTAATTCCAAGGCTGGCCTAGCCACCTAACCACGCCTTCGAAACCCCTGGACGGCCTGGTCTGTTCACCTGGTTACCGGGGCACGTCCAACCTCATATCCGACGAGACGAGACTATCAGATATCATTCCCCGTGCGCATGAACTATGAGTTCACCGAGAACCAATATACGGTCCGAAAAACGGCTGAACGGAGAACCATCGCTCAATTACATGGTAATTTCTTTACCTAAGACTCGTACTAATTCCATCCATCTAATGATCAGATCGAACATCCTTGGGGGAGGAAGGCAAGCTACCAATCACTAAGGATTTACAAACCCCGGGTTCGCATTACGTGACTGAATACCCAAGGTATTCCTGCTGCTTATCGTTACGATAAGTCTACCTGGGTACCCTTATATACCATACCGCTTGGGGTTTCGTTTTGGCGTCAGAGAAACGCGCGTTGTCCCGCGCCATCTCGCGGATATGTCGATCTTTCCTGCGACGATCTTGGTCCAAGTTTTCCCAACCGCTATTTCTTCCCAAGTCTTATGCGATCCGGTAAGTGCCGCCCAGGGTTCAGAGCATGGGAAATTGGCAGATCATCATCTCCCACACAACGGCACCGGGCAGGACAAGTAACACGTTTAAGCTTCTGACATCTCCGTGGAGCCGTACGTCCGGCAGGCGGGCAGACGGCTGGTCCGAAGATCTATCTTGTGGGGTCCATCGCGAAGAGAGAGACCTCCGATAATAAATTATTACCTAGGTATGTAATGAGAACCGGTGAGATTCTTCTTGACCTTACCTATTTTCAGGTCGGTGACTAGGTAGGTGAATATCAGGCAGTACTATCGGGCAGTACTATGAAGGGTTCGCCAGCCTCCCAAGACGAACTCGGGTTACACACTCAACGGTGTGAACAGCCACCACCTTCGCCCATGCAGGTACGAAACAAAATGGTTTTGGTGCTCTCTCAAATCACTCGTCACTGCTCCCCTCTGATACATGATCTCCTCATTCTATCGTACCATCAACGTTCAGACAGTGCTTGTAAACAAAACCCTCTCTTCGCCTCTCTCGCCCCTCAACCCCTCAGTCAAGCGAAGAGGCGACTGCATATTACCCCAAAGGAATCACATACGTACGAATAGCATCATTGGGTCGACCAGTCAACGGTCTGATACGAAAGGAAGCATTCATGCCTCAGACTACCTTCTCTACTCCAAATCTGGTTCCAAATATCACCAACTTCTTGGTTTCCACCCCACGTGTTCTCCCACTCCCACGCCTGTTCAATAATGCCTGCCATATCAGACCGTGTTAAGAAACGATGAAACTCTACTGTTCCGTCTCGAAGACTTCTCTGGAGAGTCCCCAGCATTGCCAAAATACTAGGCGACCTTCCTAATTTGATCTCGACAAGGTGTTACGGCCCGAACCAATGACGACACTAGAATTAGGGAATAAGAACCAAAGCACAGCGCTGCCCAGGTGCCATACCATGTCATACCATACTGTCAATTACCCGTGTAATAGGATACCTGCTCGAGTTTGTGTGATCCAAGCGACGTGCTCCCGTCATACTTGTTACACTACATGCACTGACCATGAAGATAATGCGGTGAACACTGCAAGTTGACGAGTTCAGTCGCCGAAGGATCTCGAGGTCGTAGCAAACGAAGTTTTTTCTCAGAACATGGAGTTACATAGCTGTTTTCGAGTAGGAGCTTACACTACAACGCCCGCTCTTCCCCAGTATCCAAGTTGTCTCGGAAGAGAGGCCACCAAGGCTGCAGAAGTCCTCAACGCATCTTGCTGCAATCACAGTGGCACAACCTATCGCCACCGCCGCCCGCTGCTTGCCGCTGCATTATCGGTGCCTGCCATGAGCAAGCAAGCTCAAGCGCTTTGCATGCTGCAGATAAGGCCCTTGGAGTCGGGTCTTTCATGAGATACTAGATTTTGCCTCGTCTTTCCCCGCTTCAACTTACCGAGGCGGGATCTCCGACCAAGTCTACGGCGACGGCTTCGACACCCTTGAGAAGCCAACTAGTTCCTCCTAGGTAGGTACCTAACTAGTCTTGGTAGCTTTTCGAAATCCCTCGAAAGATCACCATCCAGCGGGCGTGATTCAGTACATCGCTGGAGGAGAGTGGGGTTTGCAAGAAGCTCGGATAAACGAGGTCGCCATCCGTTGTCGAAACTGGTTCGCATGAACATGGTGGGCGCAGCAAACCCTACCAATACAAAGCAAACCTCCCTCATTCTCGTTCGAAGGCTGCGCGGCCTTGCCGTCATCAAATTAGGGTTAGCATTAGCTGACGAAAATGACGAGATCGCGGGATCTTCCCGAGGTTTTTTTTTCATCAAGGCCGTCGTCACTTGGCGCCATGATTCTATTAGGGTAAACCACCTGTGATCCTTCAGTCTTCAGGGTAAGCAGACTCGGCCTTGGCTCGAGGCAAATACGAATTCTTGTCTGCCTAATTTTTCCCTCATCCCGCCCTCTTCTTCCTGCGACTGCATCTGATTGTGTCGTACACGAAATGGCACAGGCAACGGTGGCCCGACGACGCCGCTTTCTCGGCTGGGACTACAGGATTTTGGTGCTACCCAAGATGCTGGGTCATGTAACAGTTAATGCTTTGCGGTAGATATCCGATCTGGAATCTGCATGCGAGCTGCTCCAACGACCTGAACTTGTCGTGCTCTCGTGCGGCACGGCAGGCCAATAAGCTACCATCTAAGGATTTTCGATTTATGTACGCTTGCTGACCATTCAATATGCGTCTGAATGAATCCTTATTTGGACCCCAACGCGGAATCCTCAGTCTATATGGAGTTACGGAGTGCATTATCTGCATATCGTATGCATATAGCTTAGGATGCCTATACTCTATTTTCGATATACCGACATCCGAAAATCTTCAGCTGCCTGTACCGCTCATTGGCCATCGAACAGCCTAGCTGCTCACTCCTGCGGCTCTCAATATATTCATCTATCCACTCGACCTTGAGAACCGGTGCTCTATTGGGAGAAGCTCGCATCAGCTTTGGGTAGGCTGGGTAGGATCCTGTGTCACCTCTCCTTACTGGCTAGCCGCGCCGTCGATGTTGAAAACTCTATCGTATGGAATCCAATCACCAAACCGCCACAGTGGGTGGTGTACTACGAGGCTGCTTACTCCGTAGGCCGCTATACGTGCAACGATATGAAGGCTAGCACGTCGGCCGCACTGACAGTAGTCATTTACTATACTACGACATCAAAAGTAACACCGTCATGTCGGCGTTGGGGCTAGATGGATCAACACCGAACCTAGTGTCGTATGAGATAGAGCCTTGCATACGCCCATGCCCTCAGCGCGGTTATAGCCGTCATTAGCACGAGTGCCGTCATGGTTCATTTGCTGTCTGAGACCGGCCTGCCATGAACGCGTAAGAGCACCACTAGTTAAGCTTCTGACAGGGCCCGGTCTACTCCAGAGATATGATGATACTAGCTAACATTCACGAACTGCTCGCGCAGCATATACCTACAACGTGGCGTCATATCCTATCTACTCGATGAGACCGTAAGATACTTACTCTTTGTCCTACCTTACGAGAGTCAGATCATGACTTCTCGTGGGGCTAGGCTCGATGCCGTGAAACTCCAAGCAAGTGATTTGCTGACGCCATGCTTCCTACATGCGCTCCTCCTCACGAACCAAACCACATGCATTTCTTCAATAGTGATCTTCAGGTCCAACTATGTACGACCCTCACCTCAACAAAGTCTCGGGCTATCTCCCCAAGTGCAGGCCAAGTTGCGTTGTAAAACCGCCCCCATCCCCCCGCGCTACATCTGAGATAGCCGCACTTTGGCGGCTACTTTCTCGAAGTCCTACATGGAGGGACGGCTCGGCACTTTTGCCCGCTTCCCCACGATTATCCTTTTCCGCTGAGGATCCCTTCTCTTTTTTTCCTTCCTTCCCATGGGCCGAAGCGGTGTAGGAAGTGCCGCACCCGACTTGTCAAGGGGGTATCGTCTCCTCGGGGCGATCATGGGCATGCCTTCAGCTCTCTCTCTCTTAGATCGACGTTCGTCTGACCTCCCAGCCAGTTCATCATTATGATCATCATTAGAGTTGTAGTTGCCTAGTCAAAATACCATTTTTAACAAAGAAAAACGCACGCTAGATCCCTCGTCAGCTTACTTTATGATGTGCAGAATGATATATCACACCTCACACCAGTCCCTGTCCCTCATCCCGTCAGAGCTATCCTCTAAGCGGCATCATCCTGAGGTGATCACGTAATGCAATATAAAGAGAATTACCAATTCCGGCGACGACGGTCTTTCGTACTCTATTTACATAGATGCTGGAGGTGGTGGTGGTGTGTTACAAGAGAGCCTCCTCATGGCCCAATCTTCTCGTAGTTTGGTACGAAAGGGGGTTCAGGCATCTCAGGGGGGATTAGGGCAAGCGAGGCGGCGCCACGCCATGGTCCGCACAAAACTAGAAACTATAGTAGAAACAAACTAAAAAAAATCATATGTAGATTAGTAAGAGGCGTATCTTACAACATCGGATGCTCTGCTGCCACATGATACAACGCCTAGATTAACGTTCCTAGAACATCTTTGATGCGATGGTCCGGCGCGGGCTTCAAAACGCCTTTAGCAAAAGCACACACTAAGAGCTTAGCGTAGATCGAGACGCGCGGATGATCGCCAGATATCTTTGTTACATCCTTACCTAGGTGTGCGCGGGAAAGATCTCTCGGGTCGTGTCAGCCGAAAGGAACCCCCCCAAGATGCGCGCCCGCGAGGAACGAAGCTGACAAATCGAACTTTGAGAAAACGTCCGAATCCGAATCCGAAGCCCGGGTCCGCGAGAGAGAGGAATAGATGCTAAAGCCGGTGGCGGGCGCGTTAGTAGGCGTAGAGGTAGGTGACACCACGGCGTAGAGACAGAGCTAGTAGTAGCTGGTCCGACGTACCTTTTATGTATCACATCTCTCTTTCTCTCAGGTTGCCATAGTAGATAGTCTAATATTGTCCGCGCGATGTGCCGAGCGCCTGGGCTTGCGTGTCTCGGTATGGGAAGCACAAAATCATACAGGTTTATCGATAGATGATAAATTGTGCGCCGGGAGCTTGGGACGGCGAGGGAGAAACGTGCATACGAGGGGTGGGATAGGATGTCTCAGACAAACGCCAGTCGCCCCTAAAAAAAAATCTAGACTATTTTTACGGCGCTATGAGGGGTCCCTTTTCGTCCTCCTCCACCCGGAAAATGGTCACCCAAAAAAACAAGCTTAAGTTTTAGAGGAGGGGAGAGGAGGCGCCGGCGGACGAGGAAAGACTTGTTCGTGTCTTAGACAAGGTGGTAGACATGCGCCGTCTATTCTTTCCCGCCTCCCCACCCTCTCCGCCGGACCCATCCCCGACGGACGTTTAGGGGTCCTTTTTTTGATCTGGGTGTCGCCTCGTGATGTCAATAGTCTGTCGTCCGGATCGGGGCTGCGACATCGTGTGTACTAGCTGAGGCGCGATCTATCACTTCTGGAATCTCTTTCAGCTCGAAGTGGTTTGTAACTCGTAGACTCATAGAATCAGTGTCTCTAAAGGAGAATAAGTTGGTATTCGATATTAGACATCTTTCTTCTCCTCTAATCTTGTCTGGTGATGAAAATCGAGGCCCTATCGGTGCTAATAAAGCCCGTGAGAGTTGGGGAACGCATACCTTGGCCTAATTACGGGATGGCCTTATACCCGGTTTACTCCTGAAGATATCATGGTCTAGAATACGTAGAGCTAAGATTACCCTTCTCTCCCAATTGCTAGGACATTCTACTCACTATCACAGACGAGGAATATATCACATCTATACAGCACGGGGAAGATTGTTGAGACTTCAACAGAAAGTAACAGATTACTGCATAAGTCACACCCAAGTATGAACTGTTACTATGGAGAAGAGAAGACATCGGACGGCAAGTAGCAATTGATCAACTGCACTCGAAAAGAGAGTCATATATAGAAGAGGAGAAATGGACAGAGATATCAACTTCATTGGCCTGTCCCTTAGAAACACTTGGTGATCTCGATATCCCGTCCAGAACATACGATACCACCAGGCGTTTCACTTCAGCTCAGGCTCTCAATCCCGTATCACAGCTCTCTTAGACTAGGCTGTAGGTATTGGGCCGAAGTCGAGGCCACTCATACCGCAGACCTGCCCATGGAACACACACGCTGTTGTTCCAAGCTGTACTGCGTCATTCCAGAAATTCTAGAGACAACTGCGAGGCTTCTAGTGGTCAACCATAGCCAAAGATTGAGGCGAGCCCCAACCAAGCTTTAACTTTAAGGTACGACCATCTCCAGACTCTCGTGTTGTGCTATATTGAGATTTCTTCTCAAGACGGCTGCCATCACCCCGTATGGTCTTGGACCCCCTGGTCTTAGTATGCGTATGGTAGCATTCAGGGCGGTTGATTCTAACGAGGTAACACTAAGGTCGTGAGAAATCGTCCACCTTGGAGGATACCAGAATGGAGACCTCTTAACAAGTAGTTAATAGTTAGACTGTTCACAATGGCACACATGAATTATGAGAGCAATAAATAGGCTATTTAAATTCGAAGTGAACGTTTTCTACATGGATCCTACGATTTGGTAGGTAGACTTTGAACTGTTTCTTTACTATAGGCACCTAGAAGGGAGTGAAATCCAGCTCAGAGAGTGAGTCGTGTTGATATTTCCATCAAGAAGGTAGCATCAAGATGCCACCATAATCTAAGATGTTGTGAAGGCGGCAGTCGAATATGAACATGAGGTACTCAGACATCCCTTGAATATCGTCTCATCGAGGCGAACTAAGAAGACATCTTAATATAGGATGATACTGTCGCCCAGGTAGGTTAGCACAGACTATGCTTCGGGTATACGGTAGGTCAGTATGAGATTCAAACTACACAATGTGAACACCCATCGAAGTGGACATGTCAAACATTGTATTTATAGATCAGGTGGAAATCCTGTCGTGCGAGGTTAAGATATATCGTTCGTAAAGCTCGAGTCTATAGATTGCATGTGTACCGGTAGTACGGAGTGATACCATATAAGTGCCACCGTTAGTTATTTCTGTTACCTGTTTAGCCGCTTTGCGCAATAAAGCTCACGTATTGTTTCACTTCGTTAGTTGTATTATAAACAGGATTCTTGACAGGTTTGTTCGGAGCTCAATCTTACCATAGTAGAGACGTTAAAAAAGAAGTTTATCGTGATACCTGTTCTAGTAATTAGTGGGGTTTAGAGGTGAACATGGGCGTAGGTTCGGGGGACTTCAGCAGCCAGTAACGGGGGGAGCTAGTGACGTAGCGGCATTCCCGCAACGTCAAATTTGAATGAGCCGACTGGATAGCTACAGCTTAGCGTACCTAGGTCCAGCAAAGCTAGAGCTTAATAGCACTAATTTATGGTATCATCTAAGCTAACAAGAACACCACCATACCTTAGATACCTTAGGTACCGGTATGCTAGCAATATCAACATGTGCTGCCAATTAGCCTTTGTGCTTGTGTGGTATCGAACTGAATCTTGTTCTTCGAGACGGCCAAGCATAGAATAGTCCAATCGGTTGCTGGTAGAGGAGACACTGCGTCTCTGTATCCCGTCATGGCCTCCGGGTCCCCGACGGTCGGACCCTCTGCTGCCTACCTGCGAGGAGCATCGCCGGTTCCAGACCACTCGCTTTCGCGGCTGTCTTCGCAGGACAGGCTCAACGAGATACTCGAGGTTCGTCTGCACCTTGCAATTGGTTTCCGGTCCGTAGATTCGGAGCGACAAAAGGGCAATTGGCCCCGCAAAGCCTATCCATCGCCTATCCACATTCCCTACCAAATTCTGCGTTCCCCCCCTTCCAATTGACTCTTGGCCTTATCTGACGAAGTCTTTGACATTTGTCCGCTACTAGATCGCTAGAGAACGCGCCGACACGATAGGTTCTCACACGTCGGGACGTAGTCCGAGGATGAGCTTCCAGCGCTTGCCCGAGCGCGATGAAAATGGTGGACCCAACGAAACCACCAGCATCGTGACGGCACGCGACAGTCCAACCAACTACCAGAGCACCCGCATGTCACCCAATCCAAGGAATCGGAGGCCAGCGGAACAGCAGCCAGAAGCTGATCACCCAGCGACGAACGGTAACGGGAACGGCACGAGTGGCGATGCGGCAGAGGAGAAGCATTGGCTAAAGTATTACTTTGGCACTTTATGGTCGATAGAGCTGGAGAACAAGGGAAGCGTAGCTAGGGACCACTTGGCTTTGGGTATGTTCGACTGCCAGTCCCCTATTCTACTTGCAGCACCTTAGCTAACAAGTTGAAACCAGAACGGACGTTCCTCGCCTGGCTCCGTACGTCGCTCTCCTTTGCATCCATCGGCATAGCTATCACCCAGCTGTTCCGTCTCAACACTTCGATAGGGGTAGACGACGCCCAATTCCAAACGATCCGACATATAGGAAAGCCGCTCGGTGCAACATTTCTAGGTATATCCATAATAATTCTGCTGTTGGGGTATCGGCGATACCACCAGGGCCAGCAGTGGGTGATCAAGGGGAAATTTCCAGCCTCGAGGGGAACTATAGTGATAGTTTCGGTGATCGCGTGTGCTCTTATAGTCGTCAGCTTGTTTGTGGTTCTATTTATCCAACCTACAGGAGTCGGATCTAGTTAAGTAAGCTATAAACCAGCTTGATGCTAGCAATAATTAAAAATAATGCTAAATTACGGACACTGAATCAATTGAAGAATTAATAAAGTAATAATACATTTATATGAAACTTCAATTGATATGGTTATATAATGGAGTGGATGATTTTTGTGTTGCTGCTGCTGCTGTCCAATCTTTACATATTATCATCATCAATCAAATCTCAACTCCACCAAACCTCATCTTTCACAACAAAACCTAAAAACAAATAGCATCTTCGGCTGCCGCTTATGTAAATCACAACCAACTACGTCACTCGGATTGCATAAGCTTACCCACTAAATTCATACGATCTGTTTTGACAAGAGCGACGTTTGAGATGAACACGTGCCGCCACACGTGAGCTCTCCATCATCCCAAGATGTCGCTTCTGACGCAATCTGTCGACGTCCCGGCCTTTGCCCGCACCCAGCTGGCGCTCCTGGACGCCGAGCTGCAGAGCGAGATCCAGGAGACCAGCGCTCTGGTCGGCGGCACCAGCCCCTCGTACCTGCAGCGCGCCGGCCTCGCCGTCACCAACCTGGTCGTGGCCTCGCAGCGCACCGGGCTGGGCGGCAGGACGGTGGTCGAGCTCGCCCCGGACAGCGCGACGTCCGGCGAGCTGCCCGAGCATGGCGTCCGCGTCGGGGACATCGTGCTCGTGTCCGAGCAGCCCGCCGGCAGCGCCAAGAAGCGCGAGGTCAAGGACCTGGAGAAGAAGGGCGCGCGAGGCGTGGTGATCAAGATCAAGAGGGACGCTATCGCGTTTGCCGTCGACGAGGACAAGGAGGATGCCGCTGCGACGTTCGGCGGCCGGGTCTGGCTGGTCAAGCTCGCGGACGACGTCACGTACCGCCGCATGAACCAGGCCATGGAGCGCATGCGGGATATGGGCGAATCCGAGTACTCCGGTTTCATGCGGGTGCTGTTCGGCCTCTCGAGCCCGTCACCCGTGCCGCTAGACCTTACGAAGGACCCGGAGTACGGGGAGGGCAAGGTCGAGTGGTTCGACCCGACGCTCAACGATTCGCAGAAGGATGCCGTCCGGTTTGCCCTCGCATCCAAGGAGATCGCGTTGATACACGGCCCGCCCGGAGTGAGTATTGCTCACGAGTTTGGAAACGATAATAATGAAAGGCTTACCGGCTCTTACAGACAGGCAAGACGCACACGCTGATCGAGCTGATCCTGCAGATGGTCAAGCGCGACCTGCGGGTGCTCGTCTGCGGGCCGTCCAACATCTCGGTGGACAACATCGTTGAGCGGCTGGCACCGCACAAGGTGCCCATCGTGCGCCTCGGGCACCCGGCCCGCCTACTGCCCTCGGTGCTGACCCACTCGCTCGACGTGCTCACGCAGACGTCCGAGGCCGGGCTGATCGTCAAGGACGTGCGGACCGAGATGGACGCCAAGCAGGCGTCCATCAAGAAGGCGCGTGGCGGCCGGGAGCGCAGGGCCATCTACGGGGACCTCAAGGAGCTGCGCAAGGAGTACCGCGAGCGCGAGCGGCGGTGCGTGAGTACGCTGGTCGGGGGGAGCAAGGTCGTGCTGGCCACGCTGCATGGCGCCGGCGGCTTCCAGCTGCGCGGCGAGCGGTTCGACGTCGTGATCATCGACGAGGCTAGCCAGGCCCTCGAGGCCCAGTGCTGGGTCCCGCTGCTGGCGGCGACGAAGGCCGTGTGCGCCGGCGACCACCTGCAGTTGCCGCCTACGGTCAAGTCGGCGAACTCGAAGGCGAACAAGGTGAAGCCGAAGCCGAAAGGAAAGGAGGGAGGAGGGGAAAATGGTGACGATACTAACAACAATGGCATCATAAAAGGCACGAGTCTCGAGACAACGCTCTTCGACCGCCTGCTCCGGCTGCACGGGCCGGCCGTCAAGCGCATGCTGACGACGCAGTACCGGATGCACGAGAGGATCATGCGGTTCCCGTCGGACGAGTTGTACGAGTCGAGGCTCGTCGCCGCGGACGCCGTGAAGGGCCGGCTGCTCCGGGACCTGCCGTACGGCGGGGTGGCCGACACCGAGGACACGAGCGAGCCCGTCATCTTTATTGATACCCAGGGCGGCGACTACCCGGAGAAGAACGAAGAGGAAGACGAGGAGGGAAAGAAGAAGGCTACGCTTAGGTCGCTGCTCGGCGAGAGCAAGAGCAACGAGATGGAGGCCGCGCTGGTTAGGCAGCATGTTGGGAAGCTGGTCAACGCCGGCGTGAGGCCGGAGGATATCGCCGTTGTTACGCCATATAACGCTCAGGTGAGTCTGCTACATGGATGTATTATATTTATTACGAGGCGTACATCTGCTATCCGTTCCTAACTTCATACCTAACACTCTCGCAGCTCGGCCTCTTAGCCCCCTTAAAAGAGGCATTCCCCGGGATCGAGCTCGGTTCCGTAGACGGGTTCCAGGGTCGGGAGAAGGAGGCCGTGATTGTCAGCCTCGTACGTAGCAACTCCGAAGGGGAGGTCGGCTTCCTGAGCGAGAAGCGTCGCCTGAACGGTGAGTCAAACTATGTTTACTTCTTGCGTATTTGCGCGGTTAACTACAAGGCAGAGACTAATGATTGCGCGTTTGCTAGTTGCGATGACGAGGCCCAAACGATCTCTAGTCGTCGTGGGCGACTCGGAGACTGTCCGAAGGTATGCTACTCTTCTTTATACATATTTTATTCACAACGTCCTGTCTATCCCTACACCTGTCAATGTCACAGCAGCGCGTGCCCTCCGTCTATCTTTAGATCTGGCCGCTTTGATGGGCTACCTCGTGCGTTTTTTCTCCGCGCTTAGACACTCCTGATCGTCGGATCTGTTTCTAGAAATATTCTTTTCTGACATGTGGTTTTTATCCTGCTTCAAACTTAGGGGTGGCAAGTTTCTGAGCAACTGGATGGATTGGCTCGAGAACAACGCCGATCTTCGTTATGTTGATTCCGCTTCGATAGAAGCGTAAGATACGATCTGTGACAGAATAGGTGCGTATCCAATGTGAATTGAAGGGTGATGTGAACGGCGAACAGACGCTACCCTAATAAGGGGTTCCCTGGAACCGATGAATTGAAGGACGGCGTTCACCCGAAGTTCTAGCATAGCATATGGTGATAATAGATATACGCGGATGCAACTCTACGATACTTGCCGAACCTATGCGGACTTTTCCTGGTTTCCGCAGTTTTGTTTTGATGAAGTGCAAGTTTGTCTCGCCTATCGTAGATTTTCTCCTGGTCACCCTCCAAACTCGTCTCACCTGACTATTAATGATCACAATTTCGAAGGTAAATTTACCTAGTAAACAAACCGAGTCAAGGAGGGAATGTTTATATATCACATCACATAAGAGACATGGAATCCAATATTTGGACCATAGCGGCGGGTTGGAAGGAATATCAAAGGCTGCAGATGCAGAGCCCAGGAGAAGCACAATCCCACTTTCTCTAGGTAGGCTTTCCTAAATACGGATTTACTGCATCTGGGAAATGTGAAGGATTCTAACGAGTCCGCGGCGCTGGCTCGTTGATATCGGAAACAGAGAAAAACATCGGACGATGGAGGATGACGCCGAGGCGCTGTGACGATATGGGACGAAAAAGCTAAGGCAAGACAAGAACTACATGTGGGGACTAGGGTACGTATTCTTATCCCTGCTGTTTCAGAATTTGCTCTTCGCAGGGGGCGGACCGTTCGAGGTCCACAGGGCTAAACCTAAAACAAGAGCGCTAGCATTACGTTATTATTCAGCCATACATTAGCCTACCAAGTTATCGGCGTTCGGACGTTTGGGCCAGTGTCGGTTCGGTTAGAGCAAGTTGCATATTTCGTTAGCCAGCGATTGGGTCGGTGAACTTTGATAGGAGACGAGAGGCTCGTGGTTTCGTGGCTCGTTTACAGAATTAACACACATATACATACCACGTTTCCTCACAGCTAGACCTATCAATGCTAGAATAGGTAGCCGACTTGGTCTTCTAAATGTACCTGCATCTGCATAAGGTCTGGGAGCTTAGGATTAGCGGCTCGGAGAAATTCAGCGATTCTAGCTTCTTGGTTGGTCTCGTAATACATTGGCAGCTAAACCTTTTGATACGTCTTGCATGCAGATATGCAGTCAGGTTGCGTCGACGACGCCCAATGCAGCAGCAGCAGAATAGGAGAAGAAGCATTGGATGGGTGTGAACTGCTCTTTATGCTCCTCTTCAAAATGCTGCCGAGATCCCCTATCAACAAGCGCCAGCGAATACGATGGGTATCGTATGCGCACACAAGTTATGTGCGCGACTGTGCCGCCGCCTTGCAAACTCTGGTGCCAATGCCAATATACCTCGTCTCAGACTATTCGATACTAGCATCCTAACACAGCCTCCGTTGCATTGACGCTTGTTCGCCGACTACCTTAGATACACTACTGTGTTAGCCTGCCACTTTTTGACGGGAGATCTTATTAAGGGACATCCTGGCCCATAGGATTTCCGTTCCCCAAGATATATACGCAGATCAAACGCGGGCATGTCGTTTGCGGGTGGGTGTATCAAAGGTTTTACATGCGCGTAGTACCGCAGCTGGGCGGTGTCGTCAGAGATTGATCAAATAAAATACCCAAAGTTCGGATAGCAACCCGGATGGAGCGGAGAGGAGGTACATAACATGAAGCAAGATAAAAGGGACGAGGATGGAGAACGGTGCCCCATTCTCGCATCGCCGCTAGAGTTAGTATTGATTCCTTCTCACTTACAAATACCTTTGCATGCGGCTGCAGCTTGAGCTAGTTGGCTCTTTATATTTTTCTCTTGTTTCTAATGTATGTAGGTAGGTTAGATATACGAGGCAGTAGGGTAACACACTTAAATCCTTCGGCTTTGGGATAGGGGCACGATGTTCGGGTTATGATACTCGCCTTGTTTAGGATGGTGTCGGTGGGAAAACGCCGTGATGTTTTATTTCCGCCTGCGCTTTAGAACTCTTGAATTTGATACATCTCGCACTGAACAACCTCGGGAACACGGCAGAGGAGTGAATGTATTATATAAACAACTTTCATATATACCTATAATTTCCATTTTAATTGTTTACATAGGTAAGGTAAGGTAGGTTACCCGTCTATAATACGGCTGCTAATGTCGATATCGAAAACAAACACTTTGATATCGCTTCTTTTAAGAACCTTTAACCACCCGTCTAAAAACCCGCTCGCAGTTTGTAAGAGAAGATCAGATTCGGCCTACGTTAACTGCAAAAGCATCTAGACGAAACGGTCGTGCAGCCTTAATCGGAAGTTGTCTCCGCGTCGGTTCCATTGGTAAGTAACCTACCCAGGTAGTCTATCCAGAAATGGTAGATGGCGTTGTCTGTGAGCTTGCTTAGGTGGTGGCTTTCATCCAATGCGGGCATAGCTTATGTACCTAGGATGTAGGTATGTAGCTATCCGGTTCTATCTACAAGGGGCTGTGGATTAAAGATCTCTTCTTGGCTAAGCCTAAGAGCTGAAGAGCTGGGTTTAATTTAATCTATCTGTTATCTTTTTTCTTCTTTTTTTTTATACATACTATCGTACATGCTTACATCTTAAAGGCTCTCCTATGCCGTTCTATCTCTTGCGATATATTAGGTACAATACCATATAAATTTGTATGGTGGTCTTCTATAATACGGCAGCTTCTGAGACATGAACAGTCGGCGCCAATGCGATGGCAGAGAATAGTTCAGACTTGTCACAACCAGTGCTCCGTCTTATGCCCGCAAGATGCACGCCATGGGGGACTGTGGATTGGGAAAAAGGCCCGTCGAGACAATCTCAGCCAACAAGACCGAACACACAGACCCTCGCGAGACTCGCCAGACCCCTCGACTGCGTATGCAGGTCCGAGCAAGGTTCAATTTCTGGAGTCTGCAAGGCCTGCAAGGTCTACAAGGGCCTGCGAGACCTGCAAAGACCCCTGAACCCCCAATATCATAGCATTCCAAAGCCCTGGTCCTTCGTCATCCCGACCCTTTTTATCCCAGTCACTTGCTAGCTATCCTAATCCCTTTTGAGGTCATTTGCGGCCCTAGCTTCTTCTACTTCTACCACTTGGAGCCGATATCTCATTAGACATTGTTGCAGTAAACCCTCCAAGAGTGCGCCTGTGTGTATTTGGACGTTTCATGGGGTTAAGCTATCCGTTTGTCTATAGCCCGTAGCCCATAGTCCGTAGCTCATACATAACATACCTACCTGGTAGCATACATACATCCTACCTACCTCCTAGGTACATATGTTTACCGCCCATCCGCACACACCCCCTTAGAGCCAGCGACCAGAGCCTTGTCATCCTGATCGAACTGACTTTATGCACAAGTCAGTGGTCGAATATGCGCTGTATTGGCCGCAGGCTTTTCTCCGTAACCCCCCAATCCCATATCCCATATCCCATATCCCATAAACTACATGTAGCTTATGTGCCCTCCTAACCTATCCTTTCTTTCTGTTTGTTCCTTGCCACCGCCGTCGAGCGACAACCAAAGGAGGGGTGTCTCTTAGCATTTGATTCGCATAGCGGCGTCCACGTCCCGCTGGTCCTGTCGAACTGCATTGCTGGCGATGTGAGACACTGGATACTGATCTCTTCCTTCTAGAGTAAAGTGGCCAACCGCGAATTTCGGACTGGTTGGTGGTTAGTGGTTAGCCTGAGGGATGAGAATGGATCGCTGGTCGCCGTCGCTCTCATATCTTGGTCCTTTCCGCCGCCTCTCTCGTCGCTCGTTAACTCTGCAATCCATCACACTGCAAGACCCGTCCGTTGTCGATCTCTAGAGACACCATGGGCCTCTTCAGACCCGGTACCAGCCTTGGCCGACCTAAGACGGCTCAGCCCGACCAGAGTACTCTTCGCGGAAGAATTAGCGGTCCTATTCCAATGGACGACGAATTTCCCATAAGGCATCCCGGGGCGGGAATCGCTCACGAAGGCCACCCGGAGCAAGTTGAATCTATCGTTGAGGAGCGGCCTATTTCGCGGTCCGAAAATACGCCTTCCGTGGTCGCACGGGTGGACAAGCTAGAGTCTGTGACCCCATCGGGACCTAGTCAAGCTTCGAATGCCTCAGCTAGCCCGCAACAACAACGAACGCTCCGCTCCAGCACTCTCCGGTACTCTACTGTCAGCGACAGCACAGATGTAGACAGACCTCAGCGGAAGAAATCGACCCTCAAGTCCACGCTCGGCAGGCTTTTCAAACGAAAAAAGAAGAGCACGAGCGAGCCGTTTATTCCAGAGGGCCGGCTTGCAGGATCAGGCGAGTCTGCACAGCATGAAAATGTAAGCATCACTGCTATCACTACTATATCCTCTTGAAGCTTAGTTGAGCTAACCAATTCGATTCTGTAGGATTCGAATCAACCTTTTAAGGAGAACGAGTCCAAACGATCGGCCTCGCTACCAATTACAGAATACGATAGAGCTCTGAGATCACATTCGGTCGGACCTGATGATATGCTAGCAATTAATAGCGCCCGCAATTCACTACAAGTCGACCCTATATTACTTCGAAGGAGAGCTGCTTCATCCAACAGGATACTCAGCGGTAGAATTAGAGACTTCGACGGAGAGCTAATAGGTCTGTCTCCGAGACCTGCTAGCACTCATGGACGCGATAATCATACATCGCGAGGGGAGGATCCCGACGACATTGGTCGTGCCATCACAAGCGATAGTCGCACACACCGTCGGAGATCGAGAAGTCTGTCGCAACTCCAGGACGTCGCAGTCAGTCAAGTGCACATGGTGCGTAAGCGGAGCGACGAAATTCGGTACTGGCGAGAGAGCTATACTGCGCCCATTCTATCACCTAATTCTTCGACCGTGAATAACGACGATACTGGCGTGATAGATATGGATGTGGACGTGGGTGAGGGTACTCCAGCCGATCCACCGGCGCAAATCTCACCGAAGACACCGCCACAGCCTTTCAACTTCGGCCCAATGATAGGGATGAAGATTACACAAGCGGCCAGTCTAGAGGACCGTATAGTTTCTCTAGAAGTCCACAATTCAAAGCTGGAAAAGCTTGTATCTCAGCTTTTCCAAGTTGTGCCGGGCGTGCACAATTATGTCCCCGCTACCCCCGACCGAGCCGCGCCTCGAAATTCTCTGGCGCAGTCCGCCATCTATACGCCAACTCATTCGGCGATCACGGAGAACTCGGTATGCCAGGTATCTCCAAATGATATGGAACAGTCGTCGAGATTCAGCGTATCCCGACAGTCTAACGAGTCGTTTGGCGATGGAAACACCTTCATCGGATCAGTTCCTCCTTCCACGGTGCCACGTCCACGACCTACATCAAACGCGACGATACGGGGCGCAACAAGCTTACCTGCGCTGTTGGGGGAGAGCGTAGGCCCTTTCACGATAGACCATTATACAACCTTAAAAGCCCTATTAGACACGGAGCGAGATGCACGACAAGTGCTAGAAGCTCGGGTAACGAAGCTCAACCGCAAAATCGACCTGATTTCTCGGACCGGCCACAAGCTTGAGACGTCATCTACTGCCTACTCTACCGTATCCGCCTTTGAGCACGACGACGACGACGAGCCCCCGACCGCTGGGGCTGACACCGACTCCGAGGCATTCAAAACGCCACGCGAGGAGGAAAGTGGTCACGGCTTCGGCGCCTTTGGCGAGGAGCTCCGCGACGAGGAGGAAGATGGGTCGAGGAAGAAAGCCGCCAGGACGCTTTCCCTGAGCCAGCTCACTCTGAAGCGGCCCCCGATACCTCAGCAAGCAGTCGGCGTGGACTTATGACTACACGGACTTTAACCCCATACACACAGTAGTTCAGCCGGACATGGGAGACCTAGACTTGGTGGATGAACGCCGAAGCTTTTTATTCGGTGTAATAACCCCCTTTACCTAATGACGCATTTTTGGACTTTCGGCATAGGAGGCTTTCTTGTCTTTACCCTCTTGGCGCAACGACATTGGGTTGGCCCTGATGACGATGTTCTTAGCACGGCGTTCTCGAGATGTACGACTATACGATACGACTTTTACCCCCTCTCTCCCTTTTTCCTTTCTACGACATATTTACCCTTTCTACAATTGATCGAACGCACGGACGAAGTTACCCTTTCTACTACTATTCTCAGGCTTGCCTAAGAATGGTTGGTGTGGCGAGCCGCTGCCGATCTAGTTCCGATCTAACCCTCATTGCGATTTTTTATTTATTACCAGAGTTCCCCTTTATGTGTGAAGCCTGTGATTTTGGATACCATATCGCAGACAGGCGGACCATCCTTTGGAGAGCTCGGGATTCCCTGCTACTCTTTTTTTGTTTTTATCTTTCTGGTTGAGTCCAATCTTTTTTTGATATCATTTTTTTGCGCGGAGCATCGCGAGATCTCGTTGGAGCAGTGTTTTTTTGCTGTCCTACCTACCTAGGAACGAATGATACCAAGGAGGAAAAGAGAAGAGAAGAGGAGGGTGAGAGAGAGAAAGAGAGAGAATGTTAATGGGAGGAACTTTTGGAGAAAATAGCTTCGTGTAGTGGTAATTCATCTAATAAATGAGGCGCGGGCGATGCCGACGCGCTACCACTTGACGATACTTTTTAAGTCCTTTCGCAATTTGGGTTCGAGTGGTGTTGTGGTGCTACAGGGGGCATTATACAGTCTCGTGATACTTCTACACTCGGTTTCTCTCCCAGACTCCCTGAGCCGGTTACCAATGATGCTGAGGTAGCTGAAGCCAAAAGAATTGCACGACAGAGCAACCTCTCGATTATGAAATTGTCATCGTCAATCAGCTATGCAATTTAGACTACATTGAGCACCTATTTTCTTACCTAAAGGGGGGCCAATATTATTGAGCCATTCATTCACTTGTACCAAATGCCGTCAATACCACCCCTTATGGTCACTCCGACTTCTAGGACTCGGCAGCAAGTCCCGCAATACCCCTATTCCACGGATACAATTAGACGAAGCCATTGCAAATGCATTAGGCCCCATACACCTAGGTATACTACCTCATTTGATTTATAATTCATTTCACTAATCATAATGGGATCGAGTTTCTTTGAGAGTTCTGGAATATTCGTAGTAGATACTAAAGAAAGCTCGATATACCCTCCATTTCCCTAGGTCTACTTACACAGAAATAGGTCAATGGTCACTAGCTAGACTGACAACAGGCTCACAGGTTCCGAGACCTATAGGGTGATAGACCGGTACCAAATCAGGCAAAGAATGCCACGACTCTAGTTACCTACCTACCTCTCAAGGTATACAATTCAGACCACCTCAGGCGTCCTTTTTCTCATTAATAGGAGGACTAGGATTATTGAACCGTTTATTTACATTAAGTTTAGTTGGAGTTTAGGCCTCAATGGTAACGATCCCACGACAGCTGAGAGATAGCCCTATTCTATGTTATTGAAATATGACATTTAATTTCAAATTCAACTCACCCTACATACCTAAGTAATGAAATAGAATTTATAAGAGATCGTCATACATTCGTAATACCCATAGTACTCCACCCTCCCCCAGACTTCCTTGCAGAGAAACAGGTCAACAGTTACCAGGTGGCCCGATGACAGGCTCACGGGCTTTAGGGGCTGCAGATGCCTACCATAGCGGGATTACTTACCTAGGTAGCTAGGAGGTAGGTACCAAAGCAGGCAAGGGCTGCCATGACCCCAATTGCTGGTGCAGAAAAGCCTTGAAGGAGAGCGGTGCGCTTAGCGCCTGGACTCTTCTGTTGCTCTTGTCTTCCAGATGATGACCCTTTCGAGTCTGGATTCTCGTGCTGCTTTTGTCCCTTAGACGATGACCGCCTAACGTCTGGAGTCTTCTGCTGCCCTCGTCCTTCGGATAATGGTTGCTTGGTGCCTGGGTTCTTCTGCTGCTTTTGTCCCTCGGATGGTCGTCGCTCAGTCCAAAGCTCCACGTCCTTAATCCACCAAGTGAGATTTTCCACCAACGTCCCGTCTCTTCCCAGGCCCCTGTCCTCGTTCTCATTATCCTCCATGGCATCCCAGATGGGGGTCAGATCTGAGGGTCTCAGTGAAACTCCCTCTTTTTCGAATATAACCACGCGGAATATATCTTGAAACGGCCCCTCTTTATCAAGCTCCTTTGGTATGTCCATCCTGAACTTAAACGACGCTTTCCCTGGTCCAGGTACCACCTGTGAGGTATCATTTTTTGGATACATCTGTGCTACTTTAAAACCTGGGGTAAAGTTTACAACTCTGAAATACAGTGAAGTACGTCCTTTATTCTCTAACTTTAGGTAAATCTTTGTTCCCTTAGGGATGATATTAATAATTAATAATTTCTCTTTTAAAGGTGTGGTATATTTAGTATTTATTATATTAAGTTGTAAGTTAATTAATTAATTATATTTAATATTATAAAAATATATTATAATATAATATTTTATGTTTTTTAAAAGGTATAAAATATAATAAATTATTTATTATAATATTAATTATATAATAACTTTAAAAACTATTTTTAAATTTTTAAAATATATTATATTATAATTTTATATTTATTTTAACTAGGATTTTTATATTTTATAAATTTAATATTATTTTTTTAAACGTGTGGTTTTAAGGCTTTTTTTAATAATTAAAAAACTATAAATTTATAATATAATATAAATATATTATTTTTTAATATTTAAATAAATATTTTTATAATAAAAATTAGGTTTTTTAATTAATTTATTATTATATAAATAGCTATAAATTATTTTTTAAAAATAAGTTAATAATTAAATATAATAAATAATAATATATAATATAAAAAAAAATAAAATTTAAATACTTATTAAATAAAAAATTATATAATATTAATTTATTATTTTTTTAATTAACTAAATATATTTATAAGTTAATTATTTTATAATAATTAAAAATATTATTATTTTTAAATTTTTTTTTTTATTTTTAAAATATTTTAAAAAAAATTATTTTTTATATAATATATAATAAACTTTTTTTTTTATAAATAATAAATATATTTTAATAAAATATTTTATAATATTATAAAATTTTTTAAATTTTAAAAGGTTTTAAATTAACTAGTAAAAATATTATTTTTTTTTTATAAAATTAAGAAATTTCTTTTTATAAAATTTTATAAAAAAGTTATTATTATTTTATAATTTATTATTAGTTTTAAATTTAAATTTTAATAATATTAATTAATTTATTATTTTATATTTTATATTTTAATATTATATTAAATAGTTTTAAATCTTTAAATTAAAAGTTATAAAAAAATTTTTATTATTATATAAATAATATAATTTTAAGTTAATATAATTAAACTTTTAATAATATTAATTATAATTTTTATATTTAAATAAATATATTAAATATTTATTTAATATATTTTTTTTAAATTTTAATATTTTAAAATATTTTTTAAGTTTATATTATATATTTATAATATTATAATTTTTAAGTTTTTATACTTTTATATTTTTATTTATTTTATTTAATATTAACAAATTATTATTTTATTATATTATTATTTAGTTTTTAATTAAAATTTAAACGTGTATTTTAATTTTTAAAGTAATTAATTAATTAAATTTTAAGTTTATAAGGTTTTTATTTATTATTAATTTAATAAATATATTTATTTTTTTATTATTTTATATATTTATATATTTTAAATATTATTTTAAAAAAACGTTATATTTATTTATTAATTAATATATTTAAATAAATATAATTTATAAAATTTTTAAAGTATTTTTTTAAAAATATTAAATAATAATAATATTATTAATATAAATTATAATAAGTTTATATAAATAAAATTTAATAGCTTTTTATAAAGTTTTAAAAACTTTTATTTTTTTAATATTAAAAATATTATTATATAGGTTTATATTTTTTTATTTTTTTATTATTTTATTTAAACTTTTATATATTATAAAATTATATTTTAAACCACTTTTTTTAATTTTAAACTTATTTAAAAATATAATTATATTTTAAAAAAGTTTTTAATAAAATTATTTTTTAAAAGTTTTAAAAATTTTATTTTTAATTTTTCTTTTTATAAAATTATTTTATAAGTTTATTAAATATTTTAAAAAATATAAAATTAGTTTTTTAATATAAAATAATAATAATATTATTAATTATATATTTAAATAAAACTTTAAATATTTATTTATATTATATTTTTAAGTTATATATTTAAAATTAATTTTTAATATTAAAAAGTATTTATTAATTATTATATATAATTTATATATAAAATATAAATATATTTTATTTAATATTATTTAAATAATTAAAAAGTTATTATTTATAAATAAAATTATATTTAAATATATTTTTTAAACTAATAAAACTTTTTTAATTATTTTAATTAAAACTTTTTAAATTAAGTTTATTAAATTTTTTAAATATATATTAATAATATTTAATTTTTTTAATATAATATATTTAATTAATTTTATATATTTTTTATATTAAATTTTATATTTATATAATAATAATAATAATATTATTATATTAATTATTTTATAAAATAAAAAAACTAATAAATTTTTTATTATATTAATTAATATTTTAATATAATTAAATATTTTTATTATAATAATTATTTTTTTTTTAATATAACGTTTAAAAATAAACTTTTTATTAAATTATATTTTTAATTAATAAAATATAAATATTAATTTTTAAATTAATTATTTTATTTAATTATTTATTTTATTAAATTTTTTAATAATAATAAATATAATTATATTTATAAAAATTATAATTATAAAATTATTATTTTTTTAACTTTTATTAAAATAAATAACTTTTATTTTTTTTTAAAATAAAAAAAATTTTATACTTATTATTATATTTTAATATTTTTTTTATTTTTTATTATATAAGTTTAACATTTTTTTTAATTATTTTATTAAACTTTAAAATAATAAAATTATTTATATATTTTTATTAACTAAGGTTTTTATTAATTATTTTTATTATATAAAAAATATAAAAAATAAAAAACTAAAAAAAGCTTTAAAAAGTTTTATATTTTTAATTTTAAGTTTTTATAATATTTTTTTTTAATTAAAAACTAATATTTTTTTTTATAAAAAAATTATTTATTAAATTAATTATTTTTATAAACTAATTTTATAAAGTTATTTATATAAATAATTTTTTTTATAAAAAAATATTAAAAGTTTTTTATATATTTATTATAATTAATATAACTTTTTTATTTATTATTAAAATAATTTTAATTTTATATATTAAATAAACTATTAAATTTATAATTAAATATATAAATAAAACCTTAATATATTATAAATTAATTAATTTAATTTATAATATTATTTATATTATATATTTAATAATAAAATATTTATAGTTTTTATTAATATATAAAAATAATATTATAAATTTAAATAATTAATATAATAAAAAATCTATTTTATTTATTTTAAATATTATTATTATTTATATTATTTTTTACACTTTAAAAAAATATTTTTATTTTAAGATTTTTTTTTAAGTATTTTATAATATTTTTTTATATAAATTTAATAAATTTTAATAATTTTAACAGTAATATTATTTTCTTTAAATATTATAAAAATTATATTATATATAAACCTTTATATTTTTTTTTTAATTATTATAATTTTTTATAATAAATATTTTTATAATTTTAATAATAAATTAATAAAATTATTTTTTAAGTTATAATATTTTAAGATTTTATTATATAAATATTAAGTTTTTTTTTATTTTTTTTTTATAAATTTATTTATAATTATATTTTTTAATAAAAAAACTTTAAATTTAACTTTTAATTTATATTATTTAATTATATTATAAAAGTTTTTATCTATAAAAACTTAGTTAATTTTAATTTTTTAATACTTTTTTTTAACTTATTATATAATTTTTAAAAAAGCTTTATATTTTTTTATAATTTTTTTTAAGTTTTAATTTTTTATTTTTTTAAGCTTTTTTATTATTTACTAGAAATTTTAAGCTTTTTTATACTTTTTAATTCACTAAAAAACTAATTTATTTTAAATTTATATTTTTTTATTTATTATTTATAATATATTAACTAATATATTTATTAAAATTATAACTATTTAATTAATATTTTTTTAATTATATATATTAATAATATTTAATAATAAAAATATTATTATATTAATTATATTTATTAAATATTTTAAATTATTTTTTTTAACTTTTAAATAATTTTATTTTAATTTAAACTTAACGTTTTTATCCTTATATTATATTTATTATAAAAAATAATTTAAATTTAATATATATTAATTATTTAAATAAAATTTAAAAAAAAAATATTTAAAAAAACTAAATTAATAATATAATTATTTTTATATATTATTTTATTAATTTTACTTATAAAACTTATTTTTAAATAAATTAACCACTTAAAAAATAACTTTTTATTATTTTTAATTATAATATTTAATTTTTATTTTAAGTATTTAATATTAATATTTTTAATTATTAAATAATTTACTAATAATTTTAATAAATAAAAATATTTTATTATTTTTAAAGTAATTAATATTTTATAATAATTAAATATAAAATATTTATTAATATTAATTTAAAAAAAATCTTTAAAATATATAAATTTATATAAAATAACTTTAAATTTAACTTTTTTATATATATAAATTATAATTTTTAATTTATTTTTTTTATAATTTTAATAATCTAATAAAATATAAAAAATATAATTTTAATAATTTTATATATAAATATTTTATAAAATTAATATTTATAATTTTTAAATTAATATAATATTTATATTTTATTTTTAATATTTTTATAAAAATATAATATAAACTAATTAAATTTTTTATATATTATATATTTTAATATATAAACTTTTTAATAATTTAATTTAATAATAATATATTTATTATTTTATTTAATTATTATTATTTATTAATATTTTAAAAAAAAAAAAGTTTAATATATTTTTATAATTTTTTAAATTATTTAAACGTTAAATACCTTGTTATAATATAAGTTATTATTAAAAATAATAATTAATTTTAAGTTAAAAACTTTTATTATTTTAATAATTAAAAAAACCTTTTTTATATTTTTTTTTATTTTATTTAAATTAATAAAATCGGTTTTTAATTAATTATTTAAAATATTATAACATTTTAAAGTTTTAAACTTTAAAAAAAAACTATTATTATTAGTTAATTTTTTTTTATTTTTTTTTTATTTAAACGCCACTGGTTTTTTTACTTTAAAGTTATTATTTAAATTTAAAAATAATAACTTATTTATTATAAATATTAATTAATTAATTTTTATATATTTTATATTTTTAATTTTTTAAATTTTTTATATTTAACTTTTAATTAATATTATAACTTATTTATTAACTTTTTTAAAATATATAAAATAATTTTTATAACTAGTTAAAAAAAAACCGTAATAATTAATATATTTAAAAATTTTTTAATAAAAACCACTTTTATAATTTAATATTATATTTTTATAATTTTTATATTTATTTATTTAAATATAATAATATATTATATAATAATTTTAATAATTAAAATTATATTAATTATAATATTTAATAAAAGGTTTTTTTATAACTTTTTTTATTAAATAATTAATAAAAAAAAGCTTAAAAATCTTTATTATATATTTAAAAAAAACCATTTAAATTTATTTATTAATATATAAATTAAATTCTTATTTTAATAAATATATATTTATTAAAACTTATTTTATTTATATTTAAATTTTTTTTATTATTTATTAAAAAATTATATTATTTATTTTTATTTAATTTAAATAATTTAAAAATAAAAATAAGATTTTATTAAAAATATAAATAACTTATATTTTTAAAAACTTAATTTTATTTACTTTTAAAATTTTAAAAATTAAGGTTTAGTTTTTAATAATTATTAATTTATTTTAAATTATAAATTTTAATATTTTAATCGCTTAATTAATTTTAATTTATTATAAATTTAATATTTTATTTATTATTAAATTTAATTTTTTAATAAATATTATTTTAATAATAAAAAATATAAATTTATATATAAGTTTATTTTTTATTATTTTAATTAATATTTTAAGATTTTTTATATTATTTAAAATAAATTAAGCTTTAAATAAAATATAAAAAATAATTAAATTATTTATTTTTTTAATAAGTTTTAATATTAATAAATATATTATTTTATTAATAGTAACTATATATATATTTAATTTTTTTAAAAAATTAAGAAATTTTAAAAAATTTAATTTAATGTTTTTTTAAATATTATTATTAATTATAATATTATTATTAATAAGTTAAATTAAATAAAAATATAAAAATATAAATATATTTTTTTTAAATTTAATAAAAATAATAATATTAAAATATTAACTTATATTTTTAATTAAGTTTTAAATAATTTTATATTAAATATATTATTATATAAAATTAAAAAACTTTATAAAACTATTTAAAATAAATATTAATTTTATAATAACTTTTTTTTAAATTTAAATATTACGTTTTATTTTAATAAAATAATTAATAATTAAACTTTATAATAAAAGTTTAAAATTAATAATAGTTTTTTAATAATTCATTTTAAATAATATAAATATTACGTTTATTTTAACCTTTTTACACTATAAATTAATAATTAAAAAGCTCGTTGGTTTTATTTACTAGATATATTAAGGGTTAGGTGTAATAGGTGGGCATTATAATATTAAAAGTCCTGGCATTAATAAAAAATTTCTCACCAACTCCAAGTCCTAATATTAAGGCGCAAAGGCGCTAAATTAAACTGTTATTAGGGGATTTGGTATGGCTGCACGCTTATGTACTATCAAGCTGCAGGCTGTCTTCAGAAGACTCCTTTTTCAGGTCAAGAAGTTGTCTGAATCGGAAAAGATGAGCTAGAGCAAGAGCAGACTTTCTTACCCGCTCCTCGATGCCAGTACTCTTGATTTCCAGTCCACGTAATGCACCTTCATACCCTCTCGGCCCAACAATACCAATACCGATGTTTTTTGGTATGAGCATGAAATCTTCTAGCTCGGAGCCTTCTTCGAGTGTCTCCTGTGCGATTACATTGATACTGCCTGAAACTTTTTTTTGGATGCCTTTCTCTAGTAGTTCCTGAAACTCCTCTCCGAGCAGCGGATCGACGAAGACTTTGAAAAGTCCTTCAGAAGCCCACCGTAAGAAGTAGACTTTGTTGTCCGAGTGTCTAAGGAATTCTGGTGAGGGCGAGTCTACTTTGCATTGCCCGTCCATGACCTCCTTGATTACAAGAGAGCCTTGGAAAGTCCGACTGGTGAACTCTGTGTATTTCTTCACGCCATGAATCCTTCCAACAGGGAGGATAGCGTCATGTCCTTTAATAGTGACGCGGATAGGTACGCGTGGAAAAGATTTCTCTCTTCCAAAGAAAAGCAAGTCCTCTTGGCCCAGTACCAGGGGCTTTTGCGTAGAGTCGTTCCCTCCCATCCGATTGGCGATATGTTCACAGATGATGTGATAAGGTTCCATGATCTGCAACTTGCGAACATACGACACAAGAGCGTAGCTAAATATGCCGCGCACCTCATTGTCTTGTTTATGTTCGTCGGCGCGCTCACCGCGTTGACAAGCTGTCATCAGCGTGAAACGCTCTGGATTCATGCCCCAGGAGTCTTCCAGCTGTGCATCACGGCTACCTCTAGCACTTCGAGGGCTAGCGAGCCGATTCAAGCGAGGGAAGTTCTTTGGGGTACGGCATTGGCGTTCCTGGCAAAGCGAGTCCGACAGCTGACTTCCAGAACGCCAGGCTTCGCCGGAGTGGCAACTATCCAGACTGACGATAACCCACACTTTCCTCTTATAGAACTTCTCTAGCCATTCATTCAGCTTCCAGCCCCGGATTGGCTGTTCTCCGCACTTGTGGCAATAATCCATTGGTAAGAGGGATGGATCTTCGGTTCGGTCAGGAGGTGAGGAATCGATCCTAGGTAATTTCCCTCCATGTCCCGAGAAATGGAAGTAGAAAAAGTCGCCTTCCTGAGCATCGTTCAGTATCTCGTCGAAGTGTTTTTTTATGTTTGCGTATGTAGGCAATCTTTCGTCGGGTTCCTGGGGTTCGGGATCTTGGGAAGAGGGTGGCGAAGTAAGGACTTTGATGTTTTGATCTTCAAGCTCGAATTTGGTCAAGAAGAGACTCCTCAAGTCCTGGACGTCGTTAATACAACCATTGAGGTTGTTGGAGATAGAACCGTCGACGTGACAACTAGTTTGGTAAAGATTGACCCCGACAAGTAAGGCATATTTCTTGATAGGAGCTTGGGGCGCCATGATTTCTGTACGACATCTACTATAGAAGTAAAGGTAGAAGCGTGTCACTTTACATATCGAAATCGCCTCACCTCTTGCGAGCGCTTGCACCACCCTTTTAACTACAATGCTACCATCGGATAGAACTACAGCGCGGGTCCTACTCCTGGCAAACGGTTACCGACCTACTCTGGAAAGTTGAGAGCCCCCCCTTTCTCGATTGAAGAAACCATGGAATGTCTTTCAAAATGCATTTTCTTTTCATCCAGCCTACAGGTGGCGCACTCACCGAACTTAGTTGCGTCCAGTTCCGGGGGGCGTTCATTGATCATCCTTACCCAAATAACTGCGCCATCGCCGAAGTGATTAGATGAGCAGATTTAAATGTAGTGACACCCACCTAGAGCCGTCAGCGGGAATTTACTCTTTCCGTCTAGATTCAGTCAGCCTATCTACAGCCCTTTGCCGTTGGGACGAAAAACTTCATGGCGCCAGTTCAAGAAGAGTAAGAAACCAAGCTCTTTCGTGAGTTGACAAACATATAACAAACCATACAGGGATCTCAGGGTCTCATTCATCGACGACGGCGGTCGTGTTAAGATAACAAAGAAGAAGCGGGTATGTAATCCCAATTCCGCCATTAATCATGAATGTGTGTGGCTTACAGCCGGCAGGAACCCAAATTCTACACAAACGACCAGGTGTACATCAGGGCTGGACGCCAAGGCCCGTACAAAATAGCATATGTGAAGGACTTTAAGTACACTCTTTGCGATGGTGATGGGAATTCGATCAACGGTGATACTGTATATGAAGAGAAGGACCTAGAATTGATAGACCTTTTTGAGTAAAGCCGGGGAGGCCGCCCGAAGGGCTTGAGCTGTGTCTTCTACAAGATAACTTCAAATATAAATCTACCTTACCTTAGGTATCTCATGCTAACCCCCTTATTTTGGTGTATGCCTTTTTCGGTCTCTTCGACAGCCTCCTCCTTTTTCTCCTTCGCCAATCAAGGACCTGAGTAGGTAGGCATGGGACTACTAATGGCCGTTCAGTGGATTGTAACCCGTGGCGTCGAAGTATGTTTTACTTAGGTGCCCGAATCATGGCGTACGTATGTACGGTAAAGTTTCGAGTTGTCCATTCGTCGGTCATGCCGTCCCTGCCGTCTTTGGTATCTCTTCCTGTCAACTCCGACACGCACGTCGGTGAGCTATCCGCACAGGAAGCATGCTCACACAAACTGCTAGCCTCGAGAGGCATCTCGGGCAAAACCATCCAAGGATAGGATATAGGCTTGTTAGTAATGAAAACTTTTATGATATCTTTGCATCGGCCTTCGCCGTTCAGTCGGAGGAACTCGGGGACTTCCATGCATAGCCTTATCGTTCTCTTGCCATTGACTTCTTCATTCTTTGGTATAACTTCAAAATAATCATTGCCACCCGACTGAAGCGCCACATTGTCGATTTTCCACGACGGATAGAAGTCAAAAACAGTGATATATAGAGTTTGGTTGCTGGTGTTCTCAACAGTGAACTGCCAAGCGTCCCCATGCGTAATGTTGTAGATACCGTCTTCTCCAGCGAGAGGATGAGGTGTGAGTGAGAATGAATCCTGGAGACTCGAACGGGGGTGTTGATTATCTATTCCCTCAAAGTATCTGTATGTTGCTAGGTGCTGTAAAATGTATAGTACCTTCTTTATCGCCCGTTCAGAGTTCATCGGTACTGTCGGTAGTCTAGTGATCTTGTTGTGAAGAGCGCCAACTACTTGGTATTCTCCACACCCGCTAACTATGACGTTAAAGTCAGAAGGTCGGTCCGTGTCTTCGATTGATAGGAAAAGGTAATGTAGATCCCTAGCAGCATCTTTCCACTCATGTCTGTTTCCAATGTTTCTTGCAAGCTGTACCCGAGTTCCCCGAGGCGACCTGGATCTTAGTAGCTTCGCCATCAAGTTCGTCGGGATTTGCCCTGCAGCTTCCTTTGAGTCGATCTCGATCAAGTCGGATTCAAAGGCGTGCACGTTTTCAGCCAGGCAAATCATGAGCGGCTTCTCTGATAGTGCTGGGGCCGGTTCGGGCACCTCCAACGGATACACAGAGAACTCATCACCCTTGCAAATACCATGTGCGTGACCTGCCCGTAAGCGTAGGCTGCCGCCACACATCCTGTAAGTAGATATCTGAGCGGCTTCCGGTTTGGCAAGGAGGTTGCCATAAAACGAATAATTCCTATTTCCGTAACACATCGGCGTTTGTTGAGGCCAGCGCAAGTGAAACACTGTGCGAAGGTGCTCATACAGAGATTGGTTTGTGACAGTTACGCCCCTTGCCCCCAACGACCGTAGACTATCGAGGAGAAAGTACGTAAGTGCCCCGTGACGTTCTTGTCCTTCAACTTCGATTTCACTGGCGATTTCGTGAGGACTGCATGCCGAAAATATCGTATAACCGCTAGGATTCACAAGCCAATCCCTATACAGTTGCGAATCGCGTTGACTGCTGTCTAGATCTGCTGCATATTTCTCAGGCAGCCGGGAACTGGCTGCACCAATGCTAGGGTTATAGGCAATGCAACGCACACCGAGATCACGAGCTTCGTGGCGTTTCATGCTTCCAGAAAAGCAACAATCCAAGACGAGCATAACGATGCACCCCTTATCGACCATCTTTCCAACGGCGTCCGCTAAGGAACTGCCCCAGAGATATGAACCCCCAGCCTCATCGTCCTCGAACAAAGCCAAGGCGAGTTCCCCATCTATGCTATCCTGAGATCCATCCTCGCTCGGGACTTTCGAACCGTGTCCAGAGAAATGAAAATATACTAGATCGCCAGGATTCGCATTTCGGATTATTCTTCGTAGGGCGGCAACTACGTTTCTCCGCGTAGGCCACAAATATGGCTGTTCAACCGGGCGGTGTGAGTCTGGGTTTGATGGTGTCGTGGCTGTGAGTAGGGTTACGTCAATGGGCGTTGCGCCTTCTTGGAGATGTCTTTCAACCATGTTCGCATCTCGCACAGCGCCTTGAAGGCAGCGCTCAGAAGGGTAGTAATTGTCGCCGATAATGACAGCCCAGCGACCCTGGGCGGAGTTCTTCTCTGCCATGTTTAGGCTAGGCATATACGAACATCACGTCGCCAATGTGGGATAGGAAAATGTTGAGTGTCAACTCTCGTCAAAACATATTGTTCCGGGTTCATGTGGCCTAAGCCCCGTGCAGGCTTCCGATTCGAGGCAGGTAGGGTGTACAATGATGTGGCGTCGTCAAAGCAATTTAAGCACCTAAACTCCTACTTCAGCTCTCCTATTTTGACGAGGTGCCATAAATGTCTCGCTGTTCAACATGGTAGTCCAAAATGTAGCTGATCTTGAATTTGGAGGACTCAACAGCTCAGCCGTTACATCTCCAGTTTACCGTAATCCTATTAGGAGATGTCTTAACGCAGCGTGGACCATTCTATTGCCCTTCATTCCGAGTTCTTCTCGAGGCCAGCATGAGGAAAACAATCATCCAAGGTTATCACTCCAGAGTAAGTAGATGTCTGTTATTGCTACTGCCCGGGGTTATTAACTTTTCGAAGTTGAAGATCACCCGAATGGATACCCGCAGTTCTCTGCGCTCATTGCGTCGCATGACTCGTTTCACATTTGTCGACGCTTCACCCATCTTCGCTCGCGTCTCTTATTACTGAAGCAGGATCAATTGTCCGTTCTAGAACAGGAACTATGGAAAATTGACCGAGAAGAGAGCAAACCTATACAACTCGGAAGCAGTCGAAATGACAATAATGAAAAAAGGCGGGATGTTTTAACGAAAATAGATACCGCGCTGATGGATTACGGTATATACGTATCTTGCTTTAGGAGGGCTGTAGCCTTAGCTGACAAGATCTATAGACACGTTCGTCGAGAGAAATCATGCGATGCTTAGCCTTGAGCCGGCGAAGCCACGGAATACCACGAGCCTACGAAACTGGATTGACGGGAACGGCAATATAGCTAGGGAAGAGGCTGCCTTTTTATCCTGCTCCGAAGACCTGGCCAGCGTGACCGACACTGATGACACCGTTATGACATGGTTGGAATTATTGATCGAAGATATAATCTTCTTTATACGCAAAAGATTCGGCGAGGTATATAAGCACATTATCGAGGGTTAACTGGAGCTAATATCCTACAGAATCGTGACCATAGCATCTCGCGCGACCCGAGCGTTCACATCATTACCAAGTCAACTATCGCGCGGATAACTCGCGTTCTAATGACTCCTTTTATCATCACACTCTTATTAGCACCCGTTATCATTTGCCATACCCTCGACTTTCTGCTCGCTCGACTTTTTGTCGTTGTAGTTGCTACTACAGTATTCGTTGCCGTTCTGTCCGGGTCTACTAAGGCGAAGACCTATGACCTAATTGTGGCTGGCGCTACGTATGTGACGAGATGAAACCTCCTTTGATGGGTTAAAACTAACATAATGGAATTTATTTTAGGTACACGACCGTCCTAGTTGTATTCATTTCTACCACTGACCCTACTGAAGGATGAAAATATATATTGTAGCAGAATGATGCCGCCGGCCATCAAGGTCTCCCTCAAAATGCCGCGTACGGTGAATCATCTTCTGCTCAAAAATCATATCACCCGGATGCAAAGATGGAAAGACTTGTAGGCGTTAGGCGTTTATCTATATAGATGCTCGTTAAGCATATGTGTTTGTTGGTTAATTAGTATGTCTTGGTGAAAGTCAAGGGGTTTAGGGTACAGAGAGGTTATGTCGCTGTTGCTTTCAACCCCTTAAATACGCTAGTTCTCATCTATGACATACATCATCATTGTGATAATCATCCGATTATGATAGGTAGATCTTAAGATAGCGAGTTACTCGCTCTAGCCACATAAAAGCCATACCTCAGGTACCCACCTACACTCCTTCCTAAAGCTATCCCCATGCCTTGCTCACCGGCTTCCAGGAAACGGCAGCACCGCGACGCCGCGGAAGCCATCCGCGCCCCTGGCGCGAACCCCGAACACGACGTCGTCCTTGCTGAGGGCAAGCGTGGCCTCTTCCGCGGCGCCGACGTCGAGGACGCCGGTCCAGAAGGGCGCGCTGGTCGGCCGCCAGACGACCTCGTACCCGCCGTCGTACCCAGGCGCCGCCGGCGCGTCCCAGTACAGCGTGGTGCTCGTGCTCAGCGCCGAGGTGTCGACGCGGACGTTCCGCGGGGTGCCCGGCGCCGCGGCCAGGCTCCAGAGGGCGGCGCCGTTGACGCGGGCCACGCGGGCCACGTACTCGAAGTCGACGAACTCGGGCAGGTCGCCGTACTGCTTGCCGTCGTCCGGGTCCACGCGCACGTCCTGGTGCTGGTGCGCGTAGTCCTCGTGCGGCTCCGTGAAGCGCGCGGCCGGGTACCCGGCCTCGAGGAACGGCCGGTGGTCGCCGCCGCGCAGGTACCGGTCGAGCCGGTAGACGACCGTCACGTTCATGCCCGTGGCCCCGTTCTCGGCCACCTCCTTGACGAAGCGCGCGAGCTCGCGCGCCGGCGAGTCGTTCTCCCCGCCGATCGACAGCCGCGTCTCCCGCGTCGCGCTGTTCTCGATCGCCAAGCCCGGGAGCCCCTGCCCGAACAGCCGGATCACGTACGGGTCCGAGAGCTCGCCGTCGGCGCCGCCGCGCGGCGAGCCTACTATGTCGTTGGTGAACATCCCTTCTACCTTTTACAGGGACAGGGTAGTGTCAGCTTTTACCATGCCTAACCAAAGCTCGCTTAAGAGGAAAAGAGGGCATTTTGGGATTTCTAAGGATTTCGAAGGTGCTATATCCGGCGTGCTAGGACTAGAGGGTGGAGGAGGAACGTACATTGGCTTTTGGCGTGGCATTGGCATACGACTGAGCCAGGAACTGGGCTCCGTATAGCCCCTGCTCCTCCCCGGCAACTGCTGCGAAAGCTATGCTCGCCTTCGGTAGGGGGTAGTCGGGTTGCGACATAACCCTCGCCAGCTCTAGGGAGATAGCTACTCCAGAGGCGTCGTCGTCGGCGCCGGGAGCGTCGCTCTCATAGTCCAGCACGTTCGACACTCTCGAGTCGTAGTGGCCGGACACCACGTACAGGCGGTTCTCCTCCGTGCCGTGGAGGGTCGCGACGACGTCGCTGATGACGGTCGGGAACAGTATGCGGTTCCCGTCGGGCTGCTGCGTGTAGCCCACCGTCTCGACGGTCAGCCGGCCGTCGCTGGCGTCGGCGTACCGCTGGAACTCGCTGTGGATCCAGTCGCGCGCCGCGCCGATCCCCCGCGTGCTCGAGTTCTGCGTCGACAGCGTGTGCCGCGTGCCGAACGACACTAGCTTCAGGATCGTGGCCTCGATGTTCGCCGCGTCGACCTGCGCGAGTATCGACGCTAGATCCGCGGAGGGCGCCTGCGGCAGGTTGGCGGTGCCGACGATGTTGGGCGGCCAGCTCGACGCCGCGCAGATTAGTGTAGGTGATGAGTCTTCGACCGCCCTGGGTTTGCGTAGCACATTGGCCGGGTTCCTCGACGTGAGAGGTACGGCTGCGGCGAGAGCTGCGTTTGCGGCCAATATGGAAAACTTCATTTTGAATGACAGCCGTTGAGATATAATGATGGCTGCCAGCTAAGCTCGATATAATACCTAGGTAGACTATTACATACGTGAGAGAGTATCTGCTTACTCTTATAGTCTTTATCTCCCTTGGCTAGCGACGGTAGCTCCTTGGTTATGCCATGTAGCGATGCCGGTAGTCGGCAGGGCTTGCCACATTCTCCCTGCCCATGTCCTCATCGCCATTGTCCATTTATCGGCTCCCAATATGGCGGGAGGATATAGCTCTCCTCCTACCTAGATAGCCTAGATAGAGATGTTTGATAATATCAATTGCCCAATCACCATGCACTATCTTGGAGCTTGCATCTGGAATGCGACGGTAAGACCCCGCGGGGGAGATGGAATTGCCTTTTCGTCATGATATATGCAGTATCGTGGCTTGGCTGACCGTATCGAATCGTTGATATACCTGGTCTAGTATTCTGCATCTGGAAGCTGGCTGCTGGGGTGACTGTTGTGAGGGGGCTGTTCGGTATCGGATGGACACCGAGAGATGATCTAAATATTAGCTTCGATTGCGCTCTAGGGGTGACATTACCTCTAGTTGATATAAATAATGTAGGAGGTCTTGTTCCCATCCGTGATCTCACTTGTAAAATCTCACTTGAAGCAATGAAATGTTGTGTCATATGTTTGCGTGCGTACTGAGGTAAGCAAGCAGCACATATGTCTTCAAACCCCCCTAAAAATTATATATAAAAAGGCTGGAAACATTAAAAGGCCGATATCAGGTTCGTAGTGACTCTAATCTACCATGTATATATATTCGAGACTGAAAGATTTACGGCTGGACATGACAGTACGGGATGTTGAAAAGTTAGAATGTCCGGTACCTAATAGTAACTTTTAAGTATCGCTACGGGCCGGTCAAATAGCGTAAAAATGGCGTAGTCGACGCCTGCCAGAAGGTACATAATCCTTGTATTGTACCTACGTCGGTACGTGGGGTTATCCGTGCCATCAGAGTGACTAACGCATCATTACTCGACAGCGCTGTTACTCGAATCTGCAAATAACATCAGAGGAAAATGAGGCTGGAAAAGTAACGTGCAACTCTTGTCTCAAGCTTTCGACAGCTTTCACGTTGCTTTATTAACCGCCCTTTTTCCAATGCCGTCTTTGGTACTTCTTTCTATAGGGATCTGTTTTTCCTTTTCCTTCTTAGATACAGCCACGCAAACATGATTCCGCGACGACGCCTCTGGTTCCCGCTAGGGATTGCGACACTGCTTCTCTTGTTCTACTATTCTTGGACGGCTCAGGATCAATACCAATGGACCGATCTTGGCAAACCAGCTCAGGGACCTCAAGAAGAGCACCAAGCTGATGCAGTAGCCCTGGATGATGACGACTATTTCTGGAGGAAATTGCCTACGCATTATCCCGTCCAGGACATGAAGCCCTTGCCAACTGGCAGGCCGCTTGCTCTTCCTAAGATCCAGACCACCTTTGGCAAGGAATCTGAGTATGACAGGGCTACTCGGAAAGAACGGCAGCAAACCGTCAAGAAAGCATTTTTTCGCTGCTGGAATGCTTACAAGGACAACGCCATGATGAGCGATGAACTGGCGCCTATCAGCGGCACGACTAAGGACGTTTTCGGAGGCTGGGGCGCCACCTTGGTTGACAGCTTGGACACACTGTGGATCATGGGTCTTCAGGAAGAGTTCGAGGAAGCTGTCACTGCTGCGGCCGGCATCCGCTTCGAGTCTACTTCCCTTACCACTGTAAATGCTTTCGAAACTACGATTCGGTACCTTGGAGGCTTCCTTGCGGCCTACGACTTGAGCGGGGACCCGAGGCTGCTGCGCAAAGCTAGAGAGGTAGGCGACATGCTCTACAAGACATTTGATACGCCGAACCGCATGCCCATCTCTCGCTGGGACTTTGACAATGCCGCGCAAGGGGGAAAACAAGTTGCGCCCGAGATGGCGCTGGTTGCCGAAGTTGGATCTCTTTGCATGGAGTTTACGCGCCTGTCCCTGGTGACCGGGGACCCGAAGTGGTACGACGCTACGGAGAGGATCAAGGAGGTCTTCGAAGAGCAGCAAAATACCACTCAGCTACCCGGTATGTGGCCGATTACTGTGAACCCCAAAGACAAACTATTCAATGTCGACAACACGTTTGGGCTCGGGGCGATGTCGGATAGCACCTACGAATATCTACCTAAAATGCATGCTCTCGTTGGAGGACTTATACCGTCTTACCAGACCATGTACGAGGAGTCGATGAAGACGGCTCTCAAGTACAACGTCTTTCGGCCCATGGTTCCAGACGCGCCCGACATACTTATCTCGGGTACTGTGCGTGTAGAGAAGGAAGGTGGAAAGGTGGGATTTAATCTCGAACACCAGGGTCAGCATTTAGTATGTTTTGCCGGAGGAATGTTGGCAGTCGGCGGGAAGCTATTTGAGAACGCAGAGCACCTAGAAGCAGCCAGGAAGCTGGTAGACGGCTGCATATGGACATACAAGGCCATGCCGCATGGCATCATGCCCGAGACCTTCGTCATGAGTCCTTGCAAATCAGACAAGGAATGCGAGTGGGACGAGCTCCTATGGAAGCGAGCCGTTCTGCGGCAGGCCAACTTGAACGATCTCGCAGCGGTGGATGAAGCAGACAGCATCATCTCCGAGCAGAGACTTCCGAAGGGCTTCACGAAGATACCCGACACCCGCTACATCCTGCGACCAGAGGCTATAGAGAGCGTCTTCATTCTGTATCGGGTTACCGGCCGTACGGACCTTCTCGAGTCGGCATGGGTGATGTTTGAGGCCATTCAGAAGCATACAAGAACGACCCTGGCGAACGCTGCCCTAAGCGACGTGACTGTTGATAGCAGGCCTCCAAAGATTGACTCGATGGAGAGCTTCTGGATGGGTGAGACGCTGAAGTAAGTCCTTTTTGTCGCCTCGCCTCGCCTCGCCTCGCCCCTCTTCCGCTTTACTAACTCGGCTGTCTATAGATATTTCTACTTGATTTTCAGTGAACCGGATCTCATAAGCCTGGATGAATGGGTGTTCAACACCGAGGCCCACGCATTCAAACGATTGCTCCCTTGAATGCTTGTATAAGAAAATGTGTATTATATGGATTCAAGTCGGCAAACTTGGTTAAGGGTTACGGAATACGGAACACGGAATGGGCTGAAGGAATAGTAACGGTAACGGATTCAAAGGAAAAAGGATAGCCTGTACAATTTACGGATAAGGGAGGAAGGCGAAAAAGGCGGATGGTAATCAATTCGGGTATTGTTCTAGAACATACTACACCGAGATAATGGAAGCTAGGGATGTCGGTGTCCTAAGTTGTTCAGTTCTAGATTTGAAAGCACTCGGTGAGGATAGCTGCATGTGGTAAAGCTTCAGTTATCATATTTAGGAGGTACTGTTGGCTCAGGGTGGTAAATTGATGTTTTAGCTGTAAAAATCTAAGTTTTCCTGCTAGAATTTAGAATCGGCTGATATCCCCGCTGATTAGGTAACCATCCCACACACGGCCAAATATCCCTTGAGCAGCACGAAGAGCTGCTCAACACACTCGAATTCGAAGCCATTCCCAGTATTTCCTCGTCCATTCTGCCCTTAGAATCCGTGGCGAGTCTGTCCTTCAACCGTAGAATCTCCCTGAATCTCCATACCACAGACAAACAAGACGAACAAACACACAAATCCACCTAATCTAACCCACTCACGGCCTTAGACTTAGGGGTCCCATAAACACACGAAAATAACCCGAATCTGGACTTCGAAACCGAATATCTTTAGAATCTGACGGGCTCGTTATGGATTTTTCGTGGTAGAAGGGAGAGGCATTTCCGAGAAGGTAGCTTCGTATTTTGGTGGCAATTTCCGTTATTTTCGCTGGCGAGACGTGTGTTTTTTGGTGGGTTTTTAATCAGATTTTCCGTGCCATTTTGAATAACAATACCCGCGATGGGAAACCAAACGACCAAAGGATAAGAAGGCTGCAGCTCTCACCAGTTGTTGGCTCAGGGTGGTAAATTGATGTTTTAGCTGTAAAAATCTAAGTTTTCCTGCTAGAATTTAGAATCGGCTGATATCCCCGCTGATTAGGTAACCATCCCACAGTACCTAAACTAATCGCTAATTTTAGAGGTCGCAGAAGTATCTAAACTGCCTCTGCTATGTATTTTCGTCATCAGGTTGAATGGACCCTTAATCTCTAGCGTGGTTAGCGTGGTTAGCTGATGATAAGAGCAACGCAACGCCTCTAGATGGCTGCCTTAGCTGCGCTGTAACCCCCGCCGAGAAAACAGCCCTGCGGAGATTACGATTACGCCTGCTACACGTGGAACCTTGAAATCATAGATTTTCATCCTCCTTCAGCTATTTCTCCTCACGGCTAGCGAATCCTGCAAAAACCTCACTCACGATCCGTTTGAAGAAAGAAGCCCAACGAGACCCCTCCGGCGAAACCGACACTGAAAAGCGCCTCTGCCTATATACCTTAGGTTAGGTAGCTAGCAATCTGACGTCCTTGTCGCATTTTCATCATCCGACAACTCCACACAAAAACGCATCGCATCGCATCGCGTATCTGCACCCATCATGCCGGATAAGTGGGTAGATTGGAACAAGAGCACCCGGTCTAGGGACTACCGGGGGTCGTCTTCGTTCGCGACCTTTATGATTATCGGGCGTAAGTGGTTTTTCTTTTCAATCTCGAGGCCGGCAAGATGAGCAAGACGGGAGGCGACATAGCCAACTAGCTCAGATGCAAATCCGGGGGAGAATGTCTACGAAATAATTCGAAGAAAAAAACAGTATGCTAACATATAAAACCCTCGCAGCGACGTGCTTCTTCCTCGGCATCCTCTTCGCCATGTTCCCCTACGACTTCCCGCTGCTCTGGACCAAGGACCCGATCCCGGCCACGTACCTGGACCAGCTCGAGACGCACCTCACGTTCGTGCACCAGTCGCCGCCGCTGATCGCGCGCGTGCTCAGCATCATGATGGGCGTCGGCTTCCTCGGCTTCTTCATCAAGCTCTTCAAGGCGTCCGAGTCCAACATGCTCTTCGACGGCGCCTCCCTCGTCCTCTACCTCATCGGCGTCGGCGTCTACGTCGCCAACATCGTCAAGGGCCTGCGCATGGTCAGCGCCGGCGCCTGGCACCGCGACGACTTCGACCCCGCGTCCGTCTCGGCCCGCCCCGGCGACCCGCTTACGGGTGGCGAGATCGTACTCGGCCGCGAGGACAGCCTGAAGGTCATGGCTGCTAGCAATACGATCCTCGCCCTCGTCCTCGTCGGCGTCCTCGTCCTCCAGGCCGGCCAGTGGTACGCCGAGCGCAAGGACAACGAGGAGTACGAGAAGCTCGAGAAGATGGACAACAACAACAACAACAACAAGTCGGGCGCCCCCTCGAGTCCGGCTACCGAGAAGTCCAAGAAGAAGCAGTGAAGCTATTCTTCTTTCTTCTTGTCTCTCTTATATACTCTTACCTCACTTCTTTCTCTTGTGGAACCCCCCTCGTGTACAGACTTCAGATCCTTCGGAAATTTTGTGTTGGAGAGGGGGGGGGGACTGTAAAAGCATTGTTTTCGACTCGACGATGGATCCATTTGGCGTGGGAGGGAGCACAAGAAAACATTCATGCATGTCTTTGAGGAAGAAGGAATCTATACGAGATGAAGAGAAAAAAGAAGTGTGCTACTTCATGAAATAGGTGAATGAATATATATCCACCAACTGAGTTAAGGAGATAGCTTGCGTAAGATATGTCATAGCTGTCACTTGCGTCTATAGCCACCGAGACCTTAGACTGCCAGTATCCGTGTTTCCCTCTCTGGCGTAATAGTACGAGGCTTGCGTTGGCCTCCATCCGTCAACATTGCTTACAGAGGAGCAACTTCGAAGAATCTACAAACTAGTTCAAGTCTTACGTAAAAGAGAAGTAAGCCTCGACGACCAACATTCCTAACCTGACAAACAAAAGATATAGCGACTTTACGGTTTGATATGGTTGCCTACCTCCTGACAATGCTCTTCACTCGACTTCTATTATTGTCTTGTTCTATCCAACCACCTTTCACATCGAACAAAGGGGAGAGTCAAAGAACCAAGAGTTTATAGTCTCGAAGAAAGCAAGTACTTGGATTAATAAAGCGATATATGTAAAGCTAGCTAGCTTGCTGGCTAGAGGTACACGCGTACGTTACATACGTAGCAACGATATGCACCTTCATCTACCTAGGTAGGTAGTAAATGAAGTCAACGCTGCCATAGAGGAGTCCGTCATGCGTGCGAGTGTATGTATGTATGTACAAATGAAAAATGAAAAAAGGAAAAAAAAATGCAAAAGCTCAGCCAGTCAAGTCCCCCCGCGGAGGTTGAACCTGGCTTACGAAAATCCTCGGGAGGATTTTACTGTGGGGCCGGGCCTTGGGCGGGCCCGGTCTTCGCGATTTTAACCATTAGACCATTGGGCCACGTCCCACGGTGGCCTAGTCTAATGGTTGAAAGTGCTTTGCTGCTATGGAATATATAGCTGCGTAACCTGCCCTTTGGCCGGGGGGGCTTCCTTTACGCCATACCTTTAAAGACTTAATAATTAATATTATTTGATAGAGCTTGTTTTGCGTGGCTTTTCTTTACAGTTTGCACCCTTATTATCAGCCCTGTTGCGATAGAACCGCAAAGGAAAATCTGAAAATAAAGATAAATTGATGTATCCCGATATATACAAAGCACCACCACAGCCCTCTCTCGGCACCTGTACGTATCTGCGATATAGCCTCGCGAGCAAGCAAGAATCCAAAAGAGGGAGAGCAGCAGCAGTAGTCGCAATCGTAGCTCGTAAAAATGCAACGCCGTGATAGTGTGAAAAGATGTTTCGCCAGCCCAGCCCCAGTGGTATCATGATAATTAAAGAAAATTGCCTCCCATTTCCCGTTTTCCCCGTCCTTGTCCCTTGTTGGTTATGAGCGCTGCCGGGGGGAAAAAAATTTACCGAACTCCCTTTTTTCTTCTTCCAGACAGGTACTTAGTAGGAAGAAGATGAGAAGAAAATGAGAAGAATAAAAAACAGTAGTTTCGCTCTCATGCTAGATGATGGATGACAAAAAAAAAAAGGTAAAACGCCTGCCCATGCATGCGTACGTGAAATCAATTTTCTTATCGGCGTCGGTATCTTCATCTTCCTTTACGCCCTCCTACTCGCGTTCCGGTCCGCGCGCTGCTGTATGTTAGACCACGTCGTCGCCGTGCTCGTCGGCCGCCCGCCGAACGTGATCGGGTCCGCGAAGACGTTGATGCTCTCGCTGCCGGAACTAGGCTGCCTCCTATCTCTCGACGTCGGCGCCGGCGCCGGCGAAAGGTAGTCGTCGGCGGAGGCCTTCTGGTGGTTGGGCTTCCAGCTCGTCAGGCTGCGCAGGCCCCCGAGGCCGTTGATCTCGGCCGACTGGTGGTAGGAGCGCGGGGCGTCCGACAGCGTGCTGTCGGGCCGCCGCGAGTACGGCGAGTACGGCGAGTTGGGCGGCATGAAGCCGAAGCCTAGCTCGTACTCCTCCTCGTCGGAGCCATGCGGCTGCGGCTGCTGCTGCTGCTGCTGGTGCCGGTACGGCGGCTGGCCGGGCGACGACGCTAGGCTACCCACGTTGCGCGGCGAGCCGCTGGTCTGCGACCGCTTGGCTAGGAAATCTATTCGCTGGTTCGGGTAGTCGGCGTGCGGCACGGGGGCGCTGATGATGTTGCCGAAGGACGAGGTGGACGAGTTGTGGCGCTGCAGCTCGGGCTTCTGCTCCTCCAGCTGCCGTCGCTTCTTGCGTCGGAAGCAGAGCAGTACTACGGCTACGATAACAAGTACTAATCCGATTACGCCGCCGATGACACCGCCGACGATTTTCACCGTGTTGGAGGTGCTCTCTGTCGAGGGCGCCGGAGTCTCGGTGGTGGACGGTGCGGCGGTTGTGACTCCGCTTACGGCCACTGTTGTAGATGACGTGGGATCAGACGTGGGTGTGAGCGTTGAAGCCGGTGTGCTCGTCTCTGTGGATTTAGGTGCCGGGTCGGGCTTCTTGCTCTGATCATCATCCTTGATGCAGATCGTGCCATCGCAGTGGTACCCGAACGGGCAGCACTGGGACCCGCACGTTTCCAAGACACTATCGAGTGCCGTTGTCTTAATCTCTGCCGCAGGATTCGTGGAAGCGTCCTGGAGTGTGATGTCACATGTGATGGCGCTAATCTTCCCGCATGTGTTCCCCTCCGGGCAGCATAGCACAGTAGTGCCACCGGCAAGAACCAGACATGTCGCGCCTGTCTCGCAGCAGAAGTTATCCGGAAGCCCGGACTGTGTGCACTTGGTAAAGTTGTCCGCGGCGCACGTTTCGTCGGCTCGAGAGAGCAGCGTGCTCGGCTGGATATAGGTGGCTGAGACAGTCGCCGCGAACACCGCCGCGAGACGCAAAGCCCGTAGCGGGCCCCAAAGATATGGCATCGGTAGATTAGTTGGATTTCTAAATGTTAAGATTGGGTGTATCCGGATAATCTTTTGTCGTAGAAAAGGCTGCGAGCCTGGCTCAAGCACCTGTTGGCTTCAAGTAACCGAAAGCTTGAAGAGTATTAAAAGAATGTATGTTGGAAGAGTGTGTGCAAAGTGTATATCTATACTAGAGGTTGGTAAAGGGTAGTACCATGTAAGGTCTATCTAAGCAATAAAATAAAAATAGGATATTCACAGAAGAAAGGAGTCAGGCCGGAGACGCGGGAGACCCGCGCAGGAGGGAGTCTGACTTAGAAATAGCAGCCAGAATGGTCACGAACAGACAATGAATTTGTTCTATATCGAGCTGGGCGAGTGACTGTAAAGGACGTGCATATGAAGAAACGTGTGACAAAGGGCTGGGAAACAAGTCAAAAAGTCCAACAACGACGACGACAACGAGGTTTTGATGCACACCTATGAATCATAGGCGATTCCTTAGTATCTTTTGTTTCCATTTCGTTCGACCATTGTTCATTCTCTTGGCTCCCTTGGCCCTACAACCCACAACCACATAGTTACCTACGTAGCTAGCAGTCATCTCTAACGTCTGACGGGTAAGCCAGCAAGAGGTGCTTCTGGTCCAACGAATGCGACCCAGATGGCGTCCAGTCCACGTAGATGATTATCCTTAGCCTAGGCAATGCGGCAGGGTCCGGATGATCGACTGGATATCTTCAGCCTAAAAATAGCCACATAGATAGAATGAGCTACAGATATCAAAAGTAGATCTTGCCACTGGACGAGAGTAGTAATGCTAGTACGATTGACCTGGGCTGCCTGGGTGGACCTGAGTGGATGTAACCGACTCTAAACTACCAAGATCGAGATGAGGCAGTGCGGGTATTAGGCGACTCCCTCGTCGGCCAAACGAGAGGCTCTTGAGAGGCGAGTCGCCGAACATGTTTCCCTAGTTAGTCGTCTATCCCAATGTCTATGGGCGGTTACAGGGGGAGAAGAAGAGAGTCGCGGCGGTTAGGAAGGAGAGAGAAACAGAAGTGTGTCATTGGTCCAAAAGACTTGGTGCGGCTTTCAAATTAAGCGCGACAAAGTAGGACGAACGCGTCTGATTGGATGAGCCAACCAATGCGATGAACAAACTGGGGGGTTTTCCTAATTTGGCGCTGAATCTGATAAATCTCGACTCTGATTGCGCGATGGGTAAGACCCCGCTAAGACCCATTCGATCCACTATAAGAAACCCCTGATGAAGATCCATTGGTAGCCGAAGCCCTTGTAAGCCAGGGGCCAGTCCAGGGTAGGGTAGTGCCCGAGCAGTTGAAAGTTCAAGCTGCTGACTCCGATAGTTACCGATCGGGTCTTTATCGAATCCGGGGGCGTAGACGGTACACTGCAGGCCGAGCCACCACAATTACATACATCGATACCTTCTATAGCCTCAACTACGCGAGATTCCTTCAGAGACAAATTCGATACGTACGTATCTAATTATGACGACCTTGTGCAACTTTCATGTACCTATGTACTATGTATTCCTTCATGCGATGCATTGTATGAGCCTCTTGGATCAACTATCGACGGGAGGCCTCATGCACGACATTTTTGTCTGCGCCACAGCCTGCCCGCCGCAGGATCCTCTGAACGGAAGATTCTGGTTCTGGTTCGGCAACCCTACGGAAGCTGTTGGTAGCGAAGCTAGTAGGTCTATAGTGCCGCAAACCGATTTTCATCTATGCAGCCATGCAGCAAGGCCTGCCTGCCTGCCTACCTAGCCCAAGGCCATGATGGCCGCTGGCAATCCTTGCATGCCATCTCCCTCCCCACCGAGAAACGCATCGTTCTCCTCCCTCACAGCATCCATATCCTCGTTGCCGTCGTCCGTCCAGCGGCAGACGTACACGGTGCGCATGCCGAGCGCCCGCGCGGCCCTGAGGTCGTACGCGTGCGCCGCGACCATGACCGCCTCGTCGGGCCGCGCCCTCACGAGGCCCAGCGCCTTCGCGTAGGCCTCCGGCGCCGGCTTGTAGACGCCCAGGAGCTCGCTCGAGAAGAGCATGCTGAAGAGGTGACCTAGGCCCGAGGACCGGGCCAGGTCGAGCTGCAGCCTCGTGGTCCCGTTGGCGAGCACGAACAGCTCGAGCCCCGGCTGCTCGCTCTTCAGCGCGGCTAGCGCGGGCGCGACGTCCGGCCACGGTGCCATCTTGTGCCATGATCGCACCGCGTCCTCGACTGACGGTATATTTGTATTAGGTACATCTGTAGCAGGTTCGTCTGTAGCAGCAGCCCCGTCGAGAAGCCCAACAAAGTGCCGGCGCTCCTCCCCGTAGGCCTCCCGCCGTAGAACGCGCAGCAGGGTCCTGCGGTGCGTGACGTCGATGTCCTCTGGAAGCAGGCCCCGCGCCGACCGCGCGTGCAGCTCGCTGAAGAACTCCTCGCGCCAGTCCAGCGCCATCCTCGAGCGGGCCGGCTCTGGGATCGCCGCCGGCAGGGCTTCGACGACCCCGCTGTGCCAGTCCAGACACGTGCCCATGAAGTCGAAGAAGACGGCCTTGATTCGCCTCTTCTCCTTCTTCTTCTTCTCCTGCGTACCCGACTGGGACGCTTGTGCCTGTGCTTGTACCTGCGTTTGCGACATGGTAGGACAATCGTATGCAACCGTAGTTTCGCTTGCGACGGTTTGTTGAGGCTGTCGACGGGGAAAAAATACTGGCTCATGCTACGTCACCCGTACGTCCCCGTAAAGTCCACACGCGCGAAACACTGCAGCACAGCACCTAGTAGGCACTTCCTGTAAGGTTGAGAGGTAGCCCGGGACGATGGGTCCCGTTGGGACTCTTCCACGAGCCTCCGTCAGGCGCAGACCGCTTGTGTGCGTCAAGCTTTTCTTCTCGCTTGCAGACGGATAGAAGAGGTCACCGCCTCATTCTCGTACCCTAAGTGACAAGAAATCGTAGTCGGCTTAGGCCTTGTCGTTTGAAACCTACCTAGGTACCTGACCTAACCTAAGCTACATGCCGAATCGGCTTCTTCGGGTCGTTGAAAGAGGTTTCTTTTCCGTTGGCATAGTTTGAATTGCCGTTTGCCGTTCCGCGGCCCGTGTGGCTTCGCAGGTTTCATGAGGTGGGTAGAAAAGATGGGATGACAAAAAGTCCACTTCAGCTCGTCAAGGGTTGAAAAAGACTACGTAGAATTCGACAACAGTCCAGCCACACGTCATTTGCTTCCAGGTTGACCTTTTCCAAAGGGGGCAGTGGAAAAGGCTCAAACTAGGCATGGCATGGCATCATCTCCATAACGTAACCTTCGTAAACCCGAAGCACTTCAGCTCGCGTGGATTTCGTTTTAAAGATCTACGATGCAGTAGCGTAGGTGAACAGTTAGATCCGAGGTAGGAAGTGTCTATTAGCCCGCTTTCACGCGACGGGAAAACGCCACAATCTGCCTTACACTCGGGAACGTTTCGAAGTATCCAAGTTGATTGTCGCATGCGACCGGCAACTTGAGGCTGGACAGGCTGGACAGGCTGGACAAGCCCCAACACTGCTGAAAAAATGTCGCAGACAAACAAGTATCTTTCTCTCTATCTCCTCTCTCCCCTCTCATTCGGCTTGCCACATGGGGTAAATTTGTCGATCTGATCTTCAAAATAATGAGGAACCTATGGGGAACCCAGGTGGGAATTCGTTGGGCATTAAGAGGCTGACTCACATGTTTCGATCACGAGATCCATTCTCCCCCCGTTCACCGCTCTGCTTTTTGGCCCCCGTCCTGGATATCCAAGTTTCCGGGCTCGGCTCGGCCCAGCTAAAGGATCGTCCACGATGGTATCGTTGTATTTAGCTTCCTAGGGCATAATTTCTCTCAAGTTTCAACAGAGGCAAATAAAATAAAATAATAATGCTAAAATGCTAATTAAGCCAATTCTTCATTCAAGTTAATATCGATACTTAACTAATTAGCTTGAGAGATAATTGGTAAATTAAATGACAACCTGATGTTGTTGCTAGGTGTTGTTCATACAAGTCACTATAAGCAAGGCAAAAAGACTGGAGAGTATTTTTAATGTTTGTCTTGTTTTGGTATTTGATGCTATTATATTTACAATAATAGATTCTTCTGTTTACCCTTGGGGTTTTTTGTCCCTAAGAGCTCTGAGAGGCGGAGGGCAATCAATAACGGTGCCGCTCCCTGATGAACCTGTCCCTTTCTCATCCTCAGGGGCGAGAGCAAAATGCTAGGCCTTTATATCCAGTTTGCCAATGCCAATGCTGAACCCAAGAAACCCCTTCAAATTGCCCAGTGTAAAACTCCTTTGCCCCCTTCGTTAATGCATGCATGGTATAATAAGAGTGACCCGACGATGAGTGTATCGACAATTAGTAAAAGAAAGATGAGATTCGGAAAAATAAGAAATCGTCGTCCCCTCGTAAAGCCGTAGCACCGGTTCATTACCTCCCAATTGTGAGCAGCCCTTCCCCGGCTGCTCAAAGTGTGAGTGTGATATGATATATCCAATCCCCGCCCAGTCCAAAGTGTCGTTCCAAGTGCCTTGCGGCCTCCTCTTCTCTAGTGGGTATTATGATAATGATAGTAAAGGAATAAAAAAAAAAGATTGTTGTGCAACTCAGCCGTAGTCGCAGTGCATTGGGGCGGCAATTTCCTGCATCGCCAGGAAGGCCACCCGCAGGTGAGGAGAGAGGGACACCCTTCCTCAAGACCAGCTGTGAGGAATGTCGATCATCTTAGATCAGTAGGTAGTCCCATCCCCTCATCTGCATGGCATCTCGCCAGGAGATATAAGGCGCTTCCGTTGACCCGTTTGCACTGGGGCTCGGCTGGCTGTTGTCGGCCTGTTGCCAGACCTCGTGCAGCAGCGAGACGACACCGCCGAAGCTGCCGTAGTTAGCACTATCGCCAAGCTGCGCGATGCGGTCGTTGAAGAATTGTCTGAAGCTCGAGTTCATTCCGCTGACGGATCCACCGATCAGGTAGACCCAGGCGAGGCTTCGGTCATAGCCACCGGGACCGGATGGGATGAAGTGCAGCACGTTGGTGAGTTTCTCCACGAGGCCTACACAGCTAGCCTGGCTGGGCGAGAAGCCAGGTACCAGGCTGCAGAGGTAGATGCGAGCCGCCAACCGGAATGCGCTCGTGATGTTCTTGCTGAGTTGCTTCGGGCTGAGAGAGCCGTTAGCATTGAATGGCATCTTAGGGCCGGATTCGTGGGTTTCCGTCAACCCGATTTGGTCGCCCAGCGCGTGAACGTGCTGGCAAAGGGTGATGTCGTCCATCCCCTCCTTCTTGAGCGCCTCGAGGCAGGCGATCTCGGAGATGAGGTACATGACGTGGTCGTCGCAGCCCATGAGCTCGCGGAGACCGAGAGACGGGTTCGTTGCCGACAGGTGCTTCTCGCGGTAAGTGTGTGCGAAGATTGGGGCTCGTCCTTGCATCGTTGCTCCCAAGATATCGATCCAGGAAGTCAATGTCATGTTGAAGGGTGTTTGAGTGTGCTGTTCGGTTGCGTCAGTCACAATGCGAGGCAGGTCCAGCTTTGTGACCAGAGAGTTCACCGCCTGGAAGTGCTGGTGCCACGGGATGTCGGGGAGCGAATCGTCAAAGCGGCCAACGCAGGACTGGAAGAAGATCAGGCCGAGAGTCGCATCGAGGATCTGGTGGTGGTTCTCGTCCTTGTTGAGAGCCTCGCAAAGAGCAAGGATGGTAGCTTGTCGGTGTCGCATAATGTCGTTGTCGATTTCTTCCCCTTGGATATTCATCGTCGCCTTGAAGTGTTGCGCCGCGATCATGAGGCAGCAGTGAAGGTAGCCCTTGTTGTTCTGCAGAGCAGGGAGAATGAGGTCGGAGCTGACAGATCCGTGCTGGTTGGTCTCCAGGATGGGGAAGATAGTTGGTAGCACGAATTGAATGAAATGGTCCAGCAATTGTTGGTCGTTCTCCTCTAGTTCGATGTCGACTTGTCCCGAGTTCGAAGCTAGGCCCTGGGAGAAGTCAAAGAAGTTGCAGTTCAATGTCTCTTCGGTTAGCGACTCGCGGCGCTCCTGGAAAACTTGCTCGGCCCATTCTCCGTCCATGGGGTAGGATGGGAGAATAGCCCCTGCCGGAGGAGGCGTGTGGTAAGTGCTAAAGGTTGACACGGTTGATTCCCGCAGAGTAGGGACGTCGTTAACAAACATTTGTCGCTCGGTCTTGACGTCAATCTCGTAGGGAGACATGTTGAACATGAAGTCGGAATGCGACGGGAGTATGTGCGGGTTGTAAGACCCATAATCGGCGACATTGGGCGGGCTGTTGAAGTTGAAGGCGAACTGCGAGTCGATGGATGCCGACCTTGTCCGGTCTAGGGGATCCGAGAAGGTTGCAGAGGTGGGAAGCGAGTGTGACAAGCCAGGCGGCGAGCTAACCGAAGTCTGGATCGTATGCGAGGCCTTCTCGGAGAGCTTCTTCCGTTTGATGATCATCTTGATATCGTCCTTGTGTTGCCGCCTCGCGTCGTTGTTGCTCCACCACATGGGCCTCTTATATTCGCAGACGAGGCCGAGGTGCTTGCAAGCCGTGCACATGGGAGTGCCCTCATCGCACTTCTTTCGTCGTAATCTGCAGGTGTAGCAACCTAAAGAGAAGATGTCTTGTTAGTGTGGTGTTCTTAAGTCAACTTACACGCACCCGGGGCTGGGCCGTTTGTAAGTGACCCGTGTAAGTCAAGATGTATAGAGGAACACCAACCTGTTCTTGAACGGCGGTGCATCTGTGACTTTGCTTTGGGGTTCGCATTGTTAGCTTGCTTCGAAGCAGCTTTCGACTTGGTCGGTTGTGCGACAGCCATGTTGACGGTTGCTGCTCTCATTAGGTCTCCCTGCGGGTTGGGGGGTAGAGATGACATTTGTATCTTATGCTCGAGCCTAGGTACCTGCGTCGAGATGGTGGTGGGGGGGGGTTATGCGGTATGCTTGTCGCAAGCCGAGCGAAAGCGGGAGGAGAACCAGGGGAACAGGGGGCCCAGGTCTAGGTCCAAGCCGAGATTTGCTGGGGTCTTGTCTAAGAGAGTGCGCCTCGAAGCCAGTAAATTCCCCCAAAAATTGCCCAACGTTCAAAATTCTCGTGCCCGGTGAATAATAATCCGCGTGCTGTGTGGGGATGGGACCGATGCGGAACAGGTAGATCGGGGAAAATCGTCAAAATTAATATTATTTGTCTCGTCGAATGAATGATGGGATCCAAGCAAGTACCAGCTTGCCTTTCACGTTAGTCGAGTTTAGTTTAGTGGTAATAAGAACGGTAAAGGAGGAGGTTAGGAAGAGAGAGGAAGGAGAAAAGTAGTTAGGAGGAAACTGGAACGACACTTGGATCTTCTACCCTTCAACAACTCTGACTCGAAAGGAAAGGCTCTCACTTGGGATGGAAGTGTGAAGCCTTATATCGTGGCCTCGTCCTCTTCGGCCACCACCCAGCTGCATCGCGAACTAGGTGCAGCGTCGATGGCTGTGTTCAAAAATAGCAACATACGCAATTTGGGGTAATTCCTAATTTAGCCCACGATCGATGTGGCCTAATTACTGGCCACTGCATATGCAAATTAGCCCAAATCGGGGTAGGCTGGTAGGTTGGTGGTGACTTTGAGCCGGATATGCGCTTGCTAATTCCAATGAGCTTGGCCGGCTCGATGGATTTGTGGTCGAGTCACCCGGATGATGGTGGGTACCCTTCGACTACCTGGACCAACCACCCCACCCGAGAATAGCGGTACAATGCCCATTGTACCACTCGGTGACACTCGCGGAAGACGGTGGCTGCAAGCAGAGGCAGGGGTTGTATGCCAGGGTAGAACGACGTTGAGCGACTAAAAGAGGCAGTTCCCATACGTGGCTTGCCGGCCATTGGATCGACCAGTTGAAAGTCCGGCCCACCGTGATGCACCATGCAGTGAGGAAGCGGCATGGGTTGGCAGACGCAAGACGGGGGGGCTTGTCCACCACCAGCCAGCACTTGCAGATTTTCCAGAGTGTGACCTTGCCAGCCCTGTATCCATCCATGCAGCCAGCAAGCCCTGCGGGCCGGGGTGCTCAAGTTTATTGAAAGCCGCAAGGATTTATTAGCGTCGATCGGACTTGCGAAGAAGGGTACCTAGGTAGTGGAAGAGAGTGAGTGAGAGCGGTGCGGGTTTTGTGCTACCCATCACGAAGAGGCTATTCTCTTCGAGGAACTTTGTCATGCCACAGCTCAGTCCACAGCTCAGTCTATAAGCGGAGACGGTCGGACGGTGTCTTGGGACCAGGTACGTGTAGTTAGGCTCTGGTCCCCTCGTCAAGTTTGCACGTTGATGATAGACACATGCTGTGCGAGAGAAGAAGCACGAGAGAGAGAAACCCCACGTGTGGACTTTCGAGGTTGAGCGCTATGCAGAATGCCAAGTGTCGTACTCTCAAGACAAAAAGTAATATGTATGCAAGGAGCCATGGCAGCTTGCCGATTGCCCTCGCATTGAGCATGGAGCCAACGGATGGGTGTGGTTACGCTGCATGGGCTGACCGATAATCATAGATTGCTCTGCTATCGACCTGCATATGCGGTAGTATATCGAGAACCCAAATTCGTACGTTAGGTTAGGTATGCTACGTAGTACGTATAGTCGTAGTTCAAGTTGAAAATGTGCGCCGTATACCACCCCGCTAGCTCGTTGCCGCATCTGGATAACATATCGCCGGGGGATGGAGAGCTTAGGTACCATAGTATGTATGGTCTGGCTTAATAAGTTCTCATCAACAAACTAGGTCGAATTCTGCGAACTTGGCGAGCTCGGAGGCAAGCCTCGATCGCGAGCTTCTACTCTCTAGGGAAGGAGGAACGTGATCTCGTGGCATTCGTATAGCATAGTATAATCTCCTCTATCTGTTAAGCATCCATTAGGCAATGCTGCTGCCCGCCAATGAATGCTAATTTTGTGCAGACGAACACAGGATTGGTCGTCGATATAGACCAGTAGCTGTCCGCTCAACAGGGCTACAAGATCCGGTCTCTTGGATCGCCCTGGGCACGCCATTACTACGGAGCGATGAGGTCGGCCCTTAAGGGCTTCGCGCCGACTCTACCCAGAATGCCCGCAGCCGAGGGGGGGTGAAAGCCATGTATATCCACGGTGTGTTTTGCCCGAGATGTACATGAGGTCAGTTATGAGAAATAGGAATGTTTGTGGCTGGATTACTACTAGGTAGTTAGGGCTCGAACGTTGGTTGCTGTGGTACCGGCGAGTATATTTCGAATACAAGATGGAAATTAACAAAGAACCAATCAGATAATAGCATTGGGTAAATGGTGATAGGTGCTTGGAGGAGCTTGGGAAGCAAAAGGGCAGTCAAGCTCGTTGATTCGAGGCTCAGGGAAAGTTGGCGCCAGTAGCGGGCTTAGCCGAAATCTTAGTTGATGTGACAAAGTAAGCGTTCGGGCTGAGGATTGGCTCGAGCTCGGAAGCTACTTTAGGTAGATCCCTGACGAACCGGGATTAATTCATGATGGAGGGTGACATTGGTGAAAATGGAAGACGAGCTCTTTAACCAATCTTCGTTCGAAGACGGGAAGTTCCCATTAGCGTCGATAAGTGGATCTGTTACTAGGTGGTGATGCAGTGGTGGTGGTGGGCAGATGGGTTGATGGGTTCGTTGTGGATCCGTATGCAAAATCTCACGGATCCCGGATTGCCAAGACACGGCATCAAGGGACCCCTTCCCTCTTCCTAACCAGATCAGCCAAACAGAGAGAGTAGAGACGAATGTAGCCTAGCCCGACTAAGCTCAGTACGGTATAGCGGATGGTGAGAGCTTCCCCATGTTGCCTTATTCAGCATTATCATTTTAATCAAGCGGTGGTCCATGCACAGATGCTACCCTGCCTGCCTGTCTGCCACCCTGCTGCCACCATGAAGCTTCTGGGGTTTGGATGTTGTGGCTTACCGGATTTCCAACATCCATGATAGGAGCCCGGAAGATGACCGGCTGTTGGACCCCAGATCACCCGACGTGAATTCGTGATGGGCTAATTTGGCCAATATTACTATTATTATCCCACTTCTTATCACTTAACCCAACTAAATTTGGGCTAAGTCGTGCAAAGTCCTGTAAGTTCGTGCTACGCTTCCCGCCATGCAAATGCAAGGCGGGCGCTAAGAGTCACACTTTTTGGCTTCGACTTTTTGGCCCGCAACTTTTTTGACCGACGTCAATAATTATTCTATTTTTGAATTAGCCCACATTCCGGCCTGCCTTGATGTGAGCTAATTTGGGCTAATTTGGGCTCATGAGTTTGGGGGACGGTTGACTCCTCGTTAACAATTATCGGATTACCTACGGAGTACCTCCTCCTCCTGCTCGACACCATCCACACCCATGATAAGCGATCGCGAGATTAGCCCCATGTAACATCGTCACTTGTCGCTCTTCGTCATGCTAATATGCCCCTTGCACGCAAAAGTTCTCACCGACCGTCCCGGCAATATGGTCAAAGCAAAAAGCAAAAGGGCTGTGGCTTTACAATTTGAACAATACCTTTGTTTTAACTAAGATATATTCATATTAATTTGTCTTATGCATCATGCCACCGTCATCCTTAGGATCGCAAAGTCTGGCTATTCCGTATAAACAGTTCTGATTAATTTATGCCATGCTACTCAATAAGATATATAGCAGTGTGTTGGTGTTGCGCTGGCGTTGCGCTGGTGTTGTCTTTGCGAATACCATCAGAGTAGGTAGTATATCGCATATGTACGTAAGCAACCTAGCATTAAGAGAATGCTACTGCGACGGTGACAGTTGAGATATGTACCTCGTATACGTACCTATCTACATAGTATGTATGTTATGAAAGTTTTCATCATATATCATGCATGCATTCGAACAATGGCATTATTTTCTAAAGACGTCCTTCAGCCCCCCTCATCAATCTGATAATGATGTGATAGAGTGATAGAGGCTTTCCCCGGCCCCACCCCCGTGGAGTTGTTGGACATTTGCAAAATACATATCGAGTCTGTGCTCGAGTGCGTGCTGCCCTAGCTGCCCTGTCAAGGTCAGGGTCATTGCCAACCCTGTCGAGAACTTCGGGACTTCAGGTGGTTGATGCAAATCATCATAAAAGCAAGCCCTCAGCCGGCAGCCAAGCTGTTGCGACCCGGTCCATCTTCCGTCGGCTTTGCTAGCTCGCTGATGCCATGAATGATGCACCCGAAATCGAATCCTCCTTCATCCACTGTGATAACTGTGATATAGGATTTATGCCCGGGTGGAGATCGTACCTAAGCCAAATCGAGCTGTTTTTTATTAAACAGTTCGCGATCTGCTAACCTTTGTATGTACGGGAGATAGGATGATTTTCTCCTCTCTGTCGACCGTGCTTTAGCTTGTCGTTCAGGGATGAAGGGACCCCTGAAGGGCATCGGGTCCTAGCTCGAGTGAGATTACATGCATTCGTGAATGTCTTCCCTTGTCAAACCCTATTCGCCTATTCACCGGCCAGGGGTTATCAACGGCAAAAATGATGAACGAGATAAAAACGAATTAGAACCTCCAGATAGCATAGGAGCATAGCACAGATCTTCGTTATCCCACGAGGGACTCATTTCTCTCGGAATAAAGGAGAATCAACCATCCACCAGGTTGCTAGGACTCGCATTGAGAAATCCTCATGTGATGATTCTTAGTCTTCGTTCTGGCCATTCCATTGGATCGAATCAACTTCGCTTAAAACCGCACCGGTCGTTTTATTCTGGGGACGAAGCCCATACGAATCGAAAAAAGTGATGCTCGCAACAACAGGCTCCGAATCCGCCTACGCGTACTAGGTGAACATTGGCCAGTGACACGGTTTCGCCGGGGTCAAGAAGTGACGGCTCGCATTTCAACACCGCTCTATGTGATGTGTAGGTGTAGGTTGGATGTTGCTCGTGACAATGTATCTGTGTAATTTGCAAGCTATTCGAGGTCGGATAGAATCGGGGGAGTCCACGCTCAAAGTTCCAAGCAAAACAGGGCTGATCCGAATGTGGACCTCAGAATTACTATTACTTATACGCGTGTTACAGGCAGAAAAACGTGGCTGTAGACCCGTAGCTACCAAAGTACCGTGTCTGATGAGTCTTCATGACGACGGCGGAGACATGCCCACACGAGAATTCACAACATGAGTGTCTTCGTCGGTCACCGACTCGGATATGTTACATGGTTGCCAGCGGGCGAGGATCAGATTGTCTTAGATCTTGGTTTGCTCCCTTGGGACGACCCATATAGTCTGTTGATGATCTTGCATTCCGCTCTATCAACATCAAACTGTCGGTGTATTCCGCCAGAGAGACAAAAGAGAGAGCAGATAGTGCTGACTGGCGCTAACGTAGGTTGTATAAGCTCGCTTCGCGGGGAGCAGACGGACAGCAGCTCTCTAGCTGCATACCGCATGCGGGAACTTACTGCTTCCATGCAGAGTCGCAAGCACAATGTGTGACCCCCGCCACATGCTGTTCGTGGAGTTGCAAGATTACCCAGTCCATTACCCAGTGGATAACCAACTGCCTTATTCGTAAGTTGATCGGTTGTGCCTGTAGCCCTGCCCAAATTAGAAAGGGAAGAAGAAAAAACCATTGAGGTCTTTCTCAACCACCTTACCCAATCTTACGTGGCTTTCCACCTCGTCACAAACCGGGACCGAATATTCGAGAGACACTTGCTTCCGCCAAGTCTCCGAATGGATAATATCATTTTCTCCATTTTCCTCACCTTTTCACATCGTGGGACTCGGCCACTCACGTACCTGAAGCCTCTGATATTCGGCCGTCATGTGTCCGCAGCCACTCAGGCGAGTCAGGTCAGCCAGGTCACGCTGAGCTTTGCGATATGTCATCATTGGGTATCAAACCTCGGTGGGCCTTGTTGCAAGGGATCGTGGAATTTTCCAAAACTTGTTCCTTTCATCCCTCGACACCGCACAACTGGCCGCATCGAATCCGAAGATGGGATAGATCCGTGGGCAAACTACACTAGGTAAACCGGACCGCTCCAGATCTCACCAAGACTGCCGCGCGCGCGGGGGGTGAGCGTCAGTTCAAGAAATGCGAACGTCTTCTTTAGGGATCCCATAGGGTCTCAGTTAAGGTCGTTGGCTTTTCACTATAACCCGCCATTGGTGAGGGGAATCCCTAGATTCTCCGAGTTGATCTTAAGCATTCGAGATTAATCGGTTGCCTTGGTGAAAAAAGACGCCAATCCCATCGTCTCGTAACGTGCCACAGAAGAGGGGTTAGGTCGAAAGAGAATATAGGGAGCATGGAGCATGGTTACCGCATGGTAGTAGTGATGAAGACTCTAGGGGCAAAGGGGGTAGGATAGTCTATTGTGCATAAGCAGTGGAGAAACTACGGCAGAGCACCCCCGGCTCAGCGTCGTATTCTCCTCCCCGCCCGCCTATCCGACCTGAACCGGATAGTGGACGCTGTTCTCTCCTGTCTACCTGTCTCTTCTCTTCCTGGCATGTGCAGAAGCGTACCTAGGCTAGGTACGTAGTAGAGCACAGAATGCAGACCGACTTTGATGCGCATCCCGCCAGGGCTTATTGCTGTTGTTATTGCTAATGCTAACGCCAGTGATACCAGCCAGCGCTCGTGTGGATTGTCGTACCCTGGTTTGCGGCGTCAATTGAGTCAACTATCTATCCACACAAGTCGTTCAACATAGGCCGACTTCGCAGGAATGACGACGAGAGCATATTTTCCCCCTTCAGACCGCTTTAGAATGGAGTTCGAGAACACAAGAATTGTATGCGGTTATGCAGTAGCGCGGGTTTTGTCCCGTCGCACGGGAGTCCCAGTGATCCAGTGATACCAGCGATACCGAGACCATGCTACATTGCACAGCTTTTGCGGAGAAAGATCGAGGTGTGAAATAATTGCATGGCATTGTCCGTAAGGGGCCTCCCACATCTCATGTGGTGTATGTATGTGTGTGTGTATGTACCTGATGTACGTATGTACATATGTACGTGTGTTTGAGGCGCTTTTCGAGGCCATCTCTATGGTCAATGGGAGTGACTGTTGGTCCCTCTGTGCAGTTTGCAGTTTCTTTAGACTCGAGATGGTTTTAGAGGGTGCGCCACTCTTTCTACCGGCCACTGTAAGGCGATGCCTGATCGGGTTCAGAAGTCAGGAAAAGCCGACAAGGGCAATCCCCCCCTGGTCCGGCCGTGCTTAGACTGACTGTCGGGCGCTTAGAGAGGACTGCCTCCGGGGTTGTAGTGAAATTCGTGACCAATGAGAACTCGAAAAAGCCCCATTTATCCTCTGGTACGCATGTCCTTTCTGTCCAACCAGCCTTCTCCTTTTCGTCGGCTTAACGCTGGGCATGAGGTGGGGAGCATTCTGGCCTTCGTGGGATTTTGGGGTTTCCCACACTCAGAAGCGATGCTATTATTAGGGGGTTAGGATAGGGAAGCGTACTACGATAGGTGAGTCTAGGTCGGCGACTCTCCCTCTCCGCACCAACGACTAGGTAGAGGAGTGTTACTGGCCTGTTGTGTCCAAGCCCGAGAAACAAATCACATCGTGGCTAGCTCCCCATTATCACCACAGCGTACCACTCCCCTCCTGCATATTAGTCTGTTGCGGTCCGGGACTTGTACTTCACCATACACCTCGTACCCATACATATACCTTTCGGCAAGCGCCCGCGCCGTGCTTCAGTCCCTCTCTCTTCTCCTTTGCGACGTCAAGCCTGTCCTTCGACTTCTCATAGCGAGTCTATTTTCCTTTTCGTCTTCGCATATCTCGTATACCCCTTGGTTTAGACGGAGAAGTATCAAAGATAATAGTAAGCCGGCGACGGCAGAGATACCAAAAAAGCGCAATTCCTTTTTCGCATTTTCCCTTATTAGTTTATCCAATATGGTAAGCAAGCCCGTCAGTCTTAGTAGTAGCAGTCGTCCACCAATCCCCAGATTTTACTCCATATTATAAGCGGCGGTGGCTGACCCAGAGATCGCTGTAGAATACGCAATCGCTCAGATTTAGCGAGCGATCGCACAGAGAGATGCGCCAAAAGAGTCACTTACATGACCCTTTCTTCGGCCTAAAAGGGCTCGACCCGCGACCGACCTCGGTAGCAACCGAGATCGTAGACACCGAATGGGACGAAGAGGATGATTTAGTTAGCGAGATAGAAGATGACGACCCGAACTCGCCACGGATAAGCTTGAATTCTGTAAGTCGCTTAAGGACGCCATCATTCCCAATTCGACGTGGACTGTACTGACAACTGACAAACTTTGCAGTCTGGCCAACCGAGTGTAACGACTCTTTCATCATATGAAGAGGTGCAGACGCCGAGGTCGAGCAGGGCTCGCGACGCGTACCCGTTTGGCTTCGCAGAGTCGAAGCCGGTCGAGGGACCGAGAGGTCCACACCTGTTCCGAACCTCAACGACGTCGTCGTTTAATTCCTTCGACTTTCAAGAGGCTCTCACTCTCTCGCCGATAACGCCGAAGACGGCCAGACCGTACGAGGGGGAAATCCGGCTTCCATTCGCTCACGACCCGCTGCCGCCCCGTTCACGGAGCAGCCCTTTCCAGTTCACGCACGAGAAGCTGGACCCGGGCGACCTAGTAGTATGGCCACCAGAGAAAGTGGCCCAATGGATGCTAAATGCCGGCATCGAAATCCCGATTGCCGAGAAGTTCGTCGAGAACGATATCAATGGTGCTATTTTAATGACACTTAAGTTCGAAGACTTGCGAGAGCTGGATATTCAGTCTTTCGGAGTCCGAACCAAGGTTTGGGAGGAGATCCACGTATTACGAGACAGCAAGGCCGCAGCAGCTTCGTCACCTAGGCCCGAGACCCCAATCGAGGATGAGGAGAGCAGGGAAGTGAGAAGAGAGCGAAGAATGGAACGGAGGCCGGAAGAGGGTGACTTGGTCGAACGAAGTCAAAGTCTAAAGCGTTCCAGGAGTCTGAAGCGAGGCCAAAGTAAGAGGAGACCAGCTCACGAAGATATCATCTCTCCCTTAGAGTCAGTATCAATCGTCGGAATTGAGCAGATGATGCCTAAGCCGCACCATTGCTCAAAAGGCGAGAACTGCTCAAAGTTCAGGAGACAGCAACGGATGATCGAGGCCTTCAAGAAGGATCACCCCTTCGTCGACGTCGACCAAGGCGGCATCATCATGGTTGCGGGAGATCCAGGGAACCCATCTACCGCACCGGCCATCAACCGGCCCTCGTCCACTGAGGCGCTGCGGCCCATGTCTGATGCCGTGCCCTCGGTGGTCGCCTCCTCGGACGTCCTCGGCCCCGGCATACCCCCCTTCCAGTACCTGCAGGAAGCCGCCCTGCGCAATCTGCAGACACGAGACCCCCTGGACAACGTCAGGCAGTTCCTCGACTTCCAGCACCAGGACGCCGACCCCAGCTGCGACTCGAGCGAGGTCCCGCCCACGCCTCCCTTCGAGATATTACCCCCCGCTCCTACTACTTCTCCCGCCGCCGCGCGAGCTCCCCACGAGGGTCTGCGTGCCCTTCCCAAGCTTACCATCCCGGCCGGCCAGCAACATCAGCAGCAGCAGCAGCAGCACCAACAACAACTGCAGCGGCAATCGCACCGCCAGTCCCAATCCCATTCCCAGCAGCTTCGCGCGCTCGCCAGCCAGACGCCGCAGCCCTCGTACCCGCAGCGGATGGACAGGGCGGACGCGCGGTCGCCCGAGCTGCAGAACGCGCCGTACCGCTTCGGCACGCCCTTCTCGGACATGGACGTGCCGCTGACCGCCGTCCCGCTGGGGCCCGTCGCCCGCGACGCCTCGCAGTCCGTCCCGCCCGACATGAACTACCGCGCGAGCCCCATGCTCGCCCGTTCGCAGTCGCGCGCCTCGCGCCGCCCCTCGCTGGCGCCCGTCGAGGAGGACGGGTTCGCGACCCCCGTCGTCGCCGCCGCCCACCGCCCGGGCCATAGGTACGCGGCCTCCATCTCCCCCAAGTCCGGGTCCCCGCCCAAGGTCCCGTCGCGCCCGCTGCAGCCGCTCCAGGCGCCCCCGCGGGCCCAGTACCCGTGGTCGCCGATATCGTCGTCGCGGGCCCCGGGCTTCGCGCCCATGGCCGCGGCGGCGGCGCCGAGCTTCTCGCCGCCGGCCGCTACTACCAAGGACGCCGAGGGCGTCACGTACCAGGGGCCCGTCAAGAAGCGCAAGACGCGGATGCTGCGGCACGAGTGGCACGACCAGTACGCGACGCTCAAGGGCACGCGGCTGGCGCTGCACCGGGACGCCGAGGCGGCGGCGGTGCGGTCGTCGCGGTCCAAGGCGCTCGAGTATATTGATATCGACGACTACGCCATCGCGTGCTCGTCGCTATCGACGGGCTCCAGGCTCAACGCCGCCTTCAAGGCCATGAGCATCAGCCGCGCCAAGAACAACAACAGCGCGGCGGACCCGGACTCGGTGGCGGCGTTCAGCTTCCAGCTGATCCCCCAGGACAACGTGACGAAGGGATTCGACGGCATCAGCAGCGGCCGCCGGCTGCGCAAGCGCGAGAGCCAGAGCGTCGGGTCCGGGGCCGCGATGATGGCGGCGACGACCGCGGCGGCAACCCCCGGGTTCGAGGGCGCGGTTAACGGGACCGGCAAGACGCACCACTTCGCGGTGCGCAGCCGCGACGAGCGCATCGACTGGATGCGCGAGCTCATGCTGGCCAAGGCCCTCAAGCAGAAGGGCGAGGGCTTCGAGGTCAGCGTCAACGGGAACATGATCTAGGCTAGCCTGCCTGCCTAGGTAGAGTGTTCGGCCAGTCGGTCGGTCGGTCAGTCAGTCAGTTGTGTTTTTTTAATGGGCGGCTGATTTGATTTATGCTTCACTCTCTTCTCTTATTTTCTTTTCTTTTTCTCTTGCTATATTCCCACGACTACTAGTGGTGCTATATATGTGCTGCCTGCCTACCTACATACATGACGTCAATGTCTTATGTGGTGGCATTTTTGTCGTTGATGTCTCCTCCGCTCATGTCTACACTCGACGCCGAATGTTGACGACGCATGACGGGAGGTGGCTCTGAAAGGTGATGGTAATATGGTGGTTTGGTTTTATGACGACGATGATGAACAGATATCGATTTGCGCAAGCAGACAAAGCGTTTCCTTTTTTTTGGTTTCTATTCACGATACTATTCCTTTGTCTTCGCCTCCTACGAGAGAGACGAGACACCAAGGTCTTACGATGTGTAACGTCGGGGATGTACCGACGAATTTTTGTTTTTTTTTTCTTCTTTCTTGGATTAATGAAATGAAACGGTGCTGGGCGCAAAAAACGATACCATCTACGCTCCTTATTTGTTTATGTATGCTACATAGGTCGCTAAGGACACTTCGGTAGATGGGTTCTCGAAAACAATGGAAAGGAAGATTGAATAAGAATTGAGCGATGATGGAACACTTCTCTTCGTGACCTTGCTAGTAAGAGGATGATGGTAGCTATAATACATTAATGAGGTTTGCTCGAGCAATTACATGTTAATAGATTATATGTTATGCGTGTATGGCATGTCATGTACGCTTGTTTTTATACACTGATACCACATCCATCTATTCTGCTATTTTCCACCTTATTTAGGTAACTAAGGACATCGGCTTCTGTCATCACTAAGGCTTATGGTAGCCTTCATGGGCCAATTTTAGCACGACTAGAGTCTACACGTGCTCGAGGTCACCCTTTTCATTTAATACTTTTTATATAAACCCGAATATAATGCTCTTATTGGTTCCGCAACCAGACTACATATGTGTATTTCTTTGTGACCTAACCACACAAAGGAACATAGGGGTTCGCTTTATTTCAACTCACGAGACAGCTGTTTTACTTGGAGGTATGTACATTCGAGACAGCTCTTCGATTTGACTGATTAGTTAAACCTATGGATGACGACAGTAATTCGAGCTCGAGCTCGAGCTCCCCCAATCCTCCTCCTAAGACTTCTCAGGAGATCGAGGCCGAGCTGAGGGCGTACTTCGGAAGCGAATTTTATCGCAAAGACTTCACCTTCGAAGGCATGATCGGTAGCGGCTCCTACGGCTTCACGTTCCGCCTCGTTGAGAAGTTCTCGCCGACCAAGTCCCGGCGGCTTGCCATGAAGGTGGCTCAGCCGGGAAAGGAAGGCGAGCTGAAGAACGAGATCAGGTTTCTGACGGTTGGTACAGAGGGCCTATAGGGATAGGGACTTGCTGTTGACGTGTTTTCACCGTAGAGGCTTCGTGGAGCGGACCATATCGTGCAACTACTAGCATCTCGTACCGGGGACGAGGACCCAGAGCCGCAGAGAGCTACTCTAGCTGCTTTGGCCAGCAAAAGGCCTAGAGCGAAGAATAGATTACAGAACTCCGTGAAAAGACTCACGGGCCCGATAGCGGTATTAGAATATTTGGAAAATGGAGAATTGAAAACGTTACGGGCTAGATGTGAACGAAGGAATCAGTTGTTACCCAACCGAATACTGTGGTCCTTTTTCCTCTGTTGTGAGTACCTACATAATATCCCCCATTGGGTGTTTGGATGGCAAAACTAACATGGCACGATCTCCTTTAGTGATAAGAGCCTGTGTTGCCCTTGCCTATCCTCCGGACGGCCCCGAAGGCCAGCCAACCAAGCTAGAGACAATCCCCACGGATGGCAGAGCACCGGCTTTAATAGAGCATGCAGATTTACACACGGCAAATGGTATGTCGAATCCTTATTTAGGATTGCTCGGTACTGCTAACAGCACCTAGTCATGATAGGCAACACTAATAGCATCCCGGAACACATTATAGTCCCGGTGCTCAAGTTTATCGACTTCGGACAGACGTGGGAGGTGCCCTCGGGCCCCCCGGACAATACTTGGAAGATATCCAAGGTAATCCATACCGATCCTGAACCCCCCAGCTGAGACGAGTAAAAAGGACTGACACAGGTCTAGCTTCTGTTCATCATGATCACCGGGCGGCCCCCGCCCGTGGGCCCCGCGTCGCGGACTGCAGAGCACAACGGCATTAGAACGTTGGCAACGGAGATCGTGCCTAAAGGGAACGGCGCCAAGTATCCCACGCTCGACCCCGAGCTGCGCGATTTCCTGGCGAGGTGTCTAGCGTGGAAGGCGGAAGACCGTCCCGACCTGTCGACTATGCTGACGACGGCCGAAGATGCCCTGCGCGCCAGGACGGCTGCTGCAAGCACTGACAGCACGGACGAGACGGACGAGACGGACGAGCCGGCTACAGATACTGACAGCATAGATACAAACCCTGACAGCAATGACGAGACGGGCGAAGCAACTGAGGACCCTGACGACGGGGACGAGACGGATGAAGCGATTAAACCCCTTGATAACACAAATGAGTCGGATGAAGCAATTAGGGACATGATACAGGCGCTCATATACGACGCCGATACTTATGAAGAGAAAATCGATTACATCGTGATATCTTCCTAGATATACATCTATTAGCACAGCGACGCGCTACAATGGCGCATAGGACGTCTGGAGTACCTCGAAGAGACAGAGCCAGAGTTTCGCCTGACATGAGAAAAAAAAAGAATAGCCCCTCAACAAAAGATATCCCCTCAGGTGTTTTTAGATGACCTGGTCGTCCTTGCGCCAGCCTTCTTCTCCCTTCCCACAAAATTCCCAGCCGTGTACGGATGATGTTTGGGTGGGAGACGCCGATACTCAGTACGACTCCGATACTAAATACGAAGGCGATAGTCCAGAAGAGACGTAGAAGTGAAGGGATTTTAATTTGTACATATTTTAGAAATAAGTGTTGCCTTATAAATGGTTGTATCAAGGTATGACACGGTTATTCTTCGTTACAAACTACGCTAAATTGTTCTAATGAGGTCCCTTAATGTATTACTTGTATTACCCATTCATCACTTTTAATCTTTAGTAAATATAATCTCAAGTCATAGCACGCGCGTATAATTACTTGGTACACGTTATATTTTTGTTTTGGTATATAATTCATGGCCCTCCCTAAGTAGGCACCTAATGTATCTACAAGGGGGATGTCGAGTATCTTACACAACCAAGCCGCCTGCCTGTCCGTCCGCCCGTCAGTTAGCTGGGTAAAAAAGGGCTCTCTACCCTAGGTAGGTAGGTAGGTCCTAGGAGGTAGGTAGGTACCTATTCCACCGGCGGGCCATTTGCTTTATTTCGTCTTGAACTCGGGCCTCAGGATCGTGGCCAGGCTCTCGACCTTGTTCCAGTCGACGCACCGCCACCACTCCTGGACGTACTGCCGCTTGCCGCCGCGGCCGCCGGCGCCGACGCCGTAGTCGCGCAGCCACACGTGCTCCCACGTGTTCAGGCACAGCAGCGGGACGACGTCGGTGCCGCCGGGCGCCGTCTGGCTCTGCGGCACGAACTGCCCGCCCGTGTCGGCGCCCGCGCCCGTCTGCGCGCGGTCCAGGTAGCCCCGGACCGTGTCCTGCGACCGCACGCCCTGCGTGTTCATGTCCACGCCCTGCCGGCGCCAGTGCCCCGCCGTGTACGGCGTCCCCGCCAGGTACGTCGTCAGGATCCGCATGTCGGTCGTCTGCGCGTTCCGGACCAGCCACACGAACCCCGGGCCGAACATGGCCGTCGCCGTCGTGAGGAATTCGCGGCGGAGCGTCTCGATCGAGCTGAATTGCTTCTCGAGCTCCTGCTTTAGCCAAGGGGGGATCCTTTCCTCGCCGTCGTTTTCTGTAGGCAAGCCTGTCAGCCTCGAAGTTCTTCATCCTTCTCTCCCCCTCCCTTCTAACTTACCTTCTGTGCTTCCCTTGTTCTGTTGTCTTTCCGTGTCTAGATTCGCGATATTCTCGAAGAAAAAGGCATTATTGTGCGCCATAGAGGCATAATTGAAGATAGGTGCATGGTGAGGCTCGCGCGCCGTCGCCTTGATGATGGTCAAAGCCGGTTGCGAATCGAATTCGGTACCTATCTCCGTTATTAGATATCAATTCCATCATCTATTAGAGCATAGTGGTCTCGGGTGCCTAAGTATTCCATCCATTCGCTAGAACGCTAGAACACGGGAGTTGAAAGAGTAGATTTTCGTTTCTGGCAAAACCGCAGACTCGACCTATGCATGGAGTGATTCCCACGTACCGGCAGTTAGAGCATTGAGCCTTTCTATAACGAATTGCATGTACTGGGTCCATGCGATATCAAAGCCTCCCTCAGATAGCAATCCAGGCACACCATCTTGGGGACGGAAGTGTTCCAGCTGTGGTACTTTATGTATTGAACGGGATGATATTGCTGGGCGCCATAGCCGACTGGCCCGTGGTATCCTTAATCTGGGTCGTAGCATGGTTGGTGTGGAATTGGATCTTGAAGATTCGAGACCAAATTCGTAGACCGTCACGACCTCAATAGCTCACTTTTTCCCCTAGTACCTTACCTAAGCTAGTACCGGGCGAGAGCTCGAGAGCGCTGAGCGCTGATTGGCTTAAAAGAGCTCGGTAGGGAATATTGAAGTCTCCGTAGATGTCCCACTCCCGCTTATTACATATACCTAGATACCCGCCTAATCTATACCTATTATATGCATACTTATTTTAAGGGGTAGGAATAGAACCAGTCTTTGAACATTGAACATGAAGTCCAGTCTATCAAATCACCCTTAAACCCAGGGCAACTAAGAATGTTGTTCGATAAATCATCTCCCATTAAAAGGGATCTATGGTATTTCCTACTGACTCCAGGAAATGCATAACACTATTTCGTGCCAGCATCAAAACAACCGGAGCTGCTGGGTATCTATCCTTTTTTTATTTTGTTTCCTCAGTTCCGCCCTCCTTCAGTTTCAGCTGCTCTGCTCTCGCAGCGAGTGCCGCCGCACGCTTAGCCGGATCAACTTCTTTCTTCTGTTTCTTCACTTTTTGCTGCTTCTCCTCAGGCGGATAGGCTAGTTCCGTAACCTTCTGCCATTCTTCAGATGCCGCATATTCGTTCCGGATAGGGTCTAATAGTTCGTTCAACGCTTTGGTCAAAGCAGCTTTCAGAAGCTGGGGGGTAAGCTGAATGAGTGTAAGCAAGTATGCAGACAATTGAAGGATTACCGGGAAACCTTACTATGTCCGCCTCGAAGTCCGCCTTCAGCTTCTCGATATCATCGTAGATGAGAGGCTCCCCATCCCGTCTCTCAACCGTGAAGTGAGGCTTACCGCCCGTCTTTAAAGAGGCCACCCGGAATATGACATGCTCTACGAAAGCCACGACACCATTGCCTTCAATCTTCTTCGGCACGCACACAGCCTTCTTTAACTTCTTCCCAACCAGATCGGGAGAATCCAGCAGATCTATCTTGGAATCCGGTTCGCTGGAGCTCATCTTCTGCGCCTCTCCTAAACCGGGCACCATGGAGTGCATCAAGTGCGACCTCACCTTGTAGCCGATTCTCGGAAGATTTTCTAGAGCGAAGGTGAATATCTTGCGCTGGTCAAGACCGCCAAGTTGCACGTCGACGTCGAGGTACTCTTCGTCTAGGGCTTGCATCAGAGGGTAGATTATACCACCCAAGTACGGATCGGCCGTCTGCTTGACAACTTCGGCGCCCGCCTTCTGCGCAGCTGATATTCTGGTGATGCCTTCCAGCTTGAATCGGTCCATTGTGTAGTTCTGGCTTGTCTGGTAGGAACTCCCCTTGATAAACTCGAGTTTCGTGATGTCCACGCCGACCGCCTTTAGCAAACTCTTGACGATGAATTCGTAGTACTTGACTCTTTGCTCGATCAGTTCTAGCGGGGCCTTCATGTTGTCGAGGTAGGCATGGAGGTCGGCGAGGAGGATCTTGATGTGGCAGCCGGCGGCGAGAAGCTCCGCGATCTTGACCATGGAAACAAAGTAGCCGCAATGCGGTTTGCCTGTCGTGGCCGTTCCCCAGTAGACCTTGAGGTCTCGCTTCTCCTTGAGGATAACATCGTCGATGATTTCGGGGTTGAGGACTTCGGCCAAATTGGCCTTGATCAAGGCAATTGACTCCTCGGGGGTCATAATGAGCGCACGTAGCTTGCGTAACAGGTTGTGAGGTGCGAAAGTAAATAAACGATAGCTATTCTATCCTCTCTTTTTTTTCTTTCCTTCCAGGGACGTGTTTTTTTGAGTCAGAGGGGTAGAGGGGCATTGAGTCAGGGAACGTGGGGTCGCCGGCCACAGGCCAGGTGGTAACCCGCTGGAGATATCGGTTTCCTAATTGGGTTGTAAAGTGCAAGCAAGGTACATCTACCTCTGTACCTCCAATCTTTAGAGGTACCACCCTTAGAGGTGACATCCAAGACCCCTTTGTAGGACCCCGAGTTTTATTAAAATAACGGACGGGTCTCATTCACTTTATAAAACAAGCTTCCTCGGCACTTATAGAGAGAGGTCTAGGTATCTTTTTATATTCTTGAGTTGATATTCGTCAACATGGAGTCGCTCGCCAATCCTGCCGTTCCCCATCATGATAAACGCCCTATGATGCAGCAATGCAAGAAAATGCTTGGAATAGTTACGCCGACGCCCGCGTAACTCGCCGGAACATCCCCAACAACATCCCCTACATAAACCCCGTTTCCCGCCAAATGGGCCCTCCCAAAACGCCTTATATTCAAATACAGCCAGATCTCCCAACCTTAAAATATCGCAAGCTTGATGATTTCAATCTTCCATCAATCCTAATGTGTCCAGTTCAGTCTGTACAATTCGTTCAAATTCCTCGCGATCGATTCCTGAGGCACGGGATAGCATGTACAAGCTCTTGATACTGCGAGACACATGCTGCTTCACTCCAAAGTCGTTTTGTTCTTGTTTCGCTGCTGCCGCTTCAAGCTTTTCGACTGAAGCATTGGACCCTGCGCTCGACGCTGGTCTCGGGTGAGGATGAAGCAGATTTGGGTCATCACCGCTTCTTGTCGAGTGTGTAGATGGCGATCTAGGCGGGTTGGCAAGTGTCCATGCGCCCCGAGTTTCGTTTATTTCCACCTCTTCCTCGTCACTCCCGTTCACACCAGTATTGCTTGACCTCGAACCTAAGCCTAGAGGTGGTGCTATGTCCTGGAGGTTTGCCTCCTCGTCGGGATCGTGATTATCCATTGCTGGCTGAACATCGTCGTACTGAGCGTAGTAATCCTCCTCCTCCGTGGTGCTTACGCCTCGTGTGGACTGCGGGGCGGGAGACCTCTTAACAGCAGGAGTTCTTGCAGGCGTCGCGTCGTACCTCGCCCAATAATCATCGTCATCGTCGTCATCTTCTTCTACTAAACTAATAGGAGCTTGAATGCTTGAAAGGCTGTTACTCTGCGTAGTTTTTGATTTCGACTCATTAAACTGCCTCTCAGCCTCAACGATACTCGAGACGCCGCCGAACGACGAAAACGGTGACGGCTGTTCGGTTACGCTGACCTCGCCGACTTTCCAACCATCTCCGCCCTCGGGGTCCCCGATACAATAAACCAAGCGAAATGCTAGATTTAATTCTTTGAGTGCTACGAGGGCTTGGAAAGTTTCTGCATCCACCCGCCGGTAGCGAATCTCAGCGTCATAGTCCCAGTCAACCTCTACCTCGCCAGACACAGGATGAGGCTCCAGCCGATCGCTCGTAGCGACCTCTGTTAGTCTAGGAACCTTTCCCACATCATAACATAAGAGCCGAATCCACGGGTCCGTGCTGGATGAAGATGCTAAGAGTTTGACTCGTTGTCTGAGGATAGGAGAAAGAAGAGGTAAGACGTTTTCTGCGGGTGTTGCTGACAAGGCAGCAGCAGGTAGTGAGGGTAAGACGTGTCCTAGGACCTTCTCGAGGTCTGGTTGTTTGATGGCCGAGTTTGAGGTCGTCATGATTTTGGTATTATGGATGCCTGAGTTCTGTGTGTTGTGTGTACTCAAGTTGAAGAGAGGTTGCTGGATCTCCGTATTTTAGACCCATCGATGGATCTATATCACATGCAAAGGTCCCTTAAAAAAAACTGCTGACCCTCTTAGAGTAACGTGGCTGCGCTAACAAACGTTGTTTTTTGTTTCACTTAAAGAAAGTGAACTAACACCAGACTCAAAGGTAAGCAGGGTAATCCAGCACGAAGAGAAAATATTACAAGAAATCGAGAAGGACTCAGCAGGATCGAAGGATGGCCTGGTTTATCATCGTGGGGGATAGGACTCGAACAATAGAGTGAGTCCGCAATGTACAAGCCCCTCAGACGTGTAAGTAACCAATCATGTTGCTGGGTCTAGGGGTCCCACACTAAACCTGGGGGGAGGGACAGAGAGGGACAGAAAGGGACAAATGGGAACCAGGAGTTCGGGCGGGCGGAAGCTTGTCCTAGCTGCTTAGCTCGCATCTGCTCGTCCCCTAGAGTCGCAAGTTACATGCCCTTCGCATACGTAGCGGCCCGCGGGCGGGGCTTGGCAACTGGATTAAGAACGTTAGAATGTTAAGAAAAACGGCCATTCAAATCAGCCGCTTTTCCAATACAGAGGAATATGGGGAAATTAGAATTCGAGACAAAATATTGTTCGATACGGAAATTTGATCCCGAAGCCGATGATAATACTTCCGTTTTTGTCCAAGAGCCTGAGAGCTTCGTCTCGCTTGTCTTGTTGTCTCGTTGTCTCGTTGTCTGCAAGGTTGTCTACCATATCCTGAGATCAACGCCGATCCCTTAAATCCAGACTCCACGGTAGCCAGATGGCCTTTCGGTGACAAGAACAACTCCTTGCAAGGCGTAGTTTATCACACGTGATACTGTTTATTCATATCTACGTCACTTGATCTGCCTAGTATGTATTTCCATGTCTGAGTCCTGACCTTTTTCGGCTCGGCCGTTGATGAGGTACCTAGTGCCTAGCAGCCTTTAATATTTATCCACTCTGCCACCTGGACATTCTTATGCGGAGATTAGAGATCGGCCTCAAAATCTGTTCAGTTCCGACGTAAAGCGTCATTGCCCCATTGGAGCCGCAGAAAAGCACTACGATAGTACAACTGTACGGCCCATATCGGTGATACCTGTTTGGAGGGAACCTCATTACCTCCGGCTCCGTATCGTATGCAGTCTGTGTTCACGAGATCGCAAATAATTATTCGGCCGAGGCCGAAAGAAGTTTGCCCTTTTCCGTCTGCAATCAGATTATCACGCTGCACCCTGCACGCGTCTCGACTAAAACAGCTGCGGCTACGGCACGTGCCGTAAATTCTGAGCCAAAGAGAGCCAAAGAATCCCTTGAGAAAAGACGCCTCGAAATATTAGGTAACGTAACCTACATACGAGGTACATGCGTACATACGTACATACGATCCATTACACACCACATACCAGAGGTCCGGAACTAGCCTTTCCTTTCGGAGGCATCCCGCGCTTTGTTCTAGACAACGTACGCACAAAAGCAGCTACTCAAAACGAGTCCTACTCCGACTCCGGGTAGGGCTGCTGCGGATGTATGTCGAAGTCTGATCAGCGCCTTCAAGATGAGGTATGATAGGTCATAAAAGTGCACTCGGATTATCTGCATACGAAAAGAAGAAGAAGAAAAAGGAAAAAAGGCACTAACATTACTTCCTATCTATCAAAGGGCTCCCGACGTCAAGTTCTCATCGCCGGAGCTACCGCCGGCCTGATATCCCGCTTCGTCGTCGCCCCCCTCGACGTCGTCAAGATCCGCCTGCAGCTGCAATCCCACTCCTCCCTCTCGGACCCCCTGTCGCACGCCGGCCTCGGTGGGGGCTCCCCGATCTACAAGGGCACCGTCGGCACCCTCAAGCACATCGTCCGCCATGAGGGCGTCACCGCCCTCTGGAAGGGCAACGTGCCCGCCGAGATGATGTACGTGGCCTACGCCTCCATCCAGTTCACCACGTACCGGTCCATGACGCAGCTCCTGCGCCGCGCCCTGGGCGAGGACAGCCCGCTCCCGCACGCCGCCGAGTCGTTTATTAGCGGCGCGTCCGCCGGCGCCACGGCCACCGCGTCTACGTACCCGCTGGACCTGCTGCGCACACGGTTCGCCGCCCAGGGCAACGACCGCGTGTACCCGTCGCTGTGGCGGGCGGTACGCGACATCCGGCGCGACGAAGGCCCCCGCGGCTTCTTCCGGGGCCTGGCCCCGGCCCTCGCCCTCATCGTGCCGTCCATGGGCCTCTTCTTCGCCGTGTACGAGGGCGCACGCGTGCCGCTGAGCCGCCTCGAGCTGCCGGGCGGCGCCAGCGACGCCGCCGCCGGCATGCTCGCCAGCGTCGTCGCCAAGACGGGCGTGTTCCCGCTCGACCTCGTCCGCAAGCGCATCCAGGTCCAGGGCCCGACACGCAGCCGCTACGTCCACAAGAACATCCCCGAGTACGCGGGCACCGCCAGCACCGTCCGCACGATCCTCGCGCGCGAGGGCGCCAGGGGCCTGTACCGCGGGCTGACCGTTAGCCTGATTAAGGCGGCGCCCGCGAGCGCCGTTACCATGTGGACGTACGAGAGGACGTTAAATTTTCTCAGGCAGGGGGACGAGAAGAAGAAGATGGTTGATGCTGCTGAGAGCATCTGATGCAATGATATGATATGATACCATAAGAGTTGGGAAATGGCGGGGCTGCACATAGAATGGGAGGGTTGTACATTCATCTCGGCGTTGGACATAGAGATTAAAGCATTGCCCCGAAGAGCTTGTATATGTTACGTTTACTGGCTCTTATAAGGCCAATCCCTTCCTGTACTTGCTTGCTTAACACATACGTCCATACAGTTGGATTTCAACTTCACATAAGGTGTTCGGCTAAGCAAAACTTGTTAGATAAAAAATAGTAGACTTAAATTACCTGGGTATGATGATAATAAATCAAACAATGCCCATTATGCTTAGACAATCGTTCCCAGTAACTTCGGTGCGCCTGCTTTCGGTGCTTCAACAAAGAGAATTTTCGCGTCTATTCGTCTATGGTACAAGGGTGGGTTCGGTCTTCCGGAAAAGCAGCCTCCTCTCTCTATATCTATTTCCCCTTCTTCACCCACCCCTCGACGACGTCCCTCGCGTCGCTGACCCTGTCGTCGACGTAGTGCTTCCCGACGTCGACGTGGACCCTGGCGAAGCGCCAGGCGTCGAGGACGCCCTCGCGGGCCCGCAGGTGGGCGCCGGCGACGGCGGGGAACCGGGTCTCGTAGCGCCAGAGCAGGTCCGAGACGTTGGTCATGGTGACGGGGAGCAGCAGCCAGCCGGCGGCGACGCCGAGGGCTAAGGGGACGGGGGCCCGCAGGAGGACGGTGCGGTTCCGCGTCAGGACGCTGCCGGCCATCGAGGCTACCAGCACGTACACGAGTCCCGGCATCAGCTGCTCGCCCGACTCGCGCGCGGGGGCGAGCGAGGCCACGGTCGACGTGAAGGACTGCTCGAGGTGGAAGGCCGAGTCGATGGCGCCGTTGACGGCGTCCTCGGTCGCCGTCGCGTACCGGTACAGGAAGAGGCGGGCCTTGCCTACCTCCGCCGCCAGCCTGTCGGTCGGCGTCGGGCTGTGGTGTTTTTGCGTCTGTTCTGACGGGGCGGATGATGTGGGCGGTATGGTTTCGGAGGCTGGGGATGGGACCGGCGTCGTGGCGGCTTTAGGGGATAGGAATGGTTCGTAGTCGTCGTATATAGGTTTCTTAGAAGAAGGCTGTTTGGTGGTATGCAAGTCAGTGGGAGAGTACCTCGTAAAGGGTTCAGGGCGATGAGGGTAAGGCCGTACGTGGTCGTGTGATGGTGCTTCAGCCATCGCTACCGAGGGAATTAAAGCTCCTCCGACCAGAGTCGCAGCCATGAAAGGCGCGGCGACGCGCTGTTTACCCGAATTATTAGTATCGTAATAGCTTGATTGAGTATTCAGAAATGAGACTTACCCGTCGCAGCAGCACTCTCGCAGCCATGTTGCGCTCAATTGACGTTGACGATAAACGATAAAGATTAAAAAGTTGGTAGCTTTAAAAGTTCCGGATTATGTACTATTGGATTACAACGATGATGTACGTACTGGGGGCCGTACCTTTTTTTTTTCGCAGCCCTGGCCCGGCCATTCCCGGACCGGGGAACCTTCGGCGAAATTTTGTACTTACCTACATGTAGGTACTTGCTTCTAATCAACGATTGTCATTCTTTTCTTTTCTTGTAAATATTTACTTTACCTAAGGTATTCACATGAGTTCGCAGCTTTATTTCGTTCCACAGCCTCCGATAATGTTGATTACGACATGATCAAGTATATCCGTTCAGGTCTTTGGACCTGCTCAAGATGTCTTCGACAAGCTTCCCGAGCTCGAGACCAACCGAGACGTTGGCTCTCTTCTGCGCCCAGCGCTGCTCAACTTGACGCATCGCATATACCGATTGATCATTCTCCCACAGACCTAAAGCATGACGACTCGCTATTGCGCCAGATCTTCGATTCCTCGCCAACCTTCAAAGACTTCGCGAAGCCATTCTTCAAGGTTACGAGCCGCGAAAATGTCGGCTTATTCAGAAACAAGTACTTGACCTCGCCACAAGGATTCCTCACATTTGCAAACGTCACGATAAATAGAGCGGAGAAGCTAGTGGATAAGGTGCTCAATGCATCAACGTTGGAAGACTACAAGGCCGTCGTCCGAGATCTTGACAGGTTGAGCGATCTACTATGTCGTGTCCTAGACGTATCCGACTTTGTGCGGGTTACGCATCCCGACGAAAAAATACAGGCGGCCGCGTCGGAGGCGTGGTCATTGGTTTATCAGTATATGAACCAATTAAACACTGCGACGGGCCTAAGTGATCAGCTGGGAAAAGCTCTGGCTAATCCAGAAGTAATGGCCAGCTGGAACGAGGAGGAGCAAACTGTGGCAACGCTGCTACAACAAGACTTTATGAAGTCAGCAATACATCTCCCGAAAGGATCACGAGATAAGTTTGTGGATCTATCGCAGAGGATCAGTGAATTGGGTTCACACTTCGTCCAAGATATGCAGCCCGAACAGAGGTTTCTCGACTTCCCAAGCAGCAAGTTGTATGGCATGAACCCACAAATGGCCCGGAGGTATACCCGAGGAGGCACGATTCGCCTGCCGACCCTGTCCCCTGAAGCGACGGTGGCGTTGAGGACAGTCCACGATGAGGATACAAGGAAGGCAATTTACTACGCAACTCGAACAGCCTCCGGCAGGTCGATCCAAGTCTTGGAGGCTATGTTGAAGTCACGCGCCGAACTTGCAAATCTGTCAGGCTTCGAGAGCTATGGTCAAATGGCTCTTCATGATAAGATGATGGCAAAGACACCCGAGTCGGTTCATCAATTCCTTCTAGCGCTGTCTAAGCATAACGCGCCACTCGTTGAGGAAGAGGTCGCAGGCCTTCTCAGGGAGAAGAGTAAAAAACAGCAAAGCGACGCGAGTCAGCTTCAGCCGTGGGATAGAGACTATTATATGGATAGTATACGTTCATCTATGAGATCACGACGACGAAATGATGATTTCCTATCGGCGTATTTCTCACTTGGAACTGTCATGCAGGGGCTGTCAAGGTTGTTTAACCGTTTATATGGGATCCGATTTATTCCTCGAGATACCCTGCCTGGGGAGACGTGGCATCAAGATGTAAGGCGACTGGATGTCGTATCTGATACGGATGGGCACGTAGCTGTTCTCTACTGCGATCTCTTTTACCGGGACGACAAATCTCCCAACCCTGCCCATTTTACTGTTCGCTGTTCCAGAGAGATATCAGAGGGCGAGATCCAGGAGGCAGCGGAGCGAAATGCAGTTGGAGTCGAAGGGTTGCCTCAATTCGAGTCGCCCATCGACGCAGCAAATGACGGGATGCACGTATCTCGGCAATCTGGCACTACCAAACAGCTACCAACAATCGCGCTAGTGTGCGATTTCGAAGAGAAACAAGGGCGGAATGGACCCGCCCTCCTAGATTATTATCAGATGGAAACGCTATTCCATGAAATGGGACATGCCATCCACTCGATTCTGGCTCGGACCTCGCTACAAAACGTGGCCGGAACTCGATGCGCGACTGACTTGGCAGAACTACCGTCTACGCTGATGGAACATTTCTGTGCAGACCCATCTGTTCTTGGCTTATTCGCGAGACATCACGCTACAGACGAGCCACTGCCGTACGAAATGGTTGTGGACAAACTTCATGTTGCTAGAAGGTTTGAGGCCTCAGACAGAGAGAATCAGATCATCTTGGCCATGTTAGACCAGCAGTATCACTCGACCCTGCTGAACCAGGACAAGTTCGATTCGACAGAAGTTTATCTGGGCATCCAGAGGGAATTTGGGAAGCTCCCGTCTGACCCCCCCGGGACCAGATGGCAGGGCTTCTTCGGTCACCTATTTGGATACGGTAGCACGTATTATAGTTACCTCTTCGACCAGGTGCTCTCCAGGCGCGTGTGGCAAGTCGTCTTCTCGGCCGGGAAAAACGGAGCGGCCCTTGACCGAACAAATGGCGAGAGGCTAAAGGAGAATCTGCTCAAGTGGGGAGGAAGCCGGGACCCCTGGAGATGTCTCTCGGGCGCACTACAAGACGAGCGTCTAATAGACGGGGATGAGAAGGCCATGCGACTAGTGGGAAGCTGGGTTGCTAAGGGCGACTCCCGTAGTTGATGAATGTGGCCATGCTGTATATAAGCTTGCCGTCGAGCAAAGCCTTGTACGGAATAAAAACCCCGGCTTTAATATTTCGGTACCTATATTTGATACAGGCTAACAGAATTTCTTCCGGTAGGTACTCTTTCTGTTAACTATTGTGGCTTTCTCGGCTTCGCCCACTTGCAGCCTCTTTCAGGACTGGGAGGCACCTGGCCCAACCACGATGCCCTTCAGATTTATTATAAACAAAAAGGAGGCTTCTAATGGAAACAAAAAGGGTTGAGAGTAGCACCTCCCCGTATCGATCGGGGTATCTCCGAATTATGAGTACGGCGCGCTTCCATTGCGCCAAGGTGCTGTCGCTTACCGTCGGTATTGTGTGATAAGTGCATCTTGAATCCCCTATTTAATGGTTGTGGCTCCAGTCGTTACACTCGGTCCAGCTGCTCTGAGTCATAGATGGTACGGTATCACTTTATTTTGACAGCAAGCATTCCGTAAGTGGTATGGCTCTGCTTACATCTGCGATATCCTTCAATATGTGAGCGTAGCTCATATAGAAGTAACAGTGAGTGGGTGATTACTATCTCACCTGAACTATCAGATTAGATACTGTAGTATGTACTACTTTGACCTTCTTGTTAGTACATATTTATCGCAACTCTTCCTGCTCGAATAGCAAAGAAGCAGGGGAGACCACACACTGCTATGTACTTCTATAAGTCTCAATCACTGCAGGCACTCATGGGTTATAGGAACAGAACACTGCTCGATGAGCTCGATGAGCTCGATACTGCCATTAGCCTGTTCACCTACATTAGTTTATGCCCCTAGTATTACAGGAGAAGCATCATGCTTTCTCTGTCCCGAAGCTTCAGGTGCTAGAAATGAAGGTAGGGAAGGCAGATGAGGTTTTCTGGCAACATGGCAGGGGATACTTCCTCCTCGATCCCAGGAAGAGCAAGGTCTAGCTCTAGTCAATGAGTTCTAGAAGGCGAAAAGGATAAGAACGAAAAGAGCAACGTCACCCTTCATAGCTGCAAGCTATCGTGGCTAGAGGCTTGTCATTCCCTGCAGCTTCTCTACTAGTCTAGTCGATAGTGATGGGTAGCAGGTGGTGGGCAATGGGTGGAGGGGCCATGGTGCCTATTTCCTCATATTCATGTGTTTACCTCATAGCCATTGCCTACCCAGGTAGGCATCATATCGCTCTTACTCTTTGATGGATAGGGGGGAGCACGTCTACTTTTCCTCTCGACCCCGAACGAGAATTTCTCTTCTTCTTTACATCAACAGACAACGTTAGCATTCCAAAGAATCATCGCGTTTCCATCACCATTTTTGTTACCACAACTATTCTTGCTCAAGAGCATCATCTTACGATCAACATTCATACGAGGACTTCAGTCAATTACTCGTCTCTCAGAGAAACAGCCAGCTTTGAACGACCAGGCCGAGAACCGTAGCCTTCCACATTGTTCTCTAGTTCTCGTCATTTTTAGGAGACAAGTCCTCTTCACTTTCAAACATACACCATAACCATAACATCTATCTCCGAGTGTAGAAGCACAATGGCACCTCACAGCACCCCAGTCGGCTTCGCCAGCCTCTTCACGCTGGCCGCCATTCCACTCCTCTCTTGCACGCCCTCTCTGGTGCACGCCTCATCCACGCAGGCCTCCTCCACGCACACGCACGGGGTAGTGCCGGAGATGACCACCAAAACCTTCATCACCACCATAACCACCAAAATGCCCGTGCCGACTACAGCCATCGGTAACAGCACCTACAACAGCCCCGCAGCCACGGACGACGTCGACAGCGACAGCCTCCGCAACGGCACCCTGCACATTGTGGACGACGACCCCGTGTACAAGTACGCCGGGTGCTGGACCGACACGACGGAGCTGCCGGGCCAGCCCCACGCCCTCGACGGCCCGTACCTGAACCTGGCCCGCGCCATGACGGTGCCCAAGTGCATCAAGTACTGCGAGACGGCCAAGAACCCGGCCAAGGGCCCCGGCGGCGTCGGCTGGCCCGTGGCCGCCATCGAGTTCTCGCGCGAGTGCTACTGCGGCAGCGGCATCTCGAAGCACAGCTTCCACCTCCACGACGGCGTCTGCGACACCCCCTGCGCCGGCTCCAACGTGACGGCCTGCGGCGGCAACCTCGCCCTCTCGGTCTACAATGTCACCCAGAAGGACGACAGCCCTGGTGACGGCGGAGACAGCGGAAACGGCGACAATAACGGATCCGGCAACGGGCAGGACAACACACCCGAGGACGAAGCCGTGCTCCAGGCCGTGGGCATGGGCGTCCTCGTGCTCGCCCTGACCCTCGCCGTTGGTGCGGGACTCCTCTAAACTGAGAACGCGGTTGAGAATCTTGTTGTTTTCCGTGGTTGGTCGTTGTTTGTTTGTTTCGTTTTGATATTCCAAACTCGTGTCTCTGTTTCTTAAAGAGTGCGAGCGTTGGTGCTGGTCTCTGATCCAGCACGTCACATTCCTTGAACCCCCAGCGTTGTCCCGAAAAGGTTCCTTTTTCTTTCGTTGGCAATTCAGGTTTTCGAATTACTACTACAGCTGGAGCAAGTTGGGGGGGGAATTAATGGGTATTAATTGGTTGAGGTCCTTTGGGAGCTGGGGATAGTTAGTTAGTATGGTACGATGGAAAGACATCCATTCTCTAAAGCAGCGCTAGATAGATACGCTTAATAATTACAGTCTTCCATTTATGTCAGAGCATTCGCTGGGTTAAGGCAAGGCAAGGCATTTCTTAGTTTTGTGAAGACATCGTCATGATGCTCGTTGAGCTTTTATATATACCTGATAAGAGACTTATCCATCAGTCCTTGTATGTCACATATCCAACGGTCCCAACCCCCTAGACTTTACCGCCTTCTGCACTTCCTGCTTGACCTGCCCCACGACGTCCCGCCACGCGTCTTTCCCGCGGGACCCGATCACTTCTTCTTCTTCTCTTTCCTGATCATCATCATGGCTATCCTCCACCAGGTACTCTAGCCACCGCACCAGCTTCACGGCCTTGTCCATGTCCCGCTCGTCGGCGACGACGCGGGCCAGGTACCGCTCGAGCATGCCGACGTCGCGGGCGTGGGGTCCCTCGTGGCGCGTCGAGCGGTGCCACACGCTGAGCATGTCGCGGATCTCGGGCACGCTCGTCAGGCCGTCGGCCGCGAAGGCGGGCTTGGCGGGGCGAGGGGGGAAGCGGAGACGTGTTTGGCCGTTACTACCAGCGGCGGGGGCGGGAGGGTTTGGTGGGTTCTTTTGTTGTTGCAGTTTCGATAGGTCGAGACCGGAGCGCTGGGCGCGCCGGCGGCGGTGGTCTGCGAGGACTTCTTTGCGCATGTCTTCGGGTAGCTCGGCGAGGAAGGCTGGGTCGATCTCCTCGAGGTCATCTGCTGCGGCGCTCGGGCCGCCGGCGTTGTTGGTTTGCTGTTGCTGCTGCTGCTGTGGTCGCTTGAAGGATAGGAAGTTGGTCTGGACGACCTTGGCGTTGGCGTCGGCGTGTCTCTCGCGGGCCCGCGAGAACGGACCGCCGCCCCGGCGCTTCGTCGGGGTCCTCTGCTTGGGCGGCTGGATCACGCGGTCCTTGCGCGGCGACTGCGGGAGCGCGCTCCGCTGCCTGCTCCGGGGCCGGTACTGCTCCAGGACTTCGGCTTTCATGTCGTCCGGCAGGGCGTTGAATACCTCGGGGTCGATCTCGGGTGGGATTCCGTCGTCCGCGGGTGCGGGGCTCTGCGTCCTCGACTTTGCAGCCGCCGGCGAGTCGTCGCGGGTTTCTGATATGGACCTGCTGCCTTGGTTCATGAGTCTGCTCCGTATGTCGGGGGGCAGTTCCGCGATTACGGCAGGATCTGGATTGGATGGCATGATGAACTGGGTTCCGCTGATGTTTAACGGGGTGTTTGCTTTGGCATCTGTCTCGCTCGCTCGGGTTATTGTGAATATAGAGTGTCGGGGATCTGGCTTGGGTTTTCGAGGCGTCAAGGGGCTCTCGGTGATCGGGTCTGCTGAATCGGCTCGTCCTGGCTTTGAACTCGCATCTTCTAAGCCATGGCCATCTTGTATTGGTTCCAAAGCTGACTTCCTGGCAGAGCCGGGAGCACGGAAAGCCCCAAAACTTAGCTTCTTCTGGCTGCTGTCAGGACCAGATAGCGAAGTCTTGAGTGGTTCGAGCTTAGTTAACTGCACACCTAGACCGCGAAGGTCGCCAGGACTAAACTTGTAGGAACGGAGAATCGAGACAGCCTCTTTTCCCAGCACCTGATAGTCGTAGGTCGCAACGCCAAACAAGACACTCTTGTTGAAGGTATCGCATTTGCCGTGTCCTAAATGTTTCGGTGGATCGAGCGGTGCGTCGAACGAACGTCGCATGATCTTCATCGTGAGCTGTTTACCTTTGACCCCTTCATTAAGCAAACGCTTCTCTAGTTCTTTGCACAAGTTGAACACGAACTCCTCGGCCTCCTCCTGGCTGATGAATCGGATACCCCAGTTAACCTCAGCCGAGACGGACTTGCGTATTGGTTGCTCGCCAACTTCGGTTCGATCGATGCCACGGGCGTATTCCCACAGTTTCTCGCCCGTCTTCGGCCCGAGGGTATTGATGAGACGCTCCTTGGTTGTTTGCCGGACATCGTTCACGTACTTCACCCCGATCTCCTCGAGTTTGCCCGCGATGCTGTACGCAACTCCGGGCAGGTCATCGACTTTCAAGTTACCAATGAAGGTCAGCACCTCTTCTGGTTTGATCTGATATTGACCTGCGGGTTTAGCTTTCCGAAGAGCAACCTTTGCCAAGAGGATATTGCTACCAATCCCAACAGAAACAGCGCAACCCGTCTTTTCCTTAATCTGATCCCGTAACGCTTGTGCCATCTCGTTCGCCTTCTCCTGTTCTCTCCATATACTGCCTTCATCGACCCCGGACCCGTCTGAACCAACTGCAGATAGGACTACTGAGGTGACATCCACTAGAGCCTCATCAATACTGACGCTCTGTACGATGCCACCAATTTCCAGGATGCACTCATAGAATAACTTGCTGGCCTCTTCGTATGCTGGAAAGTCGTATGGGAGCACCTTGAGATCAGGACATAGCTCTTTAGCTCGCTTCATCCACATCCCATTCTTGACTCCGTACTTCCTTGCTGGGTAGTTACAACTTGCGATTTCTGATCCTGTTCCTGTGCCGTGCGCAACGACAGCAGGTTTGTCGACGAAATCGGGTGCGCTCTTCAGAGAAACCGCACAGAAAAAGCTGTCAAAGTCGACATGCATGACGTACCGTCTCGCGCCTGGTTTTCTCTTCATTGGCCTTTTTTGAGGGCCCTTCTCGGCTGCAAGCTTTTGCATCTTCGACTTCAACTCTGCTTTCCAGGTCGACAGGTGATGAAGTCTGCTTTCGGAATAGTACTGTTGAATGAAATCCGGATTTGCAGTAGATGATTTTCTCATTCGAGGATCTTGAAGTAACAGCGCATTATGTTCCTCGGAAGTCATCTCTTTCCGCTGCTCTATCGATGGTTCGGCCTGAATCTCCTCTTCTGCTGCGCCCCGGTCCTCAGAAGCCGAATTTTCAGTCGGAATTTCGGTCGTAGGTCCTATGTAGTCAACTAACATTACCGTATCGTCGTCTCCATTGCTAGAATTCAGCGGTACGTCTCGGGTGCCTCGCAATGACCTTAAAGGCGAAGTCGGCTCTCTAGATTCATCTCCTCTTCGCACGACTGGCTCTGGCCGACTAGGTGAAATATCATCAACGTGTCTTCCGTTGATGGAATGCGCAACATCCTTAAGTTGGCTAAGATAGAAGCTGTTCTCGGTTTGTTCTCGATACCCCGCCAGCGGTGACTTTTGCGGGCTAGACTGTGTAGATAGCCCGTTTCCGTTTAATCTCAAAGTCTTCTGTCTAGGGGTTTCCTCTATCACTCGGTAATCCGACCATGGGAGAAGCTTTCCAGCTGCGATGGAGTCTGTCACCCAAGCGGGCTTTACTATCCTGTACTTGTTGAAGTCGACCATCTTCTTGGGCGGTAGGCTGGAAGCTATGATATGGGTGGCCATGGTTTTGGAATCCAAATATTGAAGAAATCCGGCGCCATGTTGAACCAGCTCTCGGTGAAGAACGTGAAGCGGTGGTTGGGTGTAGCCTGTAATATGCGCGACCACCCCCTTGAAGATCTGAGGGTTCTCTCCTGAGGAAGTTCGTAGCTCGGAGTCGAGGTTTTGTAATTTGATCTTCTTGCGACGAAAGTAGTCTCCAAAACCTCCGAAGGCGCTACCTTCATACTCCTCGCCCGCCTCGTCCGAGAATGCGTGGCTCTCTATGCGTTTCCGCACGGCATTAGAGTTACTATCAAGTCGACTCCCCATTTTGATGCGATCATAAGTTAGGCTCTAAATCAGTGGTGTCTTTGTCTTTAGTTTCGATAAAATCTACTCGACGGCCTGTGGCGGTCTTTCGGTAGGTCATCTTGGAAACGATGGATTTGTAGCCGCAGTTCGTATGGAACAAAATAGGTGAATTGATGTTTTAGGCCCCTCGAAGTCCTTAAGAGGTATCAAGATCTGAGTGACCATGAATACCAAATACCAAATTTACTTAGTCTCATTTCCCATTTCCCATTGAAAGCGGCGTGGGCGGGAAACGCGTTCTAGGATGATGCTGCTAAATAGGACGCGGGTAGACGTCACGTCGTCCCGTGACCGCATGCAGGTTTAATGGGGAATCAGGCATCAAACATCAAAGCTGCAAAGGGAGGGAACGCCACAGCCACAGCCACAGCCACAGCCACAGCGCCACGAAAGCCCCATCCATTGAAACCCGCACTAGCCGCGTTATTCGATCTTTGTACATACCAGTCTGCCAGTCAACTATTGCTACTGCTACCTTCAAAATTACGTACCTGGATCATATAAAATATTCAACTCTCTCAGCCCTACAAATAGGAGGCAAATTCATATGGCGGGTCTATTTTTCTCAAGCGCATACCTTGAAGACCTCATCACATACCTTCTAGACTTCATCGCATACCTTGTAGACCTCCTCGCATACCTTCTAGACCTCATCGCAACCCACCACCGATGAACAACGAACAGTTTCGTCGGCTTGTTGCCGCAAACACTCCCAAACCAAGCAATGGCGCATCACCAGGTGCCACTCCGCGGGGGGTATCGCTGGGATCTAGACAAAGATCGAGTATACCCATGACACCGTAAGCTACTACACCCCAGTATCCTACGTTCTGTGCGCACGTTATTGACTGATATAGGCGCTCAGTAGGCCTACATAAATCCGAGTTTGCGCGACAGGTAGCAGAGCAAAATAGAGGCGATAAACAATCCAAGAAATTCAAGTCTTTCGACCCGAAAGGTAGCAAACTCGCCGAGGGCTATGTCGATCGAGCTCAGAATAGGACCGACGAAGAAGAAGACGAACGAGCTGCGCGGATAAAAGCATTAGAAGAATCCCTAAAGAAGGAAGAGATCGATCAAGAGACATTCGACAGACTCCAGAGTCAGATTGCTGGTGGAGATCTATCTAGCACCCACTTAGTGAAGGGTCTCGATCGTAAGCTACTCGAACGAGTACGGCAAGGCGAAAATGTTTACGGCGATGATGGTACGAAGGAGGAGGAAGACTCCGAACCGGAAGACGATATCGATGAAGAACTGGATGAGCTAGAGGAAAAGGAGATCGCTGCAGTCACGAAAGAGAAAGCGGCCAAAAAGGGGCAATTATCAACCGCATCCTTGAACCCATCTAAGAAGCGAACGAGGGACCAGATTCTCGCCGAGATGAAGGCTGCGAGAGATGCCGCGAAAGCAAAGGAAGACACCGGCCTGGGTTCGAGGTTCAAGAAGATTGGCGCAAAACCCCCCGGCACGAGAATAGAGCGGGACAGCAAAGGGAGAGAAGTGCTGATAGTTGTGGACGAGGATGGCCACGAGAAGCGCAAAGTACGAAAGATCCAGCCGGCAGCCGAAACCGAAGAGGCATTATTAAAAGCAAAGGAGACGATGATGCCGGATAAGAATGCCAAGCCCCTGGGCATGGAAGTCCCGGAGCATTATAGGAAGCAAGTTGAAGAACCAGAAGACGAAGATGTTAACATCTTTGATGACGTGGGTGACGACTACGATCCCCTCGCAGGGCTCGAAGACGATGATTCCGACGAAGAATCTGCGGAAACGAAGGCACAATTATCTGAAGCTAAGAAGGAAGACAAAGCTGCGATGCCGCCACCACCTCCCCCTGCCACTAAAACGGAGTCGCGGAACTACTTTAAAGATTCCAAGATAGGATTGGTCTCGTCCGAATCGCTCAAGGCGCCTTCCATGTCCGACCCGGCAATACAAGCAGCGCTCAAGAAAGCAGCGTCTCTCAACCCTATCTCTAGGCTGACGGAAGAAGATGACAAGGCAGCTAAAGCCAAAGCAGAGCGACACAAAAAGATGCTGCAGAGTAACGACCGCGATGCGGACGATATGGACTTGGGGTTTGGAACAAGTAGATTTGAAGACGAAGAGGACTTCGAAGAGACGAAAGTCAAGTTCTCGGAATGGGGACGCGAGGATGATGAAGGCGACGACGGCGGAGGGGCTAGCTCTAAGCGAAAGAGAGGTCCCAAGAAGCGAAAGGGGGATGCTAATAATGCTGCGGATGTTATGCGTGTTATCGAGAAGCGACGAGCTGCCGAATGATTGCTCGGTGTGGATAGATACACGAACAGGACTACGAATAGGACTGAAGTCTTACTTCATATTAAATAAAAATATCAAGAGACAATCGAACTCATGGGTGAAAAAGAGGATCATTTACATTTATAGGAGGGAGGTATCTATGGGTATCATTGTTGTGTTTGATCATCTCCTCCCAATATGTGAGTAGTGGCGGTAGAGTGCACAAGATTTCAAGCCGACTTTCCCGCCGAAGTCCCACAAGGCAAAGACAATCTATGTAGATTGTCTCTGACTTGTTCATTTTTCCACTTTTCATATTCCGTCCTAACCTTGAAATATTTCGTTTGAAAAGAAACAACACTTTCCAAACCTCCTAAGCTGTCAAGGCGCCTAAGAAAACGACTAGTATTCATCTTATTACCGGTATAATCTAAATCGTAAAAAGCCGAAACAGTTTAACATGCCTGACCCAGTCCCGCTCTGGCTGGATTGCGATCCAGGTCACGATGTGAGTTCGTCTTTTTACCCCCGATTGCTCTACTATTCAACCCCTATTACGACATGTTACGAGCGATATTCTATACATGAGAACCCGGAGCCGGGAGCTGTCGCAATTGATCCTGGCGGATCCGTCCCGGCGTTTGAGGGGGGTTGGGATTGGAGGTTCTTGATTTTAGGCGGGCATCGGCTTCCGCGTACGAATTCGCGGCCCAAACACGGCCGACGGCTGCATCGCCGCACAACCTCTCCTTTTCCCCGATGATGCTCTCTCTAACCCATTGGAAATCTCACCCGACCTATCTTTCATTTTGTTCATATTATATATACTAGACCATTATACATAACATCTCCTACGGTTTACCTAATGCCATATCTAACCGCCCGTCCCAGGACGCCTTCGCCATCCTGCTGGCCGCCTACCACCCGGGCATCCGGCTGCTAGGCATCAGCACTGTGCACGGCAACGCGTCGCTCGAGAAGACCACTAAGAACGCCCTAGCCGTGCTCGCCGCCATCGGCAAGCAGGACGAGATCGCCGTCTTCGCGGGCGCCCCCCACGCCCTGGCCCGCGCCCCCACGCACGCGCCCACCGACATCCACGGGGAGTCCGGGCTAGACGGTACGTCCCTCCTCCCCGCCGCGGACCCGGCGCGCACGGCGGCCGCGCACGATGGTCCCGGAGCCGTCGACGCCATGGCGGCGGCGCTGCGGTCTTGCGCGCCCGGCGCCGCGTGGGTGGCGGCCACGGGCGCGCTCACCAACGTCGCGGCCCTGTTTCAGAAGTACCCGGAGCTGAAGGGGCAGGTGGCGGGCGTCAGCGTGATGGGCGGCAGCGTCGGGGACGGGTTCACGGCGGCGGTGATGGGGGTCGTGGACGGCGCGGCGCGCGTGGGGAACTACACGCAGTGGGCCGAGTTCAACGTGCTGATCGACCCCGAGGCCGCGGCCGCGGTCCTGGGGGACCCCGTGCTGGCGCCTAAGACGACGCTCGTACCGCTCGACCTTACGCATCTGGTGCTGGCGACGCGCGAGGTGCAGGATATGCTGCTGTACGGACCGCCGCCGCCGGAGGGGGGGCCGTCGGATGGGGTTGAGGGGCCGAAGAGGGAGGGCAGGGGGAAGTCGGATTTGAGGGTTATGCTTGTGGAGCTGTTGAATTTCTTCGCGGGGACGTATCGGTAGGCTCTTTATTTTTTTTCTTTCGTCTCCCTTCCTTTCTTCTCCCCTTCATATCCCCCCTCCCCCCGTGTTAGTTACCCAAGCGAAAGAAGAAGAAATCTACGATAAGAAATGCTAAGACAGCGGTCCACAGCGACGTATTCGGCATCGTCGAAGGCCCGCCGCTGCACGACCCCCTAGCGGTCGCGGCCGTACTAGCCGGCACCGAGCACGAGATCCCGTTCTACGACTACGACCCCGCGACGCCCGAGGGGCCCGGCCGCCCCCGCCGGGAGCGGTTCGCCGTCGAGGTGGTGACGGACGGCACGCTCGAGGACGCCCGGCACCGCGGCGCGCAGACGGGGCGCACCCTCGTCCGGCCGCTGCCGCCCGGCGCCGAGGGCGTCCGGATACCGCGCGGGCTCGACATACCGCGCTTCTGGAGGGTTATCGAGGAGTGCTGCGAGAGGGCCGACGAGGCGAACGAGAAGAAGGTACTGGCTACGTCTAAGTCGTCGTGAGTACCTACCTAGGTACCGGCGGATGCGGCTTGTAGGGAGATTGGGGCCTTGAAGGAAGGAAGGGAAAGAATGCAGCTAGCCTGCTGATACAACGGATGGACAAGTGAGTAGACGACAACAATTAGATTTTCATGTTGCATTTGGACACACTAAATGGTTAGCAGACCGTTTGTCTCGAAGCCTTGGTTAAATATGTAGGTTTTGTCTATGGAAGTGATCCGGCAAACCAGTCTATAATAGTTCCTCATAAGCATCCCCTATTCACATAAAGCATGCCTAATGCGTAACTATAATCAAGACCCATTACCGGTATGACAGACCATAGCCAATACCTTCCCAGATCTCCTACCCTCTCCCATTTTCCATTCCCCCTTTATACAAGTGCCCTTCAGTAATCACCCGTGAGATCAATAGTCTCGACCTCGCCATGTTCACGCTTCACCCCAGCGTCGCGGTTCGTACCCATCATAGCAGCGGTAGGCCGCGGCAGCGTAGTACTGTTTGCATTCCCACGACCGCTCTGCGACGGTCTCGACGGGCCAGCATTTCTCGGCTTCAGACCCCTGCGTACCCGCAACCGATCCGCGGTCTCGCTTATCCTCTGGCTGACCTCCAGCATCGACCGCTTAGGCGGCAGTTCCTCCCATGAATAGCGCGCCGGCCGCTTGATAGGCATGCCGTGCGGTATGGATGCATAGTTGGGTGCCGCGGGCCGTGTTTCGGTTTCCACGCTGGGTAACGCCTGCTGGCCCGCTGCTTGTTGTTCAGACGATGGCGGCGCCGAAGCAATAGGCATGATTGGCTTCATGCTCACGATATCGTCGTATTGATCCGCTAGCACGGTCCGCAGCATGTCCTGGTCGAATACCTCGAGCTGGCCAGCAGCCCACTCTCGCCGCTTCTCCCAGGCATCAGCATATGCATCGTACTTCGTCGTTGTCTTGACCACAGTAAGAGTATGCGGATTTCTTCGCCTATCCGTTTGTTGCTCGCAGTCTACGTGAGAATAATCGCAGAGGTGACGCAGAAGATGCTGTCGCCGTTCCTCAGACACCGCGAAGTGGCCGACCCTCCGATTGGGGTCGTAGAGAAACCGGCGCATGGAAGTGCAGTCTCCGCAGGGGCAGCTGATATAATGGCGAACGAGACTCGGCTTCGGCGGTAATTTCTTGACGTAGTTCAGCAGGTACGCTCTGAAGACGCTCTGATAGATCTGCGTCCAGTGGCGTGCCGAGGGGGAAAGTTTGTAGTACTTGAGGATCACGAACAGCCCTTCAAGTAATGGTACCCAGAACTCGTCCAATTCCTTGCCCTCAATTCGCTCCGCCTGCGAGCGCATCTTCTCGCTAAACAACTCTAGGTGGTCTTGAAGTTCGGAAGAGATGAGAGTAGCCATGAAATTTAGCATCGAGTTAAGAGATATATAATTCGTAACTGATAGCTGCTTAGCCTTCGGTGGCGAGTACCGGTGCTGGTATATCGTGGCACGTTTCCGGGGGGGATCCTTGAGGGATTTCGGATCGAGTTCTAGTAGGACTTTTCGTGCTACACGTTCGTACAGAAGCTTTGCCTCGACTTGGGGGATTTCCCCGATCTTCCCGCTTCCATGTAGCGAGTCGAGAAAGTCAATTGCGAAGGCCGTATCTATACTATGTTCCTCAACAATGGGTATTACGCTGTTTCGATAAGTAATTATTCTAGAAGGGGTACGATCATGATACTCACACTTCTTTTAGATAATCAAAGTCTCGATGGTCTAAGGAAAAGTCGAAAAGTGCAGAACCTTCCTCTTCTTGTAGGTCCCATTCTCGATACTTTTCCATACAGCCGTCCATGGTGCGGTAGATTAGATCATGTAGTTCACCTGTCGTCTCTGTATCTTCATTGACGGCAAATATAGCTTCCAAGTCCTCACAGATTGTAGGCCGAATATTCATAGCGTATATGAGCCTATGAAAAATCAGTTTTTGGCCCCTTTGAATATTAAATAGGGCCTCACAGCTTCTCAAAGTCACCGATTGAGATGACCGAATTATCATATTCTTTCTTGATCCAAGCGAAGAATTCGATTGGGGGGCGCTGCTGGTTGTGAAACAACATCAAGTCAAGCAATCTAGGTTCATTCCCATGAATGGATACCTGGAGTACTTTGAGAAGACAATCTCCTGTGAGCGCCGTTTTACACTTGAACGAGTGGTCGGTATAGTTTGCCAGGAGAAGTTCGTACAGCTGAAGTAAGGGTTGTTTACTTTCAGGGGCGTTTCTATGCTTGGTAACGAAGAACTCGCAAAGTTTCTGAACATCACTACTTTTGGCAACATGGCTGCAACCGTAGTCACTATTAGTAGCGAGGGACGAAACGGTCCCCTTGCAAGGGACGATAGTCAGCGCCTAAAAGCGAGATTAATGGAAATCTCAGTCAATATGTTAGTGATAGTGTCGACCTACCGACAACATGTACCAATGTGTAGTTTCGATTCCCTAATACCCTGTTAGTACAACACTGATAGCTTTGGTTTGGCAATACCCACCCAGTTGCCCATATATTCCCCGTAGTCTTCTTGGTCTGGCTCGCCTCCAAACCCCCCATCCAAAATGTTGTTGTATCCATCGAGAGGCATATTAGCGGCTAGTTGGTTGCCGCTCAAATCAAAGATGTATTTCGAGCGGTAGTATTCATTGCAGACATATTCGAGCTCATGGCTGTAGCATTGAGCTTCTACGACTTGTTCTCCATACGGTTCAGCGCCGTCATACAAGTGAGCCGAGTCCTTCTCGCAAGGACCACTCTCTTCTTTCTCCAAGGTGGCCAAAAAAAGATCGAAGTCGAGCTCGCCGCACATCTTCTGAAGGTACCTGACACACTCGCGGTCCACAGTCTTGAGCCCTTGGTATGAAATATTTGCCTCGGTGTACTTATGAGTAAGTATCCAGTGACGGGGTGTTGGTGCCATTAAGCCACTTTCCACGTCCCGCGACCATGATTCGAGAGCTCGGCGAAGGTCTTGGTTCTCGAGGAGGCCGTCGGCGGTCGGTAGCTCCGCAGCTGGGTCTATCGCGAGGTTATACGTTAGGACCCAACGGTATCCGGCCGTGAGAGGCAAGACTTCGTGTGAGACGTCGGAGTACCTAAGCAAAATATCGATTAGATCCGTATCTTTGAGTTATCCAAGAGTACTTAACATACCAAAAGAGACAAGACATATCCTCTTTTGACGTTTGCAAAGTCTTCTCGACGCCGCAGTGTTTCACAACCACGTCTCCGCCTTCATGTGATGAAGGGAGGCTAATGACGAGAGTGCCAAACATTCCGGGAATCTTCTCGGTACTATATTCCGAGGTTAATACGGTGAAATCTCGAAAATGGGATAGCTCTCACTCCGTATGGGCCTTAAACATTGCGCCCTTCTCATATATGAGCATCTTGTAGAGTTCCGCGGTAATAGGAGCCGTGATGCCCAGCTGATCGCGTACGATACAGAGCATAGCGTCGAGTTCGCTCTGCCAGCTTGCCCCTCTGAAATCGAACTGGCTCGGATTCAACTCCCAAGTGTTTCGCACCGACGTATCGACGATCGTATCGCTGCCTTTTCCGAAAGGCGCCTGGTGCGATTTGTCAATGAGTTGCCTCGCCTGGGCTTCTGACAGGGGAAGATGTATCTGGCCGACATCCTGCACGAAGATCTCGGGGTCGCAGCGCTGAACAGCTTGCAAGGAAGCAAAATCGCCTTTGCAAACGATTGCCTTGAGCGCGTCCCGCAGGTCCGACTCTTTGAAGCGCTCGTCTGTATGGCTATCCCGCTTTGGGCCATTTTCGCCTGTTGAAGCCATTTTGTTAGGAGTAAGGAGAGATCGATCCCACGGTTGGTACTTGTCAAGAGACACGAAAAGACTCTGTCTGCTGAGTTCAACATTAACGTATTATTGCCATTGAGACGTCGAATCGAGAATATATCATATATCATGAATACTATTAGAACTTGAACGCGACTTAAATGATATTTTTCGCGTTTCGTCGCGTGTTTGCTTGAAAAAGTGGAAATTCATTAAAGCTATGGGCAAGAATACAAACCTCATCCCAGCTCACGAGATTGAGATTGGCCCCTCCCCCTTTTCTTGATAAGAGAGTATTCATGCGGTAACTTTCATAACTTTCAGAACACAAATAGGGGCTGTTACACACACGTAGGAGACAAGTGGTTACGAAAAGAGCACTGGATGTAGAAAGCTGGGTCTCGGATTTTCTATCTAAGCTGAGTGCGAAATCCGTCAGCTCTCCAAAAGCTCCCCAGCGCACAGACCACATATAGGTGGTTGCCATTATCATTCTCTAAATGTCTGTGCGGTTGTATGACGCATTTCTCGTCCTAGTCAGCCTAGTGAGGAGTAGGAGACCGAGGGTGAAAAGAGCGTGGACGGGGCCTCCTCATCAACTTCAACAGCCGCTTTTGGTTGTCATGCAATCCTTCGATCTTCATCTCTTCGTTCTGCCACTTCTCCGCGTAGTCGATGAGTTTAGAGAGCTTCTCAAAGCTGAGCCGAAGCTTCGCATCTCGGGCATCGTCGGGCACCTCCCTTCGGTCCTTCGGGGGGAGGAGCAGCTCGAATGGAATTGCAAGCTCCCCCGGCATATCCTGGCCGTTCTTGTTGCGGAACACCTGCGTGTCTAAGGACTTGTACAAGTACATAGCGCCGTTATGCTTCTCCATGTTCCAGAGAGATAGTGATGCGCCATGGTAGCAAGTCGAGTCGTCTGCATGGTCGATATTGACAATCTAAACATATCCGTTAGTAATTCAATACCTCACTCATATCTTAGAAGTCCTGTCTTCTCCAGGATGTTGCCTGGGTAAACCTGAAATTCCCGAAAGGGGGGACAAAGAAACTGCTTTACGTACTATAAAAGAGTCAGCTAAGGTAACAGGGTAGAGGCGGGAAATGATTGTACATACCAAGGATTGTGCAAGCGCTGACAGGCGACATCATGAAGGGTTTGACGGCGCTCTCGAGATGAAGAAACTCATACGGGCTGAACCCAACCTTGACAACAAAGCTCGGATACCCCCCTGCTCCACGCCATTTGCTATATTTCAAATGCCACTCGGGGTTGTTTGGGATGTTTTCCTTGCATTCGAACCGCCCCTTCGGTGTCAATCTCCCACGTAGGGTCTTGAGTTGCGGGTTTTCTGAGGCGACACGATCCAGCGCTCCCCAAAGAGCGTATCCTAGTTGATGACTGAATCTCTTAAGCAGAGTTATAGCCCCGGTCTCTACGACAAGCTTGGCAGGAGTATTGTACCACTGAAATCGAAGCTCGCCACTCTCCATGGCTTTCCGCGGCCGATCTTCAGGCAAGATCTTATGGTACAATCGTGTATACGATTGACAGAGTTTGACATCGAACGTCTTGTATCCTTTACATCCTTCAGAGATGTACTTGAATACGTCCTCGATGGTCTTCTCGTCGATGGCCTCCAGGGTGACGGCTTCATCCAACTTAGAGTGCTCCGTATTGGATAGTCGGGATGGCTGGGATGGTTGGGATGGGTGCGGCGTGTGAGGCGTCGCTTCGTCCAACTCAGAGTGCTCTGAGTTGGATGGTTGGGACGAGGGCGGTGTGTGAGGTGTCACTTTATCCAACTTAGAGTGCTCCGTGTTGGATAGTTGGGATAGGTGTGGCGTGTGAGGCCTCACTTCGTCTTTGTGCAAGTCGTCATCAGTGAAGCACGCTAGTGTCACCGCGAGTCTCTTGAGATTGAAAGGAGACATGTTAAATTGAGGTCAGTGAAGATGACAGGAAGGGTGTTGTGGAAGATGTCGGATGTCAGGGACGATGTTATGGAAGATATTAGGGAAGAGGTTTTGGTTGGTGTAGTGGTGGTGTCCGATATTTAAATACTTTTTGGATTGGAATTAGGAAGATGTGCACCTTAGGCACATATCTATTGTCCGTTACCTGGGTCCCATTGTACAGGCTGAGCAACCCGAGCAACCCGATTTACAATGGTCAGTCCCGATCGACACCTCAGGTTATTCAACCTGTTAAAAGTGTCTACCTTAGGTAAGAATTCAGGTAGTGGTTTCGCGTACGGACGCGTTGCTATTCAGGCTACACTCAGTTGAAGGTGCACTTGAAGGGTATCACGTGATTCGATCACCCTTATGTCGCCCAATTTTCAAATAATATCAGATATTGGTCATTACTTACCTAGGTACGTTTTACTGCTCGTGTGCAGTAAATCTGTTCGACCCGAAAAAGACTTTCCTTAGCAGGAGGACTCGTCTAGACTAGGTATCATTTCAATATAGAGCGCCGTGATGAACCTCGGAATAGCAATGTTCAACTCTTATAAGCCCTTGTCGACCCCGACGATAAAGAAGAGGACGACTACGGTTCTCTAGTCGACGACAAGCATGTGGTGTATGTCACCGTCGACCTAGGCGTTTTGCCCAAGGACGATCAGACCTTTCGGCCAGTGCTAATCCCAACACTGCCGTCTTTCCCATCCGGTGATTGGAACGAGGGCATGTCTCTAAGCACGTACTTACCGGCCACTTAATCTTCTCCCGTAACTCAAAAAGGGATCTTCCTGGGATCAAAAACACTTGGCACCCTATACAGATCGACCACTTAGAGATAAGGAAGCTCAACCGTATACGCCAGAACGTTTACGAAGTTTCACATCCTTTTCAACCGTCCAATGATCGTCAAGTTCGCCCCCTCTCCCTGGAAAATACCGTACCTCGAGGCGGAAACTGGATTGATGATACGGGAATTGGTCCTAGGTTCCTTGGCCACGTCGCGGAGGCTGGCAGAGTCATCGGCTTCGTTATGGACCATATAGATGAGGCGAGGACGGCAGTAACGTGCTGGCCAAGCTGCATTCTATAGGTATGAAGCATGGCGATATCAACAAGCATAACTTCCTTGTACGGAACGGTGAAGCGCTTCTTATTGACTTCAAGGCGACGCAGAAGGAGAGTACAATGAAAGAACTTCGGTTGGGTACCTAGGTAGGTAAGGATATCAATAGTAGTTAGAAATACCATTGTGTATTCTCAAAGTACCTCCCTACCGTACCTAACTCCTCTGTCAATCATATCAACTTATCGATATATGCTTCGATATTCATATAGTGATAACTATGTTAGTCAAGGGGCTAATCAGGGGAATATGCAAGCGAGGCGTTAAGAAGACCCTCCATCGCTAAAACCCGAGCCGGGTCCGTCCGTACATTAAAGCCGGCCCCACACCAATGCCGGGACGGATGGTATTTACTTACCCCTTTTGAGCATTACCTACCCAGGTATGTATAAAATGCCAAGCTCCCGTTCCGTCATGACCCGTCCCGGAGCAGCGCAGTAAGGGCCTTCACGCTTTGCCCAAAGACTATTTACAGCTGAAATACCTACCTAGCAATGGCCAAGAAAATTATCGTCGTAATCGGTGCCACCGGTAACCAGGGCAGCTCCGTCGCCAACACGTTTTTGGGCTTGCCAGAATGGCACGTACGAGCGCTGACGCGAAACCCGTCCTCGGATGCCTCCAAGTCGCTCGCCGCGAGGGGCGCAGAAGTAGTCCGCGGCGACCTGGCTGACCCGTCGTCCCTAGCGAAGGCCTTCGAGAACGCCAATGCCATTTTCCTCAATACCGACTATTGGGAAATGTAGGTCACGCCTCCTAGAGAATTGATATTACCACGAGGAAAGGAAGATTACCTGCTAAATTCCGTAACCAACTCATATAGATACAGGCCAGCGAAGGCAGCTTTAGACGCCGAGGGGAAAGCCCCCGAGCCGGCAAGCGTCAAGGCATTCACGAACGAGACCGCCAACGGCAAGAACGCCATCGACGCCGCGACCGCGGTGCCGACCCTCGAACGCTTCGTCTACTCGGCGCTCGGCTCGGTCTCGAAGGGGTCGAAGGGAAAGTACACTCGGTCGATGCACACGGACGCGAAAGGCACGATCGTCGACTACATCGAGACCAAGCCCGAGCTCGCACAGAAGACCTCCCTGATCTACCCGGGCGCCTACGTGGAGAACCCCCTGCTGGCCCCTCGCTTCGATCCGGGCACCGGCAAGTACGCCATCCACATGGCGATTAGGGAGCACCTGAAGATGCCCATCATCAACCCGAGGGAGTCGACGGGCCCCTTCGTCCGCGCCCTGATCGAGGACGAAGCCCCCGGCGTGAAGCTGCTCGCGTACGACAGCTATCTCAGGATGGACGACGTGGTGGATAGGTGGTCGAGGGCGACCGGGAAAGAGGCGGCGTATGTTTTCGTCACTACGAAGTACCTCCACGAGAAGATGGGTCTGGCGTACGAGCATCTGGACGCGCTCGACGCTATTGACGAGTTCGGATACAACACCGGCCTCGGCCTGATCGAGCCGCACCAGTTGAAGAATAAGGTCCAGACAAAGTCGTTTGAGGACTGGCTTGGGGAGAAAGATTGGAGCAAAGAGCTGTCTGCCTAGGGTTCAGTTGTCAAAATGTCTGGGTAGTAACTCTTTGTCCTGTAGAAGTCAGTGAATTTCTATCTACTAAGAGCTATTCTGGTCTCACCGCCAGTTCTTATTATAAATACCCTAGTTTAATCCCATTCGACTCAGAGGTATCATATAAGCAGTTTGGCGGTACGGCGTTGCGAGCGGCGGCAACGATTTATTTAACACACTTTGATATCGTATGGTCTCGTAGAGATATGAGCATGTCATAAGCAGTGCTATACCAATTCAATCTTAAAAGCCACAATTCCTGTACGCATTTCTGAGTCAGCACTAGACAGAGGTGTTGAAGCCATCGTGGTCTAGTGCCAAAGTCTTGGCGGAGCCCCATTCGGCTGTTCGTACCAGCTCTTCGGAACCCCATGCTGACTGAAGGCGGGAACGGCAAGGGTCTGGACGTTGATCACACTGTACGTATGCCGCAATTCGCCTCGGGAATGCGAAGAAAGCTTATCTATCAGCAGGCTATCACGACGATATAGGGTCCTCATTGGGTATTCCATTCTTAGAACAGCTGTGCTTGACTGGGTGGGTGGCTGGGCGTACCCAGAATTCGGGACTTCCCTTAGAAATCCACTGATCGGCCGAAAATGCGCACATGAACGGAGGTATGCTGGGAGATGGTGGTAGGCGAACGAATAAGTATTGGGTTTCTCCCCCGATCTTGAGATAAGACTTCTGAGCGGGTTTTTCTACCTCACATATATGACTAACCTTCATCAACGCTATCATGTCTTCTTCCATCGCGCAGTCCGCCATCGCCAATTTAAAGGAGGCAAGTCTTGAGGATGTCTTATACATCCCTAGCCAGCAGACCTACGATGCACGAGAAGGGTCGTACTGGTCGTTGACCCCTAGGCTCAGTCCTTGGGCTATCGTACAACCCCGAAACGCGGAGGAGGTTTCCAAGGCAATAAAGGCTCTAGTTAAAACCGACGGCTGTAAATTTGCCATTCGAAGGTAAGAATTGAGTCGTGTGATAGAACGTCTCATATTTTGGAGGTCTACGTCTGCCAGCCAACTTAGATACGCGACTAACAGATAACTATGTCGTAACAGCGGCGGTCATATGTCGTGGAATGGAGCTGGTAATAATATCGAAGAGGGCGTGACTATTGATCTTGGCCTCATGGCGAAGACTACATACAACCCTGAGACGAAACTTGCGTCGCTGCAGCCTGGCGGTAGGTGGACGAACGTCTATGCAGACGTGGAAAAGCGTGAGTGATAATCTCCTTATGGTTTTATAGGTACAAAAAGTTTGAACTAATAGCTGCGTAGATGGAGTTATGGTAGCTGGTGGCCGCGAGGGACTGGTCGGTGTCGGTGGTCTCTTGACTGGCGGCGGCCTGACCTTTTTTACTTGCCGCGACGGTTGGGGATGCGGTAAGTGACTGTGAGCTCAGTAATGGGCCTATAAAAGCCCGTATGAATGCTGACTATCTTCCGACGGATAGACCAGGTCGTCAACTATGAAGTTGTTCTAGCCGATGGAAGCATAGTTGAAGCCAACGACACGATGAATCCGGACCTGTTCCGCGTGCTGAAGGGTGGCCACAACAACTTCGGGATAGTAACCCGGTTTGACATGAAGACCTTCGCAGCAAAGAACGTATGGGATGGGAGCATCGTCCACTCCAAGGCCGTCACCAACGAAGTTATCGAGGCTTACGTGGACTTCCAAACAAAGCTCGTGGACAGCCCGGACAGCCACGTCCTGGCGATGTGGGTTTACATGCCTCAAACCCCAGAATATTTCATAAACGTGGTTGTGACCAGCCTCGACGGCGTCGAGAATACGAAGCCCCTTCAGAAGCTCCTCACTGTTCCGGGCCAGCAAAATATCATATCAAAGACCATAGCTTCGAAAGTAGCAGAATTTCTAGTTCCTTCGGGGAGGTTGTAAGTGGAATGATCCTAATCCTACTGTGTAGAATTCCTAAGCTAACTTGTCGAATTAGCGATTCCTGGTTGACAGTGACCTTCGAGCTCGACGAGCGGATCATTAAAAAAGCAGCCGTATTATTCGAGGGCTTGATGGAAGAACTGAGAAAGTCGATTCCCGATAGCAACTTTAGCATATCGATGGTCTTTCAACCTCTGCTCGCATCCTGGACGCAACATTCGGTCGCCAAGGGCGGTAACATGCTCGGGCTCGAACGCATACCGGAGAACTGTGTCATCTTAATAGTAGCGGTCGAAGTCGAGACGTTCGAGCTATCTACTAAGGTCAGCACCCCCGCGCTGAAAGCCATGTTCAGCGAGATCGGGTCGTACGCCACCTCGCTTGAAAAGAATGTCGACTTCCTCTACCTGAATTACTGCGGCGACTCGCAAGACCCCCTCTCTACCTACGGCGAGGAGAACTTGAAGAAGATGAGGGAGGCGTCGGCGAAGTACGACCCTACTGGGGTCTTCCAAGAGCGGGTTCCTGGCGGATTCAAGATTTCTAAAGTAAAAATTTGAGGGAGACGAGGCTGGATTTCACAGGTCGGTACTGAATGATTTACGATCTCTGACGTTCACTTGAGACGGTTCTTCAGGAAACGCGCATCATAGGAAATATATCCATAGATAACCCACCCCCGTACGTACCCCTTTTCGAGCTGCTCCGCGGTCGTACACAAGAGTCCAGGCATATGTCGTCATTGTGACTGGAGAGAAGATGAAATTCTGGGTAAGACAAAGTGGATGCCCCCTTTTGACCCCCACTCATAGATTATCGATAAGCATGTGGAACGGAACTCCGCGTTCAGCCCTACGAAAGTACACAGGTACTTGTACAACTCTCCACCAATCCTTAAGGTACAAGAATGGAGAGTTTCAAGGATCTGAACGATAGATATTACCACGACCGCCTATTCACTTGCTGAGTTCACATAAAGCTCTATTCTAGGTCCTTGTTACAAGCGAGGTTTCTTGATTGCTGCAAACCTATCTACGGCCGTAACAACGCCACAAGCCTTTATCTTACAAGCAATAGCAATAATCAATGTTCCATGCGATCTCCGAGGCCTTCTTCTCGAAGCTTCCGCCCTATTTCATCCCTCTCGTCGACTTCCTCCTTGATCCGCCTCTCCACCTCGTCCCTGATGGGTCCTAGATCGGGCGGGATAGTGGCGAACTGAACGCTCGGCGCGGTCTCGACAAACCGCAGCTGCTCGGTGACATGTTCTATGATATCATCGAGTTTCTTCCTCGTATTCTTGTTCTGGCGTGGCTCGCCTAGGATCTCGTGGAGGGTGGGCAAGAGCGACGTTTGCCTAAAACGGTCTCGCCAAGGAGTATGGAGAGGAAGTTCGGTGGGGAGTTTCTTGTTTTGGCCGATAGCGACGCCCGTCTCGTATGCCCAAGCACGGGCCACGTTTCGTGGCGTGTAGCCGCCTCCGCCAAACATGAGTAGAGGGATATTGAGACTCTTGATGTATTCTACGCACGATGCGTGTCCTTGGACGAGTAGGTTGAATTTACCCAACCTGTCCCCAGCAAGCGAGTCCGCGCCGCACTGTAGGGCAATCGCGCCAGGCCGAAATTTCTCCACACATCTGGAGATGATACTCTTGAAAAGCCACTCGTACTGCTCGTCTGTGATGCCATCATTCAAGGGTACATTTATCGCATGGTGGGCTCCCGGATTGTGTTCGCTCCTTGGGCCGTTGTCTTCTAACGCGCCGGTGCCGGGGAAGAAGACCTGGGGGTCGTACTTATGAAAAGAAACTGTCATGACACGATCTGTTGAGAAGAAAGCCTCTTCTACGCCGTCGCCATGATGTACATCGATGTCGATATAAAGAACTCGGGGGTGGATGCGCAACAGCTGTAGTATACCAAGGACAATATCGTTGATATAGCAAAACCCTGAAGCTTCCGACTTCTTGGCATGATGAAGCCCACCGCCCCAACATATGGCGATATCAGACTGTCCGGCGCAGAGCTTCCTCGCGGCATCTAGGGAGCCGCCCGCTGACATGGAACAATAGTCGTATAATCCCTCGAACAGTGGGCAGTCACTACCTCCCAGGTTGAACTTGAGATCCGGACTGGAGTTGTCGAAGTCTAGCGGAAGCGGCTGAGGCGGAACCGAGGCGAGAAACTCGACGTAGTCCTTGTTATGAAATGCGGTGAGCTCCTCGTACGTGGCGGCGCGCGCCGTGTAGTTATCCATTGCGAAATTCATTCCGTATGAGGCGACTAGGCTCTTGGTAAGTGTTAGGCGCCAAGGCTTCATGGGATGTGTCTGGCCGAAGTGATGTCGCTCCATGTCGGGGTTATAATGAAACGACACTGTGTAGCCTTTCGGCCTTTCGATGTTAATTTCACGGGAGTAGCGCTTGATCTTGTTAAGATAGGCGGCATTTTCCATGTCACTAGGTCGATCTAAGGGCTTGTTGAACTTCTTGACTACCGGCTCGTCAACATCGACCTTGTGAGGGAGGTAGTTGGGTTTTGGTAACCGCAACGAATAATGATTCGCCGGGTCCACCTCCATCTTGAAATCTAAAGGATGAGATGTGGCCGGTTCACAGGGAAATATTAGATGAAAGTAAATATATCTTCGCGAGCTCGTGCCCAGACTGATGTCGCAAGCGCGGAATCTGCTTGGTGTAGAGAATGTTTTCGCTTCGATGTTAGATCTTGAAGACCAGGACTCAGGTGGATTAATCGATGCCTGAGCAGGGCACTAAAAATTCCTGGTGGCGACCAGAATATGGTCTATCGTGGAAAATAATTACAAAACATGAGAGGATGATGATGGGGTATCGTTATGAATGCGCGGATACTAGGCACTTGGCGACCTATGCCTCCTTCTTTCTCAAACAATAATGAAGTCGTTGTCAACTGCGAAGATAAAAATGAAGATGAAATTGAAAATGAAGATTGGATGAAGGCAACTTTCGCGACTTCCCACCCGCAGTAGGGCGCCGGCTAGTTCCACCGTAAAAATACAGGCTAGTAATAAATAGGAAATACGCTAAGCTTTCTCTGTCTTGGATATGTGGGATCGGTAATCCGCAGGTACCGGTAGGTGCTGTAGGTGGTAGTAGGTGTGGCTTGTGCGGCGTAACCCTGCAGCTATGGGGCTTGTGTAAATATTATTGTAGTATCGAATCTTGAAGCCAAGCTTTGTCTTGTTGTCTTGTGAGTCTTGCTACCGGTACGAATCTTCTAGAAATGGGCCGTAAAATCTAGCTGTCTCTTTTCATGTTTACCTATATGTAGTCATTAACTCTCTTACTAATAGACGTACGTAGCATACATGCTAACACTATGTTGCTCCCTATTTTCATTAATAAGGAATAAAACTTAGCTCTTAAGTTAAGAAGACCGTAATTCTAAATCTTTCTAACCTCTAGCATAAAATCTTCTTACCCCTTTTAATGGTAGAACTTGCAAGATATTTTAGATGATGAGGTTCTTTAGCCAAGCCAAGTCATTTTAATTCCTCTATACGTATGTAGCATTAGATGAACAAACAGTCTTAACAGGTCGTGGTTAAAGTCGGAGTTAGAAGCTCGGGACCCCTTACGAGAATGTTTGCCGATACAAGACTCACGGTGAACACGATTGGCATCTTCTACGGCTTAACTACATCTTTGATGCAATCACCAATCTTTCAGCTTCTCTCTTTTCGTAGATCGGATTACGTGATCCAAAATTCGTTTTAACAATCCTCGAGCCTAGAAAATTCAGCCCCAACGTTCCCTTTTTCATTTTATTTACTGTATCCGTACGCCGCTCCCCACTCTGGGGACTATCTCGCTATCTGGGAAGCTATACACTGGTGACTGCCACCATACCAGCATACCCGCGCCCGCGACTGGGACGACTGGGACCACATCTCGTGTTTGCGACTGGGCTGTGCTACAATCTTAGCACCCAGCTGTTTCCCAAAGAAGCAAAGAATTAAATTTTAATTGTCTTGAGTTCTGTCGACCTTTCTTCTTCTTGCTTGGTTCATCGGGTGGAAAGAACAATTTGTTTTCGAGGGACTGGGTCAAGAAGGTGAGCGCCAGAGCTTGCACACAAATTTTTTATATGCAATGCATGTGATTCACGACTGCTTTACCACCTGTTGTTCATAATCCATAATCCATAATCCCCTGCATATTAGACATTGGCACTCATTTCTACAAACGACGACATCGGAGGAAAACATGCCTGCTACACAAGTCGTCGAATAAGAGAAGGAAATTTGCAAAAAAATAATAGGAAAAAAAGGAGAACGACGGGAATAAAGGACGAAGAAATAACGACGAACGTGGCTTTCATAACTATTTTGCCCTAGCAATCCCCTTCGATTTATTTGCCCTTTTTCTATTAAAACCTACACCAGTCCAGTTGTATTGCTTGCTACCCTTTACCCCTTTCGAACATCCATCTTCTTGCCACTTGCCACCTACCGCTTACTTTCAAGAGCGCGCGCGCCTTCGCTCAGAGGGCCAGGTTAACAACCATGCCTAGAGACGACCTCTCCATCGACTTCGTAAAGAAGATGGCGCCGTCGGTCGAGGCGCAAGACCCGGCGGCGATCCTCGAGGATTTCATCCATCGCACCGCCAACCTTCCCGAGGAGATACGCTTCATCCAGGACGAGATCGCCGACAAGGACCGCTCGTACAACGAATGTATCAAGACCATCGAGGACTGCGATGGCAAAATCCAGCGCTGGATACGCGCCAACACTAGCCACGCCCCCTACTCGCGAGAGCAGTCGCTACGCGAGACCATCCGCGAGACCTACGTCCGAGCCGACAAGCTAGCGGTGGAGAAGATCGCCCTCTCGCACAAGGCCCAGACCTTGTTCGACAAGCACCTCCGACACCTCGACCTCCAGATCAAGCAGCTGAGCGACCGCAACGAGCCCGGCTTCACCGACCCCGACGAGATCCCCTCCGTCGTGCGACCCAGCGCCGCGAACAACAGCAACACCAGCCTCCGCGTGCTGGCCGTCGCGACCGCCGCCCAAAGCACGCCGCTCCACCCCATCTCCGCCAACGCGGCGGCGGCCCCCGCCGGCTCGCGGCCCCCGAACCCCCAGCTCCGGACCACGCAGTCGCAGGCCCACATCTCGAGCTCCGCGCCCACGTCCCCTGCGGCCAGCATGATCATGAACAGCCGCATCCAGCGCGAGTCCTCGGCCGGCCCCGGAAGCGGCGTCCCTAAGCGGGGCCCCCGCGTGAGCTCCGGCCTGGGCAGCCTGCCCGCCGCCTCGAGCGCCCTCGCCCGCCACTCGTCCCTGGGCCCCGGTACCCCCAAGGGGGCGGGCACGCCGGGCGCCACGGCCAGGGCGGGCAGCGCCGGGCCCAGAGGTACCTCGAAAGCGGGGAGCGTAGGTGCCGGACGGAAGGGTACGCCGTCCGCGGGCCCCAGCCGCAAGAAGCCGCCGAGCACCAAGTCGACGCTGTCGCGCGTGAAGCGCGCGGGCGTGTCCAAGGGGTCCCCCGCCTCGACGGCCGACAGCGAGCTCTCGGACGCGGAATCGGTGCGCTCGTCGCGCGTGGGCTCCCGCGGGGGCAGCGGCACGCCGGTGCCGCGGCCGCGGCCGCACCACCACAGCGGCCACGCGCACCACCGCAAGCGGCACTCGGTGGGCGGCGACGTGGAGATGGGGTCCGGGTCGGGGGGTGGCTCGGGCGGGTCCGACGACGACGACGACGAGGAAGGGAAGAAGTATTGCCTCTGCCAGCACGTGTCGTACGGCGACATGGTGGCCTGCGACAATCCCGATTGCCCCTACGAGTGGTTCCATTGGACGTGCGTGGGCCTCAAGTCGGAGCCCGAGGGCCGCTGGTACTGCCCTACGTGCGACGAGAGCACGACGATGAAGAAGAAGAATACCAAATGAATGAAAGGAGAAGGAGGAAGAAGGGCGGAGGTTGGTCTAGGAAAAATGCCAGGAAACGAAGAAAAGAACCAAGAAAGAAGGGGAAAACCAAAATTTGAGCATGGAAATGGATGACAAGGTTGAGAGACTGCTTAAAGGGCGAATAACCCCCTTTTTATGTCGCACGATACTTGACGTAGGTCACGAAAGTAAGTAATCGTGCCACGAACTCTAATCGGCCGCTCGGTTCGCGAAACTTTTTTCCTTTTTCGAGTCGCTATCGACGTACGTCTAACTACCTACTCTCCCTCCCTACCTACTTGTTCCCCGCTTACGTCTCTTCCAAGGGTTCCGACTGACCGCGTACTACAGTATACCGCCGGGACGATCTCCTTTTATACTCGAGAGATATATCGGCAAAAGTGAGAAGTAGATGGATGCCATGTCATCTCGTTCGAAGAGGAGAAGGATCCCGAAGCAAGGGAATCAGCTTTAAAGTTAAGGCTGGTAAATCAGTCAGTCAGATTCAGATGCGGCATTTTTGCAGGATGGCAACTAAAAAGAAAGATGACCGAGCGTAGCTCAGGCAGCTGGCTAGCTAAAGCTCTGATAAGTTCGTACGGAGCATAATCGATTGTATTTAGAGCCTTGCACTACAGCTGCGAAGATTTTCCGTACGGCTTATAGCTGGCTTAAATTCCCAAAATAAAAAGGGATTAAATCACAAGTCATAGATGAAAATAATTAGTCCCCTACGTGATTAAGTGTACCACAATAGTGTCCTTACGAAAGCTCAAAAGGAGTTAGATCTCAAGATATCTGATTCAGTACCGCATGTGTGCCTTTTTATTGCATTATCTTCCTGGCGTCTACATAATACGCTCCCATGCGTATACGTTCATTCTCAGTTTTCCTTGCGTATTCCTTCCTTGCTACTATCTCTATATTCCTAATTTCCTAATATAGGACGAACGGACGGACGGTGATGGCGTTGGTGTTGGTGTTGGGTGGGGGAGGGGGGTAAAGTTGGGTAAAGCACGTAATATCTCTACATGCCTAGATGAAACGCACAGAGCAAGTACGGGCGAGCGCAGAGCAACAAAACGCTCGTCAACACACGCAAAAAGTTCTCAAGTACAACAAAAAGTCAACCCTCCTAGAAAATTAGTGCTCCAACAAACGCAAGCTGCCCTGGACGACCACGTTCTCCAGAATCGATCCCGGGGGGATGTCGATCGTGGAGCCTTCCGTCGCGACGATAATCACGGTTCCCTTCAACTCCACACCGCGGTGTAGGTTGACGTTACCAGTGATCGTGAGGTGGTCGAGTTCGATAAGCTTGGGAATCGACGGGATGCGCTTCTGGAAGTCCGACACCTTCTTGAAGTCGTTGCCGAGCTTGATAAGCGGTGCGCCACCAAAGCGGCTGGGGCTCATTTGTAACTGGCCGTGCTTCACGGTGTACAGGTCGGACTTGACGAGCATAAGATCTGAGCAAGTCTTGACCGGTAAGAATCGGCGACGGGGAACGTTGACACCATGAGCGTTCTTGAAATGGCGGATGGCCGCACCAACAGCAGTCTCGAGCTGAAGAATAGAGATATCGGACTCGCCCTTCTTATCACCGGGGATGGTTTTGCCGTTGGGGATAATCTCCATCTCAAGTTCGTTGTTCTCGACCACGCGCTTGATGGCCTTGGTGTTCATCCAGATGTTGTTGGTGTTGAAGTACTTGAATTTCTTGATCGACTTGAACTCGTTGGTGTGCTCCTTAGGTACCTGAGCGATTTCGAGAAGGCGGACAGAACCATCATAATCGATAATGGTACCACCCTTGACGTCGGCCTTGGTCTTGTTGGTCAACTCCATGATGTACTCAGCATCCGTCTCCACCATATGTTGTAGGATACGCAAGTCCACCACGGCGCCTAGGTTGTCAACGTTGGATAGGAAGATGATCTCGATACCGCGCTCGATAAGCTTGTCAAGAAGACCCGAGTTGTACAACGACTCGAAAACGTCACCGTGTCCGGGCGGGTACCACTCGTGGATGGCCGAATCGAAGCTCTTAGGAACAGGCAGAAGCGAGTCCTTGAGGATTCTGGGGTATCTTGACTGGTTGAACGTAAGGATGTCGACGTTGTGTCCCTCGTACTTCTTGATGATGGCAGCGGTATCGTCGTGGGTGTTGAACGAGTTCATCAGGATGAAGGGAACGTTGGTGTTGTACGTTCGGTTTAGGTATTCGACTTGTCGTACAGACATGTCAAGGAACGACATGCCATCGCGGACTTCGATGACCGACTTGGGGCCGACACAACCCATGGATGTACCCAAACCACCGTTTAGCTTCAAAACAGCAAGCTTGTTGAGGAAGCCAACAGATTCGGTGTTAGCCAGGTCTTCGTAGTCAACGACCTGACCTTGTGCGGGGGGAGCGATTCGGTCCCAGTCCCTACCCAAGCCAACATTAGCCCCTTTATTTTTCATGTAAAGAATATTTGGGATGGGAACTTTACGTACACGGAGTTGCCCTTGGCTTTGTCGTTCAAATATCGGCGGAAGAGAGCAAAGAAGTTATCCATTTCTGTCTCGAACAGCTAACAAATCCACAATGTTAACGTTCGGCCATGAAGAAGATCTCCTTTGGTATTAGAACTTACCTTCTTCTGTTCCGGGTCATTAACCGTCTCAGCAAGCTCGGTTAGAGAATTGCGCATTTGCGCCGCAGCAACATTGGTCGAGGCATTCTCGAAAGCCTTGACGATATCAGTTAGTAACGCTGACATGATCGCCGTTCCTATGGTTGAAATAAATGGTAAAGAAATGCAGAACAAGCGAGAATGGGATATTAAGATATAATGCGACGAAAAAAAGCATGTAGTGCTCTCTAATTTATATGAAATGGCCCTAGAACTCTCTGGGCCATCTTTTCAATCATGAATATACCCCAGTTATCCAACTCAGACTGCAAAATCATGACGAGAGTAATCTCCTAGACTGTTGGCAATCTCTTGGTGTCGTGTAGAGGGGTACGAGATTTGCGTCTGGCATTCTGGAGTTGAGAAGAGCAAACTTGCCCGGCTGCCATCATAGGGAAACCCTTATAGCCAAGTCATGCCATTCATGACATTCATGACGTTTGGGGCTGTGAGGCATACACACGTCGAATGCTTGGGGTTGTCTGGCTGTCTGGCTGTCTGGCTGTTGACACTGTTGACGGAGCAGGAAAACAAAGAACACAGCAAATGCTTTAAGAATCCAGCACACCATGTAGCTATCAAACTGATATAGAAACCAACAAGGGGGCTTTACGTACCATATGTGAACGAGTCTTTCCATGGTGTCGACCAATAAACTCAGAGTCGGAATCTTTGCCTCCACCGGGTTTGAGGTGGGAAGGCAGCGCACTCTTGATTGCCTGGGCCATTGTGCTCGTTGTATATATCGAAGGAAGCAGTTCGTTGTTTTCCCGTTAGGTATCGAATTAGAAGAGATCGAGCGACGAAACCTGGATCGTGAGTGACCAGGATGGTTGTGGTTTTTGAGGAAAAGAGGTCAAGATTAATTTCAGGGTCTGGAAATGACGATGTCTTTTTTCTAGTCTGGACTTGGACCTGAGACCTGAGAACTTTAGGGGAGAATGGCGGGGTAATTTTTGGTTGGCGGTGGAGCTTCGAAAGCTACGGCGATTTTTTTGATCCTAGAAAAAGGGGGGGTTTTTTTGTTAGCTTTTGCTGCTGTGTGGCCTTGTGCTGTACATGCACCATTGACGTAATGCGGACTAAATTAAGGCAGGTCTCTTCATCTCTTCCCTGCTTGTTTCTTGCTTGGTGCATTTTTGCCTTCGACATGTGCATCTTCTCATACAAGTCCACCAATCCTAACCAACTCAACCATCTTCATCTACCTCACAGCCCTCACAGCCCTCGTTCAGTCCTTGTCCGCGAAGTCAGGGGAACCCACAAGCGAAATAGACGCACTTGCGACTATGTAGGTGCCAAAGATCAGAGATAGTGTAGTTTTTAACGGGCTAGGTTGTACTGTATGTCGCCATTCTGCAAGAACGCTTCATGCCTCATGATAGCGGTAGCATAACAGTACCCTAGGTTAAAGGTAGGCGGGTTTCCAAACCTCTAAACCCCCCAAGCTCACCCCTGGCTCCTCTTGTCCCTCCTCGTGCGGTATGAGGTAGCCAACCACACAAAGGACATGAGCGGGGAACAAGAAAACATGCGATGCGTAACTGTAGAAAGAGAAGATCTTGAACATACCTGGCGAGGTTCACTACACCCAAATACCTGCAGACGGACCAAATAAGAAATCCGCAGGGAGAAGAGAGGACTGAGCAAAAAATAACCCAAGAACTGGCAGAGTATCGAGTGGTCCTCTTCCCTTTTATTTATTTTTATTTAGGTTCGCTCTACCCTACCGCTCTTAGCCCCTTGACCGTTGCTCCAGGAAATTATCGGCCGCCCCATGTTCACGATGAAGCGGAGATAAATTTGACATTGCGGTGTATACATACTTTGTATACCTACCTCTACCTTTCCGTGTATCGTACAACCGTAGGTACATACCCGTCATCACCGCAGCATTCTATTTGCAGCTGCATCACCCTTTTCTCTCCAGCAGCGAAAGGCTAGTACCTATACGGCATATGTTAGCACGGGCTAGACCCTGCTAAGCTAAGTGGCTAAAGGGACGCCACTCATTTCTATTGGGCCTGGTAGCGGTAACCCAACCCACGATACCTATCTTCCTTTCTAAAGGTGGGATGCTACACAGTCTTCAATATTCAAAAAGGCCCGTTATTCCACGGTGTAGATAGCGATAGGTACGTAACATCTACGGTGTCAGTATATTTCCAACCATACGGACTCGAAGTTCGTCAGGGCTGGAAGCTCCTTCAAAGAGATCTATCATATTTTGCGCCTGTACATTCGTTCAATATCCATCGAGTGTGGAACAGAATGGGCTTGGTCTAACATCCGCTACGGAGTCTAGCCTGACCGAACTCAGAGCTGGTGGGTAGTATCCTCACCCGTTTCCACTCCGGTGGTTGGACATTTAAGCCACCGATAATATTTTCGTTATTTCTGTCGTTTGTTAGACCGCCTAGAGCAGGCGGTTTTGGTATGGGGTTTACCATACATCTCAGCATCCCTATCGCGGTGGCGAGTTACCCGCCAACTTGATGTTGAGAGAGAAGGTTGCGCAGTTAGCCGGGTGTGCGAATTCGACGCAATAGCTGGCGCAACTTTCTCCCCACTATAGACCAACTCTGGATCGACTAGCTCATCTGCAGCTATGGTCCTGATGATAGTCCGGCGGTAAATGAGACTATCTAAGGTTCTGGAGCCATCCTTGCTAACAACGAATATATACTTGATATAATTTTAATAAAAGTCTTCACGTCGATTCGATTTATTGACTGGCGAATGCCGGTAAAGGGGTTGGGCGATATCGGCTATGTACCATGTAGAAGCTGTAAATATCAATCACGTATTAGCAAGGGGCGAGTTCTATTTTGCGGATGAGTGATAAGACTGCAGCTCGTGTCGATAATGATGAAATTTGTAGCAAATAGATAGACGGGAGCATTCCACGTGGGGGGCCCAACGATACAAGCGAATCAAGGGGTTTATCAGAACTTGTCTTAGGTAAGGTAAGGTTAAGGTTGCCTAAGTGAGATCAACGCTCTCACGACTAAGATAAGAGCCTCATCGAGCTACCTAAAGGTCATGAGGCATGGTTAAGTTAGGTATAAGGAAGCATGAGTTGGTATTGGTAAGTAACACAGAAAGTTACGAAGCCAGTTAGGGGTCAGATACATGTAGGCTTCCGTGACTTGGATCTATCAGCTTACGTACCTGTACCTACGCCTCGTCATCCTGAAGTAAATGCTAACTTTTCAATAACATTGTCTTCTCCTCCGAAACCCCATCGTTTGGTCCCACCATGGCGTTTGCGGCGTCTGTGGCGTTTGCTTTGACAGGAAAGACACACATACGGCTCCACTTCTAACCCGTATGTAAGTATCCCGAATTGCAGCTGACCGTCTGCAGATACCAGCCAGCCAGCCAGCTACCCGTGATATTCTTTCCATTAATGCATCTATAACGCTCTAGACTACTTCCACATCAGCCCTCCTACCTTCAAACAGCTTCCGCTTTATAAATAGCACTGTTATTGGCAATAACATCTCAGCTTTGCCGGACTTAAGTACCTACCTAGGTAATCATTCCATTGATACTCGTTTTCTATCATTTTTCGAAGCGAAGTGTATCTTTTGATTGGCGTTCGGCGATTGGGATTCTCTGCATCTAGAAGCCACACTGTTCAAACACGAGATGGGAAGCGTCGATAAGCCCCTGCCGTATTGGCAGATAAACGTTCCCGAGAGCGAGCGGACAGAAGAATGCCCCGAATTCCTTGCCACCCTGAGCGTCAAGGATATCGGCATCATTAGCACGCCAGATTCCGAGTACCACGTGTCAACTTGGCCCGAAGTCCAGAACATCGTGGCGGAGAACCGGCTAGATGCATTCCGACGCGTCCCGTCCGAGCTGCGTCGGTACCTCGAGTACAACTGGAAGCTGAAGCGGGATTACGGCAGCGTCATGAACTTCGTCCTGTCTCAGCGCCTCCGCTGGGAGGCGCCCGTGAAGCCGAGAGGCGGGCCCTTCGAGCTCGAGGACGACATCAGGATCCTCTGGAACGACTGGCCGTACGGCATCGACGGCAGGATAGTCCATCTCGTCGTCTGGACCAAGTTCGACCTGGCGGAGGACCCGGTCACGACGGACCTCACGGACGAGGCTCGAGCGGAGATCGAGCGGTACGTGCAGGAGACGTTCGGGTCCAAGGTACCAAGAGATCGTGTAGGTGCTGTTTTTCATACCCCCGTGCTCGAACCGACACTCGGATGTGCTAAATCGTCGAGCCAGTATATTTGGTTCAAGAATTGGAGGTCGTTGAAGTCCGTGCACGCCGTAGAGCATTTTCATGTAATGCTCTTCGACCCGGATCCCAAATTCGTCGATGAGATTACCAATGGCGACGTTCCGCTTTGCCGCAAGGTTTGACGTATCCTTTCATGTACTGGGAGCTCTCTTCATGCTATGCTAGTCGACGGCGTGTACCCCTCATTATAGACTGTCTCAAGTATTCCTAGAGAATATGACATGTCTACCTCACATTATCGAGGGGGGAACATGTACCTGTAGTTGTATTGCTACACGTCGTAGTATGTGTCACTTTCCAACGTCATGACCTCAGAAAATATTAGGATCCATCCAGAAGGTATCCGTGCTACCTCAACCTTCTAAACGGACCCTTCAGGCTAGCCCTTTACATTCTTCTATATCTGTGCTACATTACATGGAACCTCGTCGGCTTCCCGCATATATGCGGTGGGACGGGCAGCAACCCCGCTTCATTGTTAGCCATCTACCTGTTGATTCAGTGCGCATATATTGAACAGATTTTGTCTAGGCGGTAGTACACACCTGAGTCAGGCGTGAGTGGCGTTCGCGGTCAGGGCTGCATTCAATAATTTGGTCTTCGTTCTGTGCGTATCCTGCGAAATGAAGGGCGTCACCACCTCCAAAGACGGAGCGGCTTTATTCATGCAAATCATTAATTCCAACAACCGCGTTGCCCTAGCAGTCGATACATATATCACGAAACTAGGGTAGAAGTCCTCGAGGTTTACTAGGAGGACGGACGTGATATTTCATCTAGAGGAGGGGTTGATCATTTGGAAGCATGCCACGACCTGTAAAATAGAATTTCCTTGAATTATCCATGATCTTATCAAAATTTATTCGTTAGAGCTTTTGTTAGCACCTACGGAGTCATTAGAATGCTTAAGTGCCTAGATATATGGGATTATGGATCATAACTTACACTTCAGCTACATAGCAAGACATTCGAATGCAACATAAATGCCATCATACCTGAGCAACCTACTTACCGTAGCCCTTCTCATCACAGCCCCATAGTGACTTCAACAGCAGGACACTCTGCAAAAGGCACCGCAATGGGTTTCTCCAGACAGATCTTGACTCGCCATCCTCGCTCTTTCATAGGCTTCGGGTCATCGCCGATCCGGAAATCCGACAATATCTTCTCTGCCATATGAGATGCCAGAGCCTCGAGCGTCTCGAACGATGAAGTTTCCATCGTCTATACGTGTGTTAACGGAAGTCTTACTCAAGCTAAGGAATCAGCAAGGATAGATCGAATCCAAGTACTCACCTCTACTATCACCTTCTCGAGGTCGCTGTGGATGTCGTCGGCCACGTCGAACCGGTCGATCTCGACGTCGGCGATCAGCATCTGCTTCGCCTTGCGCTCGTTCGCGTTGACGCCGACCAGCGTCGGCACGTGCAGCCCGGCGATGCGCAGGGTCCGCGAGTACGAGCGCAGCGGGTTCTTATTTCCACCACCGGTCTCATCATCGTCCCCCTCCTTCAGCACGTCGTCCTCCTCCCGGAAGCTCGCCGCGGTCGTCAGGCTGACGCCGGCGCCGAGCAGGGACGCCTTGGGCAGGTGCACGGTCAGGGCCAGGGACCGCAGCTTCGCGGCGTCGAGGAACGGCAGCTGGTCCAGCGGCAGCGCGATGCGGCTGCCGTCGACGACGCGCCCCGTCATGCGCACCCACAGCAGCTCGACGACGTCGGCGGTGCGCGGGGTCCGGACCTGCTCTTCAGCCGCCTTCGCGTTCTCGGAGGCCGCGGCCGGGCCGGTCTTGGGCTTGTTGCTGCTGGCGGCCTGGCCCCAGAGCTCGAGGCTGCCGAGCAGCGTCTTGCTCAGGGTCCCGTAGTGGACGGTGCCGTCGTCGAGCCTGTCGGCGCGGCCCGAGGACTCGGGGGCGGCGGTGGCGAAGGGCGCCGCGAACGACACTTCCGAGGAAATCAGCACGGGCTGCAGCTTTCCCGGGCGGCCCCAGGCGTCGCGGCCCACGGGGATGGCGCCCTGCAGGTTCCGCACGCGCACCACAGCCACGGGCTCCCCCGCGTCGGCGCGCGCGCGCCAGGCGCTCACCAAGGGCGCCGGCGGGTCCGCCTCGTCGCTGGTCGGGGGACCGCCCATCGTCTTCTGCGGCGCGGGCTTCCAGAGCGAGGATAGCATTTCGTATGAGGTAAAAAAAAAAAAAAAAAAGCGAATTATTTTCTTCTTTTCTTGAAATTTTATGTCGTTGATGACGCAAGATTAGATGAGCGGGGGAGGCGCTGACTCGATCTATCTTAGGTACCTCTTTACGATACCTCTCAAAAGGTGAACTTGATTTGAATATTCCAAAACGGAGAGCAATTACTTTCTCAAACCAACAGTCTTATTTTAAAACTCTAATGAAGAAAACAGAGATATGATGAAACATTCTAGATATAGATAAGTTCTAGCACAAGGTGAGATGAGACGGTATTAGAACTCCGCACTCCACTAATAAATATCTCACCAAACAGGATCGTCTTAAGAGGATCTTCTGAGAGGCATCCTTTGTACGACTAAATTATCACACTTTGATTGCGTAACGCAATCAGATACCTATTTCCTAGGTATGTTTGAATAACTCGCCTATTTTAGGGAAACACCTTCAAGATACGGTATCATTCATTCCGCCATAGAACTCTTCCATCATGTTGCACTAGAAGTCTACAAAACTCCATTCCGAGGCCAAACACATAACTGTCCAACGCTTCTTTCTTTGCAATTCAACTTCATAGGTGAGTATATAAAGGTATACATGTTTTCATTTGGTAGCAGCCTCAGGCGGGTGACAAATCATAAACCACGTATTATGATTCTCCGTCGCACCCCATTTGCTTAGGTCGATGGACAGGCACTCAACGTCGCGGAAGCCGTACTTCTTATATAGTGAATGGCCTGACTCGGATGATTCGAGGTAGGCGATCATATTGTGCTTGCGAGCCTCCTGGACGCCCCATTCCACGAGCATGCCGCCCGCTCCACGGCCCTGATGCTTGGGCTCGGTGTGGAGGAGAGAGAGATCTTTTCGTTGGTGTTATCGTTAGTTGCAGCATTACTTGTATTAGAAACCAATCACTTGCGGCAAGGGCGCTATTCTTATAAGAAGTACACACACACAAGATTTATCACTCACAGTAATACGGCCTATCCCCCAAAATGCGCACCCGCTGCTTCGCCATGCCGCCGAACAGCAGCTCGCATGCCTCGACGTTACACCCGGCGCCGAACGTCCGGGGCGTGGGCTTCGGGCTCTCGTCGTAAACGTGCCACTTGGCGAAGGCGACGGTCTGCTCTTTGGGGGGCAGGTCGGTGTCGACGACCTTGAACCAGCGGGTCGAGCCGTCGCTGTCGAGCTCGGCCACCAGCTGCCGGGCGCGCCCGTCCAGGACCCCCGGCGGGAACGGCCCCGGGAACAGGATCCGGTTGAACGGGTTCGGCGCGTACGCTGCCGACTCGATATCCGCCGCCCGCCGCGCGTCGCTCCCGTCCGCGGGTCGAAGTTCGAGAGGCATTCCTTTTTGGGTTTTGGCTGGTCGATTTAAATGGAAGAAATTGAAGGTGTGAGGGTAGCTCTAGGCTACAGCCGACCCAGCATACCCTATATACATACCTACAGGACCTAACTGTTGAAGCGGGGGAGCTTCTATGTAGATTGTAAATCAGGTATGGTATATCGCAGGATTCTTATTCTTTATGAGTCATCCCGGAAAAGTTACAGGTGCTTGATGATACAACGCCTGCATTAGGAGGTCAGGGGTTTACTACATAATGTGGCTAAAAAAAGAAAAGGGGGAAATGGAACAGGGAGTGGGGGGAGCATTCAACGTTCCCGTTCAGCCTTTACCAGCGAATAGGTACCGATGGAGCTCATTAACGTGTGAATAAAGTATTAGCAACTGTCTTTTCAAAGAATATAAAACTATGAGTATCTCGTCATGCTCGCGGGCGCTTCGCGGATGCCTGCATGATATTGAGCAAGCCAAAAGCCACTTACAAGAAAGTTGTCATTACTTATCAGGGATGCAGGGCTAGCAGGTAGGTAAGTCGCACGTTTGTCGTTGCTATCCCGGTACAAACCCCCACACATTTTCTAAGCCATCTACTCTACAAACGACGATACGAACGGCACTTCTTTCCGCCTAACCAACTTTTATAAACCGGCCGTGTCTCCAATAGGTAATCAATAGGTACTACGGCCCCAGCCCATCAGTATCTGCTGTAACACACCACACCAAAATGCCCACCCTACCAGCTGGCATCACCCTAGGCGCCCCGTCCCCGACCCGCGGCCGCTCCGTCCTCGCCGCCCGGCCCTTCGGCCCCGGCGACACCGTCGCCACGTTCGCGGGTCCCTGCGTCACCATACCGGAGACCTCGCACCTGGCGCGGACCTGCAGCCACTGCCTCGCCGTCGCGACCGCCGGAGCCGGCTTGGGGTCAGCTCTCAGCTCTGGTGGCTCCGGCTCTAGCAGCGGTAAAGGCATGCGCGCGTGCCAGGGGTGCAAGACGTCGCGGTACTGCGGCGCCGCGTGCCAGAAGGCCGACTGGGCGCTGGTGCACGGCCGCGGCGAGTGCAAGGCGATGCGGCGGGCGCGGCTGTTTACGGAGACCGTCGGCCCCCCCAGCGTCCTGCCGACGCCCGTGCGCGCCCTGATCCAGGTGCTCGTGCGGCCCGAGATGGTGGCCGCGGTGGCCGAGATGGAGGGCCACGCCGAGCGGTCGCGCTCGTCGCCCGAGCCGAGCAATGACTGGCTCGATCTGCAGCTCCAGGCCCGCGGCGCCCTGCACTACGTGGGTCGCCCGGAGAGCAGCCCCAAGGACGTGGCGGAGACGGTTGAGATCATGTGTAAGGTGAGTTGATGCTTTCCATCTATCTACCTAGATACCTACCTAATTTATGTGACTGTTTAACTTGGCCTGTTCAAGCCACAATGCTTCATATTACCACGTCCTATTTGATAGCATTCCACATGTTTCATTAGTAATAGTATGATCTAACGATAGCCAGCTCAAAGTCAACTCGTTCAACAGACGCGACGTAGACCTCGACGAGAGCGGAGTCTACATCGACTCCGCGTTGGCGATGATAAACCATTCATGTGTGCCGAACGCATTCGTCGAGATAGTAGGGCGGACGGCGGTCTTGCACGCGTATCGGGCGATCAAAGAAGGCGAAGAGATCGAGATCTCGTACATCGGTGAGTTCACCGTGAGCAAGCATTCTACTAGTGATGGTGTTGCTAACCGGTAATTCCACGACAGAGACGACGCTACCTCGCTCGCGCCGCCGGCAGGCCCTAAAGACGCAGTACCATTTCGACTGCGTCTGCCCTCGCTGCAAGGACGACCTAAACGTCTACCAAGTCTGCCAGAGATACCCACACCTAGACCTAAACTCGTTCAGCCTCACCCCCGACCTCGACCTAGACAAATTCCGGAACCCACCCCTAGACCATCTCATACAGTCAAACAATCCCCTACAACACAGCGCCGAGGAGATCTATCCCAGCTGTTCGGCGCCTCTGACGGGGTCGAATCCATCGTCCAAGCACATACACCTCCGCCAGCGCTGGAAGACGTGCGCGCCGCTCATAAAGGCGCAAGCGTACGCCGTCGACCCCCTGACGCAGGTGCTCGTCGAGGCCAGCATCTACTTCGGCGGCGAACACGTAGGCAAGCTCGCGTACGGCCTAGCGATATCGTGCTTCGTCGCCCTGCGCAGCGACGCGTACCGGGACCCCATGCCCTTCTCCGCCGTACGGATCAAGGGCATGTTCATGATCGGGAAGTTCCTGGCCCACACCGCCACGGCCGCGGCTGCGTCTTCGACCTCGGGCGGAAGCGGCGGGGGAGCGCTCGCGGCAAAGGTTTCCCAGGCCCTCGGCGGCATGGACCAGCTTACCATGGGCCAGGCGATCCTGAAGCTGATCATCCACCACAGCGCGGTGGCGCACTCGAAGGAGTGGCAGGTGTATCAGCAAGCGAACGACCTGCTGAGCGGGTTAGAGAGCCTCCCGGGTCGAGAAACCGAAAACGCGCTTGTCGATGCTTTCGTTAGGAATCCAAGTGGCTCCGACGAGATGGCCTTCTTCAAGAACGCGGTCCTAAAGCCGCTTCAGACGCTGGCTGGATTTACTCTGGAGATCATGGATGCCGAGTTCGGTATGTAATCTTAGAATAGACAGATCCATGAATGCAAAACACGCATTGGTGCTATCGTGCATTATCTATCTTTCACCCTACTTCGGGCTTCTCTCGGCAACTTCTCATCCCGACGCAAAGCTAATGTCGCCGGGGAAATTACATACATGTGCGTCCAATCTCTCAGCTTATTTTTGACAGTGTTAAACTCATAAGCTCGTAATTCCTCAGAAGCAACCATTGTGTTCAAGCGCGTCTCTTCTTGGAGCGTGGACCCGAAGGTACGTCCAAGTTTGCAAATTCATCCACCAGAGGATTACGCTTCCTCTTCTCCACCTTGCGAAAAACCTCGGACGACTCAGGCGCCAGTTTCGTTGTCCCACGAACACGACTGGTTGAGTCCAGAACCTTTGGGCCACGATTGAGCGGATTCTGGTTAAGGGGTGGATATAGGGGCCCGGGGATCTTTACCGTAGGCACACCGATTGCTGGCGTAAGTTCGTCAACATGGGGTTCGACAGAGGTAGGTTCAACTTGCAATGGAGCCCCAGGTGTCTCATTGAGGTTGAGTGTCTGATCAATCATCTCCGCTCTATTGGTCGTCTGGTAGCGCTGGGTTCCCGCGCCGCTATCATCCGGACTGTGATGTGCACGCGCCTTCTCCAACCTTTGGACTCGTTCTTTGAGTAGCTTCAACTCCATCTGCAGAGGGTCAATTTGGCTTGCTTTTGAACCGACCTTCGTAATGTTGGTAGTGAGGATATCGATCTCATGTGCTGGGAATGTAGGTTCGCTGGAAGGTTTCTGTGATCGCTGTTCAGCTAGCTCTTCCTTCAGTTTCTTCAGCTGGACTCCTAAGGAGGCAAATTGTTTCGCTACTGAGAGACGGTTCAGATTATACTCTTCGGTGAACTGTCTTGTTTTATCCAGTTCTTCCTGCAGACACCTTGTGACTTCTCGTGCGCTGTTGCGATCTGAGATGATTGTCTGCTGCGCGGCTGATAGCTCCTGTTCGAGATGGGGGTAGTCTGGCTGGTTCTGCAGCACCTTATCGATCTCGTCGACCTTGCGTCTCAGCATAGTAACGTCGTCATATACACCAGCAAGCTCGGCATGGTGATCTGTAAGGCGTTCTCGTAAAACTGCCGCACCATCTTTGATGTTGCCGTCAATGCGGCGCTGTGCCTTATTGGATGAGATTTTACTCCCTGAATGATTCTGCTTCTGGGGCTCTTCTGCCTGAGACACTGACGATAGCTGAGTCTGTAGATTACCAAGGGGCTGATTGTGTGGTTCTTCCGAGCCGCTGTTGTTCGTACATAGCTGAGTACTATTCCCCGAAATCGGTGATGTATTGGCAGCAGTATACCTATCCTCAGATTCGTCTTCACAGATGATGAGTTTTGGATTAGCAATCTCTGTGGTGGGTATATCCATACCATCCAAGGTAGTGAGTGCAATACAGTTGATTGATAGTAGGAGTTGGCCCCTATGGGCATTAGCTTAACATTTTAGTGACCTATACCTAGGCAATAAGTAGGTAATATTAGTAGAATGCTTACCTCTTGTGTATATCTGGGTTTATTGGCATGTTTAGATTTTTAGAACCAAGAAGATAGCAGCAATAAGTGCAATTCGCGTATGGGTTGCCCCTAATACAGATTGCTTGTTAGCCGAGCCTCTCGTAAGGTGGGAAAATAATACCTGTAACTGCGCTCACGTTCCAAGAAATCAATCAGAAATTTGCCTTTGAAGACATCGGGGAAGACATAGGAGCCATCAACACCTGTCGATACATTGATAAATTTGCCTAGGGCAAATCCACAATTCGCACAGCTGCAAATTACCGGCTCCATGGCAAGTAAATGTCTCCCAGTTGCTCTCAGAGTTTGATGCTTTTTCTTCTAGAGTTGACTTCCTGGGAAAATAGATGTGCTATGAATGCGATCCTCGTCGTGGCCGAAGAGATCGCGTCGAATGTGTTGAGGTACGGAGGTGATTTCAGACCGACTAGAGAAGGCCGTCAAAAATCGTGATTGTGTCGCATCAGAGGTTGAAAAATGCGTGAATGGAAATTTTGAATTACATGCAGGTAACGAGTCGTAATTCGTGAATTTATGTAGAAGGTATGGAAGGTGTGGAAGGTGTGGAAGGTGCGGTCCTTCGTACTAATCTGCCTGTTGAAAAGGAGGTACAGACCTAAAGCACTCCCTGGAAGGTCTCGTTTCTACGGTGAGCACTTTCGGTAGGCAGGTGCATATAGAGGAAGCCATAATACATTCCAGGTACCTACATACATACATAAGGTAGTGACCATTCGTGGGGGGTCTGCCATCTACCCAGCAACCAAAGACATATATTTCATCGCAGCAGAGCACTTTCCATCGGCCGGAAGCTCCTCTAATCACTTGGCCACCGTGGGCCAAGTGGCCCAATGGCCTAGTGGTTAGAGTATGAGAACCCGGCCCCGCCCCGCCCCCGGGGGCCCCTCAGTAAAATCCTCCCGAGGATTTTCGTAAGCCAGGTTCGACCCCCGCCGGGGGACTCGAACCTGGCTGAGCTTTTTGGGTTTTTTTCCAACTTTTCACTTTTTACCTTTTTCTTTTTTTTCTTTTTGGGGATGGCCAACCTATATGTACATGTACCTAACAAAATGGCATTAGATCTTAAAAGGTACATATGTACTTGTTGGCTATACATCATAGTGAAAAAGTGGTAGAGCAACAGGCAGCTAGCTATCTCCTCAAAACCAGTTATCGACATTATGTATGTTATACTAGCCTATAGTCCCCTCAGTCCACGGTGAAATAGGAACGGGTATCTTGAAAAATCCCACGGCAATGCACATTCGTAGCCTCGTATCTCATGCAAACCCCCCTTCTCCCATCCCTTCTGATGCCTACTACTCGTACAAGTTGGACATTACATGTAGGTACATGTAGTTCACAAGTAGCTTGGTCTGTCCCCCCCAAAATGCATAAACTGATCACCTCACTTCACGCCTATGAACCCGATGCCGTTCCGTGCGACGCCGACTGCCTTCTTGAGCTCCTGGTTTTCCCTATCCGTCCACCTGACGCTGAGCTCGTCCCAGTTGCTGCCGGGCATGTTGTACTCCTTCTTAAACTGGGCCTGCATAGCCTGGAGGCGGGCCATCTCGCGCGGGTCGCCGGAGCCGCTGAACACGATGAACCCCGTACAGGGAGGGAGGGAGTCGTAGACGCGCTTGATGCGCTGCGTGAGGTTCTGCACGCACGCCTCGAGCGATAAACCGGACAGGTCGGGAGGCATCAGGTCGCTGTTTCGGTTCCACCATCCCTGGAAGGCTTCCAGCTCGCGGAATCGGGCAAAGACGAAGTCGACTCCGCCGAACGGTATCTCCTCTGAGATAGAGTCGCCTCTCACAGCGCGTAGAATGCCATCTGCCACTTCGTCGTCCGACTTGCACCCAATAGGGAACGTCGAGGCGGCCCCGGCGCCTTTCATCGGGTCACCCCAGTCGACCATAGCGCTCGTCTTTCCGCTGTTGATACCACCCTTAGCCTCGACGCCGCCGTTGGCACGGTAAGACTTGCCAACTCGAGTTAAACGCCGAAACAGGTTTTCGCCTTGCGACTCATGATTCCCCCAAGACTTGCCCTTCTCGCACTTCTGCTTCACAAGATCTAGGCATGCCTTAGCGTCTTCTATCGAGTCGTGACCCGCAACACCTTTCTGAATCTCTCGCTTGAGGAACCGCTGCGTTAGAAATTTGAGACTGTTTTTTAATGGAGGCCCTCGGTTATGTGGGAAGAGTATCGCAGTGTCGACGATAAAAGGATGTGTGAGTTGTAATGCTTTTAGATCTGAATCTAAGGAATGTCCTAACAGGATCGTACGAGGATGGAGGATTTGGAGGAGCTTGGCCTGGATGTCCTGTAATGTTGTGGTAACAGGTGCTAGCATCTGTTCTGTAATGCCTGAAAACCGAGTGACATAGTCAAGAATCGGCTTGTACGGCTTGACTAGTTCGTCAAGGATAACAGTCCCGTCCCAATTTACCAGACTGACTCTTGTCAGAGAAAATTCCTCTGGCCCCGTCATGCACATTTCGCAATCAAGCGCGAGAACCTCTCGGCCTGCTGTGATGCTCCCCTGCTGAATCTCCTCCTCTGGAACATCACCGTCGCTGAGGTTCAGTACGTTGGTGTGGACCCATCCTTCTGAATCCTGATAATTCTTGCGCCGCTCCGCCGGTATACAAGCCGGATGTAACACGTATCCATTGGCCTGGAAATCCTCAGGCATCGTCAAGAACTCGGTGATCCTGGTGCGCTCATCTTTCCAACCCTTCGGCTCCTTCGCAGGCTGGATGCCACGACCTTTCTCTTCCTTGGGTTTGTCGACCGGTGCGGTGAGCATGGTGCCAAGAGGCGAACGTATGGTACCGTACTTCTCATTGCCTGGAGTTTTCACCGGCCAGAGGTGAGGGAACATGTCGGCGAAATCCTTGAGAATGTCAGGAAGCTCGTCTTTCTTGAGTAACCGCGGATAATAGTCATCTGGCGAAGTCAAGACACGAGGTTTCTGGTGTCCATCGAGAGGCAGGTCGTTGTATGTCGAGAAGTCGACGTCTTGCTTGAACATAGCCTCTTCTAGTCCCGGTACCATGATTGCGACAATCTTGCGAAACTGCGGCCGCTGAGAAATGGAAACCCATTGTGGCGCTGTGCCCTCGGCGAATATGTATAAGATCAAGTTTCGCAGCGAATCGAGGGCGATCTTAGACTGAAGCTTAGCGTTGTAGTTGAATGTAATAGAAGGGTAATTGGTCGATTTGGGCGTGGGTATCTTCTTGTCTTTCTTGGATTTCTTGGCTGAGCGCCTATCTACAGTCTGCCACCCCTCGTCGGTCTCATCATGCGGTTTAGAGCGCTTTAGACTGCTTGCTTCGCTAGTCGCAGTATCAGTCGAAGCGTCTTCAGTCAGCTCAACGGGAATCTGCGGCGGGGGAATTTCAAGATCGAAGGTCGTAGTGTGATCGTCAATCTGTAGGGCCACATCGACAGGAATGTCGAGAGTGTCGGGTAAAAGCCCATCCTCTGAGTGTGCGATAGTATCTTCCATGGTCGCTTTAGCTCTGGGCGACGTCAAAAAGAAGAATTGAAGTAATCACAAGACAAGAAAAGGTTGAAGTTTGGATCTAAAGGCTAAGAATTGGAAGACAAGCCTTGCGTGGATCATGGATCGACGCCCCACCTAGAGCTAATAAATGTACAACACCGGAACTAATGTGGGGGAGGCTGGGATTCGTCAATCGGTGCTAATCGATTGCCGATCTGATAGCTCATAGTCGAAAATTACATGTACCTAAACCGTAATACCTACATCCCTAAGCTTGGTGCTTATGCTTAAGGAGACGTAGATAAATCGTACCTAATAGCATCAAAGGTCTACGTGAATAAAAACAAGACTACGGTGTATACCTTAATATATAAGACTATGGTGTATTTAATCATGAAAGGACCATTGTGAAAATAAGAAAATGAGAGTTGGCTCGATATGTTGGATGTTACACTTTGATAATTGTCTAGCCTGAGCTCTAGAATCTACCTACCTACATGCAGGGCAGGATACGAGGTATAAGTATGTGTATAGCTAATATTATACAAGAAATAGGGGGTCTATCTTAGACCTGCTCGGTCCCGCACGCAGGATGCTTGTTAAAGATGGTTTCCTTCTCCTTTCCCCTTTTAAACGCCTGACGATGCAATCTCTATACCTGTCTTCAAACACTGGCTTAGGATACTGACTTAAGACTTACAGTATGTATGTAGCCTTATAACTTGCTCTTGATGACTTCCAACTTCCCATCCTCGGAGACGATAACGACAACAACACATATATCGTCGATCTTGCCTCCATGCCAATTCTCCTGGGGGTAGTATTTCTGAACTTCCTTGGCAAATGGCCCGTCGACTCGCTGGTTCGTGCTAGCTGATTTGGCGGCCCCTGCGATTTCTATAGCTAATGCGCTCTGAAGTGTCGATGGCCGCTGAGTGGACTCCTCGGCGTGCGTGAGGGGCTTCAAGTTATCGGCGACCAAAATACCACCTTCGCTCGCCTTCCAAGCGCCAAGGCCGGCCATCAGCCGGCTAGCTATCCGGAGTATGTCTTGGTTGAACATGTTGTCCCACACCCCGTCACTCGCGAATACAAGTATATCGCCGTGTTTCAGCGTGTGCTGTGTGACGTCCGCATCCTTGGGATAGTCGCACAGCTGTGCACCACCAAACACGGCAGCGCGCGCGAGCATGCTCGCAGGTACGATGGATAGCTGGAACGGCGTGTTGAAGGCGTGGGTCTGCGGCTCCGAATAGCTATGTACCGCATTCAGGCGCAGATGTACGAAACCCGAGTCGCCCAGATTTGCCACCTGAAGCTTGCCATCCTCGCTCGCAATGGCAACGGATGCCGTGCTGCCGCCCGCGTGTATGGTCCCATCTCTGCATACATCATCGTATCCCCTCTGCATCAACGACCTAGCCGTCAGAGACAATCCGCTCGAGTTCGGTTTATGCTCGTATGCTGCCGAGGCCATGTAGTCGCAGAAGCTATGCGAAAAATCAGCCGGGTCGACTCCGCTGTCCTCCCAGCCCCCAACGCCGTCGGCAATACCGAATGCGACGGCGTTCGTGTCGCCAACGCGGCTTATAAAGAAGGCATCCTGGCCACTGGCTGGACGTTTCGACTTGGGGCGCTTCTTCTGGGTCTGGATGCGATTGTAGGGATTAAAGTGGAAGACGTCGCTTGTCGGGTCGAACCTCTTGTGCTTGGCGGAGAAAGAGGCGGCGGAATCGTACGTGAATCTACGGGCCGATCCGGGCTGCGCGTCTTGTGACTGAAAGGAGGTGGTTTGGGCAGAGAAAGCCCGCATGAGATGGGTTTGCTGTCGCAAGAGAGAAGCGAGGGGGCGCGCAGACCTCAGTTGGTGTCGAATACAAGCTATTGAGTATTTAAATGGTATTCCATTATGTATCTTCGAGAGCATCGTGGGTCAGCTTGAGGAGGTGGCTTTTCCATGAGTGGCCACGAACGATATAAACTGCCTCATTAGCCTCACCTAACGGTTATCTTTCTATGGTTGAAATCTTTAGGTGCATTTTCCTTAAAAATGCCTGCAGTTAGGGAGGCAAAATCTGGCAGACGGCAACAGCTGCGTACCCGCCCGACCCGCGGATTCGGGACTATTCAGCCGCTTCTCAGGACCCCGGGCGTGACCTTCTCCTGCACGTGCAGACGCGATTTATGACTAAGTCTTCTCACGTGGTCCAGCTCTTACCACCGCGTTTCCCTATTAACCCCGCGATTCACAACGTGATTTTCTTCCTCCTATGTCTCTTCATACTAGGCTGCTACCGGGAGAATGGCCTATCCATACATGTTTCTAATTTGGACTCAAGACTGTCGGTCCTAGATCTCCTCGTTCAGACAATGCCCTCCCTCACCACTATTCCCCTAGAAATACTTATCGAAATCTCGTCGCTCCTCAAAACTACAAACGACTTTGGAGCTCTTCGCTTAACTTGCAAGTATATCGAAGCCTCCCTCTTCAAGACGTTTGCTCGGCGTTACTTTAACAACATCTCGTTCTGTCGTGTCGAACATAATCTCCGAGCATTTGTTAACATATCAAAGTCTCGCTTGTCGCCTTACTTAAAATACGTGGCCATTAACTCGGAACCTATCCCCTTTCTATCCATCCCCGACATAGACACATCGGATATTGAGGAAATAGCTAGTAATGCTAGGTTTTACCAACAATGTGCCAACCAAATGGTCTTTCTAAACACTGGCCAAGACCAGCTGATACTCACTGAGGCATTCTGCAATCTTAGCCACCTAGAACAAGTCATAATTCGGGGTCCTCAAGATCATCCATATTTTCAAGATGACTCTACCTTGACGACTTATGTATGGCAGGAAAACATCGATCGAATGAGCAATGCAAGCTGTTTGCAGAATGTACTCTGTGCGCTAGCAAAATCCGGAACTAAGCTAAAGCAGCTCAAAATCGAAATAGGGTACTCTATGAATGACGATGCATATAATATGCCTGGTTTCATGGAGGAGGCCATTTTGCCAGTACTTGTTAACCTTGAGGCCTTGGATCTCAGACATCCAGATCTCGACGAACCTGCCGTGGTTTGCTTAAAAGGACAGAAGCTACATAAAATCTACACCTACTACTTGCGCAAATTCCTCCTACGAGCTACTCAGATAAAGCACCTATGTCTCGTTGGCACGGATGGACATAGTGATCTTTGGGAGTGGCTATCAGACCCAGTCTCGAACGAACAATACGACGGTCCCCGTGGGCTAGAACCACCAATCTCTCCAACGTTCATGAACCTCTACGAACTCACGCTTAAAGATTGTCTTATTCCTATCCCCCCGAACCACCTTCTCACTATCATTCAAAAGTTTTCAGCAACTATGCGAGAACTCTGTCTTTATAGAATTAGTCTCGAAATAGATAATCTGGACGAATGGGTGGGATTCGCTGCTCAGCTGGCTCGAGTTGGTCGCCACCTCAAGAAAATATCGCTTGAACACGTATTTCTGGACGCGCGTGTTGATCAAGTAGTCGGGTTTAATAGCAGTGGGGAGAGGAAATGTGTCTACTATTATGCTGGCGACAAGATGGATGAGGTGCTAGAGGGTTTGGTTGACGTAATTTTTATTAAGAGGAGGTAAATACTGGGTATGTGATAAGTAGAGATGAGTCGGATTCAAATATCGAGGATATAAATTCATTCAAAATGATGTAAGTGTCAAGCATTTGATACTTAACTGTTAGTGATACTCAGAGCTAAGGAACTTTTCAGGGGTAAGACGAAGTGAAGTACCTCCTATGATGTAGGAATGTCCAGTATGCATATGATGTGATGTATGTATCTAGCCCCCATTCTAAGATCTCAAGTCCGGCTACGGTACCAAATTCTTGCCATAGTAAGTGCAGGTATTTATGCTGCATGTACTCGGGCTACCTTTCTAATCGTAAGCAGCGGAATCAAATACGACTTTGACTATTGGCCAGCGCTGCACATGTGTATGTGTATGTGTACACGGTACACTAAGGGCAAGTGAGAAGACGAATCGGACGGGTGGCCCGGATAGGTAGGGAGGCCCGGATAGGTAGGGAGATGTAAGGTGGGTTAGGAGGTAGGTACCTAGGTACCTAAGGTAAGGGCCCGCATCAGGAAGGCCGGAAGCAAAGACGGACCGCGTGAGTTGATTAATTGGAAGCATGTGATTGGCTGGAAACCTCAAGTGCCAGGTGCCACATGAACAATAGCCGAGGGCAAACCGGGTCGGGTGGAAAGTGGAAAGAGGAAAGAGGAAAGAGGAAAGAGAGAAAGTTCGATGATGAAGACATCCTCTCTTTGCCACTATTCCCGCTAGCCTCTAACAATTGTGTGTATGTGCGAGTAATTACTCGGGCGGGTTGGTTCTCTTTTCATCTAAGCCATTGATCCTACATTTCCCCAATTGGATCACACTACTCCTGTTCGACCTATCTTTACTTCTCGCGACGGTTGGGAAAGAGAATCAACCAGCCAATTCCACCTCTTCCCTTCAAAATTGCCCGCAATGGCCGCTCTCCGCTCTACCTCGTCCCGGCTGCTCGCCGCAGCGTCACAGCCGCGCTCCGCCGCGCTCTCCTCCATGTTTGTGCGATCAATGGCATCCCTCGGCAGCGCTACCGTCGAGGCGAACCCGAAAGGCAGCGCCGACTCGCGCATGAAGTCCTTCCAGATCTACCGGTGGAACCCCGACACCCCGACCGAGAAGCCGAAGATGCAGACGTACACGTTGGACCTGAACAAGACCGGACCTATGGTGCTCGACGCCCTGGTCCGGATCAAGAACGAGCTCGACCCGACTTTGACCTTCCGCAGAAGCTGCAGAGAAGGCATCTGCGGTAGCTGCGCCATGAACATCAACGGAACAAATACCTTGGCCTGCTTGTGTAAGTATACCTTGGCTAGAAAAAGCAATTCGACATATAGCTAATATAATTATGTCCAGGCCGTATCCCTACGGACACCAGCGCCGAGATGAAGATCTACCCTCTACCCCACACATACGTTGTCAAGGACTTGGTTCCCGATTTGACGCACTTCTACAAGCAATACAAGTCCATTAAGCCGTACCTCCAGAGGGATACACCCTCCCCCGACGTACGTCATGATATCCTGATACAAGTCGTTCTCGTCTCCTCATACTGACAATTATCTCATAGGGTAAGGAATACCGACAGAGCAAGGCCGAGCGCCGAAAGCTAGACGGCCTGTACGAGTGCATCCTCTGCGCCTGCTGCTCGACGTCGTGCCCGTCGTACTGGTGGAACGCCGAGGAGTACCTCGGCCCCGCCATCCTCCTGCAGTCGTACCGCTGGCTGGCCGACTCGCGCGACGAGCGCAAGGCCGAGCGCAAGGCCGCCCTCGACAACTCGATGAGCCTGTACCGGTGCCACACCATCCTCAACTGCACGCGGACCTGCCCCAAGGGTCTAAACCCGGGCCTGGCCATCGCCGAGATCAAGAAGGAGATGTCGTTCTAAGTTCACCTCGCACTTCCGGAGGATAAGAAATCATGATAGATGATAAGATGATGGGCTGTGTGGGCTGGTGGGCTGGTGAGAGGAAGGAAGGAAGAAAGAAAGAAAGACGAGAGGGGATGACAACTGTACAAAGTCTGGGAGACGACGAAAGATTATGTATGCTACGGGACTCTCTTTAGGCCCAAGGGCGGTTGTGTACGTCCTAAGCCGTGTTACTCCTTTGTGTCTGCCAAGAGCATGGTTGGAGTTGTGAGTCTCGTTTTTTTATTACTATTACTATCATCTACGCAGCAATATCCAGCTGTGGTATAAATGTTAGCGGTTCACATTGTGTTCAAACAAACAGAAGGAAACTGCTACATAGCTGCTTTTGGTGAAGGTTTACGTGCGTGCCTGCGCGTGTGCTTGCTTTGTTCTACCTATGTTGTTTAAACAGATCTACTTACGTGGGACTCAAGTCCTTCGTGACATGCCAAAATGATTCCCTAGCCTAACATAAACCCCACCGTTCATCGTCGCGTTACGTTAGATATCAACCAAATTCTCTTCTTGCGGAGCTGGGGCCCGAGCTGGTGTTAGGACCGGTGCTGTAAGGACAGCTTGCTCGACCCTTCTCTGCTGCTCGCCGGCCGCAACGACCTGTCTTCCTACAATCTCCTGGCGAGTGGGAGCGGGGGCGAGAGCGGTGTTCGGTATTTGTATGCCGACTGCTCCTCCGTTGCCAGCACCGGGAGGTCCACCCACCCGGTTGGTGCTATTCCCCTTTCCCACGGCTTCCTTCTCCTTCTGCGTCTTTTTGCTTCCTCCTCCCACATTGCCACCTGCTCTTCCACCACCCCCACCACTTCCGGGATGTTGCTGCCGCGGTCCGCCCCCTCGCGACTGCAGCCCGTTAGGCACCCACGCCATGCTGACCGCCGTCACCCACCACGGCGGCGGCATCGTCAGCCCTACCTCCCGCAGGCCCTCGGCGTCCGTCGGCATCATGTGCGCGTAGCGGCACCCGTGGCCGTAGCGGCACGTCCCGTTGACGCACCAGTGGCGGCACGCCTTGGGTCTCCTGCGGTCGCTGCCGTTGCCGTTGCCGCTACTGCCGCCGGTGTTGGTGCTGGTGTTGCTGGGGTTGCTGGGAGGGTTGCTGGGATGGTGGTGGTGGTGGGCTAAGGGGGTCGAGGTCGAGGTCGAGGCTGTTTTATACCGCGGGCTGGGCGGCGGTGGTGCGGTGGATGGTGATGCGGGTGGGTACCACGAGCGTAGCATGCGGTCGGCGGCCGCCGGGGGGTGCAAGTTTGACGGCGGCGGCGGAGGAGGGGCAGGGGCGGGGGCAGGGACGGCTTGGTAAGGAGGTGGCGGTGCCTGGGGCTGCAGTTGCGGGTACAGCTGCACCGTTGGATAGGGGCTGGGGGGAGGCAGATTACTATGGTTGCTGTTGCGGGCGCAGTCCACGGGGAGTGCTGCCCCCAGACCCATGTTAGAGGCTGGTGGCGACTCTATTATTGACATTGGCGGAGATGACGATGATGATGCTGACGACGCTGAACTTGACGCCGTGAGCGAAGGCGTTGTCGGCGCGGCTACCATGGCTGCTGAGGACATGAGCCGTCTCGTCTCCTCTACCGCCACGGCAAGCTGTTGTTGTTGCTGCCGCTGCTGCCGCTGCTGCTGCTGCTGTACGTTGTTTTTATCGGACATGTAAACCTGGTAGAATTCCGGGTCTCGGGCTACGGTGCCCAGGTTTACGAGACCGACGGTCTGCTCCAGCTTCAGCTCGCGCGGTACGCCGAGCAGATCGAAGCCTTCCGGCAGCTGGTCCACGGCGACGAGCGGAACGATAGGGCCCGGCGTCGTCACCGTGCCCGACGCCGTATACTTGGTTACGCTTGGGCGCACGAGGAAGTGCAGCGGCAGCAGGATCTGGCTATGGCTTTGGTTCTGGGTTGGAGGAGAGGGAGCGATATTCGTCTGCTCAACAGGAGGCACGGAGACAGAGTCGCCGGTGTAATGTCGACTGCTTGCCAATCCTCTTGCTATACCGCCGTTATTGCCATTCTGAGTATTTGTGCTGGCCATTATGAAGCTGTATTCGAGGTGCCTGGCCTGCCTTTGGAATTCTAACTCCTATTCACTTAGGGATAAGTGTAGAGAAGGGGGATGATATCAACGAAAGTTGATTTGACTTGGTTTTCTGAAGTCACATATATCTCAATAGCATAGCAGCTATGAGGAGAACAAATGTCTACTGACCGCTACTATATCCGTTTGCTGTGTTAGTGTTGCAGGGTATGCCGTTTGTATGCTGCGGCAAGCCACCCAATAGAAACGAACATTTGTCAGACAACCTGGAACAAGAGGTTAGATGCATAGTAGGTTTTCCTACTTCTTTGTCCTAGACATACTAGACGGAGAGCCCTGTATAGAAGGAGTCTGCTCTATATCACCGGATTTCAACCCTGATCTTTGCCTCCAAACCATCAACGCAGAACCCAAGCTGCCGGGGCCCGTCTTGCAGCTCAACTTCTCGCTTGATCCACTTGCCTGCCCTGTTGTCCTGTTGGGAGTCCTCCAACAGATGCGCGGCTTCTTCCGCTTCCCTCTTCTCATCTTCCTCTTCCTCATCGCTGCTGTCTTCCACTTCGTCGTCAAACCCTGCAACTGGGTCCCACTCTCCCGTCTCCCAGATCAAACGCAGGCTGAGCGGTTTCGCCCCAAACAGCTTTCCGGCAATCCCCTTCACCGCGTATATGTCAAAGCTTTTCGGGATCCTTGTTGTCTTCTCCACAACAGCATCTCCTTTGCTAATAGATTGGAAGGTGAATTGTACTGTGACTAGCCTAGCTTCTAAGAAGGCTGGGTTGATCTCTTTCTGCCTGTTCACTACCGGTGGTCCGTAAAGCTCACATAGCTCGGCATAACGCCTATGCTTCTTGATGACTTCAGCTTCTTGACTCTCCGGCACCGCAGCTAGATGTTTGGCGATACGACCTAAGTAGAACATCTCTGCATCCTGCCGGTCAGAAGCAGATATCGTACCAAAGTTCAGTGCTTTGAGGTTCGCTAGGCGGCCGACCGTAAACATGTAGGCTTCTTCCGTAACTGTCTTAGACTGGGTGGAGAATTCGGGATCCGCGTTGTCGTAAATGGGGTTGTGTGAGAAACGGAGAGATGTCAGACCTGGGAAGCAGAACGGGAGTGCGTCGACGAATGTCCATGATGATACCTTGTTGTATGACAAATCTACATATTTCAAGCTCGTAGAAAGCACAGGTAGATCGTGGGATGCATCCTGGGTGACGGTGGAAATGAAGTTGCCCTTGAGGTGTAGATTGCGGAGAGATGTTAACTTGGCAAGACTAGCGATATCAGCTACGGTGCTGAAGTGATTGAACTCCAAGTTTAGAGAAACCAGGGTTGATGCGAGTGTCGATAAAGGCACTTCTGGTAGGAAGAATAACTGATTCGTGCCGGCCGAAAGAATCGTGAGCGCGTGGAACTTGGTTGCGATATGGCACATCTCCTCCCAGCTCATTAGAGTCTCTCCAAGGGCCAAATCTTGTATATTCCTCAGATATTGCTCGGATTTCTCAAGACCTTCATCGTTGAATATGTCCTGGAATCGGTTGCCGCTGGTCTTTAATTAGTAGCAATCTCAAAGAGTCAACTAGAGGCGACTCACTTTAAGCGTAAGTTTCGCAGAGCAGACAACTCGGAGCAGATGGCCACAACTGTGCCTACTTTCTGGAACAGATTGCGACTGAGATCCAACTCTACTATCTTCGGGAAGGCCTCGCTGATAGGTTCATCACCTTCAAAACGGGGCACCGCAATTTTCGCGCCATCAACGATGACAACCTTGAGTTCAGACAATTGGGCCTGCTGTCGCTGGATCTTGTCGAACCCGACTTCCTCTGCTACTTTATTCGAAAACTTGATGACGCTCGTCTTCGCGAGCTCAGAGGCGTACCTCTCAGTCACCGCCGCCACGAAGCTTTGCGGCTTGTCTACCGGTCGCGTGGGTCGCACGAAGGACGCCGCAGTCGCTGACTTATACTTGCCTTCTCGCAGTCAATATATATCTATATCTCATGCGATAAAGTTCGAAGACTTACAGGTAAAGTACCTCACTCCCTTATGAGAGCCGTCATGTTTCCCTCGGGTCGGGTCGTCCCATTCGACGCCAAGCCAGCTGCCGGATGTGCCATTCACCTCGCCGACGAACCGGACGGTGCACACAGCTCCATCGTAGGACAGCCGATCACCGAGCTTCGGGTCCGTAGCCATTAGAAATAATGCTTCCTCAATTAAACCATCGAGAAATTTCTCTGTATTCGTGAATGTCTCGATCTGGCTGGTGTTGCGAAATACTGAGGGAGTTAGGAATTGAATATCAGGCAACGATTTTAAGTTGTTACGAAGAAGTGTTACGGCGTCACAGAGACCGTTACACGCTACGAAATATAGCCCCTGAAATACCGACTCTGACCAATAGTGTTTGTATTGACAAAGCTTTAAGTTTTAGATGCATTCAACTATGACATCTTCATTTATACACTATAATGTAACATAAGATAGGTACTTTTGCTTATAGCTTGCTCTTAGATTCCCCTACCACCTTCATCAACGCTCTGCCGTTACTCAAGCACACTTTTCCACCAGCAACCTTGACCACAAATCTGATCTCCTCCCATTCACCCTTCATCTCACCAGTTTTCCACACAGACGTAACCAACTTATCCCCAGGTCGCACAGGGCTTGCAAATCGAGCTTGGAACTCTTTGATGTTGGCGGGATCGCTGCCACCGAGCTTCTGCAGCAGGCCGTGGCAAGCCGAGTTGAACGAGTATAAGCCGTGGATAATGACGCCGCCGAACCCCATTTTCTTGCCGGGCTCCGGGTGTGCGTGAAGAGGGTTGTAGTCGCCATTCAGGCGGTATAGCAACGGGGTCTGGGGGCTGGTCTGGTCTTCGAACTCGACGTCGGGTTTCTTGCCTTTGGGCGGCGGGAAGTTTTCGGTGGCAGGTCCCTTGGGGCCGCCCCAGTTGCCCTGCGCTACGAAGAAAGAACTGCCGATAGCGCGCGAGTAGACCTCACCGGTACCAACATCGACCAGGTCCTCCTGGATCTCGACGACGGAGCCCGGGCGCCCCTTGTCGTAGACGCCGAGGACCTTGGTCCGTAGCTCGAATTTCTTGCCGGCCGACGTCGTGGGAAGGGGTTTGAGGAATTGGACTAGTCGCTGGCCGTCGACAACTCGGCGCGCGTCGAAGTCGGGCACGCCAGGGATCTTAACCGCCTTCTGCGAGGCGTAGAAATCGATAACTTCTTGCTCATTCTTCTTAAATGCTAGCCTATTGTTAGCTGCGCGTGCTTCAATTGACTTGGAGGACGCCTCCTACGTAGGATAACCGGGTAGGTCGGGAATACAGCGAAATTCGGGTCGAGCTCCTACTAGGTCGTTAGAAGGTAAATGCAATCAATGGGTATTAGTACACCAACATAGAGGAAGTGAAGCTCATCAGCCGTACAGCCTACGGTATTCGCAAACAACAAGGCATCGCGCTTTGTCCACGAGACCTCAGTGGGAGGGTATTCAAATCCAGCTCCAGGACCGCTCATTTTCGCTTGCTTTTAGCTAACTAGGAGATTCTCGAAGTGGTATTATGAGGATGTTCTGAAGATAATTATCAATAACGCTATGGGCGATTATATTTATATATATATATACCTAGGTATGTATGGTCTTTGTAGGCTAGAGGACGTAAATGAAGCTCTAGTCTTTATGAAAAGACGCCAGCTTGTAGGGGAATGCTAGAGATAGCTTACCTTAGGTACTACCTTCCTAGGTACGGAGATCTTTCCATCCCCGCAGACCCACAAGCCGAGGTTCAAACCGCAAACTTGGAAGCTGCTAAGCTGGAATAGGTAAAGCGTATATGCTCTTCACTCACCGCCTTCACCGCCTTTGGTATCAGCTCCATAGTTACGTACTGATAACAGAGCAGCTTTATTCTGCCGGTCGAAACGTTATTGAGAGTCGCAATCTAGTCGCAATCTTTCCTCATTCCTCCCATCCATCTTTCACTCTCTACCGATCAGCTTCTTTCATCTAAAAGCGCCGAATCATTTACGCACCACTCTAGATACAAATCGTATTTGATCTTTCGTCATCAACACCATAAGGTCAAGCCATCAATAGTAAGCAACCCTAATGAATATTCCTTTCATTCATGCGATGCGACTACACTCGACAGCACCCTACCAATTCACCTAACATTGCCCACCAACATTCTCCGCGTGTGCAAGGTGTCTACCAGGTTAACTATCTATGGCGCACTCTACTTCAGTCAGAGATTACACGTCTCAGCTAGTACTCGCTCATACCGATCCATCCGCATCCCGATCACCAAAAATCGAGCAGCACCCGCTAACATCCCGCGCAGTCAATAAAAAGTCAATTCGCAAGCTCTGGAAGCCTCTGCCTTTCAGAAAACTGCACTTTTTAACGCGCAAAACTAAACAACTGATCGCAAAGCGCAACAAGCTTAACAAGAAATCCTTGCGCAAAGCCGACAAGACAAACCCCGGCCCACCCCATTGGCGATCGCGAGAGAAGCTACTCCGACAGCGAAACCGCAATCGCAACCTTACCCAGGAGCTCTTCGTGAAGTTCAAGACACATCTTGAGCCTCTAGTGGAATTCCATAAAGACCTTGACAACAACTCGACATTTTCGTCGGGCTCTCAATCCGAGTGGAGTGGTATCTCTGAAGACGAAATCGACACCATGCCCACCATCAAGAAACGCTATTCGCCGCAACCTCGCGTGCCCAAGTCGGTCCAAGCTAATGAGGGCTCATCTTATATGATGACAGGTGCAGTTTCTGTTGGGGACGACACATTATATTCCATGTCCAGTGCACTTCCCGCTGAGCATACTTCCGGCAATGACGATCTTCCCGTGATGTCTAGCGCCCTTCCTGCCGAGCAAACTTCAGTCGACCAGGCTGTAAGCGGTGGAAAGAGGAAGTGCGAGAAGGCCAAGGAACGTCCGTCCAAGAAGACATGCAAGCGGGGCGATAAGACGCCAAAGGATGGCAAACAGTCGGCTCAAGCGGCTGAGCCTAGTGGCACCTAGGAGATGTCACTAGACTCAGTAATTTCTGAGCAAAATACCCAGCAGAAGCCCAGTAGCTCCAAGGGAGCAAGCAATGGCCAACTGCCTGAGAAACCTAAGACATGTCTTGCCCGCCTGCATTACGATAAGAGTCGAGAACTTCGCCGACGAGAATCCGCGATATCAGAGATTCTTGATTATTTCCTGGAAGAATCTGACGTCATTTGGGATGAAGATGATGATGAGGATACCAGTGATGAATGGTTGATGTCTGGTGCTCTTCCAATTGATCCTGCCGAAGCATCTGACGCATCTGGCTCGGTTAGTTGTTCATGTCATGTGCAGAAATATGAATCCTCAAGTTAACCTTACTCAGGATATACAACAGAGCGATTCGCCCAAGACCATCTCGTCTGGAGAGAGCGAACTTTCTGGTGATGACTGGGCTGGCCTCGTAGGGTCTGAAGAGTCCGACAATAGCGACAATCACTCCAATGACAGCAATAGTCACCTCGATGATGGCGGCAGTCTTTTTGACATCAGTCTTTTGGACACCAGTCTTTCCGATGGCAGTCTTCTCGATGATGGCAGTCTTTTTGACGGTAGTCTGTGTAATGACGGCAATAGTCACCTTGATGATGATGGCAGTCTCTTCGACGGCAGTCTTTCCGACGGCAGTCTTTCCAACGACGGCAACAACCATTTCGATGATGGCGGCAGTCTTTTCGATGGCGGTCTTCTTGATGGCGGTCTTTTTGACGGCAGTCTTCTCGACGGCAATCTTCTCGATGGTAATCTTCTCGACGGCAGTCACTTCAACGACGGCAACAGCCATTTTGATGATGGCGGCAGTCACTTCGATAATGACGACGACGGTCACTTTGATGATGAAGATGGTTCCTCGTACACTTATTCCAACAGTAGAGGTAGTAGTTACGTCAATGAAGACAGTCACTCTGACAGCGAAGACAGTCGTGACGGAGGATCTCGCAGTCAAAGCCCCGAGGGTCAAGAGACTGTCGACGGAGAGGCTCCTGGTGAAGGGGATGAGGGAGACTCAGACTACGATGGAAGTAAACTTGGAGACGATGAAAATCCTGCAACGGTAGGAGCTTCAGACACTCGAGGAGAAGAGCATGCCTCGCAAGCGAACGACTCGCGTAAGTCTATAGAGTCATCGGTTTCTAAGTCGTCGGTCCCAACTTCTCCAACCCCTTGAGGCTTGAGGTCATATTTAGCACTCTTGTTCTTTTAACGATCAGGATAGCTTACGGGCAGGTTTGGACTAAGATACCTAGATAGATAGCTACCGAGATAGCAATAGAGAGCGCAGGTTGTGTCTTGCAACTATTTGCCTCTCTTACCAGCGTAGCACTAAATTGAAAAAAAAAAATTTTCATTTCATTCATCAACCATGCTTCTCTCTGATATATAACCAATTTCCTCTTCGCATCGTTCAACAGTCACCTAAGCTAGCTCACCTAGCATTCCAGCCATCCAGCCATCTTCACTCAGGTTCAATGCTAAGCTCTCCATATTTCGGACTAATTAGCCAATGGGAGCCATCGAATAGTAATGGGCTAGTGGGCCGAGTCACCTTTCCGGGGCGCTACTCATCGTGCTAGCGACCGGCGGGGTCTAGTAACTTGTACTTATACCCAGTTGAGGATGCCGATTTGACCTCCGGATTGTCACGGGTTAAATACAACCGAAAGTTATTGAGATATTGTATTTTCTGATTTTCTAGATTTTCTAGATCCGGAAGCGAATAAGCCATTTTAGATCTTATTAATTAGGTACCTGGTAATGTTATGAGAATGTCGGAAAAGCTCATCAGCGCAGAAGAAGGTAAGACAAGTACCCTACCCGCACTGCCATCCGACCTCTCCATTCCCCGCCAGTCTGCTAACATTATCTATGGCCAATTTCAGTCGTGAAGCACACCACGCCTGAGAGCTGCTGGGTCGTGTTATACGGCAACGTCTATGATGTAACCGAGTTCCTGCCATCTCATCCCGGAGGTTCCAAGATCATCTTACAGCTCGCCGGCCGGGATGCCACGGAAGAGTATGACCCCATACATCCTCCGGGGACGTTGGAAGACAACCTCAAACCCGAGGCCAAGCTGGGCCCCATAGACCCCCAAACCCTAGTCCAGACCAGCCAGCCGGCGGCCAAGGAGGAGAAGAAGGACGTCGAGGGCCCTCCTCCGATGGAGAGCCTGCTCAATCTCGACGAGATCGAGGAGGTGGCTACGAAGCGCATGCCCGAGAAGGCCTGGGCGTACTACTACTCGTCCAGCGATGACACCATCTCCAAGTCCTTCAACAACGCCGTCTACAAGGACATCCTGCTGCGGCCGCGGGTCTTCGTCGACTGCACCCGGTGCGACACGTCGACGACGCTGCTGGGGGGCAAGCACAAGGTCGACGTGCCCATCTTCGTGTCACCGGCGGCGATGGCGCGGCTGGGCCACCCGAACGGCGAGGCCGGCATCGCGCGGGCGTGCGGCCGGTTCGGCGCCATGCAGGTCATCTCGAACAACGCGTCGATGACGCCGGAGCAGATCGTGGCGGACGCGAAGCCGGGGCAGGTGTTCGGGTGGCAGCTGTACGTGCAGAACGACCGGGCCAAGAGCGAGGCCATGCTGGCGCGCATCAACGCCATGCCCGACCAGTTCAAGTTCATATGCCTGACGCTGGACGCTCCCGTGCCCGGAAAGCGCGAGCTCGACGAGAAGCAGAGCTTCAAAAACGCAGTCAAGGTCGCCTCGGGCGTCAAGACGTCCGGCGAGCCCGAGCGCCCCGGCGGCGGCGGCGTCGGCCAGCAGCTCTTCTTCGGCACCGCGGCCGACCTCACGTGGAAGGTGACGCTGCCGTGGCTCGCCCAGCACACGAGCCTGCCCATCGTGCTGAAGGGCCTCCAGACGCACGAGGACGCGTTCCTGGCGGCCCGGTACGCGCCCCAGGTCAAGGCCGTCATCCTGTCGAACCACGGCGGGCGCGCGCTCGACACGGCGCCGCCCGCCGTCCACACGCTATTGGAGATCCGCAAGTACTGCCCGCAGGTGCTGGATAAGATCGAGATCTGGGTCGACGGCGGCATCAAGCGGGGTACCGACGTGGTCAAGGCCCTGGCCCTGGGCGCGCGCGCCGTCGGCATCGGCCGCCCGGCGCTGTTCGGGCTCGGGGCCGGCGGGCAGGAGGGCGTCGAGCGGACTCTGGAGAGTATGTACCTACCTGCCTACCTACCTGCATGCCTACCTATCTAGTGATTTACAGACTACCCCTGTCAGTCAGCTAGCAAGGAGCACACAAGACTAACGCGTAACAGTCCTCAAAGCCGAAACAGAGACCTGCATGAGGCTATTAGGAGTGGAGAAGGTGAGCCAGCTAGGGCCCAGACACGTAAGTATGACCCTGGACACGAACGAGGACGAACGAGGATAAGCCGTGGATGACTGAGGTTAGCTGACACGATCCGTTTACAGATCAACTCTAGGAAAGTCGAGAGGGATATCTTTGACGGAGAGGCGGGACTAGAGACGTTTGGATTGTGGGATAAGGTCGTATCTAAGCTATAGACAGAAGTGATTTGGTTGCACGCTTGATACTATTGGTGTTGGATAGAATTTGGCATAGCGATGACGAGCATATACAGACACGTATATTCTATTCTCGCATCTACTTAAGCTACATAGACCTTACTATAGTGTATACCCTTATACCTGTAGAGTAGAAAGCAGTCTCTCTGGCACTGTGGGAGGTATGATGTACTTCGTATTTGACAACAGGGAGCTGGCCTTCCCATACTATGTAATAGTACAACAGCGCATTAGTGTAGCAACATGGATGGTAGAAGATTGTACGTACCCATGCAGAGTTACCAGCTGCCCGGGTCGATATTTCGTCTCGGGATATCCGGGGGCGCTACTGGGGAGAACCAAGTAGCTGTGTCACACCGAAAGTATCCTATATCACCGACCGTAAATACTCCAACCTTTAGTACCTACCTCCTGAGGTATGCATGTCAACTTTGAGGGGAAGGGGATAAACAGGGATCTACCTATTTTCACTTCACAAGATTAGGATATAGATAGAGGAATATCTTAAACAAGCTAGTCATGGTTGACTCCTCATGATGAAGCAATTCTTTTAAGATACTACCGCCCATCTTATATCAATGGTAGCTGAAGGGAGTAGATGCTCCTTACTTGGTTGAATAGATCTCGACGAATCATGAATACGAAGCAGACGAGTATATACCTAGCAGAGGCGAATAGAAAGCGGCAAGACCACGAGACATATTTACGAATACCCATACTTCCCCAGGTTTTCTCCGCAAGCACAAGCCAACCGATCGTATTAGATTCTACTATGTGGCTCTAGGTGAACCAAGCTTTACCCTATCCCCTTTCCAATCCAAGTCGCCAAGAAGCGGCTCATGTCGTGTAATCCACCAGTCGCAAAATATTGACGACATGGGCAAACAAACTTATCCATGTAGCGCCCGTCGAGGTAAGAAATCACATGTGCTCGCTCGCGATGCCGAGGGAGTCTTGGGAACCACAACCATCAGTTTCGATCTCTCCTGCCTACCCGATCTCCTTACGGGCATGAGATTCGTTGTGAATATACCTTGGGTAGCACATGTGTAGCCTGAATTACTACGAAATAGGAAAGTCGATCTGCCACCTGAACCCCAATTGGTGATGAGTCCTGCTATATGGAGAGTGAACCAAGGTTGGAATAAATTGATAACCCAACTATTGGTCGTGGCTGATTCTGTCGATATAAGGAAGCTTCTTCGACCTGGGGTAGTGGTAACACGAGTACCTAGGTAGGCTTCTAGCTACAAATCGAAGATAGTTTGACACATAATAATTATAACTTGATCCGGGGTTTTGATGATCTAGAGTTGCTGCTCTTACATAGTGATATATGATAAATCATCCAGCTGTGTCCACGATGATTGGTTCCTATTCATGACGACAGGTAAAATTTAAACATTAAACAGCCCCTTCAGACCTATTACCTAGATGTAGCATGTTTCCCTGTGTATAACTGTATATTTGTGTTGTTATCCTGTAATTCCCTATAATTCTTCATCGAACTATCTTGATTTTCCCTCTCTTAAGGTCAAAAAGAGATATCCCTGACTACCTTAAAGAAAACGGAAGAAGTGCTCAAAATATGTCGGACGCAGCCAAGGAGGAAATAACATACGTCGAGAATGCTAGCAATAGCAAAGGGCCTGGGAGTAAAAGCTCAAGGGGACATTGCAAGAGATTCTGGTGGGTTTACGTGTTGATAATACTAGTCATTGCGGTTGTCGTCGTCGTACCTTGTGTGTAAGTCCCCCTGAGCTCTCATTATCGCTCATAGGCAATGTTGTTGATAGACCTTTAGCATCCTTGTAGCCATCCCGCGAATGGCTCAACAGAAACTGGACCAAGCTACGCTATCTATCGACAGTATCGTAGTCACCAATACCCAGACCGACTCTATCCATATGGCCATCAACTCGACGATCACCACCGACGGCTCGACCCACGCCACTATTGATAGCTTTGAGGGCACCATGTACCTCGCAGACATCCACCCTCCCCTAGCGTTTGCGACGATCAACTTCCCTGAGACCACATCGGATGCCTTCCAAACTGTCAACGCGAGCCAGGAGGTCCCCATCTCGGATCTGAACGCATTCACGACATTCAACACTCATCTCATCCAACGCGAGTCCGTCAACGTCCTAGTAAGGGGTGACACGTTTGTCCACGTCCAGGGACTCTCGCGCGCCTACGGTGTCACCTTTAGCAAACCCGTCACTCTCCAGGGGCTAGACGGCTTCAGGGGCCTCAGCGTCACGAACCCGTACGTGAGTGCCGCGCAGACCAATAATTTCAACGCCACCGCGCATATCCCCAACCCGTCGGTGCTGACTTTGGAGATCGTGAGTTCCGTCCATCTCCTGCTACGCTCCGTAGCTATTTCTTTTTGACGATGCCATAGGTGCTATATGGGAGTTTTACAAAATAAAGACGGAAGATAAAAAGTTTTTTAAAGAAAAACTCTACTAACGCACAAACTCCTCAGGGCAACGCGACATTCCACACGTACTTCAACGACACCGACATCGGCACGACGTACATCCCGGACATGGTGCTGCGGCCGGGCCCCAACGCCTTCTTCATCCGGGCCGATATCAACGAGACGATGATACTGGACGGGCTGACGCAACGGCCCTGGTGCGAGCGCAACGGCACGCTCACCTTCCAGCTCGCGGGCCGTTCCGTAACCCACCACGGCCAGCCCCTGCCCTACTTCGCCGACGCCCTGGCCGCGACCAACCAGAGCGTGGATATCGCCATCGGGCAGGCCGTCAGGGATGATATTGGGCTGCCGGTGGCGTGTTTCGATTAGGGGGTGGAGTGGGGTGGGGAGTAGGCGGTGGTTGAGAAGTGTGATGACTAAATAACGGGAGTTGGTAAAGGGGTATAGGTAGTTGAATAGTTTTTGCTGCGACGATAATTTAGCAAAGATTACTGTCATCGCTCTCTATCAAACTACCAAGTGGATAGGTGCTTCACATATCTCGTGAAAATATCTATGAGTTCCTCCGAGGCAAAGGAGGAACTTGGAAAAAAAAAATATGATGACAGATAAATCTAGTGAAAAGGAGTCAAGATTCTATATTTCTTTCTCTTCAAATTTGCCTAGGAAAGTGGTAAAGCAAGCCAGTTCAGTCCCTTAACCACATCGACGTCTCATTTCTCAAACAGCCCCCCGAGCACCTCAGTCCCACCCGGCTTCGCGGAGCCACCAGATTGGTCCCCGGGGAGAGGTGTGTCGGCGAACAGACCGAGCGCGTGCTCGGGCGAGTAGCGGTCACCATGGCACGAGGCATTGTCGACGAGTGTTCGAATGCGGGCCGCCTCGTCCGCCGTCAGCTCGATAGAGGCCGCAGCGCAATTCTCATCTAGAGACGCAAGTTTTGTGGTCCTGTAAATGCGTTAGAAAATGCCAGCCAGGCATATGTTACAAGAGAGGGAGCTGTAGTCTTCAACGAATAGAGAAGAAATGCCTGCGGTAATAAGAACCAAAAATCCAATGAGGAACGGGGAAGGGGGAAGAGAGAGGTACGACTCCTAGGTTCGTATACAAGAGACACATCCCACTTACCCCGGAATCGGAAAGATATCATGCCCCAGGCTCAGCAGCCACGCGAGCGTCAGCTGGGCAGCCGTGCACCCCTTCTTTTCGGCAACGCTCCTTAGCTCATCAACGACGAGCATGTTCTTGGGGAAATTCTCCTCGGAGAAGCGCGGGTACCCGCGCCGGACGTCGGCGCGGTCGAAGTCGGCGGGGCTCCGGATCTGGCCGCCGAGCAGCCCGCGCGACAGCGGCGAGTAGGCGACGACGGCGACGCCGAGTTCCCGGCACGCGGCCAGCAGGCCGTTGCGCGGGGCCTCGATCTCCGTCGTGAACGGGCTGTACTCGACCTGCACCGCCGCGATCGGGTGCACGGCGTGCGCGCGCCGCAGCGTCGCGGCTGAGACCTCGCTGAGGCCGAGGTGGCGGATCTTGCCTTGCCTTTTTTGTTTGGAAGTCCGCGTTAGTTTCTTGCTTGCTCTCTTGCTTGCTATTGCACTACTAGTTCTTTCGGGCTGTGAGGAGTAGGGAGGAGTATTTGTCGATGATAGGATTTTGTGTAAAATATAGGTTAAATAAGTAGACATACTCCTTCATCTTGACCATCTCAGCTATGATGTGCTCGATGGGCGTGCTGCCGTCCAGCCGGTGCGGGTACCACAGGTCAATATAATCGATGCCCATCCGCTTCAGACTCTTCTCGCACGCCTCGTGGACGTACTCGGCGTCGCCGCGGAAGCCGAAGTTGCCATCTCCGAGGTGGACACCGCCGAACTTGGTGGCGAGGAAGATGTCGGAACGCTTGCCGGTCCGCGCGAACCACTTCCCTATGAGGTCTTCCGAATCTCCCTAACGTGTCAGGAAACAAACGAAGAGTTAGTTTTGCGGATATGATTCATCGACGAGAGTATCGAGGGTGCTGAGGCTTACGTAGAAGTCGCTGGTATCCCAAAATGTCTCGCCTATCTTGTGGGCGTGGTCGAGGATGTCGAGTCTCTGCTCGTCGGGAAGGGGTTGGCCGTACCCGAGCGAAATACCCATGGCGCCATAGCCTATGCGAGGCACCAACGGTCCGTTTTTACCTAGCGGGCGAGTGGGGATGGACGACATGGTTATTATATGAGTGCTGATTGAGCGTACGGTAAGTCGAAAGGTTGAGTGTTAGATTGGTAGTGACGAGTCTGCGTTGAAGAGCTCATGCTTGATTTTCGTTGTCGAGAGCATCCCGTATTTATACAGGAGAGGCAGAGCTTACAATCCCATCGATAGGATGTAGGCCATAAGCCCAACCCTATACTTAGAGGTTGATTCCACATGGTCCGCAGGTGCCAGTCCGCTCCGTATATGCGGACCCGGAGCGGAGCTGACAGGTTGCGGAGATGTGGCAATCCAATGCCTACCTAGCGATTGAAATTCCGACCCTCAGGGGTTTAGTTCTAGGATCAAGTATACGTCGCCTATGTCGAAAGTCTCTTGCTCGTCTCATAGCTGAACTTCTTCATTTCGTTGACACCGAAAGACCTAGAAAACTATAATCAATACCTACGTGCAGTAGAGTTAGCTCGACGGACTTACAACGTGAGAAAGACGAGGCCAAAGTCGTCCACATCGTCCCGTGTCCCGGTCCGCAGAAACTCGTCAAGGTGAAAGGCAGATATGATCCACATGGGTTTCTCTTTCCATGCCTTAAAGAAGTCTAACGGGTCCGTCGCATTCCACAGGTAGCTTGATAGGGTCCATCGGTGGACATACTGCCAAGTGCCCCTTTCAACTATATCGAGGAATTAGGATTAGCAGTCAAATATTGGCTTGATGGGCGTTCTTACTAGGTGTTCTCTGGCCTTTCAAAACTTCCCAGAAAGCCTTTAGAGCAGAGGAAATGATGTACGTCCTTCTGACGCTTTCTGCGAAGACCCAGCGCTAGATAGTTTGTTAGCGATGACGAGTATTTCTGAGAGGTAGATAGCATTGTCTTCGTACTTCCCAAGACTCAGGCGGTTTGCTACGAATTTCTGAGGCATCCGCATCGACCAAGTCCTCCAAGTTGTCTTTTATTTTGCCCAGCTCGTTGGTCCAGGCTTCCAACAACGGTATATCATCCTGGGCCTGCTGACTGAGTGAGATATCCCCGTCAAACATACGAATGGTCTGATAGACGATCATGGCATGGACTCTTGCCAGTTTATCTCGCGGAGTAAATGCTGTGCCGCTAGCTGTTTCTACGAGACTGGTAACGTGTTCGTGAAGCACCCTGAGGACGTAACCGCGAGTTGCCGGCGTCTGGTTCGTGTAGAGAACGCAGACAGAAAAGGCCTGTAGGATCCAGCGCGGCGGGTCACTTGCGTACAAATTACGATGCATGTAAATAGTGGAGTTATCGCGGCAGAACGAGACATGGAAGTTCTTGTAAACACTCATCCCATAGGCGACAGTGCTTGACGGGTCGGCGAGTTGCCATGGCGCGTAATCCTCCTGCGGTCGTAAGAATCAAGTAGAAAAGGAGGCAGTCTCTCTTACGATAACTTACGCACATAGGCAGTAGCTTAGAATAATCTTGAAGACTTAGGATCTTGCTCGTTGATGTAGACGATGCTATATTAATGCCTTGCCTTAGGAATTCTGTTTGCCCCGGGGTTTGATCATACGCAGTTTCAAATGTTGAATTTAACAAAGAGTCGAAAGCGCTGTCAATCTGGAGTATAGTGCTGGGCGATAGGCCCAGGTTGACATCGAAATCCGCAGAAGATCCGCCATCGTCAAGCATTAAACTGTCGCAATGTGTGGACAGGGAATCTCCGAATGAGTCCACGCTGCGTGGGACATCGGCGGAGTTGGCAGATGAGTTCATCTGCAGCCGACTTCCGTAGACACAAAGATAGCGCTTCTTGGTGCAATTACTGCAAGCCGGTGTCCGCTTGTCACATCGCCTCTTGCTTCTCACGCACGCGTTACAGCTCTTCTGCTTTGACAAACCGCCACCGGTAGCCATGATGGCGTTATGTAGGTAGGTATTATATTACGAGAGGCTTAATTAAGGGGTGTAGGTAGTAAGTGATAGCAGTAGCGCTCGGTATATTTTGATAGGCAATAGAAGTAGATGCTACCAATCATCTGGAAAGCGGCAACAGAAAGCTGACGATTAGGCTACAAATTCACAAGTCCGCAAGTCCGCAAATAAATCCGCAAATCCGCCAGTCTACGGCCCGAACTTCGAAATCCGCAATGTCTGCTAACGGGGGCCCACTTCTCCTTTTCATCCCCAGCAAGAAAAAAGAGAAGACCCTACGACTACGAAATGCGGCACGATCTCCTTTACAGGGAAACAAGTCTTCTCTATTGTAATAGGGGCTAGGTGACATAAAAAAATAGACTTCCCCTTGGCCCAAACAAATAAGTACCCCTATTTCTTCGCTATATACCTCCAGGTACATGCAATTGCTAATGGTTCCTCGTCTATTTCCGCCTCATATGCTCTTAGCGAGAACTTAGTGCTTAGCTGAGAGCATTCATGTGCATCCGAATTCTAGATTGAAGTGACCACAACGACATACACCAGGCTAAGTGCATCTGCGCATTTGTCTATCGTCGCACGGCTGGTCATACTCATCATCGGTTTTGGGTGTGCCATCGCCCTCTGAAACCGTCACACTAGATTCGTCCCGAGGGAACCACGGTGTTAGCGCCCTCGTGAGGTGGTGCCGTGCTCCCTTCATGGCATCGCCTGTTTCAGCGGGCTGGAGAGGTTGAACCATGGCATTGGCCCTCGAGGTGAAGCGTGCTGGCATGAGACATTCGCCATGCTACGTGAAGTCTGACTCGTAGAATGTGATATGATGCCCTGGGGCTCACATGTGTGGGTCGAAAGGGGAAAAGAAAGGAAAGAATTTCGCGACCGTCGTCTCACCACTCCTTGTTTTTTTTTCTCGGCCGGTCGGCACGAAAGGGACTTCCTCTGAGACGGCAGATCGATCGCGAATACCTGCCTATTCAAGATCTAGATTCGGCCGTCAAGCGGCATGGCGGACGGCCGCCGAAAAGGAACGGGAACCGGCAGGCTCCTCCCCCTCAAGCAAACCTGCCAGCTTTTTCCTACTGCCCCCCCATAGCGCGACATCCGTGTCCGAGACAGCACGGGTCTCACCCTGTGTGCGTGTGGCATCTTTCGGGGCCATCGCACCAGATCGCGCTACTACCTCGGGGGTCTGGAAACGTGGTGTCGAGGGCACGAAATCTGCCGTGCTCCCAGGTCGTCCTTATGTCTCACGTACTATCCCGAGAACTGGAAAAAAAGGAGAATTCCGTGGCAGCTGTGACGCCCGGGTGCAAGCGCGAGGAGACCCAGGTATGCAAGGAGCTCGCCAGCATCTTCCCCATGAGGAATTATATGCAAGGACGTGTGCGCCCCGTCACTTCCGGGTTACACGACTGAGAGTAAATCGCGGAAGTGGTGAGGGTTGTGCGACGTAGCGCTACATATCTTAGCCTGGATCTTTCTCAACTACATACCCTCGCTGGCTGGCTGGCTGGCTGGCTGGAAGGGTAGGTATCGTGGATCCTGAGATTCGGATCCAGAAAGATTTTGTGACGGTGCTACTTCGCAAGCTGAGGGCGAAACTATTGGTCCCGGCTGTGTGATGGGAGAACGCCATGGTTCACTAGTTGGGCGCCCCTGGCGCTAAGGATTGGCGGGAAAGGCTCGATTGCGGTCGACGTTGAATTAGATATGCTGCAAGGCGGACCTGATCATCCTGCGGCGTGGGAGATCCAGATTGCTGGATTTCGATAGTAAATGATATCCCAGACTTCTAGAAGGAATCTTCAAGACGAGCTCCTGTTCTATTCGCCGCCATCTTAGCAGGCGAGCTGGAATAGAGGGTATAATCTCAAGTAAACTTGTTACACGGCAGCTATCATCGCGTACCTGCTATAGTTCTCTTAGCACCAGCGTCCCGTGGTCTATGATGACGACCTATAGAGACTATTACTTTTCCTTGCATTCTGTTCCGTCTATAGACCTCACGTAGGGGATGCCGACGCCCCGGAAAACAGACCTGTCACTTTTTTATCTTAGATCGTCAGATCAAGCCGCTTGGTCATTAACGCCACCTCGACAAGCAGATGCTTTTTCCGGGTGGATGATCTGATCCGGACGAGTAGCACCACAAGGGACGATCGTAAATGGAAAGCGAATGGGGCTGATGGGCTATTTGGGAGGCCTTAGTCCTCTTCGACCCGAACGGCGCTTCCGCGTAACTGCCCAAACAAGGGCATGAAAGGGTAGGAAGCTGACGCTGGAGGTTGGTAGGGGGAGTTCGCGAAGTCAGGGGGTAGTTTATATTAGGATTCGAACCTTTTTTTTCAGCTCGCGTCATGATTTTAATCCTGCATTTTACTTAATTCAGTAGTATATCACAACCTTCGGTCAAGACTTGTCTAAAGGATTTGGGAAACCACCCTGTACGTTCTGACACCCACCCAAGCACGGGGCTGAAATGCTTGATGGTTGATATGTTTCTCTGGAGTGTACCTACATAGTATGCATGCATGTAGAGCCTCCGAGGTTGGCGTCATAAACGGGATGACCCCTTGCGGGAGTGGCGCGCTGATCCTTATTCCTTCGGCGGTATCTAGTAGGCCGAAGGCTTGTACACTGACGAGGCCAATAGCTGTTATATTATACAACTCTCAATGCACTTCGGTGTGTCCTGGAGCACAGACATAAAACGTATAGAGATGCTAAGCTGTAGTTCTGGGTGAAGTGGCAAGAGAAAACTGTTCATAGTATGTGTGATGCCATAATTGTCTCGAAAGGAATCGACCCGGACGAGACGAAAGCGGAAGTTCCTTCATGAGGATTTTCTGTGGCACACATTATTATAGCCAGTAGGACTATTTTTGAAGCTCATCCGGAGAAGACAAATCGAGTTTAGCTGGCCAACGTGATTTGTGTGACAGCGTAGGCATGTGGGTAGGGTATGCAGCGGATATAACGAGGCTATTGAATATGAAGGACCTGCCAACCTATCCAAATACATGATAATGAAACCGATGGCCGAATTCATAGGCGGGTTAACTTCTAATTTTTTGCCGTCCTTAATGAATATTACAGTATACTATGGCTACCTCCTAGGTATGTTATGTACTAGGTGTATATAGGAGGTACGTATTCCCTTTTACCTACATTTTAAGGCCAGATCTCTTGGGTCCCCCACAACACGTGCATAGTAAACAGCGACTATGCCAGTCTCGTGCGAATCATGAGTTGCGCGATGCTAGGTAGAAACGAGCATAGATCGTGTCCATCACCCAGATCTGTACCCCGTACTTTTGAGCCAGCGGCGAACATGAAAAGCAAAGGACGTAGTTCCGTGGTGCCCGAGGTCCCGTTCAACAATAGGGGACCTCGGGGAAAGCTAAGGACCAGAGGCGCAGGCAACATATCTTGTTTTCTTTTCTCGCACCCAATAGTTTGAAACATCTGTAGATTCTAACGATTACTGAACAAAGCGCCAGCCGTGCGCAAGCGGCTGGTATGTATGTTATTATCATCCTAGACGTGGCCTAGTCTGAAGTAGTAGTCCAGTTTCTTTGCTCTCGATCCTATCCAAGCTGGAGGCTGTGAGGTTTCTTTATGGGTCTGTTGGGTTTGATATATGTTACCAGGAGGTATTTATCCTTCCCCGGTTGCGGCCCGAACAGATCATCCATGGATACTGGATGGGTAGATAGATGGGCTGATTATTTTCCCTGCTTAATATGAAGCTCTGTATAGCTTTCCTACCTACACAAAGAGAGGCTACTTTCTTCGTAGGTGACGTATATACCTGACATGCATGCGTTACGTACCTCTGTATGGTCGACCCCGTAGTTACTATACCTCTCGGTAGATATTGCATATCACGTTGAGTACGTAGTAAAAGCTTGCTGATCCTTGAGGGGGCTGATCGTATCTTTTTAAATTGTTCTTGGCGACGCCTTTGTCACAGATACAGTAAGCAGACAACTGTTGATAAGCTACCTAAGTGGGAGTAGTGCGATGGAATGCATGAGGCATCGCACGGGAGCTGGAGGGGGAGGGGGAGGGGACGTAAGGAGTGATCTTGCAGCAATTTGACCGCGGAGAAAGAAGAAAATAAAAGAGGCTGCCTGTAATACTGACCCAGATCAAGGGGTAACTGATCTGCTTAACTGGGGGATTGTCAACGGTTCTGACCACGAGCCAACGTGAGGCGTGTCTCTTTTTAATATCAGATCTGGGCGTTATCGAGTAATAGCTCGGCCTAAAAACGATAGGGAACGGCCGAGCCCATGGCCTGTTAGGACTTGGATCTCACTCCCGAAATGACGAGAATCACCGACGAACCCTGCCTCTTGCTAGCCTTACTACTACATGGTAGGGGGGACGATACCTTGCGAAGCTTGGCAACCGGGCAGGGGAATCAGGGATGCAGCGGAGACGCTAACGATGGGGAGAATTCCCTTTAAAGTGTACTAGGAACGTGGCATGCCGCACGCCGCATGCCGTGCCCACACTTTCGCACGCACTCTGGCAGTTTGGGGTGGCCTGGGTGGATGGGGAAGCCTGTGAGCCTGAAGGAGGTCGGTCGGGGGTCATGAACAAAATAAGAATAAGAATAAAAAAATAAGAATAATACTATTCAGGGTGGGTAGGAACCACGATCACCGTTATCCGCCTTGCAGACATGGTTCCCTCACCTGATGATAACTGGTACCGAATTTGCACACGAGGAGTTCTGACTGGTTCCGCGTCGAGGACGTCTCCTGTATGTAGGCTGTCACATAGGCCAGTTTACGTTAGAAGTGCCGCTGGCCCCCAGGGGGGGCTTTTTTTATCAATCATGTTATTTTGGTCGTTGGACATGCAGCCTTATATAATGGCATAAACCTGTATATGATTTTTATCTTTTAACAGAGAATATCCCGTCTTGGGTAAATGGGCGAGTGTGCGTTACCATGTAGGAGGTAGGATAAGCGAAGGAGCAATAGGATATGTGACTCTGACTTGGAATATGTCGCTCCTACATAGCAGTGTGGAACGTCGCCGACCACGTGGAAAGATTTAGGCTTGAAAATCTACTTGATCTGTATTGTATTTGTACATACGCTCGAGCAGGCAGGGCAGTAATAGGTACTGTATGAAGCGGAGAAAAGTGGCTTGTGAGAACCTCCACATCCTCCTTTTACACCCTCACATACACTTAACACGCCTACGCCTTACTTTACACTACACGTACGTACATACGAGGTGCCTGATGTCGTACACGCATCCAAACTTCCAATTCGTCAACTGTGATGACCCTGGGTAAGGTCTCATCCAAGACTTGCATGAGGCATGGAGACATGGAGGCATGGAGCATGGGGTATCGAGGCGCGGGAATTCTGCGAGACAGGAGAGGGTACATTTTACCCTCCACGAACGATCCGGATACTGTGTCTCTGGTTGCCATACCTCCTGCTAACTGATAAAAGCCTGCGCAGCACACCGAAAGTGAATTTTATGATGGATATCACACCGATCCCGACCGATGACAAGCGGCAGTTTTGAATTGTGTGTCCAGGCTCCAGGCGTATAATGTAAATGTGCCTCCCGTATGTTTGTGTACGACGCGCGTGTGCCCTTCTTGGCAAAACCCGGGCGGTAGGTCCCTTGGTCCCAGGAATGCAAGATACTCGTGTAGAGAATAGCGTGGGAGCGAAGAAGAAAAAGGAAAAAGGAAAAAAATTACTCGTCACTTAACTTCGATTGGCATTAAGGTACTCCATCCAATCCATCCCAGATGTTGGGAGACGGGCAAAACAGGCTCGAGCTTGAGCACAGACACTTATAATTTGTCAAGCATGTACATAGCACATACGATCAACTTACCGTTTTCTATCAAAACCCTACAAACCTCATCTGACTAAGACTGACAGAGTTGTCTTTATCTTTGTTTCTGTGTCTGATCGACCGTGCCGTTCAACCTCGAGTCCAAAAAGGTAGGCTGGCAGGCTGGATAGACTCGACAGTCAGAGCGACACAATAGCTAAACAACTACCATAGCTTATACAAATGTAGCTCCCCCCTTACGATACCTATCGGACCGGTTCCTGAGTCGTACAAGCAAGCCGGAGATAATACCAAGTCGATAGTCTCCTTTCCTAGGGAAAACTGAAGCGGTACCGCCATTTTATGCCTCTGTATTATTTTCTCTCCCTCTCTCTTTACCCCTCGCCGGGGGTGTAAGATTCCGCTGCTAAATTTTTTGGGATTATGCTTTATCTGATCTGCTACCCGTCTTTTATGCTGGAGGTTACCAAACCCTATCTGTTGGGCATATATCTTCACATCTTGTATGTATGATGAGAGGTGCTTCTCACCCAAGGCGTGGCCGACCTAGTAAGGAGGGGCCTGGTTCGCCATGAGTCTGGCTGAAGTATGTCGTGAAGACGATCATCGCGAGGGAATCCTATCGTATATAGCAGCCTTGTGAACCAACCACACACGATCATCTTTGACAGGTCCATCGGAAGCTATCCGCTTGAGAGGGCAACTTGGGAACGCACCCCGCATAATGGATAGAATATAGTGTATATAACACCGTACGGAGTTCGTCGGCCGGCACGGTGCTATATTGGGCTCAGTCTCGAACCAGTTACCAACCAACATGTAATCGAGTTACTAAGATACTGTAGGGTTAGTATGTACAGCTCACGTGGCGGCGGGAAGATCGTAGGTAGCCAAGGTATCGTATGAAGGCTCCAGTAATAGATGATACATGATAGGTGGGCTTCGCTGCAGCTAGATCCTGACGAATGTCCATAGTATACATCTACATACTATGGGGGGATCCTTCAAGTACATAGTACTGCATACTTTGCTGCCACCCCGGGCATCACTTCTCTTCAGAGACACCGACAGTAACGTATCCGTACAGGATGCCTCACATCCTGACATCCTAGGCAGGCTAATTTATGTCCTCAGTTGATTCTTATTCCCTTCGAAATTGTACATATGCTTGAAATTCGGAGTATTGCGTACTTTGCAGCGCAACCTGACTTTTGCTGATGGTATTGTTATTATTCGTCGCATTCTTCAGGGTATCTTTTATCACTTTACTTTGTTCGAGTAAGCCGGTCGTGACAACGTCAACTGCCGAGAAATATGTACATAGCTGCTAGCGAGCCTGTTTCCGTGCTCTGGTTGGCGTAGAATCATATTGCGAAAAAGCTTTTATATTCCAATCGCTTGATACCCTCTGCCTTGTATAACAGCTGCACGACCACAACCGGGGCTATTCGTGCAACAAGCAAGGCACAACATGTCTCTAGCGCAAGCCACCACTTAGGATGCATCGTACATATTCTACAGGGGCTCGCAACCTCTTTCTCCCCTCCTATTACTACTATGAAGAGTCCTACTATGTAGTGCTCTGGCGCTTCACAGGTCTGAATCCGGGCGGAGAGGTTTCTTTCAAAAAATCCTCGCATCCTTTATCCGTTCAAGAGTTGTCTTTTTTCCCCTTATAGTTCGGGCATTCCGACTCAAATCAGAGTAAAGGTCATCATGGTGGAATCAAACACATTCTGCCGTACGAGCGTTGGTCTTTTGCTGACGCTTGATCCTATCCGGAGTTGTCCATGTCCAGCGGTAAATCCATCCAACACGGTACCTAGGTAGGTAATAAGGCACTTTCTCTCCCATCCAATGTCTTTCCCTTCCCAACCTCGAGCACTACTATATATCACAGCCATTGCCATTACTATGTAGCACTACCATGGCGCTATAGCAGAGTGATTTGGTTGGGGGTTAGGACGTACTGGACTGGACGTACTATGTAGGACAGGTCTCGCTCTTCTGCCTCTGCCTCTTCTGTTAAAACCAAAAGCCAAAAGCCAAAAGCCAAGACCAAAGGCATCGCACAGACCTTAGGTACATGTATTCAAGTACATAACATCGTACATAAGTTAGGTACTAGTAGTACCCTGTACGGCGGTAATACGTACCTCTAGCGCTGATGTGAGTGCTACGTGAGATGGCGTACCGCGTACCGCGTACCTCAACTCGGCCGCGGTGCCGCTCGTGGGCTTTTCGCTCCACTTCCCATGCACCAGGGCGGAGGGTATTCCCTGCTCGACTTTCTTCACGTGTTCCCGGTACATGATGGGCCACGAGGAAAAAAAAGAAACAGTTAGGTAGGGGAGCCGGCGCAGTAGCGGGCGCGCTAGTGGGAAATCGGTGGCCCCCCATGTACCCTATACCCCTACCCGGAGTATTTCTTTTCTTCCTTCTTTTTCTTTTCTTCGCTAGCAACTCCAGTTCTGCCCAGTCTGCCAGTCTAGCGAGTCTCTAGCAAATCTTCCTGGAAATAGCCATGCGACGAAATCCTTAGTCAGAAGCCCGATGCGTCGATGCATCGTTTCTTACGCCCGGTACCTACCTCCTAACCCTGCTACGGTTAGGCAATGGACGGGATGGGCGCAATAGGCGTAATAGGCGTAATGGGCGTACTATGTAATGGGCCATGGTCATTGTCATTGTCGTGGCTACATGTGGCTCTGCTATTTGCTATTGTTCAATGTCTCTGTACATAACTTTTAACCTATTCCCTTAGGTATATGTATCTCTCTCCATGTATATACATTTTATTTTCCTTGACAGAAATAGGAATGGCCGTAAACCACCTCTCGGCTCTTTTTTCACCTGCCATTCTCTGGCGGTTCCTCCACAACCCACAACCCAAGGCCCCAAGGCCCTCCCTCCTTCGATCCAACTAGGGGGGCCCGCCCCTTGGCTTTTCTACTCTAGTGTATTCTATTAGTTCTTTTTTTCTCTTTTTCTCGTCTGGACTAAACCTATTCTATTCGGAGATGCGAAGGAAAAGGCCCCGTCCGTTCGTTCTGCCCGTCCCTCCTCTTCAATAAACCCCATCCCCCCATAACCATCCCTCCCCCCTACATCCCTACATGTGTACACTGTACATCTATACATCTATACCTAGTACTTCTATACCTCTATACATCCGCTCATCCCTACATTTGTAGGTATTATACGATACAGGTAGTTACCACCAAAAAGCCCTGTCACGCCTATGCTGGCTGACCTTGGGAACTTTTGAACTGGGGGCCGTGATCTTTCCTCTTTCTCTCTAACTATACTATCATCGAAAGAGTTCCCTTTTATTTTATTTTTACTCTCTTTCAACGTTTTCCCCCTCCAGTTCCCTAGGCCTGTAATACGCAATATCACCGTCTAGCTATATGCTTCGTCCGTATGGTGGTAACTGTACCGAACACGCTCTGAGCCTCTCCTAGCCTGTCGTTACAGTTTACCCGCCTACCTTTATTACCAACTATTACTACGACTAGCTAGTTTTTTTTTATACCTTTCTCGTCTATCTCCCCTTTCCCACTGACCTGAGCTGTCGACAATCGGGTGCGCCTAATCACAATTGGTCATCGAAGGTTCAATGCTGTCTTCGACCGCGAAAAGTCAATTCTTGTTGACCATCACGAACTCACCTCATAGCGTAGATTCGCGTGCATCAGTATCGCGAGGTAGCCACGCGATTCTCTAGGAGCCTCAGTAACCATTTATACCTGGACGACTATTTAAACCTCGTCGCACTACGTCCAAGTACTCAGATTCTTCCACACGTGTAAACCACATACACGCTAAATTCTCCAGGATGGCGTCGGAACAGCCGCGGCCTGCGTCGCAGAAGCTCCCGAACGGGTTGAATACCATTCTGAATCCAGAGGAAAATCGTGACTCTGCATATTTTTCTAGCACAGATGCATCTAGCAAACGTATGGAGCCCGCGTACCCTGCCGCCCAAGGCTGATAACTAGTTACCGCGTTGCTAATGATGGTCACATAGACACTTCGACTGCCTCAGGCGTAGGCATCAATGTATACCACTCGGCGCATGATCAAACGCCCTCGCCGACCACTACAACCCTAGTCGCCCATCCGTTAGTATCGCCGGCGAACAACATGAGTATAACGTCTATGGTATCGCCGACGACCCCCGGTAGTGGACGTTTCGATCGACCTCAGTCATTGGACTCTATACCAGGTAGTACGTCCCTAGGAGGCTTGGCAAGCGCTGGACCAGACTCGCGACGTGAGAGCGTGGATAGCAGAATCAACCAGGGCTTTGGCGATTTAAGATTGAGCGGTTCCCCTTATGCGAGCCAGAACCAGTCGACGACATCGGTTCCGGGAGGCTTGGTGCAGCAGCGGAATCCTCGTGTGGGAATGGACCATTTGTCTGTGCATAGGATATCGAACGGATACCAACCGAATATGGAGCGCACTCCTGAAGGTCAACACCCGAAAGTCAGAACTGCCCCCGCGATCACCGGGCCGGCCACGAGTACGATCGCTAGGGCAGCGGAGCCAACTAAGGGTCAGGCGTGGGCTTTTCCGGAGGAGGAGATTCAGCGGATGCCCTCGTCGATCGGCAATCATACATTTTATGACTCTAGGCGAAGCAGCGTCACAGAATCGATCGCGAGTAGCCAATTCACAACCGAGTCTCGGCTGCCTCCTGGACAGCGACGACTCGACGAAGGCTTGGGCCCCGATTTTCAGACTATTCATCACCACACACTTCAACATAAGCAGCTTGCGGATCTTCATAGCGAGGAGTCTAGCCCGCATAGTGGTAATCAACCATATAGCAGAACCCCCGAGCTTCGACAGAGCCATAAACTGGCAGAGCGTAAGAGGCGTACTGAAATGAAAGAATTGTTTGAGCAACTCCGCGACCTTATGCCACAGGAGAGAGGATCGAAGGCGTCGAAATGGGAGATATTGACGAAAGGTAAGCCGCGGTACCAATACGTATCAGTTTCAAGTGCTGATTTTTATTTAGCCATTGCCGAACACCAGAAACAGTCAGACACCATTAAGTCCCTTTCGGGACATTGCCAAAACGCTATTCAAGAAGCGGAGATGTTGCGTCGTGAGTTAGATAGGGCGCGCATGGAGAATGCGCAGCTTCGTGGAAATGTACCAGGCATGCCAGGAGGTTCGGGGCCGCCGAACGCGCCCCTAGCATCGCAACCATCCTCAGACCACTACGCAACGGATCCCTACGGTAGACCGGCGCGACCAGAGCTACCACCTTTACGAGCGTTAAGTGGAAACCTGCCAAGCGCACCGGAATCTATGACAGGAGTCCAATATGAAGGTCAAAGGACCAACGGATTTCGTTCGGATCGGTTCTAAATAAAATCACAACTACTTACAATCTCTCACTTCCTTTTGTTCTTAATATTGTCATACTGGGGACCGGCAGCCATCAAAACTAGAGAATTCCAGCGCAATTCTATAGATACCCCGTGCGACTCGACGATTTCTGTTGGCCTCGATCGCTTTCTAGGTGCCTGTCAACCAGCACGGAATTCAAGGCGCTCCCGGAATGAGTACGGAGAATAATATGTCGGACTAGGGGTGCCGACTAATATTCATTACTCGAGCGTTGGCGAAACCACGAGACGGATGGTTGCCGGTCCCCATCTAGCCCACTCATGGTTATTGGAAGTTCGATTGCTATTAACTATTATTTCTGTGGTTATCTAGCTAAATCAACTTCCAAGCCCCTATATACTAGGCTCTGATCCTAGTTAGAAGGAAGAGTACGCTACTCGGAATGTGGCGGACGGGTGGCTACCTAGGCGCACGATTTCGACATCTGGCGGACTCTTCTATGAGATTCAGTCTTAGCGCACCATCCTCGTTCGTACTTTGGCCCCAAACGTTGGGCCTGTTGGAATGTATATATTATATAGCCTCCACGTTGTATTCGACTACACTATTGCTGCGGGTTTGGTCTGCTAGAAATTTAGGGGCGGTGATACCAACGAGGATATGTCTGGGATGAAGGGGGTGGATAGCGGAAATGGGAAGGGAAAAGGGGGATTCGGTTTGGGAGTGGAACTATTGCGACAGTCTTTTGAGCATTTGAGCCTTTGAGCTTCGATTACTCACGTAAGAACTGTTGAGCGTGAATAGAAACAGCTCCGGAGCGAAGAGTTAGGGGTCCGTGATAACATGAGACCTTCCATGACACAGAGAATCATGCATTATCCTTTGTACAAGCATGCTTCCGAATCTTTGGCTAAGAAAATTATGTGAAGATTTATGTGATAATCTAACTATCTCACCTAAACTCTTGTGATATTAGGGCTTACTGTTTGTTGTAAGCGGTCTATATGTCAATCATTGGATGAGGAAGAGAAGCAAAGGTGACATACAAACAACTGTGTATAACAAATAACTAAAGAAAACAATATCAATGGGCTATATTATACCTGCCCCTACCTTCTACATACATGTACCTACATGTAGGAATCTATGAATCTTCATATGCATCTTCAAGATGGTAGACGATTGTCGATTGTCGATTATGATAAGAAATATGACCGTGCGGCTTTCCCTTATCCCCGATAAGGAGAGAGGTACGTACCTTTCGGGACTAGCTCAGCTCAGGAAGCAAAAAAAAATTTGTTGTTAAACCTTCCAAACCAAACTCATTTAGTTCAATTCAATTACAACGCATTGAAAAATTCAAGTTGCTAGTTTTACACCTTGCAACCACGTCTGTCCAGCGATATCCTTTATATCTCTCTATAGAATACATCTCAGCATAATGTAAGTTTTCAACGCGCTCATTTCAATGCGAAATGAGAGGGTCGGGAACTAATAATGGGCATTCAATAGGCATTCAATTCGTCGTGCAGCTGCTAGAGCGGCATGCTCTTCCGTCGCCGTCGCTGTCCCTCGACAGCAGGTCGCCTCCTTCGCCATGCAGATCAGCAAGGCTAACGCGCGACCGGCTACAATGCTGCCCCTGGCACGTTACTTTTCCCAGACCATGCGAGTTGCCGAGGAGGAGAAGGAGGCCGTAGAGGAGGCTATCAAATCCACCTCTACCACCGGATCTTCGTTGCAGAAACCCAAGACCCAGATCTATGTTAGCAACATGACCTTCGACGTTAACGAGACGCACCTTCGAGACGCCTTCACCAAGTACGGAGAAATCCTGGACCACAAGATCGGGCGGGATGGTAGAGGACTGAGCAGAGGGTATGTAAAGCCATTGGCTTATTTGAACCCTACATCCGGGCTGTCTAGCATAATGTCCTAGTTGGGAGAGCCCGTGCATGTGACCATTTTGACTCACAAATTGTTAGATTCGGTTTCATCACCTTCGATACGCCCGAGGCCGCGGAGCGTGCCGTTCAGGAAGCGAACCAGTCGTTCTGGCACGGCCGTCGCATCACGGTGGACTTCAAGAAGGAGGCGCTGCGCCAACAGCCGCGGCGCACGACGCCGCTGGAGCCGACCAAGTCTCTGTACATCGGCAACATCCCGTACGAGACGTCGGACGCGGACCTGAACAAGATCTTCCGGGAGCTGGACAACGTCGTGGACGTCCGCGTCGCCGTGGACCGCAACACGGGCTGGCCGCGCGGCTTCGCCCACGCCGACTTCACCGACGTCGAGAGCGCGGTGAAGGGCAGGGATACGCTTGAGTCCCTCGAGCTCGGAGGCCGTAAGCTGCGTATCGACTACGCCGAGAACAGGGTAGAAAACAAGAGGGGGGCGCCGAAGGGAACGCCGAGGGAAGACGAATAAATGGTAGCGGGCTGTGGATGATGTCTCGAGATGGAGCGTGGTGGCTGCTGCAGCATCAGCATAGTCAAAGCGTTGCAATACGAATACGTGACACGGGCCGGTGACGATGGTGGATTGAGACTCAGGAGGATGAACAATCAGTCAGTCCTTGGCGAAGGTCTATCTATAGATGAAAGACTCGAGCCATTGTATGTAACAATACATTTTACTTGTATAAGAGCCTAAGGTCTTCGAGGCTGGTACGAATGATTGCCGTAGGCGCGGCATAGCAATGTTGAAATATCTCCCCTTCCACTATTACGACAACTTGAAGATGACAGATGAAAAGCCTGACTAGAGCTAAATATATCTGAGAAAGAAGAAGAAAAGGGGGATCTAAGCTATAGGCTTAGATGTGTCTTAGAACATATCGGTATTAATATTGAACCTGCCTTTTTAACTCCTAGTTTCTCATTCCAGTTCCTGGCCAAGCTCAGCTATCAAAGTACTTCATTTCACTCCCTTATGTACCTAACGGTTATAACCCCTATTTATTCCATACACATCGGATATATATATCTATTGAGGATAAATTTATTTGCATTCGATATTCCTAAGTATATGACTGGTATAAGTGGCGTGTTTTCAGTGCACAGACCATATCTACATACATTCTACAGTCAAACGGAAGGTAACGACGCTGCCACGAAGTTTTTGGTGGGGCAAAACCTGTTGACCTCGGCGGTTATCAATGGTAGAAATCAAATCGCCTCGTGCTTCCCCCGCCTTAACAGCCTACCACCTACAACCTAGGTCCTTAGTGGGTTCCTCGGCACCTTAGGCAGCTTTTGGGTACTAGTGACCTCACTCGTTAACTGCCACGGAAACGGCTTTGTAATACCGCCTACAACTTCTACACTTCTACACTTCTACACGTGAATATTTGGTTTCTTTCCCAAACGTCACATCTTTCGGATTGTTTTCTTTTCCTAGACAACATCCGCCCGAAGAAAAGCTCTTTCGCGCACACACGTTAGCACACGTTAGCACACGTTGCGATTTGAAGATTGCATACCACACGTCCCATTTGAGTTCTACTCATTAGCAAATCGTACTTGTTAACGCTTGATCGTCTCTAGTTTCTCGTGCGAAACTTCGTTCTCGCCGATAACCAGCTTAGGTTTCCTCTACTCCTAGCTTACGCTTTTACCATCTTCCCGCACTCTTGGCTGCTTTCCAGCATGTCTTTCCTTGGTGGCGGGCCCGAGTGCTCGACTTCGGGCAACCCGCTCAGCCAGTTTACGAAGCACACTCAAGAAGACAACAGCCTGCAGAGAGATCGCATTAGAAATGGAACTCCTCAGAGTGGCATGGGTGCTTTCCGCAGTCCTGCGCAACATGGACCCCAAGATGAGGTATGGATTATCGTAAACAACCACCTAACATAAACTAACAAGCGCTAATCATTCATGCTTATAGTTGATGAACGGTTTCCTCCAACAGAATGGCCAACTCCCCGACATGGCTCCTGAGGGTATGAATCAGTTACGGTTGGATCACCCCTCACATGGCATCCACTTGCGAGCCAACTCGACTTCGCCCGCATGGGCCAACGAATTCCAACACAACCCCCAGGCTGCCATGGAGTCCGCCTTCAAGGCACCTCGAGATATGCAGTCGCCCTCCAGTGACTACAACATAATGGCGCAGCGGTACGGCAACCTAGCAGCCTCGTCGCGATCCAGTCCCGTGCTCTCGATGGGACCCTCCCAGGCTTCACCGATGATGATGGGCATGGGCATGATGAACCATATGCCTATGGCTAATTACGCCATGAACTACAACCAGCCCATGTCCCGTCAGACGCCGCAGATAATGAGCCAAGACAAAGGCAAGGGCAAGGAGAGAGTGACAGAACTTAACGACCAACAATGGGAAGAGCAGTTCAAGCAATTGGAGCTGCAGGATAAAGAATCCACGGAAGTAGACGAGGCCGCTGCCCTGGAACCCGAGCTGAACAAGCTGGACGAGAAGATATTGGAATCGGAAACCAACGAATTTGGTGACTTTGAGTCGATCTGGAGAGGGATTAAGGCGGACGAGGCCGTTAACAAGGAGGGTCTCGATGAAGAAGAGTGGGTTGAGCAGCTGGGAGACCCTGACTGGGCCGATCGCTTTGAGGGCTGGAGCCAACCAGGCGCAAATAGCCGGCTGATCGGCGACCCTGATATGGGACCCTACCTCTTTGAGGAGGACAATCTCTTCAAGGACACCCAAAACCCATTCCAGGAAGGTATGCGCATTGTGGATGAGGGCGGCAACCTCTCCTTAGCTGCCCTCGCTTTCGAGGCGGCGATACAGAAAGACCCCACGCATGTCGAAGCATGGGTCCAGCTTGGCACGGCTCAGGCGCAGAACGAGAAAGAGACTGCTGCAATCCGAGCTCTTGAGCAGGCCAAGAGTCTCGACCCTAACAATGCTCCGGCTCTCATGACTCTAGCTGTATCTTATACGAACGAAGGGTACGACAGCATAGCCTACCGGACCCTAGAGCGATGGCTTTCTATCAGATACCCCTCCGTCATTTCGCCAAATGAGCTGTCCTCCCCGGCCGAAATTGGCTTCACCGAACGCCAAGAGCTCCACGACCGTGTCACAAAGCTGTTCATCCAGGCAGCTCGACAAAGTCCGGGCGGCGAGCATATGGATCCCGATGTGCAGGTTGGGCTTGGTGTCCTCTTCTACGGCGCCGAGGAGTATGAAAAGGCGGTGGACTGCTTCTCTGCCGCTTTAGCATCTTCGGCGCTTGGCTCGTCGAATCGGCAGAACCAGGTTCACCTCTTGTGGAATCGCCTCGGCGCGACACTTGCCAACAGCGGCAAAAGCGAAGAGGCGATCGCGGCCTACGAGAAAGCACTGACGCTACGGCCCAACTTTGTACGTGCGCGGTACAACCTAGGTGTCAGTTGCATCAACATGTCGTGCTACGAAGAGGCCGCCGGTCACTTGTTGGCTGCCCTGAACATGCACAAGGAGGTGGAGAAGGAAGGCCGCGAAAAGGCACGCGAGCTTCTGGGTGGTCAATTGAGTGATGCGCAGCTCCATACCATGACGACGCAGAACCGCAGCACTAATCTATACGACACGCTCCGCCGCGTATTCACGCAGATGAACCGCAGAGACTTGGCCGAGAAGGTCTTGCCAGGCGTGGACCCGGAAATATTCAGGGACATAGTCGAATTCTAGTGGAAGGCGATCCTTAGCTCCGTGGTGAAGCTACCTATTAGACTTCGCTTGAAGCATACGAATGCTGTACTGAAACAATACCGTTACATCTCGCTTGTCGTGAGAGAACTTTTGCCTAGGGCGCCAGAACCCTTCGATATCCTAACTGTCGCCGGATTGCCTTTATCTTTGAGACAGTTAGACGAGATGATAATACCGAAGACAGATTCAAACAAACCCTTGTACACTGAAGGCAACCCCAAATCTACCCTATAACCGCAGACTGGGAAAGACAGAAGAAGAAAGGATATACACCAGATCCCTCGGCAACCAGGTCATCGTCTTTCTCTCTTTCTGACTGGCCTACCTGACGCATCGAGATAACGAAGTTATTCAAGAGAGCGATGATGCTTATATACGCAAGCTGCAAGGTCGGAATGCAATAGGGAGGGAGGCTAGGTAGGATACGCCACCGATATTGTATCTAATGGATAGGTAGCCTGCAGTGCAAAAAGGGGGGGAGTGGCTTTCATTTTCGTTCAGGCAAAGCAAGGGATGGAATGGATGGATAATCGAGACTTGGGCTGCATTGCAAAAAAAACCTCGGCGTCTTCATTTGGGCAAAATTCGCTTTACTTGCTCCAGCAGACTGGCAGATAGATACCGGTACTAGGTATGTAGCTAGCTGGTAATACCTACAGAATGGTACATAATAAGTTCCTTGTACGACGACCACACCGAGCAAACATTGTCGATTTCGAAATGGGGTGTTAAATGACCGACCCCTGTTTCCTCCTCTCTGTAATTGATGATTGATCCCTTACGTACGTTTTACCTCAGATACATACATGATATCTTGCTCAGTACATTGCGGGAAATAGACAGCACGAAGGGACATATCTGATATCCCCCATCTTTACTTTATGTGCTATATGCAGACCTCACTCGCCGTTTACGTAGAGTTATGTCCTCTAGGTGCCTCGAGATATTTTGGGTAGATCTGTAGGCATCTCTTACAACTGTCGATGTGATGCTGCTGGCTAGCTAGTAGGGCGACATCGTAAGGCTTCGCCTGCAAGCAGCCGCATAGAATTACGGTCACATGTGACGTACATGTCTCATCGTTGCAGCCGAGTCGTTATGCGCAGCATGTACATCTCAAACTTCCTGCACGTATCCGACTTCTCGGCACTAGGTGCCGTCTACTGCATGAACCATGGCATTCACTTCAAGACTCGAAAAGTAAACTCGAGCAGTGAGCATTAGCAATAAGCTGTCGTAATTACACGATGCGTGTTAAGCATCGCTGGTTATGCATTTTTTATCTGTGATACTTTACGTATACAACAGACAGCGTTCAGAGAACGCTTCAGACGTTTCATTTCTCTTAAACAACCCTCTCAAAGCAAATCTTCCTTTTTTCCATTAAGTATCAACTACCGAAGTATGCCATCATACTGGCGGCAAAAGGCGTATTTTGTACAACGAAAACTCCCTAAGGCGAAAATACCACGCTGCTTCAGGTGGAGGTGGCCATCATTAGCATGACTTGCTTAGATGAAGGCCGCACCAAGAGCGAGCAGCAGGGGGGCCACAAACGGAGCTGCCGTCTGAGCAGCGTTCGTGTTGGGCGGGGCCGTCGCGGAGGTAGAGGCAGACGACGTCCTCGAGGCGGAAGAAGCTACAACCAGTTAGAATGGATATATCTACGTAGTCAAAAAGTGAGTTGGAACTTACTGGAGCTAACACGGCTGCTAGACGAGGTGCTCGAACCGCTAGACGAGGAATCGGTGCTGGAAGTGGTGGCAGAAGCACTGCTGGTGGTGCTGGAGGCGGTGGTCGACGACACGGTCGAGCTGCTGCTAGTGCTCGAAGCAGTGCTGCTAACGGAGCTGCTGCTGCTAGCAGAGCCACCCGCGATGTCGAATTGCTTGCTGTAGTTCACTTCGGTGCCATCGCTGATCTCCAGTGCGTAGGTGCCAGAAGGCAGCGAGGGGGAGGGAGTCCAGGTGTAGCTCTCTCCGGTTTGACCAGCTGCGTATGGTTAGCATCGATAACAAATACTTTCTTGAGTGGTTGATGCGACTTACAAGTGATCTCACCGACGGTCTGGAGGTTCTCGGAAGGGCCGTCCTTCAAGGTCAAAGTGACCGGACCAGTAGCGTCGGACCAAGTGATATCGAAGGGCTTACCCGCCTCAACACCGTCGAAGTTGCTGTTGGTGATGAGGACAGCGCTAACCCAGGCCGGGAGAGCGGCGAGGAGAACGGCGAGAATGACAGACTTCATCTTGACTCGTGATATTGACTCGTGACGATTTGTTTCAAAACGTACTGAAAGAATGACAAGAAGTGCTGGAAAAATTAAATCAGCCAAGAGACCGACGGCGAAACTATATAACTCGTAGTACTGTGTTGCCAGTGGTGAGTAATGCCGTCTAGATGTGATGTACCCAGTAGTACAAGCACAACATGCGACGTTTAGATCTTCCACTACGATCTTTCAGATCTTGGCGACGGTACCAGTCGGTAGAGATGAGTTTTAGAACGCGTGAGAGTTCCGGGTCTACTCGGGGGGGTATGTAGAATATGTATAATATGAAACAAGAGCTTGACTTACCAGAGATGACTGCTTGGGATATTAGAAAAGTTGTACGGGAAGAAAAAAAAAGTCGACGAGAGAATTGGATGCTGTAACGAGTGTGATGATGGAGGAAAGTGAGTGGAAGCTGAGATGAGCAGCTGACGGAAAAGAAAAAGAGAAGCTCTTGCTCTTGTCGCCTGGGGGCTCCAGGGTAGAACACAAGGAAGCCGCGTTCCCGGGAAATTGGCCCAGGAAAATAACAAGATTTCTCAGTGGTCGAGGAAGGTACGAACTGCTAGAACTGCTAGAATCTTACCAGGGTGCACCTATTTAGGTTTAGTCAGGAGTGGTATGTGCTATAAGATGCAATTAACCAGTATCTGTAGCGATCTATTCAACGTGCGTCTTTCTGCTTTTGGATACCACCGATCTTAGTTTGTTCTTGCAGTGCCTATAAAGTGCCACAGCAGCTCATCTTGCACCAATCACAGAGCTCCAATGCGCATAGGGGTTGCATACGGAGGTTCTAGCCGGTGATGTCTCATCCCTACCACGCGACGTTTATTCAGCGGCTTCTATTTTGCTTTCTACCAGATGATCTCATGTTCCTTACATATTTCCACGGCTTGACTCTGACGAGCGATCTGCAAATGTTGATTCTTGCGCGCAATGTTTTTAAGGTGATCTAACGTCCGTCGACGTAACCATCAAGGTATCCAATCTCATCTTCATTCCGCATAAACACCTAGGGCAGTCATATACATACCGGAGAGGGAGGGAGTAAAGTCTGAAGTCAAGAGTCGCATCCTCCAATTATCAAACATCTCAAGATACTTAGCTCGACATACTTAGGTGATTGACTACCCAAACATGTTTGATTATTGCGACACAACAGCTCCTGAGTTACAAGGCTTCAAGCGAGAGCCTACGTAATGCGCATGCATCCATCTCGCTTTTAAGAAGGTTTATGTGCATATTTGATCGGTTCGCGACAGGATCTGGAATTGTGCGACGCGATGCTGGTAAGCGGGCAGGCGAGCAGGCGGGGTCTGTCGCAATTTCGCCAACGAGCACGCTACGTCAAGGCCTCGGGCCTGTCAGTCTTGGGTGCACTGCGCGGTTCCTGCATCGAGGACCCAAATGGACCCTAGCTGCTTTGGGTAGCCGCTGGGCAGCCGGGATATTCCCTGGCGAATATCCGTCATGCAGCTTCCCCAGATATCTCGGTATGCAATTCCAGGGGTATTTCTCCATGATTATCTCTCTTTACCATCATTACCATCTATGCCATTTTACGTACGATCTTCCCTCACGGCCGCGACCAATGAAACGAAATGAAACCGCATCACAGAAACTCAATTGACGAAGCGATTGACGACAATATCCTCGTAGAAAATACATCATCTCACTCATTCTAAATGTATTTTTAGCAGTTGATACTTGAAGAACTACATGTATATCTTGCATCGCCAAGTAGCCCAGCCCATCCCATCTACTCCGCTCATACGAGTTCACCATATATACAATAGGACTCAAATGCTATACTTGGCACAATCCCACACTCTAGTTAGTGCTCGGTCTATTGATTTCTTAATTGCCCAGGTCTTTATACGAAGATGAGGGTGGAGAAGCTTTTATTGCGACATACGCGTCAGACGCTGACCAAATTCTAGTTCAATTACATGACCGTTTCTCAAGATGCCGCGCCTAGGGCATCATTGAGTGGTAAATGCTAGAACAGCAACGTTTAGATCCGAACTCAGCAGTGAATGGAGTAAAAGGGAGGTATTGGAACCAAACCGAAGCGGCATCGAGATAGCTACTTCAGGCCTCCATCCTCCATTGCCACCCCCATTAGTGTGCATTCTAAGGCACAAGGCCAAGCATCTTGACCCAAGGGGAGGCAAAATAGCTCCGACTTGCGAATTCTCTATGGAAACGGCGAACATTGGACTCGCTATTTGGTTCCTAATTCAAGAGCAAAATATTCATGGCTGCAGAGATACGTGCGCTTCAGCTCATGGTTAGGCCACCCGGGCAAACTAGATGATCTCACCCCTTGATCCCTAGGTGGCAATGCCAGCTTAGGTTCGACTTCAGCCTCGATCGTACGTTACGATTATGCGAAAGCACGTCATTTGTGTCTCTTTTCGAGCGTTAATGGGTAAGTCTACAGCGAACCACACCGCGTCGAACGCCCTCTGTCTCTTCTCGGAGCTCTTCGACGTTGGCACCCAGATCTCGAGCTCCAGTAACGAAGTCATCTAATGAGCCACCCACCCCGAAATAAAGCTTCTTGGCGCCAACCAAAGCTTCGGCAGCGTTCCCTTGTTCTCTCTCCTGTTCCATGAGGGAAAATATGGTCTGCGTAAAGGCGCTAAGTGCGAAGGGGGAGTAAATAGTTTCCGCACCGAGTATTATGGTGTGCCGTTTAGATCCGTTCCCCGTCGTAGAAGTCTTGTCAGAAGTGACGAGATCGGCGAATTCCGTTGACCACGCGCCGGAGAAGAAGGAGAGAGAAATCCTGCGGTTGGAGAGGAATTCTTCGAATCCTTTAAGGACCTCCGGGGTCAGGTCGAGTTCTCCCTCGGAAGAAAAAGCGTCCGCCAAGACCTGCGATCCTGCTCGTTCATGAAGGGCCCAGCAGAGGATGAAGTTGGGTAATGTTACGAGCTGCAAGACTGTCGGGTTATAGTCGGCTAAGACTAGAGAGAGTCCGCAGTTGTCGTCGTGTCCCCGAAGGCTGAGGCTCCATTGGAAGAGGGCCAAGGAGGGAAGAGCCGTGCCACAGCCGAGCTACAAACCTCTAGTTGGTGCGTGCCTTAACAATACCAGATACAGCCGAGTACTTACCTCAATGATTCTCGGAGCAAGATTCATATCACCAAGAAAGGCTTTGGAGAGCGAAAGGACCTTGACGAGATCCACGCTGCTCTCCCAGGACTTGAATCCGCCTTCGTACACTCCGGTCTTCACATCATGATTGCCTAGCCCTGGCTCGGTGTCACTACCGTCATCCTCGGCCATGAGCTGGACTCGGACATCCCATAGCTCTCGCCGAGGTAGCCGGATGGTACCACTTCCATCTAGATCAACGTCCAATATGCCATAAGCGACCTTGGAGGGCAATTGAGACAGCATATGTTGTAAGTCGTGCCTCGTCGCCGCGAGCAGAGGCTTTCCTTGCACGGGAAAGGCACTAGCCGAAGGTTGTGGCGCGGGTATGCTGATATTAGGGGCTGTAGGATTTTGATCGCCACCGTCCTCTATATCGTCACCAGAAAATGAGAAAGAAAAGTTGCCCGACATAATGAAAAGGCACGTGAATTCAGCCCCAACCAACTACCTAGGTACAAGACGTCCGAAATCGTATGGGTAAGGTAGGGCGATTAAATGATACGACGGAGTACGTGAAGAAGATGCAATTCTTGATCCTGAAAAAGGTCGAGATCTGCATGCATGGATAAGGTACCTAAAGTAAGTACCTAGGCACCCTAGCGTACTGCGCTGAACTTGGTGTATCACGGGGGATCATCGGACTTAAGGCCCCTGGGCCCCTGTCTTTAGTGGTTGAGATCTAGGGAACTGGAGACACCAGGACTGCAAGAGTCTAATCTTACCTCGTTCGCGCCGTTACGTGAATCAGAGTGTTTGTAAGGACCTTCTGCTTCAGTTCAACTTCCACTAAACTAAGTTCCTTCAAAGCTGATGCACGTTCCTAGTGGGACAAGAGTGACTATCTCGTCGAAGTACAGTGCAGGATACAGGAACGAAGTGATTTGTGGAGTATCGCCTCCTGCTGGAAGTTTGCTGTGGTTGGACGAAATACGATCTTGCTTCCAGCCCCATCACGATAACCTGCAAGACAACCTATCAGGCCCGAGTCTCGACTGCTCCTGCTTTGAGAACTTGGCATTTTTTGGCATTTTGTATGCTAGATTTCGTCCTTTCTCTTCGTGTCGAAAAGTTCGGGTTGCAATGGCTGAATGGGTCTTGGATCTATCAACTGGCCAGGGACATGGTTGTAAATACAGGTTGACCGCCCTCTCGTTTGTAGGCAAACAGTAGCCATAGATATAATCGGATGGCAAGAGGGGTAAAACTCTTTATAAATGGACAGGTGAATAACAAGTTTAGGCACCTAAGGTAGATATTGCTCGGTTGCTCGGGGATGCTATTTATCTGATGGTAGGCCGAAATACGCAGTCTCCCGTTACTCAACTTTTCAACCATTTCCCAACTTGGATGCCGACAGCCTTTGGTTGGTCCTCTACATAAGCCTCGAGTACTTTCAGCTGAGCCTTTTGTCTCACCAAGAACGACTATCAATACGCCATTCGCCTCCTAGACTCCAGTCAAGGTTTAGTATTGAATATAAAAGTCGGGATTCTCACGCAAGACAACATGGGAGAACTGACCAGTCCACAACGTTGAGTCTCACTACTTCTCGCTATTCTAAGCATGACGCGCCTTAGGGTCTCCCATGCATCCAGCCATGGTATAAAGAGGATGGACGATACTAACGGTTATGGAGCAGCAGCAAAGGCGTCTTACGCGATCCGAGAGGAACCGCTCGGGACTCCCAAACATGTCAGAATCGTGGGCATCGGTGCGGGAGCTAGCGGTATCAACTTGATACGAACAATTCGAAAGAACATGGTCAACTACGAACATGTCGTCTACGAGAAGAATGAGAAGGTCGGCGGTACCTGGTTCGAGAACCGTTATCCCGGATGCAGATGTGACGTACCAAGCCACAACTATCAGTTCTCCTGGCGGCCGAATCCCGAGTGGTCCAATTTCTTGTCGCCGGCGCCCGAGATCCAAGAGTACCTAAGCCGCATTTGCGAAGAGGAGCACATGATGGACACTATCAAGCTGAGACACAAGGTCAATGGCGCATGGTGGGACGAGAAGCGAGGGCTTTGGGATCTGAGCGTCCAAAACCTGGAAACCGGCGAGGAGTTCAAGGACTACGCCAACTTCTTAGTCGACGCTTCGGGTATTCTAAAGTAAGAAAGAAAGAACATGGACTGCTAGATCCACTGCTGGCCCACAAAGGCACTGCTGACCGAGGTCCCCTAGTAACTGGAAATGGCCCGAATATCCCGGCATCAAGAGCTTCAAGGGAGACTTGGTACATACTGCTAGCTGGCCCAAGGACTTCGACTACTCCAACAAGACTGTCGCTGTGATAGGAAACGGAGCGTCTGGCATCCAGCTCCTACCAGCAATCCAGCCTGGTCAGTCAGCCCCCTTTTTCTGGCTGGGATCGATGCTGACTAACAACGAAATAGATGTCAAGAAGCTATACCACTTTATCCGCACTCCGACATGGATCATTCCTCCGCGAAGAATAACAATGCTGTTGATGGGAGGTCCGGCGAAAGAGGTCCTCGAAGACCTCGGACTCGACGAGGACGAGAACTTTTCCCAGGAGCAGATCGAGAGATTCAAGACGGACCCTGCCTTCTACCAAAAGTTCGTCAAGGCGATCGAACGGGATATCGGCGGGGCATTTCCTATCGTAAGTCCACCTCCTATCGGTTTATTCTTATTTTTGAGAATATTCGTTGACACCTTTGCCTCCGTAGTTGGTCAACGGCAGCCCCGCACAAGCAGACGTGAACGCCAAAGCCGCCATGACCATGACGAGACTGCTCGGCGGGGACAAGAAGCTCTGCGAAGCGCTGATCCCCAAGTTCCCCCTCGGCTGCCGCCGAGTCACCCCGGGCCCGGGCTACCTAGAAGCCCTGCAGACGCCGAACACGGAATTGGTCATGGAAGGGATCGCCAGAGTCGTGCCGGAGGGCATCCAGCTCGAGTCGGGCAAGGTCATCAAGCTCGACGCCATCATGTGCGCCACGGGCTTCGACAACTCCTTCGCCCCGCCGTTCCCCATCGTGGGCCGACACGGCAACGTCCAGGACACGATGAAGGCTGAGACGCCGAAGAGTTACATGTCGCTTGCGCTTGCCGGCTTGCCCAACTATTTTAGTGAGTCTTCTTCTCATCCCTTCACGTATACTTCACGTATACCCTCTACTCCCACAACAAAGCCAAACGACGTTTACTGACCTCCGATGCGCGCAGCTTTCATGGGCCCCAACGCGCCTATCGGCCACGGCAGCGTGTTCACGCTAGGCGAGCACGTGGCGCGCTACATCACGCGTCTCATGATCAAGTGCCAGACGGAAGGCATCAAGGCCGTAGCGCCGTCCGACGCCGCCGTCGACGACTACGCGCGGCACGTGGCCGCCTTCATGCCGCGCACGTCGTGGTCGGGCTCGTGCCGGTCGTGGTTCAAGAGCGGCGACGGCGAAGGGGGCGCCGTCACGGCCCTGCACCCGGGGAGCCGGTTCCACTTCTTCCACATGCTGGACCGGTTCCGCGGCGAGGACTGGGAGTACGTGCTCGACGACGACGAGAACCCGGGGCGCAACCGGTTTTACTACCTGGGCAACGGGTTCTCGACGAAGGAGCTGGATCCGAAGGTCAACGTGACGTGGTATCTGGACGAGGACGCCGATAGGTTGTAGGATGACCTGGAGCGCCTTTAGACGAGTTCATGAGGTTCGAGGCGTCGAGGTAGAGGCGTCTGGGTAGAGAGGGCAGGGGTTGCCTTTTTTTAATGGTTCGTTTTGCGATACGAGGCGAACGCGACTTGCGTTTTTACGAATGATACACGACATGACGTGGTACTGCGATGGTTTCTGCTTAGGTAGATAATTAATAGAGAGAGCAAATAAGCATGCCCTGCGATAGTCCTTGACTGCTCGTGAAAGTAACCTTCATACCACGGAAGCTTCCGCCGTTAAACAAAGCTCGATCAAGACTCTCTACTGTGGTAACTTTTCCCCGAGCTGCCGCCTAAATATGGCGTAGTGCTCTAGATGAAGCATTATCACTACTAACGAGTGTAATGTAGAGAGTATATTGCGGGTTTAACTTGTTATACCAGAATGCCGAGGAATGTCACAGTTGTCTTGGTTTCTACCTGCGCAGAATGATATCCTGAGCGACGGAAGGGAGACCGTCAAGTTGGCTGAAAAGAGTCAACCGCTCTATGTCCACGCTGTCGTCTATGTAGACAGGGTTAGTTGTTTAGAAAGGGGCAGAACAGATGCACTACTCTGCTCTACGCATACCCAAGGAAAGATGGCTTGCCTATGAAAACAATGCGGCGGCACATAAGGGTTTAGCTAGAAGAGGACGGAGGTCACCCAATACAGAAGTATTCGAATCAAGGCCGAATATTGCGAGCCTGGTACTCCGTGCTATTGAACAACCAAAACTTAGCAACAATCATCCCGGCACAGTGAAGAGAGCGTCAAGCCCGTCGAAATCTCGAAGCAGCAATACTTATTAACTTGGTTTTTATTCCTATATCACAAAACTAGAAGTAAAAAAAGCCTCAGCCTCTTCCTTCCATGACCTCGACGATCCAGTCCGCCTGCACTGCGCTAACCTTCTTGACGTAGCTCCGCTGCGTGAAGACGTGCTCGAGGAACATGATGGACTCCCTCTTGCGCCCGTGCAGCGCGCTAGACGGGTGGACGGCGACGACGTGCTTCCCCTGGACCGTGACGTAGCTCGAGTCCGGAGCGAGGAGCGCGCACCTGGTGCCGAAACCCCGCAGGAAGCACCGCAGCAATTGCGCCGCCCCCTCGGGGGACATGGGCACGAAAGGTTGGGGGTCCGGCGGCGGCGGTTCCGCGAGCATCTTCTCCTTGAGGCAGATGCCCCGGAGCTGCTTCCGGATGTTGAGGGCCTGCTTCATGGTCCGGGTGTTGACCTTCCGCTTCCGGCACCACCCGGTCCGGTCCGCGTTCTCCGCCGCGTACCGCTGCATCGTGGTGAGGTACGTGAGGATGTCCCCCTCCCGGCGGTACAGCTCCTTGCGGTACTCCTCGACCTCTTCCCTCGCCTCCTCCGACTGGAGCTGGTAGAATATGTTCTCGCCTGCCGTGATGCAGGCGATGATGTCGATGACTTCGAGAAGGCAGTCGTACTGGGGCTCGCTCGCTGCGAGGAGCACTCTGCCGTACGGGGCGGAGACTGGAAAGAGGGCTAGTTTCTTCCCAGTCTCCGTGATGCTGCCATCGTCTGCCAGCGCTCCCAGAAAGTGAAGCTGTATTAAAGCCTTTTCTACCGATTCGAGATCGGGAAAATCCATCAGAGGAAAGGAGAGAACATTATTGATACCTCGCGCCTTCATCGTTAGCACGGCGCCTAAGACGTCGTTGCGTAGGATTTCCGGTAGATCAGCATCCCTGAGCGAGTCGTACGTCTCCGACGTATAAAGCCTGTAGCATTTCCCTGGCCCTTCGCGCCCAGCTCGTCCGGTCCGCTGGATCGCCGATGACTTGGAGATTGCCTTGGCTAACAACGACTCCATGCCTAGCTGCGACCGGAACTGCTTGACTTTGGCTTTTCCGCAGTCGATCACGTAGCGGACACCCGGGACGGTGACGGACGTTTCGGCAATATTTGTTGCCAAGACTACTTTTCGCGTGAAGCCCTTTTTGGCGGGCTGAAACGCATCCTGTTGCGCTTGGATTGATAGCTGGCCGTATAGAGGACAGACTAGTAGTTTCGGTACATCAGAAGCTAACGTCGCGCTGTACTCTTCGATCAGACGCTGAGCAGCCTCGATTTCTTCTTGGCCAGTGAGAAAAGCCAAGATATCGCCTGGTAACGGTTCATGCATATGAATATCGAAAATTCGCTTGAGGAGCGCCTCTTGGATATCCGAGACAGGCTTGGTCGTGTGTTTGATATCCACAGGGTATTGTCTTCCCTTTATCCGGAGTAGTTGGACGGAAGAGGTCAGGTTTTCCGGGTTGAAGAAGCCTTGAATTTTCTCCACATCTGCTGTCGCGCTCATGATCACGACCTTCAAAGGTATACCTCCCCGTCCAGCCTTATCGCCCAACAAGATCTGCTTCAGAAATCCGGCGATTAGGTCGACATCAACACTTCTCTCATGTATTTCGTCGACGATAACGGCGCTATACTGACGTAGATTCGGGTCTCGTAAGAGTTCCTGGAGGAGCATACCTTCCGTGAGAAACTTGATCTTGGTTCCCTTAGGTATATTGTGCTCGAATCGAACCGAGTACCCAACAAGTCCCTCGCGCGATGTCCCTAGAGGAGTTCCTATTTCACGAGAAACTCTACTGGCTAGGGTCGTCGCCGCAACTCGTCGCGGTTGAGTAATGGCAATCATTCCGCCTACGTTCACCGTATCTGACTGCACCCGAACCTTCTTCTTGCGACACCATGGTTCGTCAATAAGGAATTGAGGGACCTGGGTACTTTTACCGGAACCGGTCTCACCGACGATGAGTAGCACATCGTTGTCATCTCGCAAACTGGCCTTGATTTCGTTTTGGTGAGTCCATATTGGTAATGCTTTACGAGATTTCAATAATGATGGATCTCCACTGCTTATGTGTTGTTTGGGCGCATTCTTCTTGCGAGTGTCTGATTCTGATTTCTTTGGTGGCTCGGACTCTATCTTGGACTCAGGCTGGGTTTCCACTGTAGTATACTGCTGATCTGCTGGCGGTTGCTCCAAGGGTTTCTTCTGAGGCTGAAGATAGGCACTCAAAGATATTGTCTTGTTTCCGATTTTTACTATAGAAGTATCATTTTCTGCCTTGGTTTTGCGCCTTTTGGGTCTATGCTCGTCTTGGGCCATTTTAGAAGTCGTGGTTGAAATCGAAGAGCCGATTTTTGCGTATAAGCTGAACAGAAGAAAGTTGAGATAAAAAAAAGACCTTACACTGTGCTACTGTGCTATGATGCTACATACGGTGGCTCTGCCACGTGACTGCTAGCACTTGACTAATGATAGGTACCTAGGTACCTACTAACAAGCACTGTGTCAGAAGGACGCTTGATGATACGGAATGCATCATCCGTCTACTGTGAATGAGTTACTATGTAATTCTAAAATGATTTATATGCAGTCAATTATTATGAGAATCGACCGAGTTAGTACCTTGAACTTCTTTCATATATGTACAATGAACGATGTGTTGTGTCAAATAAGGAGGTGGTGAGAACCTCATTCCTCGCTGCTTTCTTCGTCCTTCTTACGGATGGCCTGCATGAGCTCATATAGCTGTCCCATTTGCTGGTCTGTAGGATGATAGTCAATGAATTGTATGCTCATATAGGCCAGAGGTAGACGGACCACTCATCTTGGCGATTTTCTCGGGGTCCAGCTTCTCGCCAACCCACGAATCGCCCTCGATCTGCTGAGCGTAGAGCTGCCATTCCGTAAGGAATCCGATCTGAGCGATGTATCAGTATTCAGCCTTGCTATTAATCAGGACGGTTCTGTCGAGTGTACCAAGTGTGCTGGGTTCTCGACGTTTCTATGGGCGCGAAACTCAGCTTTGATGTATTCATCGCCTAGTAGCCGCATTTCGTGTGGTAAATGTTTTCGATGAGCTCTGAATAAGCGTCGGTAGAGGGGAATCGGTGGCAGCAAGGCCATCGGTGCCGGCTTGAGCCCATTTCCTGCTGCCGCTGCTGCAGTGGCTAACAATCTCTGTGAAGGTTTCATGATGTGGTGTGAATATTCTTGAGAGAGATACCAACTGCCGTAATGGACGATGCTTCTCTTCAGCGGCTACGTTCTAAGCAGCACAGTATGTATAAGTAGAGAATAAACTAAAAACACTGTACGATTTTTACCACCTGCGAATATCATCACATCTAGCGTTGAGAACGTACCCCGGAATTTACGAACTTCTAGTCTTGCATAAAAGTCCACAACGTGATTTAATGAGGTTATTAGTGCTGTAGACACATTCCTGATGAGATCTTCACGCTTATCTGAAACTGCAAGAGGTGCGGAAATGTCATTGCCATTATTCTACGCATGCAAGGTACAGGATACAGCGGATTTTGCTGTCGTATTAAGAAGTGTCTATACGTTTGTTCTCCAGGAACCTAGGAACATGCCTTCATGTTCACCCAACCCACGCAACATGCGATGCTCTTCAGAACGCGAAATACCGGGTAAGAGGCTATTTCAATTTCGACTGTGAAGATAGCCTTAAACCAAGTAAAGGAAGTCCATATTCAAGGAACCCCTTAGGCATGGAAGTTGAGGATACTATCATACCTCGCCGTTCATTTTCTTTAGCGTCCTCGTCGTTAACTTCAGCCGGTCGTCCAGTGATTCGGTCTACATTGCAATTAGTTCCATACTTGGGAGAACGTAAGATGTTAAAGAGTCTACAAACCTTAGAACCAATTCTGTCGATCAGCCCGTTACCGTGATCAAGCTCGTCGCCCATAGCCTTGGCAATGCGATTCAACTTGACAACACCTCCGTGCATCATGTGCAGATTGTTGTCAATCTGGTCGTTGTCATTGTTGAGATCATTTGCGCCCTCTTCATCAGAATCATCCTCGAGCGTGTATTTGTTTCTGTCATTTCGGTTGGGCTTCGAGAACGATGAAGTCTGATCGTCCAAATTCATGTCTCGGAATGCAGACTCCATGCGCGCGTTCTGGGCATACCTGTCTCTCCGAGTAGAATCGCGAACCTCACGATCATACTGACTCTGAGATAAGATTTTGGCTTCCTCCTCGGCCGTCTTCCGCTTTTCCGTGAAGGGGTTCTTGACATGGACTGCGAACATACTTCGGTTCAGTGTCTTCAGTTTCTTTGTCTGAGCGTCACCGTATCGCTGGTTCTCGACTCCTCTGTCGAGAGTCTGCTCCGTCTCATGTAGACGCTCATTCTGACCACCCAGTCGCGCGTAAGTCTGTGTACTGAGCTCTAAACTTTGGTTGAGAGCCCTCATGGAATTCTCGGTAGACTGAACACTAGCTTTGGTGGTATCTCGGATCTCCTGCTTGATGTTCTTATACTCTTCATAGTCCTTCTCTTCCGCCGTCAGCTCGCGTTGTTCTCCGTAGCCACCATATTTGCTAGCGCCCGGGTCGGCGCCGGATACTCCAGATGCCCCATAGGAATCTGGCTGGTCTTGCTGTTTCTGAGCGTTTCGTTCTTGAACGCCAGAGAATAGCGCATCTCGGTTGGCATCTGTACTGTTACTATCGACTCGACCAAGTCCGCCGTAACCACCAGAACGACCACCACCGGTGTTTGAGCCGCCACCGTAGGAGTTCGAGGTGTATTTACTGGTGCCATAGCCGGAAGATGTACCGTATCGGTCATTGCTGTAGCCGCTAGACGGTTGCTGGTTCGCGGTCGGGTTCGCGTTCGAATATGGAGGTAGAGTAGTCGCAGAGGAGGTAGAGCTGGGATTTCGGGCTAGAGCAGGGCCACCATAGCCGCTTCGGGGACCAGGTCCACTCGGGAGGCCGACAGGTCGGTCTTCTTGAACAGTGGTGCGGGCTTTCTGGTAGGGTGTCATATGAGCATATTTATTCGTGTCGTTCATATACGGGTCGTTAGCAGGTTGCGATTGGGCGTATGGGTTGTCGGGTGCCGGGCCTGGCGAACCCTTCTTGCCAAAAAGTGCCGAACGGTTCGCATCGTCACCTCCGTCGGACTGCTTCTTGCCGAAGCCGAATTTCTTCATTGTATCGTATCTCTGTGTGTGCGTATTGAAAAGGTTGAAAGGTCAATTGACTAAGTGAACAAATTGAAAGAAGAGAGGGAACGAATACGACAACAATTATAAAAGGTGGTAAAGGTGAATTATGGGACTGTAGACACGGGACGTCTTAGGTTACGTTTCGTAAAAAAGGAGGGGAGTAAGGGACCGAGGCGGGGCTTCAGGACTTAGGAGGTTATATCAGCTCTGAATTTAAAACGATTCGTCAGTTGCAGACCGCAGCATTTTAACCTAGCGGGCAAGGTGGGGAACTAGAGCACCTATAAAAAGGTTACGGTCGGGAGGTAGGCGGTCAGGGGCCACGAGGGGCGGTAAAGCCGCTAACTGGTAGTGTAGCCCAGGCAGCCAAGATGCTGTATTGTACAATTAGGTACCTCCTAGGTGACTCTGCCACCGCGGTGGCAACACTCACCTCTACAATACGATACATTTGCTGCACTGCCTTGTGTTTCTGTCGTCAGCATCCGATCTTACAAACATGTGTACCTCTGCTATTCTCAAGCTACTTGAGGCAAGTCACTATCATAAAGAGTAAAGAGAATAGATATACATTTTTATTTGTGACGGTGGAATCATGAAATAGCTTACACTGGTTTAGCTGATCTGGAATTTAGCAACGACATATATAGGGGCTCCCCAGAAATACTCGTAGATGGGTTCGGAACTTGATAAGAGATCTCCGTTCCTGCTTGAGGCAACACAATTGATATGTACATAGATGCCTTTTAGTGCATAATCCGTACGATGAGTCGATCACAACCACACCACCCACCACCTCACCAAAACTCTACTGCTATCTCACCACTTCAACACTTCATCGCCCCTCTACGTATATGATATATCTGCCGAACATTTGCTTGTTATCCACGATGGCTACCTTCTGGTCGCACTAAGACTAGTTACCCCTCAGAGACATATCGAAGCTCACTATTGACACGTTTTTGAGCTCTTTAGCTCCTACCTATCGAAGATGATACCACAAATACACCTAACTTTACTCTATACACACCGAATAGCGCAAGACCATGCAATAGAACCTATACGGAACATCCTTCGAGAACCAGTCAAATCGTAAAGGCCTGCCTCCGTACTTGAAGAAAGACGACTACAATTTTCCCGAGAAGGAACAATTTGTCAGGATATGAGTAGTAGCCGACTCATTTGCTCAGTTAGCTCCGAAAGCACCAATTTAGCAGCGTACACAAGTTGTCGAGTGACCGCAGCTTGAAAATGGCTTCCATATTCACTTTTGATCATGACCCTCCCAGGGTGAACTCACCCTGGCAATCCGGCCAGGATTCAGGAAAGAGACCCCAGGCTGAGCGTTCTGCCACTACAGGCGCTATTGTTGAGTCGGAGCAGCTCTCTGATTCCCACTTGGAGAGGCTTGAAGCAGAGCCGCAAGATGGCCCGATAGAATACAAATTACATCTTTTGTTGCGGCCCCGGAGAACGTACAACACAATGAGTACCACGTTGAGAGTCTCGGGGTCTCAGCAGTCTAGGCCGATGCGAGAAGCAAAACAGCCTAGGCATGCTACTGTACCACTGGCCTCGTCGAACCAATCCAGACAGAATCGTCTTCACCATTTAACTACCCAGCTCCTCTGGAGGCTGCAACAGTCATCACCACACCATTCTACCTCAAGTCGTGACCTCGTAATCCCCAAACTGCCCGAGAATATTGCGGATCTCGCGATTCTAGAGAAACCGGGGAAATTGCTCCCAGGCCTCGAGGAATCTAACGGCGCGCTATATGAAATTGGCGTAGCTGACGATGGGACGTTCGTGGGTTTGACAAAGGATGAGATGGACGAGAGCATGACAACCCTCAAGGTTATGGCCGCTAGCCTTGGCTGTAAGGTTGAGGTGCAGCGTATGAAGGCTGTTGGGAGCTGTGAGTGGTCCGAGGGCACGTCGAGATCAGACGAGGTCCGAATCGAAGACCTGTGGGTGGCAGAGGCCCTCATTATGCCAGTACTGAATGTGCAGAGTAGCGGGGATGGCCAACAGAAAGGTCAGCGGAATTCTGCCCCGAAGAGAAATGCCTCAATCACTGATCAGCTCCGTGTTTCGCTCATCGGTCCAACAACGTCTGGTAAGACAACACTACTAGGCACTCTTTCCAACGGTACGTTAGATAATGGAAGAGGAAGTAGTAGGATTAATCTGTTGAGGCACCGCCATGAGGTTGCTTCCGGGCGAACCAGCTCCATCGCTCAGGAACTCATCGGTTATGACGCTCGGAAGATATTCAACTACAACGTCGATAACATCAACGAGTGGCCCGATATACATGATCGTGTCATGTCAGAAAATGGCCGGTTGGTCTTCCTGTTAGACTCTGCCGGACACCCTCGGTATCAGCGAACTACCCTTCGAGCTCTAATTGGATGGGCTCCTCACTGGACGGTGCTGTGTATTCCTGCGAATGAAGACGGCCCCCCTGTTCCCGGTACCCATTCGCTGTCCGGTGCAGATGGAGCCATGGGGGTTGGAATAACTTCTTTAGACATGGCACTGGCTCACCTTGATCTATGTCTGAAGCTTTCAATCCCTCTTTCTATCCTTATCACCAAGTCTGAACTGGCGCAGCGCATGTCGCTAAAAGACAAACTAAACATTGTCTTTACTAAAATCAAAGCTGCGGGGAGGATACCAAAACTGCTGACATCTACTGCACGCGACGAGGAGGGCCTCGTAGAAGTACCCGAAACGGACCTGCGAAAAGTTAAGGACGATGTCATTAAGCCTATTTCCGAATCTGGTGACCCGCTGTCTGTCATTCCGATCATCCTCACAAGCGCCGTCAAAGGTATTGGAATCGGGTTAACTCACGCTTTGTTACGAAGCTTACCAGTTCCACCTCCGCCAACCGCGCGGGACTTTGTGCCACTTGCCCTGAATCCAGAGCAGCCAGACGCTCTCTTTCATATTGACGAAGTCTTCGAAATGCTACTCAGCCGCGCTCAGACTACCGCAACCTCTGGGACGAACGAAAGCGCACCAGTCGTTACCGGCTATCTACGATTTGGAAGGCTGTCTATCGGCGACAGAGTCGTATTGGGACCCTTCCCAGGGGATGACGAGGATGCTGGCGCTCTCGTGCCGAAGGACCATCCTTCACCCGGCTATGGGTTGTCAATTCCTCACCCTGCGTCGGCAGAGTTCGCGAGACTTAGCTCCCGCTACCCGCTATCAGCTTCTAAGATGGAAGGCGAATGGCTCCAGGCGACTATCGTAAATATTCGCGACCTGAGACTCCCAGTACAAACCATCGAAGCAGGACAGGCCGGCTCCATCCAAGTTGTCTTTGATGAACCCAGTGAAACATCAAATACTAGCGACACACCTGAGAAGGCGACTCTATCGAGCCCCAGACTCCGCAAGGGTCAGGTTCTTGCCGTGCCTAGTCAACACATGGTAGATACGGGGCTCTCGCTTCAAGCGACCTCTAGCTTGACAGCCAGCTTCAAATCATCTGATGTCAAGTCACTGACTGTGAATAGCTTGATAAATGCTTACGTAGGAATGGTCCGTGCTACTGTTCGGGTGCTGCGGATAACTCGTCAGAAGTCCGACCTGGATTCACGGAAAATTTCAACGGAAGATAATGACGATGTCTTCGGCATGAATGATCATATTGAGCTCGAACGAACCAAGTCGGAAGCAGACCTAGACGAGTACCACGCAGAGTACCACGTTTTGCTGGAGCTCTTGAACAGTAGAGAATGGATCGAGCTTGGGTCTCAAATAGTTCTTGTCGAAGGGGGGTCTAAAGATAAGTCGGGCTTCGAGGGCTACGTTGGCAAAGTGATCGAAATCGGAGAGTAATTAGAGAAACAACCCGTCAACTTCTGACGTATAGATATAAAATAGCGAAGCTTAGCGGTCCGAATTGATATTATTTTCGAGGATTTTACAGCCATCCAACTTGGGCTAATCGTCACACTTAAGTCTTATACCAAACGCCATGCAATGCTCGTGGAAATGTGTTTCGGCCCTCCTCCCCCATCATCAAGCTCTCACCAGCCCGTAGAATAACGTCCACGTCAATATGTACCCTGCGAGTCCGTTAAACAGGCCGCCGGTCCAGAACTCGTACTGGGTCCTGAAGTATCTGCTCGTGTCGAAGAGGCTCTGGCCGGCCTTGAGCGAGGTGGGGGCGACGCGGATGGCGTAGAAGAGGACGGTGGTGAGGATGGTGAAGACGAAGTAGAAGAGGAATCCGCCGTAGGATTCCAGGCCGAGGATGCCGGCGGCGGCGCCGAAGATGGAGGCGGTTAGGGTCTGCAGGTTGGATAGGGCCTAGCCGCGCGGAAGATGTTAGTATTAGAAAGCGGGATATCGTTATTTAATTCGGCATGGATTGTAGGTGAATAGGAGGTAAGTAGGTAGGTAGGTAGGCGTACCTTGGTGTTGTGCATCACCGACTCCGGCACCATAGGCGCTATCTGCATCTCTCTTTCGGTCGGCATGGCTGCGCTTCTTTCTTTGTTTTCCACCGCGGTCGCTCTTTGTCGCTTGAGGAATTGAGGCTTGAAGTCAGTCAATACGAATACTATGCTTCGACCTGGCGCTGGCGCGTTGGCGTGTTGGTATGCTGATGATGTAGGGTATGTCTGGAAAATACGGAAGGCTGTCGTTAAGCTCAGGTCAGAAAGTTTGGGACGTTTGTGGTTTGGTCCCGGTACGGTACGGCGCTATGTACGTAATGCTAAAAGTCGACGGCGATTGGGCGATCAACTGGCGAATGGCGGAAGATAATCAAACCCCAGGATAGCGGTTCCATCAGATCGCTAGGTCATTTTAGGCCGCGGGCCGCGAACGTTGTAGCGCATACCTGAAGGCAGCTGACAGCTGACAGCCGCCAGGTACAATAGGTACACAGCCAGACAGCACAGCACAGCCCTGTACTTTAAGGGGGCTACCTATAGGCTAAGGGCTATAAGTGCTGGCCCGGCTAGAAGGGCCTCGTTTCGTTTTGTTTCTTTGCCCCATGACGAATCCGAGCTTGAGTGGCTCATGGCTAACGATTCACAGTCCAAAGGCTTTTTGTATGGGGAAAAGCTGGAAAAGCTACCCCCTGGACGGGGTCTCGGACATTACCACCTATACTTAGCTACTTGCCTAAATTAGAGACCATCATGCAAGATCAAATGAAAGAACAAAGGCACATGGTCAAAACCTTCCTTTCAGTTAACTACAACTATTCTCTTAGAGACTTTTCCTTTCCAGCCACCCCCCTCTTCTCCCCGAGAACTTACGTAGACGCTACAAACTGTTGTTCGACTTGAAGGGAACATAATAGTTTCAAGTTACGAGTGTTACACGTTGCGTACACCACATAATTTCGCGCCAGATGGACGCGACTCGTCGTGTTACATTGCAATTACATGGAGACTCACGTAGATGAGGGCACGCCTTTGAGCAACTATCTCGAGGGTATGTATACCCCTTCCATACAATATCTATACAATACACCTGGATTTAGTCATTTTGCAAGAGTATCCCTGATTACCGACATGTCCGACCCTCTCAAAGTCCTAACCAAAGTTCATATAGGCACGGGAGAAAAAGACGAGGTGCCGTGGCAAGAACCGGAAGACGATAGGGACCACGACATCTCACCACCGTCCAGCCCGCCCCGAGATTTTGCTCCAAGAGGCTTCGCCAAAGTCCGCAAGAGGTTTAGAGAGAACCTACCGAAGCCGCTGCGTATCGATGTCGACAACCTCCCTTCCCGCATCAACTTAGACGATATTCACAGTCATGCTTCCCCTATTCTCGATTTGTTGCGACTCTTGCTGGAAGCGGTAACTTCATCCATCGATCATGCTCGGTCCATCGGCTTCCTCGAGCGACTCCGCCTCGCGATCGTGCAGTCCCAGCTTTTAGACAACCCCTTAGTATTAGGCTTTCAAGCATCGACGGAACTGACCGTGTCGCAACCGACCAACGAGCTAAACTTCCATGGTATTACTGTTTCCGGGGCCGTCGCTGCGGCTGTGTTCGGCTTCGGCACGGCTTCCCTCGTTCGATGGTTCTCGCTTGGGGGGTTTGTGCCTACTTGGAGGCGGTTAGCGGCCTCTGTCGCGGTGGTGTCTCTGGTCCTTATTATCGCCAGGGCGTACGTACGAAGGCAAATCCTGAGAAATATCCAGAAGCAAGGGCTAGCAGAAGCTTCTGCTTTCTTCTCCCTCTCCCGAGAGTACGACTGTGCGAATAGTGCGGCGCTCAACTTTATAATGGAAGTGGAATTAGTTGCTCGCGGATATCGACTGTAACCTTACCCTACTCATATATCGAAGATTTTGTGGCTCATTGACTAACAACTTACAGGAGCACACCCATCCCGCCTATCAGCCGGCTAGAGAATAACGGGCAGAACGTCAAGTGTCTCCAACTAAGGAAAGCCCTCCGAAACAGCCTGACGGAAGTTATATCCAAGTACTACCAAGTCGCTTTCACGATCTGGGCGTTCGCGGAGCAAACCGAGCTGTTGCAACTGCAATCCCAGTACCAGTTCACGGTAGCTGATGTAGTGGAGAGGTTTCAAGTCCTTTCTAAGACAGACTCTCAGGAGGCCGAGAAACTGCAACCTCTAAAAGATGCAGCCTTCCTTTTTCACGACATCCGAAAGATGTTTCTTAGCGGCTTGCTCGCACTTCATACCGCGGGCAACGACTCTGATCGACTTCGTTTCACGACGATATTAGAAGCGTTTAAGGAGCTGAATACTGTCACAAGGCAAGCTTACGCTCGAGTTCGAGACATTTTGGCTGATAACGATTGTAAGCGAACTTGGCATATTTCAAGTGCTGCCTTCTAACAGTGAGATTTTAGTCCAAATTCCAAAGACTCCACGCAGCCCAGAGACTCCTGGTCACGATCGATGGCGTCACCAAGTTCGAAGACTAAATTCTATGACTATGAATATTCGCAGTGTACAGGCGAAGCTGCACCTCCTGCGTGAGGAATCGTCTAAATCTTTAAACGAGGCCGACGATATTAGCGATATCGGGCCATTATTCATGGCTCAATACGACTCGATAGGGCAAGATCTACGAGATCTTATGGAGGCATGGCAGACCGGCAAGGCCTCGTTGGCGTCTGGCATCGATAGAAACGAAAAGCGCCTGTCATCTATCGGCTCAACACTCATGTCCCCAACAAGTACGATGAGCGGACGAACTATCGCGGAAGAGGACGAGAATAGTCTAGATGAACATGAGCCGGGTGTTGATGACGCACTAAAAAAGCTCAACGGCTATTCTACGCCCCCAGCGCAAACGGATATACTAATCGAACCGGAAGTGTTCGAAGCTATCTCGATCCCTCGGCCGAAGAGCTTACTCACGCGGGAAGAGCGGCTCGTCAAGATGAGAGAGGACCGCAAAGTCAAGGATATTGCCAGGGTAAAAGCCGAAGCTCACCGAGGCATGATGCGAGAGTTGCAGGGCGTGTTGGAAAGGAAACCCGGACGCGGGCGTGTCTCTCTTTGACATTTCATTATCACATTGTATCATTTCGACTGACAGTAATGGTCAGGGGCCCACGGCGTTGGTAATGAGTAAATTATGAACATGTCATATCGGTTACAACATGGCGCATTTTTTGAGGGAGGATAGACAGCGCTATCATTTACTTTTGGGCACGGCTTCGGGTTGCTTTCTTTTGCTTTGGGCAAGGGGTTACTGCATAGAGAGCTGGCCATCCGAGCGATCTTTAAGCATAATGTCTTTTTCTTCCTCTTTTCTATGTCATCGTATATATAAACACCGCCATCGACCTATCTAGTCTAGGTATATACATACATAAATAATAGTAAAGTCTCTTAAGAGAAGATGAGGAGTTCTTGCCTAATGGTATAGGGGGTAGGGGGCTGAACCTTAGTGATGCGGAATAACTACCTCCTATGTACATAAGCTATGGTTACCAGCATATTTCACTTTATTGTACCTTACGTAGACAGGCACATGCAGGTAGGCACATGCAGGCTGCAACCCTGTAGGCAACCAAGGTGGGGGCATTGGGGCATTTAGGGGCAGATTCGCGCTAGCGATCAAATACGCGTTGAGTGGTTCAACGCGTCTCCATTCTATTTCATCCCACAGGCCACAGGTAGTAATTTTGCAGCTCTCCTTAACACCACCTTCTCTCTTGCCAAACTTCCAATTCACTACTCAGGTGCCAAAGTTCTTCTTCTCCCGCGTATCAGTCCTTGACGTTTCTCGTTCACAGATATTCATCAATCAATTCATACAACAACCCCACTAAACCATCTGTTTTCATCTTAAAACAGTCACCATGCTGGAAGCTAGACTCGAGCAGGCGCAGATCCTGAAGAAGGTAATCAATACGTCTTCTATAATCTATCTTTCTCCTTAAACACTAGACTGACGAAACAGGTGGTGGATTCTATCAAGGATCTAGTCCAGGACTGCAACTTCGACTGCAATGACTCGGGAATCGCGTTGCAAGCTATGGATAACTCTCACGTTGCGCTTGTCTCGATGATGCTGAAGGCCGAGGGTTTCTCTCCCTACCGATGCGATCGAAACATCGCCCTCGGTGTGAACCTCGTCTCCCTCACCAAGGTTCTTCGCGCCGCACAGAACGAAGATATCCTGACCTTGAAGGCCGAAGATGCCCCCGACTCCCTGAACCTCGTGTTCGAGAGCAGCGAGAACGATCGCATCAGCGAGTACGACCTGAAGCTCATGGATATTGATCAGGAGCATCTGGGTATTCCCGAGACGGAATACGCTGCCACCATCTCCATGCCTTCGGCGGAATTCCGACGTATCTGCACCGACCTGATGGCAATGTCCGAGTCTGGTAAATACTACCTCCCTTCGCTCTTTTCTTCCCTTGACTGTGAATTGCCTGTCACGAAGCACGTAGCTAACACATTCAAGTCACAATCGACGCGACCAAGGATGGTGTCAAGTTCTCCTGCAACGGCGACATTGGTAACGGCGCCGTCACTCTTCGCAGCCACCAGAACGTGGATAAGCCCGAACTTAACATCGACATCGAGCTTACGGAGCCGGTTGGCCTGACCTTCTCCCTCAAATACCTGGTCAACTTCTGCAAGGCTCAGGCTCTATCCAGCACAGTCAAGATCTGCCTGTCCAACGAAGTACCGCTGTTGGTGGAGTACGGACTGGCTGGCAGCAGCTATCTGCGATTCTACCTCGCGCCAAAGGTTCGTCGCACCATATTGTTTATTCCTTTATCCTTCGTGTCGACTAACATTTCGTTCTCTTTTAGATCGGCGACGAGGAGTAAGAGATTGGGAGTGACGAAGCGTAATGAGAACCACGATGATACCACGTCGGGCAGAAAGGAAATAGGTGGGCTAAGCACTACTCGATCTTGCTTGCGGACTTGTGGTCTACGGATTTGGAAACATGGACATGGCACAAAAATGAATTCATGTTTGCAGGTTGTTATGGCCCTTGGACTCGTTGGTCTTAGAATATGCATCATGAGTACGAGTTCCGAGTTTCGAGTTTGACTTAGGTATGAGCCTACTATACTAAGTATGTAAGTCCTCGAATTTTGTCTTCGAGGCGTTTCGCAGGGTGGTATAATACGCACCTCCCTGTCATAATTTGTTTACCCAAAATTTTTCTTCCTTTTCTATGTGACAGTTGAAATATTACGACTTATTAATCTCGACTAATGTAGAAATGATGTACGTGCGCAAGTCGACGCCTCGGCGATGAAGATAGTTTAGCGCGGGGCCATCCGCTATCCGCGGAGTTGGCGGGGTATGATAAGCTGAACTTTTGATAGAAGAGCCCCGAGTCATAGGCGTCACGCGCTGTTTAAAATATTTAGGCCCTTCACGGCCACCGGCAATCGGCGGTGCTACTGATTACGGCCCCCTTCTATTCCTTTTTTTATACTTACCAATCTTCACTCTGAATGGCTCTGTGGAACATATTCAAGTGTTTCCTCTCTTTTAGACCAGTGTGACAATATAGAACCCCTCGGTTCACACAACCTAGATCATTACCTCCGAGCCTTCTCTAATCTGTAATATAAGACCGAAGCCAACCGTCCGCATGAGTACCGAACCCCCCGTGCCGGAGACGAGCGTCCTGGCCGTCGCAAGTCATGTATGAAAAACGCCAATGCCTCGAGAAGTCGCTTTCGTCCTAGTAACTAATATCCTATTTGAAGGTTGTCTCAGGGTGAGAGATTCCCACGTATCTGCTTCGACTGCTGTCGGCAACTCATCTGTTGACCTCAATTCCCCTGGATAGGAACGTAGGAAACAAGATTGCCGTCTTCGTACTCCAGTCCATGGGCTGCGATGTCTCCGCCTTGAATACAGTACAATTCAGTACGTAATGCGCCTCGCTGCCAATAGCAATACCGCTCCCTTAGACACCCATATCCATCCATCCATCCATACATACATACCTCGTATTCTAACAAAAGCGTGCCAAACGAAAAAAGGCAACCACACGGGCTACAAGCAATGGAAGGGCACGCGAGTGTCGGCGCAGGAGATCACGGACCTATGGGAAGGCCTCAAGCAGTCATACCTCGACAGCTACGACATGATGCTCTCGGGCTACGTCCCCGGCGCCGCCGCCGTCCAGGCCGTGGGCGGCATCGCCAAGGAGCTCAGGCACAAGTCGGAAGAGAATAAGAAACCTGGTAGCTTCTTCTGGGTATTGGACCCCGTCATGGGCGACAACGGCCGCTTGTACGTTGCGGACGATGTTGTGCCCGCGTATAAGAGCTTAATACACTATGCGGATCTTATACTACCGAATCAGTTTGAAGCCGAGTCAGTCTCTCCCCCCTTTCCCTTATCCCTTAGCCTCCTTGGTTGGTTTTGATAATATTGAAACAAATCATCCTAGTAGTATTGAGCTAACGAACTACCTTTTTGGCGCAGACTCCTCTCCGGTGTCAAGATTACCGACTCGGCCTCTCTCGAGCAGGCCATCCGAGTCCTACACCAGGAATACGGCGTCCCGCACGTGGTCATCACGTCCGTGTCCCTGCCGCTGTCCGGCTCCTCCTCCGCGACCTCGACCCCTCCCCCGTGCACCTCGCCGACGCAGACGTCGCGCACCATGTCCGTCGTGGGCTCGACCATGACGACGTCGGGCCGGCGGCCGCGGCTCTTCCGGATCTCGTTCCCGGTCTTCGAGTGCTACTTCAGCGGCACGGGGGACATGTTCGCGGCGCTCATGGTGGTGCGGATGCGCGAGGCGGTTTCTAATTTCGACCTCGAACATAACGGCGGCGGGGACGGGGAAAAACTGGGAGAGAGACGGTCATGGCTCAGCGGCGACGACGTGGACGCGCCGGACCTGCCGCTCGCGCGGGCCGCCGAGAAGGTGCTGGCGAGCATGCACGAGGTGCTCGCGCGCACGTGCGAGGGCATGACGGCCGAGATGCGGGCGCGAAACCGGGAGGACCTGGACGAGAAGACGCTGCACCTCGTCAGGTCGAGGGCCGCGGAGCTGAAGCTGGCGAGGAACCTGGGGTGCCTGCGCGACCCGGCGGTGGAGTACAGGGCGGAGAAGCTGTGAGTTTTGGGGTTTTTGGGATACGCGCAGTCCGGTGAGTGATAGATAGATCGTGTTGGATATGGATACGGACCGGACCGGTTGTTCGGGCGCCTGCCTATAAGAAATTCTAGATGGATAGACATGTTGGTTAGACGGTACTATACTTCGTACAGCTAATATAGGTAAAGTAAAGCACATATCACAAGAGGCGATGCAGTATATAGATCGATAGATGCTGCGAGGAGCTTTTTGGTTGTTCTAACAAGTCGCATTCGTAAAGCTTGCCTTGCTCACGTCGTCCTCCACTACCCTCCATGCCAATGAGTATGTAGTAACATGATCCTTCGCAAGCAATGTATCATTAAGGACCCATTTGTTCAACTGGACGTTTTATCCGGCGACACCAGAGCATCGAAGTATTTGTCAACATAATGAGCCGGTGCTCTTCTTCGAAGGACCCTTAAGGTAAACCCTTATTCCTTTAGTCTAGCGCACTATCCGATAACTGCTACTACCCTTCCTTCCTCAGTTCTTCCCCGTGCTCCCAAACCCCCCCGCCCCCCTAACGCTCTCATCCAGCTCCTGCACCTCCACCACCTCGGGCGTATAAATCCGCTCCACCACGAGCTGCGCGACGCGGTCCCCCTCCGCGACGGCGAAATCCGCGTCCCCGTGGTTGAACAGGAGCACCTTGACGGGACCCCGGTAATCGGCGTCGACGACGCCGGCGCCCGTGTCGATGAAGTGCTTAGCCGCCAACCCGGAGCGAGGGGCCACGCGGCCGTAGGTGCCGGCGGGCACGGCGACGCTGATGTCGGTCTCGACTAGGGACTTGCCGCGGGAGGGGACGAGGGCGGGGCGGGAGGCGTAGAGGTCGTAGCCGGCGGCGTAGGGGCTGCCGCGGGTGGGGAGGCGGGCGGTGGGGGAGAGCTTCTTGATGAGGAGGGGGGGGGAGTTGTCTAGGGTTGGGACGGGGGGGGTGGTGGTGGACGACATTGTTGCTGCTGGGTCGGTGTTGGTTGAGGTGGAAGTGGTAGTGGTGGTCTTGATTCTTTTTGCTGGAGGTGAGGTCGGGGGTGATGTTATAGATCCGGTTGTCATAGTCGAGTAAGGTTTTGGTTTTGAGCAGCCGAGCTGGTTTTTGTGTGGGATCGGTGTTGCGTGCGGGTTTGGTAGTGGAGAAGTTAGAGTATGTATCTGCTGGATTCACAATTGCGGTGAAGGACGAAATGGCGGGTTTGCACTTTAGCGGGCGGGAATCTGGCGGTGGGACGCGACGCGTCGACGGTGACCCGCGTTTTTCTTTTTTTAAGACAGCTGGGGCCAATTGGCCAATGGCCGTAAAGTAGAAGGAATTGGGTGCCAAGATGCGTAAGGTTCCCGCTGCAGGAGCGCTACAGCACTATCGCCCCTTCATGCCGCCATGGATGCGTTCCCACTCCCCTGGGATCATCGTTTGGCTGTCGTTACCTATCACAAAAGGTATGCGAGAAATAGAACATGTACACACCTGACTCTAGAGTCATTAGAATCATTATTTAGAAACATATGAATCAACAATTTTGCGACATACATATAGCTCTGTCTCTCTTTTCTTATTCCTACAATACAGCTCTTGCTCAGAAGGATACCCTCCAATGAGAGTCTGCAGAAGAGTTCAACTCGATCGTATTCCACAGTCGCCATATTATGTCAATTAGAAAGGCCGTTGTGCGTGAGTCCTGAGTCGCGAGATGCGAGAGCATTTGGAATACTCTAAAGAACGATCCTCAGGGGAATAAGTAGTCGAAACATGACCTCCTTGTTTGATAGGCACCCCTGCGTTGCTGTATGTACGACATACTTGATCGGCCTATCATGAAACCTTGGTAGGCGCAGCAAACGCGAGCATGCTACTCGTCCAGGTCCTTGCCAAAGTCGATCAACCGCAGCTTCGTCGAATCTTTGGGGTGAAACTGAGCAACCTTGGATCGGACTAGGAACCTGGCCGCCGCCGTTTCTCTGGGAAGCTGAACATAGGCGGCTGAGTTATCGCCATCGGATTGCGCAAGACCGTTGAGGAGTTCCTCCGTCAGGTTCCGCATCTCTGCACCGGCAGCCGCTGTCTCGTCTCGGCTGTCGTTATCCGCTTCCCTCGCTGGCTGGTCTTCTTGCTGCATACCCCATATGTCGTCGATGCGCCGCTGTCGCTTGTCCTGGTCTGGATTGTCCTTGGCCTTCTTCGGCTTGCCCTGCGAGCTGAACCCTGCCGCAAGATCGTCTCCGTCGATGTCCATCATGTCACCTACGACAGGGCCGCCGAGCTCTTCAGCTGCAAGCATGCCCGCAAGGTGCTCGTCGATGAATCTTCTGAGAGCCTTGAGAAGCGTAGACGTCTCCTTATCGTAGTGCTTCTTCTTCCGCTTCAGCTCGTCAATTCGCTCCGCCGCGATATCCTCGGGACCCATGTCCATGCGGCTCTCGAGGCCATCCTGTAGGGACTGTATGCGATTGCGCAAGCTCTGCGAGAGAGCCTTCTGGTCTTCGAGGTTGGACTTTTCTACCTCCAGTCGTCGTCTAGTCTTTTCGACCGAGTCTTTATGAGAGGCCAGGTACGCCTTCGTCTCTTCCACGGTCTGGTGAGTTTTGCGAAGGGCTAAGAGGGCCGGCAGCACAGATTCGGGGTATGGCGTAAACGGTGTCTCAGATGCCAACTCATCGTATGCCGCCTTCATAATCTCCCATGGCGCCGTAGGAGGGTGAGGTTGAAGTCCGCGACGGGCAGATGGACCGGATCGTAGCTCCTCCAATGCTGCTTCATGCTCCTTGACCTTCGTGTGGAGCTCTTTTATAGTGTCGTGGAGATGGGATGCGTGAACCGCATCGGGGTCGCTCATGAGACGCGTCGTATTGTCCATTTCTTCGTTGCGTATATGGACGACGATTCAGGCTGCCAAGAGATCGGTGCTGGTGCAATGTATTACAAAGAGATTCGCCGTCAGGATAAATGCGAAATTCGTAGATATTGGAGAATCTACGTTTCCAATATCTACTTGCGCGGACTGATACGTAAGGTACCTAAGACAATACGCAGCAAAAATGGCTGCCAAGAAAGGGATGCGATCGAATTGCCGGCGGATCTACGGTACAAGTCATATATCGTGCGTGTGGGTTAATGGATCCTAACTTTTCAGTTGCGCTTTGCCAAATGAGACTGGTATGAAAATATCACAAAATCAGACGCTTGGATGATTAGATTAATTGCAGTATCTATCTTTGAGATGTACGCATAGGCAATGATTGAGGTCTCATATTGAATGAAGATGAGAAGCTACATATGTACATGTACCTAAGCAATTGTCAAATTGCCAGTGAAAATTGTACCCCCAACAGGTGAAAGAGATCCATTACATTGTACCTTTCATGTCTTTGTCTTGTACTTTGCACTGTGCTATGCTTTATATTTACCAGTATTCTTAGGCATCTTATAGTGTAGCAACTATGCTAAAATCCACTGTAAGGTACACGGTATTATCCGAGTGGGGCTGTACTCGGGCAGTCGGGCAACACAGTCATTTAGGTAGAACCAATTGAAATTCCATGACGCTTGGACGGTAGATTTTTGTGTGGAGGAACCCCCGGTCTTTTTGCAAAGGAGCACGGTCCTGTAGATCTTTCTTGCATCAATTTCAAGCGAGACAAACCTTCAGGGCAACGGTATCTTTTCGCCTCCAACGTCCGTCTTCTACCTTCAATTTTTTCACCCTTTCACCTTTTTCTCCCCCATACCCCATACCTGCCCATACACATACCTGTCACTTCCCCCCATCGACTTCCGTTTACTTGCAATAGCATACACTTCGTCAACTTCTCTTCTCCCTTCCGTGGTTGCATCCCCAATTTAATTTTCCCCTTCTTTATTCTCTGCCCTTGCCCCAGTTGAGAGAGTAGTAGTCTTCCCCATCTAAGCTCCAGCTTTTAGGAGTTCTACCTGCACAACAACGCGCGGAGCTTTCCTCAACTGCAACTAGCCGCACAAAGAAAGGAGACGTGGGACACGACGAATAACTCGCAACATATAACCACCTACTTGGTCAAGCACAGCAAACCGAACACGACAAGCCCGACCGCTTTCCGCTGTTCGCCATCTGCTGTATTTCCCATTCGCATTTTACGAAAGCGACTTCCTCTCAATTCTACCAGTCAGGAAAGGCAGCAGCTTCCAGGCATCAAGGAAAACGCGTCGCATAACGTAAATAAGGAAAAGGAAAAGGAAACTGGCACCGTCATCTTGCCACTGCCATTGCTGCTACTTGCCTAGGTATTTAGGTATTTGGCAAAGCTCAAGGTTTGAGAACTAAAAAAAAAAAAACGTCTCTAAATCCTGCTACTTCGTACTTCTTTTCCAACCCATAACTCCTTCGTCCCGTCACCACTCCGCCAACTTTGATCACTGCATACCCGCTCCGGTCAAGTTAGCCGTCCTACACTATCCTGAGCAACCATCAGGTCATCATTCTGGTCCTGTCAAATCTTCGCCTTTCAGCACCAACCGTCCAGGTCCGACACGGATCTATCATTTCACTCTCCTCGTTGTCGCTGTCGTCACCTATCCCGACGACCCTGACCTCGTCCCTTCGACCCTACCTTCCAACGTCCGACCTCTCGTCTTGATCACGCATTCAATATTTATCAACTTGAGGGTACTTCAGCTACACTACACCCCAAGTCACTACACCTGCACGTTTTCCTTCGAAAACCCTCAAAGGTGTAGATAAAAGACAACGATAATTCAATCTCAATTCGACCGTCTAAAAGACGTACCGTAGGCTTCTCCTTAAAGTGTGAAGATACATAACAAACAAGATGTCTGCATCGCCGACACACCCCACTAATCCGGCCAAGCGCCCCCTAGAGGATGCTTCCTCTCCCTCGCGTGGTAATGACCAGCCCGACGCCAAACGACCGGCCCTTGACAAGGTCATCAACAACGGAAACGATGACAAGAATATCGAACTTCCCGAGAGCAACGCCAATGGTCTCTCGCTACCTGCTGGTCCCAACGGCACTACCAAGCACGAGGACGCCAGCATTGAGAAGACCGAAGTCAAGGATGACCAAGGTGACACCGTGGTTCCTGATGTTGACGAGGCTAAGCTCGCTGTTGATGCTGCTACTGGAACTGGACCTGGATCGGGTGCTGCTCCTACTAACAGTCACGACGAGACCACCTGGATCCACATCCGTGCCGTGATCTCCAGCCCCGAAGCTGCCACTATCATTGGCAAGGGCGGTGAGAATGTCTCTAACATCCGAAAGCTATCCAACGCCAAGTGTACTGTTAGCGACTACCAAAAGGGTGCCGTAGAGCGTATACTGACTGTAAGCGGTGTCGTCGAGGCCGTGGCTAAGGTATTCCTTTCCTACTAATATTTTGAGTCGTCCAAGGTGGAACTAACATTTTCTAGGCCTTCGGACTAATCATCCGAACCCTGAACAACGAGCCCTTGACGGAGAAGTCTAACACGCAGTCAAAGACCTATCCCCTTCGTCTCCTGATTCCTCATGTTCTCATAGGATCCATCATCGGAAAAGGCGGTGCCCGTATCCGCGAGATCCAGGATGCTTCAGGCGCGCGACTTAATGCTTCGGATTCCTGCTTACCGCTCTCTAGCGAACGTTCCCTCGTGGTAATGGGCGTCGCTGATGCTGTTCATATTGCCACTTACTATGTAGGCAGTACTCTTCTTCAGCAACTGAACGAGCGATTCGGCGGCCCAGCTTCGTCGGCTTACGCCACCCGAAGTGGTGGTCCTGCTGGAGTTGTGCCGGGAGGTATGCAAGTCGTTCCCTATTCACCTCAGCCGGCTGGTGGTAATTTCGGCCATCGCGAGAACTACGGGCGACGACCTGATCCCCGTGCGCACCACATGCCACCTGCTCCGTATGCGCAACCGTACCACCCCCACGCAGCCACACCGCAGCCCAACCCTAGTGTACCGATGCACTACGCACCGCAGAACCCCGGCTATGGCGCTGCTCCGCACATACCGCCTCACCACGCGCCTCACGTTGGCGGAGCCCACCCTCACGCAGGTCCTCCGGCTCAGCCCATGCACGGCGGTGTTGCTGGAGCACCCATGACTCAGCAGATATATATCCCTAACGACATGGTGGGTGCGATCATCGGTAAGGGTGGCCAAAAGATCAACGAGATACGTCAAATCAGTGGTAGCGTCATCAAGATCAACGAGCCGCAGGACAACAGCAACGAACGCTTGGTGACAATCACGGGAACTGAAGAGTGTAACAGAATGGCACTATACATGCTCTATTCCCGACTTGGTGAGATGACCCACGGCAACTCGCAGCGCTTAGCCAGCAACCTATAACGACGTCAGTCGAACTAACCATGGGCATTACATATAGAGAGCGAAAAACACCGGATCTAACAACATAGGACGAACTGACAGCTCCCTATAGTTCTCTCCCTCGTGTACGGATACTACGCTTCCGTGCCTCGGCGGGACAGCTTCGGTTTCTGCGCATCGCATTCACGCTCGTTTCTTCCGGAAGCTCTTTGGCGCATCGATCCGGAGAGGGATGGCAAACACGGCGGAAGGTGGCGTAAACGGTTCGGTGGTTGGTTGTTGATAGCTCACACGTGTTGTTTGAAGCACTTTCATCGTAAAAAGGGTGCCTCGGCGACGGGAGACGAATTTGGTAGGCCAAATATCGGCAAAACACAGACAGGTTGTTTCACCGGGTTCCCGTCTAATAATGCATTTCTCTCTACCTTACCTTGCCTTGCCTTGCCTCGCCTTGCCTTGCCTTGCCTCGCAGTTGATTCGTTCGCCACATTCCATAATGCCAGATCATTCATTGCGTCCCTGTGTGCCCTGATCTGATACATTCTCCTATCATAACAATTATTCCTCGACAGCGTGCTTGGAGCAGACGCGCACCCCGTGCCTGATAAAAAAAAATATAACTCCCAATCCAGTGCCTAGGTCCTTCTACTCTCTTAATATTGTTACCCAACCTTGCTAACTTAAATACTATTATGTTAGGCCATCTACTAATTATATATACCTAACCCAGGTGTATATGCCTTTTATCTAATGCTCTAAGTACGATTATAGGTACGTATATACCCCCTTCACCAAAGAGATTAAATTTTGGAAGAGCTTTAACGTAGAAAGACACGGGTTGTTCTAGCTTACCCTAACTTTAAGTGTTTTCTCAATACCTAACTCTTTCTAGATGTACGCACAGCGATGGCTAAGGGTTTGTAGGTGGTAGTTAGTATCAAACAGACCGGGCTAGAAGAAAGAGTAGTTATAGAGCAGAGATTAAGCCCATATATAACTAATGATCCAGAGCAATCTGATAGCATTGCACGGTTACAGGATGAGATGTAGCATCGCAATAGGAGTCGGAATAGCACTACATATAGATAGAGCGTACATAAGGTAGACAATATAAACATTATATATACATTTATACGTTCTTCGTTTAGTTAGATATCCTCTCAACCGCTTATATTGATAACGTAGGATAATGTCCAAAGGGTAGTTGCTTAGTTAGAGTTTGAGACTGTCGGTAATAGCTTGCGTAACTTTGGTAGTTGCCACTCTACGTTTGTGCCTTCGTTAGGTCAGAGTGGTATCGAATCATGCCACAGGAACGATGATCATGTCAAACTTAAAAACAGATGGAAAACGCTGCGTCTAGCTGAGACCACGGAACTCACCTTTTGTGTTGACCATTTCGAATTCTCTCTCTTTCTTCTTCTCTCTTCTCCGCAACGCTCCAACTCAAACCTCACTGCCAACTCTGACCACTTTCATCTTTCATTATCAACTTCTCTTTATTTCATTAGTACTGCCACAATTGGTCTTTAACTTACATTTCTCAATTCCTCTCCTGGCATCCTAACCCATTCCTCCTATTGCTAGGAAACAACAGCGATAGAACTAGGAAATTCAATGGGATTAGAAAGGTGTCAAACACCCATTTTAGGATTGCTACTAGTCCCCGAAGGGCATTTCCCCCTATATACTACCGAACGAATCAATAAATAATACTGTCTAAATCCAGATATCCTTCCTTTTCTCAATCTACAACGACAAAATCTAACGAGACGAAGACAAACATCCTACACCCCTGGATCTTGACTCTGGAATGTCCTGCAACCTCCTTTTCAGGATTAGGTGACTACCACCCCTGACACTGTTGCCGGTCGTGTTTGAAAGGGTGTATGGCCCCAGAAGAAGACAAGGCACTTGAACTCGGCTACGGACGATCAGCATGAGACTTTGCGTCATCGCCATTAACGACTCAGTGGAAGGCCTATACCTGAGGTCTACCTGTTTCTAGCGAAGGAGAGCCGGAAATGCTCGAGAAGAAACAACAGCTTCGAAAGTGCACTGTCGTCAAGCTGCATTCCGAGTTTATCGTTAGACCCAGGAGAGCTTTTTCTACTTAGCCGGGTGGTCTCTACACCAAACCTCTCTATTACACCTGTCTGGACAGATTTTCGTGTTCCTTTCCCTCGACTCTGCCGACAGCCTCTATCGTCGCTATTGTCTTCTGTTTCCTACTGTTGACATAGATCCATTTCATTACCACTCTGCTATCACCAACAAGGAGGCAGAGCCCGCGTCCGCGTCAGCTCAGGGCAGAGCAACCTGTTCCACTCGATCTGCCGCACGATATAATCATCGAAGTAACAAGACATATATTCCTGGCTAGTCGTGTCTTCCCGCAATAATGAGATTGCTGGCCGTCTTGCTCGTTCTGGGCGGCTGGAGTACCTCTCCTGCATATCACGAAATCGCTTTGACGCCAAGAGGGAACTCAACGTAGTCACAGGGCTGAAGTACTGGCAAAAGGTACACAGGATATCTCCAGCAAGGCCATGGATTCAACAACAAGGAACTTGGGAAGAGTTGGTTAAGTTAAATCAACGACAACAGCCAAGTGTGCTCCCGTTGACGAAGCGCCTCGCAAATTCCCTGAAAGAATGTATTCGTTTCGGGAACCGGGGGACTCCAGACGTCCTATGCGCCACTGTCGCGCGTCGCTGTGCCAATAGACATATTGTATGTCTAGGTAGTTAGCCGGACGTAAACAATTTCATCATCATCACGAAACTCTCGTCCCGTCGTGAAGAACGATACGCCACACCCTCAAACACCTTACCTGGTCCTCCAAACACCCCTGGAACCGTACGTCAACCGCAGTTACTGGTTCTTCAGCCATACACTACCTACCAACTACTCGGCAGTCCCAAAAAGGTTGTTGCGGGTGCCGTCGGCAGACTACGGTTTCTAATGATGCTGTCGTGGCTACCGACGTGCCCTATGCACCATATACGTACAGATGCCTCTTCTTCGCCCAACATACCAGTACCCAACTTAGCCACCACTCAAGATAATAAAACCAACCTAACACCCAACTACTCTTTCGTCAAGCATCCGTTGAACAAAGGTTGGGTCGCCGAATGCGAAATCTGCCACAAGACTTTAGCAACGCCGCAATCCCTCAAGGAACATACCTATGCAACTACATAACAAGGACAAACCGAGAGTCGAATGCAAGATCTGCCATAACACTTTTGCATCACCGCGAACCCTCAAGACTCATGAAATTACATAACGAACCGAAACTCGTAATCCAATCAAAACCCGAGGTTGTCCCCGACACCTACTACAGCTGGCCTGGATGAGGACAACGCCGACCTCGCACTGCCGACAATGGTCGAGGCAGTCCGATATAGTCCCGGCAGAGACAAGAGTCGCAGCAGAGGCATACGTTGTCCTTCGGGCTACAGGGGGGCGCCGGTATTCCTCTTGACATCTGATAAATCGTCATATCTGCCGCTGGGTTCAATCAGCCCTAGCCGTACTCGATTACAGCCTCTGCTGCAAGGGAGCAATATCTAAAGTGAAGAAACATCTATATTCACCCGACGAGAGCCATGATCGCCATGATCATGAGCTGAAGACATGGAAGGGAGGCATCAAGAGCGGTGGACCCTTGCGACCACAGGTTGATAAGTCTTATTGAGAGATGCAATTCGCATGTAGTTTAATCAGAAAGGCAAGAGTAGCAATATAATGACTTTCGTCCCCATTTGCAGGCTTGACAATCGATCTGTGCGTCAGAACTCTCTAGTAGGGTTCCGCCTGGCTTCACCTTATTCACGCAGTTCGCCATCTTTCGGGCCTGAACAGTTATGCGCCGGCGAGGGCTCTCACATCTGTTCCGGATGCTGGCTTGAATCAAGCGGAATAAACTAGGTAGATCTAAATACAGAGCCGGCTATCATAACGGCATACACATGCAGGTTTGTAGGGATGCATCTCAGCCCCCCCTTTCAGCCTTATGCAAGCGATGCTTCTGGAAAAGGGCTTCTAGACCACCCTACCCGCGTGGCGGTTCGAGGGGTCAAGAATGACCATGCTAGGCGCCGGCGGTGAACGCTGGCACGAGCAACCGTGAGACCTATCGTTTTTCTTCCCAGCCTGCAGCAGGGGGGTAACACCGAAGGATTTTGCTTGTTACTTGGCACCACGCCGTCGTACAAGTACCTACAATATGAAGTAGGTTAGGCAGGGGGCATTCTTTATGCAACTCGTTTCGCTTACCAACTGCCTTGCCTGCTAGGGAAGCCAGATCTTCTTGATGAGCCTCCTTTCATTTTCTTTCATTTCGCAGCACTCTACTACTTGCGCCCGCGCAAGTACGTTTGCTTTACACAAGAGAGGGTATCACAAGAATATCACAATACCACAGGGGACCGCAAGGGATAGGTAGGTAGGCAGGCTATTTGTGATACCATGAAACGGTCACATGGTTGAGTAGGTATCGTGGGCATGCCTGGTTGCCTGGGTTCGTTCGGTTATGCGTAGGAGAACGGAATATCCTCACATCGCTGATTTGTATAGTAGGACGAAAGTTGGATTGGACAGCCTCATTGCGATGTTACCTCTGTATTACCTTCACTTTACACGCCCCGCGCATAGTTTGCTGCAATGTCATCACGACGTGCTTAGGTGAGTCTCACCTAGCCTTACGTCTGGTCACCCACAGGGCTCTAATGGAAATAACTCGAATTTTAATACGTAAACCCCGGGGTGGGTATTAAGGTGCGTAAAACTACGTTAAGCTTAAGCTTATTTAATTATTAGATATTTAGTTATTATTATTATATTAAACCTAATCCTTATTTAAATTAATTAATATTTATATTTTTAAATAGTTTTTTAAAATATAAAAATAATAATATAAATTATATTTTATATAGTTTTTATTTTATTAAATTATTTATAAATATAATAAAAAATATTTATTAAAATTATTACGTGATTTTTTTTAATTAATATTAAGGTTTTTTTATTAAAAAAAATAAAGTTTTATAATTTTTTTTTTATTTATTTATTAATTTATTAATTATTTATTAATTTAAATAATATTATAATTAAATTATATATTAATTTAAAAATTATATTATTAAAAACTTTTTAATTAAATAAAATTTTATATTTAAATTATATTTATAAAATTATTAATAATATTAAAATTTATAAAATAATATTTAAAAAAAAAACAGGTTTTAAATTTTAATAATAAAAAATAAATAAAAATAAAAAATTTATTATATTAATAAATTTATATAATAATTTATATATAAATTTATTAATAAAATAAATAAATTTATATTTATATAATATTAAATAATAAATTTTATAAGTTTTATTATATAAATATAATTTATATATATAAAAATATATTATATATAATATATAATTATTTAATATATAAATTTATTAAATATTAATTTATATATATAAATATAAATATATTATTAAAATTTAAGTTATTTTTATTTAATTTTTATAAAATATTATATTTATAGTTATTTAATTTATTAAAGTTATATAAAAAATATTAATTAAAAAAAAATCGTTATATAATTTAATATTATAATATATATAAATATAATAATATAAATATATTAATAAAATTATATTATTATATATATAATAATATAAATAATAAAAATACGTTTTTTTATTAAAAGATATTATAAGTATTTTTTTTTTAAACGGTTATTAAATAATATTAAATACTATATAATATAATAATATAATTTTAAGCAAGCTTTAATATATAGCTACTAATATATTTATAGGGTATTATTTAATAATAAATTTATATAACTAGAAACTTAATTTATTTAATTTAATATATAAGGCACCGGCTTAAATAATGTATAATAACCCTTGTTTATATAAGTTTAATAATACCGCGATTTAATTTTATTTTATTTTTTTAATTTTTAATATATATATATTATAAAAAATATATATTTTATAATATTTTTATTATTTATATAAATGTTAGTTAAATATATTAATATATTTATAATTAATATATTATTAATAAGTTTTTTATAATCGGCGTTTATAATATTTTAATAAATTAGTTAAATATTTATAGTTTTTATAATTTAAAAAATATAAAAATTAATTAATTTTATTTTATATTTTATATATAAATTATATATAATATTAAAGGTAATTATAATATTATTTTATATTTTTTTAAAAAGTTATATTATTTTAAATTTTTTTACTTTATGTTTTTTTATATATTATTTTACCGCTATATAATTTTAAAAAAACCTTTTTCTCTTTTTTTTAACAATGTTTTATAAATATTATTATAACTTTTAAATTATTTATATTATATAATATAAATTTCACCGTTGATTTTTTATAAATATAAGAACTTTTTATTAAAATTATTTTTATAATTTAAATAAAATATATTATATATAGTGTAATAAAAATATTTAAGATTTTAAAAAGCATTATTTATATTAATTATTTTAAGTTATAAAAGTTTAATTATTTATTAAAGGTTATTTTTATTTAAAGTTTAATGTTAGTTTTATTTTTATTTTTTATTTAGTTTATATTTATTAATATATTATAACGGTATTTAATAAAATATTAATAATATAATTACTTATTATAATATTAAAAATCCCGATTATATTATAAAAAAATAAAGCCGTTAAAAAAAAAGCGACGTATTTTATTAATTAAAACTAAGTGGCTTTTAAACTATAAAAAAATACATATTTTAAGAAATTTTTATTTTTATTTATTTATAGATTTATAATTATTAAGAAGTTTTATAATTATATTTTTTTAGTTTTTTATTTTAAATAGTTTATAATGAATAAATTATTTTAAATTATATATTAAATATATTAAAAAAAATAAAAAAAAAAAAGGGTATTTAAACTAAAAATATATAAAAAATTAATAAAATGGATTTTGTTTTTTAAATAAAGCTTATTAATAGGTTTTATTATTAAGTACTTTTTATTTATATAAAGAATTAATTATTAAAATTGTTTTTTTTATATAAGGAATAATTAAAATTAAATAATAAATATAAAAAATATTATATTTATTTTTATAATGTTTATAAGTTATAATAAGTTTAAAATATAATAGAAATTATATTTATAATATAGATTTTTTTTATTGGTTTTTATTTTTTTTTTATATATATTTTTTTATTATTTATTATTTTTATTTAAAAAATGGGATAAATTTAAGTTTTATTTTTATTTATTTTATTATATATTATAATTTTTTATTTAAATTATAAATAAAAAAATTAAGTTTAAATAATTAGTAAAAAATTAAGAATTTTTACTAATATTTAAGATTTAATTAAATAGTTAAAAAATATTAAAAACAATGTTATTTATTATATTAATTAAAATACTTAGGTTTTATATATAACTTTTTTTAATTTTTCTCGGAGAAATTTTTAGATTTTAAGGTAAACCGGTTTTAATTTAACTTTTAAAAAAGGTTGTAAAAAAATGATTTTATATAATATTAATAAAAATAAAATAAATTAGTTAATTAAAAATATAATTACTTATTTAGAAGATTTAATAGGTAGTGAAAAGTTATTTATATAAGTAATAAATATTTATAAACGCTAGGAAATAATAACTTAGTTAAACGGGTATATTTAATAAAAAAAAATAGTTATTAAAGTTTAACTTATAACTAGAGTTTTTTTTTTAGTTATTATTAAAAAATTATATTATAATTAATGTTTATATATATATTAATATTATATATAATTTAAATTTATAGTTTTATTATATAAATTTATATGTTTATATTATAAATTTAGTTTTTATATAAATAAGTTATTTATAATAACGTTATTTTTTTATAATTTGTTAATAGTTTTTAAAAGTTATTATTATTTAAGTTTAAATAGTTATATTAATTTATAAGTTGTTTTATAATTACGGAGGTTAGTAATTTAAATTTATATAGAAATTAATTTTATAATTTTTTTTTTAATTTAAATAATAAATAAATATATATATATAAAAAATTATAATATATTTAAAAATAAATAAAAGATTAATAAAAATAAAAAAATGTTTATAATAGAAAAATAAAAATGAAAATAGTTTATAATAAGTTTATTATTAAAAGTAAATAATATTTATATATAGTTTATTTTTTAAGTTTAAAAAAGTGATTAATATTAACTTATATTTAATAAAAAAGTTATAGTTTTAACTAATATTTTTTTTTTATTAGTAATAAAAAATATAATTTATTAAAATTTACTATTTAAAATAACTGTATATATATAGTTATAAAGTTTGTTTTTTTAAAGGTTTTTTGTTTTAATATAAGGTTTAAAAAGGTTTTTAATAATATTTGGTTTTATATTTTAAATTTTATAATAATAAAGGTTAATATAAGTGTATATTTTATTTTATTAAAAGATTTATTAGGGACTATTAATATGTTTCGTTTTAACCTATAGATTTTATTAAAAAAAAAAGGTAGTAACTTTTATTTAATTTATTAAAATAAATATTTTATATAAAAAAAGAAAATATTAATATAACTTTTAATAACTATGTTATAATAAAAATATTTATGTTTATTAAATAAATAAATAAATTTAAACTAAATATAAACGTTTTTATAATATATTTTACTTTATTTATTATTTTAAACGCCTAGTAATTATTTTTTATTAACGTAACTAATATATTTTTTATAAAAAGTAAGTAAATTAATATTTTTAAATTTAACTTATTTATTATTTAAAACGTTTTAATAAGTATATTTATTTTATCTTTTTATATATATTTAAGGATATGTTTAAATAAAAATATAAATATTTTTTAATTATGTTTTTTTATAAACGTAAGGTAAATTTAAAAATTTATTATATATTATATAAAGTTTAATAATATAACGGCTTTATATTTATAGTTTAAAAATATATTTTCAGGTTATATTAATTTTATGTTTAATATATTTATATTTTTTATAGTTTATTAGTTACAGTATAAATAATTTAATAAACTAATAAACCAAGTATTTAATATTTATATTTATTAATTAAAAAATATAATATTTATAAATTACTTTTAAAGTTAATAACTATAAATATAAAATATGTTTTTTTCTTTTATATTTATTTTAAATATATGTTCCGTATTATTATAAATATGTTTATTTATAGGTTTTAAAAAATATAATAAAAATAATTTTTATATTAATTTAAACTAGTAAAAGTTTTTATAAAAAATAATAATAAGTATATTTTTAAAATGTTTTTTATATTAATTTTATATTTTTTAAAGTTACTTATAAATTTTATTAAAATTTGTTTTATTTATTATATTATATTTATTTATAATTAAAATATTTGTTTGTTTTTAAGTAGCTTTTTTTTTAAAGGGGATTTTTTAAAACTTATTATTAAATAAGTTTATTATAAAATAAATAATTGTTTTATTTATATATATTTTTATAAACTTTAATATAATTATAAGTTTAATTTATTTATAAGTATTTTTACTTTTAAAAGTTTTAATTAAAATTTTAATTATAATATTTTTTTTGGTTTTATTTTTTTCGTTAAGGTAAAATAGTAACTGGTGGTTATTAAGGTTTAATAAATTTTTTATATTATTAAATAATTTCATTAATTATTATATTTTTATTTTATTTAAATGTTAAAGGATAATATATAAAGCTGTTAATTATTTATAGTTTAAATTATTTTGTTTTATTAGAATATTAATAATATTTACTTAAAAATAATTATAATAATATTTAATTATAATTATTATTAAATGTATCCGTTCTTTATATTAATTAAGTTATATTATAAATTATAATATAAGATTTTTATTTAAATTTATAAGATTTTTATTTTTAAATTTATAAAACGTTAGGTTTATTTATAAATTGGTATTTATATTTATATTTAGTGTTAATATAAAAGTATTTTATTGTTATTTATTATTTAATTCTTTAATTATATTTATAAATATTTTTTAATTTAGCAGCGAAACTTTTATTTTTTATTTTTATGTTTAAGTTATAATAGTTTATTTAATATACGTATTATTTTTTAATAAGTTACTAGTTTTAATATTAATATTATTAACTATTATATAATAATATTATAGTTTTTTTTTTAACGGAAAGTTTAATAATTTATAGTAGTTTTTTATATAAAATTTTTACTATAACTATAAAATAAATGGTTTAAATATAAATATACTTTTATATTATGTTTATTTTATAATATTTTATATGTTTTTAAAAAAAATAAATAATTATTAAAACTTTTTTATATTATTAGCTAGTTTATTATTTACATTATTTTTTTTCTCGGTGTTATAGTTTTTATTATTTTATAAACATTTTATATTCATTTTATTATTTTAGTTTATATAAGTATTTTATACTTTTATATTTTATATAACGTTTTTTTTAGATTTTTTTATAAAATTAAAATTATTATTAATAAATTATAAATAATAGTTTAAATTCTTTTTATAAGTTTTTTAAATCTTTAAAAGTGTTTTGGAATTTTTGTTAAAAAAGTTCTTTTATAAAATAAAAAAGCTGAGGTAAAATACAGTATTTTAATTATACGTGAAGTTTTTTTTAAAATTTAAAAAAAACTTCCTTATTAAAAAAAAGGTTTAAATTTTATTCTTAGTTACCATTTTTTAATAAAACCTAATAATAACTAGTTTATTAATAAATTTAACGTAACTAACTGTTTATTTTTTTACTTGGCTTATTTTATAATATATTTATATATAAAATTTAATAATTATATTAATAAGGAAAATATAATTATATAAATATAAATAATAAAATATAAAATTATAATATTAATATACTTTAAAAATATTTAGTTTAATATTTATAACTTTATTTAAAAAAATAAATAGTTTTATAATTAATATATTATTTTTATTATTAACAATTAAAGTTAATTTTTATAAATATTTTTATTAATTTCATATTATTTAATATAAAGATTTATAATATATTTAATGTTATTAAAATTTAAAATAGTAAAATATATTATAGTTTAAAATATAGTTATATATATTAATAAAAGAAAACTTTTTTTTTAAAAAGATTTTATTAAAAATTTAAATTATTAGATTTTATATTATTTTATTCTAATTTTTATTATTAATAAAGTTTAGTGATTTTATTAAGGTATTAAAATAAATAATTAAAAAAACTAGTTTTTAATACGTAGGTGTTTTTAACTTAATGGTATAGTTTATAATATAATAAAATAAAATAAAAGTTTACGTTTTTATAAAAATTATAATAAAGTTATAGTTATAATGTAAAATAGTTATTATAACCTTATTTTATTATATATAATATAAGAAATAATATTAGATTTATAGTATATTATTATTATTAATATATATTTATTTAATTAGTAGTTAAGGCTATTTAAAATAATATCGTTTTATTATATAATAGCTTTTTTTTATCTTCGTTTTTATTTTAATATATTTATAATATATAATATTATATTTATATTTTTATAAAATAATTACTATATATTATACTTACTGCTTTTATTTAGTTATAAAATAATTTAGATTTATTTTTAATGTTTTTTTTAGTTATAAATAATTATTTGTTTTATTTTAAATTATTAACTTGAAGATATTATGGTTAAAATTTTTTTAAAAGTATTTATTAACTTAGGTTAAAAATTGTTATATTTTTTTAAACCCGCTAGTTATAGTATTTATAATTAAATTTTTAATTTTTATATTATTAAAAAACTATAAAAAGCTATATAAATAAAAAATATTTTAATTATTTATTTTAATAATATTAAAATATTAATATATTAAGTTAAATATATTATTTATAATATTAACGTAAACGATTTTTTGGAAAAATGTTTTTATATAGTTATAAAACTAACGAATAACTAATATAAAATCCTAGTTTATTTTTTTTAATATAAATAAACGCTTTTTTAATAAGTATTTATTTAATTACTATTAAATTTATTATAAATAACGTAAATTATAAAATTATTTATTTATTTTAATATAAATAAGTAATAATAAATTATTTAGGTTTATTATAAATTAAATTATAAATAAATTATATTAAAATATTAAATTTTTTATTATATTATATTAATAAACTTTTTTTTTATTAAAAAGTAATTATTAATAACTAAATATAATAATTTTTTTTAGTAATTTTAATATATTTAAGTTATTAATTAGTTTATATTCTTGTAACTTTTAATTAGTTTATAATAGTTTTTTATAAGTAATAAATTTAAATAAAATTTAAATTTAATAAAAAAAGGATTTTTTTATTTAAGCTTAATTAATTTTTTTATTGTTATTTTTTATAATCTAATTAAATATAAAAAAAAAAAAGATAAAATAAGTTATAATAACGTTATTATATTAATATAATTTAATAAAAACTTATATTTTTAAGCTAAAACTTTATTTTAAGGTATTATTTTTATTAAGTTATTATTTTTTATTTAATATTACCAGATTTTTTTATTTATAAAAAAAGATTTTAATAAATATTTTTGTAAAAAAATAAGGGTTTCGTATAATTATAAATTAATCTTTTAAATATATTTACAGGTATAATTAACCTTTTATAATTTATTATTTTATTATTTTAAAATTAAAATTATTATTTAACTTTTTTATAATTAACGGTATTTTTATTATATAAAAAAATTCTTAAATAAAAAGCGTTTTTTTAATATTATTAACCTGGTTGTTACTAAGTAAAAAAAAGCCGGATAAACTAGTTATTATAAATAACTTAAATTTTTATTTTATATTAATAAAAATATCTATAAATAATTTATTAATAAAAAGTTTATTAAAAAGAAAAATGTTATTTATTATAATCTTTTTTTTATTTTAAATTATTTATATTTAATTATTTTTATCGATGTTATTATCATTTAAAAGCTTTTTTATAAAATATAAGTTTTTAATTATTTCGTTAAATTTATTAAGTTTATTTATTACCATTTTATTTTTAGCTTATTTATTTTCATTTTTATTAATATTAAATGTAAGTAACTAGTTATTTTATAAAAATACGTATCTAAATTATTTTATAGCTTTTTATATTAAGTTTAATATATATATTATATATTATAATATTTTAATAAATATAATTTTATTTAAATTCTTTTATATATTTTAAAAGTTATTATTTATATTAATATTAAAATATAAGTGGTTATTTTTTATTAGTTATTATAACATTATTATTATAATAAATTTTTAAAAACTTAGATATAATAATAAATTTTTTATTTTTAGCTAATTAAAATTACATTATAAAATATAAATATCGCTTATAATATCTTTTAAATTTTTAAATAAAACTTTTATTATAATTATTACGTTATTTATAAAAATTATTATATAGCTTATAACCTTATAATAAAAAATATTAAAAGGTTATTTAGTTTTTAAATTTAAAAATAATTTAGTGATTATAATAAAAGTTAATATAACAATTAAAAATTTTTTTTTTAACGGTTATAAAACCTTAATAATAAAAAGAAATAAATATATATAAAATTCTTAAAATATTATTAAGCGATAAATAGTTAAGATTTTTTTATATTTAATATTAATAATATATTTTCTATATATAATTATTTATATTTTTTATTAATATAAAAAATAATCTATATAATTAAGCCAATATAAATGTTAAATAAAATTAAAAAAGAGTGGTTTTTTAAAATAAATTAAAAGTTACGGTAAAAATAAATTTTATATATAAGTTATTAGTTTATTTAATAAATATTATATAAAATAAAAATAATATTAGTTTATAAATAGTTTATTAAAATTATAAGCGCTAAATAAGAAATTATAAATATAAAATATTTTATTTTTAAGGTTTATTAATTTTAAGAATAATTATTAAGTAAAAGTGTTTGTTTTTTTATTAAATTTATAGTTTATAATTATTAAAAAATTGTTAATATATTTTTAATATTAATTAAATCTTTTTATATTTTATTTTAGTTTATTTAATAAATTTATTATATATTAAATAAAAAATGTAATTAAATTATTTTAAAAAGTAAAATGTATATTTAAAAAAGGGAAGTTAAAAAACTAAGGCACAGTAAAAGTTAAAAAAGTTGTATTATTTTTATAAATAAAAGGGTTATATTTATATGTTTATATAAATAATTTATAAAAAGAAAAGTTAATATTAATATAATAAGTAATAATAAAAAAGGTAATAATAAAAAAAAAAGATTTTAATAATAATTTAATAACTTTTAATTAAATAAATAAGTTTTAATTAATAAATAATATTAAGTATAAGGTATATAAAAGGTTTTTAAGTAAAATGTTATAAAGAAAAAAAGTGTTTAACTAAATATAAGTTTTAATAATAAATAAAATGGTTTAATAAAAAATATTATATTATTAATTTATAAAAAATATTATTTGTTTTTATATTTATTAAAGATATTTTTTTATATAACTTTTTTATTATTATTAAACGCTTTTTTAATAATTTTTTTTTTATATTTATATAATGTTGTATTTTTTATTTTAATATAATTTAATATTTACTTTTTTTTGTTTATATTCCTTTTTTTTTTTTTATATTTTTATAAATTTTAGAAATTTTATTTTTTTTATTGTTTTATACGAACCTTTAATAATAAACTTTTACAATATAATTTATTAATATAAATAAAATGTTTAAGGTTTATTTATATTTAAAACCTAAGAAACCTGGTATTATTAATTTATATAAATATAAATGTTTTATAATTAAAGGATAATTTAGATATTATATATTATTAACCTTTTTAAAAGGGGAGGGGGTAAGTTATATTAAAAACTTTTAACTTTTTTTTAAGTTTTTAAATAATTATTTTAAAAATAACCGCTTTTATTTAGTAATTTTAATTTTTACTATGTTAATTTAGGTTTATATTTTTACTTGTTATATTATTAAAAGTGTTATTTATTAAATTTCTAAGAATAATAAAATAATATTTCTTTTTTTTTTAACACGGATTTTAATAAAACCTATTATTAAATATATAATTTTATTAAGATATTTATTATATAAAGTTAATTAAACTAATAATATATTATAAAATTAATTTTTTAAAATAAGGATTTATTTAAAATATTCAAAGTGAATATAATAATATTTATAAAAAATAATAATTGTTTTTAAGTTTTAATAAATATTTTTAAAAAAAAGCTATATAATATAGTTATATATAATTATATTTAAATAATTAAATATAAATAAGTTTTATTTATAAGGTTTATAAAAACAGTATATTAAATTAAAATAAAATAAATATATTAATAACATTTAAAATAATAAGTTATAATAATTATAAAAATATATAAATAAGTATATATAACTATAAGTAAATTAACCTTTTATTATTATTAAAATTAAAAAACTTAAACACTATTTAAATATATTTAATTTAATTATTATATATTAATTTTAAATTTATAATTATATTTTTAAGTTTTATTATTTTAAGGTGTTTATTAATTTATAATAATCTTAGTTATAATTTTTTTTTTTTATTAGTTATTATTATTATATAAATTAAAAATATTTATAATTATAATAAAACCGCGGAGTAATTTATTTATTAAAGTAATATTATTTTAATATTTATTATTAATATTTATTTTTTATAAGAGTTTATTTTTCTAGAATAAGGAATTTTATAATATTTTTATAATATATAATTAGTAATTACGGTTTATTTTTTTTTTAAAAAGTTTTATTATTAAAACTATAAAACTTATATATTTTTATTTAATAAATTAAGCCTTTAAAATATTTAAATAACTAATAAAAATTTTAAAAAGTTAAAATAAAATATTATTATATTAATTAATTTATTATAAATTTAAATATAAGTTTATTAGATTATTTTTATTACTTATATTTATAAAGATTTTAATATCATATAAAATAATTTATATATACTGTAAATAAAAAAAGTGATTTTTAAATTTATAATAAAAAATTTTATTATTATTTTTTTCGTTAAATAAATTTATAAACTTTTTAATAATTAATATATAGCTTTTTATAATATTAATTTATTGTTTAAATATAAAGTTTTTATTAAAACGTAAATTTATTTTTAATAAAATGGGAAATTAAGTAAATATTTTTTATTTAAAGGTGTTTATATTTTTTATATGTTTCTTTTTTTTAATTAAAAGATTTAAAAGATATTTTTTTAATATTATAAAAACAATAAAATAAATTTATATTTAAATTAATTATATTTTATAATAAGTAAAATTATAAGCTAGTTATATAATAGATTTATTATAAAAGCGAGATATATAAAAGATTTTTTTAAAGAAAGCGTTTTAATATTTATTATTATATTTATAAGTTTTATAACTAGTAGTTAAAAAATAAAACTAGTAATTATAATTTTATTTTACTAGATGTTTTATTTAAAGCTAAACCGTGTTTTAATTAAAAAAAGGCTTCTTAAAGTTTTAAAAAATAAAAGTGAAGGTGTAAATAAAGGTAATAATTTAACTTTTAATGTTAAAAATAATGATACCGGTTAATTTATAAAAGATAAAAATTTAAATAATGAAGTTAGTTTAATTAATAATTATATTATAAGTGAGATTTTTTTAAGTTTTTAAAAATTAATTATAAAAACTATTATTAGTTTAATATTTAATTTAAAATTAATTATTATTATTAGTATTAATATTAAATATTTAAACTAGTTAATAACTAATAATCTTGTTTTTTTTTTTTTTATAAATCGAAACATTCCTACGAATAAAAAGGTTTATATAATAAATATTATATTGTTTTTTAATTTAAATTCTACCAGTAATATTTTAAATATTATATAGTAAAATTTATTATTATAATTAATATTAAATATAAGTTTTAATAATAATTTAAATTATTAAGGTTTAGTTTTTATTTTTTTATCGCTATTAAATTTATATTTTATAGGTGTTTTTATAAAAAAGATTGCAATTAAAAATCGTGGCTTAAAATATTAAAAAATTACTTAAAAATAAAAAAACTAGTTTTTTAATGTTATTAAAATTATAGTAATAATCGTTTTAAATATCGGTAAAAAAAATATTAACTTATTTATATTTAAATGTTTTTTAAATACGGTTTATATTATTTTATATATTTTATTTATAGATATTAAAATAATAATAATTTATTAATAAATAATCTAGTTAAAATTATTTTTAGTGTTAAAACTTATATTATCGCTTGTTATAATAAGCTTTTTAAAAAAAACTAACTTAATAATAAAATAAAACTTTTCGTTTAGTTTTTATATTTATTATTTTTATTAATTATTTATAATAGTTAATTAATTTAAATTTATAAAATTATATATATATTAATAAATATAATAAAATTAAAAGGTTTTTTTATTAATTATAATAAAAAATATAGTTAGTAACTTAATTATTATAATAATAATTAACATAAACTTTTTAAAAGTTATAATTTATAAATAATAATATAATTATATAAAAATCTTAAAACCTTTTTTTTTTTATATAATTTTTATATTTAGTTTAATATAATTTCCATGTTTTTAATATTTAAAATAAAACCGTATTAATATTTATTTACTAGGAACTTTTAAATTTTTTTTTTATATTTATAAACTTTAAGTTATATTATAATAAGTTTTATATAAATTAACTAAGTATAGATTATATAATAAAACTTTTTAAATAAAATAAAAAGTTAAATAACTTAAAAGAAATATTATTTTTATATATTGTTATAATTATAAAAAATAATATTATAGTATTTTATTATAAGGTTAACTTATAATTTAATATAAATAATATAAACGGGTTAGAATAATTAAAAAATAATATTAAATTAAATAAGGTTAAAAAGTTTAATTAAACGGTGTATTAAATAGTAGAAATTAATAAAGGTAAGTTAAAATTTATATTAAAAAATAATAAAAATATAATTATATAAATTTTATTATATTTATAATAAAAATAATTATATTATAATTTAAATTTATTTAACTTAATTTATATTTTCTTATATATTTTTTTAGTTATTTATTTAGTTATTATATGTTTAATTTTAATAATAAATAATTATATAAAAAAACATTTAAATTTAAAAAACTTAATTATTTTAATATAAAAATTTAAAGTTATAAAATAATAAAATAGTTTAAAAATAATAATTATAGATTATTTTATTACGATAAAGTTTTTTAAACTAGGTAGTTTAAAATTATTTAGGTAGTAATTTTATAGTAAGTAAGGTAAGGTTATAATAAGGCGGCGTATAAGGGAACTTTTAAATTAAAATAATTTAATTGTTTTAATATATAAACTTAAAGTTATAAAATAATATAAAAACTAAGAAATAATAATTATTAATTATTTTTTTATAATAAAGTTTTTAAAATAATATTAAATAGTAATTTTATAATAAACGGAGTTATATAAATATTCCTAATAAATTATATATAAGAAAAAAAAAAAAAGTTAATTAAAAGTATATTTAATAATATTAATTAAAAAATAAAAAAGCTATAGTTTAAATAATAAAATAAATAAATTTATATTTAAATTAATATAAAAATTATTAACCTTATATAACTTACCAGGTTAATAAAATAAAAAAACTATTTATTTTTATAATAACGATATTTTATTAAATAAAAACTAACGAAGTTTTTTTTATAATTTATTATTAATATTATTTATAAAATTAAATATAAATAAATATAGTTAATATTTTAATAATAAATATATATAATATAATATTCTTTAATATTTTATTTAAATAAAAGTTAATATTATTTATATACCTTTTTTAAAAAAAATAAGTGATATATTTATTTTAATATATAACTATTATATAATAATAATAGTTAAAGTTATAAATTATACGGCTTTTTTATATTTTTATTTTTATATTAGTTTTTTATATATAACCTTTAAATAAAATAAGTTAAATTTTTATATTTTATAATTATATTATATTTTTAGTTTAAAATATTTTTTTTAATTATTAAAAATTAATATTATAAATATAATATTTAACTTATTTATATATATTATATCTTGTTATATTTTAAAATATAATAAGGCATTTTATAAGTATATAAAAAATATTATAGTTTTTTTTTTTTTTAACGGTTATATTATAAAAAATAAATTATTTTATTTTTTTTTAAGTTTTTTAAATTTTTTATTAAATCGTATAAGTTATTTTTTACTAATGTTTAAATACTACTTAATAAATAATAATAACTTAAAGATATAAAATTATATAAATAATAAAAGCATTAGTTAATAATTATATTAATTATAGTAATAATATAATTAATAAGTTATAAATAAAAAGATTTAATATTAAGTTATTATTAAAATCTTAGTTTATACTATTAAAATAAAGATATAAGTTTGTTAATAACTTTATTATTTAAATAAAGTTATTGGTTTATTAGTAGTAAAAAAAGTAATAATAAAAAAAAAATGCTTTTTAATATTTATAATTTAATAATTTATTAGTTTTTTAGTTATTTTTTTTATTTTATAATTAATATTATAATATATATTTAAGTATTAAAATATAGTAAATAAAAAATATATTATAGTAGCTTTATTAAATATATAATATAATGTTAAGGTTTTAATAATTTAATATATATTATTTTAAAGAAAAGCTGATAATATAATTTTATATACTTAGATTTTTATTTATATAAAAAATAATGGGTAGTGGGTAAAAATTTAAAGAAATAAAGTTTAAATAATAAAATATAATATATATATATAAGAATTTATTTTTAAATATATTATTAATATTTTATTTTTTTTTTTTAATGTTATAATTATTTATTTAATAAGGTATTTTTTTAGTTTTATATAATAAGTGTTAGTTAATGAATAAAAAATATAATATATAAATAATAAAAAGAAAGGAAATAAATATATATATTTTTAAACTTTAAGTTTATTAAAAAATAATAATAAAAGATAAAATGAAAAAAAAGAAAGTGATATATTAATTTTTATTAATTATAACTCACGATATATTTTTATATTATAAAAATATTTTCAGGTAAATAATATTATAAATACTACTATTCTTTTAAAACTAATAAAATTAAAAAAATATTTAAATAAATAAAAAATACTTTTTATTATAAGATAATAATAAATTAATTAAAAAACTATATTTAAATAAAAAAAAAAGTTTTAATTATTATATTACTTATTATTAAATAAGAATATAAGGATAAAAAATAGTTATTATAAAGTGTTATAAATTATAATATTATAATAAAAAAATACTATAAAAACTTGTTAATATAGAAAAAAAAAAACCTTTGAAAAAAAAGAGATGTGTTTTTTTAAACAATATACGCTTTATTAAATATAAAATATTTTGATGTTTTTTTTTTATTAGTTTAAATAAACTTATTTAATTTATTGTTTTTTAAATATTTTATTTTTTAATAATATATAATTAGTTAAATATATATTTTATTATATTATAACTCTAGAAAATTCACTTACTTACTGGGTAATTATCCTGAAATATTAATTAATAATATCTTAATTATATATTAGTGTTATTTTTATTTTTAAAAAAAAATATTTATATTGAAATTTTTTTTTAATATATTATTAATTAAATATATTAATATGTTTTATATAAAAACCTTTTAAAGTTTTATTAGTTGTTTAAATTATTTTATTAAGTTATAAATTTAAATTTTATAAGTTAGTATATTAAAATCTTTTTTATATTTTATATAAAGCGTGATTTTAAAAAATATTATTATGTTTAGTTATTTAACTGCGCTTGTTATATATGTTATAAAGTTTTACATTTACATTTTTTTACCAGTAATTAAATTTTAAAAAGTGTAAAATATAATTAATATTAGGAATAGATATTATTAGTTAATTATTATAGATTTTATATTAAATATAAAATTAGGAATAGATATTATATATTTAAGAACTTTTTTATTATAAAGCTTTAAAATATATATTAAATTTATTTTTATATGTTGATATGGAGTGGCTGGATTACGTTTTATAGGTTTTATAGTAATATATGTTTAATATTATTAAAGTTATAAAAATTTATAATATAAATATAAAAAAAGTTAAATAATTTATTTTATATAATATAATAATATATTAGGATATTTCTTTTTTATATTATATATAGAGAGTATAGTTACGGTAAAAATATATTATTTATTGTTTTTTTTATTTTATTTTAGGTGTAAAAGTATATTAAGTTTAATAAAAGATTTATATCGCTACTTATTTTAATAGATATGTAACTGGATTAAACTAAAAGTTAAATTAAAAAACGTGTTAATAATGTTATTTATTAACTGTTTTTTTTAATAATTTAATTTGATTTTTTATTTTTTATAAAATAATATATAAATGGATAAAATAATGTTAAAATAAACTTGTTAAATAAAAAAAGTGTATATAAAAAAACTAAGAATTACTAGTTTATATTTAAGTAATAATAATAATAAATAAATACTTGTAATTTTTTTATAACGTTTTATATATGTTTAATTTTTCTTTTATTTTTATTTATTTTAAAATATTTTTATAAATTATATTAAAAAGTAACTATAAAAAAATAATAATATTATATAACGTAGTATTTAATATATTAAAACATTTTATTATATTAAACTTTTTATAAATTTTTTATTTTTAGTATTATTTATTTTATTATTAAGTTTAAAAATTTAAGTTTATTTTAAAGAGTGATAGTTATTTAAAGTTTAAAATATTAAACTATTAATTTTTAAAGGTGGTGTTAATTAAGATGTTTTTTAAAAGTAAAGTAAATAATAACTTAGTGTTATTTTAACTAGTAAAAATTAATATTTTTTAAATATTAAGGTAACTTTAATTAAATTTTTTTTTTATGGTAAAGAAAATTTAACTATTAAATATTAACGTCTAGCTGGTATTAATAAATCTTTAAGTATCTATAACTTTATTAAAAAATAATTAAAAGCGGTTTTTAAGGTTATTTTTCTTATTATATTTTAATTAAAAATGTTAAAAATATATATATATAATTTTAAATACTTTATTTTTCTTATTAAATTAAAGGTGTTAATATAATGAATATAAAAGAATAAAATATCTTTTTTTATTTATTATTATAATATATAAAGCTGTGTATTTAAGCCGTTTAAAATAAAGTTAAATATAATAGTTTTAAGTTTAAGTTTAAAGTTATTAAAAGTATATTATAATTAATTATTAAAACTTTTAACTAAGTTTAAATATATTATTAAGTTTACAATATATTAATTCTTTATTATTTAAAGAGTATAATAAATGTTATTATTATCGTTTTTAAACTTTAAAATTATATAAAGGTATAATAGTTTATTATTAACTTTAACCTTTTTATATTTAATAAAGTAGTTTTTGTAATTATTAAATTAATTAAAGATTATTTTTTTAATTTTATAAAGGCTATTAAATATTAGAAAAGGAAGGTTTATATATTTATTTAATTTTTTTAAAGAAAGGGTAGTAATAAATATAAGTAACTTAAAAAATTCGCGGATTAAACTTAAACTTATTTTACCGTCTTTTTTAAATATTATTTTTTTATAGGTTTTTTAAATAAAAGCTTTTTTAACCATCGCCTTTATAAATATCTTTTTAAGTTTTATATTAGTATTTTTCTTTAAATTTAAAATAATAAATGTTATAAATTTTTACGCTGTTTTTTTAAATTTAATATTTTTTATTTTAATAAGTTTAAAGTTTAATAAATTTTTATAATAACATATTATTATAATATGTTAAATAAATTTAAGGACTTTTTTTAAAGTATTTATATTATTAATATTAAAAAAAGTATTGGAAAAGTAAATATTATTAGATTAAAACCTAAATATTTAAAAAAAAGCTTCGGCTGTTTTATTTTTATAAAATAAGTAAGAAGTTAATAAAACATTAGTAAATTAAGTTATTAAAATATTATTATATTTAATTAGTTATTTAAATTTAACTATATTATTAAATAATAAAATAAAAAGCTTATTGTTAAATAATAAGGTAGGAAACTTTTTTTTAAATAATAAATTAGAAAATTTATCGTTAATTAATAAATAAAAGGTTTTATTATTAATTAATAAAAGGGAGAGTTTATTATTAAATAATAAAATAAAAAACTTTTTTTTAAATAATAAATTAAAAATTTTATTATTAATTAATAAAGTAAAAAGTTTTTTTATTATTAAGTGGATTAATAATTAAATAAAGTTTAATTTTCGGTTAAATTATTTTTTATTAGTTTATTTAAATCGTAAAAATAACTATATCGCCGGAAAACTTATTAATATAAAATAAATTTAAGAATTTATATTAAAAAAAACGTTGTTTTTAGTTAAGTTTATTTGGTTATTAAACCCGTTTTTATTTAAATAAAGAATAAATTTAAACTAGTTATTAACAATAATATTTATAAATGTAATATAAATATTTAAATGGCTTAAAATGTGGTGGTTTTTTATAAATAAAATATATAATATAGTTAGTGTTAATTATTATAATGTAGTTTATATACGTTAGTATTTATTAGTATTTAATTTTTAGTTTATATAGTAAATTATTTATGTTTTTAATGGCTTTTTTATTTCTTAAAATTAAGGGATTATATTTAACTTAATGGTTAATTAATATTTTTTTATAAAAGATGAATTAATTTTATTTAATAAACTAGGTGATTTTTTCCTAGAAAATATATTAATTTTACTTATTAAACTTAGTAATTTTTTCTTAAAAGATAAATTAATCTTAATTATTAAATTATATGATCTTTTAATAAAAGATAAATTGTTTTTTATTAAATTATATAGTTTTTTAAAAAATAAGGTTTTTTTTTATTATAAAAAGGTAATAATTTAAATAGATTTTATAATTAATAAGAAAAGGTATTTTTATATTTATAATAAGATTAAAATATATATTTATATTATTTTATATATTAAAATATAAAAACATCGTGGGAATTATAAACTTTTAAGCTTTAAATTAAAAATATAACTTAAAAAACCATTAAAAGGTATATCTTTTTAAAATAATTAGGGGTATAGTAAAAAATTTAATATAAAAAAAAAAAGGTTTCTAACTAGTTTAAAAGTTATATATAATAGTTTATTTTTATAAATAATATATAATATAATAAAATAAATAGTTACTGGTTAATATATAATTAATATTAAATATATTTAAATAATATTAAAACATTAAAAAAATATTTTAAATTAATTTTTAAAGGTTAAAATAAGTTAATAAATATAATAAAATCTGGTAAAAATGAAGTAGTAAAAAAAGTTAATAATATAACTAAATAATAAAACTTATAAAAAATGTTAATAACTTAGAAAATATTAGTAATTAAATATATTATATAGAAAAAAGGGGAACTTGAAGTAAGGAATTAAAATAGTTGGTTATTAATAAAAAAATAATTATAATAAAAAGTAAAAACTAGGTGGTTAAACTTTTATATTATTTATATAATATATAGGTAAATATTAATATTAAAATATATAATATATAAAATTAATATTTTTATTTATAAATATTTATTTAAATATTATTTAAATAAATTTATAATTAAAATAATTAGTTTTATATAAATTAAAGTTTTTTATTTATATAAATATTAATTATATTATTTTTAGAATTAATATAATATATGTTGTTTATAATTAGTTAAATAAGTTATAAAAACGTAGCTGGTATAAAAGTTATAACGCGAATTTTTTTTATAGTTAAAATTTATTTAAAGGTAAAACTTTAAAAAATAAGTTTAAAATAAGTATTATATATTTTTTCATGGTATTTTAAATAAATAACTTTATAAAAAGAAGTAAAATTAAGATATAATAATTATATATTTAAATGAAAAAATATTAGCTTTTTTATATTTAATAGGTTTTTATTTTATTTTATTTAAAAATATATATAACTTATAATTTTTATTACTAATATATTTTACTTATAATTAAACGTGTTTTTATTTTAAGTTTTTATTATAAACGTTAAATAAGTTAAATTATTTTTTTTAGTTTTTTTTAAAATATATAAAACTATTAATTTTTTTTTTAGATTGGTATAAATAATAACGTATTACGTAGTTAATATATATTTATATATTTTTATATAATTCTTTATTTTAAGTTTTATTTAAAAAATAAAGCTAGTTGGTTTTTTTATATATATTATAATTAATATTAAAGTTAATTTTAAAACTAAAGTTAAAGCTATAGTTAAAGTTAAAATTAAAATTAAAATTAATATTAAAATAAATACTATTATATATTAATAAATAAAATCTAGTTAATATTTTATTATAATAATATTAACTTATAAAACCATATTAAAAACTATTATTATTATAATAGTAATTAACATATACGTTATTTAATATATTAGTATTTTATTTTAATATTATAAACTTAATTATATATTTTTACTATAAATTATAGTTATTTATATATTGTTTATAACGTTAACTCCCAGTATATAAACAGTTATAAATTTAAATATATAACGTTAAAAAATTTTTTAATTATATTAATATAATTTTTATTATTTAAATCTTAATATATAATTATTTTATTAACTAATAATAAAAAAGGGTTTAAATTAACTGTTTTAATGTTTACTTTTTTATAATTTACAGTAAGGGGGGAGATTTAACAAATTAATTATAATATTATATTTTAAATAAAAAAAAAAAGAAATATATATATAAGTAATATAAGTTATATTTTATATTTTTTTATAAATTATATATTATTTAGTTAGTTACACTAATATTTAATTATAAATAACTAGTTTATATATTAATAAAAAGTTTATTATTTTTTTTTAAAAAAAAAATAAATTATATATTTTAAAATATATTTTATATTAAATTATTATATATTATTTTAATTATTAAATATATAATTTAACGTTATTTATATATATAAATAACTTATAATAATTTCGCTGTTATTTATTTATTTAAACCAAGTTATTTATATTATTAAATATATATATATATATATATTAAATAGGTTATATTAATTTTTTTAAACCGTGTTAAAAGCTAAAAAAAAATATTAATTATATTTACGTTATATAAAATAATAAGTTACGTTTATAAATAATTAATAGCTTTATTTTTAAACGTTATACTAGCTTAAAACTAATATAATAAAATAATATAATAACGTGTTTTATAAATTATATTAATTTTTATAATATTAATATCTAATTTTTAATATATATAAAATTATATATATTTTAATTTTATATAAGCTTTTTAAATAAATATATTTTTATATTAATTTTTAAGATAATATATTTTTTATTGATAATAATTATTAAAAGATATTATATATTTTAATTTATAAAAAATATTCCTTACTTTATTTATTTAAATATTTTTATTTATATAATTATATAAAATAGGTATTTTTTACTTACTTTAAAAAGCTATTAACAGTTTCTTTTAATTTTTTTATATTAATAATTAAAAATATTTTTATTTAATTTATTAAAATAATATATTATATTATTAAATTAAATAATAATAAAATAAGGATTTGTTTAAAGAAATTTATTTTTCTAAAAAAAAATGATTTAATGGTTTTAAATAATTTAAATTAATGTTTTTTTAGCGCCGAAAAATAATAATTTTATTATTTTATTTATAATAATTAAAAATATAATCCTTAAAATAATTTTTATTAAATATTTTATAATAATTTTTATAATAGCCGATATTATAATTTTTATTTTTTTTTTTATTATAACTTATATTATAAGTTTTACCTTTATTTAATTAATAGTTTTTATTATTAAGTTTGTTGTAAATTTTAATAAATATTTTTAAATATTTAATATAATAGTTTTAATATTTTAACTTATAAACTGTTATTAATTTAAATAAGTTAATTTTAAAGTATAAATACTTTAATTTTTTTTTTATATTTAAATATAGATTTTTAAAATATATAAAATTTATTATTTTTATATTTAAAAATAAAATAAATATTTATAATAACGTTATTATTAAATAAAACTATAAAAATACCTACAAGACAGCCGTTAATAATAAAGGTAATAAAAATTTAGTTTATTAAAACTTTTTATATATTATTAAAATTAAATATATATATAATTTTTAAATTTAAAATATACTAATATTAAAATAAGCTAAGAAGTTAATTAGCCGAGTATTTTTACTTATAATATATTATAATAGTGGCGATTTTATTTTTAAAAATTTATAATTATATCGTAATTAAAATATATTTTAAATATAAATAAAAACCGATAATTTTTTAAAAAATATTATTTAAAGTTATATTGTTTTATTTAATAATAACTTATTATAAAAACATATAAATAGAAATTTATTATTTAATAAAAAACTTTTTAATAATTTTATATATATATTATTTATTTTTAAGTTAAATATTATATTTAAATATATTATAAAAATAATATATAATTAAAAGTTAAATTAACTTTTTATAAAAATATTAAAAAAATTTACATTATAATAAAAGTAACTTATAAAAATAATTAATAATAAATTAAACATATAATTTAAAACATTTTAAGTTTTTAAAAAAATAATAACTTTTTATTTAATTATAAAATATAAATTTAATATAAAAAATATATTTATAAAAATAAACTAGTATCTAAATAACTTTATAATATTTATATTAATAAATGTTATAATGTTTTTTTAATATTATAATATATTTAATTTTATAATTAATTAAAAATGTATGATATTTATATTTATTTAATTAAATTAATAAATTAAAAAGTTTTATATAAAAAAAACTAAGTATTTATATATAGTTAACTTTAATTAGTATATTATTTTTAAGAAAACTTTTAATAACATTTATATTTAAGATAAAAGGAATAAATTTTATTAATTTTTAAAATATTTTAATAAATAATATAAAAAAAAGTTAAATAAAACGTTTAAAAAATAACCTATATTATTAGTATTAAAACTATAAAAACTATATTAATTTCTATAAGTTTTAAAAGTATAATTTACTTAAATAATATTTAATATTATAATCTCATTAGCTTAAATTTAGTATATATTATAATTATTTTTTTATATATTTTTTTTACGGTTAATATAATTATTTTTATAGCTTTTTAAAGTATTAAATTATTTTATATTTTTTTTATTATTAGTTTAATAAACTTTATAATTATATTATTTTCTTTTTTTTTTATAATAATAATAAGTAACCTTATAATATCTAATAAAATTATTTTTTATAAACTTTATATAATAAAATTAATAGTTATTATAACCGCTAGTAATATTATTTTTTTTTATGTTTTATATATAATAGTTATAGCTTATTTTATAACTTTTTATAATATTTTATTTTATAGTTTTTATATAATAAGTAAAACCAATTTATTAATTTTAAATAATATTATTTTTTATAATATTTTAAAGTTAAATTTAATAAATTTTATAACTTTTATACTAAATATTAATATTATAACTTAAATTAATATAAAATAATATATATTTATTTATATTATTAGTTTATTTATTTATTTATAAATATTATTTTTAATTTAATTATAATATTTATAATAAACTATTAATAGAATTTTATATTAATTAATAAGGTATTTATATATATAATATCTTAAACTTTTTTTTTTTTATTTAAATTAAATTAACTTAAAAAAAGATTTAATTTTTATAAAAAGTTATTTAAAATAAAGTTTTATAAAAAAATAATAAAAATGAATTAAATAATTAAAACTAATAAAATTAATATAAAATTAAAATAAGCGTGGTTAATTTTATAATAAAAAGAAATTTTTTAATAAAAATATAAAAAAAAGATTAAAAAATTAATAATTTTAAGATAAAATATTTTATATTTTTTATATTTATAGTAAAAAAGGAACTGTTTTTAGTAAAAATCATATTTTTTTTTTTATTAATAGTTTTTATTTAAATTAAAATTTTAGTTAACTACTAATATTTTAAATATTATTTTTATTTTTTTAAACTTATTAATATATTTATTATAATTTTTAAAGATTTAAATAATATTATTGTTTTTTTTTTTTTTAATATGGTTTCCACTATATAATAAATTATAAAAACCTAACGGATTTATATTTTATTTATAATAATTAAAGTTTTTTATTTATTATTACATTTATTTAATATATAAAAAAAATTATAAATAATAAAAAAAGATTTATAATAAAAATTAAAATTATTTATTTAGTTTATAAACTAAAAGTAAAAAAAGAAAAAGATTTTAATAATTTATTTATATATATTTTAAAAAATATATAAAAGAATATATTTATTAAAAAAGTTTTTTTTATAAAATATATTTTATAATATATAATCAAGTCTTATTATATATATTAAATTAATAAGAAATAAAAAATAAACTTAAAAAAAAATATTATTATTTACTAAAAAAAAAGTGAAATTATTTTATAATAAGTTAATTATTTTTTTAAATATTTAAATATTAAGTTATTTTTAAAATAACTAAAAATATTTACTTTTTATATTAAAAATTAAAACGAAGTAAAAACTTATTTAAACTATAAAATTTATTAAAAATTTAAAAAAAAAGAACGAGGTATAAAATTAAACAAAGAAATTACTAGTGTAAACATTAAAAACGTTTATAAAAAGCTATATAATAAAAAAAAAAAAATAAAATTAAAATTATTTTTAAAAAAAGAAATTAATAATTAGTAATTTTAAGTAAACAAATTAAAATTAAATAAGTTTAAGGTTATTATTTTATTTAAAAAAGATTTAATTAAATTTTTTTTAATTAATAAAAACTTAATAAAAATTAAATTAATAAGTATTTATTTAAAAGGGATTAAATAAAAAAAAAATTAAATATAAAACTTACCGTTTATTAAAATTAAGTTTTAATAAAATAAATATATAAAAGTTAAATTAAAAAAAATCAACTTTATAAAATTAAAAGTAAAAAAAACCAGGTTAATAAATATTAAAAAACATATAAAATATATAAAAATTAAATTAATAAAAATCTTAATTATAAATATTAATATAAAAGAAATTAACTTAGAAAAAATAAACATTATTATTATTAACTTAGAAACTATTAAAATATAAAAAATAAGATTAATAAATAATATTTTAATAAAAAATAATTTAATAATAATTAAATTATTAAAATATAATATAAAAAAAAGTTATTTTATAATTATTTTATTATTAAAAATTAATATAAAATATAATTAACTATTATTATAATTTTATATATCAAATAAAAATAAATTATTAATATTAAAAACAACGTTTTAAAATATTAATATAATAATTATTTAAATATATTATTAATATTTAAATAATAAAGCCGCTAAAAATAATATTAATAAAAAACAAATTAATTAAAAAAACTTATAAACTATTATTATAAAATCTTTTATATAAAATAAATATATTTTTATATAAAATAAAAATAATAAAGTTAAAATTTTATATAATAATAATAAAAAAAATTAAAAAAACTTTTATATATATAAAAAAAATATTCTTAAAAAATAATTATAAACCTTAAAAATATTATTAATTATTAACTTTAAATATAATTTAAAGTTATTAAATATATATATAATATTTTATAATTAAAAATTTTATTATAAATATATATATATTTTAAAAAAAAAAGTTAAATTAAAATATATATAATTATAATATAAAAAATTAAAAAGTAAATTAAATATTTTAATAAAAAAAAAATAAATTTTATATATTATATAAAAAAATAAATATATCCTTAATTAGTTAAATATAAATATATTTATAGATATAAATATTTAAAAAAGCTGTAATAAAAAGAATATAAAAACTTCTTAAAACTATTATAAAATTTTTTTCTTATATTATAAATTAAGAAAAAAAACTAATTTACTAAGCTAAAAACTGGTTTTATATTGTTTCAAGCTTTTTTTTCAATTGGCTCTCGTCTTCTTTTTATAAGGTGCGCACGGGCCAGTATGTGGTTGAGGTTTTATTTTCCTATTTAGGCGGCGAGCTCCCATAGAAAAAAAACACGACACAATAACCCTCGTAAACTCGGGCAAACGGTTAGGGGTAAGCTATACCACATCTAGCCAACCAAGCTTACTCGCTCGGACTAGCTTGGAGTAACTTGACGTGTAGCTTGCAGGAAGGCCGACTTCCTAACGAGCCGGGCGGGTGCTAGAAGCCTAGTCCCAGGAACTGTCGGGAACAATTTCCTAAGGTGCAGTCGCAGGTCCTTTTGTTAAATTGTTAAAATAAGCTTGTTTCAACTCTGAAGCGACATTAACAATTTCCAGGTCGAAGCGTCGAGTATAGCATGAAGATTTGTAAAGTAACAAGTCAAAGGATAGGTAAAGAGAGAGAAAGAGAATATACTAAAATTTAACTATTACTATTAGTATAAGTGTGCTTTAGCCAAGTATAGAATACGGGAGCGCGATATCACGATCTACCTCTTCTTCCAAGATTCGATCGAGTAATTTACACGAGAAGGTAACGTTAAATGGGCTGACGATGTCACGGTCGGGGAGCCAAAAGCAGGCAAGCAAAAAACTCCTTTCCCCTTTTTTTTACGCCTGCGTCTCTCTCTAGGGCTTCCTTCGCCTGTTTTTGTCGGAGCTGGGCTACTGGGTAATTTACCATTTTGAGGATCCATGCTAATTTTGCGAGGACCGTCCAGTCGAATGGCGACATGGCGACATGGGTTACCGAGTAGGCTTGTGGGCTTTGCGCTTGTAACATAGTATTTAGTGGAGACCGAGAGTACCTGCGCCGAAATTCTTCACGACGGGCTGGCTGGGGCGGGCTGGGTCCAAGTCGCATGTATTTCTTCAGCAGCTGGAATGTACCTTTCCCTATTCCGTGCGGCTGCAAGGTACCATCGCGTCATTCGAGTGAGACAAAATAGAGATCTAGCCCGCCCAGCTGGCACGAACCAGGCCGTCGCATTTTTCTCAGGACTGGGCTGCTGGGCTGCTGGGCCACTCCAGGTCCCCTGCTTTCTTTGCCCTGATGGACCACGAAAAGGTCCATGCTTTGGGGGCCATTGGCTCCAGAATTGGCCCAAGGTAAACCAAGGCAGGACTATGGGGATGAAAAGCGTCCTTCTAACTGGTCAAAACCCTGCTGAGTATGAGGGTACTGTGAGGGTACCGCACTGCGTGCTGTGCCTCGCTGACTTCCTGAACTTCTTCAAATCGGTTCACCATCGCCGGCCCTTTTTTCTCACTTCCTCTCCTTTCCTTTTCTTCCATTCCAGCAATCCAGCCGCACAGCCAAAGTCGTCTTCTCGACACCCACACTCTTTTTTCCCCCACAGCCCAACTCGCGTCAGCCTAACCGGCATTCACACTCATTTATCAAGTCGCTCTTTTCTCGACACCACCACCCCTTTTCCCACACACGCTTCACCCGCCTGTCATTCTTTCAATTCCAAAAGAAGAAGAAAAATCCTACCATCCAAAATCAAAACAAGATGCGTTCGTCCACCGTTTTCGCTTCCGCCTTGGCCTTTGCCGCCTCGGTTTTCGCCCAGACTGAGGGTTACGCCGTCATGACCTCCCCCACCAAGGGCTCGTCTGTCCCCTCCGGCAAGACCTTCACCATCGAGTGGGAAGCCGGCAAGTTCACCGGCCCGGCTACCATCTCCCTCCTGGGCGGCGACAGCCCTACCACTCTCGTCCCTGGTGCTACCCTCGGATGTAAGTAAACACAGCGCGCATTAGTTTGTACATGTCCACAAGTTGCTCACATAACAATCCTAGCTGTCGATGTCACCGCTGGTTCGTTCGCCTGGGACGTAGACTGCTCGCTCGGCAAGGAGAAGACCTACGGCATCAAGATCACCTCTACCTCCGACGCCGGCACCTTCCAGTACAGCTTCCCGTTCGCCATCGCCGGCCCGTCTTGCAGCTCCGGCGCTGGATCGTACCCCACGCTCGGCTCCAGCAGCAGCAGCTCCGAGGTCGTCTCCAGCACCAGCACTGAGTCTTCGACCGCTGCCACTTCGTCCACCTCTGCTCCCTCGTACCCCACCATTACTTCCAGCGAGAGCAGCAGCGTGATCAGCACGAGCAGCAGCATCATTAGCACCAGCAGCGCTACCACGATCGTCATCAGCACCAGCAGCGCGATTCCCGTTGGCAACCTGTCGACCACCGCCGTTCCCTCGTACTCGGCCACGACCATCGTGACCAGCACCAGCGCCGCGGTCGTCACCCCTAGCGGCTCTGCTACCACTACCTCGTCTGTTCCGGTCGCTACTGGCGCCGCCAACAGCGCGGCGGCCGGTTCCTTCGCCCTGGTCGGTGCTCTTGCCTTCGCTGTCATGGCCATGTAAGGTCTCGCCATCTGTTCTTGTTCATGATCCGTACGCCAAGTTGGTTCGCGTTTCTACTCTAGGGATTTTTTAAGAAAACGAAAAGGGGGAAAGGAGGAGAGGAGGGCATTTGGAATTAATGAAAGAAAAAACCACTAATCGACCATCGAGAGCCGGGCGTGTTATATGGTATATAACGCGCGCGTTAAAGGATGCTTGTCGGTGGGTAATGCTAATGCCTCGCCATCCATCCGCCCGTCTTTCTGTCAGATACTTGACGACGAGGTTTTGCCGCGTCGTCTCCTGAATATACCACACATGAAAAATGAAAAACTCATTGGCTCTCTGTTTGTTTGCATGTGATGTTAATTCGTCTTTCCCCGCTGTCGATCTTTACGCCACCGACGACAGATGTAAGTAATATTGATACAGGTGCTTAGTTACATAAGATATTGCCCGTACAATACCTGGGAGCAGAAGAAAACAAAAAGGATAGAATAAGTCCAAAGAGAAAGTAAGAGGACGTCCTAAGATATTAAACTTTCGAGGTAAAAGCTGTGTCCCGTCGATGTCACTTTCCACGTGGCCCCCCGTCCCTTTGCGATCGACAGCGCCCTTATTTGTCGGATGGCGATTAAGGTTATCTCGCATGGTGTGTGTGTGTGTCTGTGTTTCTTCAACGGCGGCGGTTCCCCGATGGAGGGGAAGGGAGGTAGGTGATTTGCCCAACCACGTAAAGCTGCCCACGAGTTTATTGTTCCGGATCGGGCAAGACATGGCGATGATCCGGGTGGTTGCGCATTTCTTTTTCTGAGACCACACCTTGTGTGTCGTGTGTCTGTGTGTCTGAGATGAGATGTGACAGAGATCTCGGATCTTTCTATTTTCCATTTTTCCTCCCTTTTCTTTCCCATCTTCTATTGCTACCGTCTCGCGACGATCAGGTCGGACGGTAAGGACGCCGGCGCGGTCTTTTGCGAGTAATTATGTAGCTTGTTTGATGTGCGCAGCTATGAACGATGCTTACCAACACGCAAGGTACCTCCATAAGCAAAATACGCAAGTAAGCAATTGTGCGGGCGGGCGTATTTCGCATCTCCGACACACTTCGTGATAGGTCGATCTATGTAGCTGTATATGCAGTATGATGTTATACTATTATGTACGACTCTATTCATGGACAGAGCAGTTTTAAGAGTGGATTTATACTTCTCATAAATAGGGGGAAATATTTGGCATCTCGAAGGCTGCAATATATAGAATATTCTAGATTACGAGTTCGGCTAACGCTGAAGCCGACGATGGATAATGATGACCATTCAAGGAACTGACTCGTAGAACCAGGTGGTTTAAACTAGGTAGTCATATTGTGATTAATATGAGATAACATGATAGTACAGTAGATTTGGCGCGTACAGTAATAAAAAAATAAGACGGTGACAAGAGACACAACGCTCATAGATCAACCGTCATTCCCCTGTCTCTCCACGTGCCCAAGGTACCTATATATGGTAACCAAGGAAAAGATTCCATACTCTGATATCTCCTATTAAAAACAAAGGGTAAACCACCCGAACGCCGGCTTTTTTTCTTCTCTCTCACCACCGAAAAACGTATAACCAGAAAAAGAAGAAAAAGAAGAAAAAGAAGAAAAGGGAATAAGACGGGTTAGATTTTATATATATATATATACCTAGGTATATATAATCTAGTGCCCGCCGACCTGGCCCTTGGGGACGGGCGCGACCCAGCAGAGGACGAGGTTGAGGCCGATGGTGAGGACGCCGATGACCCAGAAGGACTTGGCGTAGTTGGTGCCGGCGTCCATGAAGCGGAAGACGACGGCGAAGAGGACGCCGCCGAGGTTGCCGCCGGCGCCGGCGGTGCCCGCGACGACGCCGTTGGCGTGCGGGTGCACGTGCGGGACGAGCGCGAAGTTGGCGCCGTTGCCGGCCTCGAGGAAGACGGCCATGAGCGCCACGAGCCCGATCATCGTCGGCAGGTCGTGCGGGTCCGCGCGCCCGATCACGATGAGCAGGGCCCCCGTCACGCACCCGCAGACGACGATCCACGCCTTCTTGGCCCAGATGCTGCGCCCCGTCGCCCGGTACAGCGCGTCGGCCGCCACGCCGCCGAGCGGGCGCGTGACGACGTTGAGGAACCCGAACATGGCGGCCCAGTTGGACGAGTCGGTCTGGCCGAGCGACGGGAAGTTCTTGGCGTAGTACGAGCCGAGGATGGCGTTGATGGCGAGCTCGCCGCCGAACGAGCACATGTATGTCGCGATGTGGAACAGCGTCTGCGGCGACACGAGAACGTGCGCAATCACGCCCCACGTCGGCTTCTGCACCACCTCGCCCTTGGCCGCCTCCACCATGTCCTGCTTCGAGATGGCGGCTTCGTGGTCCCAGTTCGGGTGCCGGTCCTGGTCCTGAGGGAGCGTAGGCTCCTTCTTCTCGACCTCCTGGATGCTGTCTCCGCCGACGGAACTCGCCTTGTCCGTGATCCGCCCCGGGACGTCGACGATGCCGCTCGCGTTGACGCCGTGGGACTCGAGGTTCTGCTCGGCGTGGAGGTGTCGCTCGGACCACTTGCCGGTCGGCGTGTCGGGGCAGAGGAGGAGCATGGCCGCGCCGGTAGCGATCGTGATGATGAGGGGAACGATGAACGTGAGGCGCCACGCGACTCCGTCCGAGTAGCCGCGAGCCACGAAGGAGTCGAAGACAGCGGGCATAATGAAATAGGTAATGCCACCACCCGCGTTACCCCATCCTCCCGTGAGGGCATTGGCCGTGCCTACGACGTTCTTATCGAAGAAACCGGTAGACCACACCTGGCAAGGCACAAAGGCCCCGCCCAGGATACCAATGAAGAAACGACTGATATAGAGACCCTGGGCGTCGTGAACCAAGGGGGCGAGACCGAGCGGGATCGATCCGAGAAACATGACACCGGCAAACACATAACGAGGTCCGAATCGATCACAAGCAGGACCGGCGACAAATCGTATTAACAAGCTTTCGGAGTGTTAGTTTAAAAGAGAGAAAAAGGAGAGTTAGGTATAAAAGGGGATGGGTAATACGTACGTAGCACACAACGAGACGATGTTAGAATTAGCAACTTCAGCCGGGCTGAGGTTAAGATTTGTTTTGATAGTATGTGTCAACTTGAAGTACGTATTAGAATTTTCACTTTCTGTGTTAGTAGTGGGGGAAGTGAGATGCTTACAAGAGGTGGAAATGTATACCAGGCCCAGAAGGCCACCATGAAGCCCCACCATGAGAAGAAGAATACACGGCCGTATACATTGAAGACGTTAAGGACAGGAACAGAGCGGGCCTTGCGGTTGATTGGGTTGACTTCTGGGACATCCCAGAGATAGGATAACTTCATCTTGAGTTTCTAAGCCGGAAAGTCTATCAAAGCTCTATACGATCAAGTTGAGTCGGTTTTGAAGAGGTGGCGTGTAACACAATATATGTTCTTGTAGCCTATCTTGGTAATTCAGGTGTAATCCGGCAGAGTCACAAAAGGGATTCGACCCCGTCGATGCTCTTTTAATTTAAGCGAGTAGTATACTGTAGATTGAGTGAGTGTTTAGAGCTTGTTTGCCATACGCAACTGTGCATCTCCGGACAAAGTTGTCTTGCAGTGGGCCTCGAGTACCGGCAACCCGCACTAGAGCGTTGGACAAGTGTTTTCCGCGGGAGATCTGGGTGCTAGAGAGATAAAGCATGAAGCTATGCCGGGGTAGCGGAAACGCACGATCCAAGACTAGTAAGATGGCGTGTGGGAATCTGTCCAATGATTGTCGATATGATTGGACAATTTAGGCCAAGAGTGTAGATGAGCCACCACTTGCCGTCGTTGGTCTTAGATGTAAGACAGATGCGGCTCGAGCCTGAACTTTGGCTGGTCCTGATAAGAAAACGTTTCTCTGAAGAGCACGATGACGTCTTGAGTAACACGCCACTGGTGTTTTACTGGTGTGAAGTCTGAATAGTCAATGAGCCACCCTCCCAGTTACGTTATGACATATATAGATTCGAAAAAGCTCGTTGGCTAAGAGATGAGTGAGAGACTTGAGGTGAGCAGATGTGGTCGCGTTGTTGTCGATAGTCTAACGATAGGTGATATGACGCGGAACAGAGTCGACATAGCCTAAACAGCATCAGGTGACTCTTATAATGGAACGGTAACTCGACAGATGATGACAGGAGTGATGCTCGTAAGCCAATTCCGCGACTCCGGTACTACAAATTGGGCCGTGTCTGTGTGTTGGAAGCTGGAAGAGCGCGTCGGGCAGCACGTCAGACATGATAGAGGCAGTGGATTCTCGTCGAAAAAGTAATAAAGCGGTCGACAACCCCATGCCCAGAGGTTGATATCTGTGGCTAGAGGGCTGACAAGAAGCAAACAGACCAGTCGGGATGTCAGCTCGCAGAGGTTTGTCACCAACAAGGCGTTGATCCCTTGCCTTATCTCTAAGCGGGCTGGGATCGGTCGAGAGTAATAAGGCTTAGCTTAGGGCTAGGAGACGATTCGACCCACCGGCCCAGAGATAAGGATGAGGGCTGCTAGTGGTCGTGAAGGCGTCGGACTGACGAGCCTGTGGGATCTCCGCGGTAAGAGGCTTTGCCCAGTTTGCCCAGCTGCCTTAGCTCCGCGCAGATATGGAAGTTTCTTGGAACATCGATCCGGGGGGGGACATGTATGTTTTTAAATGCATGCAGGGGACGCGTCGGTGGTTTTCAGCCAATTCCCTGGCGAGTCCCAAATCCGAGGGATTGGGATTACCTGCCACCGGGGCAGGCTGTTGGCCTTCGAATGCACATATCCCTGCAGAGTGTCAGCTTGTCTGCCTGTCGCCTGTCTGCTGTCTGCTGGTCAGCCCTTTTTTTGCTGAAGATTGTAAAGGAGGGGTAGATTACTACCTACCCCGTACGTAGCACAAACCCTACGATACCCTACGACCCTTGAGGGCAGATCATTAGTACCGAAGTTCTGTTCTTCTGTTTATTAGAGATGCGAAGTTGATGTTTTTCAATGACTTGTTATGATATAAAGTTGGTTTAGTCTATAATAAAAGGCTGATAATAAACAAGTGGATTTTTTACTCGCGGGAATTTACCACTAGTTAAAAAATAAAAAAAGCTCTTTTAGTTCCTCGAAATATTAGGTAGATAAAATATTAGGTATTACATAAGGTGCCTGTATTACAAGGTAGATATTCCATATTAACTAGCCCCTTGCCCCTTGTCAAGACCCCCCACTGTTTGCACATCCATCGCACATCCATCATCTGTGTACCACCTGCACTTTTTGCTCCCCGTCTGACCATCTATGTGCTACAGTTACACAGCAGTCATAATCGATAAAACAAAACATGGAATCTATTAATGGCTGCCCCCCCTTTTTAATTATTCGTCTATCCTGCTATTGGGACAATAGATGCCGTTGGTAAAGCACGGTGTCGATAGACTCTACGAATGCAGATATTGGATAGGCCCGAGCGTTGTGTAAAAGTGATAAAAAAGGGGGAAGATTGAGCACACGGATTCGTAGTACCGGCATTAGGAGGTCTTAATAAAATTCCGCCGTATTTCGTATCCAATAAGGCTTCGGCTCATTAAGAATGTCAGCATATAGGCGATCCGTCACCCAACACTTATGAATGTTGTTTCCTATCTTGACTTAATGCAAAAAATTAAGAAAGATCATAAATCTCCTTTCGGCCATACGAAGTACTGCCTAGTCTGCTAGTATGTCGGCGACGGAGCCGATGTTCTAACTACCGTTTTTCATCACTCGGGTTATCTCTCAGCCCAATCGATCCTACGCTTGCACACTCTTAATAAAGGTGGGTAGCATCGGTCATGATATGGCATATTGCGCATAATTTATCACTGGTAGGAGTGTTTGGAAGCGGGAGAAGGAGCCGGCGACTAAGATAAAGAGGCCGAAAGCCGAAAGGAGGGCCGTCCCGTTTTGCTGACTCCTTTAACGAGGTATCTGCCGCCCCCAGACCGGCGACGCGGTAGTGATATTTTGCATAGAACGTATTATTTACACGGTCCTAGCACACCTATAGGTAAGCCTATCCTATTCATGTGTACATGCCAATAGACAATTTTATGTATTTGATTACCCCTGCATTGGGATATTAGTTCTTACGTGTGCCGTCACTGTCACATCTTACCAGCGTCTAACCGCTTCCTCATTTCACATGCGATAAGAGACGACAGGCGACAACCGCAACTAGGTACGTTCCTCATCTCGATCCATCTTGGCGTATCATGGATATGTGAACGAGCCAGATGTGTTACATATTTTCCTTATAGACCAGCCTCGACAGATCAAGGCAAAATGACGCAAGCGAGGTTGTGCTGAGTGGACAATTAATCACGATCCGAACACGGCGGATTATTCAATCGGAGAATAACCCGTGAGCATGCTAGTCTTCATCGGATGTTCAAAAGCTAATAACTTGTTCTCGTTGCCAAGTTGCCCCCATCGATAGTATACCTTAGGTAGGTCGCGGCACGGTGGACGAGCTTACTACTTTCTACCGAACTATGAAGGACAACCGCTACTTGGCATCTCCTGCAGGCTAGCTTCTGCCTTGCGTTGCTTGGTATGGTTTAACGGTCAGGCCATGCCCTTTACACCGGTGCCGGACTTCCTACAACCTCGATGTGTAACCACTGCCGTCAAATTACTACCATGACAGGTAGGTATGGAGTCAGCGGAAGGCTGCCCACGTATCTCCAATGAGGAGCTATTCACTCGAGCCATATGAAGACCATTGCCCTATGAAACAGTCTCGATCTCGATTTCAAGAAGACGAAATGGGCGATGACGTTTTATTCCCAATCTCTGTACGCATGCCTAGGCCGGTACGCTTCAGCGATGACGAGACTAGCTATAATGTCAGTGGCATTCTTGTCCCTTCTTCGTATCTAGGCAGTGTTCCGCCTCGGCGTCAGTAAGGGGCAATGTAATATAACAGCATTTATCTAGATGAGTCGCTCTATTCCCTTTATGGCAAACAATTATTGAGATCCACTCTATTTAGCGAATTATCTCAAGATCTTAGGTATCAATCTAGACGGTATAAAAATAGGTATTTTGAGGCGGCGTGCGAAAACGTCTTCTAATGCGTTGCCCGGCATGTTTGATATATCGGAATTTTCCTACGGCAATCCTATCACTCGGGCACTTATATACAACGGCCGGCCCTCTAGATTCCGGTAGTCGAAGAGCTATAATGACCGCGAAGATTCTTCGTAGCTAGACTCAGGCTGGTTAGGATGTTAACACGACCTACGAAGCGGCTGAAGTGTCCTCTTTTCAGGGGTGTATTTCATTAGGTTCTTCGCAAGTGAACGAATTTAAATCACATCTACTTCAATGGGTTTTCATGTCAACTAAAATATGCAAGGGCTATATACTTAATCAGATCTCTGAGTTTTCGCTAACACTTGTTGTGGGGATAGTGTTAGACCTTGATCGCAGCTCAACTACCCCGTGGGTATCCAATCAATGGGACACAAAGGGTGCTCCAGATTCCATGCAAGGAAAGGCATTGCGGGAAACAAAGCCAAGAAGACGAAGGAATAAACAAGGTCTAGGCTTGTAAAAAGAGTTCCGGCGCATACACCGAAGGGATATATCATGACTCTGCACCGGCAGCAATATATTCACTTCCCACATAACGCCCCCTTGCGCTCTATCCCTTCAATGCGAGTATGATATCCACTTCGACTCATCAACAGCTTCGACCCTGCAGACCAATACGCACCGCTATACCGAAGCATTGTCACAAAATCGACGCAGGAGGCGGACAACTGCAGCTCTACTATATGTATGCATTACCGTGTCGGTGTTGAACTAGGCTAGGACCTTGAGAGCGTTGGGATGAAATTGACTCAGTAAACAACAGGTACTCCGGATTAAATACGCCTCTTCATTTCTCAATTCCTTTAGGTGCAATATAGCATGCTCTTCTTATGGGCAAAAGTACGGCCGGGTTGTTTCGCATATACACGAGGTGGCCGGCGCATATCTAGACGACCCGGAACGAGCGGCTAACCAGCTCGATACTTGAGCTTTGGATGCCACGCTGTCAGTCCTACTCGGAGTCGGAACCGGTAGACATCTCATTATTTGTATTTACCGCTGCGGTTATCGTTCCGTCCTCACCGCTTGCGGTCTCGGCGCTCTCGCCAGCAGGAAATGTTCGCCGGCCGCTCGGTAGCGTCCGTGGCTGTTCCTATACGGCTGGGCACCATCGACTTGCTTCCTTGGTAGCATCAGCCGCTGCTGCGATACTACGGTCTCCAGCAGAGTTATTGTTCCAGCGTGGCCGGCAGCGGCACGGGAAATTCGGTTGGGGACCGAGTTGTTGCAGACGACGGATCTCGGGATCGCCACTCGGTAGTCGGCCCTAGAACATAGCAATGGGATTAGGTAAGTTAGTGCAGAGCCTCTTTATTAGCTGAAGTTGGAATAAGTCGAGACTAGTAGAGGGCTACTGTCTTAATGGCTAGTCGCTCATGCGTAGCGCGTCTTGATCTTCTTATAATATGGATACCTGCTGGACGACGGCCCGGAACCTCTACCACGGCTGCCGTGCAGGACGGCCCCCAATGTTCCCCGGCACGTTGTTGGGACTCTTATATGCTTGCCGACGTATCCTATAACTATCCCCGACAAGCTACTGCCTTACCTCGTACTCATATCGCGGCCCTCAAGGAAATCTTGATAGGATCTCGGGGCGGCTGGCCGGGCGGCAGCCTGATAGTTGGGCACAGATCCACTAGGCCGGCACACAGCAGCGGTGTCGTCGCCAAGATCCATTAAGGAACGAGTTCAAGTTTCGGTTTCTTTCTTTAAGGCGGTTGTCGGTTAACACCCACAAGCAAAATTCTGTCTTATCGGGCTTCACATAATGTCAAGGAAGCCGGAGCCGTTCATTTTCCTTGCTTGGTACGGCATCCATTGATGAAAAACATGAACGGCTCCGGCTTTCAATGTGTGAGTTGTATGTTTGCCGCAGATTAATAAAGTCGGTGTAATTCCCCTGAATCACTTACTATCGTTGTTCACCCATGACTCGTGATTCTAGCAGAGGTAGTAAAATATCTATTTACATAATCCAAACATTCCCGAGTTTTTTTTCTGGTCATCCAAAAGTAATAGCGATATTTCAATTCGAAGTTATGGCGGAACCACAAGTCGAGGCTCAAGATCCTCCTCAGCCAGGACGATCGGGTAGCGTCCAAACAGCCAACTCCAAACCGACTTTATCGCCCGAGCCAACTTCAATCGCTTCGAGAGCATGGAGCCATATGCTGGAACCTGTTCGTCCTTCGGGATTTGCTGAGTTTGAGCTGCTACTTCTGACATTGTAAGGAGACCCCTAGAAACCTACCTTCTAATATAGATAGACAAGAGAAGGTCGAAAGCTCGGCGGAGATAGAATATGAATATGGTCTAACGTTTCTGGCTCAATATATATTTGGACACGTCGGCTAACACTCACCTATTTCTAGTTGCACCGGCATCCAAGATGCAATCTCCTTCCCCGACTACCATTGCTTCGCATCGAACCAGACGGGAAACACGGTTTTCCTCATGCTAGCCATCATCCTACCCGATCTCAACGGCGAGATGTTCATCACGGCAAACATCGGGGCCGCCCTCGCCTTCTTCCTCCTGGGCGGATGGGTGACGGGCCAGATCAGCCACCTCGTCGGGCCGCGAATGAGGCTGTGGCTCGTGGGCTGCAACTTCCTGCAGTCGTGTCTCGTGTTCGCCGCCGCCGCCGTACAGTACATACACGGGGCTAACCTAAGCGGCGGGGACGCGGTGTTGGTGGTGGCGCTGCTGGCGTTTGCCTCGGGTAGCCAGGTCGTGCAGTCGCGGTCGCTCCAGATGACGGAGATCAGCACGGCGATGGCGACGGCGGCGTGGATGGACCTGATGGTCGACCCGGGGCTCTTCAAGCGCAAGAACCGCCCGCGCACGAGGCGAGTCCTGTTCCTCGCTATGCTGATTTTTGGCTCGCTCGCGGGTGCCGGCATCTACAAGTCGGTCGGGTCCTGGGTGGCCATCTTGGTATCGGCGGCCGGGAAGATGTTGGTCACGGGTATGTACTTATTTAATAGCACGGATAAACCTAAGAGTACCGAGGGGCAAGACGCATGTTAGGTTGTTTAATGTATGGCGGATACCACTTTGGAGATAGCGAAGCAAGCAATTAGACTTAATGATAATGGACTTGATTATATCTGTGCTGCTGAGGTATACTTTGATTGTTTGCTGAGAGTTGAGAACCGCCGGTACTGGGTATATCCTACATGTTTATACAACTAGGTATGTAGGTATGTATGTTAATAACGTAGCACTCTTGGGCCTAGATGTTAGCAGCCGAAGCAAAATTCTAATGCTCCATAGAGAGGCTACGCCGGTAACTGGTAAAAGCTGTCACTGGTAAAAGTTGGCGTCATCTCGTTCGTAAAGTCTAACAGCTGAAATCCACGAAGCGCAACATTTATGTTATCATACCTTATACCTACTTCTATATAAGCACAACCTGTGATATATCTGGTAAGTCGGAATGGCCTTGTCGCATCTCCTTGCAAGTCTGGATAAGTGGCATTTGTTTAAGAATCTTTAATATTATTATATAATACTAGCTGCGCAACCCGGCCGTGCAAGCACGGCCGGGAGGGAAGCTGTGGGTTTTTTTTTTTTAAATTATATAAGTATTTTATTATTACATTATATTAATTTTATGTAATTTAAATTAATTGGAATTTATTTATAAAAATATAAAATAAAAATTATAAAATTAATATTTAATTATTAAGTTTATTATTTTTTATTAGAATTTTTTATTAATTTATATTACTTTTTTTTAATTAATATATTTATATTAATTATTTTATTTATATTTTATATTTTATATTTATATTTATATTTATTTTTTTTAAATTTTTATTTAAATTTTATTATTTCTTTTTTTAGAAATTTTTTAATTTATAATTATTATTTTTTTTAATTATTAAAATATTATTATATTTATATTTATTAAAATTTTATTTATTATTAGTTTAAATGTTATTATTATTATTAATAAAATTATTAAATAATAAAATTAAGTTAATATTTAATTTAAATATAATATTATTAAATATAAATTTAAGTTATTTAATTTTAATATAAATTAAAATTAATATTAATTTTATATATTTTATTTTTAGTTTTTTATTAGTTTTAGATTTTTTTTTATAATTATTATTACTAGTTATTAGTTTTAGTTTATTTTATTTTTATATAATAAAGGTTTTTTTATAAAACTAATAATAAATATTAAAACTATTATTATTAAATTTTAAATTTAAATTTAAAAAGTTTTTTTTTAAAATTAAAAAATAATATTTATAATTATCTTTTAATTATTAATTTTTTAACTTTAAGTTTTTTAATTTTAAACCTTTTAATTATTAGTTTTTATTTTGTTTTTTTTTTTCCTTAATTATTTATTTTTAATATTTTTATTTATAATTTATATATTTTAATTAAAATTTTTAATAGTTTTTATTTATAGTATTTATTTTTTTTAAATTTTACTAATAGTAAATTAAATTTTTAATTTTTTATTACTTTTTTATTTTTAAATAATAAAATTATTTTATTATATATTAAACTTTAAGTAAAATATATAAATATATATTAAAAAAATGTTTTTAAAATAAAATAATATTTAATATTATAATAAAAATTTAAATATAATAAGTTTTTATTAATAAAAAATTCTAGTAAATTTAATATATAAATTTATAATATATATAATTTATTTAATTTATTATTTTTATTTTTATTTTTTTTAGTATTATAATTATATAGTTATAATTAAATAAATAATAAATGTTATTTTAAATTATTATTTAATTTTTATTATTATTAAAAAAATTATTTATATTTAAAAATAAAGTTATAAAAATTTATATATAATAATTATTAAATTAAATTAAATATATTTTTAATATAATATAAGTTATTTTAATTTTAATTAACGTTTTTATAAAATAATAAATCTTAATTAAAAAGTTATAATTATTTATTAATTCTTTTAAATTTATTATAATTTTAATAGTTAAAATCTATAAAAATATTTTTTTATTATTTAAAATTAATTTATTTAAAGTTAGTTTATTTAAAGTTAATTTATTTAAAGTTAATTTATTATATTTATATTTTAAGTTTATTGTTTTTTTTTATAGTAAAAATAAAATAACAAGTATTATTTATTAGTTAAAATTTAAATAAAAAATATAATTATTTATTAATATTATTTTATTAATAAATTTAAATAATTATTATAATATTATAATAAAAAATATTTAATATTATTTATTAGTTAAATTTATTAATAATTATTAAATAATAAAATTTTATAGTTAAATATAATAAATAGTTTATTTTTAAAAGTTTTTAAAATATAAAAATTATATTTATTTTTATATATTTATAATATATTAATGTTTTTTTTTACTGTTAAATACTAATAGTTATTAATAATAATAATATAAATAATATAAACTATTTTATAGTTAATATTAAAAATTATATTAAAATAATTTAAAAAATTAAAATTAAATAATAACTTTATTTTTAAATATTTTAAATAATATATATTAAGTTTATATTATAATTATATATATAAATTATATAATAGTAATTTATAAACTAAATAATATAATTTATTAATATTATTTATTTTTAAATATATAAATATAATATATATTATAAAATATATAAAATATAAATATAATATATTAATTAAATTAATTTTATATTAATAAAAAAATTAAACTTAGAAAAAAAATAAAAATATAAATTAATAAAGTTTATAATAATTTTAATAATTTAAATAAACTAATAAATTATATATATAAATTATTTTTAATATATTAATAATATTTAAATTTAATTTTAATTATATTAATAAATTATTTATATATTAATTATATTAGTTATTTTAATTATTAAAATATATTTAAAAAAAATTAAAAAAAACCATATTTATAAAAGTTTTTATTTATAATATATAATAATTTTTTTATTAATTAAAATATATTTTAAATTTTATATACTTTTTTTAATAATTTTTATATTATAATAATATTATTTATTATAATAATAATTTATTATTATTAAAATAAAATAAGTTAAATTTCTTTTAATTAACAGTTTTTAATTAATATTATAAACATTAAAAAAGTTTAAATATTTTAAAATTAATTATATAATATTAATTTAATTTATTAATTAAATTCTTAAAATTATTTGTTAAATATTATTTAAAATTAAAATCTTAATTTATTTATTAAATTTAATATTTTAACTTTTTATAATATATTTTAAAAATTAATATTTTATAAACTTTTTATTTTATTTCTTTTATATTTAAATTTATTACCTTATTATTAAAAATTTAAAAATTTTAATTAAATAAAGAATTATTAAAATCCTTTTATAATTTATTTATATTAAACCAAATTTAACCTTATTATTAATAAAAAAACTTTAATTTAAATATATTTAATTTATTAAAATATTTTACTTTAATTTTATAAAATAATAATAAAAAAAAAAACTTAACTTATTATTTAATTAATTTATTAAATTTCTTATTTTTAATAAAATAAATATTTAATCACTTACTTTAAAATCTAATTCTTATTAATATTAATTTATTTAATAATATTAATGTTTTTATAAATAATAAATAATATTTTATATTATTAAGTTTTATTTTTTTATTTATAAAATTATTTTTTATATTTTTTAATAAAAAACTTACTCCTTAACTAATAAATTATTTAAAGTTTTTATTTAATTCTTTTAATTAAAATTTATATATATTAATTATTTTATTAACATTTTATATAATAAAAAAAGTTTTAAGGATTTATATAATAAAAAGTTTTATATTATATTTATAACTAATATTATTTTTAATTAATTATTTTAAGTTTTATTAATAAATATATATAATTACTAATTAATAATTTTATTTATAATTTTAACTTAATTAATTAATTATTTATATTTTATAATTAATATTTTTATTTTTATTTTTATTAATTTAAAGAATTTATTTATAAAATTAATAATAAATTAAAAGTTTTAATTTAATAAAATTAAAACTAGTTATTTTATTAATTTATAAAAACTTTAATAATATATTTATATTATATTATAAGTTATTATTTATTTTATATATAAAATTAATTAATATATTTTTATTAATTAATTTATAATTACTAGTAAATTATTAAGTTTATTATTAACAATTAAAAATAACTTAAAATTATTTTTAATTTTTAATTATAATTTAAAATCTATAATTAAATATTTTTATTTTTAATTTAATATTAATAAAAAAAAAAAAAAAACTAAATATTTTATTTTTAAATATTTTTATTAATTAATATATATAATCTTTTATATAATAATTAATAATATTAAAAAAGTTAAGTTATTAATATTATTTAATAATTATTTATTAAATTTTACTTTTCTTTAAATAAATAATAACTATATAATTATATATTTTTTTAATAATATTAGTTTAAAAATTATTATTTTTAAAAATTATTAATTATTTTTTATAAATTATTAAAAAATTTAATATTTACTAATTTATTATTTTATTAAATAAAATTTTTTAATAATAAATATTAAGTTTTTAATTAATATAGTTTATTTAAAATATTTAATTTATTAAAATAATTTTAAATATTTTTAGTAACTTTTTTATATTTATTATAAATAATTTTATATTATTAGGGATTTTTAATATTAATTTTTCCTTAATAAAATAAAATAAAGTTAAAATTTTTTATTTATTTTTTTTTTATAATTTAAATAAGATATTAAGTATAATATTTTATATTTTTAACTGGTAAATAATTATAAAATTATATTATAAAATTATATTTATTTATTTAACTTATTAAAAATTAAAAACTTTTTTTATATTAAAATATTTTAAAATATTATAATTTATAATTACTAAAAATAACCACAGGTGTTAAAAATTTATTAATTTTAATTATTAATATATTAATATTTTAATAACTATTAATATTTTCTTATTATAAATTTTATAATTTAATTTTATTTTATATAAGGTTTTTAAATAAAATATTATAAGATATTAAGATTTATTAAAAGATATTTTTTAAAATAATAATTTTATTATAATATTATTAAAAATATTTATTTTAATTTTAATTTTATATTTATAAGAGAAATAACTTAGTAATAAAATATTTATAAACTTATTTTTTAATATTTTAAATATTTATTTATAAATGTTTATTTAAATAAGGTTTATTTTATTTTTTATAAGATTTATAAAAAATTTTATTATTTATTTATATTTTTTAATAAATTTTTAATAAAAGTTATAAAATTTTAAAAATAATTTTATTATTTTAATAATTATTTCTTTATTTTTTTTTAAATAATATTAATAATAAATTATTTTTATTTTATTTAAGTTTATATTAACTTTTTTAAGTTTAATTATAAATTTTAAAAACTTTATTTTTTTTATATAAAACTTATATTTTATTAAATTTACTTAAAAACTAAATTTTTATAATTTATTTAGGATTTTTTATATATATTTTTTATATTTTTTTAATATATTTAAAAAAATTAATATATTATTAATATAAATAGTATAAAATTTATTTAAATATTTTTAGAAAATATTATTAATATAACATTAAAATATTAATAATTTATTAGTTAATTTAAATAAAAGTATTTTAAAGTAATATATTTTATATTATATTTAAAATATAATTAAATTTTTATTTTTTAATATAAAATATATTTTATAAAAGGTTTATTATATATTTATTTTAGTATATATTTTAGTTTTTATAATTTTTACTAATATATTTTTTATTAAAAAAAATAAATATTTATTTTTTTATATAATAAAATTAAATGTTTTATAATTAATATAAAATTTTAATTTTTTATTTATTTCTTTTATAAATAAAATAAATATTATCTATAAAATAAATAATAATTTAATAAAGCTTTTTTAAAAAATTTTAATAATATATTATTAATATGTTTTTATTTTTTTTAAGTTTAGTTTATATAAAAAACTATATTTTAAAATAATATCTAGGTTAATTTTTAACTTTATACGGTAATTTACTTTTAAATAATAAGGAAATAATTTATTTAATATTATTTTATTAAAAATATTTAAATATTTATAATAATAAATTAATATTATTTCTTTTATTTTTTTATAAAACTTATTTTTATTATTTAATAAATATTTATAAAATTTTTTATTATTTATTATTTTATTAAATATATATAAATCTATAGTTTATATATTAAATATATTTTATTTTTTTATTTTATTTAATATATAATAAAATAAAACTATTTTTATTATAATAATTTTAAATAAATAATATTTATATTAATTAATTATATCCCTTTTTATAATATAATATTTTTAATTATTAATATTAAAATATAAGTTTAATTTTTTACTTTTAAATAAAAAAAATATTAGGTTTTATTTTATGTTTTTAAAATATATTTATTTTATTAAATTATATATTTTATAAATTTTAACTTTATAAAAGTTAATTAAAAATAATAAATTATCTTTTAAAAATTAAAATATAATTTTTAAAATTATTACTTTATTATTTTTAAAAAATAAGTTAAATTTTAATTATTAATATATTAATTTAAACTACTTTTTAAATTTTTAAATCCTTTATTTAATTAAAATTTTATTTATTTTATTTAAAAATATTTTCCTTTTTAATTTTACAATATAATTAAAAGTTTTTAAAATATTTTTATATATTAAAAAAATATAAATAACTAAAAAAATAAATTATTATTAATAACTAGAAATATATAAAATATTTATTATTTTTAACTAGTTTAATTATTTTATTAATATTTTTTATTTTTATTTATAAAAATATCTTTTTTTTATATATTTTTTTAATATTTTTTATTTTTTAATAACTTTTTTACCTTATTTATTTTTATATTATAATATTATAATTTAAATTTTTATTTTACTAAAAATAATAACTTATACTAATAATTATTTATTAATAAATTATATTAAATAAAAAACTTCTTTTTAATAATTATATTATATTTTATATTTATTACTAATAATAATATATTTTTAATTTCTCTTTTTTAAATTTAAATATAAATATAAATTATTATATTTATAATTTACTTCTTTTTTTTATTATATTTAAATATTTTTATTAATTTAAAACTATTTATTTTTTTAACATTTAAATATTTTATTATTTTTTTAATAAATAAAATATTTATTAATAAATATACATTTATTTTTATATTAATTAAAACTTTAATAATTAAAATTACTTTATTTATTATTATAATATAATTTATTAAAAATAAATTTCCTTTAAAAAACCTTTTTATAAAATTTAATAATATTTTTAAATATTTTTCTATATTTATTATTATTATTTATACTTTTTTAAAATAAAAGTTTATTTTTTTTAAAGTTAATTTTTTACTAAATTATTTATATTTATTAATTTAATTTAATTAAATATTAAGCTTTTTTATTTCAGTATTTATATAATAATTATATTAATATAAACTTTATTTATAAATTTATATTTATTTTTTATTAAATATTTATTATTATAATAACTTAATTTATAATATATAAAATATTAATTTTTAAAAATTATAAATTTAATTTATATAAATTTAAACTTAATATATATTTTTTACTTATTTTTTATAATATTAATTACTTTTAAATTATAATAATTATTTAAAATAAAAATAAAACTATTTATAAATTAACTATTATTTTTTTTATTATTTTCACTTTTATTATTAATAACACTTAAAATACTTATAAACTTCTTATTATTTTATTTTTAATAAATAAAATTTTTTTTATTTTATTAATAATCTTAATATTAAGTAATTTTATAAAAATTAATAAATTTAACTATTTTATTATAATATTTTTTAATAAAAACCTTATTAAATTAAAAAAATAATTAATTATAAATTTCTTTTTTATAATTTTTTAAAAACATATATATTTTTATAATTTATATAATAAACTTAATTTTAAATTACTAAAAAAAGTTACTTATTTTTATTATTAACGTTTTAAAATTTAAATATATTTTTTTAAAAATATTTAAGTTTAAATATTATTTTTATAAATATTTAAAAACTTTATTTAATATTTTTAATAACGTTAATTTATTTTTAAAAAAAATATAAAAAAGAAACTTATTTATTATATTTTTATTTATTTTTATAAAAATATAAAAGATTTTAACATTTTTATTTTTTTTAAAATAATTATTATTTTTATAAAACTTATTTTTTAAAAATATAAATTATTATTTAAACTTAATATTTTTTTTATTAATTATGTTTTTATTATTAAAAAAAATAAACAGGTTTTAATATTTAATTAATTATTATTTTATTATAATAACTTTTATTTATTTAAAAAATTAAATAATAATAAATTAATTTTTAATTTTATAAAATTCCTTAATTATTATTTAAATTTTAATATTTTTTTCTTAAATTATTATTTTTTAAATTTTATATTTTTTATTTAAAAAAACATTAAAATCTTACTTATTTATTTTAATTTATTATTTTTTAATTAATTATTTATTTTATAAATTTTTTATTTTTTAATATAATTTATTTAATTTAAATTTTAGATTTTTAATTTCGTTTTTATAATAAATAACTATTTAATTATAATATTTTATTTAATATTAAATTAATTATAAAATTATTATTATATTATAAATAAATTTACTTATTTTAATTATTTATTTAATAACACTTAATATATATAAATAATAAGCTTTTATTTTAAAAAATTAAATTTTTATATTAATATTAAAAATAATTCTTTAAAATTTATTATAACTAATAATTTAATTTATAATAAATTAAGCTTATTATTTTTTTATTATTTAAAAATAAAAAAGTAATTATATAAATTTATTTTATTAAGTTATAATAATAATAAAATTTTTAACTTAGGTTTTTTAATTTTTTTATAAATAAAAAAAATTATTTATTATATTTTTTATTTTTATTATTTAATCTTTATTAATAAATTTATTAATTAAATATTTATAAAAAAAGTTAATTTATTTTATTTTAACTTTAAAAATAATAATAAAACTATTAAAAAAGTTTTTAAAGTTAGGTATTTTTTATTTAATTATAAAAGATTTTTATTTAATATTTAAAGAAATAACTTTTTTATTATATTTATTATTAATTTTAATTATATTATATTTTAATTTTTTATAAATAATATTAAATTTCTTTTAAATAATATTAATTTTCTTTTTTTATTAAAAAAAATAAATTCTTTTATAAAATCACTTACTAATTATAAATTTATTATTATTTATTTAATTTATTTTATTATTTAAGATTTTTTTAAGGTTTTTTTTTTTATAAAAATTTTTAAAATCCTCCTTAACTAATTAATAAAATAAAACTTAACTTTATTATAAAATATATAAAATATAAATATAATATATTAATTAAATTAACTTTATATTAATAAAAAAATCAAGCTTAAAAAAAATAAAAATATAAATTAATAAAACTTATAATAATTTTAATAATTTAAATAAACTAATAAATTATAAATATAAATTATTTTTAATATATTAATAATATTTAAACTTAACTTTAATTATATTAATAAATTATTTATATATTAATTATATTAGTTATTTTAATTATTAAAATATATTTAAAGAAAACTAAAAAAAGCTATATTTATAAAAGTCTTTACTTATAATATATAATAATATATATAAATTTAAATATATATAAATAATAAAAAATTATATTTATTATAATATAAATAAAATTATAAAAATTTATTTATATAAATTATTTAAATATTTTAAGTTAAATAAATAATAAATTATTTTAAAATTTAAAATATTAATAATTTATTATTTATTTATATATATAAATAAGTTATATAATATATAAATATTTTTTAATATTATTTTAATTTTTTATTTTTTATTTTAATATTTATTTTTTATTAATATATTTTTTATTAATATAAAATATAAAATAAATTTAAAAGAAAAATTTATAATTATTATACTTTTTAATAATAATAATAATATATTTAATTAAATTTAAAAAATTATTTATATTTTTTATTTTAAGTATAATTTATTATATATATTAATTATTTTATATATTACTAATAATAATAAACTTTATTATTTACTGTTTTATAAAATTTATATAATTATTATTAAAAATATTTAAAATAATATTAAAAATATATAAAAATTATATATTTTTTTATTTATTAATTAAATTGTTTTTTATTTATTAATATTTTAAAATAATTTAATTAATACCAGGATTTATTATTTTTATATTTTTTATAAAAACCATATAAATATAAATCGTATATTTAAATATTATAATTAATTTTAAATATTATATATATATATTTATATTAATTATTTTTATTATAATTAATATATTATATTTAATAATTTTTTTTTAAAAGCACTGGTTTTTTTTTTATAAAAATATATTTAAATAATAAAAAAATATATATATTAATAACTTATTTAATTATATTAATTTTAAATTTAATTTTAATTATAATTATTATATTTTTATATTATAATTAATAAAATTAAAAAACAATTATATTATATTTAAAATTATAAATTTTTAATTATTAGTTAATTAAATATATATATATTTTATAAAAAATTTATTAAATATTATTTATATTTTTTTTTTAATTATATATTTTTTTATTAAAACTTTTATTATATTTAAAATAAAAATTATATTATTATTTATTTAAAATTAAACTTTAAATAAAAAAATAAAATTTATTTAATATTATATATTTTTTAGTTATTAATTAAATATTATAATATAAATATTAAAATATATATATTATTTTATAATTATTTTTTTTATTTAATTTCTTATATTTTAATTAAACTTTTATTTATTTATTTCGCTTAAATTTTATTTATTAAGAAAATAATTAAAATGTTTAATAATAATATTTTTTATTAAAAATATTTTATTATTTTTTTTAAATATAAGGGCTTTTATAATAAATAATTTATATAATAAATAATAATAATAAAATAACTTTTTAATTTTAAAGTAAAAATTATTAATATTAAAAAAACTAGTTAAAAATATAATGTTAATAAAATTTTATAAAATATAAGTAAAGTTAAAAAAAAAAATATAAATAAAATTAAAAAAAAAATATAAACAAAATTAAAAAAAAAATTAATATTAAGTATTTAAATAAATATTTAATTTATTTAACATATATTAAATAAATAAAACCTAGTAATAATAATAATTTTAAATATTTTTTTTAAAAATATCGTTATAAAAAATTAATATTTTTAATATATATTAAATAATTTAAATTTATTAATAATAATAATAATAATAATAATAAAAAAAAAAATAATAATAATAATAATAATAATAATAATAATAGTTTTAAATTTTTTTTTTTAATAATTTAAATAATAACTTTTAGTTTAATTAAAAAAAAAAAACTAAACTTAGTTTTTTATATTTAAATATTAAAATTAAACTTATATTATTTTATTTATTTATTAATTTTAATTTTATTTTAAAGTTATTTATATTTATATTTAATTTAATAAATAGTAATAATTAAAATTTAAATTATCGTAAAAATTATTTTATTTTAATTATTTTTTATATAACTTTTATTAATATTAAAATTTTTATTAATATTAAACTTTTTATTAATATTAAATTTTTTATTAATATTAATCTTAAAATTAATTATAAAATTATTTTTAAATATATTTATAATAATTATATTTATTAAAAAATTTAATTTTTTTTAATATTTTATTTATAAAAGGTTAAGTTTTTTTTAATATATTATAATTAAAAAAATTAGATTTTTTTTTATATATTATTTTTTTATATATATAATTTATAATATTTTTTAAATAGATATTTTTATAAAAATAATATTTTATAAAATATATATATATAAATAAAAGGAAAATAATTTAATAAATTAATTTATTATTTTATATATTATTTAATAAAACTTTTAAATTAATATTTTTTTATATTTTTAAAATATAAATCTTTTTTTTATATTATAATTTTATAATATAAAGTTAAAAATATTTAATTAAATAATTTTTATTTATTTAAAACTTATTTTTAATATTAGTTAATTTTATAATTATAATTTATTTAAAATTTTTATTTTTTTTATTATTTTATATATATTTTAAATTGGTTTATTTTTAATATATAACGTGTATTTAATTATTATATATTTTTTTAAATTATTATTAAAATGTGATTTATATAATATTAATTTTAAATTATTTAATATTTTTTTTATTTATTTAATTTAAATAATTATTTAGTTTAAATTTTTAAATTTTATAAATCTTTATAATTATTTTTAATTAATATTATTTAAGTTTATATAGTTTATAAGATTTTTTTTTAATTTATAAGAAATGTTTTTTAAAGGATTTTATTAATTTTAAAAGACTTTTTAATTTTATTTTAATTTTTTTATATTATAAAAATAATATTTATAATAACTATTATTATTAGGTTAAAGAAACGGTTTTATAGTTTTATAAATTAAAATAATAATAATTAATATATTAGTTTTTATTTATTAAATTTATTATTTTATAATATAAATTATTTTAATTTTTTTAAGTTTAATTAAAAATAAATATTAGTTTTAAATTAAAATAAGTTAAATTATCTTCCAGTTTTATTTTATATGTTTAAGATTTTTTATTATATTAATAAAAATAATAATTATCTTATATTAAAAAATAATAAAAATTTAATTAAATATATATAATAAATTTTAATTAAAATTAAAAGAATAAAAATAAGTAATATTATAACTTTAATATTTAATAATTTATATATATATTAAATTTTATTGTTTTTTTAAGTAAATATCTTATTAATAATTTAATAGCTTATTATTAAATGGATTTTTTTATTAAATATATAATATAAAAACCAGGTTTATTATTATAAAAAAATTAAGTTAAATAAAATATTAATTAATAATTATAAAAATAAGTTTATATTGGTTTTTTTTAATTAATTTAAAAGTTTTAATTATTATTAGTTATTTATATATAAATATATAATATTATTTTATTTTTAAAATAAAATTATATTAATTATAAAATAAATAATAATAAATTTTAATATTATATTATTTTACTTAATTATTTTAATAATATATATATATTAGTTATTATTATAATAATATTAAAAATAAATACTTTTATTAATTTAATATATAATATATAAATATTAATAAATTTAAACGATAATAATTAATTTTTTTAATAGTTATTAATAAATATATTAAAATAAATAACATATTAATTAATATTTTTATATTAATTTTAATTTTTTTTTAATGTAATTTTTTATTATTAATAGTTAAAAAAAATATAAAACTTATAATAAAATAAAAGTTAATTAATACTTATTTATTTAAAGTAATTAAAATAATTTATAACTTATTATTTTAATTATTTAATATAATAAAAAAAGTAAAATAATTAAAACATAATAAAATTTTTTATTTTAAAAAGTAAAAATAAGTTAAGTAATTAATTAAAAGTGTTTTATATATATATTAAATATAATATTATTTATAGTATTTTTTTTTAATTATTTATTAATTTTTATAAAACTTTAAAATATATAATATTTAATAATTTATTAAATTTCATTTTTAATACCTTTAAAATTTTTAATTTTTAAACAGATTTAATTTTTAATATAATTATATAAAATTATTTATATATAAATATAAGAATTTTTTAATTAATATTAATTATATTAAAAAATTATTTTTATAACTTATTTATAATTATAATAAAATAAATTAATATTAAAAACTATTATTTAAATTATATAAATAATTAATCCTTGTTATTTTAAATTAATTTAATTTTTAATAAAATATATTTTATTTTATTAAATAACTTGTTAAAAATTTTAATTTTTATATTATATTTATTAAGTTAAATTATAATTATTTAAATGTTATTATAAAAACCTTAATTAAAATTTAAATTATATAATATTATAATAAAAAAATTAACTTTTAATTTTAATTTAACTGGTGGTATTTTTTTTAGTTATAAAACTTAAATTATTTTAATTAGTGTTTTTTTAATTTATTAATTATTTATTTTAATAAACTTATTTATTAAAAAGTATTTTTTTTTTTTTTAAAATATTAAATAATAAATTATTATTAATCTTTTATATAAATATATTATATATAAATAAAATAAACTTAAAGGTAAAAATATTTAAATTATATAATATATTATTTAAAACTTTTTTTAAATAAATATAATTATAAAGGTTTTTAATATTATTAAATATTTTTATTATATTAAATAATAATATTAGTTTATTAATTTTAAAGTTATAAAAAATTATTTAAAATTATTATAAAAACTTTATATTTTTTATATTATTTTATTAAATATAGTTTTTAAAACTTAAATTATAAAAATAAATTTTATAAATAAATGTTAATAATTTATAACCTTAATTTTCTTTTAATTATAAATAAAATTTATATAAAATCTTTTTTAAATAAAATAAATATTCTATTAAATAAAAATTAATTTTTTTATATATTATATAATATTTTATAAATTATTTTAAATATATATTTATATTATATAATAATTTTATTTTAAATAATTAATAATATCTATTAAAAAAGATTTATTTTTATTAATTTTTTTTAAATATTATATATTAAATTATTATTTAAAATAATAGGAATTTTAAATTATAAATAAGTGGTTTTTTTATTAAATAATAAAAATATTATAATATTAAATAAAATTATATATAATATAAATTTTTTTTTAATTAATAGTAATAATAAAATATTAAATATAAAAAAGTTTTTTTAGTTTTAATTAAATTTTATAAATAAAAATATATAAAAAAAAAAGTTTATTTAATAATTATTATAATAATATTATATATAATATATTAATTATTATTTAATATTAAAAATACTTTGTTATATAAACTTGTTTTAATATTATAATTATAATTTAACTTTTTTTTTAAATAAATAATTAATATAAATTTTTTTTTAATTAAATTAAAACGAAAAAAAACTTATTTTATTTTAATTAAATATAAATTATAATTTAAATAAATAGTTTTAATTAAATTAAATAAACTTTATATTTTATTAAATACTTATATTAAATTATTATATATAAACTTTTAAAATTTATTTTAAATATAAATTAAATTTTAAATATTACTTTTTTATAAAACGTATATAAAAATGGTTTTTAATTAACTGTTAATTAAAAATATCTATGCTTTTTTAAAAAAAATTTTTTAATAGTTATTATTTTTTAAAAAGCTTTAAGTTTAATAAGTATTTTAAAATATTAAGTATTAAATATTATTATATTTTATTAAATTAAATTAATTTTTAATTTTAAGGATTAAAATAAGAAGTATTTATAAATAAAGTTTTTTATTAATTTTTAAATAAATAAAATATATTTAATTAAGTTTTTTTATTATTTTTTATTTATATTTTAAATTTTTTTTTTATATGTTATTAAAATAAATATAAAAAGTTTTAATATAAAATATTTTAATTATTTTTATAGATTTTATTATATTTAAATTATATTATAAAAGTTATATAGTTTTACTTTAAAATTTTTATTATTAATTTAAAGTTATTTTTAATATAATATTTTATTTTATTTTTTTTTTTTAAATAAATAAATATATATTATAAATTAAAAATTTTAAAAAATAATATACTAATTTATATAATTTAATAAAACAATTATATAAATATTTATTAATTTTATTATAAAGTTAATTTTAATTTTAATTTTATTATAATAATATTTTTTTTTAATATAAATAAATTATAATTTAATTATTACTTTTATAAATATATTTATAAATATATTTAATTATTTTTATAATAATATAAATTTTAATATTAATATATACCTGGTATTTCTAATTAAAAAAAAGTTATATAATATTATTTAATTATTATTTTATTTTATTAATTTTAAATAACTTAAAATTTTAATATATAATTTTTATTTACTAGCTGTGTAACCTGTTCTTTAGCCGGGGGATTATCGCGAGCTTTTTTTATATTATAAATAAATTTAAGCTTTTAAAAACTTTAATTAACTAACTATATTTTAACGCACGTTTTTTAAATTTATTATAAAATTAATTAATATATTTTATTACCACTTAAAAATAATAATAATTAGTATAACTAAATAAAGTTTATTTTATATAACTTTTTTATTTTATTTACACCTTAAAAAACCTTATTATAATAAAATTATAAAAAAAAAAATCGAAAAATATAAGGCGATTCTAAGTATTTAATTAACCGGTGAAATTATAATAATATTAATAAAATAAAAAGAAATTAATATATTAAATATTTATTTAATTTAATTATAATTTTAAAATAAAATAATTTTAAAAAGTTTTTAAAATAATATATTAAATTAATAATAATAATAAAAAAATTAATAATATTAAAATATACATAAAAACAATAATTATATTTAATTATAAATTAAATATAATTAAGTTTTAAAATATAAAATATAACTTATAAATATAATTTAAAATAAATTATATTAATATTATATATAACTTTATATATATATCGTAATATAAACTTAATTTTTTATATAATAATTTTTAATTATATAAAATAACTTTAAATTTATTATATTATAAAATTTATATATTATATTAAATAATATTATTTATTATAAAATATTATTTAAATTAATATTAATTTTTAGAATTTTAATTTATATAACATAATTAATATTTATAAGTTTTATAAATTAATTATAATTTAATAATAATAAAAAAATTAAATAATATATATAAAATAAGTTTTCTTTTTAATATTTAATTATTTAAACTATATTATAATATTTATTAAAATAATCTTTTTTTATAATATTATTTAAAAATACTTTTTATTTTTAGTTAAAAATATAAATACTAATATTAAATTAATTACTTATAATTTAATTTAAAAAAAGTTTATTTTTTATTTTTAATTAGTTTAAATTAATAGTAAAAATAATAAAAAAAAGTTAATTAATTTAAATAATAAATAATAGTTATTAAGTTTTAATAATAATAAAATATAAATTTTTTATTATTAATAAATAAAAATAATAAGTATATATTATAATTAATATTAATTAAATTAATGTTTTTAATTAAAATAATATTATAAAAATTATTTTAAAAAGTTTTTTATAAATTAGTTTATTTATATTTTAATTACTTTAAAATAATTTATTTTATAATAGTTTAAATATTAATTAAATATTATTAAAAAAGTTAATTAAATATAAATAAAATTAATATTTTTTATTTATAATTATATAAATAATATTAAAAATATTACTATAAAAATAAGTTCTTTTTTTTATAATTTTTACTATAAAATTATATGTTTAAATTATAATTAGTTTTTTTATATAATTATATTAATATATAAATAAACGGTATATATATTAAATAACTTATAAAAATATATATATAAAAAAATAATATTTTTTTTATAATAATTTATTTAATTAAAATAATTTTTTTTTACTATTAATTTTTCCTTATAACGTTTAAAATAATACTAGTAATATTTTTAATTTTTAAAAGGTTTTTATATTATTAATTTATATTTTTTTTAAGAATTATATTTAAATTAAGTTTTAATATAAACTAAATTATAAAATTATTTATATTTAAGTTTTTTAAATTATTTATAGTTTTTTATATTTATTTTTAAGTTATAATATATTTTTTAATATATAAATTATTTATATAGATTTTTTTAAAAAGTTATATTAAAATATTTAAATTTAAATTATTATTATTAATAATAAATTAATATTAAATAATTAGTTATAAATTATAAAAATATAATTAAATATATTTAAATTATTTATTTTACGTTATTTTTAAAAAACTAATTATATAATATAAAGTTTTTTAAATTTAAAAATAATTAAAATTTAAATTATTAATATTATAATTAATAAGTTTATATAAAATAAATATAAAAAAAAAAACAAAATTAAACTATTAAATATTTTTTTAAAATTTTTAAGTTTTTAAGTTAAAATTAATTAATAATAATTATAAAAACTTAAAAAGTTTATAAATTTTTATTAATTATATATTTTTATTTTTATAATAAAATATAAAAGTTTTATTTTTTTTTACTTTTTTTTTAAAATGTTTATTAGATTAATAAAACGTGTTATAAAAATTATATTATTTATTTATAATATTAATATTATAAATATTTATTTATAAAAGTTTATTATTATATAATTAAATTTTATAATATTTAATAAAGTTTAATTACTTTTTATAATAAAAATATAAAAAATATAATAAATAATCTTATTTTAAAAACTATTAATTTAAAGTTTAAAATAATTATAAAAAATTTTAAAGCTTAAACTATTATTATTTAATTATTTTATTTTTTTTAGTTTTAAACTTTTAAAAACACTTAAACTAGTAAAATATATTTAAATTAATTTTATTTAATAATTAACATTACTTTAAAATATAATATAAATAATAAATATAATAAAAAATTTTTATATAAAAATTAAAAGTTATTTTAAATAATATATAAACTTTTTTATATTTAATATAAATTTTAATAAACTTATATATATTTATTATATATAAAAAAAAAAAAATAATATATAATTATAATAAGTTAATTTTAAATAATAATAAACTTTAAAAAAACTTAATTATATATTAAAATATAATAATATTTATATATTAAAAATAAATAAAATAATAATAATTAAAAAAAGTATTTAATATTAATAAAAATTAAAAAATATAAATAAAAAGTTTAAATAAAAAATAAAAAAATTTATAAATAAAAAAAAGTATATATAAAATTTACCTTTTTTTAAGTTAATATTTTTAAAACGTGTTTAATATATTTTATTATAATATATTTTATTATATAAAAAATAAATAAAATAAAAAGTTTTAAAAAAATAAATATATATTAAAATTATTTAAATATTTAAATTATATATTAATATATTATTAGTTTTTTTTAGATTTTATTAAAAGTAGTTAAATATTATTAAAATATAATAATTAAAATTAAACGTAAATATATTTTATTTTAATTTTTATTTTAACACGTTTAATATTATTAACTTTTATTTAGTTTTATATTTAATATTTTTAAGCTTTAAAAAAAAATTAAACATTTTATTAAATTTTAATAAAATAAATATTAATATAAATTTTAATAAAAAACTTAAGTTATTATTTATTATAATTAAATTAATTAATATTAATAACAGTAAAAAATTACTTTTTTTAAAAATTATAAATAAAAAAAACAGATTATTTAACGAATTTATAAAAATAAAAACCTTTTTATTTATAAATATAACTAAAAATAATATTAATTTATAAAAATTATTTTTTTAATAAAACCGTTTTTAATATAGCTTATTAAAATCTTAAAAAAAATTAAAAAATAAGTTTTATTTTTATAATAATAAGTTTTTATTAATTAAAAAAAAAGAAATTTATAAAATAAAACAGCTTTTTATAAAAAAAACGTTAAAAGGTTTATTAGAAAAATTATTAATATTATAAAAAACTTATATATATAATTAAAAATATTTATTATTAGTAAAAATTTTAAAATATTATAACTTTATAAAATAATTACTTATATTATTTAATAGATAATTATTAAAACCTTAATTTAAAAAATAATAATTAAAAATAAGTTTTATAAAAAGTTTATATAAAAAAAACAAGAAAAAATTTAAAATTAAGTAATAAAAAAATAATTTTATAGTTTTAAAAAATATAAATTAATAAATTAATTTTATTTATTTAAAGTTAATTTTATTATTATTATTATTATTATTTTTAGTTTAATATTACCAGTAAATAATTATTTTTTATTAATTTAAAATATAAAATTATTCGGTGGATTTAATTTTTAAATAAATTTAATAAATATATATATATTTTTAAAAAAGTAAATTACGATAAATAAAAAAGTTATAATAATAATATATTAACTATTAAAATAAAAAGTAATTATAATATTAAAAATAAAAAAAAATATTTATATATTTTAAATTTAAAAAGTTTTTATAACTAGGTTTTAATATTAAAAAGTACTTATTTTATTATATAGTTTAATAAATTAAATAAATGTTTATTATAAATATTAAAAGTTAAATTATAATTAAAAAAAAAAAAAAAAAAAACTTAAATATAATAAAAATAAAAAAATAAAAAAATAAGAAAAAAAAAATATATATATATAAAAATAAAAAATTAAGTTTAACTTTTTATTATATATAAATATAAATATAAGTTAATGTTTTATTATTAATATAATATAAAATATTTAAAAAATATTTATAATTAAAAACTTAAATTAATATAAACGATTTATTTTTAAATTAATATATTTTATTTTTAAAAGTTTAAATAACTATAAATTATTTATTTTTTAAATATAATTAGCCGAGTTTTATTAAATATATTTATTATTTTTAAAGGTTTTAATAATTATAAGCTACTTATTTTTTAAACGTATTTAACTAAGTTTAATTAAATATATTTAAATTAAAATTAAAATTTAAATGTTTTTTTATAAGTTTTATAAATATAATAAAAAAAAGTTTAAATTAATTAAATAATAAAAATAATAATTACTTATTTATTTTTTAATTATAATTAATTAAATTTAATTAATTATATTTAAAACTAATTAAAAAATTAATATTTTTTTATAAAACTTATAAATATATTTAAAAAAACAATAAATTAATTAAATAATTAAAAATTAAATAAATAAAAATTATATATTTTTTAATTATATTTAACCGAACTTAATTAATTATATTTAAAACTAATTAAAAAATTAATATTTTTTTATAAAACTTATAAATATAATAAAAAAATTATAAATTAATTAAATAATTAAAAATTTAATTATTTATTTTATAAATATATTTAATTAAGTTTAATTAAATTTATTTAAAAATATTTTAAATATATTAAAATCTTATTTTATATATTTATATATTTTTTAAATATATTTAATTAAATTTAATTAAATATATTTAAAAATAATAATTAAAATATATTAAAATATTTTTTTATAAATTTACGTATTTTTTAAATATATTTAACTAAATTTAATTAAACTTATTTATATTATAATTAAAAAACTAAGCCGCTTTTTTATAAGTTTTATAAATATTATTAAAAAAACTATAAATTAATTAAATAATTAAAAATAAAATTACCTGGTTTTTTAATTTTTAAATATATTTAATTAAAATTAAATAAATAATTTTAAATAATTTAAATGTTTTTTTATAAGTTTTATTAATAATATAAACTAATTAAACGTTATAAATAAATAATTATAAAAATAATAATTAATAATATAATTTAAAATATTATAAATTTTATAAAATTTATTTAATTTTAATTAAAAATTTTTTTTTTATATTATAAGTTTATATAATATTATATTTATTAAAATAAAAACTATAATTAAAAGTTAAATTTATTATATTTTTTTATATTATATATAAAATTTATATTAATTAATTAATTATATTTTAACGTATATTTTTAAAAAAAAAAATTTATAATTAAAAGTTAAATTTATTATATTTTTTTATATTATATTAATACTTATATTAATTAATTAATTATATTTTAATATATATTTAATAAATTTTTTATAAAATTAATTAATTTATTTTATTATAATTTAAAAAAATTAATAATTAATATAATTTAATAGAATTTATTTTACGTGATCTTTTTATATTATTTACATTTTTATAAACCTTGTTACGATAAAATTACAAAGGAAAACGTTGAAAAATGCGGGGCGATTTTAAGTATATAATTGGTTGGTGAAATTGTGGCAGTATTAATGAAATAAAGAGAAGTTGATTATGCAATACTTCAGGTAGCTCATGTGCGCTTACATAAGTAACCCCACGCTGTATGCATCTAATATACTGAATTCGGAAGCCGAGGACGCGGTGTAGCTAAATCGAGTCACCTGGATGCGCGACTTAGCGTGACACGGTGGGGACACGGTCCAAGCTTTTTGGCGGGTCATCGTGAAGCTGCGATTTTATTCGCTATTCTCTATTCGCATATGCAGTAGTACCTAGCAGCCATCACCCGTCACCCACCACCTCCAAAACGAGAAGACGACATGAGAACACTTCCCTATTGACCACTCCTTCTCGTGTCAATTAATTGAAATTTCCTATGGAGCCTCTGCAGAACAGAGGTTCCAAGGCGTCTTCATGACTCGAAACAATCTTAACGACCAATTGACCTGGCTACTCGCGAATGCTGCATTAAACGCGCCAAACGCGCCTGTGCTACCACGACCCAAAGACCAGCCCGGCTCCTACACAGCACCTCCCCTTAACCAGCCCGTGACTAGGAGCATAGAAACACGTCCGAATAATACCCCCGAGTCGTCTTTGTATCCGGTTCTTCCAGTTCCGCAAAATCAAAATTCCCCGCCTACCGAGCTAGCAGCTAATGGGTCGACGGGATCGGCGGCGAGACCTCTCGAGGCACCCGCAAGAGACGCGGTAGGAGACAAGATGGGGCGGCTCTCCTCCAAGTCTAGCTCAAGACGGCCGAATCTCGTCCTGCGTCAGGAGCAATTGCTGAGTCCAACATCTACCAGCGGTGCGGGGTCCCTTGGAAAAGAGTATTCATCCATGTTGAAGAAGTCAGGTCAGATTTCCCTTCTACTTTTCGAGCAGAGCAGTGCAACTAACGGGAGATGATAGGCGTTGCGAACTCGGCTAAGAAAAGAACCTCGCCTCGGCATCAGTTTCCAACTCCGGGTCCTACGTTGGGAAGTGATGGTACCTTGGACACGGTTGATCTGACCAACGATGACGAACGAACGGTGACAACGACAACAACAACAGCCAACTCTGTTGCATTTGGAAGCGATATACCACTATGGAACGAAAGGTTTGCTGCGCGCCCGGGGCCAGCTTCCGTCATGACCGAGCCTTCGGTTGCATTTGGGACCGATGTTATGGTATGGGATGAGGAGCATGCCACGCGGCCGGAACCCGTTCCTACGACAGAAGATGATGCCATGGCATGGGAGGACATACCTACAACGAGACCAGCGCCGCTGACTCCCAAGCGAGGTAAAAAGAGAAAGAGTGATCAAATTAGTCAGCCGCCTGCTACCACTATTACTGAAACAGATGACTTCCCGGATATTTGCGAAATTCTGTCCGAGGATGAAGTCTTGCAAGCTCACCTGAAGCGATCCCGATCACCAACTAAATCGCCAACTAAGTCCCCTGTAAAATCGAAGCTGAAAACTTCGGCTAGCCAAACGCCATCGAGGCGCGCCCCCTCACCAAAAAAAGAGACGGGCCACCGGACCAGACGAGAGGTGGAGTTTTCTGACGATTCACCTTCTGTCGAACGCTTTGTAAAACGGTCTCCACTCAAAACATCACGGAAAGGCGAGGCCCGCGATGTGTCGCCTACCGTAAAGGGTAAGAATCCAGCATCTTCCGAGTATGGTTCGTCCTCAGAGAATCATCCAGCGACCCCTAAGGCACGAACCACCCAGCGATCTCGGACTGTAAAGTCTGATCGTCGAATTATCGAGGATTCAGACGACGAGCCGCTGACGCCTACTTACACCGCGCCGGACAGCACCGCTCGTTCGGTTGGCCGTCCGAAGATTTCTGTGGGGATATCGCAGGATGAAGCCGATGATGTTGTTGCGTACGATACACCTTCACAACTGAAGCATGTTGCTCCAAGCCAGACGCGTACGCGGTCTCGTTCGCCCAGGAAGCTTGAGCAGACGCACTCGTTCAAAGCCGAGGCAACGGCAAGCTACGATCAACCCTTACGAGTGAAGCACTCGCAGGAATCTCAGTTCGGAAGTGAAGTCAAGGTTGTAGTTGAAGATGACGAGAAAGACGCTATCCTGGAACTATTCCTAGCCCAGCCGTCAGTTGTCGAAAGAGGAAGAAGGTCACTGGAAGAGAAATTGCAGGAGAATAAGGATGCTTTCCAGCGATCACTTAAAGCTGGGGATCTTGAGCCCAGAGGAAGGCTTAGACGGGAGAAAGAACATCTAGTACAACAGCAAGCGTCTTTAGACAAGCTTACTAGCGAGTTCCGTCTATACGAGGAAATCCAGCTCAAGAAAGAGGCGCTAATTTCACGAATATCCGATGCTTACGATTTGGATATGGATACGGGTGACGACGAGGCCCGGCTTGAGGAATTGGAAGGCTTAATTAGAGACCACCGATCAACCCTGAAAGATAGCCTGATGCAGGCAGGCATCGACAATCGGAATATCTTCGAGGGCAGCGATTCCCGCGACGCCCAAGCAGACCATTCTATTGTGCAAGCAACTCAGCTGGCCCGAACTGCTGGCTCGACTAGCTTTTCACACGAGGCCACTCCGTTCCCGCGAGGTGGCAGCCAGGTTATTCTCCAGACACAGCTCCCCCAGCGATTAGATCCTTCGAGACAAACTACTAGGCAGAGCTATGATGAAGTACCAATGTCGTCACAGAAATCGATGGGAAGCCACCTTCGCCGGGCTGCCCCCCCTCCGCCCGAAATCGATGAGATGACTACCCAGCCGCCGCCGTTTACTCTAGCTGATAGCAGGAATTCGAGGAGAACCCCGCCCCGTCAGAAATCGACTATGAGTGTGGATCCAGACCCCTACGCTTTTGAAGAAGAGGACGACCTATTCGAGGATCCGATGCCCATGAGCAGTCGTCTAGCCGCTAAGAAAACAACTAGAACTCCACAGCTGGCGACCGCCAGGGCCCATAAGAGCCCGGTTAAAGCAAAGTCTAGCCGCCAACAAGGTTATCAAAGTGATTATAGTGACGACGTCGACATGGTTCAGTTTGCCGAAGAATTTGACCTCCGACAATCGTTTGGAAGCGGACAGGCCAAGGTTCACCGCCCGGTGCTTTCAGAAACGTCGGGAAATGCAGTTGTGCGACCTCAGAAGACGTCTATCGCGAAAACGGTGGATCCATTGATGTCGGCTCAGATTCCCCGCGAACTCAAGAACCGACCATGGTTTAGAGATGTGAGGAGGGCACTGAAAGACAGATTTCGGATGACCGGATTTCGACACAACCAGCTGGAGGCGATCGACGCGACTCTGGCAGGCAAGGATGCATTCGTTCTGATGCCTACGGGAGGCGGAAAATCTCTTTGCTACCAACTCCCGGCCGTCGTTAGCAGCGGAAAGACTCATGGCATTACCATCGTCGTATCCCCCCTTCTCAGCTTGATGCAGGACCAGGTGGACCACCTGAACGCGCTCAATATCGTTGCAGCTTCTTTCAGTGGTGACACGACACCAAATCGGCGCAACGAGATCTTGAACTATTTGAAGGAGCCACATCCCGAACTTCACCTCCAACTTCTCTACGTCACTCCCGAAATGGTCAACAAGAGCCAAGCGTTCTCGGACGGGTTGGATATACTCTATCAAAATAGGAGCCTTGCTCGTCTCGTCATTGACGAAGCCCACTGTGTGAGCCAGTGGGGCCACGACTTTCGTCCAGACTATAAAGAGCTCGGCGGATTTCGCGATAAGTTTCCTGGAGTGCCCATAATGGCCTTGACGGCTACTGCAACGAAGAATGTCATCTTAGACGTCAAACATAATCTGAGAATGGAACATTGCCAGGAATTTTCGCAGAGCTTCAACCGCCCTAACCTTTATTACGAAGTCTTAAGGAAGGAGAAAGATAGCGTGGAAAGCATTGCTGAATTGATCAAGTCGAAATACGACGGGGAAACGGGAATAGTATACACACTAGCCCGCAAGTCGGCGGAGAAGATCGCAGAGAAGCTGCGACAGCACGGTATAGCAGCCCAACACTATCACGCAAGTGTAGAGTCGGACAAGAAGTCGAAGATACAGAAAAGTTGGCAGGCCGGCAAGATCAAGGTCGTCGTCGCAACTATAGCTTTTGGAATGGGAATTGACAAGCCTGACGTTCGCTTCGTCATTCATCAATCCATCCCGAAGAGTCTTGAGGGGTACTACCAGGAGACGGGCCGTGCTGGCCGAGATGGCTTACCATCGGAATGCTATCTATACTTCGGTTACGGCGATGTCACCTCCCTTCGAAGGATGATCACAGATGGAGATGGCAGCGAAGAACAAAAAGAGCGGCAAAGGAACATGTTGAACACCGTGTCATCCTTTTGCGACAATCAGAGTGACTGTCGTCGGGTTGAAATTCTCCGTTATTTTGGGGAGTCTTTTGACAAGCAGATGTGTAACAAGTCGTGCGATAACTGCCGGAATAGTGAGGTATTCGAGCAGAAGGATTTCACCAAATACGCGGTGGCTGCGTTGAGGCTTATCCAATCTCACAAGAAACTTACGCTCAACCAGTGTACGGATTTCTTGATGGGCAAGAAAAAGTTATCCGAGTACAAGGCAGGAACCGAAGAGTACCGCGGCATCGCCAAGCAGGTACCGAAACATGAAATACATCGCATCATCGACCGGCTCGCTGTTGAGGATGCGTTGGTGGAAGACAATATTTTCAACAAGAAAGCCAGGATCGCCATTCAGTATTTCAGAGTAAGAGATTCTTGGAACACGTCCGTGTACTTTTGCTAACCGTCTATCTTGCTTTAGGTCGGACCTGTAGCACGCTCCTTTTTTAACAACCGACGCCAGCTGTTTCTGACTACCCGGGTTAAGAGCAAGGATAGTCAAGGCGGTGCGTCTAAAACGCAGAGGCGGGCCAGCAAGCCGGCAACTGCTGCGACGAAGCGGGCAGGGCTTAATAATATCCCATCTACAAACGTGTCATCGCCCGTTACGGGTAAGGATCGTAAAAAGAAAGGGAAGGCGGTGATGATCTCGGACGAGGAAGACAGCGACGACAACGAATATTCGAGGTTTAGCAATGGGTACGCTAAAGACGGCTTTGTTATAGCCGATGCGGATGCAAGCGACGATGACTTTGAGACGATGTTTCCTCAAACTAGAGCTCGATCACAGCAGCAAAAATCACTTGGTCCGCCTATATCGCACGACGCGCGCATAAATGCCGCCGCGTTGAGTGATCTCCACGATGATATTCTTCGCGGCTTTCTCAAAGAAGCCAAAAATTTAGAAGAGAACTTGCGGAATTCGAGGAACTTGCGCATGCCTATTTTTACCGAGCAGCAACTCCGCGAGATGGGTATAAGATGGACGGTGTCGCTAGAAGATATGCGCTCGATCCCAGATATCAACGCCGATAAGGTGAACAGGTACGGTGGCCCATTTCTGCCTCTAATCCGTCAGTTCCGTCAGCAAAGCCAGGAGATCATGAGTCAAATGAGCCCTCGGACAGCCGCTGCAGCATCCGGCTCACGCAACGTGGTGGATCTCGTATCGGACGATGACGAGGAGATGGAGGATATCGACGACGACGAGGATGATGTCGGAGCAGTATCATCTTACTTCGCCAAGGGTTCGGGAGCAAACCCTACGACCTCTCGCGCGCGTTCGACCACGGCAGCTCCTCGATCATCGAAGTCGACCACGTGGCGTGGCAGTAAGCGGCCCTTCCTGCGGAGGAGCTCGGGAGGCTCTAGCAGAGCCAGCAGTTCATACGGTGGCGTCAAGAAGAAGGCTACCGCCGCCAGCCGGAGGACCACTCAAAATAGCACATCGACGTCTAGAGGAGGACACCAAACGCGATTAGGGGCGAGTGGTAGCAGGACTAAGTCGAGCGGCATTGGGCTGATGGAACATTGACCCTTATCCACCAACTTCCCTAAAGCTACAGACACTATGGCATGGTTGAATGCATTGTGCTACATCTTTTCTTCTTCTTCTTTGGCACACTTCGGCTTGGCTTGGCATGGCATGGCAGGTTGGGAAAGGGAGGGGTTTTATGGCGTATTAGGAGCGTTTTTTCAAGACTGCTTGCTGTTTATGCCTGGCTAGGAGATAACGACTTCGCTTTTGTTGCTTAGAGCTTCGATTTTTCTGGTTGCGGCATGGACCTATTCTCATCACTCACCAACCCCCCCTATTGAGATAAACGAGACAAATCAATCGCTAGCCTACCTCCCTAGCTATATTCAGCAATATATATATGAGCATAAAACTTGTACAGTACTCTACTTAGCATGCCTCAGTGTTTTGTTAACGGCAGAATAGGTACAAGAGATACTATATACATATATGAATATATCGCTTCTACTACTTCCTAGTTGCTGATTCAAAGTGAGTAAATGACCGAGCACATGACCATTTATTAGGATGAATGAATGAATATTCTTAGAGCAATGAGGTGAAAATATTGGTTGGGGGAGCCAAAATATACCCTTAGGTATCAACCGACTTGCCCAAGTTATTGAGCACCCCTTATTGAGATAGACAAGACTAGACAAGACAAGATAAGTAAATCGCTCGCATACCTATACCTACATGGGTACCTATCTACCTGGCAAATAACGTACGTGGCGTGAGAGGCAAGCAAATGAAAAGAAAAGAATTGCAAAAAGCTCGGCCCCCGGGCGAGCGCGTTGCAGGACTCGAACCCTGGGGGGGCCTACGAAAGCCCGACCCACTGGTAGTAGGCTTTCCTGACACTTCACCCCCCTCAGCCACTTGGCTCAAAGGGGTTACTGGGACGAATTACTGTGCTGCTGTTATGCCATATAAGCCTTTTCGTAGCTGTGGTTGCTGGGCCGGGCTAGGGGTAGCTATATTCAGAAACTGGCTTGTATGAGTGAGCATGAGAATTGGCACAGCATTCTCCTTGACACGGCCCAGTGTTTCTAGTATTGATAGAGTAAACGAGAGATACTAATATATATCTAGGAATATACTAGGTATTCATATTCATATGTAGGTTTTACTGCTACTTCCTTCCCAACTGCTTTGTTCAAAGTGAATAAAGGATAACTACTACCTACACGGCCATTTATTAGTGACCAATGTTACGAAACACCAATGCAACGAGGTAGGTAGGCTGAACAGGGCTGACTGGGGGTTCCAAATATACCCCCTGTCGACTGACTTGACCTATTCACCCGTTTCGAAATCCAAAGAGCAAGCAAGAATGTGATGGTGGTCGATACCAATTTTTCAAATTTGTAGACTACACCTCCCCTTGCTCTGTCTGTCACTTCTCCATAAGTACATCGTGTCTTTCCTTTCCTTTATCTACGACATCCTCTTCGACCAAGTCCTGAAGTACACAGGAAGGCCGATCAGGCTGTGTCGGTAGATAGACAAGTAGACAATATCATACAACGCGTCGTCCCTTCTGACTTGATTCTTTCTACCCTCTTTGCGCAGAAGGGGGAGGCGAGGAATATACCTCTAATCTCCTGGCTTGTTGCTGCTGCTGCTCGCTTGTCCCCTTTCCCGCCGCAGCTACACTCTCTTACTCCTCTTGGCATGCTCAATCTGTATGTCCACTTTAGGGCTTTCGCAAACTACATGTATATGCTACATGTAAGTGTGTGAGTAGTAAAATGTAGGCTTGCTGGCTAGCTCCCGATAGACGACAACAAAGGACATAAAGAGGTATGGTATCATTGTGTGGAGAAAAACCGGTTCCGTATGAGACAACTCCCCTCCCCTTTTTTGCTTGAAAAAAAAAACCTGGAATAAAAAATTCCCTGAGAACGCCTTTGGCCCACCTCCGCATTCGCCATGCTGCGTTTGCCCTCGTTTCCGCATCAGAAAGGTATCGGGCGGGGAAAAATGAATATGGTGGTTGTGAAAGATAGTCAAACCGCAAGGAAAGTTTATGCCTGCTGTGCTTGATAGCTCTGCGCCGAACGGCTGTCTTGCCAATAGTCCATGTATTACCAACAGGTTAATCAAGATGCCGGTATCTTCGAAGCGCAGCCCTCCATGGTATCATTGAAACGAGAATCGAACTCAAAAGAGATGAAGCCCGTCTTGCGGGTTTTCGACAAATGGGATTATTACAAGGGAGAGGACAGGCCCTCCGCGTTTGTGATGCTCGAGGGGAGCAGCTGTATGATGTTAGAAAACGAGAGCAAGAGTTTGCTACTTAAAAGTGCCAACGAGGTTTGTTGTCTTTTACTTTTGATTCCGTTACACTATTGCCCTTGCGCATGGCAGCACGAGCCGCAGCCGCCGCATGCGGGCTACTACGGCCCGTGACGCTTTCTATTGCCGACTTTGGTTGAGGTAGCATGCTTACGCGTCGATTTGTAGTAGCTAAGGAACTAGCTGGCCGCTGCCTAGTCTCGGCGTCGCTGCCATCCAACCTCGGCGGTTGCAATGAAGCTCTGCGGTTGTCGAATACAGGGGTAGATGCCTGCGTTACCAACCGAGGTTTGCCAATAGACGATTGAGCAGATTGACCAGCGGAGGCAGCTGCGTGGATTCGCTCGCGGAAGGAAAGCCGAGACACACTCTTCCTAGGAGGCGTATCCTCAGGAATCGGCGAAGACGAAGATGCTCTCCCCAATGGACTGCGGAGGGGGAGTTTCGAGCCCCCAGAAACCGAAGTGATCGAAGACGCAGAGCGTGCGGAAGTAGGAGTCTTCTTGGCGTATGGGCTAGGGGTAGTGAGGGTGAGAGGTCTGAAGTTGTGTCCCACGTCAGAATCGTTAGTGTTCGTGGACCCATTCCATCGCGGGCGACCGTCAACGATGCTGGAGGTAGACCTTGGGAGGCGAGTTGCGAGAGGGGTAGCGCTGCCACTTCGGGGTGGTGTTGTTGTCAAGTTGGAAAAGTTGGAAGAGCTTGGTTGAAGCATAGATAAACGTGACCCCGGAGGCCGCCGTGAAAGGGGTGCCAGGCTTGAACTGCCCCTGCGGGCATTTGAAGGCTGAGGTAGAAAGCTCCCACCACTACCCGGGGTGCGCCTCTTGTTCTGTGTCGACGGTGTGATCGGTTCCAGGCCTAAGCTAGACATAATAACCGACGACGGCGGCGAGCTCCCGGGGGTATCATTACCGCTAGCAAGAGTAGACCTATCATTCGAGAGCATACTCGAGATGGAATCTCGGAGCTGTTGGCTTTGTCTATCCGACTGGATTTCATCCAAGACGACGCCCATTCTCCCCATAGACTCTCTCAGTTCTTCCCACCTAGACTGCAACTCGTTGTGCAGCCTCAGAATTTCGCCATTTACGGTAAGTCTGTCTTTGACACCTTTGTCGATGATAGATAGCACGCGCTCAATCGCCGGACCGTAATGGACCTTCTTCGCCTCATAATTCTCAATTTTCTTGCCCATGGCCGTAGGACTCGAAAGCTGCAACCCCTGGTCCGCAGCCTCGCGCAGCTTTGCCATGCTTCGGTCCACCGAGTCTATCATCTTTTGGGCCTGTCTGCCGGCACCACGGAACACAAGAACCCATTTGTCCTCCCCGAGTTCTCTTCTTAGAGACTCGGCATCTATCTCGAGCTTCTTGTAGCTAGCTTCTAAACCTGCTCTTCGCGTCTCGAGCTCATCGCACGCTGTTGGGAAGGCACCGGAGGCCCTTGCTTCGAATACTGATAGTCGCATGGGTAAGAAGTCTAACGACGCTCTCAGCGGCTGCATTCTTGCGAATAATGCAAGCAGGCTCGAATCGTCTTGGGTAAGAGCAGGGGTTCCTGGAGAGCTTGGACTAAGTGGAAACGAAGGGAGACTATATCGGTTATTGCGCGCGACGGCCGGGGGTGTCTCCTCGACGATAGTCTCCAGGTCGCCAATGTCCACAGCATCGCCATTAGAAACCGCCATGATGGACTTGTGCCGCCGTTCTTCCATTTCAAAGATGAGTCGGCTGAGATCATCCATTTCGTTCTGGATATCGCCGAGAACCATGTTCCACAGCTCTTCCCATTCCATGGCTGTCTCGACCTGGCCCTTGGTACTGTTCAAAGTGTTGCGAATCTTTGCCCATTCGTTCATGATTGCCTCCATCTGCGCTACTGCCCTCTGCAGGTCCTCGCTGGATACATTGGCGATATCCCGCCGGTTTTGGAGCTCTTCGATAGCGCCAACGTAGACATTGATAAGCCCCTCGAATCTCGTAATGGCATTTTCCACTTCTTCGTACCCTTCCCTGCCACCAGCTGCTGCCCACTCAACATCGTCGTCACTATCCAATCCCCCGATTACCTCGGACGCTTTAAAGATCCATCCCCGTATCTGGTCCGCCGCGCCTAATAAAGCTTTTGTGGCTGCCTGGGCGGTGGGGATAGCTGCAACCTTACTCGACAGCAGTTCGGCATCCGGTAGCTGCAGCGCGGTAAGCTGGGCGAGCTGATTAGCAAAAGACGCGCGGGAGATGGTATATATAGACCCGGGCCGCTGGAGACCAAGGGGGTTGAAGTAGGAGGGCAGATCGGAGATGTAGTCAGCTGGAGTTGTGGCCTCCGGTGGCGTGTCTTTGGGGGGTAAAGGAGGTGGAGTCTGAGTATCTTCGAATTCGACTTCTAATTCGGGAACGCGGCAGTCTCGCTCGATATGTTCCCTTCGAGTATCTAATTGTGCCTTGGTGCCATTTCCGTTAGTGTGGTCGGGCAGTCGATATTTGTTGGTGTCCATATCCAACGGTGCCGCTTCTGTTATTTCGGGCAGAAGCTCAGGCTTCGACGAGGATTCGGCCTGAACGGATGGTGATAGTTTCTCTTCCTCGTTCGCGCCCTTCCTTCGACTTCGAAACGACTCGCGACTCGACTTGGACCTTAAAAGCTGGAGAGGGGCACCAGCACCCTTCCAGGGACGACCGCGTCGCTCGACAATTAGTCCTGTAGAATTGGCTTGGTGGGCTTGGTCGAGTAGCCGCAGTTGGTCTTCAGGGAGGCGGCCAATGTGATCGTGAAGGAATGTCTGAGACGAAGGCGAGGAATGTCGCTGGGTGCCGAAACCCAGGGCCTTGAGACGGGCTGCTAAACCGGGGGAAGGTTTGCGCGGTTGATGACCTATCGCTTTGATTGGGGAAGAGTTATTAATGTTGATGTTGTTGTTATTGTTCGCGTTGAGAAGAGGTCCGAGTTGCACCAGGTCCGTCGGGACGTCAGAAAATGTCAAAAGGTCGAGCGACGGGTCGGCATTTTGTTGTGGGTGGACAGACGATCCTGGCTCCGAAAAAGCGGAGGCCGTCGGTGTGGGAGATTGGCGAGAGGAGGTAGTCCGGGGAATATGATGTTGATATTGGTCTTGGTCTTGGTCCTGGTCTTGATCTTGGTGCGACGATGGCGATGGAGTATTTGGCGCTGCTGCTGCATGCGATGCGGGTGCGGGTGGTGGTGGTGATTCTTGTGGTTGTGGTGCTGGTGCTGGTGCTGTTGCAGCTGGCCCGGCTCCAGATGGGCCTGTCATTTACCGGTACAAGTGATAGATGCCCGTGTACTCAGGTAGGTTAGTTAATAGATCACTTTTCTATTTTTTCCCCTTTGGTTATTCCTAGGACCTGGGCTGGTGGACTGGAAAGCACGGCAAATCTGTGTTGTTGCCCACTATCCTGCTGCACTGCACAGACACTGAAAGCGATGGGCTCCTTGTTTTTTCTGCAACCCACGGGAAGATCTCCTTTTTTTTTTTGGCCCTGGGATGGGATTGGAATTACACGTAACGTTGGTCGGGACTGGTGACGGGGAGGAATTGGCGTGTCGGGCGTAGTTGCGCATAGGCTGGATTTGGTGGGGCTCTTTAGCTTGTACTAGTACCCAAGTACCTACTACCCAGCCTGTCTGCCTGTCAGCTACCACAAGCTTTTAATCCTTCAAATGTTCCTAATGGCCAATTACTTTCGTGTTTTGATGAAATTTCAGGCAGGCACCCTAAGCACGGCAAAGCTGCTTCTTGGCTTGCAAAGGGCCTCCAGGTAACATAGTATTGCCCCCTTGCGGAAGGCTTTCCACTATCTATCTGAACTTGCTGATCTGCTGATTTGGTAAGAGAGCCGTGTAAGGGACCGGGTGGGCCGATCCAACCTTTGGCGTATTTTTCTTAGTCGTCTCTTCGTCTTCGACGCTGTCCATAAGCTTCGATGGTTCTGCTCGAATCTTCTTCTAGCTGTTTGCTTGGACGATGAATCGGACACCAATCAGCTTGGCGGGGAGAATAAAGGGGGAAAGCCGATGGTTTCAAAGTCTCTTTTGCAGCTGCAGATCTAGTTTCCGGAGAAGAGTGTACTTTGTAGCCGGCGAACAGACGACTCCCTAGATACTAATTCCAAGCAAGGAGGCCTTTTGTGATGGATAACTCCGTAAAAATTAAAGGTAAACGGGAAGAAGGATAGCTGAAATCATCAGAAAGCGTCGATGTCCAACCGATTTTCCAAGCCACTGTGGTAGTACTCGGTCCGGGTTAATCGATCGATGAAGAAAAAGCAAAGACTCATACCTCTGACGTACGGAACAGTACAATACGCACGTATAAGGAGAACAAGACGAAGAACACAAGCAGAGAAAACAAGAGGCTACGATTCGTCTTATTAGATACAGTAGTAGACAAGGCAATTGGACGATACCCATACTTTCTGGGGTAATGGTCATTCATTCATCTGACCCAGTCAACGGTAATCTTAATCACTCACGACTCGATTCTGCGTCTTCGAGACCCCAGCCGCTCAGAAGCCCAGAGGTCCATCTGTCAAACAATGTCTAGTAATGAGTGAGTGTGGATATGGTGCGTCAAGCTGGCCTCCTAACAGACCATTGCACTATCCGTTCCTTCATGACTGATAATAGAGCCTATTAGTTAGTTGACAAGATTTTATACTACTCTCTCTTACTCTCATAGGTAGTATAACAAGTGCGAGCCGCGATGCTTTCCTAAAGGAGCATAGAATCCAGACTTTCGATTCACCTTATCATTAAAGATCTCATACATTCCCTGTAACCATTATGCCAGCAAATATCGAAGACGATACCTCAAAGTGCCTCGAGCGCGCCGAATGCCACATGGGCTGATGGGTTACGTTAAGGCTCGCCGAATCGTTGGCTAGGATCGCTAGGACCAGGTATCCAGCATACCTGATCTCGGCCAGTCGGGACTGATGGAGGAAGACGCAAATGAGACATTGCAACGCTGCAGGCTTGACACTTGAAATGAGGATGTCCGGCCTTGGTGTGCATAAGTAGTATAGCTGTGTAGGTGAATTCAAATGACTGATAATACGTCTGTACGTTTACATATGTATAATGAACTTGAGTGTTTTATCCCATCGCAATGTCAAACTCCCTTACATATGGAGTTGTCCCGTAAGTTTCCTTACGTCAACTACACTTTCTAGTCTTCAAGAATCCTAGTATATATATCCCAAAGTACTTTGACCGGTTGGGTATGTTTCTTTTCTTCCAATCTTCTCTTCCAACGAATATATACTAAGGGAGCCCGGATCGAGTAGCTAAGAAGAGTGCATATATCGCGTCGCATTTCTGCAATATACCTGATGTTGTCCATCAAATCAAGGTCGACTACTAATGTAAAAAGCTGCCATCACTTACAGAATTGACCAGTCGTTCGTGCTGTTTGCGGGGTGATGGAAGCTATTGGATAATGTATTACCACGTGTAAGGATCTCTAAACCTGGAGAAAGCCATGGTCAGGATTTGTCTCGTGCGCGGAATAGGCATTTGCATATTGAGGAAGCAAACTATTGTGGTGTAAAGGGAGACATGGTTGAATGGATTTCCACAAAGAGGAATGTAATTAAATCTTGTTGCCCGGCCAGCCCTATTCAGTCCAAATTAGTTTCGATGCCTCAACTAGAAACGTAGGAATACAATCATCGTTTGTGTACATAAGGTAGAAATAAGCAACTGTTCACTTGTCAGGCACCGTCACTTCTTCTACTTAAACTCCCTGAATCCTGTTCAAGGCGCATGTTCGAAATGGGGGATATCAAAGCCAGGGTCCATCGAAAAAGAGTAGTGTTTTATATTTGCTAAAGACGCGAGTTCTGGAAAAGAAAGCGAAAGGGGTTAAAGGGGCCAAAAGAGGACATACAATCATCGTCATTGGTCGAACGGCTTTTCAATTCGTTTTACGCGTCTCCACTAAGCCGAGGACCGACTCGACGCGAATAAATCGAATAAAATCACCGAGATACATAATTTCCCTATAAGCCCTTGCACTTTCTCCAAAGTCCCACTTCGTTGACGATACTTGGTAACGCTAGGTACGAAGCGGGTAAGGTATCCCCAAATTGATCTCCCGCTCACGGGCTCACGGGCTCAACGGGCTTATGGGGGGTTTAGGAAACTGCCACCTTTGATTGTTTATTCGATGCCGTCTTGGTTTCATATTATTTACTGCTCCATATCGCTTTCAGATCCACCAGAATCGAATTTGGGGCTCACACTCACTAGGCTCTCAGGAAGACCTTCATTTTGCACACCTATGTTTCTCTAAGTCGAAGCTGTTGAACAGCATCGGGCCCACCTTCATTCGACGCTGCGCATTCCGCCCTTCCGATCTCGACCGAATCTTACCTCTGCGATCCTACCAACGATTTAACCTTGGCTACCTAAAACCACACGTCTTTTGCGACCGTACTCACGATCTAAATTCATCGATTTCTTGTACTCTCGATTTTGGTACATCAGTCATGGCAGCCAAGCAAGACGAGCGGCCAACGTTTCGCCGTGACTCCCCATCGCCCGAGACGACGCCTTCTGCGGCTATAGGCGCCAATAGAGCAAACTCGGCTCGATGCCTCTCGACTGCTTCATCAGTCTCCCGCACCTCGAGCGCAGATGGTTCGTATCGAGATTCGCTCGGCGGTGAATCATTCTCCAGAGTATCATCTTCGAGCTATCAGTCCAGGAGGTCAGACGTCAGTTTTGCCTCCTCGCGCCAATCCACAGGGAGCTACGACAGACCCTTAAAGAGGCGTGGCTATACGAAGCCGCAAGGAACAGACTTCGCTTCTAGCGCGAGACATCGAGAGAGCGTTCTGAGTTTGGGAAGCATATCGCATCTTCAGTACTATTTTGCGAGGACGGGGTTGCTCGATGGAAAGGGGGGTCAGCTGGCTAGGAAACGGCACCCGAGAGCAACCCTAGATCTGTCGCAATTAGACACGGCCTCCATGCTCAGTCCAAAGGCATCTGCCTCCGACGTGGATTCTTCGTACGCCTCGATGGGCAGTAGCCCAGACCTCGGTGCCCAAGCTTTTAGCGGTATTCCTATGGTCGAATCACCCACTGAAGATCGCGATGACTTCTACGAGGATGACTATGAGGATCCGGATCAAGATGTCTTACCGCCTACTACTAGCACTTACAATCATCGAGAGAAACACATCCCTAGACCGCCAACTATCGAGGAGCTCAAGACAGACTTGACAAAAGCTCTCGATTCCGCATCAAGGGTCTTGATGGAGGCAGCACCGTTATCAGGAAGTCCATCAGTTAGGCAGTCGGCTCCTCCGTCTATGATGCAGTCGCCTCCACCGACGCAGACGTGGTACGAAATTCAAGGAGTGCAGTTGCTTGACGTTATGACGCTAGCCATCCGAGCTGCAAAGCTCTATTATACGGCACATGAGCATCCGGACCGCTTAGATGCCATCAAATCGGAAAAGGAGATACGCTCGGAGTTGCTCTCGGTCATGGAAGTCCTGAAACACATGGCAACTAGGTGTTTTGCCGGTGGCCCTCGAGGGGACGAACATAAGACGATGAGCTCTTGGATTGAGAGTATACGTGCCATGCTCAGTAAAGAGGATGAGATGGAGATGGCCGAACGTGCCGAGAGAGCCAGCTGGACGTGGTTGAGCGGCGACTGGTCTGGTAAAGAAGTAGAGCGCGAGATTGCATTTCTCAGCTCAATCGATACTGAAGCTGAGCCATTGCCTCTGTGGACGCCGGTCGACCAGGCAGGAGAAATGCCAACACCATTCCTCCAGAGTATGCAAAACGGACTCAGGCTCGTCAAGCTTCACAACGCCGCCATCAGAAAATCACAGCGGCGATTTGGCGCTATCGGCACGTTTCATACGGACACGCAGAAGCCCTACAGATGTGCGGAGAACCTGAGGTACTGGATCAAGGCGGCCGAGCTGCGTTGGGAAGTAATGCTGAAGGTAGATGTTATGGGTGTTGTATACAACAGCAGTCCCCAAGTATGGGTAGACTTCGAGGCGGCGATCTGGAAGTGGTGCCAGAAAGTGCGGGAGGAGATCGCCGCCGAGTGGGAGAAATAAGAATGTATTCACGAGTAAGGACTGTTACGAGGTTATGATACGAGGCTCTACCCAGGAAGTTTTGGGAGGTGGAACTTCATCATACCCTGGGTTAGTAGCAGTAGTAGTTGGTGACTATGTTAAGATGCGCGAGGAGGATGCTTCTGCGTCACGATTTACACCATATACCCCCAAAAAGCATAGTGTCGGCAATGCCGTGTCCCTTTCTACCCTTTTCGAGGGTTTCAGGCTTTAGAAATATCAGCTTGAGTAATGAACAGAGCTGTATCTAATATTCCAACATCGTGACTGATTTAAGTGCTTGTGTATACTCAGGTACGTATACATACTGAAAACTGAAAGGCCATTCTCCGTATGTGCATTAAACACTACTATTTCCATAAGCCATAGTAACATGAAGAAAAATCGCAAAACTTTCGAGTAAATTGTATCTTTCAAATCATATAGCATTCATTTTATTATAGTTCATATATGTTATTGTGAGCAGGTATACTTGGATATACTTGGTGAAGCTCGAATAATATTCTTGTCAATTGACGTTTTTATAGTATACAGTGTGTCTCTTTTCAGAGTAGAATTAATTAGACTGTACAGTTTACAATGGCTGAAGTCCAGTACTTACGTAAGCACCCAAGTGGGTCCAATAGCTGGAAAGACCCGGCGCCAGGCAAACGGAAGCTGCATCAGCAAGCTCCTAGGTGACCGGGCCTCGTTGAAGCTCCATCCATTAGTGACTGCACGCCTCTAACATCTCAACTTTACCAAATCAACTCTTTTTTTTCTTAATCTACACAACTACAGTCTACACAAACATAATCCATCCGGCACACTGCATACCGCGCAACCCGAGTACAGCATCCGCTAGGCGCTCCGATATTTATCCTCGCTCCCTTCCGACATAATACGTATCCGAACTTCACAATTCCCACAACCATGGCCTCCGACCAAGAACGGGACCATGCGCTCCAGGCGCTCCGTGCTAAGCTTATCGAATCGCGCGAGTGGGAATCCAAGTTGAAGGCATTGCGCTTAGAGATCAAGGGTTTGGAGAAGGATTTCAATCAGACAGAGGAGAACATTAAGGCCTTGCAAAGCGTAGGACAAATTATTGGTGAAGTCCTAAAGCAGCTCGACGAGGAAAGATGTACGCCGCCACCGCTCCCTACAAACTCCCAACCTTGCCCAAACTTTACAGGTGTCTGCTGTCCGTCGGAGAATAATATGCTAACGTGTGAGAACGGTGCAGTCATCGTAAAAGCCTCGTCGGGACCACGATATGTCGTTGGCTGTAGATCGAAAGTCGACAAGGCAAAGCTAAAGCAAGGCACGCGTGTGGCGCTTGATATGACAACACTGACCATCATGCGCATGCTGCCGCGCGAGGTCGACCCTCTCGTCTACAACATGTCACTTGAGGACCCGGGCCAGGTCAGCTTCGCCGGCATCGGTGGCCTTAACGAGCAGATCCGCGAGCTGCGTGAGGTTATCGAGCTCCCCCTCAAGAACCCCGAGCTTTTCCTGCGAGTCGGCATCAAGCCTCCCAAGGGCGTACTACTCTACGGACCGCCCGGCACGGGCAAGACCTTACTAGCAAGGGCTGTGGCAAGCAGCTTGGAGACGAACTTCTTGAAGGGTATGGATCTTCTATATATGATACGCGGATCTTAGGTGGACTTATGTTTTGGCTAACATTTTGCTTCTTCACTCATACAGTTGTCTCGTCCGCTATTGTCGATAAGTATATTGGCGAATCAGCGCGGCTAATCCGAGAGATGTTTGGCTACGCCAAGGAGCACGAACCGTGTATTATATTCATGGACGAAATCGATGCTATCGGCGGTCGCCGATTCTCAGAGGGCACCAGTGCGGATCGAGAGATCCAGCGTACGCTCATGGAGCTGCTCAACCAGCTTGACGGTTTCGACTACCTAGGCAAGACCAAGATCATCATGGCCACGAACCGGCCCGACACTCTGGACCCGGCGCTACTGCGTGCCGGTCGTCTCGACCGCAAGATCGAAATCCCGCTGCCGAACGAGGTCGGCCGTCTTGAGATCCTGAAAATCCACGCCCAGAGTGTAGTTACCGAGGGCGAGATCGATTTCGAGAGTGTTGTCAAGATGAGTGATGGGCTAAACGGTGCCGATCTAAGGAACGTAGTTACAGAGGCGTAAGTGCTACCCCTATAATCCATTTTCGATATAAGAGAGACAGATAGCTAATTGCAATTCACAGCGGGCTATTCGCCATCAAGGCTTACAGAGACGCCGTCAACCAGGACGACTTCAACAAGGCGGTACGGAAGCTAGCTGAGGCGAAGAAGTTAGAGGGCAAGCTGGAATATCAGAAGCTATAAGGTGGAACGCCAGACAGGGCAAATCGGAACGCGAGGCATAAAGAGAAAGTTCATTATGATGTTTTCCGGACGGGAGGGACAACAACTCGGAATCAAATTATCACGAGGCGATGTCGCTAGTTACACTCCTCTTCTGGAACGATGAACCAACTAGGTACATAGGTACCAAGACCAAGCCTTCGGTGTAAACATAGCATGTAGAAGAAGCGAGCAAAGTCCATTAGCATCGCTCATAATACAATCGGTGATGAATCCCGAGAACTTCCATTTTCTTTCTTGCTTAGCCTCACACCCTATCGATCTCTCATCTAACCCTCTCCTCACTCGACTACGGACATACCCCTTTGATATAAATGAAGCTGGTTTGTAAATACCTAAGTAGTGAAGGGAATATATTCGATCAAGGGCAACATTTATGTTTAACATACCAGCTATAACGACAGTACCATATGTCATATACTAGAATCACTCGACAGCTCATCAGAACACATTGATATTTCTTATGTTGCGGTCGTAAATTAGAACTTCATACGGTCGACGTGGATAAGACAACATAGTTCTACGTTGATGCCTTATTTCTAACCGTATTGGATTCGGTGACCGTACCAAATAACGAGACCAAGGACCGCAGAGCCTCGCTCCTACTTCTTTAATCCTCTTTTTATCCGCCCTCGGAGATCTGTTTGAATATTGGTAGAGGCACTCGAGTTTGGTTTTCCTTTTCTCTCTCCCTTTTTTCTAGTCAGGAGACCCGGACCCTTGCTAAAGCCTCCCTTAGCAAAGGGCGGTAGGGACATTCGTCCCTGCCACGGTGTTAACGAAATCCTTTGTCGATACTTCAGCAGAAAGGCTAGTGGTGATCGCTGTTGTAGGACTGGTATCACGCGTTTCCGGATTTGCATATAAGGGATCAACCAGCCTCCCGTGCCTTCAACTCGGTATGTAGTATGGTACTCACAATTAGTGGACTACCGCTGTATTGAGATTCCTGGCATGTCGGGTTAAGTTTCTCTATATACCGGGGTAGGCAGCTTGATATATTGTATACCTAGGTGTATATTACTAATAAGTCCTTCATCTGTGATTCTTATTTATTTCGGATCGTGGGCCAGGGACCTAGTAATACTAGCTGTAATCGGACAATCGTCTTACCATCTCACGTCTCTTTTGATTATATGCTTGCAACAATAGCTAAACCCGGAATGGCTTCTGCCCTTGATATGACCATGCATACCTAAGACATGCAACTTCTGCCGCCTCTACGCAGGAACAGCACCGCATATATTCCTACTATACTCGTATGACGAGCAATGAGCCGCTGTGCTCCACGGCGCTATAGATAACCCGACGGGATGTACTTATGCTCTATGTAACCGGGAGCCGGGCGAAAACCTTGTCTAGCAAGATGCGAGTCATATGGAAGCTAAGCTGATAGCTGGCTACGTACGGTAGCTAAGGTGGGTAGCTTAGGACTACCACCTAGCTTTGACCTACATGAAGCTAGCCTCTCCTTTGAGATAGCTTACCTGGAAATCCTTCAAAGATGAGCCGCAAGCTGACCTAGCTTCTTACTGCTCCGCAGGGTCCTTTTGGAGGATTGTCGTCAGGTAAGTAAGCTGATATGACTAGGCTATCTCTACGTTGGCCGTGGCGGAATCCAGACGGGATCACAGGGCTAAGCTGGTCGTCGAGAAGAGATGTTGGAGTATTCTCCTGGTCAATTGGCTCTGACATAACTTGCAACGAATGGGTCCTCCCCGAAGCTCCAATCCATGAGTCGGAAGATACCCACAACCGAAGAAGTTGGATGTCGATAATGCATATACGCGTATAGCCTATTAGGTTGGGCGATCACAACTTCAATCTGCTGGACCGGATACCGAGGTATATTAATGGATACAACAACGTCGGTTAACTGGCTGCGGTTACACAGATATAGTCGTCTGCAGGACTGACTTGTCTAGTTCTGTCTCACACAGAATCATATTATCACCAGTTGAAAATGTGATTGGAACTTGATGGATGAGGCGTGTCAGTATACATGAGTTTTCTATCGTATTAAAACCGTGCCTCGTGTAATATGTACGTTATCTACTTAGTCATGGTGGTTGTGTCTAAGCTGGCTGGCTGGCTAGTTGGCTCAAAGCTTCATAACCTATATCTGAACTGTCGAACTTAGTTCCTCATTATGATGTATCGAACTCATCGGCAAAGGGAGCACGAATCGTATGAATCACGTAAGTAGGTACCTTTGCAGATTGTTGAGTCGCAATTACAACAAAGTTGAGACGAGAAATGTACTGTATTGGGTACGACATGCTACAGGTCAATTAGCTAAACAGCTGTTGGCAACGAGGGTTTCTACCTATCATATTACGAAAACAGAATATTATGTGTTTCCCACGTGTGATCTCTAGGTAGGTAGAGTTGCATTGAAACGACGCGTTCGGACTCCCACGACTTGTAGGCCGGGATAAAAGTCATGCAGGAGAATCCCCTGTTCGTCTGACATCAGAGTGGTGGGTGGGTTACCGGCAAGCTTGCATGGATTGGTAGCCGGAGGCCAGGCGTGAGCCTCGCAGGGGGGGCTCCTATTGGGTGGGGGCGCTGCTATTCTTAGGTAACCCTGTCAGGCGCGCAAAGGCGCGAGTCGCTAGCTAGACGACCGGCGTGGGCGACGATACTGTTATTAGGTGTTAGTGGCTGGTACTCCCCGTAGTGGCGCCCTCAGCTGTGCGGAGCTACATCCTGGATTATAGATGGAAAGGCGGCCGATTCGAATCATATGACAAGGAAGAGAGTAATATTGTAGATGTGTGAATATGAAGTAACGTTGGAGGAGGAGCTATACGGCACGAGTCCGAGAATCCTCACCGACCGGGACGAGATGAGAAAGCATGAAATAATGAAATACGACGGCTTATAGCGACAAGTTCCTGTCGGTGTTTACCAACTTAGATAGTAAAGGAATGCTAATGCTGACAGGATAATAAGGGTACTTTTCTCTGATGAGAGGATCGGTAAACTAGGCTAAAAGATTAAAAGATCTGGTTGCCTGACAATGAACGCTCCACTGGAGTTCAGCCGCTCGGATAGAGTCGCTGGTTGTCATCAAGGATGATGGCGACATTCCTTGCGTAGCCATTAGAGTTGAGAGTTGGATCAAGACGTCTGTCTGTTCGTTGCATTGTGTACGGCTTGTTCCGAAAATCCGGACGCGCTCATACGAGTTCTTATATTGCCGTGACAACGGCATTGCAAGCCGAAAAGGGAGCCGCGTCATTGTCGTCGGTCGGCCGCTGGCCCCTTTTTCAAGAATGTCGTCAGAAGAGGTCGTGTTCGGATGCTGGCTTGTTTCTGATATCGGGACTTCCAACAAGCTAACGAGGAGCTCGGAGTGGAGGGTAGCATTCTGGCTGACTTGGGCCAAGCCTCATATGTATGGCCAAGCCGATTGAGCTCAGGTACAGCCCCAAAATAAGGGGCCGCAGCCAGGGTGATCCAGCGAACGGCCGGCCAGCCCTGCACGTTGTAAATCGATCTTCATTGAACACGAAGACACCAATGAATGGCGTTGACACTCCATCGGGTGGTGGCGCAGACACATCGGTTGGTATATTCGATGAGATTTCGCTGCGAGACGACTTTTGTTGTAATATCTTTTTACGAGAGGTAGTATGAGGTAGTAGGTAGTGATTTGGTCGACTGTAGTCAATTGTATGTATACGGATCTTGCATTTTCTAGACTTAAAAATAGGACCAATTGTAATCGTATCGGCAAGGTAGACATTGCCTAGACAATGAAAGGTTCGGGATGCTGCATAGGTCTGGAGCACCGGATCGACCGCGAAAAAGGAGAGATGAATTTACATGGAGGCAATGTGTAACCCGTGGTACATGGAGGCACAAAGAAACGGCGATACCAAACAACCATATATTCTAAAACAAGGGCTGACAGCTGGATCCCGCCTCTGCAGCAAATAGAATGGCGAGACTGCGAGACTGGGATTGGCACGTTGGGCAAAGCTGGCAAAGCTGGGACTTTGTAAGGGGTCTGGGGATATACATACCATATACCCGCTACATAGTATCCAGCACTTTGCACACATACAGGCTAGAAAGGTAGGAAAGGCTAGAAAGGTAGGAAAGGCTAGAAAGGTAGGAAAGGCTAGAAAAGACGAAAAAGAATGATGGAAAAAAACGTGATGAATTAAAGGGGTCGAATTGGTTCTGGACTCGAGAAAATAGAAAGCCTAATAGTCCAATGGACGTAAGAGAAAATGATGAAAATGATCAACTTTTACTTTTATTTTTTAAACGGCACGCAGCAATTATTTTGTGAGGTTGCGGTGTCATCAATACCTCACTACAACTGCATCAACTGCATGAAGAAGGGAGGGTACATGTGCTGTAAGTAGGGGCTGTAATATCGTAGGTATATGGTGGATATTGCTGGGTATCTCATAGGTTACGATAGCCGGGGATCTCATGCTGACGGGTACCTTGCTCGTACTTTGCACGAGTAAGGCATGAATTCAATGAATTCAATGAATGGATCGTGGAAATGTACATGTATGTACCCTGCCCGCACTACACCCCCCTGTTTGCCCTTGGACCTTGGTGGCCCTGGTAACCCCTCCCCCCTCCTATTATGTACCTCCTCTTAGGTTCTATCGCCCACTATGCCAACTACGAGGAGGGAGAGGGGTACGTAGGGTGTGTACTACGGTACGTACCAAGAAGCTACATCCCCGTACTGCACGCGCTGCCTCACCTGGTACTGGTAACGAACCAAGACACCAAGTTCTAAAAAGACCAAAGCCTGAGTTTGAGCTGGAACCCTTTTTTTTTCTCTTTTCCTTTCCATAGAAAAAGCCAGACGTCCCTTTTACCTTTTTTAAAAAGTCCCAGCTTTTGCTCTCCCCAATTCACCAAACAAGTTCTGGAAACTCTATCCTTTCTTCCCCTAATTCTCCTCTCCGCAAGCTCACCGCCATTGACTTTCGTTTATCATTGATACCCTTGGACTCTTTCAACACCCATAGAGACGAGAATACAATACTGTGTAGTTCTAGGCCAGAGAATACACCCAGCGCACTCTTACTTTTTGCTACACTTAGCTAGAGACAAGCAAGATGTGGTATGTAGCACCTGAGCAACATCTTCGAACCTCATCCCGATCCCCTCCATTGCGCTCCCAGGAAATCGGGACACAATCCTTCTCGACCACACTCTTGATTTTCAGCTTGTGCCATGACAGTCGCTTCAACCTTCCGCGGCATAGTTAGGCCAAAAGTTATATATATACGTCACGTAATTTGCGATCAGCTCAGAGTGCTAATTGGAGCTTTCTTAATAGTGGAATTTTCGGATACATTAACTACCTGGTCGAGAAGGATAGGAAGTTTATCCTTGACACCCTCGTAAACGGTGAGACAACAACCTGTCGCAACCCGCTCTTCGTTTCCCGCTGCTTGGATCCTGCAGTCTCGATCTGAACGTATTTAAGACTAGATGGAAAGCAAATGCTGACGTTTGCTCTATTGTTTAGGTCTCTCTCGTCTGGAATATCGTGGTTACGACTCGGCAGGTTTAGCTGTCGACGGCGACAAGAAGAACGAGGTGCTCGCTTTCAAGGAAGTCGGCAAAGTCGCTAAGCTCAAGCAGCTCATTGAGGAATCCAAGCCAGACCTTACCAAGGTTTTCGACTCACATGCCGGTATCGCCCATACTCGATGGGCTACTCACGGCCCTCCCTCTCGGCTGAACTGCCATCCCCACCGGTAAATACCTCCGTACGTGGCAGAGCTTACGAGTCCCCCTTGCTAATTCCGCCATCACTTTAACAGATCCGACCCCAAATGGGAATTCTCAGTTGTCCACAATGGCATCATCACCAATTACAAGGAATTGAGGACCCTCCTCTCCGCAAAGGGCTTTAAGTTCGAGACCGAAACCGACACGGAGTGCATTGCGAAGCTCACCAAGTACCTATACGACCAACATCCCCACATTGACTTTGTCGACCTGGCAAAGGCTGTCATTAGCGAGCTCGAGGGCGCCTACGGTTTGCTGATCAAGTCCGTCCACTACCCCCACGAGGTCATCGCCGCCCGTAAGGGTTCGCCCCTCGTTATTGGTGTGAAGACCCAGAAGCGCATGAAGGTCGACTTCGTCGACGTGGAATACTCCGAGGAGAATGGCGTCCTACCCGCCGAGGCCGCCTCTCAGAACGTTGCCCTGAAGAAGCAGTCGAGCAACTTCCTGGCTCCGAACTCTCTACTTGGTGCCGCCGACAAGTCCCTCCTCCACCGCTCGCAGTCGCGCGCTTTTATGACTGACGATGGCCTGCCTATGCCCGCCGAGTTCTTCCTGTCCTCTGACCCTTCTGCTATCATCGAGCACACTAAAAAGGTCATGTACCTCGAGGATGACGACATTGCCCACATCCACGAGGGCTCTCTGAACATCCATCGCCTCAAGAAAGCTGATGGTAGCTCTAATGTCCGAAGCATCCAGACCCTGGAGCTCGAGCTCCAGGAGATCATGAAGGGAAAGTTTGACCACTTCATGCAGAAGGAGATTTTCGAGCAGCCCGAGTCCGTGGTCAACACCATGAGAGGTCGTCTCGATGTCGAAAACAAGTCCGTCACGCTCGGTGGTTTGAGATCATATATCGCAACTATCCGCCGATGCAGGCGTATTATTTTCATCGCTTGCGGAACGAGCTACCACTCCTGCATGGCTGTTCGGGGTATCTTTGAAGAACTTGCTGAAATCCCGATCGCTGTGGAGTTGGCTTCCGACTTCCTCGATAGAGAGGCGCCGGTCTTCCGTGACGACACGTGTGTGTTCGTTTCGCAATCTGGTGAGACAGCCGACTCGCTGATGGCCCTCCGATATTGCTTGGAGCGTGGCGCTCTTACCGTTGGTATCGTCAACGTTGTGGGCTCTTCCATCTCCCTCCTTACCCACTGCGGTGTCCACGTGAACGCCGGCCCTGAAATTGGTGTGGCCTCTACCAAGGCGTACACCTCGCAATTCGTCGCCATGGTCATGTTTGCCCTGTCTCTTAGCGAGGATCGGGCGTCCAAGCAGAAGAGGCGCGAAGAGATGATCGAGGGTCTCTCCACTATCTCTCAACAGATCAAGGAAATCCTGAAGCTCGACCAATCTATCAAGCAGCTTTGCGCCCAGACGTTCAAGAACCAGAAGTCTCTACTGCTTCTGGGACGTGGCAGCCAGTACTCGACTGCCCTCGAGGGTGCCTTGAAGATTAAGGAAATTTCCTACCTTCACTGCGAAGCTGTTATGTCTGGTGAGCTGAAGCACGGCGTGCTGGCTCTCGTCGACGAGAACCTTCCCATCATCATGATCCTGACCCGTGATGATCTCTTCAAGAAGTCGCTGAACGCCTACCAACAAGGTAAGTGAAATGAACATCCTTTCACCCACATGACTACCGAACAAGTTCTAACAAGTCTACAGTTGTTGCCCGAAGTGGAAAGCCTATCGTCATCTGCAACCCCGGCGACGAGGAATTCCAAGCCAGCCAGGCGCTGAAGATCGAGGTCCCGAAGACAGTCGACTGCCTGCAAGGCATCCTGAACGTGATTCCCTTGCAGCTTATTGCCTACTGGCTAGCTGTCGGAGAGGGCCTTAACGTCGACTTCCCGCGAAACCTTGCCAAGTCGGTCACGGTCGAATAAGCTCAGATGGTTTGTACGATTGTGACACCCTTGGGCGGATTTACTCGGTACCCGATACAGGATTCAAGTTAGTATAAAAACGATGTCAGGATGAGTGGTTGGTTTTTATGGATGATTCTTCAGCGTCAATATCTTATAACAACATGACTGCGGGAATGGGGGATGATAAGGAGGTTTGCAGTGAGGAGAGAATTGCTATTTGCTATCTACCTTTCCCCCCTCCCCATCCATACTACCCTATGATCTATCCATATTGGCCCCCCACGTCCATTTGGATGCGGGACACGAGTACTGCAGCCAGCAGTAATAGATAGATAGGGGGAGCGTCGTATGCGCGTCGGCAACGTCGATCTAGTAGAGAAGCCGGGAGAATCCAGCGAAGAGTTATTAAACATTTTGACGATGCACTTGATCGCTTACATATTGTACGCTTGGCTTTAGATATCATGGTAATATGCTGCTAATGTCACCTTCTGATTTTAGACAATGGCTGCGACCGTAGAACGTGGGTAATTTATGGTCGTCGTGGAATTCTGGCATACGTAATGAGGTTCATGGTAAATTGATATATGCTGTTGACATATGCTACGCCTACGATACCTAATTGATTGAATGCTTAACATGTATGATAAATATGATGTACTGAGAGGGATTTTACATTGGCACAGCTTTCTACAGGCAAGAAGTAGTCTTTATTGTAGTCGACATTCGCGCTTGTCTGTCTTGTCTATTATTACAGAATTTCATTTCCTGCTACCCTGTGCCTCTCCTCTGAAAAGCAGAGCACTTTGGTGGAAGGATAGTGTCTCCCATTTATTCTCTCTTTTTAGTTAGATATAATAAGACTTCCTGCCTGAGCTGCGGTATTGGTACCGATGGAAAATTACCAACCCCCAAGACCTCCTTGTAGATAAGCAGCCCCTGAGCAACAACCGCCTAGTTAACCACGTACCTAACCTAACCTATCTGCTGACACTTGGGTAGAGGATCCTGGCGATAATATAGGCCCAGCCTGCTCAGGAAGGGAGAGAGCGTAGTAGGGGGCACAGCGGTTACCAGCATCGGCAGCAGGACCCGCACCCTGGGGGGTGCGCGCGCTCTAGACGGTCTGCGTGCCGTAGCCCTTGATGCGGTCGGCGAAGGCCCAGCTCTGCTTCTCGAGCTTCTCGGACTCGGAGAGGTCGACGCCGTCCTTGGTGACGACGGCGAGCGAGTACGAGTCGAGGGAGCGGGCGTCGCGGTAGAAGAGCACCTTCATGCACTCGCGGATGACCTCGACGGCCTGCTCGCGGGTGACGCCGGCGACGGCGGCCTCGTCGGGCACGTACTTGCGCATGATGGGCTGGGCGAGCATGCTGCCGAAGCCGGTGGCGAGCGAGGGGGAGGTGAAGACGGTGCCGAGCAGGTCGGCGGCGGCGAGGAAGGGGAGGCCGTCGTCGTCGACGCCGGCGACGAGGAGGTGGTTCCAGAGGGGGTCGAACTTGGACCGGCGGTGGTAGAGCAGCTTGGAGAGGTACTTGTGCAGGGAGCGGGCGTTGAGGGCGTGGGCGGCCGAGCCGGTAGACGTCGACGACTGCGCGTAGGCCTCGTCGATGGCGAGCTCCGTCAGGTGGCGGTCCAGGTACTGCATGTCGGACACGTCGCCGCCGAAGCCGACGACGGAGGAGCCGGCGAAGGTCCGGAGACGCTTGACGTCGGTGAAGCGCGCTAGGGAGCCGTAGGAGGCTGTCGGTCGAAGAAAGAAAGAAGGGATACGTTAACGTTGGTTGCTATATGTGAGAAGGGGCAAAGGTAGGGGCAAGGAAAGCAATAGCGGGAAGAACGGGGGAATAGAGATAGAAAGGGTAGACTAAAGGCCAGCTAGAATAAACGGCGTACCCAAGTTATCAGCAGCTATCACAACGCCATCCTTAAACTTCATTGCCACCACCGACGTTCCCGTCACGATGGGGGATTGGGTATGTTGGTTGGGGCCGTTGCCCTGCATGTAGGAGGCATCGTAGGCGCCGTAGACATCGTCTCTGGGCTGTATACGTTGAGATTATTTAATTAGATCTTGTTCTCATTCCCGATCTCAGCTAGGAAGGAAGTAGACGGTTGCTTACACGGCCCCAAGCTTGCGGTCTGTGGTCCATGTTGATTGATATCTGATCGGAACGGATGAGAGTTCGCTAGAGAAAGGTTGAGGTAAAATCGGTTCGAAGAGAGATCGTCGTACCGATGTCCCGCTGTGGTGTTGTAGATGGCGGTTTGGTGAATATTGAGTTGTAACTTGCTAAGAAATGGTTGCAAGGCTGATGACCGATGGCCGATTGACGATGGACGGAAGCTGTACTGGGAGCTTGTAGCTGCGCGTCAGTTCTGCCTTCCCAGGCTATCGTAGAGGTACGTACCCTGCCAGTCTGCCAGTCTGCCACCAGCTGTGTTTGCATGGCAAGTTGACCCACATATTACCTTAACATACTACTGGATACTTACATACCTTCAATACAATATAACCTACCTGATAGACGAGCAAATACTCACTTTTTGATTCGAGCAACTCACCCAATCCCGAAAATTGTATTATCATCAGGAATCTTATATCTTCTGCTTGAAATACATAAAAAACTCCAACATCATTTCACTCCCATAGTGGAAGATGGCCGGCCTTGTAAGCTACGAGAGTAGCGACGAAGAGATTGCGCCACAGCCAAAACCAAAGGTATGAAATGAGAACATGAGATGAAAATACGACATCGCACGGGTAGGCACTGGACAGCACTGATTCTACTGAGGCCAGTCACTGAAACAAAATCAAGATACTACCGTCGTCGTGAACCGAGAACTAAGTAAGTAGGCCGTGCTATTTCTTCTTCTACTCGAGTAGATATATGTCTCTTCTAACTAGTGAACAGGCGCCCCAGCAAAACCCGATGCCTCGTCACAGAAGGAAGTCGAGCCGGAGCAACCAGCAGCCATCATCGGGCCCCAGATAGGTCCAACCCCAGCCGCTGGACCTAGCTTCCCTCCCTTGGAAGAAGCACCTATGGATGACGAAGAAGAAGGCGGCAGCGGGTCCGGGCTCCCGCCCAGGTCGCCCTACACGGCGACCCGCGCCCTCCTGCGGGACCTGACGCTCCCGCCGCTGCCCAACACGGCGATCCCGCCGTCGCCGCCGGGCCGGTCGCCGCCGCCGGCGACGAGCGCCAAATTCGAGCGCTTCCTCGAGCTCAAGAAGCAGGGCGTCCACTTCAACTCCAAGGTCGCCCAGAACCCGTCCATGGGCAACCCGGCCCTCATGGACAAGCTGCTCGCCTTCGTCGAGCTCGGTAGCCCAGCCGACCAGTACCGCACCACGCTCGCCGCCGACGTCTGGGACCCGGAAGCGTTCCCTAGGGCTGCGTACAGGGAGCAGCTCCGGCAGAGCCAGATCGAGATCGAGAAGGCTAGGGCCAGGGGGAAGGGGGCGCCGGTAGATTTTGTGGCCGCTTCGGCTTCGGGTACGGCTACGGCTACGGCTGGTGGGAGTGATCAGGGTGCGGCACAGCAAGGCTCTTCGCAAGGGAGTGCGCCTAAGCAGAGCGTTGGAAAGCGGAAAACAAGATTTGACGCATAAAGTCCATACTGTGGTGACTCGATCTATGAGGATCCCTCATGGGGATTTCTATGTTCCAATGGGCTGGGAAGGATGATCAGCGACACGTCAGTTCAAGCCTGTTCTCTGGTAATTTGAGATCTCGTCTTTTTTCTTTTATCCTGAACAAAAATCCATTGATCAGATTATGCCAATGATGGCTTTCTATACTCTTTCTACAAGATCAATGACAGATACCCTTTTCACTTATTCAATTCGCACACGTGGCACAGATGATATATAAAACATATGGAATTTCATGTGCGACTAGTAGACGCACTGGCTATGTAATCCTTCAGCTTCCAAATACAATGAGTGTGGTGCCCTATCCTAAACAAGTATTCCCCCAAAACAACCGTACGCCTTTGCAATTCATTCCTGTGGCGCGTGCGCTCTCTCAAAATCCGCCACGAGCGCGATCACACTCCTCCAGGAACCTGTAAACGCCCTCGAGGCCCTCAAAGTCCTCAGAGCAGTGCTCGCCCGAGCTGATCGGCGGCGACATGCTCTCGTAGCCCTCTTCCGTCTCCTCGGGAAGCGACAGCCAGGGGTTATCTTCCGCCTCGCTGAGCCCGTCCTCGTAGTAGAACAGCTCCTCCCCCGTGGCGAAGAAGCTGTCCTGGGACCGCAGCGAGCCGCCGGGCGAGGTCGTGGTCCGCGCGGCGCTGCCGTTTTCAGCACCGGGCGCGAAGGGGAACTTGAGAGCCATCCGCACGCCCGTCTCGGCCTCGAAGTCGGGGTCCTCGGCGACGACGCCTCTCGTCAGCCCGAGGTCGTCGCACAGCGACTCGACGGTCTCCGCATCGACGCCTGGGAAACGGACTCGAATCACGTTCCCCTTCTCGAGCTGGATAGGGAGGTCGCCCAGCGAGGAGAGCTTCTTGATGTCGGTCAGGGTCGCGGTCAATTCCTTGAGGGCGCGGGCGAAGTCCACGGACAGCACGTCGAGGAAGCCGTCGGTGTTGAGGGTCGCGGCGTCGAGGGCGGGGACGGCCTTGAAGCCGGCGGCGGACGGGTAGGGGAACGCGGCCGCGAGGGGGCTCAGGGCCGTGACGGTCGGGCTCAGGCGGAAGTCGATGTAGGCGCCCGGGGCGACGCGGGACGCGGCCGCCATCTTGCGCGCGGTCTCGTCCTGCAGCGCCGAGACGGCGCGGTACTTGCGCTCGCCGCGGGCGCTGAGCCCGTCGAACTGCGCCTTCTGCCCGGACACCCAGAACGCGCGCACGGCGGCCGACACGTTCTGCACGACCTGGGCCTGCGCCGCGGGCGCGTGCGAGAAGTACCGGGCCCCGCCGACGCGCCCGGACCCGAGCCCGTAGCCGCCGGCGGTGCGAGGCAGGGCGCCCCCGGTGAGGTTCGGCCGCAGGGCGCTCGCGAAGGGGGCGCGGCCCGTGAGCTGGGCGACGGCGCGGCCCGTCTTGGTGTTGAGGAACTTGGCGCGGTCGAGGCGGGCGGAGGCGGAGGCGGTGTCGAGGCGGCCGGTGCTCATGAAGCGGCGGACCGCGGCGTGGATGTTCTGGTACGTCGTGGACGCGGACGCGGACGCGCGCTTGCTCGTGGTGGAGTGCCACCGGCGGCTCTGCTGCTGGCGCAGGAAGGCGGAGGGGTGGACGGGCTGGCGCGGGTGGTGCGTGCTGCGGACGAGGACGGGCTCGAGAGCGGTGTTGACGGGGCGGGCGGCGTCGGCGAGCTTCGCCCGGATCAGCTTGCTCGCCTTGTAAGCGGCGCTACGGACCACCCGCAGTGCCGCGGGGGCCCATATGCCACCTAGAGGGGCGACCATGTTTCTTCACTTTTGTTCGTCGCTATATGCGGCGGACGGGGCGAAGAGGAGAGAGTTGTGATCTGTTGGAGGGAAGATGGAGAGGATGGATTGGGCAATGACGAATCCCTTAAACTGATAAGATTTGCTTATGTAAAGCGTTTGTGGCGCAGCACTCGCCACTTTGGGACTTTTCATTAGGTAAGAAGCCGGAGCTTTTAGTTGGAAATTTCCGAAGTGGCCCTAAATTTTTGAGGTCTCCACTAAGCAATTTTTATTTTCTTCGCGTCCATAAAACTTTCTCTCCTCCCCAAACGATTTCTCTTTTCTGCACATTGAAGCCCTTAGATTCCCAGTCTTCAAGCTTCGTTTCTTTCCTTCAACACCTTTATTGGTATTCACCGAACACTTTTTCAATCCGCAATGTGAGTTACAGCCTTATCTTCTGCTACTCCCGCGTCTCGCTTTGCTGTGACGAAGAAAAAAAAGTTGAACAATCCAAATCTTACAACGCAATGGGGATAATAGTCTAAAATTAGACTGAGCAAGCGCCTTACGCATATGGTTGCAAGATCGCTGTCATGATCGATAGAAGGCTGACTGGAACTAGAATAGGTCGCTGTTGACGGTGTCACCGACTGTTGCTCGATACGCCTTCACATTCTACAAAAGGTATGTACTATCTCCTAATTTTACATCCTGGTGGACTTCCGCCGAGGGGTGATGAAGAAACCGACAAACCTAGGGAATTCCTCATTCAGAATATATTATGTAGATTTGTTTAGTTTCAGCCTTGTCTGACCTCACAAACTTTTCCTCTTCCTGTTGAATCATGTATGCTGGTATACATCGCTAACTCGCTGGCTTGAATAGGTACATATTTCCACTGCAAGCACTCCATGACATTCACGTGAGGATATATTGAACGAACGGGCGGACATAAACGAACCCTCGTCCCTTTTCTCGTTCAAAGCGAGGCTGTACAACCCTTGTGGGAGGAGGTGTACGGGGATTTCTTGTTGAGAATTCGTCAGCTGATTGTGTCTTGTCGAGCTACACGCTACTTCAAAACGAGGCTTTGGGACATGGCTAACGAACCTCGACAGGTATTATTTTCTCTCTTAGCTACTTGGTTCCTGACGCAATATGATGAACATTATTCACACTGTTTGATCCTGTCCACTGGGCTTGGAAATGAACATTCCAAAAAATCTGATTTAATGAGGTATGGACATATCCCTATGTCAACCATTGGAGTGTTGGAAGCTAACATATAAGTAGGCTGATAGCTTTTTCATACGCTTTGCTATTTGTATGCGCTTGTCGACATCGCTAACTTGGCTGCGACACTAGGTAATACTAGATTTCCGTAACTTAGCGTATAGGAGATTCACGTTGAAGGTTAGTCTATTTTTTCTGTTTTGATGGAGAGCCTTACGGATGATATACTTCCTACATACTGTCAGAGTTCTTCATGACGAGATATATACCATTCACCTTGGAGAACTGAAAAGGCTATTCAAATACTTGCCGTTATTAGACTAGGTAATTATATTCAACTGGCTAACGTATTTCCAGTAGCTCGCATGTCGCAAGATCTCTTTCTCAGTGTAAGGAGTCGAGGCTTGAGGTTCGATAGCCTAGTTCTAAGCAGCTTCGCTGTGAGCTACATGAAGGATAGTCTAGCTAGTTTGTTGATACATGACTCTATTAGTCACAATATAATGATTGTTAATAGTGCCACTTGTCTCGCTACGTTCTATAATCCTCACATCTACTAGGTACATCGTGTACTCTAGAGCGTCGGTGATTACCAAAGGTATCGGAGCCTAGGCTAGGCGCGAAGACCGTCGGGCTGGATTTTCTGGGGAAAGTGGGTCGTGCAACCGGTAGTCGGTGGACCGGTCTAGACCCTATCAACGTGTTACATCATCGACCCCACACGTCTTACCTCGATTGTCCCTTACTCAGCGATGCTATTGCATCGGACTGAGCTACGGAATCTTTTAAAATAAATATGAGGAGATTGGAATTTCCATTGGTCTCGTATGATGTGTACTGTATATACCATTGTATACAATTCGATTTAATTTCATATCTTCTACAGCATAGGAATCCACCTTACAGTGCTGTATTACTGAACTGATATCTCTTGGACAAAGAGTGACCCTTAGACCCAAGTGTTGTCATACTCATGCGACTCATTAAGGCAGCGGGACATGACAATCGAGGCCATCCGATTCGACCGACCATATCAGCCTCTGCGATCTCCTTGTTTCGTTTCTTTGCGGGGTAAGAAAGACGTTGGGTGAGAAGCCCGAGGGCGCGGCGTGTACATCTTCCCCTATCGGGCAAGGGATAAGAGCTATACCTCGCTATGACGTTGCCACCCTCCGGACGCAGAAGTACCGTCGCTTACCGATCGACCTCCTGTCATCGTGTCTCTTTGATAGTGTACGCGGTAGAGATTGTCGCCGACCGATGTATAACACAGGTGCGAGATACATAAATCCGTACTGGCTCGGACGACGGAATATGCACTAGATCATCCCGATGTCCTACCTTATTGGTGAAGTCATCAAGGATGCCCTTCTTCCTAGTGGACTTTCCCCGATCGTTAGGTGGGTAGGAAGCTGCCTCGCCGATCAATCAGTCCGCGTCAAGACAATGGGAATATGCAGTAGCGCCGTAGCAGATAGGGCAAGTTACATAGCTATTGCTCTTATCTCCTTTAGGAGACATCATGCCCGCCGTTTGAATCGAAAGGTCGCGTGGTCTGATAGATACCTACTTACTAGTATAGATACTCAGATCCTACTTAAAGAGAACTCACCCTCCATCTCCCAACATCTTGCGTTTATCCTATCCACTTCCTCTTGACATCCCACACCTTTGTATCCAGAGAGTATCACCTTGTGAAACCACATCAGTATCCAATAAACCAATAACGCCAAACATATCAAACCTCTAAACCACACATACTACTATCCAACATGGACAGTGCCAAAGGAAGGAACTCGCAATCTCCACCCAGCCCCTTTCGACGAAGAGTACGTACTACTATCCCGTCTTTCTGCCTCTTCATAGTCGTCACTTTTCACGAAGAGGACTCTTGTCATAATGTCTTGTCTATATAGTCACTAACACAATCACCTCCAGGGCTCTGGACCAACCTTCGACGGCCTGATGAACCAGAAGCGTGCCAGCGACCCCAGCTCCATGGCCAGACGGGCCAGCCTGCACGACCAGAAGCCCCAGGCAGGCTTCTTCGGACAGATGTGGCACAAGTAAGTTAACCTGTCCTGTCCTTAGCTTGAATATTCTGTGTCTTCGATATGAAGAAGACCATATTGTTGGAACATGACGGGCTGACTCGCAAACCCCTCGCAGCTTTACTCGTGGCCCACAGAGCCCAACGAAGTAAACCGGATCCCGTTGAATAAGAGATCAAAAGAGACGGGGTACGCGGATGACCTGAAAGTATACGCGCGAATGAAAACATGGCGTTCACAACTGTTATGGTCTGATTATGAGACGGGGAATAAGCAAGGCCCCCAGAATAAGAAACTGGCGGAGTCTCGTCACATGTACAGACACAAATTGTCTACTTCCGTTGCGGTAGTCAGGAAACAAAGACAATCGGCGTATGAGTAGTGTATCATATTGGTATTAGGCAGACAGCACGATTGACGATAACAATTACAAGTTCAGAAATTCATGAATTAAGCTCAACCATCTCTCATGCTTGTGTAAAGTCATGCATGCACTTGTAGATAGCCAAACGCTACATGATGTTGCGTGTCATTGAATAGGTCTTCTGAGGTAGAGACTATCCTCAGATGCGAACTCCTGATCACTGCACACATGTCTTTGAGGTTTCAACTTTAGGTAAATCCAGACCAAGTTACGTTCAACGACTTACAACATAACGTCTTAAGTATAGACCGTACTAATGTCACGATAGAAAAGATTCATAGCAATTGGAGGCAATGTCCGGCTTGAATTTGAGCTATCCAGCTAATATACATCAAGCGAGAGAATCCAAAGCGACATCCCTTACTTGGATAGAAACCCCCCACCAGCTGCCCCCGTTGTCGATTATTAAATTTTTTTTGTTATTTTCAACTCAGCATATCCCGAATTGAAAATTTGCCTCAGACACGACGGCGAGTGACTCAAGAACGGTCGTGTCTGCTTTTTTACGTTCCCGGATCGTGTAATTCTTAACTCAACCGAGCCGGAGGCCTTCGTGGCAGGACGGGCGAACCCGCGGTGACCCTGCCAAGCGTGGGAGACGCGACCAGCCCCAGCCTCAGGTGCAGACGAACGGAACGCCCAACGGAAAATACTTTCCCGCGGGCGCCTCTCGCTGACCCTTTTCATCTTCCAAAGCTCTCGCCCACGCCTCCGGGAGGGCTTCGCACCGCCGGCTTTTCGGGCCCCGGGGTAAGGGCCCGTCGAACCGGAAACGGGAGGTGCGAAGAGGCAGATTGCCAGCGTGGGCAGGGTTCTCCTCGGCCTAGTCCGAGATGCTGGCTCCGGAGCAAAGTAGCTTCTGCCGACGGTCGCGAGAGGGAAATGAAGAGAAGGGTGGATAAGTTCATTCCTCTCTCGGTCCGGCATATTGCCCTTACTATCGCGCTTATCTCCTTCAGAAAGAACCCGAGCTTATGGAGGTACTGACCTCACCGAGAGCCGTCGCCAGGGGAATCGGTACGGATCCACTACCGTCCCAATCTGCGCGCGGCCGCAAGGAGTTGTCCCAAGATGCCAGCATACAGTCTGTAGGCACACTTGGTTGTACGTATCGGCTCGATTGAAAAAAATTCGAACAGCATGTGGTAGTCAGGATCCCCTTTCCCACAAGGTATGACAACAAAGAAAAGAAGTCCCAGAGCCGCTATGAACTGGCTAACTGGGCTGCGAAATTCGACTAGTACAGGCGTGCGTGGCCGTATCCAACGATATTGTTCATACGAGCGCGCAGTGTTCGAGAACGCTAGGCCTCCCCTCTCGACATCATGTCGCGATCCGATGTCGAGAGGGGATATAGCCTGCGACGATCTTCTCGAATTGCAGTCACCACGCACGGCGTCAATGAATTTACGAACTGCACTCCTTGGTCATTTCATAGAGCAGGCTCCCTGACTCTATGTTTTACCTATTAGGTACTTCCAAATAATGAATCCCATTATCTGGGTTAGCATGTTGGATGTATTCATCCAACATGTTACTCTGAATTTCAGAGCGAGTAAGGCCGTTTACCGTCGTGCCTAGGACGATGACGACCATGGAGCCCCTTTCATCGCTGCAGATGGCATTAGTATGGGTGTAGGGTATAACATTTTGTCGAGTAGCACTCACAACAGTAGCGCTTGAGAGGCGCCAAGACCTTGGAAAACGCCTCGAATGCTTGCTCATACAGAGAATGAAATTGCCACTCCATGATCAATCCTATGCAAGGTCGCCGTGGTGCTAGATGGTACATTACCATTATCATCGTACCTGACGCGCCGAACTTGAACTAGAACTTTGCCGAACGTAGAAGTCCTCTAGATCGTATCTGCTCAACACAACTCGTAAGCTAGTGTTCCGGGTTCGAGGAAGTAAAAGGAGTAATGCGTACTGTACATGACGAGAAACGCCATCTATATGCCGGTAACCTAAGAATCATGCCAGAAATTCATTATGCTCATGCATTCCGTAGTAGCCGTACATCCGTGATTGTTGTTGCGAAACTAACGCAACGCCGCCAATGCAACGCGGGGGCAGTTTACGCGTCATGCCCAGGACTAAACATGATGCCAGGACCAAACAGTGTTCCGTAGTCATCCAGAAGGCCTTTTATCATTACGTCATGCCTAGGACCATCTGTGTCGGGAATCGAACCATGCATCCCACGACTACTTGAGGCCTTTTAACGTCACTGCCCATGACGACACCGCCGGAACGAATCGAATCTCGAGTGGCACTATGCTTCACATCACCACATGCATCTCGTCGAAATGGATGGAAAGCCTGCGATAGGTTCCAGTTGAGAAGATTCTGGACAGATGTATCTGAAGGTAGATTGTGTTAGCTTGTGCATCGCTATAGAATAGAACATCGAGGCTAAAGCTAATGGAAAGATGTAAAGCTTACCGATCCGATAAGTCGACGTTCTCAAGTATAGGGCATGACTTGGTTGGATATCCCTAAGAGAGGAGACACCTGCTACTTAGGAAGACGTTTGCGTTTTGTTGTCTAATCTCCTGATGTATGAGGTCATGATGCCGGGATAATCAGGAACGTCCGCGAGCTCATAACTCGCGGATGTAGCTCGAAGATCCCCGTAGGATTCATTCTCACGAATTCATCACTTGGCTCTCTCCTGATAAACAGAGAGGGTACGCGTTGGTAGCCGTTAGAATGTGGAAGATGCGTGTTTCTGCCATTTCGATAACGGATGTTGAGAAGGGCAAGTTAACGGTGGCCCGGGGCCTAAAGACAAAATCCCCTAAGGGGGCCCCCCCACTTGGCGTTATGTAATCCTCGGGCTACATTCTTCCAAGCCCGTCTGACTAAGGTTATGCGGCTCAAATAGAAGTGATCCACTTACGACGACGTTTGACGCTAAGAAAAGGGGGGTTGATTACCTAATAAGGGGCTGCGTATAGGGGGGTTACACTTCAAGTCTGTCACATTCGTGTTATTAGGTTAGGTTTAATCGATTAGAGCGTTTTAGAAGTGGCTATTAGACGAAAATGTATCGAGCTTGTCTCTTTTTAACATTTGGCCCTTTGGATGAGAAGTTAGATTATTAGCCCGGATAAGGGGACTGAGTTAGGGGGGACGACAAAAGGCCTCAAATACACAGCGCTTTGCAGTTAGATTATTACTTCCCTACGGAACAACATAATTTGGTTTGCGCCGTTTAGTACGTGTCGTAACGGCTTATAAATGGAGTAGACATCTTGCTCAAGTAATGGTATGCGGGTTGGTGAAATAAGACTGGGGAAATTAAGGAAAAATGGCTACTATTTCGAAGAGACTGTAAGCGTAGGCGATATTTGTTAATAAGGAGGTTGATGGCAGTTCCAAGGATGTATGGCTAACATGATCTGCCCGTGTAGATAAGTAACGTGTTCTCGTGTGGTGGCTAGATGGCACAGCTAAATTACCCAGGTAGTCACCAAAATGAATCGCCTGGTAGGAATTAAATTTACCAAGTTGAATTTGTCAGTGAGCTGTCATGGACTGAGATAACGGGGCTGTGTGGGCATGTGTAGAATGGGAGTGCCGGTAGATAGAGAGATTGGAACATGCGGTAGGTACTTATATTTATTTCTAATGCACTGAGGGGGACGCCCTGACTGCCTAATGTAGCGGTTGTGTTGCGCTGGGCAACAGCTGCTGCCAGGGCGCGGCAGAGATTACCCGAAAATCTCCCACCCGGTGGTAGGTAAAGGTTATATGTCCCAGCAACAGAAGTAAATTTCACGAGCCGGCTTGCGGGTTGGCTCAGTGGTACCACTTCCGAACCTCTTGGGTTTGCTGGCTGGTCGGTGCGCAGTCTCACTATCGGATCCCCGCCATCGGCTTTGTCTGTTTCATGGAGTTCGGGCTGTTCGGAGGCTGCTGCTGACCGAATGGCCAGCCGGCGATTCAAGAACTAGGGACCTTTTTTTTTTCTTTTTTTTTGTATTTGTTTTGCTAGTGTTGCTTCTTCAGGCAGCCTCCATATCGACTGGCTACTTACTCCCCCAGTGGTAGTGGGTTCGAATCGTGTTGCTGTAGTCTTTTTCCCCTTCTAGCCCTTTTAATTTTGACGTTTCTTTGAAGCAATTCTCTATATCGATCAATACATACCTGTCGCGATGGGGATAATATATTTTCAATCCTAAGTCGAAAAGATCTAGTCGTTTATTTGCATGTACCTCAGTCCGAAAACCAATGCACACCAACACGTTTTTTACGTCCCTCGACTCTACGGGCAATTATAACATACTTATTAATATTTACGTAAACAAACCAAGCCTTGTTTTGATTCATCTTGAAATTCATACGCAAATAATGCTACGGAGGCCAATGGCCTTATGGTCTTGATCTTTATGGACAGTCGCAATAATTATTGACGGTCATCTGCCATGAGCTTGGGCAGAAAAGAAGGATATGTATTAAGGATGCTATGAAGGTGTAAAAGTTGGGAATTGCTTAAATACCTCCCTCCACAGTCCTTCCATCTTGGGCGCCCTCCTTAATTACCCCTCCAGGCGCCAAACTTCACAACGCCGATGTTTCTCTAATCGATATCCGGAAGGTTCATACGCTCGAATTCTCTCTCGCGAAGCTTTTCTTCCGTAGTAGGAAGAGTGCTGACATTGAGCATTACTTCCTGCATGATTTCCGAGGAACTTTCGACCGAGTCAGCGGTAACTGAACGCTCGTCAAGCGAAGGTCCGTAGTGATGCTGGGATCTTCCGCCAATCCAGCCCTCTGCAAGCTGGAAGTGGTGTCTCAGTTTCTCCACAAGGTCCTCCACCCAGGCGTTCTGCTTCTCACTTCGTTCCGATGGTTGGGATGGTCGCCAGTAATGAGGTTGGCCAGGCTTGAATATCACCAAGCGACAAGTCTGGCGATTGTGGTGGCGTCTAAGTCTTGTTAGGGCGATCATCATACCAGCACGATAACATGATCCTTGCCAAACAGTTGGGATCGACTGGTCTCTCTCCTGGGCGGTGGCTGCGAGCCACTCCTTCTCGAAGAACCACGGTGTGAGGAGGCCGATCACATGGCGCCTTTTTTGCATTGTACCCGCTACGGTAGTCTTGAACTCATCATGAGCGTAGTCAATGAATTCATTGACCGTGGCGTAGAAGCGAGACTTGTGCCCTGTGGGCAGGTACCACTCGCAGCGTTCTTTGTCGCCCATGAAGGCGACAGGTGCAGGAAAGAGTGCGATAGGTGATCTCGGCTTCGTTTCCTCAAGAGCCATCCAACTGAGGTAGCTGCGCACTTCCAAGGGAGGAGACTGGTCTGTAGGATAGACCGGCATGTTTTCGTCCTCTACCTTGTGTAGGTAGTCAATGTCGAAGACTTTTTCACGAATTGCGGCTTGGCCGATGATGGCAACATCGAGAGCGCCGAAATGTGCGGGTGGCCAAGTGCGCGATCCAAGGGTCGAGGCGTCGACGTTCTTCGGGGGCTTCAAGCTGGCAGGGCGTCTAGAAGCCCGCTCAACCATTGCGACGTTGACATTATCGATTATTGTGATCCATCGATCGATGAACATGGTGAGTCGGACGTTGGCAGTACTACCGGAAGGCGAGGGCTCTGCCTCATAGCGGCGTCGGGCGCCGACGAACAAGGAGATGAGCTTCTCTATGGAAGCCGGGGGGAATGGAGAGGTATCATGGACCGAGTTCCAATCCGCGAGGATCAGATACCAGAACGCCTTGTTGCCGTTCAGGCGGCGATACACATCCTCATACTTCACGGAGTAGAGGAATGCTTGGCGGACTCGCTCGAGGATTAAGTCTCGAGCCTCTTCAGGAGTAAGCTCCTTTCTCGATGTCGCGATGAGGGGCAACAGAACATCGCCCGAGTCCTTGGCCACGTTGAGGCCTGACTGGAAAGCTAGTCCATCTAGAAGACGGAGAGCCTGTCGAAAGATCTGAGATTTTCTGGGTTTGGGCTCCATATTGAGATAGTTTGGTCGAATGGCGATGGTTGTGGTTAGATTAGGTATCTAATTAATTAACTTGTTAGTAGGAGGGTATGAGGTAAAGAAATAAATAATAAATACTTTTGATGATAGGATTAATGTGTACTGACTCTCCCATGTCCGTCTGATTTGGTAGGTGAGAGACGAATAAATAAAATAAATCCTGACTTGTGTAGAAAATTCTTGCTGCAACTGCTCCTTCTCTGTAAAATATTGGAGCTGATAGATGCCCCAAGGGGTGCTGGGTAACGTCGTCTCTACCGCACTCCTTCCCTCTCGTAACCAAGCTTGCTTCGAGGTTATCGCTCGAGAGACCCTCGACGTACTTGTCCAAAACTCGACTGCTCGCCAATCTATCCAGGTACCTTCCTAAAAGTTATCACTAGAGTGATAATATGAGCATCCATACCTAGTAAATTTGATGGATGCAATAAAGAGGTTAGGTAAGTGAAACCAGGGAAGAGGTGTAAAGTAAGTTGTATATAAATTTATCCTAATCCTCAGGTCTTTAATCTGTGGATAGTAATGTTCATAGTATTGTTATAAGTCCTATGGTGACCTTGAGCACTCTATTTTGCGTCTATCTCTTAGTTGGGATAGGTTCCTGTTTACTTGTTTAACACGCTCTTACGAACTGCAACCGGAACTGTAACCGGATGAAATGTCTTCTAGAAGCAGTCTGACGGGTCTACTTAGAGAAATGGGGCTCAAGTTATGATAGGAATTAAACATAGGGTTGGCATATAGGATATACGGTTGTACGTGAGTTGGCTTTTGTAGGGAATCGATCTGTATAGGTTGGACATTAGAGGTGAGGGTGCTACGATAAGAAATCTTTCAGGCTTGGGCACTATATAGACCAGTTAATAAAGCGGAAGCCATAGGCTACCCAAGTATGTTCAAAATCAAGATGTAGTAATGTGTAATATAATAGCGTGATGGGTTCATGATTATGCATCGACAATAATTTCGCAATTGTGTAGTACCACCTCATCGGAGGCAGTTTATATGCTTATGTTAAAGGCATCGCTGGATCAGCCCTGCTGATCTGATAATTTGCTATGTCGCCATCCAACTCGAAAATCATGGCAGTCCGAGGCAGCTATCCCTACCTCCTCGGGCCTTCTTCCATGCATCCCTGGGGCCACAAGTACCCGTAAAGTTCTTCGCCATGAGCCACCATTGCTCTTTGTCAAAATCGTCATGATTTGACGCGATCTCGGCCCTGCAGCAAATGAATACTGCTAGTGTGGCAGGTGTGAAGCGTACCACCGCATCCTCCAAGTCCTTGTCTACCACCACGCCGCTCTTGGCCTTGTACTGGTCGAGCCGCTGCTGTATGTAAAACTCGCAGATGGCGTCGGGAGACGCCTTAGGTCCAACCAAAGGCAGGCATGCTCCGAAAAGGGAATTGAAGAAGACGCAAGCTTTCCCCGTCTTCGAATTCTTCACCAGGTATAGCATGACTTCGGACGCCAGCCGTGCTGTCATAGGGCCAGCGAAGTTGATGATTAGGTCGATATGGTGAGAGGGCGGGCCAAGTTTCCTGATGTAGGTCTCGAGATCCCGTTGTTCTTGAAGATTGAACGAGATGCGTTCTTGGCACGAAGTGCTGAGCCGAAGAAGCAACTGCGAAAACAATTAGATTTCCTTGACTTGCATAAGAATCTACAGGAACTCTTAGACAGATACTTGCCTTCAAGACGCGGAAGAGACATCTAGCGTGGGAAAGCTGATCAGCCTGCCACGTCTCGGGAAGTTTGTTGGAAGCCCATTTGGCCTTCTTGTTGTATTGAAGATAGAGTCGTGGCTCGGTGCCATCTGGAGTACCTTGACAGGGTTGTAAGAACCCGACCTGTCTGGCGGAGATGGGATAGAAGATTCTGTTGGCGTGTAGGGCGGAAAGCGCTGTGACAAGACGCTCCTCGAGCATGTCTAGGTGGGTGACTGGGATGGGAGAATAATCTCCATCCAAGAAGAGGTCGAGAAAAGAAATGCTATCTTGGTGGTGTTCGGCCTCGATAGATCGAAGGTCGTCGTCGTGGCGGATAATGCGGAGGGTGTCGACAGATCGTGCGTACAGAATGATTGACAGTGACAGTTGACATGAGTATACCTTTCTGGAAGGAAGCTTCAGTCTGATATTCTTGACATGGTTACGGTCGAATTTGAATCTGTATTTGTTCTGCGCCTTTATGTGCTTTGCCTGCTTCGGCTGGGATGAAGAAGGTGTGTTAGGCCTAGACTTGGCTTGTTGCGTAGCCTTCTTTAGGAGGCTAGAGTGACGACCCATTTTGCTGATGATGTAGGTAATAGAAATTTTTTGAAATGGGTTGTGTTGACTTGGGTTGGATGAAGGTGGTGGGCAGTTGAGTGTATGGAGATGGTGAGTGATTGAGTGTTGGTGTGCAGTCGAGCGGTGGTGATTAGTCGTAGTGTGATTAGTCGTAGTCGACAAAATTCGATATGCACAGTAAAAGTCCAGTTGCCCAAGCCAACCGAGTTGGCTATCTGTCAATCGTGAATTATGTACCTTCACTTGTCCGCGGGGAAGGTTTGCAACATGTTGAATTTTTGATAAATGAAGAATTGGGGCTCCTGCGTAAGTTTGGATACTCAAGGTTTCTCTGAAGTTGCATCGAGACGTTAGTGAGCACCTAGGTAACGATAAAATTCACTGGGAGACCGCCACGGCGACAACCCTGACTGTACCTGGTCCTGTCAAATCAAATTATCCAGGAACTCCTGATCCATGATTATTAGCCGGCGGTATCCTGGAATGATTCAAGGAATTAAGATGCATGCAAAAGAATAGTTTGTTATTATCTGCAGATAGGTCCTATTTAGCCATCCTAGGTAGGGTCGACCAGCACGCTGTCTCCTACTGTCACAGTAGGGAATTGGGCCTCTTTGGTGCCTGTACTCGACGAGGGAATATGACACATGTGCGTCCCGAAGAACACCTTGCCATCAAACCTCCTTGTCTTGGTTAAAGTAATGAATGGCTCTTCACTCTTTTCGGCCGTTTCCTGATCTATGCATACCATATGGCACCTTCGACAGGAGCCCAGCATCTTGAAATCTTGCTGTCCGATTCGCAAACTGGACCAATGGTCTTCTGAATACGCGAATGGTTGCGGGCCTGACGTTAACGAGCCGATGACGATATTAGCACGGAATACTTCTGCAGAGATCCTTTTCCCTCCTTGCTCGACTATGTGACGATTCAACGCCTCAAGGCTGGACAAGTTGATGGCGAGGATAGGACTTTCGTTTGATAGCAGGATCCGTTGTCTCTCGGATTCCGAATCCGAGTCCGGAGGCGTATCTATTCCTGGGAACTGGCAAGGCATTTTGTTCTGTATCTTCCTATTAACCTTTTGATGCTTTTGTAGGTGAGCCTTAGCATGCCGCATGTTCTTCCCTAAGCCACCTGGCGGAAAGCGGGCTAGTGCACATGGTACGCCGAGAGCAGTCGAGAAGAAGTCGTTGACCTTGCTGGACGTATATATCTGCGCTGATATCTCTTCACCACAGACTCTAGACGCCATCGGCTTGGACGTAGTGTTTGCTTGAAAGACACCTGGGTTTGCTGACAAGGGAACCGATATTTCAGCCAAACCTTGCTCTGAAGGTCCTCGGTACGAAACCTGTAGCTGCCCGTTCGTAAAGTCAATTGCCGGGCGGATGAGAGCCATACGGGGGTGACGCTTTTGACTTAAGGCTTGTCCCGTGCCTCGATGAACCAAACACCACTCCCGATCCCATGCTAGTCCTTCTGTTCTTACTTCCCATGTTGTCCTAGTGGGAATGCGAAACCCGCCACAACTCTTGATTGGGTATATTGTGATGCTTTCCACGTATAGACCTGGGAGATCCTGGTGGACTGGAGTTGTAATCCTAAGCGCGGGTTCATGTATACTCTCGGTCCTGTAGAACTCGGCGACGAAAGCAATGAATTTGTCCACGTCTGAAATTGTACTCATGGCCCCCAAACTTACACGGATAACTCCCGTCGGCTTTCCACCCATTATGTCGTTTTCAGTTCCGCATCTAAAACCAGTCGAGAAATTTCTTTTCATTTCCCACGGCTCTAGACCAAGGGAGCGTGCAATTCCACCTGGGTTGCAAAGCCCTCCCGTGCGGACATGAAATTGTTTAAGCACTGCTAGCTTCTCAAACTCAGCTAGACTGATCCAACTTCCTAGGTGATTTTGTAAATTGAAGGCCACGACTGGACCATTTCCTAATGGGGAATCTAGTCTCTTCGATGCTAATGACGGTTGTGAGTACATGGTACATACTGGCTGGCCATTACCATGTCTTAAAGCAGTTAACCCATCGTGTAGTCTTTGACTCAGAAAAGAGGTATGGAATGAGACATCTCCCATGGATTTGAATAGCTGGCGGTGAACATCAAGGGCAGAGTCTAGAGCGACGATACTATGCACTGGCAACGTCCCATCCTCTAGCGACTCATGTAAGGCCTGCGTTTTGGGGGCATGCCATTGCTCCCTGAGACAGACTACCATATCAACCGTGCCGCCTCCGAAGTATTTTCGAGATTGGAAGACTGGCGCCGCTTGGCGTCTCACAATGAGACCACCAAGATCCGGGAATCCAAATATCTTGTAGAAACTTAGCACAGTAAAATCTGGCGCGGTCTCCGAGTTGCCAAGATCTAATGGGGACGTTGCGACGAATGCAGCGGCATCAAGCAACGTGAAAACTGGACGACCTGATATTAATGCACTTCTGCGTAGCTTATCAGACCAGTCCAGTGGAAATCGACAGCCGTCCATATTGGACTGCGCTGGGTAGGCGAAAAGGGCCGGTCTGTCATAATGTCCAGATTCGGGGATGAGGTTGGTGCCGCCAAGCCATTGTAGTACGGCAGAGTCGTCTAGACATAAACTATTCGTAGCTTCTTCTCGAACGCCTACTAAGCTAGTGTGACACGCTTGATGGTAAAGGTAATCGAAACCTAGAGGATTGCTCCTAAACGCCTCGGCCACAAGCTTAATACCTGCGGTTGCGTTGGCAACAAAGATGAGATCAAATTCGGAGGGATCGGCATTGAAGAATTGCAAAACGCGGAGCCGAATGTCCTCGATCCGGGAAGTGGAAGTCTGTGAAGATAAAGAAGCTGAATGAGGATTGCCGAAGAGATTCGACGTCATGTCAGCCGAGAACTTGTCTATGAGAGACTTCGCATATAGCGTTGTCCCGGCATGGTCGAGATAGACTTGATCTGTGAAGCCTGTTAATTTAACATACACTTGCAAAAAAGAGCTATCGGTAAAACTTGCCTCGTAGCACGGGAAACTCATCTTGTCGAAGCGACTCGATACGGTTATCGTACGCGGTGTTACCAGCGTCCATCATATCGATGATGTGAAAGCGAGAAGTCCGGACTTAGACATAAAAGCCGTCCTACCCACGAACCATGGATTTGCTTGGGGATGACATTAACACAATTACAAAGTTATAAAAGAAAATAGCAAAACAACCAGTCAGAGACGAGATTGGGAAACACACATAATTCATCACGGTATACGGTATACGGTATGACCCCAAGAGTGGGATCCGAGTGATGTGGCGACTGTGTAAGGTAGGCGCATACAGATAGATACCCGACGGTCACCGGTTGCAGATTGCAGATACGCTTGACTAATCAATTCCTTGTCAGTGGTGTATTGCCCGGCAGCTGGTGGGCCAAGAGATAAAAGGCATTCCAGCTGTTCGGAGATCGCCTTGTTCCAGTCATCAGTCATGCACGTTTAAGCTTATTAGCTTATTAGATGATGCCCCTTTAGAAAAGAGGGGGATACCAAATACCTAGGTGGCGCTGATAGGAATCGAACCTATCCCCCCCCTTTTAAACTCGTGCCCCTTGGGTTTGCTAAGACGAAAGGTGGGGGAGGCTAGTGAGTCTGTAAGGTCCTTCGAGCCCCACTAACCAGCCACATTTCAGCGCGACTGCGCGAGTCCTCCAGTCCTTAGGCAAATAGAGTGGGTCGCGTCGAAACCACTTTACGCGACTTTGAGGTGTCGCGTCTTTTTGTAGACTCGCGTCGTTTTCTCCATTCCAATTTCCTGAGTCCACCTAACTTCCGACTCCATCTTACCTTGAATCAATCCCTCCCATCATTCTTGCACAAAGAACAATTATTTCACATCCCACCAATCCACCCTTTACAGCTTCATACTTTCCTTGAAAGAGCCAACAATTGCAATCGAGATGGCACGGTCTGCTCTCGGAAAAAGAACTAGGGGTTCAGATGAGCTAGGTAAGAGCGAAAAAATTGGTTTCTTGTCCTAGGGGATAGCTACTAACTCCGAACCCAAAAGTGACCGATCTCCCTTCGAAACGAACAAGAAGACAGACTCGTAGCGCTTTACTGAACGACGAAAACGTTGATCCGGAGGAAGTTACTGTTAAAGACGAGTCCCATTGCGACACTGGCGTGGTAGACATTCCGGAGGAATTACCGATCAAGACGACTCCTTCTCGACGAGCTCGCGATGAGGAAAGTAGGAAAAAGGGTAAAGTGCTCTCTATATACTAACGAAGAACATTGTCTAATTGAAATAGCAGTGGAATGCACTCCGCTTACCCCGAGTACGCCTCGCTTCCGAGATGCTCTTTCTAAAGTGCCCGTCACACCTCGTCATCGGGTTATGTCTGCTGGCAAAATATCGAAGCGACTTTTCCCAACGACACCACTCACACCTACAGCCGTACAAACGGTCTATCACCACGCGCGCCAGCTCTTTTCCCGAAGTGCCGTTCCCGGTCAATTGATTGGGAGAGACGATGAGCGCGCGCAGCTCAAGGGTTTCCTACAGCGATGCTCAAAACCGAACCCTAGCGGATGCATCTACGTTAGCGGACCGCCGGGAACGGGAAAGAGTGCGATGGTAAATGAAGTTACTCAAGAGTTAGCCGAGGAGGGAACAGTAAAGAAGGCCTATATCAATTGCATGAGCATAAAATCATCGAAGGATCTCTACGGCACCCTCTTAGACCAAGTCTGCGACGAGTCGGATATTATTGAGGGTGACGCAGCCACAACCGCCCAGAAACTCTTCATATCCCGTAAGAAGTCGACTGAGGTCTACCTGGTTGTTCTGGACGAGATTGACCACATTCTCACGTTGGATCTGGAAAGTCTATACCGGTTATTCGAATGGTCCATGCAAAAGTCATCTCGTCTCGTGCTGGTCGGTATTGCAAACGCGTTGGATTTGACAGATCGATTTCTCCCACGCCTGAAGTCTCGGAACCTAAAGCCCGATCTCCTCCCGTTCTTACCGTACTCAGCAGCACAGATCAAGACAATTATCACTACCCGTCTTAAGAGCCTAGTGCCGGAAGGTAGCTCCCTGCCGTTCATTCACCCGGCAGCCGTCGAGCTCTGCTCCCGCAAGGTATCAAGTCAGACAGGCGACTTGCGTAAAGCCTTCGAAATATGTCGGAGAGCAATTGACCTTGTGGAGATGGAAACCAAGCAGAAGCACGAGGCCGAGATTCAGGAAAAGATACTCCTGGCTACGCCATCCCGGAAGCCCCTGGGAGAGAATATAAACTTGTCCTCACCTTCGAAGCGAGCAACGGACAGAAGCCCATCGGCGATGCTGGCGAAGTCGTTGAGCAGCCTGACAGTGGAGACGGCACCTCGCGTGAGCATAGGTCACCTTAACAAGATTACGGCGGCTGCCTTCAGCAACGGGACAAATCAGCGACTTAAGACCTTGAATTTACAGCAGAAGGCAGCGCTCTGCTCCCTAGTGGCACTCGAGAAGCGAAATAGAGCATCCCGAATTTCATCAACACCCGCCACGCCGTCCAAGTCTCAAACTATTGCTCCGAGTATCAAGCTATTGTACGAGACGTATTGCGTACTGTGCACTCGGGAGTCGGTGCTGCATCCATTGTCTAGCTCGGAGTTTCGGGAGGTCATAAGCAGTTTGGAGACATTGTCTTTGGTCTCTGCCGTGGATGGCAAGACGGGATCTCTTGGCATGTTGCAGACACCGAGCAAGAGGGGAAAGAGGAGCGGGTTCGCTTCTGGTATCGGATTGGCGGACGAAAAGAGGGTGGCGAGCTGCGTAGGAGAGAAAGAATTAGAGCAAGCCGTAGAAGGACTCGGTGCTGATATCCTGAAGAGCATTCTGAGCGGCGAGGCGTTAGATTAGAGATTTGAGATACGGGGATTTGCATGAAGACGGCGTTGCATTGCTGGCGTTTGTGGGGGAATACTAAACGGTTGGGTAGAGAAGCCACCGACACGAACGAGGATATATCCTCGGACAGTAATGTATTAAAGAACCTGTCAGTTAGATATAGCTCAATGGATACCATATGGGCATGATTCACATCATCTTCCACCATTGCACCTTGCTCGTCTCTGGTGTCTGGTGTCACGATACATTTGGTACTTACGACTGCCAGGTATACCCTCATCTCTCCAACATACAGTATGATACAGACAAATATAAAGGCACATGATTTCCCCTCATCTACTTGATTACTAACCTCACGGAAGGCTACATAACCTTGGAACGGTATAATATAAATACAACATGAGGTCTAGAATGTAGTATGTAGTGTAACTACACACATGCAATTAACTGGACTGATTAAGTGCATATGTACCCCTTAGGTGCCGAACTTCCTTGGGCCTAGACCTCGCCGCCTCGATGGCGTTCCGGGGAGCTAGTGCACAGGCCACACTTTCGGCTAGGTGCCGGCGAGCTAAGCCCTACTTGGACGGGAAGCTCGCTGGCTCGTCTGACCTCACCAGAGATACTATGAAATTAGATGGGATCTAGACTATCCTCATAGGCTCTGGGCGGGACTGTAGGACTTCCGCTCGTCTCTAAGCTACCTAGGCACGTAAAAACAAGAATTTCACACTTCTATAATCAACATTTTCGCTTCAGAATATACCGAATTCACCCAACCCGGTCTCTTATCACTTCCTAGGTATCATTAGACCTGAGATCTCCAACCGTGTGGAGCACCGTTAGCGCCCAACCGCCTCTAAGCCACGACGACCGTTTTCGATATATTCGCAGCATGCGCGGAAACGGAGATCATCACCATGTGGAGGAGGTGCAGAGAGACCGCACCACGTCAACTTTTATTTATACGTATCACTGACCACGCGTGAGAAGAGGCGGCCCTCTATATGAGGAAAAGATGTGCCGGCACCTAAGAGACGAAAATAAAACTCCAGAGTCCGGTTAGCGAATCGTGCAAACACAATGACCGCCCATCACGTAGGTATACGCACAGCTATACCGTTAGAGCATAGAATAGCATCGCAAGTTTGCTGCGCCTTCGTATTTCTTACGCGGCTGTGCCAAATAAGCACGTCGTTTGTCGTTTTTCCCCCATGCCGGCCGGTCCACTGGATCACGAAGCATACCGACAGCCGGATAGCATATCCTGAGACGCATCTATGAGATTTACACGTAATCGCATAACCATACCTCGAACAGTTTCATTCCCCTTTTCTTGCTCGTTTGATGGGGGCCGATTTAACCGATCTGTTGTCTTCTCGGATGGATAAGCCCTGTATTTCGTGTCCTATTACAATTTGTAACATATTGTTTAGGAATTGCCATGACTTGCAACTGATTGGTATAGCAAGAGTTGATGGTACGAGCACACTCGGCACGGCACAGCGCAGCATGGCACAACGGCAAAGAGAACGCCTCTGGCACACCTCTGGCACATGGAAGAGGGAGAGCTCCGACATTCATCCGATGTCACCCCGTCACAAAAACGAACTTTCCTTCTGCCGAATGATGGTTTCGTTTCGGGCATCGTGCATTTTGCATTTTGTATTTTGTGTATATGTAGGAATGTACCATGTGCGCTAGTGGCAGCGCCCTCGAGTCTATAGGTACATTAGTAGCTTGGGTCTAGACGTCGTCGGATCTTGAATAGTTCCCGGTAGTGGCTAAGGCTGGCTACACGAGAACCCAAGAGTGGCTTGCTCTATCCCTTGCGGCAGTAGCCTACCCGAACGGGAGACTCGCCGTTTATTTTTGTTGTCGATATGAATAGTAATTAGCAATTTGGAAAAGGTCCCCCTGGCTGTCGTCGACTCAAGCAATACCAAGAACTTGGGTATGGCCGTGTATCTGCAAGTAGCCGTCAGCCGGTGACGCAAGACGCAAGACGACACTTCGCCAATGCGCCAGCGCGCCACACCCACATGACCGAGTTTCGAGTTTCGACCGGACCGGGAACATAATTTCATGACAAGGTACACAAGTAACACAGAGTGATACAGAGTGACAACGTACCTACATGAAGGTAGTAGGTAGGAGTTTTAAGAATGGAAGCTGACATACCTATGTTGGATACGCTTTATTTTATTTACCTACGTATTTTCATCTACCTATATATTAACCCTGAGGGTTCCCTTGCCGATACGGATTTCATCCGAGATTCCAAGGTTCCCACGACGCTAAGTTTCTGCTAGGTCCCAATATCTTTGTACCTTACGTTATAATTGACGATTGACTTTGAATCTTGGGACGACTTCTTAAGGTGAACAACTCTATAAACATTCAGGATCCAGTTTTCCAGGTTCAAGGTTCGGGCTCGAGCTTTTAACACGAGTCAGTTTTTAGTTTTGACATACTCTTACAGGCACGGAGTAAAACGTTTTGACGTTCCTAGCTTAGGTACATGTACCTAAGGTTTAAGCAGCCGGCAGCCTACCACGTACTTATATGCACGTAAGAAGCCTGCTTTTTAGTGCTGGCCCTAGAAATCCACCCCTCCTTCTTCTCAAACTGAAGGTCCCCAAACACCCAGACACCCCAACGCTACCAAACGCTACCGATGCTGACCCCTTACAGTACCCTGAGTACCCAAGCCTGCTAGCATTATAACCAACGGGGGAACCTATTAATAATACCTAATAAAAGCTAGAGGACATCTCTTGGCAGCCGTTTCTCAACTCAATTCCTTTACCAAGCCTCTCCCACAGCTTGGCACATGCAACACCCAAGATCTTGGTGAACCCTCCAAAAGTCAATCCCGACGGCCTATTTTCCTAAAGGCTTGGACTTTTTTCTTCGCCTACCTTCACGGCGCCCTACGTATTAGGACTCCCTAATAAGGGGTCCTCGACATTGCTATTGTCGTCGTGACCAACCCCCGCCAGTCTCGTCCGCCGACTACGGCCTAACCGCGACCGCTGTCGCTGCCACTAAAAAGCTCCTGAATCAACGCGCAGCCCCCCGAGTCCGAGTCGTTCGTTCCGCGCGTGATCGACGTCCCCTCTCTTTCTCCTCGACCTTATACCCCCACGACGGTCGACGACGGGTTTCGTGTGGTGTCATGCTAGACACGCACGCCGTTGTCAATTGAGTCAAGCCGAATAGATGGGTTCCGACGCCGACAAAGCGCACAACACGCCGCTCGACGAACCGCCGTCTAAGCCGTCCCTCTTCTCTCGTCTGACATCGCCCCTTCGATCCCGCTCACGTAATCTTGCCGATTTCCATATTCGCCTTCACGAACCGCACCGCCAGTATTCCGCTGGCGACCATGTCAAGGGCCATGTCATCCTCTACGTCGTTAAGCCTATTCGCGTCACGCACCTGACCGTCGCTCTGCACGGATTCGTTCGCGTCTACAAGCATGCTGGCGCCGGCGCACAGCTTAGCCCTGTCAACCCCGCCGTAATATCTCACGATCGGAACAAGAATGTCAGATATTTCGGTAACGGACTTGCCTCGCTCTTCCAGGATGAGCAGGTCCTCTGTGGCGAGGGGAGGCTCAAGCCCACGAGATTCGAATTCGAATTCGACCTAATTTTTCCTTCCAAGGGACTACCAAGTAGTATCGATGTACGATCCGTCTACCTCGCGATGACCTATATTTCTGCTGAACCGTACTAACGTTGATGTCGTGTAGTTCGAAAGGGGAACTATATCTTACATGGTCACGGCCACTTTAACACGGCCGACTTCCATAGCAGCAACTTCGAGCTGCGAAACAAAGGTGGCACTCGTCGAGAAAGTAGATATCGGCTTGCTTGTTCCACCACGAGAGCGAAAGGTATGCATGCAAACATTACGCAGGCGGGCAAAAAAGAGAAAGAAGCCAGTACCGACGGTCGCGTCGGCGACTAAGCGGGGTTCGGTACCGACGGAAGCGCAGGACCCATCGTCGGACCTGGACTCGACGAGGGTACTTGAAAACTCGAACGGAAGCTCCGTTAGTCTTAGCGAGGTAACGCCAGGTGGAAGTAATTTGCCGCGAAGTCCATTACGGAGCGATTTAATACCGGGCGACTTGCAAAGCCAAATCAGTGGCGAGAGTGCTGTGAGTAATAACAGCGGCTCTAATAGCATTAGGGGCGCCGATGCAAGTGCCGAGTCCGTCGCTGGGAGTAGAGCGTCAGGTAGTGATGACAGAGAGATCACTGCTACAGTCGAGCTGCTGAAAGGGGGTTGTCTTCCTGGAGACATATTGCCAGTGAGAATTCGAGTTGAGCATAACCGCCGCATGAAGAGCATGCACGGTATTATCGTCACACTTTACCGCCAGGGCCGCGTCGACTACTCACCGCCGATATCTCTGTTCACTACGGAACTATCAAAAGAGGAAGCTGAGCGACTAGAGCGCGAGGATTATTATCCAAGGTCGAGAACCGGCCTCGGAGGGCTATCATTATCCTCGGCCGGCTCATGTAGCGTCTTCCGAAAGGATCTCTCCCAAGCCGTCGCGCCGCTTATTATCGATCCTGCTTCTCTCACGGCCAATATCACAACGTCGGTGAGAGTCCCAGAAGATGTGTTTCCGAGTATAAAGAACGTCCCGGGGGGGTTAATCAGTTTTAAATATCACGTCGAGGTTGTCCTCGATCTGGGCGGGAAGCTTGCCGGCCAATCGACAGGGACCTCACAGCAGACAAATCGGGTGGGTTCTGTAGGCGTTCCGGCTGGAAGTTCGTCTTCCGCAGCCGGAGCATACGATCTCAAGCGACTTGCGAACTGGAATGGCACAGTAGTGGACACGGATCACCTGAGACGGGAAAAGGGGGTTATATCCGTATCATTTGAGGTTGTGGTCGGTACTGTGGACTCTACTCGCTCACGGGGCAAGTCTGTAGTGCGCCCGGCGCTGACGGTGCAGCCGCCTACTGCCGAAGGTGTTAACGCCGAGGAGGGCGAGCCTAACTACACCTGGCAAAACGAATACAGCGCCGAAAACAACTATGGCGAAGAATACCCCCCTGAACAGCTTGGTCCTTTGCCCCAGGTTTACTTCCCACCAGGCGCGTCCCCTCAAACATCCTATTACGATTTTCAAGATCGTGAGCCTCACGCTCCAGTTTATATACCACCTCCGGAAGTCCCTGGAGAGAATGAGCTGTCGGAGAAAGAGCGTGTACGGCAAGCTGAGCAGAGATTATTACCCAGCCAGCCGCCGCAGCAGGCTTTTGAACCAGAGGTTGGACCTTCACAGTCATCCGCACCCGGTGCAGCTCCTACGCAACCGGCGAATAATGTTTATGCCACTAATAGTCACATCTCACTACCGGGGCCGGAAGACGATGCAGGGGAAGGGCCGTCAGCGCCTCCGCTCGACGATCTGACACTAATGGGACCCACGGCGCGCCACCCCGACGATAAGCAGGAGCTCGAACGCCGGCGGCTACTAGAGGAAGCCAGCGCGCCGCCCGAGGTCCCTGAAGACTATGACGGCGGGGAGCCGTCGGCACCGCCTCTAAACCCGGCACAGGAGCCGACAGCCCCGGTGCTTCACGACGACCACGATTACGGCAGTCCCGATCCTTACCACGAGATTGCCGGCCCTTCGTCAGGGCACGCCGCGGGATCGGAGCAACTGCCGAGATATGAGCGATAGCAACACATATATAACGGCTGGGCGGGAATTTTGACTGCTTTGAGATGATCGCATTGCGTATAGCGTTGTCTTTTGGATTGAAAATGGAATTCTGTCCGATCTTCTAGCGAGAGACTAAAATAATACGTTACGGGATGAAGGTTCGTAAAGTGGCGCAATCTAGGAGTTATTGACAACTGGATCATGGAATTGCATATTGGCCCGTCAGACCCTGATGGGTGGTGGATGTATCAGCTTTAGCATCTACCTGCCCTAGGTACCCTGAGTAGGTACCTACCTAGTCTGCCTCGCACCGAGAGACTCCAGATAGCAGATAGTGCTTCATAAATAATTTTCCATCAACGATCTTGGTTATTCTGCTAAGCCCCGAGGGAGGCAACTATTCCTACATGCGATTTGCAACAATCCTTTTCTGCCTTTGATACCAACTCACTGCCAACGTGTCCTTGTTCTTCCTACCGTAGTTCGTATGAGCTCTCCTTTCCCCTCAGCGTCCCGGAGAAGCCTTGCCACGCGGGAGAGAGGTGCCGGAGTAGACGGGGGAAACACTTATGTGCGGCGTACGTTTAAGTCAAGACGGACGAAGCGTCTGTGTTGTGTTCTACGCGCGTTAGCGGACTGGAGGTTTTAGGAGCGCGAGGGTCTTACCGAGACGGAGCAGATGAGAGATAGAGAGAGAGATGAACCACTGGGGCGAGAGGTAGCTGTAGGTCCCTTAGGCGCGGCGATGACAGAAAGAAATCAGCATACATTCAGCGGGCACGGGTCGCTAGAACCATGCTATTTTCCTATTGCCTAAAAGATGTGCGGGCCATAACGCGGCGGGTTGATTGTTCCCGTGTCTTAATGAAGGTCTAAATACTCCAAAGGACCCCGTGCGGCGTTGAACTCTTCTACAAGTTCTGAGTTCACGAATCCGCCAGCCGACGCACGATCCTTACGAGAATACTCGGGTTTGGCCTTTGGCTTCTTGCAGGCATCGACGACCTGCAGTGGGGAAATATTTAGATTCGATTCCGTGGGTTTATCGGTGTCTTTTGTAGATCCAGAGGAGTCTTGGGGGGGGTTTCGACCGGCGTAGAAGTCCCGCGGGAAGCCACGGGGTCGGCACCTTTCATCGTGAGAAGGGCCAAGATATCGGCTGCTTGACTCTTGTGTAGGGCGGCGAGTTCAAGTGCTTGACTCTTGTGGAGAGCCATGAGTTCGGCGGATTGTGTCTTGTGGAAAGCCGCGAGTTGCTCTAGTTTCTCGTTGAAAGATGGGGAAACCGTGGGATCGGCGACTTGTTTCTCGACGGCAGAGACTCGACGGCAGAGCTGATCTTCCTTGGCTGTCATCTGGCCGTGGTAAAGATCAGCCTCTTTAACTAGCTGCTGCATTGCATCTAGGAAGGCATGATGGGAGACGGGCTTCTCAGTTGTAGGAAACGAAGCAGAATGTTTAGCTTCGTGGTCATTGATAGGCTCGGCAGGAGCAGAGTCACCGTCAGCCGGGCTGTATGAAAGGTAGAGTGTCCGATCCATCGTGAACGGTGATGTAGGACATAGTAAGGTGGCAATGAACAAATTATGTAGTGGAATGTTTAGGTAGTATGTAGAGGTGAGGAATAAAAAGAAGCAGCTGAACAGTTGCCAGGCAACTTGATCAAGCGAAAAAAAAAGATTTACTTAGGATGACTGCTGCAACTGCATGTGCTTTTTCCTAGGTACCCAGTCGTTTATCCAACCTACCTAGGTATCTAAGGGACCTTGTTGTCCAGCCAAGTCGCGTGGAGGGTAGAGCGCCTAAGAGTCACTTGCTAGTGCTAGCAGATGTTTTTGGATATTGACTTACTACTAAATCCTCCTTCATGTTGCTACGAGACTCGAATGCGTGATTAAAACTCCATCCTGAACTCCATGCCCCTCGAACCTTTAGATCCTGAACCACTCTTACACTGATGCAAATCTAGCATCGGTATTAAATATCTTCATTGATGAAATCCTAAATCCACATCTAGCGCCGAGGTCGAATCGAAGACGGCCTTTCCGGGAACGTCGTGTATCAGCCCGATCCACATAAACGAGTTCAACACGTCGCGCGTCGCGTCCCACGAATCGCTCACTCCGCACAGTTCCATGTTAACGCGTAGCCAGGGCTTCAACCAGTCATCGCAGTCGCCAAACACGGAAACGGCACCGATCATCAGCAGCCACAGCAGTAGCGGTGATGACGACGAGCTATCACTGTCTACGTCTAGCTCTGGCAGCTGCAAATTGACGAGACAGTTTCGGTACATGGCCGGGAAGTGCATGTACGGGAGCCGCACGCCTGCCCACTGGAGGAAGACGCTGGAGCAGTAGGCGAGGAGGCCTAGGCGGATCGCCTCATCAAGCGAGCCGCGCTCGAAATAATCAGACGACATGTGGAGGATTGGATACATGACGGACACCATGGTGTCGAAGAGGTATTCCTTGGGCAACTTCTGATGCGTGGAGGCGGCGTGGTTGACGAGAGCGCTGAACTGCCTCGTTACTTCCCATGCCAGGGCTAACTCGGGATTTAGGCCGCTGATGAATTTAGAGGATTCTGGGGACGGATTATGGACTGGCGAATGGGAGCTGAAATCGGGATACGGCCAGTAGGGTTCTCGCGCGAGGTTGGCGAAGAATAGGGGCTTGGTCCCGTAGTACAGAGCCATGCCTACGTCGCACCTATATCACGGTTAGGAAAGGGGGCCTTACTGTAGCTCCCAGAACATCATCACAAGCTCACCTCAATACCTCGAGCATGAGTTTCATATTGTTTCCGAGACCCGGCAGTCCGCCGTTTAAATCGACTATCTTCCGAAGCCCTTGCATATGGTGTAGAGCGGCCTGCTGCTCGCCCATGATGTGCGCGTGGAAGGCGAGACACAGCACCACGGCGGCGGTGCTGAACGACCCCGTTATCATCTTCACGTCGTCGCCCCTCGACATCTCGAGCCTCTCGCGTAGTAGCTGAAGTGTCTTGATGACGTGCGGGGCGGCCATGCGGGCGGCCATGTCACGACAGTGCGCCGGGCGGCCTGGCAACAGGTCGAAGTAGTCCTGCGCCGAGAAGGCCATGGCGTGGAGATAGGCGGCATCGAGAGTCAACGCCTCCATCCACGCCTTTTCTTTGACACCGAAGTTGATACATGCCTCTAGTGGGAAGAGGGCTTTCTTGGCGATGCTGGAGACTAGGTAGGTGGGGATGGTATGAAACTTAGCGCTCCGCCAGCTACAAGAATTTGGAGGGTGGGAGAGAGAGGAGATTCTTCAAGTTGTAGGCAACTTACACTGTAGAATAACTCCTATGGCCGACTCATCTATCGTGTCTGCGAAGCGGATGAACGATAGGTCCGAGCCGACCTTTCGAGGGATGATATCGAGAGTGGCTGTAGCCAATGAGGCCTTGGCGCATTCATGACCGGTATTCGGTTTATCGCCATTTGAAACAACCACGGTACTTGAACCGATTGATTTCTTCTTTCGCGGAATTAGAGTCTTTCCGCGGTTTTTGCCAATCATTACGGTGCTCCTAATAAGCCTCCTCATTTCAGGGTCGGGCTTCTTCGTCCCAGTCGATACTACGAAGAGCATGTCACCTACTCGATACAGACATCAACGTAAGGACTTCATTGCCGGAACTAGGTTAGGTACTAAAAGTCTTACCTGAGCTCTTACTGGTTGGCGCCATTATGACTTTATTATCCAAATCGATGATAGCGTAGCCTGACTTGATCAGCCATGAAGTGTAGGCTGCTGCTGTGGAGCGTCGTATGCTATGAAGTACGACTACAAGATTGCATGCCTAATGAGCACAACATCCGAAGAACAAGTTCAAAGACGCCAGTCAAGATTGATTGCCTAGATGGGAAAACAATCTAGAAAGGAGAGTTCGGGAATATGTGTTTTATGTGAGTATTCAGGAGTCGACTCGAATAAACTTGTACTATGGAGTCTAAGAGTCTACGCAAGTGCACGGCACTCTCCACCGTATAGAGAACGCTAGACTATATGGGGCTAGACTCATATAGAGATTGTTTACTGATTTAGGTATAGCCTCAGATGCATGACTATGGGGTATGCTACATTTAGACGAGGGCAAGCTCTTATTGGACCAGACTAATGCCAAGGGGCGTATCCTTGTACCAGGTAGGTACGTACATGTATTATGTTGTATACATCACTGCCTCGAAGTTCGCATGTACATCACCAGATCCAGACTCCAACTTAGCCTTAACAATGTAAAAATAATATTTCACAAAATGGCTTACGAATACACGAGAAGGCAAAGTGGTAGGGTTGCCCCCTATATCTCATATGTCTATAATATAAAGCGCTACCCGTCATGTTGTGTCTATCTCAGCATGCCACCAAAACTCCCCAAATCAAGACAACAATGTAATATCATATTCGCAATATTGTCTCCTATATTAATCCCATAACATACCTAGTTACCAGGTACCTATCAATCAAGATTTACCATGGCCACTTCAAAAGATCTACCGCCGTTAGACGTTCCATTCTTCCCTAATGTATTCTTCAAGAATCAGTTCCGCACCAGGCCCCAAAGGCCCCCCAAAACCACCGACCTTTCCGGCAAAGTCGCCATCATTACCGGAGCAAACACTGGCCTGGGATATGAGGCGGGGAGGCAGATGCTGGAGCTAAAACTATCGCATCTGATCCTCGCCGTTCGGAGTAACGCAAAAGGAGAAGCCGCTGCCGCTAAACTGCGAGCCAAGTATCCAACGGCAACGATCGAGGTCATGCTCCTAGATATGAGCCAGTACAGCTCTATCCAAGATTTCGCCCGGCGTGTCGACAGCCAGCTGCAGCGCATCGACATGGTCATCCTCAACGCCGGCATTTTCCAGTTCAAGTACGAGACGGTGCCTAGCACCGGCCACGAACAACACGTCCAGATCAACTACCTCTCTACCGTATTCCTCGCCACTTTGCTACTGCCCATCCTCAAGCGCAAGTCACCGCCCGGTATACCTGGGCGGCTGACTATCGTCCACGCCGCTCTTTCTCTCGTCGCTCCCCTACCAATCTTGAAAGGCCATAAAACCCTTCTGGGAGCTATGGATGACCCGAAGAACTTTGTAGGCGACAAGCAGTATAATACCTCGAAGGTGCTAGCCGAGATGTTCGCCTACAAGCTCGTCGATTACGTATCTGCGGACGACGTCATTGTCAACCTGGTGTGTCCGGGCTATGTAAAGGGGACCGACCTAAGCCGTGACGTCCACATCTTGCTGAAACCCTTGGGCATTCTATTCGGTGCCATTTTCGCAAGGAACGTGACCGATGGCGCCTCGACTTACTTAGACGCGGCTTTTGTCAAGGGAAAGGAATCGCACGGGTCTTTCCTCATGAGTTGGAAGGTCACGCCATATAATTCATTCATGTATACCCCTGAGGGGAAGGCTGCCGCCGATATGTTGTGGCAGGAGACTATGAGTGAACTGGAGTTTGCTGGTGTCAGTGGCATTTTGGAGTCAATGAAAAAACACTGACTGTTGGAAAGGGGTAGATTGTAATTATACCTACGCTTGGTAGGACCTTATATGTCAAACAGGGTATAGAACATCTCCTTTGTCATATAACTCAAAATGTCTTTAAGTGACAACATTCTCTATTTCAGATATGTACTTAATTAACCACCTAGGTATCCCAGGCAGGACGCTGTCCACTTAATCTAAACAGATACCAGCAAAATAATTTCATATATGGTAGAAGGATCGCAAGGCGCGGGTCTCTATGCGTCAAGCGTCCTTTAAAGATGTTCGTGCAATTTGGCATGATTTATGCCACCAATGATATCGCTTCCGTCGAAAAGGTTCAGTCTCCCAATATTCACATACGTCTGTCTACACCCCCTTTCGTGGGCAATCGCTCTATCGCTCACCAAAAGTTGAACTGTTGCTCACCCCAACCGTAGCACTTGAATATGTCCTGCCACATACGGTTCCTTAAAGCCTCGAAAGTCGCGCTATTGCATTCGTCGGGATCCGTGAAGGCCGCGTCGCGAACCTCCGGAAACACCCTGAGCACCAACTTGGAGGCAAGGTACTCTAGTGCCTCTTTGGCGCAGGTGTCGCAGTCGAGAGACACGACGCCGCCTTCGGGGAGCGTCAGGGGCGTCTGGCCGTCGCGGGGGAAACGCGGGTCGAACTGTCTTAGTTTCATGTTGTGGCCGCAACGTTCATGTACGAGCACGTATCGGCAGTACGGGCAGTCGCGCGGGAGCTCGTTGTCTTCCCTTGTGCAAAACCACTCGCGGAGACAGTGGTCGCCGAAGAAGTGACCGCACGGCAGCACGGTGAAAGGTTCGGATTCTTGACGGTCTTGGGCGCTCTGTTCAGGCGCGGTCCTGGGAGAGACATCTAGCTTGAGGTCACCGCATATCTGGCAGGTCAGGTCTAAAACGATGCGGTTCCCCTCTATATCAAAGCCCGATAAGTAGTTAGCCATTTCACCGAACATGACGATATCTCCCTCGGTAAAAACACGCGTAGTTACTTGTTTATAGACTTCGTGTTCGTCTGCTGGTACGGGTGGCATAACACGCACGAGGCCTGGTGGAGGGTCGGTTGGCAAGCCATGATGGTTGTCTGCGGACACTCCAGGAGGTAGGTTAGTTGGTACTACGTAAGTTTTGTCCCCAGGGAGAGCCCCCGCTCCTCCTGGGGACATAATATCATCAACTGGCGCATAATATATCTCCCCGAGCCGTGGGGCCCGATCAGTCATAGTCACGAGAGACAAGATAGAAGAAACAGACCGTTTGGCGATGCGTTGACAGTGGACCCAATTATATCTGGGGATTGCAACTTGATACAAAGGCTGCCTGAGCGAGCCAATGATAATCTTCCATTGTAGAGGGCGGGAGCTGGCATCATTATAATACCATCTGAACGACAATAGCACTAAGCCGAACCTAAGCCTGACAAGGCGTTGTTCTAACAAAGAAAATACAACAGATAACAACAGAAGTCTCCATACACGATAATTGTACGGAAATGATAAATAGGATATTCGAGAAAATCGTGTTATAGAATGTGAAGTTTGACTAGAAACGATTAAGGAAGTTCTGTCAGGGGAAATCCTGAGCGTTCGGGATTCTCATACTAAATAATGAAGCTGGGTATGTACCAGTGCAGCCGTCACTCTGTGAAATAGGTGAGACGCTTAGGATATTATACTCCGTATCTACTAGAGACTGGAGAGGTCGTGAACATGCATAAGTAACTTGGAAGTTATCCGCCGCAGGAAACGTTATAGGACTTGTTTTATCTAAAGCCCCAGGCACTCACTTATATTAAAAAGTATAAGCTAATATCATGTGCAGTCACCTCATAACTATCCCATCACGGTGGTGGCAATTTCTGACCCCCGGCGCCAGATTCTGAAAGATGAAGTGCGAGCTGCTGGACGTTGTCTTGACCGCATCAGGCGATCACCGGCTCTTGGCGTTGGCATCGTTCACGAAGATGTACTCTAATTCAACCGAGGCGTGTCTCACTAAATCGGTGATTTTCGCACGAAGAGACTTGATATTAGGCTGGAATGGTAGCACAATAGCCGAGTCAAGCTCGGTTCGGAGCTGTCGGCGGGTCTCCTTCTCATACCCGGATGGCAGTGCCACGTGGAAATACCGAATGCAACCTAAGGAATTGGTAACAGGCTGAGTGTTCTACTCCGCTCTATCGCCCCTGATAGACGATTCCATGGGCAGGTGAAGAAAGACAAATTAGAACGGACGTTCAGTTATTTTATAGGACGAACTTCCTCCACAAAAACGAGTCTCTTGAACACGCTCCTTCGCTACACCATCTGCTCATCTATCTACCTATCGACAGTTCATTCGAAGAGATGCATTGGCTGCTCCGACAGCTCGCCTTCTTGGCATTCCCGCTTACGGGGATGGTCGGCGAGGTCTCGGCCGCGGCGCCCTCTACCGGCTGTGGCAAGCCCCCAACACTCATCACCCCGGGTGCAGCCACCACACCGCTGACCCTATCGCACAACAATAAGGAGCGACAGTACTACGTCAAGATGCCCGCGGACTACGACCAGAACCATCCATACCGCCTGGTTCTCACGCTCCACGCTCTGATGGGCACCGCGGAGCAAGTGACGCTCGGCATCGGTGGCTACCTACCCTGGTACGGCCTGCCCGACCAAATGAACGACACCGTCGGCGCCATCTACATCGCGCCCGACGGGCTCAACAACGGGTGGGCCAACCAGGACGGCGAGGACGTGGGTTTCCTCCAGAAGGCCATGCAGGCCGTCGAGGGCGACCTGTGCGTAGACCAGACCCTCCGCTTCTCCACCGGTTTCAGCTACGGCGCAGCCATGTCCTACGCGCTCGCGTGCTCCCTCGGGAAACAGATCCGCGCCGTGGCGGCGCTGTCGGGCAACCCCATGATCAGCGGCTGCAGCGGCGGGGCCGAGCCCGTCGCGTACTACGGCGAGCACGGCGTCGGCGACGCGGTGCTCCCCATCGCCGGCGGCAGGGAGATGCGGGATCGGTTCGTGCGGAACAACGGGTGCGCGCCGCAGGAACCGCCGGAGCCGGCGTCGGGGAGCGGTACGCACATCAAGACGACGTACGCCGGCTGCGACCCCGACTACCCCGTCGTCTGGGTTGCGTTCGACGGCGATCACACTCCCCAGCCTATGGACAGGGGGGTAGCGGCGACTTTCGCTGCGGCGGAGTCGTGGAACTTCTTCTCTCAGTTCGAGTAGGCGAAACGCAAGTCTAGTGTTCGACGTGAATTCCGTCAAGTAGCTAGCTTAATCAATAAATTATGGCCGAAAGTCTGTTCTTGGGTGCAATGTGACTTGGTTTAACCATTTCAGTGCGATATGAGGCTCGTATAGGGTTATTGCCCTTCTGGAGGAGAGAGGAAAGGAGGCGGTTGCTTGGCGATAGTTGCCAAAACTCCGAAAATCGATGACATAATCTTGAGTTATAGAAGGTATGCGCTATAACGTATGCGCTATAACTCACTGTAATTATAGCCGGGCTCGACACTAAACTCCTTGTATTTATAGGGCATTTATAGCAGCACAGCTGAGCCACGGTTGCAACAGTCACGGTTTAAGGGCCCTATAGAACACTTAACCTTTTACCACATATCTGGTTCATTTCTACCTACATGTAGTGTAATTCGATTGCAATTCAATTAAAATTGAATTATAATTTTTTTCTATTAATTCTATTACGCATTTGGTTATACACAAAGCCGTTGCTGAGCCGTTGTTGAGCCATTGTTGAGCGACTTCCAGCACTTAGGTCCCTGTATTATAGGGCAGTTATAGGGCATTTATAATATTATGTCATCAATTTCTTTGGAGTTTTGACCGGTTCTAGGAAGGTATAGGAATTGAGACTTCTCGGCAACCTAAGAGGCGAAACTATCATCCAAGCCCCCTCGATTTTAACGTCTAGTTAATTCAGCTTAGGGCCAAGCTGCGCGTCGATGAAAAAACACTCGGATCCAACGAAGCTAAGTTATTTTGCCTAGAAATGATGCCTATATGGTAGAGAAGCGTTTAAGACTGGGAGTTTTGGGATTTAAAAATGGCATTTTTTATGTTCCATAACCGAGCGATTGGTTATTTAGAAAAAAATATTTCCATCTTTGGAGGCAAAGTCACTTTTAATTAACAGTTTCATAGCAGCCTTCTAACCAGACCTAAATGCTGCTACATTTATTTCCAAACCTGCGTAGTTTTTCCTTGAACGTTTATAACAAAACTCCGCTGAAGGTGGATGCCATCGTCTTGAGTTAGTCCAACCTCACTACTGTTCTCAACAGTGGTTGAATTGCCATGGTTCTCCGAAATCGGGTGCCATGTATCCTTCTGGCCGCATTTGCTAGACTGATTGGTGCTTTTACGTTTCAACGAGCTAAGCAGCGAGTTGAACATGCTAGTGACGAACTCAGTGAAAGAAAAGGAGCGTATAAGCGGACCATAGGTAGGCAGGCAACCGGCGATGACGGAGCAGCAGCTTTCCAATTCAGCCCAGATTACGTTGTTTACGGAAACGTCTGGTATCAGTCAGTGAATGTGGTTCCATTGAGTTAAAGGTTGGGGGTGGTGGCGGCTGGTACTTACAGGAGAACTCTTCGTCGGACACGGGCCGCCCAGATCCAGCCTCGCTCAGCTTGTATCCGAAATAAAGTCGAACAGAAGTTGCAACGACGCAGCTAAGATTCACGTTAGTTTCTACTTCTCTGGTATAATACACCAAGAATCTTACAAAAAGCCCATCCAGAAGACACCCAGAAGCAGGAACTTCCGTCTCCTATTCATCTGCAGGCTATGAATGACCGGTATCGGAAGACACAAGATGACGATGTCGAGGGCGAGATCGATGGCCGCAAATGAGGTAAGGAATGCGCCGTAGTTGATGGTATAAGTCTCGCCAAGCGTCCACCAGTTGTAGATGGGCCAAGCAGAAAATATCTGGGTCTGTAGGGCGGGAAGTAAGCGTATGATAACATTATGAGAAAAAGACCTCTGAGATTGACTTACAAACGTCGCGGCTACCATAAACAGGATTACGATGGCAATGATGATGTTCGCGTAGAGAACGAAGCTTGGAACTGCGAAAATGCGCTTGTAGAACTGCAATACGGCGAGCTTGACGAAGCCGTAGGACAAATGTGCAATGATAACGCCAAAATACAAGTGCTATTTCATATAGTCAGTTTAAGCTTCTCTTCCTTCATATATATCAGTTGACCTTTTGGTAGTTGGTATACTCGTCTGGGGTAATGGTACTACCCATACGGTTAACGGAAGCCCGATTTTCAAGAGCCAACACAAACCTCAAATCCTGTCCAATACTTGTGTTGAATGAGCCATAGAGAACAAGGCAGCAGTATGAGAACGCAAGTGCCTACCGAACAGAAAAGACAATTAGTGTCATATCTTGTATAATCGAAATAGGATACAGTGCTTACCAGCGCAACGAGTATAAGCCAGTCATCCAGCGCCAGCTTCAGTTGTTGCACCCGGCGCGCCCTCAGCCTAAACACCACGGCAACAATACCTAAGATTGGGAATACGCAGCTGCACACGGCAGCAGCAACGGAGTACGACGAGTACATGCTACCTGGGCATCGAAAAAGTGCGAGGCGGGCGGGTGTAAGTCTGTTTGTGCGGAAATAGAGCCATTCAAAGCGACCGCTAGCGGTGGCGGTAACGACGAAGAAGAAGAAGAAGAAGAAGAAGAAGAAGAAGAAGAAGAAGAAGAAGAGAAGAAGAGGAAGAAGAAGACGAAAAAGAAGAGGAAGACGAAGAAGACGAAACCAGACGCAATCACCAGAAGCAAGGCCAGCATAATTTACAGAAGTTAGACTGTGATCAGGAGGAAGGCATCGCCGCCCACCCGCACACATGCGCGAGGGCTACAAGTACACCGTAGGGTCGCCTACAGATCTTGTGCTACAAAGTATGGTAATACATCGGATGCTGCCTTTCGGAAGCCAGTGTCACCTGTCTATTCGGTCTCTGTGGTCTCTGTCGGATACCTACCACTTGTCCAAGGTCCCAATTCTCGGAAGCGTGGGCAAGCCGCTGCTGTGCGACCATCTCACCGCTATGAGGCCATCGTATTCGGCGACACCAACACTGTACGAACCGCGCGGCGCGTCTCATCGAAAGAAGTGTCTCATCGAAGAAGTGCGCGGTGAGAGGCAAGGGAATTCTCATGTAGGAGTACGACATTTATTAATACGGGAACTAACATGGTTTAGGTATAGGTATTTAATTGGACTAACTTCCCGGAAGGAAGTCTGTTTTACCTGGCGTTGGTTGGAACTGACGTGCATGAAGGATCTGAAGGACCCGACCGACCGGGTCTAGGGTTGCTATGCATGCAACATTTGAGAGGCTCGCACCTGGTTGGCCAAAATGTGAGACCCAACTACTAGGGAGGGTGGGGTAGACTCTCCACTCCCTTCATCTGGGCGCCTGGGCATCTGGGGGAATCGTCAGTAAAGCTGTTGATACGGCAAAGTAGGTCACAATAACGCATTAGGTGTGTGTGCTGCAAAAGGACATTCTAAGATCGCTGTGTATCTGGGCTATCTCCTGGGCCTCTGAAGGCAAATCTGGTGTTATGAGGGTACCTTTGGCATGAGAACGGAGATTGGGTGAATTTCCTAGCAAAATAATGGTCTGATGGAGAAGATCACCATGTGGAATCAGATGCGGAATCGAACATGAGTGGAACGGTCAAAGTGGAGATAGTTGCAAGGTGGTTAATTTGTGGAGAATCCCGTTGACAGTAGGTATATGTGACAGTCTGTCGGACTTTTGAAATGAACCTCTGTATACTCTGTATAATTTATCCTGTGGCTGGGGTGAGCGATACAGGACACCCGTGAGCGCTCTTTGCCGTTAGAGCCACCTGTGCCTGATAGGGTTTCTCGTCTTCGCTCTTGACTCCGCTAAACTCTTGCAATATTCGCGATACTATATACGAGACCTCCATAGTCGCCTTTTGCTGTGCCAAGCACTGTCGAGGCCCAGCTCCAAACGGCATGAATGTAAATGGGGGAGGGCTATAATCATTTTCCCAGCGGGAGGGACAAAACTCATTAGCATTGGGACCCCAAATTTTCGGATCGCGGTGGAGCGTAGCGAAGCAAGTATCGAATAGAGTGCCAGCTGGCGCGAACACTGGAGCGGTGCCATCTAAGCCTCCTCCGGTAGGTAAAATTGTATCTTTCAAAGCAACGCGATTATTCTGCGGAAATACAGGGTACAGACGGAGGGCTAGTCATCACGTTAGCGATAACTTTCAATATAGAGCCAAATATTAGCAGCCATACTTTCAGTGATAACATGTTGTAGGGACTTGATCCGCGGTAACTGGTCGAAATCCAGCGGCTTGTCACCCACGGCCAGAACTTCAGCTCGCACTTGGGCAGCTATAGTAGGATTGCTGGCCAAGTTCCGGATAACATGGCTGATCAGAGAAGCGGTTGTCTCGGTTGCTGCCATCATGGCCTGCACTACCTGGTTCCGTAGAACGGTCCTATCAGCCGTCGCTTGTGCCATGTTGAAAAGTAGAGTGCGTCGCTTTATTTTGTCTTGGCTATTTCCGACCGAGTTGACTTTGTTACGGTACTCGATAGCTCTATCAACATATATATCGGCGAATTTATGAACCTTGTCGCATGCCTTGAGCCAGGAACCCTTTGGCATCAAGAAGCTCAGAGGTCCCAGGGCGATGCGTATTCCGCAGCCATTGAAGCCGGCCTGGAATGCATCCAAAAAGCCTTTTGCATGTGATGGAGGCGTGCCGGAAAGCATTCCGATAGACTCTCCGAATAGAAAGAGCGTATTCAAGTCAAGATACTGGTGCACATACGTTAGTGCGCCAGGAGCGTGGGCGGGGATTCACAACACAAACCAGTTTTAAGAGATATGGCTGTAAATCAAACTTAGAGCCATCCTTTGGGATCTGTCCTAGTAGGATATTGAGATGCTCTTCAAGGGGACCAAAATCGGAAATATTGGACCTGTGGAAGCCGGGCTTGAGTAGGTCGTGGGAGACCTTCCAGTCAGAGCCGTCAGTCGTAATGAATCCCTTGCCGCAGAATGGGCTCATATTGTGTAGCCGCAGAGGCTGAACGCCCCAGTCTGCAGCATTTTTAGAGAAGACCGCCCGTAGGTTTTCTGGGTGGATAGAGGATATGCCATGCGAACCGAAGTTCAGACTTTCGAACGTATGGCCATATGTATCGTATCGCCGCTGGTGCTCGACCAGGAATTGGTTCTTGGAGATAGCATCTCCGGTTCGTAGGAAGATATCCAGACCGAATACGGGGTCCTTATGCTTGTAGCGGGCTGCGGGCAGGCATCCATGCTGTTGGGCCTTGAGTCGCAGTGTGTAGTTTAGATACAGGCGATAGGCGGCAAAAGCGGCGACAAAAGACGCCAGCAGCGCCAGCAGCGACACGGCAGTCATGGTGGTTTTGGTATGGTTGGGAAGATGTAAGATGGCGAGTGTGCTTCCATCCTAGAGAGGGGGAAGGGTGATGACTCCTTTGTAGGTGATTTTCTAAGGGATTGGGACTGGAAGTAGGGAAGTAGACCACCTCGTAATGGCCCGTGCGCACCACCTGATGCGCCTGTGTTTGCTAGAATAGCGCTGTAACACACTGTAACACAGCGTCACATGCGCCCAAGCTACTAGATTAGTGAGGCGGCTCAGCCGCTTTAGTTACGAAAAAATCTAATTATATGTCGCGAAATGATGGACTCGCAAAGATAATTTCATAGAATTCTATACATATTCATAATTCTTATAATATCTATCAATTAGTATACCTCATTGATAGAACTAGTCTCATTCGATTTCATATTTTCTATGAATTAGGAAAAATATCCTAATTCGATCTCGCGAGGCTCGTAAACTCACCGAGCTACATATCTGACGGCTGCCAAGTGGCTGAAATGAAGGCCAGATCGGCGCCAGGCACGGTCCTGATGCCTTCGAACCTGAACCGGGAATCCGCTTCATCAAACAACCTCTGCCAGTCCCGCTGCTCCCTCTCGCGGGCGTTGAACAATTCCATCATGGCCAGGTCAAAGCCCCGTACGAGTCCCTCCTTGTACCGTAATGTCGTCCCGGACTCGGGCACGACGTAGTCCGACACGACGACCCTGGCGCCCGGTTTCAGCGCCGGCACCAGCGCCCGCAGGAGCTTCAGGCAGTACCGGTCCGGCCAGTCGTGGAAGATCCAGCGGAAGTGGTAGACGTCCGCGTCGCGCACGGGCTGGTCTTGGAAGAAGTCGTGTGCGACGAAGGAGACGCGGTCTGCCAGCTCGGGCGGGATCGACCGTCGCGCCTGATCCTCTAGGACCGCTTGATCTTGGATGACGATGCTGACTTGCGGCAGGCGTGTCGCGAGAGCCACCGCGGTGGAGCCCGCCGACCCGCCAATGTCGACGACCTGCGAGACGGATTCCCAGTCGAAAGCATCGCATATGTGGTGCGGCGCAAGGTCCGCGTTGGAGTTGAAGTAGACCATGGCGTTGGCGAAGCGCGCCGCCCGCTCGGGCTGGTCCACCAGCATGTCGAAGACGTGCGTCTCCAGCCCATGCGCGAGGGCGAACCCCTACAGTTTCTTTGTGAGCCGCCGCGAGCTCCCCTAGATTCAATACATCGTGCCAACTTACCGAGTGTTGCGGCTCCTGCGACCTGGGCCACTTTACTAGGGCTGGAACCACCTGCGTTGCGGCAGGCCACATCTCTTCGCAGACCATTCCAATCCATTCCATCATCATAGGCGATTCGGCAAGCATCTTGGACGTGGCCGAGTGTGCGAGCCTGCCGCCGCCGTCGACCTCTCGGAAGATGTGCTTTGTGATGGCATATCGTGCAATGCGGCGAACCACATCCTCGCTCGCTTGAACCTTTCCGGCCAGCTCTGCGTAACTGATGCTGCCCTCCGCGGGAACGACGCCCGGGAGTCTGAAGCTGTAAATGGCATGGAAATTGACCAGGTTGACATGCTTAAGCGTCGTCAGCTATCGTTTTATCAACCGTTACGTTACAGCTGCCCGCTGGCAAAGAAAGGGGCTGCTCACCGCCAGGATCTGGTTGTGCATATGCAATCTTGGGCCCTGGACAAGAGCCTGTAGCTCCGTCGTGAGCTCCATCAATGTGCTTTGCAAAATCGTCCCTTCCAGCGGGAGGGTATCGTTCCTCGGAGTGTCCGGGTCGTGCGACGGCAGTGCGCAGCCGTTTCTGCGCAGCACTGCCGTGAACTCCTGCGTCCTGGACGCGATGTCTTGGGCCAGCCGTTCTAGTTGAGATACTTCTACGGCGTCAATTACTTGGGATGTTGCCATTCTGATCTTGCATAGGACAGGAGTGTAGTATTCTGTAATGTGCTGCAATGTGCTGTCCCTATTGAAATATGATTCTGTACTGCTACATACTAGTTACCTACCGAGTGAAGTATGCTACTTGTTGAGCGGAACAGGTTTGGACAAGACCTCTCCTCGACCTATGTGGTCATGTTCCTGGGGAATAGGTGAAGCATTTGTTCCCTCGTACGGCCGGATCCATTCCAACAGGCCCGGCCAGTCAACGCAGCGATGTACCGTGCCAAATCCGGTCACTCCCCCCAACTCCTCGTTCTTCAGCTCTATTGTCAGGTCAGCATTACACATCAGGCTCTGCCGTAACAAGTCGATGCAGTGGCGGATGTGACCCAGCGAGTGCTCCTGCAGAGCCCGCTTCCCCTGCTCTGCCCAGTCGCTCTGACTCCTTGTCTGACGACTGCCGATCGTTTCTGAGTATGCTATGACTTGATCGTGGAGCACGTAGAATCCATGCCGCAGCTCGTCCTACGTAGCGTCAGCTGTGTTATGTTGTTGGCGCCAAGTGAACTCAAGCCTACCAGGCAATGCAGCTGATGGAACACAGAAAAGGCGGAACGTTTCGGAGCCAATTCAGGGTGTACAAAAAATCCTCCATGTTGAGGGAATAACGACCCCCATGCAGCATCGGTTGCATTGGATGGTGTCTCTCCAAAAGTGCGGTTGTACTTGAACAACTGGTCTTTTGTCTCGACTAGGGAGTTTTATGTCAACACTCTGGGCTCGGTAGGTAAGGCAAGGTAAAGTGTCTTGGTCAGACTCACGTCCGAACACCTTGTTTCTTTCAGGGCTTGGCACACTCATCGAAAGCCTGCCTGCAAAAAAACTGGAAAGTACAAGCAAGCCAACTAGAGCCGTCTTGAGAAACGAGCCTCGGAACGAGTATCTAGTTGAAGTCTGCGTGGACGAGCCTTTACCGACATTGTCGCCGGGCAAGAGGTTGTAAACGTCTCCTTTGGGAGCAAGCCAAGCAAGTAAGTTCATTTTCGGGAACGAAGGTTGTGAATGCGTCGAGGAGTCTGTGTCTCTCGCAATGGACGGTTGTTAATACATAATAGATGTAAAACCCTGGGTATAAGTATCATCCGCCATTGTTGATGCTAGCCGAAGGAGCGGCTCGCACGACGGTTAGGGCCCAAGCTGTCCTACATACATACCTTGTATGAGGTACAAATGTAGGTAATATATGTAAGGCATGTTGGTGGTCACCGGTCGATGATGGGGGTGGGAGGGGAATGATGAGGGATCCCGCGCTGAGCAAAGGCAAACTAAAGATTCGGCATATCACCACTCAACATGGCCAGGTGCATCAATTATTTTCTGATGGATGGCAGCGACAACGAAGAGAACGAGCAATTTCTGCAGCATCACGACGACGATGATCCGAGCTCGTGCAAGCATCGGCCCCGGCGGACTCTACTCTTGCACACGATTTTCTTCATTCTCTTTGTCTGCTTTACCGCAATCGTTCTGTTTGCATACCCATTGCACAGTAGTATTCCACGCCTGAACACACTAAGTGAGCATTCTTCACTCTCTGCATTTTCGATATTTTCTAATCGAGCATTCTAGCCTTGAGCGGTGAGCCTCTTGCACTTCGCTGGCAGCGTTTTGTTCTCTCTGAAGAGAGCCCATACGCAGGTCCGCCCAGCAAAGACATCGATCGAGCATGGGCGAAATTGCTCGATCACGTCAACCTCCGAGCATCTGACAGAGAACTTGCGTCCTCGAACCAAACTTCGGTTCAGCTGCCCAGCGGGCAGGGCTCTTTAGTCTGGATGGACGTGAGTCACCAGTTGCACTGCGTAGTAGGTAGCTACTGCCCGACCATCGCTCCCCCAACTTAGGCGTTATCACCAACATCCTCTAGAAATATCTCCGCCAGTGGATCTACCGTGACCATTATCATCCAGAAGTCGGCCCTGAGGAGACACCACACTGGCTCCTGCATATTGGTGAGTACAATAGAGTTGTCACTGCTCGCTCCCCAGGACGGGCTAATTTTACTCTCCAGATCATTGCCTGGATCTGATCCGGCAGGCGTTGATGTGTCGTGCAGACACGTCACTAATGACCTTCCACTGGGCAGCGGACAAACGAGAACCCATGCTCAAGTTAGAGTCTCCCGAACATGTTTGTGTGGACTGGAAGGGCCTGATGGAAAAGGTAGAATCGCGTAGGGTCAGCGACGCCGATATGGCAGTGTCGACAAATCCAAACCTAGCGCCAGACGGCATGTAGATAGCAAGCGGCGTGTAGCAAAATATATAGATAACAAAGTAAATAAGAATTTAGGTAGCCTGAATGTTTAAACCTTGCCAGCAACGGCTGTGACGACCGATATCGATGGGGTGGCGTGTACTCTGGGGATATGCAGACTTACACACCCGCGCACTCAAACCGACCCCGGCCTGACTGGCCGCCTGTACTAAGAATTATCCAGAGACTTGTACCATATTGGGAGATTTAATTTCGGTCTTTCGTCTGTCGATGCTGCCTTTTTCCTTTTCCCCTTTTCTTTTCCCCTTCTCCCCCTCCCCCCTCCCCCGGCCCCCAGTCTGGTCTTGCGCACAGTCTTACCATGAAGGACCAAAGTGAGGCGTGTTCGCCCGAAGAGATTGAACCGCTGAACAATGAGGCAGAGCTATTTTCACAACCCAAACATGGATCATCTCAAAGATTGAAGTTTGTCATTGCTCTGCTCATGGTCTCGATAATATTGAACATTGGCCTTGTAGTAAATGGTTGGCAAAAAATAGACGCACGGCAGGATTTCTCACCATACGGTAGACCCCCTTCCAGATATTCTCTGTCTGTCAAGATACTGACTTTTACCTATAGCTCACCTACCTCGAGATGTCCCAACCAACTACAACTCGCAGTCTCCCTTTGGCCTAGGGAGCACCACTGAAGAGCAGCGAGCAATCGCATGGGAAAGCATGGACTCGAGCGCGGGCGAGATCAGCCTAGACAAAGAATGGGCAGATAGACACAACCTACCAGAGTCGGCACCTTTCTTCTGGGACGAAGGCCGCCAGATCTATCTGCTGAACGCGCACCACAGCCTACACTGCATGGTAAACATGTTCTCCCTCCCTCCCTCCCACCTCGCCTTATACGAAGTTTGCTAAACTCGACCTCTCAGCGCAAGGTCCGCCGCGCCATCGTTCTTTACAACTACGGCCGCCCGCAGCTAGACTCGTACATACACCTGGTGCACTGCATGGACCACCTGATGCAAAACATCATCTGCGAAGCCGACGACACGCCCTTCTACACGTCAACGACGTCCAACATCACCACGGGGCTCGGCCAGACGCGCATGTGCCGCAGCTGGGACCGCCTGACGGAATGGGCCGACGAGAACACGGCGTGCTTTGCGTACGTTAACGAGACGCAGGGCGTCGGTGCCGTTATCGAGCGCTTCAGATACTGTCCGCGGGGCAGCCCGATGCTTGGCCCTATGCGGAAGTACTTTGGGTATACCCAGGATTGGTTCGAGGAGAGACCAAGGGACATGGATTCCTTGCCGCGGTATTGGAAGGGGTTGGATGACCAAGGGGGACGCTGGGGGGAGGGGGAGGTGAGTGAGTGACAAGATGTGAAGGGGTGTGGGCGAGTGGTCAGGTCAGCAAAGCGGTGATGACTGCATACCCGTAACACCATTGGATCACCTACCTAAAAGGGGTATTACCGAGCAGGGATCACGTCCAAGGATTTGGTCTAAGTTTATTAATTTACTCGTCTATTATCGCGAGCCTCATCTTTCTCAATTTGGCTGCGGTGTTACATTAAGGTGATAATAGACTTTCCACATTACACAACCTCCCCGCCCCGTACACCGCCATCTTGGAAGGCGTCCGGGGAGGTTTCAAGCGGACGCTATAGACGCTGGGTTAAGACACGGCTGCCGGAAGCCGGTTCTGGGTGTCCTTTCATATTGATCCTTGCCTTTATGCGGATTTTATGTGTGTCCTCGTACAAGCAGGGCGAAGATGGCGTCTCACGCCCTTGGATGGTAACGTTGCGTTGCGATGCGTTGGCTCTCCTTCACCACGCTGCTATGCATGTTTCTGTGCCGCTGCGAGGTGCAAAATGATATCTTTCGGCGGGGTTGTATAGGAAGGTGTGTGATGAGGATGGCAGACTCGACCAGAACATGCATGTATTGGTAGATGAGATATTGTAGGGGCGTAAAGCGGCCTTAAAGGGTAGATGGGGGACGAATCCGTGGACGGTTCTGGTTTCTTTTCTATTTGCTATAACTACGTGCATGCCATTATTTGCCTGCTTTAATAGCACTCGTACATTTTATCTAGATATTATAAAGTCTATTTGTACTCTTATACCTCAATCCACGATGCGGTTTATCCTCTCTCTCGCCATCCTCACTACTTGCGCCATGTGCGTTCCCGCGCCTATTAACAGCGGCACGTTGATTCTCATATCCTTCATACGTAACCTTCCAACTAATATTCATTGTTCAGGCCGTGCCGTCTCCAACTCTGACGAAGACGCAAAAGTCATCTACCCCGACTACCGCCGCGCAGCAACCGTCCCCAGCTCCGACGAGGATGCAAAAGTCATTTACCCCGATTATTAAGAGAATCATCTAGGAAGTGTGAGCGTTCTGAAGAGTCATAGTCAGGATGCGTGTCTGGGTTTATAGTTTTATCCTATAGTTAAATCCACGATTCCATTATTGCGCTGGATTTGAAGTTCGCTTGTCCCCTCAAGACTTACCTAGTAAGAATTTGATCGACGTGCGTGGTGTACATGGCAGTGATATCAAGTTTGGAAGGCAGAGGAGTAGTCTCTGGACAGTCCCTTTTCCAAGCCACGTAGACTTCCAAGGGAATAGAACGCCGACAAGCTCTTGTGCCTTTGCATTTTGCGAGCTGTCCAGGACTGAACGCAAAAGGGTTATCCTCCACTTTAAAATCGGCCTCTTGTCCTGTATTTGGCTTGAGCCTAGTGTTTTGCACCCGATTAAGCCTACTAATCATCAGCTTCCATTTTCAAAGCAAGCAATAATATCATCTCTCTTCTCTATCCATCCACGACACCATCTTCACTGCGAAAACAAACACTCCGAGGTCGAAGTGTAAGATAAGACTTAAACCATGTCAACTTCAATATCATAAACTATTACACTCACTTAGGAAACAATATGGGTGTAAAAAGATAATGTAAAAAGCTTGGTTTCTAGGAATCTAAGCTAAGTACGAAGCCAAGCTAAAAGCTTTCTAGAGTACAGACCACTTTAGATGCACAAACCATGTAAGTGCCTAGAATATACCCTTGTTAGCTCAATAGGCATAAGGTTATTATGAATTATTTATTTATAAAAAACATCCTTTTTTTAACTTATAAATAAGGCTAATTTAATGGTTTAAACTAGATTATTTATAATTTTTTTTTAATTTATTAAATTATTAAAGGTAAGAACTTATTTTTAATTAATATATAAACTTATAATAATTTTTTTTAAAAAGTGGTTTTATTAATTTATTTATAATTATATTAATTATATTAATATATTATAATTTAAAATTATTATATTAATAACAATTAATAATTTATTTAAATTATATATTAAAATAATAAATATAAGTTATTTTAAAAAAGTTAAAAATAATAATTTTAATATTAATTAAATTAATATATATAATAAAAGGTTTAGGTTATTTATAGCTTAATTTTTTTAATAATTTATTAATTTATATAGTTATAAAATTAATTAAAATAAAATTAATAAATTTTATTTTTATATTATTAAATATAATAAGTATTTATTTTTTTAACTATTAATATATTAAATTATTAATAAGTGTAATAATATAAGTTTTTATAAATTATTAAAAATTTAAATTATTAATAAAAGTTATATTTATTTAGATTATAAAATATATATTTATAATAAAATATTTTTTATTAAAAATAATATTAAAATTTTTAGTTAAAATAAAATATTATTAAAAATATTTTATTAAATTAAAATAATATTAATTAAGTTTTATATTTATTTTATAAAATGTTATAATTATTTTTATAATATTAAAATAAATATTAATAACTAATTAATTAAAAAAATTAATTTTTATTTAATATTTTTTATTATTAATATTAATTACTTTATTTTAAATAATAAAAATAATAATGTTAAAATATTAAAAAGTTTTTATATTTTTAAGTGATTTAATGTTAAATTTATTAAAAATCTTTTTAATAAATATAATTTAATTAATAAAAATTTAATAAATATTTTTATTACGTTAAATATAAAAATTAAAAAATTTAACTATATTATTTATAACTTTTAATTTAAAAACTTTTTTAAAAGTATTTATTATATTAATAATATTTTAATAATATTTATTAATAATAAATAAATTATTAATATAAATAAAAATAAAAACATTTATATATAAATGTTTAAATAAATAATATTTTATTATTATATTATAAAAACTAAATTTAATTATTTTTTTAATTAAAATCTTAAATTATTATAAAAATAAACCATGAAAATTATATAAGGTTTATAAAAATTTTTAAACTTATTTAATTTTATTTTAATATTTAAATAACTAGCGATAATAAATAATAATATTATTAAAAATAAAGTTATAAAAAAATATAATTTTAATATTATATTATTTATAATTAATATTTTTAATAGTTATAATAATAAGGAATATTTTAATTAATATTAAACTTATTATAATTATATATATATTTTATATAATTTAATAATTTTTAAATTAATAATTATTATAAATAATAAATTAAGTTTAATTATATTTTTATTTATTATTAAAATTAAACTTTTAATTTAATATTTATTTAATAAATAAGATTTTAATTTTAAAAAATAAATTAATTAATTTAAAGGTTTTATAATTAATTAGGTTTTAAATTTAAACGTTAAAAACCAGTTTTTAAACTTTTTAAAGTTTAAAGTTACTTTAAGTTTTTTTAAAAGATTTTATAAAAAGAAATATTAAAATAAAAGTAATTTAAAAAAAGGTTAAAATAAAGGTTTTAATTTTCTTTTATTTTTCGTTAATTATTAAAAAAGTTACATTAATAAAAGTAAATAAAATCATTTTAATTAAATTATAAAATATTTAAATAATATTATAATTAATTTTAAATTTTTAATAAGTTAAATAATAAAATTATTTAATTAAATCGGTGTTATTTTTAATTAAGTTAATATTTTTATTAAAATTTTTAATAATAAAAAAAGAAATATTTTATATTAATTTTAATTAATTAATTAAGGCTTATTAAGAAAAAGTATATTTATTTTTTACGTTTAATTTTAAAAAGCTTTTAAATATAAAATTTTTAAAAATATTATTAAAATTTTTTTTATTTAAATTAAATGGAAAAACTTTAGGTGTTAATTTAAATAATTATTTTTTAATTATTTAATAAGTAAAGGTTTTAAATATATTTAATTAAAATATATTAATTATATATTTAAATAAAAGTGTAAAATAAATTAAATTTTAATAGTTATTTTTATATTATAATAAAAAATTATTAAATTATTAAATTAATTTATTTAATATTTTTAATAATTTAAATTTATTTATAAGTAAATAAGGTTTTAAAAAAATATTATAATTACGAATATTAATTTAAAATTAACTAATTTTTTTATAGTTAGGTTTTTTAAAAATAATGTTATATTTAATATCTTTTTTTAAATTACTTTAATATTTTAATTATTTATTAAAAATAATGTTTTTTATTTTAATAATTTTATAAAATAAAAAGATTTAAATTTTATAGATTTTAAATTTACAGTTAATATAACCGATTATAAAGCTTTTATAAACGTAAAAAGTATATTTTATATTTTTAAAAACTTTTTTATTATAAATTTAAATAATAATATTAAAAATATAAAAATATAATAAATGGTTTTAATAAGTTTTTTTATAAAGGTTTAATATTTTATAAAATTTATTATATAAAGATTTTTATATTTTATTTATTTTAATAAAAAGTAAATTAATTATTATAATAACTATTTTTTTAACGTAAAATTAAAAAAAAATAAATAACTAAAAATTAATTAAAGTTAATTTAAAAAAAGTAATTATAAAAAAATTAAATTTTTTTATATAACTATTTTATTTTAATATATTAAGTATAATGGTTTTAAAATAAATACTATAATTTAAATATTTATTTTTAATATTATTTTTATTAAGGAACTTTTTATTATTATTAATATATATAATTTAAATTTTTAATCTAGTTTATAGTTTAATTTTAGCGATAAATTTTTTAATAATTATAAAGATTTAATTTTTCTTACGTTTAAATTTAAGTTATTTATAGTTTATATAACTATTAGTAAAAATAACTATATATTTAAAATTAATAAGTTTTTTAATATTATAAAAGAAAATATCTATAAAAATAATTTATAATAAATAATATATTAAAATTAATAATTAATAATATATTTAATATTTAATTTTTAATTATATATAAATATTATAAAAAGAAAATTATATTAAAATTTTTAAATAAAAATTATAATAATAATAAACTTTTTTAATTTTATTAAAACTTATATATATAAATTTTTTATATATAAGTTTAATGTTAATTATTATATATATAATATAAAATTAATATATAAAATTAAAAATTTTTATTAGTTTAAAAATTTTAAAATTATAATATTAATTTATTTTAATAAACTTTTTTTTAAAATTACTTTTAAAGATAAATATATTATTTATATTATTATAAATAATTTTTTTTTCTTTAAGTTAATTATTATTAATTAGATTAATTAAAAAAGAAAAATAAAATTAAGTTTTATATTAAAAAATAATAATTAAGTTATTATTTTAATAGATTTTTATTAATATAATATTAATTTTAAGGATTTTAATATTATCGCCGGTTATTTTAAATATTTTTTTAAGTTATAAAAATAAATAGTATTTTATAAGTTACTTAATATTATTAATTAAATATATTAAATAATTTAAATTAAAAATATAAATATTATATAAAAAATTATAATAATGTAAATTAAAATTAATAATTATAAAAGTATAAATGTTAAATTATAAAGTTATATAAATATTATTAATATTAAAAATAAACGTAATTAATTTTATATTAAAGTTAAAAAAATTATTTAAAACGTAAAAATTTATAAAATAAATTTAAAGTGGTGGTAAATATATAAAAACTTTAATGTTAATTATTAAAAAACTTTTAAATATTTTAATAGATTTTAAAGGCTTGTTATTATTATTTTTAATATTTTTTTTTTATTTAAACTTAAACTTTAAATAAATAATTTAATATTTATCGCTGTTTTTTTTATAATGTTTTTTATAATAAAAACATTAAAGGAAATTCTTAAAATATTTATAAATATAGTTTTTAACTTTATAATTAATAATTTTAGGTTTAATGTTAATTAAAATAAAATTATTATTTAAGTTTTTACTTTTATTAAATTTAATAATAATATTATTATAAAAAGTTTTAATGTAAATTTCCTTATTATTATAATATTAAATAAGTTTATTTTAAAATAAAGTTTAAATTAAAAGTTTTTTAATAAAATTTTATTTAAAAAATTTATATTAATTAAAATATTAACTTTTTATAATATTAATTATAATAAGAAATTTAAATTTAAATAAGATTTTAATATTAAATTTTTTAAGGTGATTAATTATAAAAATAAAGTTTATTTAAAACTTTTTAAAAGGAATTTTATTAGTAAATTTAATATAAAAAATTTTATAATATAACTAAGAAATTAATTACTTAAATTTTTTTAATATAAATTTTATAACTTATTTATAAAAAATATAAAGATTTTTTTTTTTTTTTTTATAACTTATAGTTTTAAGTAAGGTTTAAATATAAAGATTTATTAAAAATATTTAAAAAACTTATATATAATAAGTTTAATATTATTTTTAAGTTTTTTTTTTAATGTTATTTTTAGGTATTATTTTAATGTTTTTAATAAAACCTATATAATTTATATAAATTATAATAATATAAAGTAAATAATTTTATTTTTTAAAATTGGATTTGTTTTTTAATAAAAAAAAAAAAAAAAAAGTGAAATTTAAATTAACTATAATAAATAATAAATATAATAAAATAAATAAAAAAATATATTATTTTTAGTTTTTTTAAGAATATTATAATATTTATTTATATTATATTTTATAAATTATATAATATTTATTATTATAATATTATATTTATTTTAAATATTAATGTTTAATATATATTTTTAAGGTGTTTTTTAAATATTTTTTTTTAAGAAATTTTATATATATATATATTACTTAATTAACTTAAAGAAAATTATTAGAAATTAAAATAATTTATTAAAATTTACGGTTAAATTTTATAAAAATTATTATTTATTGTTTTATTAGTTTTTTATATAAAATATAAGGTTATATATTTATAAAATAAATGTTATTTTAATATATAAAAAGTATTTAAATTAAAAGCTTTTAATTAGTATTTTAAACTTAATAAATAACTTAATATAAATAAGAATTTTTAGGTAATTAAATAAGTTAATTATTTATAAGTTTAATTTAATAAATATAAAAAAAAAAGATACTTTTTTTTTTTTTAAAAGTTAAAAATTTTAACAATAATTTTTAATAGTTAAAATAAAAAAATATAATAAATTAAAAATCTTAAATTTAATAAAAAAAAAGTTAATAACTTATATTAAATTATATAGTAAATTAAATTTATAATTTTTTAATTAGTTTAATATTATTTATTTAAATTGTTAATTTATAATTTTATATATAAATTTTAATATATTAATATTTATAAATTAATATTTTATTAAATTTTTATTATAAATTTTTTAAAGTTAAAAATTTTACTATTAAAAGGAATAATAAACTGTTAATTTAATGTAAAATTACTATAATTTAAATAAAATTAATTATTTTAAGTTTAATATATATTTTAATATAAAATAATTGTTAAAAATATATAAAGAAAATATTATAAAAAGTGTATAATTTATTATATTTACTTAAAAAATAATATAAATATAAAAAAATAATATAGAAAATTTAGTTTCTAAGAATTTAAACTAAGTGTAAAACCGAGTTAAAAACTTTTTAAAATATAAATTACTTTAAATATATAAACCATATAAATATTTAAAATATAAATAATATTTTTTATAGTATTTTAACTTTAAAAACAATAATTAAATAATTTAATAAACGTTAAATTAATAAAATTAAAATTATTATTTAATTATAAGGATTTTTATTTAAATGGTTTTTTATATTAAATTTATTAGTTTTTTATTTATTAATAATTTAACGGATTTAAAAACTATATATTTTACTTATTAATATTAAATAAATATTTAACCGTTTAATATATTTTTAAACTTTTAAAAATTCCCAGATTATTATTTTTATTAAAAAAAAAATAAATATAATATAAAAAAATATTTATATAAATATAAATTTAATATAAACTTAAAATAATAATATAATTATAAAGTAATATAAAAAGTTTTATATAATTTTATATATATAACTAGGTATTATAACTAAAAAAAGGTTTTAAAATTTACTTTATAATTTTATCGATTTTATTTATAAAAGTATTAAAGTTTAAAATTATTTTATATAAAACTTTATATAAAATAATTTTAAACTTAAATATTTTTATAAATAAAAATTATAAAATTTTAAAATCAATTAAAAATACTGAAAAATAATTTTATATTTTTATAAATTAAATTAAATTTAAATTTATATATGTTATTATTACTTAATAAAATATTTAGTAATATTTAAATTTATATTAAAATTTAATATATTTTATAACTATATAAAATCCACGTAATTCTAGCCTTTAAATTAGCATAGAGATTTTTTAGACTTTTTCGTAAAATACCCTGGATCCTTTTATATGTATGAAGTATTTTTTATAATTTAATAGCTCTCAAATTCGTAGAGTTATTAGCAAGTGAAAAGGTAGTGGTTTTAGTGTAACAAGCCATCTAAATGGGGGTCCCATTTAAAAAGGGGTCCCCACGGTTAGAGTACCCCTTGGTGTGAGCCCTCCAATGAGATTATTGCTGCTAATAATACATTGCTGAAATATGTTGCCAATCCTATACACACCAGAAGGGAAGATAACATCGCAGCAACTGTGGAAGGAAACGATGGACGAGTTAGCGTTCGTAAATGTTGAAAGCATTTTGAAGATAATCGGTGATTAAGCGAAATGGTAGGCTAGATTACATAAGATAGGAAACCAAGGCACGGACCACGATGAGATGAAGTACAATATCCCTCCGTAAACTCCGGGCAGAGCTTTCAGGGTTAGCCAGGTGCCAACCAAGGGTCAACTGTCAAAGCTCAGCTGCTACCTTAGCTGGCGTCAGTCTCCAACAAGCAGAGCCTCGCTCACCATCTGGACAACTCATTACAAACAGCAAGCCTAGTCCTAACTCTACAGCGTCGGTCTATATGTTTGGAAGCACCTAAATGAAGCCATTCAGATTGGAATCAAGGCAGTCGATGTGAGCCGAGGCGGCCGAAAACGGTTTTATGCTTTTACAAGACCTCGGGGTCAAGCTTCACGCCCAATACCGGCTGAAAAAGGATACGGCCGACCTCAAAAGGTCATTCGAGTGAGACGACAGGCCCTAGACTTAGCCGAAAACGATTCGGATCGAATTACCGGTTTATACCATCTAGGAACCGGTCTTGTGGGACTTTCAACAGTAACAACCAACGAGACTAACGGCAAAGAGGGCATCCGGCTAACCCAGGAAGTCGCGGATATGACAGACAATTATAACTATCAAAATAGAGTGGCAGGATTGAAATACCTCAGCGAATTCATCAAGGAGCACAACTTGTCAAGAGCTACCAAAACTCGATAAGCTAGGCAAGACGAATGGGAAAATAACTGCCCATCCCAGTAAGAAGATTGAGTGGCTTTGAACTTTCTCAACCGCACGCTGCTGTGAACAAAGCTAAACCGAACACGGCAGCTTGCCAGGGCGTTGATATATTCTAGCAATAGCCCCCTTCATCATATCCTGTTTGACGTTTCCAACTCTCAACTTAATACGGATTTGACCTATCTTTTCTCCGGCCGTCCTAATATCATAGCGCGTCTTATCAAACCCCGACCACCATATCCTCCGAGTCGACGCCGCGGAACTCAAAGTACCTGTTCCACTCCGGGTCGTCTATCAGGTCCTCCGCGAGCTCCTTCTCAAAGCCGATGCTGAACTCGTTGCCCTCGTCGTCTCCCCGGGGAGCGCCGTGCTTCCGCGCCGGGAGGACGACCGTCAGGCCTACGGTGACCGTGTCGAAGGGGAACCGGAACGCGTACGGCGCGCCGAAGCCGAAGTCCGCCTCGACCGCGCGCGCGTCGCGCCAGTCCGTCGTGATGTTGCTCATCGGCGGCAGGCTGTCCGTGCGGAGGAATAGGGCGCTCTTGTCGCGTATGGGCGCGATGGCCGAGAGCACCACGTCGACGCTCTCTTGCGTGACGCTGTTGGTGAGTTGGCGTATGTACCTAGAAGCAGGTTAGGGGGATATAGATCTGTTGGTACCTAAGAAGAGTAAAGGTGTCTAGGAATACAGAAGCGCGGCGGCGGCTATTAGTGATTCGGGCGAGTAGTTAAGGCGAGTAAGACAGGATGATAAGAAATTAAAAATACCAAGCAAGCTTCGATAACGGAGCTTTCCAGATGACCTCTTCCGCCGTCAGCTGCGGTGTAGGACTCTGAGAGCCCATAGCTACAGCCACAACATTCCCCTGAATTCGTTGCGGGACCGGCGGGTCGTGGAAGCGTCTTCGCATGTCAACACCCTCGCCCCATTCAAGTTTATGTGCGAGGTCAGGGTTAAATAGCTTGGCCCTGTGTCTTGACAGCAAGCGCCAGATATACGCCATGTACGCATCGTAGCTCGAGATCCAGTAGCTCCCGTCCTCGGGACTCGCCATCTTCTTCAGCTCGGCCGTCTTGCTCTTGGGCAGATGGAAGAGCAGCCATTGCCCGGTTTTGTGGTCGGGATGTCGCAAGGGCGCGATAGGACCGTCGACGCGCTCATGTTCAGGAGGGTCGGGCTTTGTCACCCTTGAAAGATCGAGGCAGGCCGGGTCCCAAGCTGGGAGCGCAGGGTTTTCTGGAGACCTCCAGATGGCGGCGCAGTTTTCGGCTAGCTGGTGTAGTTCTCCAGCCCATCCCATCATGTCGTTGGCGTAATGGTGGTGGTGCATCATAAAGACCATTCCGCCACGGATGAAGCTAGCTTTGAAGCCGGACGCCTTTGGGTGGCTCGCTGGCTGAGCCTCTGGCTTCTCACCGTACGTCATCGGGGGCACACACCATGTCTCCATGTTTCCAAGGGCTTGAGACACGAAATGGCGTTTTTCAAGCTCGTCAAAAGAAGGATATCTGCCCTCATCCTCGGGGTCGTCGAGCCATTGTACGTGGAACTCGACAGTGCTCTCTCTCTTCTTATGGAAGCATAGCCCGCCGTCGGGGTGCTCCTCGAGTACACCGCACAAGGACCGACACTGACTTAATGTGATTTCGAGCCCACGCTTAAGTACAGAGATGATCCTGGGTCTGTCGGCGTCCGGTAGCTTGAAGAAGAGGGCCCAGTTGGTGTAAACTTGTGCGACGCAGTAGTCCAACGTACATAGCTTGAAAAGCTCATCCGGCGGGTCTGATTCCCATCCAGTAGGATATAATTCGGTCACTTCTTGCCTGGGCATCTTTGAAGATGCTATAGAATCCGGCTTGGCGGTCTACGTAGATAAAATCGTAAGGTAAATGACGGCGGACTGATAAAAGAATAAGCTATGGTACATCGACCATTTTGTAACGGAGAGGAGAGGAATGAGAAGTCTTTTTATTCCTTAAGAAAGCAGGAAATAACGGAGAGGAGGGTATCATTGCCAAGTGCTATTGTGAGATTTTAGTGTGCTAATCTTGAAATGGAAAAGCGAAGTATGATTGGGTTTGTCAAGGAATTATTAGTGTAGCGGAAATATAATGCGAGCGTTACGGAGGTTAGTTTCTTATACGTACCTAGGTAACGAATGTTTGCGCGTTGTGCATTTAGCTGGCAGGGTATACCGTTGATTCTGGGTGTCTACTATTACTATAGAATAGCAAGAACCTGATGAGTCGTTGTATACTGAGCCTGTGTGATTGTGAAGCTATCTAGAATTGGGAATGGTAGCTAGGTGGTCTGGCTGTTCGACAACTTCAACTTAAAAAAACACACAACGATGGAATTATCCATCACGAAGCTATCGTTAGGAGCCATATGAAGGAGATGAAGGAGGTGGTACGAAAATCCATGCGGTAATTCATATAATTCGTAAGTCGTTAACCCTATAGAATCGTACTCGCTTCTTGGTTTCATGGAAATCGAATTACCTTAGAGTCCCCGTAACTACCTACTCAGGTAGCTCTAGTTCAGTCTTCTCAGCAAGCCTAAGCTTCAGATTTAGGCCAAGGCATTAATCTTCATAGGCTTCCTCGTACTCCTCTTCATACTCCTCGCGTGCCTCCTCCAGCTCCTCTAGGTCGCTGCTGCTGGCGGAGGAACTTTGGGCATCAGAAAGCGCCTCCTCGTAAGCCTCCCGAGCGGAACGAACCGACTCTCGATCGCTGGCGTCTACATATTCGCCTTCTGCGTTGTAGGCTGGCTCATATACCGGCTCGGCATACACAGGTCCCGGAGGAGGTGCTGCGTACACGGGAGCTGACGCCTGGTGGTGCTCATCATCTGAGTCGTCTTTGGAACAATTAGCGATGAGACTCTAAATGGGAAGTTCGGAAAGTGATTCTGTTTGGAAAAGGGGGTCTTACCCAGGGCATTAGCAAGCAAGGCGCCACCGATGGCACCGACCGCGAGACCACCAGCTGCACCCATCATGAGGCCGCTGTGATCCTTCTTCTTCTTCGTCTTGTTCTCCTCGCCACGATATTCTCCATGTCCTTCGCCAGAGTGGCCGTACCCGTGGTCCCCATGTCCGTAACCCTGGTCACCACCATGTCCGCCGTAGCCGTGAGAATCATGGGAAGAATAGCCATACCCTGGCGCGGCGTGGGATGAGTCGCCGTGAGAACCCCATCCTCGGTCTTCGCCTTGACCGCCGGCGTTGTAGCCAGGGGCTTCCCACTGCGAGCGGCCCGTGGCCTGCTCATAGTAATACCACCTCTGGTACTGTTGGTCGAATTGCGGGACCCAGCCCGCCGGGATCGGAGGCTTGTCCGGTGGTGGGGCGTAGGTTGGTTCCGCAGCCGCCGGCGGAGGGCTGCTGTAGTAGCCGCCGTCTCGTTGGCCGTGGTAGTCACCTCCGGACGGGGGAGGAGCAGGACTGCCGCCGTATTGAGGTGGATACGACTGCTCGCTATGGCTACTGCTCTCATATTGTTGAGATGGAGGCGGATAGCTCTGACCTGTGGTGATGATTAGACCTTGTTGATTTAGATTGGGAAATAGCGCGAGAATCAACTCACTTGGATAGCCTTCTCTGTCTCTGGGCTTTTCTGACTTTTCCGAGCTGCTACCGAGGTTCAGCTCGTCAAGCTTATCGGTTAGCTTACTGAAAAAGGACATTGTAGATGGAGTCTTGAGACTTGTTCTGATGCTTTGCCTCTTTGCTTTTTTTGTCCCTCTCTGCTAAGCCTACTTTGGAGGGAGAGAGTGATGATATATTGTACGGAAAAGTGTGTTACTACGAAATAATTTCAGTGCACTTTTCGTCACGTAGGATGTCGCCAAGTCGGTCTTTGGCCTGATAATCTGCAGGCTGGCAGGCTGGCAGAAAGGGTTGCAACGAACAAGTGGGTGAGAATCCTTGCTTAGCTGACACCTGCAGCAAAGGTTTCTCGGCGAAATGGGGGTCCCAAACATAAATAAATGCTTGAGCGTCTAAAGGAATCTCAGAAGAGGAAAGATAAGATGCCAAGACGGACCTGGTGGGTGTGATTGTTGAGTACAAGCAGCAAGCAGACAAGTTCTATATGAGGCACCTTTCTAGGTCTTAATTCTTAATTTAGCAGAGTTTAGGGATCCTACCCGCCCCTAACCCATCACTAACGGTTGGTCCCGGGACGTGGGACAAGGCCAGTAAGGTTTATCTAATCGAAGGCCTCCAGGTGTTTCGCCCATGTGAAATAGGTACTTATCTACCTGAAGCCACACTCACGGTATTGAACACATTATCAAACGTGTGAATCCTTTATTGCCTAGCTGTATTAGGTGCATATGTGCTCAATACATACGGTGCAAACAGTGCATACATATAGGACATTGTAGGATGTAAGTAGGCGCCGCTCCCGTCGGGCGGCCTCTTTTGCCCCTCATTCAATCATTCCATCCCGTGAACCCCTGAAACAAAAGGAGGGGCGGGGGAAATGTTTAGGTACCCACCAGCTCACCACCTGCATCAGCCCTAAATCAAATCGAGTAACAGCGGCTATCGGCACGCTTAGTTCCTTCGTAGCTCCTTCGTAGCTGGTTTAACATACGTCAGCCGCAAAACCCATTTGGTTTCTAGTCTCCGATCTCTCGCAAAACACACATACCTCCTACCCTATCACCTAAACTTCTCACGCCTTGATCCTCGATTTGTACAAGTTTCTTTCTTGTCACCTAGGTCAATCGCTAGATCACCAGCTTGTGATATTTATCTCACCATCTTCGATTTGCGAAAATGTCGGGCTGGAATCATGACCAGGGATACGGTGGAGGAGGTGGATATAATCAGCCTCCACCTCAGCAGTGGTCATCACAACAACCTCCTCAAGGATATAATAATCAATACGGCCCTCCTTCCGGTCCCCCTCAAGGATATAATCAATACGGTCCTCCGTCTGGCCCTCCTCAACAACATGGATACAATCAGTATGCACCCCCGCCTCAGCAACACGGACATGACCGGTACGCTTCTCCAAGCGGCCCTCCCTCGTCATATCACCAAGGCTCCAACCGCTATCCAGCACCTTCGCATCCCCCGCCAGCTGGTCTGGACCCCTACGGCTATCCCGCTCACTCCGTCCAGGGCTATGGAGGTCAGCACCGATCCGGCCCCCCTCCGCCAACTGCCCCGCAGCAGTTTGGCCACGGCGCGCCGGAGGGCTATACTTTCCAATACAGTAACTGCTCTGGAAAACGCAAGGCCTTGCTTATTGGCATCAACTACTTCGGACAGCAGGGAGAATTGAAAGGTTGCATAAACGATACGAAAAATGTGTCGTCGTTCCTCATGGAAAGGTATGGATATAAGAGAGAGGACATGATTATTCTTACCGACGATCAACGTGATCCAATCATGGTACCTACCAAGGCAAACATCATTCGAGCCATGGAGTGGCTTGTGTCCAGTGCACGGCCTAATGATGCTCTGTTCTTGCACTACTCTGGCCACGGCGGCCAGACAAAAGATCTGGACGGCGATGAAGAGGACGGTTCTGACGAAGTAATCTATCCCGTCGACTATAAAACCGCCGGCCACATCGTGGACGACCAGCTTCACCAAATCCTCGTTAATCCACTTCAGGCCGGCACGAGGCTAACCGCGATATTTGACTCGTGTCATTCGGGATCCGTCTTGGACTTGCCCTACCTCTATTCAACCAAGGGCGTCTTGAAAGAGCCTAACCTTGCTGCTGAAGCTGGGCAGGGACTGCTTAAGGCATTTTCCTCCTATTCTCAGGGTGACTTGGCCGGGGTTGGTAGCGCCCTCTTCAACTTTGCGAAGACTGCGTACAGAGGAGATGATGGATACAAGAAAACCGTTCAAACCAAGGTTAGTAACTACCTAGGCTCTTGATTCTCTGCATATTTCATGTTTATTAGGGATATACTAACCTCAAACTCTGCAGACCTCACCCGCAGACGTTATCATGTGGTCTGGTAGCAAGGACGATCAGACATCGTAAGTGACGAGCATATGCAACCTTTTTCCAGATCGCCAAATACTAATGATCTTGCAGCGCGGATGCGACCATCGCTTCGCAGGCAACAGGAGCAATGTCCTGGGCATTCATCACGGCCCTCAAACAAGATCCGAAGCAGAGCTACGTGGAACTTCTCAACAGTGTTCGTGATGTGCTACAGACCAAGTACACCCAGAAGCCGCAACTGTCTTGCAGTCATCCTCTCGGTAAGCTTTTCAAATGACACCTAGCTGAGAGCTTTACTAATAGAATATAGACACGAACATCCTCTTTGTCATGTGAGCGGGTGTAATGTTGGACGTATCACGAGTAGGAACGACTTGAGTAGACTCGCTCTATACCGTGGAAAAAGCCACCAAGGATTAGAATATCTATTCTAATCGAGCCAGGTAGCCTCGATAAACCGGAATTTATGAGTAAACGATGAAAATAATGGGTTACTTTTCAAGTGACTGGAATTGTGACCAACTGCAAATAAAGACAAGAGCTGCCTTGATAAACGCATGGCGGCATGAACTAATCCACTCCGATTGACCAACCACAATTTGACCGTAGTTCTACGCACGTATGACTTATGGTTAATGCCCAGCCCCGTCATTTTCGTGCGTTTCAAGACTAACCACAATGCTCAATGGCAGTTGGCTTCTGTCGGGTTTCCTCGTTCTGGGGATTTGGCTTTTATGATAAGCCGGTATCAAGACCACTTTCCAGGCATGTCAACTAATCTCGACAGTGACCTGTCGGAATGACCCGGTCCTTATAACATCTTAATTGTCCTTTCTGCAAATGCAACATGACCCTGCCTCCTTAATCCAAGGATCCCGTGTATCCTCGGTCTTCGTGATCCCAACCTAACCTCGGCCATCCCTCCGGGAGTATCGAATACGGAGGTAAGACATATCTGCCGTCGCAGGAAGAGTGGGAACATGTGAGGTCGCACTGACCGTAAACTTTACAATAGCACTCTCCTGCGGACGGGCAGTGATGTGCATCCTTTCCAAAAATGACTGATGCGTACCAGTCAGCGAGAGTTGATAAGGGGCAAAAAGGGGGCAAGACGCCAAGAGACTCACTATGCCACAAGAATTCCATCACGCGCCCGCTCAACGAGTCGTCCAGGGATGTCTCAAGCAGCCAGTTCCGGAACCGTAGATACCTCTCCCTCGGGTGCCGTTTTATCGTGGCGCGCGTGACGCCGAATTGCGAGCAGCAGCTCACCGCGACGACGGCCGGGACCGGAACTTCGGGGAGCAACTCCTGAAAAGCCCGCCGAAATATGCTTTTGGTGGTTATGTCGGATTTGTCACGTTGTTCCTCCTCGTCGTCCTCGTCTTCGACGGGGTGGATCTCAGCGGGACACCCGATGGCCCACACGCAGCGCAAGTTGACGTAGCCGGCTTCCCGCAGGTAAGGGAGGCGGAAGCTGCGCAGGGCGGGCACGACGTCGTAGTCCGGGTCGTCGTTGTGCCACTGGAAGCGCGACGCGTGCACGAACAGCACGGCGTCGGGCAGGTCGTCGTAGCGGTCGACGATGTACGTCAGATACGCCATGGCCTCGCGGCCCTTGTTCCGCGGCACCGCGGGCAGGGTCGTCGCCGACCGGTTATCGGCCACGTACACCTGAGGGTTCCAGTGGGCGAAGAACCGGTGGACCCACGACGGGTCTTCCCGCGTGGTGCTCGCTACCACGATCTCGGTCTTCTCGCGACGAGCCGGAGGCAGGCTGAGCTCTGCAGGCCCATCGCTAGGAACGGGGAGATCGACGGTTAATGGATGACTAATTTCGACTGGCCAGAGGAGCAAGGTGGCCGCGAAGAAAATACACGCTAGTAAAATAAAGGTGGTCTGTCGCGGGCGACGGCCTGTTAACATGATGCAGGTGATGGCCTAAGTGAGCCTTGAGTCGCACGAGGATGCAAGGGAGGGCATTAGCACACATTACACCCTAGATCATGGGTCAAATTTTTATTAATTGTGGCGTCAGTTAAAAAGAAAATCTCCGTTTCTATAAATATCAGGCGCTGTAAACAATGGAGACAGATGGCCTCGGATTGAATGATGGATTCGCGTTGGTTGCACAAGACTCGCAGCTGCAGCTTCCCGTGTCAAGGCGCGTAGATCTGCTTACTTCCGTCAAGGTGAGAAACAAGTAAATTTTCTACACTTTTTATAGGTACCTATATTGTGAGGAATATTGTTGCCCAGGGAACGCTGGAGAATGTAGTGTCGTCCCAGCTGAAGGAACTCTCCTTTTCGATTCCAGCGTTCTGAGATAAAATTTCTGCTTATAGAGATGGATAGGTATCTTACAAGAGACATCTTATGCCCCTTTGTGTTGCATAACCTCGCTGGATGGGTATATTGGTGACTACCTAGTCAAGCGATTTTTCTTGATTAAGGTGATGATGCTATTATTTAACCTCATATCATGGGCGTGATCCATTGTCATTATGGTCTGTATCGTCCAGATTATGGCGCGAGTCAACAATCAACTCCGGTATTGGAACCAGAGTTGGCATTGATAGATTTGACAATTGGGTGTATCTCGCAGGAAAAAAACAAGTTCAAAGGCTCCCAATGGCAAATAGCGGCGAAAGATAATTGCTATGTCGACCTTAAGTCCGTAGAGCTAGTTTAGAAAAGCCGAATGTTTAACGCATACGCTGCGTTATGTAGGGGACGTCGTCTACCGTCAAATGAGCTAGGGACGTGTGAGCGTCGACTGCGAACCTTGGCCCCGGGAACCATTGGAACGTTCGCCGCAGAGCCTCAAAGCTGAGGGTGAAAGCTGAAGCAATGGCTTCAAAACGGTCTAGGGCAACGAATCCCGGGTCTGGGAGCAGTAGTTGTAACGCCGTCCGGTCGGTTCTTGTGTGTGTCAATTGAAGCTCGTGGCTTGTCTCCGCCCCTTGGTACCAGACGAGGAGCGTGGTGTCATTCTTCCCCAGCATTCTGAGTAAAGATTGACCAGTATCAGGAAACGCGACCGATGATGCCTCGCACTGTAAAGGGGTCGGAGAGAAGTAGTCCACGAGGCGGAAACCCGTATCGAGTAGCGCTCTGTAGTCAAGACGTATGCCATGAAGGGGTTTGAGCAGAGGCGATTTTCCTTGAAGGTCCAAATAAATAGTAGTCCTCTCTGGGAGTAGGGCATTCTCCCACTCATATGGAAGCTCGAATGGCCTACATCCCTCCACTCGGAAGAATAAAGGCAGCTGAAGGTATGTGTTTCCGCTGTCCATAAGCCGTAGAGGTAACACGATGACCCGATTGCGGGTCATCCTCCAGTTCAGAATGCCAAGAGCAAAGTCTTGCTCTTGAAGTCTCCCTATCCGAATAATACGCATAGTAATATGAAGTCCGAGGTTGGTCGCAAGGTAGTGACCGCCGTCAAATGTCAAAACTCCTTGATACGGCTTCCATTGAGGACCTTGAAATGCGTCGGGCGATGGGGCTAATAAGGATGGCAAATTCGACGCTACGGCAGATCGCGCGTAAAGACCCCAGGCAAACAAGGAATGGTCGTAAGACTTCCTAATCAGCTCCTCTTGGAGTCTTACGAACGCCTTGTCGCCTTCGCCGTAAAGAAGGGGCATGTTTATATCCATTAAACCCAACAGGGAGTATGCCCTGTCTTCACGGCGAGACGTTGACCGCCCGGCCGCCCACGAAATACGTTCCGCCATACTGGCGCTGAACACGCTGGTGCGATGAGCGAGGATATCACTACGGATTCCTGTTACTTCTCTAACGATATTTAATAGGCTGCGTTTATCGCGTTTATATCTTTCGCCCTGCTCGGCTTGACCGTAGGGAGGAGCGACTGGTTGTTTGATTATCTGGGTCGTAAGCTCATCCCAGGACGACCCGAAGAATCGTAGTTCTGCCGGGGCCAGAAGTTCCTGGAGCGTCCAACCCCTTTTAAACCAGCGACTCCGTCTGAAGGTAGAGTTATGGCGCCCTGGATCCTCGGCGGCGTCCACGTCCGAAAGGTAGATATAGCACACTCTAGATTCGGCGTACCAGCGGTACATGGAATTGATCGCTAGATTCGTCTCCCCGTATCAGCTAAGTCGGTCTCGACGGGAGCGGCGGCCAATTATCCTGGGCATCTTCGCCTCACCTTCCGAGAGCTCGGCGCTGCTCGTCTTGTCGATGCAGCAGGTATCAATCCAAACCCACTCAAGGCCGTCCTTGATCGTCTGAGCGCAACAGCCTTTGATCTTAGTAAACCCCGGTTCCTTTTCGCGTGTAGGGCCGCAAATATCCTGAAATGTGACCTCTTTCTTCTCTGCCCAAGTATGTGAGAGGATTGCGTAAGCAGGAATGTCCTCGTCGAAGAATTCATCGAGCTGTAACGTTTTGGCATTCAAAAGCCGCATCTCTGAAACCTCGTGTGATATCCCCAAGGAGCCTAAACATCAGAGCAAGCCTATTCTTCTTGAAATGCTAAATATTGTGACGGTTAATGAGCTTATGAAGTTGACGTGTTCAGGATGACCGAATGAGTGAGCTCTCGTCAGCTGAGGCTGAGTTGTAATGCCCCCCTTACCCCCTGCCGAATATTCCCTAATGCGACTTTGCTTGATCAATTAGGTACCTGCACCTAATCAAACTTGCATATCACTTCAATTTTGGAGGATCTAATTATGCCTGGGTTTACGAGGGTCGCTTTCTCTACGATGTTTACCGAAATCACTCACGAAGTAGCGCTTCAGATGAAGGAGAGTAACTAGCATGTGCTTGAGGGCCTGTCTAAATAAATCCAAAGTATATGGTCATGGCAGGAGTAGTCCCCTTGAAGAGAATGTTTTTGCATAATTTTTTTGGGCGAAAAAAAGAAGAAAAAGGAGAAGAAAAAGGAGGAAAGCAAGAAGAGAGAGAAACAGAAGAAGAGGAAGAGAACGAAGAAATTAAGATGTTTCTTTCTCGCTGATTTGATGGTCATCGTCTCATATCTAGGGGGTCAGGCGCTGGTTGTCCTAGTCTTAATACCAATATTCATGTGCCTTTGCTCAGATACCTACCTCTAAATGCCAACGTATTATCAGATACCTGTACTCAATTAGCCCCTATATTCAGTTTAGAAATGGTCATAGACAGCAACGCACCTAGTGCTTTCGCGATAGCTTCGCCAACGCCCTTTGCCGAGGCCGGGTTTTGGCCCGTGATCAGCTTCCCGGAGACACACACGGTCGGAGCCCACAAGTCGGCAGCCTTGTGGTAGACGCCCCCGTCCGCCTTCATCTTGTCCTCCAGCACGAAGGGCATGTACTTGGACATGTCCATGGCGTCCTCCTCGGCGCTGCTGAATCCGCTCACGTCCTTGCCCTCCATGATGTTCCCGCCGCCGGGGAGCGCGACGTTCACGAAGGCGGCGGGGCCGTGGCACACGGCGGCCGTCACCTTGCCCTTGGCCCAGAACTCGCCGATCAGCGCGATCAAGTCCTTGTCGGTGGCCAGGTCGAACATTGGCGCGTGTCCGCCGGGGAAGAATATCGCGTCGAACTCGTCGGCGCGGCCGAGGAACTCGGACACCTTGGCCGTGTTCTCCCACAGCGCCTTCTTGGTGTTGTAGAACGTGGCGGACGACGAGTCGTCCTGGATCCACGGCTGTAGCGAATGCGGATCCAGAGGGGAGACGCCGCCTTTGGGCGAAGCGATCACGATCTCGCTCTTTGGCGAGAGGACCTCATAGGGATGGGCGAACTCGGGCAAATACCATCCAGTGGGTCGAATTGGCTTCCCATCCGAGTCCAGGATCTCTCCGTAGGAGGTTAGAACGAAGAGAATTTTCGGTGCCATTGTATATGTGTGAATATGATTAGATTAGGGGAAGACCGTTACTCTCCGTATTATCGAAACTACCTAGGAACTACCTAGCCTTTTATAAACTGTGATAGACAACTTATCTGTATTGTATGTTCGCTTCTGGAGGGTGAAGAAGGTGGCAACATCAGTATAGCTAGCTCATTCTGGAGATCGTGTGCCGCATAAGCACTCTAGGGGGAACTCTGGGGTATGCGGCTTATCTCCCCCAGACGTCAGCGCACCTGAAGCTGGCCAACCTAGTCCAATGAGCTCCCATGCACGTTCGAAGCTATCTCCGAATATGACGGGATGCATATCTCGATCTGAGTTGTCTCTCCCCTTGTTGTAAGTCCTTTTGCTAGCCTCTGTAAGTGAGCTCGGTTTGGATGACAAATAAGAAGTTGTTTAGCCCTTGATACTTATTCTATCATCTTCAATTTCTGGTTCCGCATTTAAGATTTTTACCAGGAGAAATCTGTTATCAAAGGCGTAGCTAGTTGAAATTCACATAAAGTATGATGTGAACTCATATATTAAGCTTCCACCTGATAGCTTCCAGTATGAGGATAGGGGTACCACGCCAAGCTTTGATAGTATCCATCTCCATGCACATGTAAATAGTTGTACCTATTCATGCCTCGAAGTAGAGCTTGGCGATATATAGTATCAATTTGATATTTTACTTACGGATCGATTAAATCTCGCCTCTTTTCATACAAGTGCGTACAGCAGCTCGTATAGTTGTCGAATGGACCGTGAGCCGTACATGATAAGCTTCAAAGCTAATTGACGAATTGTCGGCGTGAGTCACCTTATGGCAAACAATCCTGTGCTGAATGCGGGATGCGGGATGGAGCTGAATCAATGGACACATTCTTGAGTCCGAAGTCCATGTTAAGTTCCGACAAAGAGGATGCAAAAGAAACGGCTAAGCTGCCAATGTAGGTGAATCATGGAGACTGGAGTCGCGTTTCTTTGACAGGCAACTCCAAGCGGGAACTCCCGGCTTTAGGATACGATACGACCTTTAGGATCATCTCCTCGAGCACAATTAACTTGTTGTTTGTGTGCCTTTTACCTTGGTAGATATCCTTAGTAGCTTCGGTTTAATAATACTTGCGCAAGTAAGTCTCATTGTGCGAATTATTCGAGTCGTTGTTTGTTCTTTGAATGCGAGTCGCGCGTTGAGAGACATTACATTACATCCATGGATCAAAAAACAAAAAGGGACAATACTCGATGAGATACAAACCATCTCAGGATTGGGCTTTGTTAGTGGGGTCTTAGGCAACCTTGGGCGCCAACAACCCCCGGCCTAGCGGGCTTTAATCCACTAAAAATGGCCCCTCGGGCTCGTCGAAAGGCCCTCGTCAGCGCTGGAGTAGAAGAATAGACCACCCAAGGACAACTCTGGCCGCTCTGCCACTTCACACTGACACATTACCCCTCCCCCCACCATCGTCTCTGATTCGTCCTTTCAAAATACCCCGTCATCTTCCGGCGCGTTTCAATGTCCTTTCACCATTCATCATTGATGATTGATGGTCTCTTTTCATGTAGTCATATTGTCATCTGACGTCTAAATCCTATCAATATCACCTTTGCTCTGCCACTTCATCACCACTTCTTCCGCAGGCCAAAGTCGCCATCGCCATCGCCCATTCGTGTTCGTGATACTTTTGCTTCTACTTCGTATCCTTTCCAGAATTCCCAACTGCCAACCCAAAGGCTACATACATATTTTACTGTTGCCTTCTTCTTACCCTTGTTTGATAATCCCTCATTGTTCTCCCCCCCTTTCGTTAGGACCCTCTTCTTTACCCCCTTTGCCCCCCGCTTCGTCCATCTGGCCTCCTGGCCTCTGTCCTCTTCCTAGGGTGTCTAACCTTAGTGTCAATCAATATTTTGACCGCTTGCCCACCGCTCATTGACTATCAAAAAGTCAACATCTTCCAAAAAGGAAACAAAAAGGGCGGCTTCGTCCTCTTTGCCATTGTCCACTTCCTTAACTTTCTGCCAATCCAAGGTGAAACAACGGTTCTAGCACCGCTCGAGTACTTAGCATAGTCAATATAAGACACAGTTCTTGCAGTTCTCGTTTTACTACTCTCTGCTCGCTTCTTTTCCTTCATACCCCGTACTTCTAACCAACACCATCACCTCTTACCGAAGAAAACAGTTTTCCTCAGTTCAACTTTGCGACAGGCTATTGCTATTGCTATTGCAACTCACTTTGGCGTCTACGAAGCAGTCAGTGTAAACTTGATTATCTACGTTGCTCAATATCTCTCTAGTCGGTGAATATCCCTGGCACGCAAACCTACAAATGTCTCTAACTGTTCTCTTTTAGACAATGACATACGCTCAACCCAACATAGAATCCGGCGATGAGCTCGCTGCGATGTTCTCTCGTAACTTAACCTTACAACCGCAACAAGTCCAGCCTTCCCGAGAGATACCGAGAACGGTGGAACCCGAGCCTCAAATAACGTACTCCATTTCGCAACACTACCATCACTCTGGCCATATCGTTCACCAAGACCAACCGGTGGTCGAGCTGCAGCGGCCCTCGTCCGAACCCCCTCAGCCACTACAACCAACGGCCGAGTCCATCCTACACAAACATGGCATTGACTATTCGGCGCTATCTGCAGCGCAAATGGAACTCTTCAAGGCCGCCGACGACTCCCAGAAACTACGTTTAATCCAACTTTGGCAAATCTCTCCCCCTACGCATACTCGGGACAGCCCGGTCGTAGGTTTGACTCGCACGACAGTGGAGCAAGAAGAGCTTCTTGCCCAATTCCGATACGAGCAAAGACAGGCAGAGGAGCAGCAGCGGAACTCGATAATGTCTATGGACGGGACACCCCTGACGCCAGTTCAGACGGGAGATGGACGATGGGTCGCCATGTCAGACCCCGAGCCCTACATGATGTCCGGCTACGAGGCTCTGGCTCGTCGTGAGTACGAGGAATCCGCGAAGCGACAGTATGAGGAATCTATGTCGATACCCAAAGACGTCTACAACCACTTTGGGACGGCTGTCGGCGGCCCAACTTACCGTCCGGCGACAGACCCGGTATATGAGAGCGATTGGGCTAGGCAGCAACGAGCTATGGAGAACCAGTACGGAGCATTTCAGCAGATGGATGGTATGGAGCTTTGAATTCGGCTTGTACATATCCTTATGTCAGAACAGCACAGCTTAGCACAGTTTACATGCACTAGACAGATACCGTACGGAGGAAACTGGTTAGCAAGGTATGGATGGCACCATGAGGAGCGGTAAAGACACGCTACAGATTTAGGGAGGGAAGGAGATTGCGTTGTCTGCGGGTATTACTCAGATTGGACTGCACATACATCAATTCATGCTGTCAGAGGACGGAGTTGAGGATTTTTCTTTTTCATAGGCTTTTTATATCTCTTCCCCCCGTCCCCCACCCCCTATTGGCTCAAGTGTATGGCTAACGCTTCTACCTTCCAGAGTCTCTCAGAGATTAGCCTACCTCTCACCAAGGTATGTATGAACCGCAACACCCATCCTACACCTCGTAGTATTCCTACCCTTCTCTCCCTCCCTCTACTCTCCACCCCACCCCCTTTTCCTTGTCTCGGATCTAGTCAGCGATACAAGACGACCCTCGACTTGCCCCTTCCCCCCCCCAATGAAGTATCTACCCGTAAGTGTTTTTTATAGCAAACTTCGTAGATCAATAAATATCTTTTAAACTACTCATCAATTTTGCTGGGCGATGTTGTATATGAATGTGGAAGTCATCCCTTGAAATGAAAAGTAGAAGTACATTACGTAATCACGATGTATTTATCACTATCCCGAACAATGTGTAGCTTTTCTACATGCCGGAAATCTGATAGGATGTTGGATTTTTTGCAACCCAGTTGGATATATTCGCTACTGCCTCATCTGACTCGTAATTTTTTCCCGTCAACCTCGTGGCCATAGTAAACAGGCATCCGCACATGTATAGAGAAAAGCTGGTAGCTCTAACAAGTTTATTATAACTAGCTAGGAAGGTATATATGCTAAGGCCACGCTGTTATAGAAAACCGTAGCACCTAAGGAGCATCATGCACCACACTCGGCCCATTGGCTGGCTGGCTATCGGGTGCGTCTTAAAGTAGTGTCCAAGGCTCCGCGCGGTTCTCCTTTTCCTAAACGGGTTCCCCATCCACCCGGTCCAAGCCCCGGCGCTAACGTTTCTTGTTCCGCTTCTTGGCCTTGCTCTGCTGCTGCGCCTGGCTGCCCGTCGCCTTCGCGGGCTTGCCGGCCAGCGAGTCGACGCTCTTCTCGAGCAGCTCGAAGTCCTCGGCCGAGTCGGTGGACGGCGTGCGCTGCGGCTGGTCGGACGAGGAGTCGTCGATGAGCTCGTCCGCCTCTGCTTCTTCTTCTTCTATTTCTTCGTCCTCGTCCGCTTGCTCGTCCAGGTCGTCCGCGGATTTCGGCGCGCCCAGGACGCGGCCGAGAGTCGCCGAGTAGGCCCAGGACGGCAGCTTGAAGAGAGCGGTATCCCGGATGGTGGGCTTGGGGAGCTCGTTGAGCTGTTGGTAGTGTTAGTAGCTAGCCTCTCTAGACTATTAAATATTCAAAATAATATCTGGGAGGGACTCACGTCAAGAAGGAACTCTCCCATATTGCCATCGGCATCTTCCTGCTCCAGGTACACATCACCGAGGGAGTCCACAACCAGAACCTTGCCGTTCTCAGCCACGACCCTCTTCTTCGCACCGGACGGACCGGACCCCTGGCTCTGCGGCACCGGCGTCGCGCTTCCGCTTCCCTGCTGTGCGGGGCGAGGCCTGCCGCGAGGCTGGCGCCTGCCCTCCTTAGCTGACTCCTTGCGCGCGTCCCGCTCCTGCATCCGGCGCTGCTTGCGGTTCATCGCCATCGGTGGCTGCTGGTCATCGTCCGCTGCGGGCGGCGGCGGGGGAGGAGGCGGGGCGGCCGCGGCCGCGTCGACGCCGGGGATATTCAGGTTGTCGCCCCAGGCGGCCTGGCGCGCGAACTTGATGTACCGCTCGACGAACTCGCGCTGCCGCTTCCAGCTCATGTACAGGGCCAGGTAGTGGAAGCCGCCGCCGCCCACGAGGAGGCAGCCGACGAGGACGGTGCCCAGCCCGGGCCGGTAGCGGCTGTAGTAGTACTCGGTGCCCTTCCACACGGGGAAGCCGTTGGCCATGAAGTGGTCGTAGCGGGCGCGGCCGGACCCTCGCAGGATGTTCGCTATGATGGACAGGCGGGCCTGGCGGTCGCCGGCGGCCTTCACGGCGGCCTTGACCTCGGACTGGGTCGGGGGCTTCGTGACCGTGACGCCGGGCTTCTTGCCTTTGCCCTTGCTCTTGCCCTTATCCTTACCCTTCGCCTTGGCGTTCTTCGTGCGCTCGGCCGTCAACTGCTGCTTGACCTTGTCGGGGTGCAGCGACTTCGACTTCTTCCGGTACGCCTTGTTGATCTCGTCCTGGGTCGCCTGGGCCGTGACGCCGAGGAAGTCGTAGAAGGTGATATCGGCACCCTCATATTGCGCGAGCTCGTCGCGTAGGCGGAAGATCTCGCGGTCTACAAGAGAGAAGCGTGTGAGCGGAGGACAAAGAAATGTTAGCAGAACAAGGTGATATCATCGCGTACCTTCTTTCGTCCAAGCCGATGTCAATGGGGTAAGGATGGCCAAAAGGCCAACGGAAAGAATGGAAATCCTCATGGTCGCATAACGAGCCCGAAGTTTGGCTCCAGGGAAGTTAACTTTCGTAGAAGGATATCGTTAAAGTATAAGTTCGATAGAAAGAAATGGCTAGAGTTTAGATGCCGGAAAGGCACAACTAGCCGCAATTAGGTATCTCTGCTCATCGATTGCGTTTGTCGATAGTGCAGGAGCAAGAATTTCCAGGGTGGTTGTTCGATGGAACTTGATTAAATTTGGAGTCGTATTCCTTTAATTTTTTTTTTCAATCTTGAACGCTTGTTCAATTGCCAGGTGTCGACATCGGAGTGGGGCGTTAAACCGTAGCGGCTTTGTGCTACGGCTGCTGTCACAGTAAGGTAACGTCAATACTTGTACGGTTTACTAAGCATAGCCTGCAACTCCAACCACCGTCGCAGTGGTAACGGTGTAATACGAACCATCGATGTCCGTATTATTAAAGACTCCACACAACGTATAGTAAATAGGGGTTCAGAGATTTCATGGTTGCGCTTCGCTAGACGACCATCAATATAATGACGGATTCAATAGAAGGTGCTAAAACTAGTATTTAAACTGCCATAATAGTGCTTAAAACCAATAGTTCGTGAAAGCAACCCCATTAAGGCCATCTAAATTCCCAGGTATACGACCAACTATCGAAATGTTACGCAAAAATATCTTCTCAAGATTTCAATCCCCTTTTCGTTTATGGCAACAAGATATAAAGCAGCTATTCAAAGTCATCAGCAGGTGGCTTGCCTTCGAATCAGCTACTGATCGATAGAATAAGAGGTGGCTAAAGAGAGATTCCTGTTGACGTTACAGCAAAGGTCGGTCATCTCAACATTCCTATCATGAGCCAGCCTCCGACATATCTTGGATACCTACCTAGTTACTTTTCTGATACCAAGGTAGGTCTCGAATCGGCAAGTTACCATTCTATATGGAACAGTCACGGGATGAGGGAAGCATCCGAGGCCCCTAATATAAGCTACGGATGCGACATGCGACGAACATGAACACACTATTGACCTAGAACGGCCGCCGTCGACTGGAAAGTAAGTACCGAAGTGCGGGGAGGACCAATTTGGAAGCGCTTGTCAATAACAGGGAAAATGTGGTGATCGCGCTGCTTTCCTCCGCGGTAATCTGGTCCAACTCCACACGGGGCACGCTTGAAAGTTGGGGTAAACCCCAGATTATATATAACGACCTAATTCGTCCATGATTTCTAATATCGGACCTTGATGTCTTCTTGGACGTGATCATATAAGTAACTCCTAGTTTGTGTTACGTCTTCGCCTAGAATACGGTGCCACCGAAACCATGAAGGTCCTTGCAAAGATACCAGAAACGTCCCTTTGGGCCAATAGGAAATGTTTACTTATATGTGCCACCGTGGCCATAGCCAACATGCAGTACGGGCTGGACTCGGCGGCCATCGGGTCCTTACAGGCGATGCCTGGCTTCCTGGCGGTGTTTGGCTACAGGGATCCTAGCCAGGCGACGGGATACGCAATCGAGGCAAGTCGACTCTTTCGTCGGACCTTCCATTCTTCATCATAATAACAAGATATTCAGGGGACGTTCCAACGGCTCATCGGGTCACTTTTAACGCTAGGCGCTTTTCTATCTTCACTCGTCGCCGGAGCGTTCGCCCATTTCTTTGGCCGAAAGACTGCACTGTGGCTTGCCTGTGTCCTGAACGCGATCGCGTGTATTATCCAGATATCAACTACCGACAAGGTCGCAGTTTACATAGGCAGGTTGATTCTGGGATTGGCCAATGGCTTCTTGGTGACATTTTCAAATATATATGGTAGGTCCAAATACTTGTTACACTAATACTCCTTTCCCCCTTTTCTGAAAAACATATACTAACATGAGTCCAGTATGTTATGCCACCCGATCTTTTATACGAACTCATACTTTATTCATTGGATGATAATGAGATGCCAAAGAAGGAGAAGAAGAGAGTTCTACAAGTGGAAGTTGCGGCTTGGCATATGATATACTAACAAATGACAGACTGCAGAAGCAGCACCAGCGCACCTTCGCGCCGTGATGGTAGCTCTCTTTTCGGAATGGGTCAACATTGGAAGCATTATAGGAGCGGCCGTAACCAATGCTACCAAGAACCGGTTGGACAAGGCATCTTATCAAGTTCCGCTGGGCACCCTCTTCATCGTGCCAGCTTTTCTAGCGGTCGGCCTTCTCTTCGTGCCCGAGTCGCCCCGATATCTCTTGTACAAAGGAAAGACCGAGGCGGCAAGGAAGTCTCTTCAAAAGCTGAGAGGAGATTCGCTGTCTCCCGAAGCTTTCGAGCTGGAATGGGTTGAGATGGTGAAGGGCATCGAAGAAGAGAAGCACACAGCCAACACGATTGGACCTTTAGATATGTTTAAAGGTGCGGCTTCATTTCTACACTTCTCTAACTTTAGAATGTCTGAGCTGACGAGACAACTTTTAGGGACGGAGTTGAGACGCACACTACTCTGCTACGGTGTTATTGCGACACAGACCGGAGCGGGTTCCTGGTTCATTATCTCATACAGTACTTACTTTCTCATCGTTAGCGGACTATCGGTTGATGAAGCGTTCAAATATTCAGTTATGAACACGGTATGTAAAAGCACATGTCGTACTCTTATCCTCAACCCAACTTCCTCAAATTTCCTTTCGGTGTCTAGGTAAACATAGCTAACCTTATTCTAGTACGTAAATCGATTTATTTCTTCTCTTGGATTTCAAATCTGGCTTGACATTATCCCGGAAGGACCGCAACTCTTCTGGAGAATAGAGCGATGAGTTACTAACAGACAACATATTAGATGCCTCGGATTCATTGGCGTAAACGTAGGGATGTACCTCATGCGACACGTAATGGGGAGGAGAACCGTTCTAATGACAGGCGCCGTCGCTCAAGGCTGTTGTATGCTTGCAATGGCGGTTTCCGCCACTGTGGCCTCCGGAACAGTTTCCGCTCGAAATTGTCTTATTGCCTTTACTGCCTTATACCAGTTTTCCTACAACGCATTTGTCGGAGATGCTACCTATCCGACGGCTACAGAGTTGGTGAGCACGAGGTTGAGGTCTTGGTCTGTGGGCTCAGCCATCAGCCTGGGGTATTTTCTCGCTTGGCTGACTGGATTTACCGCCCCTTACTTCATAAACCCGGAGGATCTTAACTGGGTAAGTTGCCCCAAAGGCGTTGTAACTGTTTCTCTTTAAAGCATAGTTTAACTAACCCGGTCTAATAGGGTGCGAAATACGCTTACATTTGGGCCGGTTCAAATTTCTGCTGCCTGGTGTTTTTCTATCTCTGCATCCCGGAGACCAAGGGAAGGACACTGGAAGAAATCGACGAACTCTTTGCAAACCGTGTCTCAGTCCGCAAGTTCAAGAACTTTGAGACGTCAATTGTGGCCGAGGCTTTGAAAGATGTAGAAAGCCGTTCACCCGGGGCGGAAAAGAAGCTGACCACTACAGAACACATCGACGAGGCCTAGTTGCAGCATAAAGGCATATGGAATAAGACTTTGATACGTAAAGATGACTAAATATCTTGTTAAAAATACGTACCTACCCAGGTAGCTATATTATTATAAATTGCTATCCGTACTGTTATAAATCCTTTTTTAAAAAAAGAAAACTCTAAAAATATGTTATTCGACTCTCCCGGCCTGCAATGTCTCAGGGGTGGTTAGCAATAGGCGAGTTTAAGAAAAGGAGCTCCTGCGCTCAGCACCCGCATAAGAAGCTCACGAGCTTATAGGAGACGAGAGCATATCCGATCAAGAGTTAAAAGCAGTCAATACCAAATTGTGTTTCACATTTGCATGCTTTCTTCCATAAGCAGCACGTTGAAGATAATCTTTCATGATAGGTACTCGATATTAAGAGAACGGCAGCTGCTGGCTGATAGAGCAACTTCGTCGTCTTACAACAATTTTGCGGCAAGGGAGCCAAAAGCTTCAGGTACTAGCTCTAGTATCCTCGCCCTTCGCAATCTTGTCCAGGTATTCTTGATACGTCGGCATCCCCTTCGGCATGCCGGTCCAAGCCAAGTCCTGCTCCTCCATAGCTTTCTTCCTCGCATCCGCAATCATCTTCCAAGAGTCCCGCGAAGTCATCCGCTCGTGCCAAGCCTGCACGTTTGGGAACTCTTTGAACCTGTCCTCCGCTGCCATCGGGATGCACTGATGTAGGATATCGTTCCAGGGAACGAACGATAAGTCGGCGTAGGTCATCTTCTCGCCGACCAGCCACTCTTTGCCTTCCAGCACGCCGTTGAGGACGCCTAGCTGTCGCTTGCATTCGTTGTTGAAGCGCTCTTGTACCGAGGCTATCTTCTCCGGGTGGAGGAAGTTGAACCTTGCTTTAGATTAGACCATATTTCTAGGTATTTGCCTATGTACCAAGGTACCTAGGTATGCATGGAGAATAGGTAGATGTATGCACATACCAGCCAGCTTGATGATAGAAGGGGCCTTGTAAACTCATTTGGAAGTGGAGCCACTGGTTGAGGGCATGCTTGTCCTGTACTCGGTCGTCTGGGTAGGTTAACTTGAGGTCCTTGTCGTACCGCTCAATGATGTACGTGACGATGGCCCCTGACTCCTACAGGACAACGCCAGTGTTGGGATCCTCGATGGCTAAGTCGATTAGTTAGGGTATACCATGATTGGGATGGAACGTCGAGCTAAGGAACGACTACACTTACCTGGGACAGAAGCGTTCGGGTTGAGGTTGATAAAATGGGGCCTCTTGATATCGTCAAAACGAAAAGATACAATTTCATAGGGTACTTGAAGCTCGTTAAGAACGAGAACCACCTTCCATGGGTTAGGAATGGTGGGCGTAAGCCACACACGGATGGGCTTCATAATGATGCAGGTATGCGGTATGGTACGCTGATCAGGTCCTTGGGTGTGTTGTATCTAGTAGTTCGCCTGAAAGATGGTCAAAAGGGAAGTTTCCTTGTTGAAAGAAGGGCGTGGCATGTGGGTTTTATGATTGGCATATTAACAGTGTAATATACCTATCTACCTGCATATATGTACCTAGGCAGTAGGTATCTTGTTGGTGTGCCATCACATAGAGTGTTGGTAGCCACCTACATCAACGGTGTGTTACACCAGTTACCTAATGTATCATTACCCAATGAAATTGAAAATTACTTACATAATGCAGCATCCTTTCTTGCCAGTTCTCCGCTGTCAGTTCCGAGGTGTCGGGGAGTAAGGGTGAGGTCTGTCATACTCCAGCATGTCTTTACCCCAGCAGCCCGGCAATCGCCAACACGCTTTGAGCGCTTTGTTAGTGGAAATACATTGGTGTTGGATGATGTTATTTCGAGAATGCAATTTTAAAGCTCGGATATATTACAAAACTGATAGTGACCATGTGCCTAATTTCTCTCATTCTCGATGAATTCATCCCTTAACAATCTTCATGACCTCAACGACGTATATGGTGTATCATTTGTATGTACCCAGGAACCCAACCGCCATACCGTTACATATATTGTTACCACTCCCGTACCTACGTAGACTACGGGCTGACGAGCTAACAGATTGGCCACCAACAATTTGAGTATCATGACGTGTTTTGGGCCACTTGCGATCATACTCATTGAGCTCAATTTGGGAGTCAGAGACTGCCTCCCTAGACTGGCCTGGCTATCGTGGCCCGTAGAACACCCGAGATGTTGATGTTGACAACGTGCTTTTGAGGGTGAAAAGGGAGCGGACACTTTGGAGTATGTTATCGAGCCTTCCTCCGCTACCACGCCATGGATTCCTATAACATGGTAGACAAGTCGCTATGATGGAACAATCCCGTTCTATGATGCCCAACATAATTTCAACCTATTCGGAGTCTGGACATGTCAGTTAATCTTTAGTCTCTAATCCGCACTGATGCACTCACGTATTTGCTGTCCTGCACTTTCCGAGACTCCCTCAATGGTCTCTTTGACAGGCACTAGTCGGGCGGCAGCAGCCACGCAGCAACTGGCAAATGCTAGTGCATGTTCGACTGCAGGGTGAGAACAGTGAGGTACGTACAACAGACCGAGCCGGAATACAAGTGCGATAGCTATCTTCCTGCTGGCTTTAATATGCAAGCTTAAGATAACGGGAACAGGATAGCAGAGTATCACGGAATCGAGGATGATACTCGTCCAAGCTTGCGCTAGACCCAGCTGTGTCGTGTCAACAACCCAGCGAGCTGTCCCTGTGAAAGTACCCTTCAGAGCATCGCCTTGGAACATTAGGAGCTATCGAATATGAGCGCGATGTTCACGAGTTAAATGTCATGGTGAACCTGGCGAACCCGTATAGAATAACGTGATGCCCCAGCATGAAGTTACCACAATCCTGATCTACACGGCAGCATTGAATTTCGGCGTCGGAAAGATGCGCTTGTAGAAAAGCAACACCCTGAGTTTAACAAACGTCTGAGCAACCTGGGCCACGACGCCGAAGGTGCAGAGAGCCTAGGGTGATTCACGAGTCAGCCGGCCGTATTTGAAATACAGAGTTGATCGGGATCTCGAATAACAGAATCTTTTAAACCATCTTCTAAGTCAATCTTGTAGCAGTTGATACCAGTTATTAATGCCCGAGACAACCCATACGTCGATACTCAGGAAGAGTGAAACCACCTTTGTTGTCGGCGGGTTAGCAGGCTGGTTGGAAAGTCTACCTAGGTAGGTTGAAAAAAAAACCATAGCATAGGTACCTACCAAAAGTAAGGCTTATAATATGTTTTAATGTAATAGTAATTTAATATGTCCTGGGCTACTGCTAATGCCGTAACTGTACTCTCTATATATCTTAGTTGGTGGTTATGGAAGGTAGCGGCTTAGTTGGTTAGATCAGGAATATTACTTTTTAAAAAATCTTTTTACTGTAGTTGCTTGTAGGTTCCTAAGAGGCTTTAGAACGGGGATGGTAGAAATAGAGGACTCCAGCGTCAAGGTGCTCAGACGCGCGAATGGCTGCCCAGGTATCATCTCTTTTGTTTGCTTCTATTCGAAATCTTTTCCGTTTTTGGCATTGCATTTACACGCATGTAGAGAGGAGTAGATATGGACAGCGTTGAATTCGTAGAGATGGTAGAGTACTTCAAGACAGATACGTTATCAGTGTTTCGGAAATGTTGGTGACTTGTGCCTTTGCTTGCTTTTCAAGTCCTAGCTCAGGGGTAATGATTAGGTAAGCGTGCTGAATAATGACATCTTACGTAATAGCCTAATTCGCCCCTATTATTACTGTCTTATCAATTATTTTCAACTCGAACGGATTCTTGTGTAACTCCAGCGTACTATCCTCACTCAGAGTGGACCATAAGACCAAATAGGTAGTATCTTTCCTCTGTACAGTGACGAGTGCATATTAAATGCTGCCGCAAGCGGTGAGAGTAATCCGAGAGGGGCTCAGGGCCGACATATGGGCATTCGTCGTTCTCAAGAGCCTAGGGACCGTTGATGATACGAAGTAGGCGGCTAGCAAGCACTATTCAGCTTCTCGGTAAAGATACCGACGAAAAATACTACCTGTTTTGTCTTATGGTCCACTCTAGATGATCCACTCTAGAATTGGCGAACCGTATTCGTAGGTCTGTTGGCGCTGTGTATCGTGACAGGTCACATGATCATAACTGGTGTTCACTCATTGTCCTCGTACGTCCAACTTCTATAATGAACAGGTTACTAGCCATTCAACTTTATACCTCGGCCATATAACTCGAAGATGCTATATATAAGGTAGACTTTGAAACATTGACATTCACTAGCTCTGGGCGACTACTACGAATTCCGCTGTGCAATGTTTCCGCCTAAACGTCAAACATCTCGAGAAGTTTCCTATTATGAGTGGTATATTTGGTAATTGGTGGGGCGACCCGGACAAGCGAACCCACCACCATCCTCGTCTCGTCTGTGTAAAAGAGGCGAAGCCAATCCAGGTAGACGGATCCGCCGAAAACGTAGCAAAGCTTTTGCTGCGAGATCAGCGGGATCAAGACTTGACCCATAAGATACCTGAATATTTCAGATGGATGCGTGAGGGATCTTTGGAGTATGATATGTCGTGGCCTAAAGTTATCAGTTCCAAAGCTAGAAGCGAAAACAAGCCCTTAAGTGATGCTGCATACATCGGGATGTAAAGTTGCATACGAACCTATAGCGCCAACATGTTCTTACCTAATATAGAATAGGCTGCTAAGCTACTAGAATTTAACATATTGGTAGACTGCAGTCATACATGGGTGGTACTTTACGAAGAGTGTTTAGAGTATATCAAGCACTGTTACGGCGTACGCATGATACTACCTAAAATCAAATCAGTACAGTATCTTACTTAATCCTAGGCTTGAGCTACTGAAATAAATGATCAAAGGACTATTATTAAGTATAGTATGTAGTGTATGGGCTGTACATGTACGAGAAACAGGGCCTTTCCGAATAACTCAGATACCTAGTATTTCAACGAATATACAGAAACCGTCCCTACCTGAATAGCATCACAACCGTTAATTCCTCTCACACACTCTCGATATAGATATCTCCATGGAACAAGGCCATACTCCCTCCGTTAAATATTCCTATCCTAACCGAAGGTAAGCACATCATGCATGTCCCATATTAATAGTCTTGTGCTACGCCCTCGTAATATTAATCTTCTCAGCCGCATCCCGTTTTACTCTGTATTACTACTCATTTACGTAACTTTTTAAATAGCTTCCTTCTATAACAAGATGTAAGATGGCGGTGTACACGACATTAGCTTACCGTCTCACATTCTCACGATCTCGGAAGCTGAATGCGAGGGATCAGCTTACGGGGTTTTAAGGTTCTATCAAGCGATCGAGCTTCGTGCGGTATGATGAGTCCTCAAAAATTGGATATATAAACAGCATTTCCTTCCAAGTGCTCTAGTCTCTATCAATCTCTCAACTCATCAAGCTCAGAGTCCCTCGTCACCAATATCAAACCACCAGCTATACTCTGCATGCAAATACCTGCAAGCCTATTTACCTATTTCTTGCCAACCATGAAGACTTCTATCCTCTCTATCGCGACCGTCCTCGCCGTGGGCGTCACGCCCATCTTGGCCAAGAGCTGCGACGCGCCGTGGGAGTGGTGCGGCTGGGACCTGCTGCGATGGGGTAAGCACCTAATCTTTCCAGATCTGACTTGCATAAGGAACTGTATAGGCAAAGGCATAAACTAAACTAAGACACAACTCACTACAGGAAACTATCAGGACACTATTACGCAGGCGCTCAGCGACGCCGGTCAGCCTACGGACGACAGGCACGTCGAGCAGTCGCTGTTCAGGTGCCTTGACACCGATAACGGGAACATCAAGTTCGAGTCGTTCTGCTCTAATGGGTGCTCTTACGGTGGCACTGGGGACAGTGACGACTACTGCTCTTAAGCTTGTGGCACTTTCATGCGACGTCCCGGTGTCTAAAATGGGGTTGGAAAAAAGGCACGGGCTATGTCAGGCTGGGGAAGGCGGTTGGTATTTTAATTCTAGTCATTCGTTTAACTTGGTTGTTCAACGTCGCTTGCTTGGTGTATTCTAGAATTGAATGGACATAAATTTCCCGGATACTTTTCGCGTCTTGTAGTAGGCCTATGTGAAGTAGCATTGTACATATAAGGGACTTAAGTACTTACGGTACCTAACCCTCTACCTACAGACCTAGGTAACGTTCATGCTGTCTTAGGCACCTGGTGGTCAAGTTTAATTCAATATTAGAATTTTACATGTATCGTTCCAAACCAACAGCACTGATAAGTCTAAGCCTCTCGTTATCCCTATTGAAACATCCGTTGTAACTCGTCACTATGCCTTCTCCACACGCCAATCAACTTGCTCTTGAATGAACTCAACCAGGTCATCGATCTCATCGGGAATTTTGCATCAATGACCTAGATCCTCATAACTCCTTCATCTACCGTTATATCCGCAAGTTATAAGTATCTCATAAGCTGGTTTCCCAAAATAAGGCTTAATCTTGTCGTCGGACTCACCATGCCCAAGGAAAACGGGAGTGGCTGCAGATGAATTGGCTTTGGCGGTGTTGTTAAGTATTTCTTGTTCTAATGAATCTCTTAGATATTCAGAGACTCTAGCGATTGGATCTTGATCTTTTGAACGTTCATCGTCTCTTGCAAGTTCCTCAATCTCTTGTTGGAAAGGGAGCCATCCACTCATCCCAATAAAGTCGTCCAAGGAGAAATCCAGGGTAAGAAGACATATCAATGTCATGGCACATCCACGGCTCAGGCCACTATAACTAGGTAGGTTAGGTATGTTCTCGTGCGGAATCTTCCGAGATTCCTCATTAACCAATTCAAGTATCTCCGGCAGTAACTCGGTAAGCCCTTTTAGTTGAACGTTCTGTCGTTACGAACGGTTATCCAAAGAGGCGAAATCAAATCACTGTGTGACCATAGCCCGATTAAGGCCTGTTGCATCACCCGAAAATTGCCCCCGCCGACACCCTACCTTTCACATCATTTCTTGCCGCTTTACTTAGGCCTGGTCAGGCGCTATTGAGGGGAGGCTTAGCCCTGGCTCACAATAGCTCAGGGAGAACATCAGAATAAGATTAGCGAAGTAAAATTCCCCCCGAATCAAGGGAGGTGAACATGGAATGTTAACTTTTCACATGGCGGCAGCCTTTTGGGAACCGGGTCTGGAAACAGGAACCATAGCCCGCGAGCACTCACCAACCTCATTTACACATAAAAGCCTAGTTTCTATCTCTAGCCTCTTCAACTCTTGTATTATGCTCCTTTCGTTTCACATTTTTCGTCCCATCCATATCTAATAGGCAATGAGCTTCCCAACCCGGCACCTTAGCTATTCTACTGACACATGCTTAACCTACCTGTTAGGTCGTTAAAGATCGTTAAAAATGGGTAAGAAACGAACATCAGTGATTACCTTGAACTGGGTAGTATGTATTGGATACCGAGATACTTACCTGGTAAGTACCTATGCAACCTCACCTAGGCTCTTTCTCCCTCGCACCTTTTCTCCTGACCCCTTTAGCTCATCTTGTCCCTTGAACCCTATTATTCGTGAATGGATGTTGATAAACATAACTATAGGGAACTAGAAGTCAAACCAGGTGTCTAGCCGGAGGACAAGGGGCACTCATGTATATGGACCCGGGAACTTCCCGCAGCCGCCAGTTCGTAGATAGGGCTCCTCGGTGGCAAGCATCTAACTCCTTGTGAAACCATACACGTCATTTCTGACGTCTCAGGTTTTTTCTTAGTTGAAAATTACCAGTGGCGTGCCGCCCAAAACTTCCAATTTTCATCGTCGCCTTTTAATTGCAGATTCCTGGTTGTAAAGGTAACCCTTAACCCTTATTTCAGAAGCCGACTTTGCACTCATTTCGTAAGATTACCGAAACCCCCCTTCACTAATCAAGCGCTGCAGAAATGGCGCAATATACATTACTCGATCAGACCTCAAGGAGCGTTCCAGAAATTTGGTTCGAAGAACACCTCAGCCGTTCTGATCTCGAACATGAATCTCTCAAATCTTTTTCTGATTCCGAAGTCACACAACTCAAATCCTACCACCGCGGCGAAGCCTCAGCTGACGAGGCAGCCTGTGCATTGACCCGGCCCATCACCAATTCTTCGATCTATCCACTGGGCGGCTACTCAGACCATTCCAGAGCGCTCTCTCAGCTTTGGGGGTTGCTCATTGATGCGCTCATAGAATGGCCGCCCGGCCAGACACCTTCCCTCATCGCTCTTCTTCTAGCGATCAAGGAGGCCCCGGGCCATATTCACGCTGGGGAGGCTACAGATGATGAAGAGAAGCCCTTGTCATGGAGCAGCCTTCCTTACTTTGACAGGGTTTGGTCCGATAACCACTGGATGTCGCCTGGACAAATCACCCGGCGGTGTCCTGACGCGGCTACCCGGGAACTTGCGTGTAACGTATACATCAAACAACAAGACGTTGAGGCACAACTAGTCGCGGCGCAGGTCTTCGCAGAAGGGACGCGTGCCCTTCAATATCTAGTCAAAACATTCGAGCGGGAACCCCAGCCTGACGATCATTTAGATGCAGCGGACGATTCCCTAGCCGACAGTCAAATCAAACTTGACTTTCAGATCCCGGCCGCCGCTCAGTGGGTGAAGCACTGTGGGCAAGAGTTGTACGTCAGTCTGCTCAATAACGAGATGGAGGGTTGGGATAAACTTCCATCGCCCGTGAGCTTTGACAAGCCTGTGGAGCGTTGGTCGTTCTGGGAGAAGCGGCTATTTGCTATTTCGAGGAATGGTTTAGATGAAACTACTAGGAAGGCGGCTGAACTGGCGGTGGGTTATATGAAAGCAGTTACAGATGCTTCGGGTGTGAAAAGAAGCGGATAAGGACGAAATGTTTGTTTCTAGGTGTGTCACGTGGCTACCCTCGCGATCGCATCAAGGCTCATGTACCAACCTGAATACTTGAATAATTTCGCAACCAGGGCGTGCATCGAGATGGGACCTGTATGGTTAGAATCAGCCCAGACAAACCTGTAGATGTGAAATATTTCCTAAGTCTAGAGTAGTTAGTCTCAACATGAAAAAAAAAAAAATCAAACTTCAAACCTTCCGTCACTTGGATGGCCAGAACTTTCACCTTTCTACTCAACTATTCTAAGCAACATCTATCAAACAGGAATTCTTGAGCTCGTTCACCATGGCAAACGAAGGCCGTACTGAGTCGTATCTCTCGACGCTCTCGGAAAGCATACCCGAATTTCCCGAGAAGAGTCGCCTCGTATCATAGGAGGAGCTAGTTAACGTAAATGAGTTCGGTCCGATCTGCTGTGTGTATTTCTTGCGAGATGGGGAAGCTATAGTGAAGTCGAGGGACTTTACACGAATTACGGAAGCCATGAACATGGAATTTGTCCGCCAGCACACTAGCATTCCCATCCCTAAAGTCTAGGTATAACACCTACCAGAACGAGGAAACCGGCCTCGTACGGATTGTCATGGAGCGATTAGAAGGTGAACAGCTTGGCAACTGCTGGGGTAGTTTGACGAGAAGGAATCTACCATTTCCCAATTGAAGGGATATTTCGCAGAGCTGCAACAGATCGGAGGACCTTACATCGGTAGCATTGACGGAAGCTTCTGCGATGGATAGGGGCGGTCTTACTTCGACCACGTGAGCCATTCGCACTTATCTAATACAAATATCTCACTTATTTAGGTATAGATAATCTGACAATGGATTAGAATAGGAGCTGAAAAGCATGCTATTACCGGCCATCAAGAGGGGAAGTTTGGATGCGCATTTGAAACTTACATCAATTTTTGGGTAGGCCTGATATTTGGATTAAGGAGAGCCGGATCATCGGTTTAACGAGGAGCATCAACTCGAGGTTTAACTCGGACCGGCCCTAATCGCGAACTTCGGCAAGGAATCTTACGGAAGATTATGCCTCCTTCTCTAACAATGCCACCGACTTCATCCTATAAAAGCACGAAAAACGCGAGACCGGCCGGTGTAGAGAGGCGGTCAAGGCCGAGCCGCTGAGTGTCATGAGATGGTTGAGAACATCCCCCCCGAGACTAAGCTAGGATTAGGGTTGTATTGCAGCGAGTCATCGAGTCTGTGGAGGGGAATCCGGATGGTCTCACTGCATAACGGCGACATGCTCCCCATATATTAAGCACATAAGCTGATAAGATCTGGTACATCAGTAACAGACGACCGACGGTTATTAGGGATTCATTCGGTCGAGGGGTATAGACATGCCAGGCACCTTAGGTAATCATGAGGGCATTTCCAACCATCCCTTCATTGCGGGATAATCCGTCCAAACGCAATATTTCAAAGTCGACTCAGTTCTTGATTCTCTTTCATGTATCTAGGTAGTTTGGCCGTCTAGTCTGTAGAATATTCTTTTCATCTATCCTGGTAGTCTGTAGAATCTATAATCCCCACTACCACGTTGCTCCGAACCCGACGCGACCTCGAAGGTATTGTGGGACTAGCGGCACAGCCTGTTGGACCGGGGTCCGATTCAGGAAAAAACCAACGATGATTCTGTCCGATCTCATGTGAACAACTGTATCTAGTGCTAGATTGCGCACGTTTTCCCCTTCCCGGCCCGATGAAACCCAGCTCCTCTCAACCCACCAGATCGGGTGCTTTCTGAGGAGAACTCCGCAAGGTGAATACGGATCGGTATTAAACCCCGACTTTCCATGACGTGTTAGTGCGTATAGCTGACGAATAGTGTCGAATGGGAGCTGACAAATAGCTGAATAGAGCCCTAATCGCTTGTGTGCGGTGTTGTATATAAAGGACGTTGAGCTTCAATATCGCGAGTCTTCACTACCGGAGTATCTAAGAAACGATAGGTATCAGCTAGTCAGTGTCAGCAAGTCTGCAAGCCAACAAACCACCAAACTCAGCTAGCTACCTAGGTATCTGGTCAGCCAGTCCACAGCAATCATGGCGAGCCCTCCCGAGCTAAATATCCCCTCCTCCACATCAACCGTAAATGTGTCCATCATAAACACCACCGGCACCATCCTCGGGCTCGACCCCCAACGGTTCTTCGGGCCCAAGATCCCTGGCCACGACTACATGGGCGCCCCCATCTACTCCTTCCTGATCCAGCACCCGGTCCTGAACCGAACCATCGTGTTCGACCTCGGCCTCCGGAAAGACTACTGGAACTGGCCCCCGCACTTCGTGCAGGGCCTCAAAGCGGCCGGCGCGACCCTGATCGTGCCCAAGGACGTCCGGGACGTCCTCGACGAGAACGGGGTCGACGCCAAGGGCATCGAGGCCGTCGTGTGGTCGCACGCGCACCTCGACCACACGGGGGACCCGGCGCGGTTCGAGAAGAGCACGACGCTCATCGTCGGGCCCGGGTGCAAGAAGGAGATGTTCCCCGGCTACCCGGCCAACCCCGAGGCCCACTTCATCCTCGAGGCCGACTACGCCGGCCGCAACGTCAGGGAGCTCGAGTTCGCGCCGTCGTCGGGGCCTAAGGTTGGCAAGTTCCCGGCCGTAGACTACTTCGGCGACGGGTCCTTCTACTTCCTCGACGCGCCGGGCCACTGCATCGGGCACGTGTGCGGCCTGGCGCGCGTGACGAGCAACCCGGATAGTTTCATCCTGATGGGCGGCGACGCGGTGCACCACGATGGTGAATTGCGGCCGAGCCACTGGCTCCCGCTGCCGGACAAGATCTCGCCGCACCCTTTCCTCCCGCAGTCCGCGACCCCTTGCCCCGGCGAGCTGTTCGACAAGATCCTCCGCGACGGCAAGGAGCAGCCCTTTTACGTTCCGTCTCCCAGCAGTGCGGGTAGCCAGGTCGTCCACTTCGATTCGGCGGAGGCGACGGAGACGATAAAGAAACTCCAGGAGATCGACGCGCACGAGAACATCCTCGTGGTTCCGGCTCACGACCAGTACCTGCTCGGCGTAGTCGATTTCTTCCCGAAACTTGCTAATGACTTCACCAAGAAGGGCTGGGTTAAGAAGGCCAGATGGATGTTCCTGGCGGACTTTGCCAAAGCTGTAGGCTATGAAGGGAAGATAGAAGCTGTTGGTGACTATGCCCCGCCCCCTACTAAGGAATAGAGAAGCTGGGGGGATAATTAGCGGCGGAAAAGTAGGATTGAGAAGAAATTTATGTCGGTCAAGAGTTGATAAGAAGTCTCCAATCCCGTGCTACGTCATCTGTCCTACAAGGTCCTCCGTGTTTCACACGTAGAAATATTACCATGCTCACGTGGGCCAGCCGTAAGCAAGGGATACACGAACCGTCCCTGTGATAACTGTCTAGGTAGGTTTCGGATGCAGTGCTACTACGAGGCGTCGGACCCGGGGGGCTAAAAGCCGCCGGCTAGTCATTAATTAGGTCTAACGTAGCTGTCGTTGTCACCCTCTAGTAGCTGGTAGCCCATTCATAGCTGCCTAATAAAGAGGCTATAAACGCCATACAGCGATTAGCCCCAAATAGTGGAGGATACAATAGGTCCCTGCAGGTTGCAGGGGGAGACTGCCGCTGGCCGGCGCGACCCTAGCGGTAAGATTTTCGGGAGTCCCTATCCGATGGTACAGCGGCGGCTCGGCGCGCTCGCGCTTTCTAACCTTGAATGATCCAAGATGAACTAGACATGTTATTTGATCAGTAATCCAACACTTGTCGCACGTAGCAGAATACCTAGATCTGCAATGGTTAAGCAGGGGGGGGGACACGCATTTCAGATCTTAGTTCTGATTAATCTTAGGATGCTCACTGATTCTCGATACGGAGTTATGGAGAGACTAGGTAGGGTTGATAGCGCATCTGGGTACCTATAAATACTGTACTCCCCGAGATCAGACTGGGAGATTGACCTGTCGACTAGCGTACACTACCGTTTTCGTTAAACCTGTCCAAGGGCAAACCTGAGATCTTCTACAAATACACCCGAATTCGCGATCTAGAAACATGAGATATCGTGTGGTATATCCTCCATTCATGTGCCCTCAAACCCCCGAAAATCGAACCCCTATAATGCACCAAAGGAATTAAAACGACACATGATCATTGGTAGATGCCGCCTAGGGCGTTTACGTCACCCAGTTCGGGAGGCATGGCATGCGACATTCCCGGCCACACCTGGTACTGGCCCAGATTCAGCGCGGGCTGTTCCTGATGCTCGCCAACCAACGCTGCCGTCGGGTCCATGTTTAGGTCAAACGTCGGCGCCGCCGCCGCCGTGGCCGCATTCCCTGTCATCGTGTTGACCATGTAGGAGAAGTCGGCGCCCATACCGGGTCCCCACTGGACCTCCAAGTTTGCGAAGCCCTTCTGAATGGTCGGGTCTATCGGCACGGGGTTGCGCGGCTCGTGCTTGCCCTGCGCCGCGATGTTCATGATGGCCGACTTGATACGCTCGAAGACGTCGCGATACCTCCGCGCCGACGGGTAGCGCTCCGTCACGATATATAAGAGAATTTGGCAGTCGGTCAGCGGGCCCTCGATATTCAGGAAGTTCGGAGGAGCCAGCCACGCGCAATAGATCAGGGTCAGACCTGTCGCACGTCAGTATCAGGTAGAGAGACTCTTTGTGCATGAATGTCGGGGGGAGAATGATGCTTACCAGCCAAGAACACAGATTGTATCGACAATGCTGAAAACCCGATCGGGAAAGCGTGGTGTAGTCGACGGTAGTCTGTGATGATGCCGATGCAAGACTCCGCGCACATTTTCAGGTAGTGCATGTTAATTGGGCTTTTGGCAAGCTGCGGATATAACAAGAAACGAACGCAGCGGTAATAGTGCAGGGTATACAATTCCGCACCCTCATATGCGTTCTCTTGCCTGTGAACGTAGTGCACCGTCTCGTAAGGGATGGCGTCCTTCCAGGCATTCAATCGATCGAGAAACGAATCTATGGTGACGTCGCAGACATCGTTCGGGAGGTCCACTCTGTAAACGTCGTGTTGGATCTCCGACTCGATTTGCTTGAGGCGCGTCCGGTGGATGAAAGACGTTAACGTATTGGGAGGGTTCACTGGGATGTTGCTAACCCGCATCGAGGCTTGACGGATGACCTCCTCGTCAATGGTGTCCTCGTTGATATCCAAGGGCAGTTCTGCGTCGATATCGCGATCTGATATGCTAGGAGGTCGTCCGACAGCTATGGAAATATCTCGATCAAGGAAATACGCAGTCCAGAATCGCCGTTTATCCATCTCTCCCTCGACACTGAGCTGTTGTCTCCGCGGCCGGCGATGCAACCCTAACTCTATGCACAGTCTCATCGCCGCTCCTACATAAGTCCACGCCCCCGGATCCCTAGGGGCTCTGGTACAATACAGAGCCATCAGTAGTAAGTAATTAACGGTGCGGGAATCCCGAAGACGAAGTATGGAGTCTAACTCGTCGAAAGCCAGATCATAATGTTGGTCGCTGAAGAAATGTCCCATTTCGCCGGCTGATTCTAACCACCGCCCGCTTGCCGCATATATGAGATGTAAAATAGTCCGTTCGTATTCGTCTGTGAGGTTATCCCGATTGTGGTGAAGCTTCACCACCTCAGCCGAGTGCAGCACAGGGTATCTTGTGGCTATATGACGGAACCAACCATGTAGAAGTCTTTCGGCGACTGGCGGGCTCAAAAAGGGAACTCCAATCATATCGCCCGTATTTGTCGAATATATCGATTTAGGTGCCGGATCATCTTCACCTTGACCGGCTTGCTCTTCGTGAGCAGCAGGAATCGAGGTTCTCTGGCTGTGTACGACGGAGCTAAGCACTCGCCCTATGGTGATATTTGAAGAAGCTCCGATGTAATGGCCGGATGCTGAAAGCGATAAGTCTCTAACGGCAAGTGAAATATCATTCTCGTCATCCTCATCATCCAGCTGAGCCTGCTCTGATGCTGGTACGGATGCTTGGTACGGTGGCAGTAAGGTTGTATGCTGCGACGACGACATCGACTGCCCTAGACGTGCTAGTTGATCACTGTCAACTCTAGGGTGACCGATTGAAGCAAGATATGCCTCTAGCTCGACAATTCGCTGTTCGAGAGACTTGATGTACATCTTTTTCTCCGCGGCAGCCGGAACAAGCGGGACAACGTAAACTGAATATACTATGTTAGAAGAACAAGATTTATCGACGTCGACGAGCATAGCGTACCGCATTTCAAGGACAGACGTGCACACGAGCCGCACGCCGGACGCTGACCATCACACTATAGTACAAACACGTTAGAAAGGTGTTTTACGGCGTAAATGATACCATAAAAATTAGCACTGTTATTATGAGTTCAACGTATGTACCTTTTGTTTTCTAGTCTTACACCTTTGGTTGAGACTTAGTATTTTGTAACTTGTCCATGGTGCACATGGTGCTACTCACCTTTGGCAGGCTAAAGCAACACGCTCACGTCTGGCCGGCTTGCGCTTCGCCGACTTCTCCGCAGCCGACGTATTTGAGGCGGAGGCGCTCGCGTAACCGGTGCCCACCGTGTCCGGAGAAGACTCGACGTTATCTAATTGAGACATTGGACCTCGGTGAGTGGAGGAACTCAAACGGGACCTGCTCGATGCAGGGGTTTCGGTAGAGGTTGTTCTAAGATAGTAGGTTATGCTAACGTCGGAAGCAGGCGGGCTTGCGATACAGGGACGCGGCGATGGCGTGTAAGTCCCGCACTCCAGGTACCTAACTGCAACCAGTGTCTATTTGCTATGATATTGAGTCTCGTATCACTCCAAGGCTACTAGGTACATGTAACTAGGGCCCGGTAATTAGTAAGTACTGAGAATTAAGCATAAATAAGCTCACGTACATAGATAATGACTTATCACACTGGGTGAGGACGAGTACATACCGCAGATGCGGGATTGTGCAACCCGACGGGATTCGTATGCGGGGGACCGGGAGTAGGTAATAAGAAATCCTCGACCAGCCAACTCGGACAGCAGGTAGAAACGAATCTATCTCCGGTGCATACCTGAGAATCTAGATTATTCAGGCTACTAGCGATCGACGACTGACGGTGTGGTGTTTGTTTTAAATCCGGGATTCTTAACCGCCTTGTCATATACGACGTGTAAGAGGTACAGGTGTTCAACAACGGAAATAATGCCAACATCTGCAGGGACGACTTAGAGTGGTTTATCTAGACAGATCACCTGAGTGGCATCGGAAATATTTAATTCATAATTACGAAAAGAATGAACGAATGGATATGGTATACTGGCCGGAAGGTGAGCTGAACTGACAATTAGAGAGCATTGGAGGCTGATGAACAATGCACTAAATTAGTAATCCACTTAGGTACCGAGAATAGGACCCTCTTTCTTGACAGTCCCTGTAGTGGGCTGTGGGCTGTGGCCGACCATCAGCCAAAAGATGGCAACTCTTTGCGTCGACCAAGTATACATAGAATTGCATAGTAGGAGCCCTAACACTAGTATAGTTAGTCCACTACCACCATGGCAAATATCCCGGCTGGTTCTGTCATAGCATCTCTTGATATTCACTCCGAACGTTATGCTCTGTAGACATAAGTATCCGCGGAGGATCCTGGACTTATGGGCGTAAGTCTAGGACATATTCAAGCTGAATGTGAACTGTACAACACTGGGTCATCGCCGATGATATACATTAGTGACGTGCTTACGTATCCATTAAGGGCTACAGGGGCTAAGGTTGGCGTGGGTTTGCTACCTAATTGGATGCTTTCGGATCAGAAGAGACGAGGTCTGTCTATGTATTAGCTGAAAGTTGGAACCTAACGTGCTCCGTTGAGTTCACGTGTTTAGCACGTTTCGAACCCCCGAAACCTTCACAACACCCCACTATCATACCCCACCATCCCATCTTATAGGTAGCCCTAGAAGTGCCTACATGAAAACTCGCATTGGATTTCTATATGTACAACACAATTGCCACGAACGCACGACATTGCTATTGCCGAACTCTTTATATATCGTTACTTATCTGTAACACCATTGAATGCGCTCATCCAGGCAATTGGTCAGTTTTCACCGATTTTCCAGGGTGGAGATTGTAAGTTAAAAGTCCGAGAAGATAGTCGACGTCCCATGTTTCCGCACCAGGATCAGTGCCACGATGGAACCAGCCATGTTGCGTTTGTTTGCCGGATCGCTCATATCTTGAAGCATCTCGTGGAATGTCACTACTTTTGGTATCTACCTCCAATTCAGTGTGAGTGATGGATTAGGTATATAAATTCCTCGTCGCACAGCTTTAAGGAGCTCTCTGTGTAGAAACCTTTATCCCGCCAGGTGACTTCTCTGTACACACATCGGTAATCTCAGACATACTGAGACTTCACATCCTTCATTGAACGCATATGAGACGAGAACTCGAGGAAACATAGGGAAGGATCTGCAAATGAAGGGTCTCTCCAAGCGCCTATAACTATCGCTATTCTCGGTGCTAGTATTGGCGGGTTAGCACTCGCTATCGGTCTCGCTAAGCGCAATGTCCCCGTCACCGTTTATGAAGCAGCCGAGCAGTTTTCTACTGTAGGGGCCGGCATTGGTTTAGGCCCAAACTCCTTGAGCACTATGGACCTTATTGACCCGATATCCCAAGAGCAGTATGAGAAGGTGAAGACGAAAAATGAAAAGCCAGAGTTCGAGCATAGCATGTTTGACGCCTTATACGCGAAGAGGGCTTCGGCGAAAAGCGGGGCTGTACTCGCGGTCTTATCGGAGCCCCTATTTCACTCGAAGTAGTGCTCATCGCAGAGACCTCCTCGACATAATGGAAGGTTTGATACCTGAAGGGGCTGTTCAGTTTAGACACCGCGCCCGCACTGTTGAACAGGTCGGGGATAAGGTGTGTATTCAATTTCAAGATGGAACGGTACAAATGTTCGATGCAGTCATAGGGCATTACCCGGCAAACCGTCCTAGGGCAGACTACCCCTGAAGAAGTCCCACCGATGTTTTGCGGCATGTATATCTACCGCGGAATTATTCCGATAGAAAAGGCCCAAGAGATCTCAGGAACCCATGCAGGAGACGCCAAGTTTTTCATGGCTAAGGGAAAGGCCGTTGTGGTCTACCCAATTTCGCAGGGGGGGAGAAGAGAACTTCGTCTTCTCCGTTGAACATTCCAACCGGTGGCTACATGGAGATAGCACAGTACCTTACACCAAAGAGGCACGACCTCAAAGCCGACATAAGAAAAGCGGAGGATGATTTTTTTTAGGTTAGTACTCAAGCAGCCCAATGCGTTGCAAGTGGTAACACGATCAAGGCTGTGTCGATGTTGAGTGCGAGGGCGGTACTTTTGACAATTTCAAGGGTACATAACCGCCCAAATACCGTATTTTGTTGTGGGCTGAACAACCGCGCCGTCTTCGTGAAGTGGCATCGAATGTCAACTCCGTCATACGGTGTTGTTCCGGCTTGCGATCGTTCCATTCTCCGCCACTATAAATATTTTATGTTCTTTTGAGTCGACTGCTGTGCCGTGCCGTGCCACGGCAGGCAGAGTCACCCAATGAGACTAGACAAGACTACCGGATGTGGAAGTGAGGCTAAGAAAGCGGCCCAATTCCGGTCCCGACACGTCGGTTATCCTTCCAGCTTCATCGCATACCGGTGAGTCTGCAGCATACTTGAGGATACACTAAAGCAACTATAATCAGACTTCATATGGCTTTTCAATATGCTCCTCCGTCACCAATAAGTTATAAGCTATCACGCCTGAAAGACATCAGGTCCGAGATATTATACTGTCTATCTTAGGTCCCCTCCGTCGGCATTGACTTATCTAGGACTGGCCGATGTAGAGCTGCCGTGTATCCCAGCCCGCGGCAAATGAGGTTTAATAACGGTCAGAGATCCCAGAGAACGGCTCAAGCATGCCTCACGTAGCAGAAATAGTGGAGTTGATACAGACACACGGACTTGACGGGTCGTCGGGATGGCCGATTAGCGTCTTCATAGATTGCGCGTCATCAGCCGGGGATAATACATGCGCATCACGCGAAGGTCAGGACATAACGGTATCGCCGGCGCTGATGTGGACGGCGCAGCGAAAGACGTCTATTTGTCTCAAGAACATTAGTTAACTAGATCCGTCACTAAACAAGGACGAATTAGAGGCTTGATCCACCGCGCCCTTTGGCTTCGGGAATACAATCCCTACCTACCTATATAGGTACGGAACAGCTTTGCCCCATTCAGCTAATTTGCTAGTAGCGATCTGTCAAAAAAACAATGCATTCATGGTCACTTACGTACGTAAAAGACCCACGAGAACCACAGTCGATCAGTCCCGAGTTGACACTAAAGATACTAGTCAGGGCGCCATAGCCTGGCAGGGCTGAGGGAAGAAAATGGAAGGTAGATAATTGCGGTTGAAGAAAATACTCTTAATAGTCGAAGACGACAAGGGGGTTCACGATAACTGCCACCATTTGATGAACTAATAGCCGCATGCTTTCTAACTTGTAGATGTATGAGAAGAATTACGAACCGATCGATTCCCCACATGCGTTCTTGAACATTTTGATCTATGCATTTTTTCATTGCCTACCTAACCCATAGCTATTGTGCTGTTGTTCCATTCCGTTCTCGCGCTCCGCAGGCGGTTTCACTAAAAGCTCCTACCCGCTCCCGAGCCGACTCGCGACCATGACCGAGATATTCAATCCCCTTTCACGGGGACACCTACGACTAGACGAGAAGGGCGACGGGTCGACGACGGCCAGCAGAGCCAACAGCAGCACCTTGGCGGCCGCCTCTTCGGAAGAAGAAGAAGAAGAAGAAGAGCGCAGGCTCGACCGCGCGATCCGCTGGAAGCGGGACCTGGTCATCGTGCCGATTACGGGGTGCCTGTACATGCTCCTGTTCCTAGACCGGACCAACATCGCCAACGCGCGGAGCCTAGGCATCGGGCGGCCCGACGGCCTCGAGACGTCCCTGGGCATGCCCGCGGACGGCTACAACACCGCCCTCTGGGTCTTCTACGTGCCCTTCGTGCTGGCCGAGGTGCCGGCGGACCTGGTCCTCGGCTCGGACAGGATACGGCCCGGCGTCTTCCTCGGCGGCCAGATGTTCGTCTTAGGTCCGTGATATGCGTACTGACCTGAGTCGGTATTCTACATATTTACTAAACAAACTCACAGGCGTCCTCGGAACGTGCCAAGGCCTAACCCGAACTTACGGCGGGCTGCTCGCCCCCCGCTTCCTCCTAGGCGTCTTCGAAGCCGCCCTCCCCGCCGGCGCGGCCTACACGATCTCGACGTACTACACTCGGCGCGAGGCCGCCGTCCGCTTCGCCTGGTTCTTCAACTTCGCGCTGGCGGGGCCGCTCTTCTCGGGTCTCCTGGCCTACGCGCTGGAGGGTCTCGACGGCGCCGGCGCCGGCGGCTACGAGGGCTGGCGGTGGATCTTCGTCGTCGAGGGCCTCGCGACCTGCTTCGTCGCCGCGGTCGTCGTCTGGCTGTGCCCCGACTTCCCGCAGCACGCGCAGCCCTGGTTTCTAACCGCTCGGGAGCGCGACCGCTTAACGCAGCAGCTCGAGGTGTCTCGTGGCGCCGAGGCGAAAGGCTCGGTGGCCGACAGCGTCCCGATGTGGAAAGTCTTGGTCGATTGGAGAATCCACCTTCTGACCATGTGTTTCTTCTGCTGCGATATCACGGCCTCGTCGATTTCTTCCTTCTCGCCGACCATCCTCACCGAGCTTGGCTGGACGTCGACGATCGCGCAGCTCATGACGATGCTGGTCTGGGCGGCAGGCATCGCGTCCACCTTCCTCGTTACCTAGCTCGCCTCATACGTCAACTTGCCATCGCCGTTCCTCCTCCTCTCCATCGTTCTGCAGCTGGTCGGGTGGAGCATCATGGTCGCCTACGTTCCGACGGCCGGGGCACGATACTCCGCGCTCTTCCTGATGGGCGATGGGTACGTTTCCGCAGATGTCGATTCTGATAGGATGGTTGAGCGCCAACCTCCGCGGCCGCAGGTATCTTGCCGTAGGCATGGGGTGGATGGTCGGCTTTGGCAACTGCAAATTTTGTTACCTCCAACGTCTTCATCAACGCCGAACGCCCGCAGTACCGCACCGGGTTCGCTACGGGCCTCGCCTTCACAATGTTGGGCTTCGTGCTCACGAGCGCCGCATTCGTGCTACTAGTCGCCAGTAATAGAAGGCGCGATAGGATTCGCGCGCAGATGACCGATGCTCAGCGTGAAGACTACGACGAATTGTATTTCAAGTTAGTATACCAAAGTACTACCTTTTCAATATTGGGCCAGCAAGTCACTACAACCAAGTTTGGTTCTAATCGGTGATTACGACTGTATAAAGTTATGTCAGATGCGTCTCAGCCCGACTGCTTCGATTTCTTACTAATGTACAATTCTAGATCTTCCTATGCGCTTTCTCAGTCACTCAACGGGGTGGCATGTAACTAGCTACATTAATATGAGCAATATGGTATGATATTAATGGTAACAAGTGCTCTAAATCATCTACTGAGTGTCAAATTGGGACTTACACTTGTCCAAGTCAATCCACACACGATACGCCGCCACGACAAATCAACGCAGCGGCAGCTCTGTCTTCGGACTAAGCATGAGGCAACCCTCAAAGTACTTCTGCAGACCGTCGAAATCCTCGACGTCGCCCACCCAGCCAACGTACTGATCAGGCCTCACCGCCACGACGCAACCTCGCTCTTTGTCGACGCCGTAGTTCTTGTACGCGTCTCCAAAGCCCTCGTGGTAGCTCGCGTCGTCGACGAACACCCTGTCGTAGTCCCAACCGGTGTGCGGGTCGAAGGGGTGAAGGATCTCCGGGAAATCCTTCAGGAGGTCGGTTTCTGTCCGCTTGGCCGAGTGGATCGTCAATACGTCGATCACAGAGTCGAGCGGCGAGCCGGCAGGGGTGGCAGCGTGAAGGAAATTAGCGGGTGCACCAAGAGCCTCACAGAACTTCTCCACCCTCTTTTTCTGCGTAGCACTGAGGATGTTGCCGGCGAAGAGAACGACGCGGAACTGGCCATTGGACTTGAGCTTTTCCTGGAAGTGCCATGGTCTGGCGTCCGCCTGGTTAATGACCTTGAAGCTATTAAAGCGCATGCCGACCGGAAGGCCGGTGGCGAGAGCTTGCGTTTTGGCGAATACATCGGCCGAGACCACCGTAGCCGAATTACTTCCGTCGTCTTCGCCAGCCTTCGCGACGAGGCTGTTCGGTCCATAGTTGACGATCAAGCCGGAAGCGAACAAATTGCCTTTCAAAAAGGCGGCTTTGAATTCATCCATGTTAACACCCTCCGCATCCATCACGTCCTTGGCAGGTCTCCCGGAAAAGAGCCTGCTGAAGCGATGGTCGAAATCAATCAGGTCCTGGGCTACACTCTGCCGCTCACTCTGGTAGGTGCTCAGAATGCTCCGCTTAGCGATGCCCTTCGCAGCAAGTGCCACTTTCCATCCAAGGTTGAAAGTGTCTTGCATAGATACGTTCATACCCTGACCAGCCTTTGGCGAGTGCGTATGCACGGCATCGCCGGCGAGGAAGACGCGGCTATGAGCATCGAAGCTTGTACCAACTCTCTGGCCGATCTAGAACGCCTTGATTAGTCTACACTGGGCAAGATGTTTTCCCCAGGGAGTGGGTTATAATACCTGGTATGCCGTCCACCAGTCACAATACTCGTAGTCAAGCTTATAAGGGCTGAGGATTTTCTGCGCGGCGCTGAAGATGACTTCAGGTGTGATCTTGGATCGATCCGCGCGCCCCGAAGCATCAGGAGTCACCTCCTTCAGCTGGATATACAATCGCACCAGCTTGTTCTCGCGGGGAATTACCATCAAGCTGCCATGCTCGGCAGAATGAATTGCACATCGCATGCGGATGTCGGCTAGCACAGGGTGGTCAGAGACGGGGCAATCAAAGCCAGATAAAAGGCAGTATCATCATGGTTCAGGTACTTACGAAAGTCGGTGATGGGGATGATGTCTAAGACGCCCCAGATAAAATCGCTCGCCTCGCCTTGCAGTTCGAAGCCCAAAGCCCGTCGAGTCCAGCTACGCGCACCATCACATCCGATGACGTATTTGGCGTGGACAACCTCCGCAGTTCCAGCTCGAGACTTACTCTTCCGTATCAAATCGTCTTCATCGTCTTCATAGACTAGGTTGCTTCGGAAGAGGCCGTCCGAAACCTTGCTTCCGGTTGCCTGCTGTTCGGGAGCGGCCTCTTCCTCACTTAGATGACGCAACTTGACCGTGACGGGATACGCCGACTCGTCCTCGACCTTGAACTTGTCGATCTCCAGGGACTCGGGGAGGACCCCGCGCTCTACGTGGATTGTATCCTTGGAGTATTTCTTGATATTGTCGAGGAAGAATCGCTCGACACGACCTTGGTGTATGACGATCTGCTGGAACCGAGATAGTCCTACAATGGTATCTGGGATGCGGTCTGAACGGCGGATCACACCATCAGGTCCGGGATTCTAGAGAAAAGCCGTTAGAAGAGTGATGAGTACGCGTCTGCCATTAGCGAGTGCACCCACCCACATGCATATCTAGAGTAGGACAAGTTAGTTGTGAGTCCAGTTAGTCAAGTTTGATTATGTTACCTCGATCATATGGTTCGCCTCCTTCCATGCTCGGTCACCGAATCCCAGACTGTCGAAGATCTCCAGACTTCGACACTGAAGTCCATCTGCCTGGCCGCAGAATATTTTGGCATTTCTCTTATCCACGATGCGAGTCTTGACGCCGCAGTGTGCCATCCAGCACGCTGCCATAAGCCTACATGATGACGATGGTGAGTTTGAAGTTGGTAAGAAAGACAGGGGCTTACACAAGCCCACAAGCACACAAACTTACCCCGCGGGGCCTGCGCCAATGATAAGGCTTGGGTGGTCGACAAGTTAGCATTTATAACCTCCGGGGAAGACGAATTAGCTTAAGACGTACACATCCACATTGGACTCGGGTAGGTGTCCGTTTGTGGCCATGTTGCTTGATTGCTTATTGTTATTTTTTTATTCAGCTAGACAGTTTCTTGTTAAGAGATAAAGTCGACGTTCAAGCTGTAAGAATGGAAGTGAAGAGATTGTAGTGCAGTGCAGTGTACTGGTGGTGCAGTGTAGTGTAGTGCAGTGCAGTGTAGTGTAGGGCAGTATAGTGTAGTGCTAGCACCGGTACCCCGCGCTCAACTTAAGGGAGAATGAAGAATAGGAGAACAGGAGAACAGGAGAACAGAAGATAGCCTCAGTCCTGATCAACGCGAGGAAAGAGAGATGCTCAAAAGGTGGCGTAAAAGATATATACGAGAAATCATTTACGACCTAAGACATCAATGCTATATGCCATATACTACGAAATCCCTTTGAGGAGTATTGATAAGTAAGGGTTCGTGCGGCGGCAGCACCCAACCCATGACCGTGGGCCGGATGTAAACCCCGGCAAAGCACTACCTAGCTCAAGATCGTAATCGTGGGACCGGGGCCGGGCTGGATGGCTGGCTGGGTTGGGAGCATTTGTCTCGTCCTGTTCCTCTCCCAAGAATCCCAAGAAAGTTGGTTGCAACCCTTTTGCGGGTATCATCCCAGGTAGCCACCAATCAGTCGCCATAAGAATGTCTCCCTTTTCTCGTTCTCCCTTGAACAGAGAAGATACACCAACCGACGGGCAGTGCAACCCCTCCCCCCAACAGTGAGGAGATGGTGTGCGGGAGAGACACCTGGGAAGTTCTTGTGGGGGCCCTATCAGACACCGCTGCTGTCAGATTCTTGCAAAAACAACCCAAAAGAAAAAACTCCGGAAGGCACATGGAAATTGGTTCATCAAAAGATCCAAGTTGATGAGAGACGAGCAAAGGACAGGAAGAAGAAAATAGAAAAAAAAAAAAAGAAATAGCGCAGTTAGGGGCTAGCTGGAGATTCTGCTGACGCTAGATGCTCTCGTATGTGACAGCTCATTCTCCGTACAGAACTACCGAAGTAATAAGACGATCTTCTCGGCCGGACGTCCCACTCACCGTAAATAACCCAACGCCACCAGGGCAATTGCCTTTCTTCATCGGTCTCCACCGTGTGGTACCATGTGGTGAAATGCGACATGTCTCTTTCTTCATCCTCTCTCCTTGCGAGTTGGCAGTTGGGGGTCTACACCATGTAGGTTGGGCTGCCAGGTTTAACGATGCTAGCAGGCTAGGCACCTAATGGGACCTATGGTACCTGACCTACATGAGCCGCCGGGTATGGGCTATGCCATGCGTGGTCCGCCGCCCGCGTGTTGAACTCGCAATGCGGCTGATAATCCGCTCCCAAGATACCTCTACCCCCCGTCCGTTTCTGATCCTCATTTACGAACTCCACAAAATAGAGATCTGATGGCAGAGTTGCGCCGCGATCCGAACCACATTCCTCCAATGCAGCATTCTTAACATGTTTGCCGGCAGAGCTAAGCGAATAAACGGTAGTATTGCTACCCTTCTAGAAGCTCATCAACCGTCATCAAGCAAACACTCGAAACAAGCCTCTTTTCACAACATCCCAAGTCTCAGAGTTGCAACCCTTCCAAAACCCAGTAGAGATTTATACAAAATACATTCAAAACGTATCATGCTTACGTGACAGGACTGCTGGTCGAGACAGTTGGAGACTCCTGAGCCTTACAGACGGTCCCGAGCAAACTTCTCGGGAATCTTCACCGACGTGTGACAGTTTCACGGCCTGGCCAAGGATTACGCGCTGTAGAGAAGGCCTAGATCAGCTCGCTAGTATTTCCCCAATTCTGAAAGGATCTCACCTATGTGCCTACATGTCAGATAAGAGGTATGTATGCATGTATGTATGTATGTGACAGCTTTGATGCAGTGGAATGAGTTGTATTACCCAATTCGACCGAAACTAACAGACCTGCTCAAGCCACCAAGTAATGCCGGGACTACTCTACGCCCAACGTCAGGAAAAGGGGCCAGGGGACGTTCGTGCTTCCCCAGATACAGCCTTGCTTACCTACCTCCCAGCCTGAAGTAAGTTAAGTCTACCTACCTGGCAGTTCTCTCAACCCGGGAAGGAGATAATATCATAAGCTGGCACAGCCATCGGATGTCTGCTAATTATTCCCCGGTCAGCCCGTTGGTAAACCGCGTGGGCCATCGGGGCGAGCGTATGTGTGTAGGTAGGTAAATTCGCAACAGCACGAGATATAAAAAGACTAGTAATGCAACACAACACTCTGCTCCTCTTTCTTCTACCGAAGATGGCTGGCCTTTCAGCTCTCCTTCTTATCACATCTCAACCGTTTCAGCATGTGTCGATATGGGCAAACTCTTGCGATTGGTTGCGGCGTAGATCGCAAGGTTGAAATGATTTCTTACGGGCGTTATGAGTAGTTTTTTTTTTACTACGTCACAATTATCAAAATTGCTCATAAAGAGCTCTCTCTTTATAGGTTGTTATCGTCACAACGAGCTGTTACTTTGGCATGAAGATCTTGGTTCGTCATTCTGGAAATACGACCGCGATCCTAGAAGCCTAAACAACTTCCCCCTCCCCCCTAAATGCCGCCTTGAGTTGGCTAGGCGAGCCCCGGCCGCTCGGTATATTATTTAAGAGACCGCCGCCGGTTCGGTTGTCTCTGCGTCTCGACGACAAGTTCCTTCATCTCCTTTTGAGTGGTCGGTCGTTAAGAAAGACTTGACGATGCCTGAGACTGCGATACAATTCATCCAGGAGATATGGGGCCTCCAAGGAGTGGCGTACTTCATCATCTGCCTCCGCTACTACAGCCGGTTCGCGAACTTGGGCTGGCGAGGTTTGGCGTGGGATGATGCCATCATGCTTTTTGCCGTTGTGAGTTCACCGGAATATCAAAGTTCTTCCGATACCTGGTAATAGTGCGTTCTAACACCGAATATGATCAGCTGGTATACACTGCTGAGTCGGTGATGGCGCACCTCGTTGTTGCGTATTGGAACGGTCTAGCCAACAATGATATGACGGACGACCAGCGCGCAGCTCTCGACCCCAACTCGGAAGAGTGGCGTCTACGTGTCAACGGTTCAAAGACGCACGTTGTCGGTCTTCTTCTATATACCACGCTCCAGTGGTTGCTAAAAGGGTGCTGGTTGGTCTACTACGCGCGCCTCACGTAAGATGACCAAGTGAACTTGACCTATATGTAGCAGCTAACTCTCTTTAGCAACGGAGTCGCCAATATGCATCGATGGATACGCTGGGGCATCTTCATCATCGCGGGTACATACATCTCGTGTTTGCTTGTAGCTTTCTTGAAATGTATTCCCTTCAACCATCAATGGCAGATAAACCCGGATCCTGGGAGTGAGTGCAAGTCCATTACCGTCGTTGAGGACGTCTACTAATATGATCATGATCGTTATAGACAGCTGCCTACCAGCCATCTCCTTTCTCCAGACCATCTACGTGATGATCATGAACTCCGCCACAGACTTTTATCTGATGGCCATTCCCCTGCCCGTACGTCAGCCTTCTTGAGGAATTAATAAAAGGAAACGAATACTAACGTTACTCGCTGCTTAGGTCGTGTGGAAGTCGCATCTACCCTGGAGGAAGAAGCTTGTGCTTATCGTTATGTTCAGTGGTGGTGTACTTGAGATGAGCTTTGGTATCCTTCGATGCGTATCCATCTTAACGGTAAGTCTCTTTTATACATACCATTTATCTTTACTCCGGTGTCCCATGATGCGCCATGTCTAGTAAGGTGTTCTTCAGCCCACAGAAGAGTGCTAACCGACCTCATCCAGCTCGGCGACGTGGATCCGGCCCAGGCAGGCTACTGGTCCATCCGCGAGTCGTTCGTTTCAACCGTCTTGACCAACATGCCAATGGTGTATCCGCTATTTAGAAAGTTCATCGAGAAAGCTGGGTCGACCATAACCAGGTCTAAAACTACGAGCCAGGGCGATAGCAAGGGCTACAAGCTCGGTAGCATACCGGGTCAGTGCGAACAAATGGTAAGACGGCAGAAGCCCTCGGCCTCGATTCCAAACGACACGACGTGGGGCTCCAAGGAGAATATCGTAGTCGAGCGGGAGCAGACCCTGTCAGTCAGTGACGATACGTCGCTAGAGCTTCCCAAGCACCAGGCCGGGGTCGTCTCGTTCGTGGAAGGTGATGCACCCGGGCGTTCGAGATCCGCGGGACCGAACGATCGGATCGTCGTTACGACAGAATACACTGTTACGGAGGCTGCCCCGGAAGGGCCGAGGAATTTTAGTAGACAGGGATTCTAAGGCCGGTGGACAATTGTGTAGAGCTAGGTACCTTTCATTAGACAGCAACATATATATGTAAGAATATTACTATGCCGTTCCATGCGCTTGCCTGAGTGCCGCATTCGTGTCCCTGTCGAACTCGTGTTTTCTATGCCAGTCAAGGTACATGAATATGTGAGGTGCCCCTATGTATCGTTTCACGGTGACCTTGTTCCCACCCTCAATCAGTTTCGCGCCGTACGCCTCGCCCTCGTCTCTGAGCGGATCGCATTCGCCGGTTCTTATGAAGGTATCGCACAGCCCGGTCCAGTTCTTGGCTTTTAAGGGGGCAACCCACCAGTCGGGCCACATGGCACAAATCTCCTCGGCGTCGTCCCGCGGGAAACAGAGCTCTCCGAAGAACTTCATGCGCGCCCACGGCAGGACCGGTCCGTAGGCGAACTCGTGGAAGGAAGCGAAAGGCGACTCGGCATACTCCCTATATAGAAACCCTTCTGATGTAACGGGTACTGTTGCCAGACATAGCTTGAGCGGGACCCCGGCGTCGCGTGCCTTGTGCTGCAAGATGCAAGAGAGCTGGCCGCCAGCCGAGATCCCACCAACCGAGATCGAGTCCGGGTTAATCTTCAGGGAAGTTGCTGATTCTCGAGCCTGTCGCTGACTTAGTTTCAAGTAATTAAAGATGGCGGCAGCGGGAAATCCCCTCTCATTGAGCACATACCCATAGTAACACAGCCCAAGCGTCTTCGACACATTTTCCCCAGAGGGTTTCTGATTCATGGAATTAGCGAATTAATCGCGCAACATCTGACTGTCCTCTCCAAGACGTACCGGGGCAGTGTCGGTAGTTCACATCGATCACGACAACGCCCGCGCCGTCGCGCATGCTCAGACACAATTCCGCGTCGGTAGTCAGGTCGCCTAGGACGAAGCCGCCTCCTACGCGTCGGGAGTCAGCAACCGTAGAAATAGAGACCCCATCCTAAAATCTCTTAAAATCTGCTTGAGGCCCTCGCGCACCGTGAAAGTTGAGGTGAAGCCCGTACGGGCCTTCTCCGTACTGCGCCGGGTCCGGGTGGTAGATCATGATCGGCACCTTGGTGTCGTCCTTCGAAGCTACCCCGCCCTCGACGACCCTCTCGTACCCGCTGACGTCTTTCGACCAGGTGGCCGCGAATCTGGCGGGGTCCGCGCGTATCTCCTGGATGGGGAATTCGTGCTGTGGCGGTATGCCCGCTGCCTTGGTCTCGAGGACATATTTTACCATCTCCGGGTCATACTTTGCCAGTATGTGTGGCTTGAAGACATCTTCTGCTTTGATGCTCATTTTCAGCGTGAGTGGCGGCCGGCGTCGTCGCGTCGCTATTTTGAACGAGTTCTCGAATTGATGTCTAGGTGAGGGAGACGTGTAACTCCCCAGGTACATGCGATCGAAAGTGAAGAGCGAAATAGTGGAATAAAACCAGAATATCCCGGGTCCAGTTCTCTTAAATCAACCGCCTCCTTACAGCTAGATATAAGTAGCACGGGAATTCCCGCTTATCCGTAGCTCCCGCCCGAAGCCGCCGCGACATTTTCTAGAGATATGCAGATAAGCTCTACGACACCAATCACAATCTACTTGTACGAACGACCGACAGGTTGCGAGTTTATCATAATGCTATTTAAAAGATGCAAGACAGCCTAGACAGTCGTCATGCGACGCAATTCCCATTCATTCCCGCGCTTCAAGACTTGACATACTTGGCTCCGATTCCTTTCTGGACAGCCGGGCGCTGAGCGATGCGATCAATCCATTGAAGCAGATGAGGGAATTGCTCGACTTCCTGCCTGGTGAATCCGCCCCTCTCCCAACCTTTGACCCAAGGCCACTGTGAACACAGGGTTAGTAATGAAATTGTACAATAACTCAGAGGGACCTTAGGGTCACACGCGTCTCGGAAAGCGACGAAACGCCAACTTCCGAGACACCTTAATGGAGGACAACGACCCCCGGGGTTTTACAAACCGTTTTAATATCTGCGACGCTGTATTTTCCTTTACCACTCCCTGCTAAGTACTCCCTCGGCTCGCCGGTGTACTTGCCGGAGAGGCGGATTTCGAGAACGCCCCACACGCGGAGTGTCTCATTCCTGAAGCGATTAATAGCATCTAGGGCAGTTAATTAGCTACCATCATGCTTCAACAATTGCCCGAGGACCTTACATTCGATCTTCTCCGGAGCAGCGCGAAGGAAATGATTCGTTTGCCCTTGGTATGGAGCTCCTGATCCGTGCCAGAAGAAAGTCCACTGAAGAGCCTCGCTGCGCTCAAGGTCGTCCTTGAATCCAAACTTGTCTTCCTTGTCGGCGAACTTCAAGAGATAGAACAGTTCGGCGGACGTCTCGTGGACGGTGAAAGGAGGGCTCTGGCTGTTGTCGACCAGAACGGGAATGCGACCGTTGGGGTTCAGCCGCAGGAACCACTCCTTCTTCTGCTCGTTGGTAGAGATATCAATCAAGGTAGTGGTCCATTCTGTTCCGTACGCCTCCGCAAGTTCTTCCAGCAAGATCTGCACCGCTTGTCCGTTGGGGGTGTTCTGGGTGATGAGGTGGAGACCCTTGGCATTCTTCACATCTTCTGGGGTCTCGGAAATGTATAGCTTGTCCGCCATGATAACTAACTAGTACGATCAATTATATTTTATATAATATGTTAATAAATCGACAAGAGAACGTGCTTGTCGAAGATTGGGATGTTGTGAATAGGTGGAATTGCTGGTCAATATATACCGAGGGGCTAAGAGGAGTCGTACGTCATGACAACAGACTCTCACAATATTACGCAAGGACGAGAACCCCCCAACCTGATACTAAAGGGTTACTTCAGATGGGTCCAAATATCAAGACGTGACAATCTTCCAAGATCAATGTGCTACATAGGAAATAGCCGTAAATTTGATTACAAATACAACAAATCGATTGTTACTGATGGTCATAGAGCTCGTCAATACGACAGGCGGGGTTTGCTGACTCATCTAGCCGTCGGGCCTCCGTTTTACACGCACGGTAGCGAGTCGGGAACAGTCCACCGAGGTTAAAAAGAGGACAAAGAAAAAGGAGACGACGAAGAAGAAGAAGAAGAAGAAGAAGAAGAAGAAAAATTCGAGATTTTAAATATACATTCTAGTAACCTCGGAACGGTTCCTAATGGAGTGAGAATATTAGAGGGCCCGTGTTGTTGATACACCACCCAACAGCTGCTGAACTTCTCTCTCGTTACCAATTCTTCCAATGAGCTCCTCATCCGGGCGAGACCTGTCGATCCACAGCAATGAATCTGACTTTCAGCTCAGGCTTGACCCAGTATCCCCATCCCTTGAGGTTCTTCTCCAGATCAACCCTCTGCCCCGGGACCATCTCCAGATCTAATGACCATAAGACCTTCGTCAACACCAATCTGGCCTGCCACCACGCTACCTCCTTTCCCGAGCACATTCTCGGGCCCTGCCCGAACGGCATAAACGCATCGAGCTGGTCGCCGGAGTACCTCTCGCTGTACAGGCTGTGATCCGCAGGCAGCCAGCGCTGGGGCCGGTACAGAAGCGGATCCCGGAAGTACCTCGGATTGCGCGCCACGGAGAAGCCGCTGAACTGGCACGTGGTGCTGCGAGGTATGTAGTCCCCGCCGACGACCGCGCCCGGGCTGTAGACGGGCATGCCGTTGATGGAAGCGCTGGTGGGGAAGAGGCGGAGCGCCTCTTTCATGCAGGCATTGAGATACGGCAACTGCTGTGCTGCGCCCGGCGTGATCTCTTCGTAGCTGGTGAAGGCGGCTCTTACCTCCCGTGTGAGGGCCTCGAGGGCCTGGCGGGTGTGCAGAAGGTGGAAGAAGGTGCCGTAGTACCAGTCCGACGGCGGCAGGTACCCGGCAAACATGAGCTGCGTTGAGATCTTGGACAGATGGAGGATCTCGTCCGAGTTGTCGCCCGCGTGGCCTACGGCGGGTGCGAGCTGGTCGAAATAGTCGGCGTGCTCGGTGACTCCTTGAAGCGACAGTCTCCGGTGCATCGATGCCAGGCTCTCCTTCCTTAGCTGCATAAGCTTGCCCAGAAGCGAGACGGGGAAGACGGCGAATCGCATGAAGCCGAGCCACGGGAACCGTGTCAGGACTTGCGTCATAGTCGCAAACTTGTTGAAGCTGAGAACGGCATTGAGGTAGGCCGAGTTCTTTGCTGTTGGAGTCATGAGCTATTTGTGTGTTAAGCCGGAAGATCGTTTGTGAGTGGCTCACCCTCTTTCATGCAATCTACTCGGTGACTATATGCCATTTCGGCCGCGATATCCATGGCTAGCCATTGTGTCCAATTTGCGAGACTGATACCCCCCTGTGTGTTTCCAATCACCTTCATTCTACTCACGAAGAGGTCAACATAGTGATGGATTACAGGGTCCGACGCTCTGATCGCCTTCTGACTGAATGCTGGGGCCACCTGTTTGGCAATTTGTCGGTGTTTAAGGGGGTCTTGCTGCCAAATGAGCCCGCCGTCGTTCTCTTTCGCGAAGTCGTGGATGTCTGTTTTGACGAAGGTTTCAAGGCTCTTGTCGTGAGAAGAGTATATATCTACACGTTTACTCTATCGGCTTCCTGCATAGTTTACGAGCGAAGGGAGAACGGAGCAGGCCCAGAACTTACCTTCGGCGGCCCGCGGATCACCAAAGGCAAGCTCATTCGGTGCAACTCGGACGACGTCGCCTATGGAGCTATGATTGGCACTGCGCGTGTAATAGACGAGGGTCTACATACCGTACTGCTTGATTGCGGCTTCGACAGCCCATGGCCATCTCCCAGAAAGCCTTAGTCCCATTAGCAGAAAGCGCCATGGGTTACTTGTTCGTCGGAAGCCTTACCAGTGATACGCGTACCAGACATTGGATACGGCTGCGAGTTTAGGGCCGGGGAACTTGGATAGAGGATGAAAGTGCAGAAGGTAAATACATCGGGCACCTATATAGGCTAAGACCTGTAATCAAAACCGTGAGAAAGCTAAAGCGACAGGTGAAATAGTGTGTTCATACGGCGGTAAGCACGATGATGCCGACGTCTTGGTCTTGGGCAGTCTGCGGCAACAGCCGGGGTATATGGAAGTGGAAGGACATTCTGGTATTCGCCGTGCGTAGCAATCAGGGAGCGACCATAATGGTGGTTATTGAATCTCTTGTTGAATGTCAAAACCGGGGACGGGAAATACAAATAAGAACCAAACGGTGGGAGATGTCGTCATTTGTCACACAAAGAATCGCCAACAAAAATTGCAGCAGCATCCGTAAAGGCGTAGCGCATGTTACACAGAATTGGGGGCTGAAGCTCACCGGCGCCTTCCTGCGTCCCTACCTGGTACCCACAGCCAAGTCGGTGCTGTCCCCTTGCGTTCCTGACCAGACTATCCCTCGCACCCTACCATTCCCTTGCTGTAGTCGATACTGTTGGTGACCCTGTTCAGGCGTGTGTACGTAGGTGCCCTGAGAACTGCCCCATGGCGACTTCTGCCGCAGGCTCGAGAAACTGATTTTCGACCCAAGGCGCCCCCAAAACCCTGGCGCCGGAAGTATGGGCTTGTAGACGGGGGCGCAGCAACATACTATGCCTACACCCGCCTGGACATTCGACCATATCGCCACCATGGTGAATACGTCTTGCCAAACGAGTCAAAATTAGCCGACGCCCCTTAAATTAGGGTAGGTTCATATAAAGGTCTGCTGGGCTACGACTTACAGACCGTGTCGTCGTTGAATGATATGCCAATCTTGACAAAGCCGATAACGCCGGCTAGCACGCCCAATCCGAAAAGGGCGAAGAGTTTCTTTTTGGTGGCGCCAGAAACACGAAGGGTTGGCACAATAGCCACGGGGAGTGCGACGAGGAGAAAGTCACCGAGTGAGTTGATGCCCTCCACTACTGCAATAAATGTGCCCTCTTGGAAACATTGGCCGGAGAGCCGGGGACTCCAGAACTTGTCCAGAGGTCGGCAATGGAAGCCCAGCATAAAGCTGACCATCGTAATCCATGCTAAATGATAGACGATTAAGGCATTGATGCACCACAAACACGTCGGCTTGACCCGGAAAAGTCGGCGGTATAGGGCTATGATACTGAGCTTGGCAAACAACTGCTGCCATAGGTAGGTCCATAGTGCTGCGTAGATGAGCTGCGAGTTAATGATATAAGTCAGTGATTTTGCCAGAATTCGTCTGTGATTGACAGCAAATTAGTCGTATACCTTGCGTACGATGGCGAAATCTTCTGGCGTGTTGATGAGAACTAACGCATTCCGGCCATTTGCGACCCTGGCGTCTTGGTGGTGCCGTTAGAGAAATTCTGGTGAGTGATAACTAGCTGAAGTCAACTGTATACATACCGGCCAGATTCACGCCACCGAACGCGAGGTAGATTGCCAACGAGAGTAGGGCCAGCCAGTCTTCGACACGAGGTTTTCGGCCAGCACGCTTGTTAGCCCAGAACCTCAATATGACGGCTAAAATCGACAGAGGAATAAAAATAACTGCTACGACCAAGTAAGCTTTCTGCTGGTCGTTTTTCAATGCACCACCCAGGTCCATTGTGATTGTGAAGTCTGTGATTCAAATAAGGCTTTAGAATAAGGCTTTAGGAAGCCGGGTGAACGGGCACATTGAAGAGAGAAAGTCGCAAGCTACCGTATACCTTGCCACGTGTAAGTCGAGAAAAGCCTTGTCAGAACCAACGGATATATCATTTATTTGCAAGCCTGCTAACGAGCTGGATAATGCCTTAGGAGCGAGACTGGCTAGACCGGTGTGGCTACACAACATACCTGTTCCCGAAACAGGAGGCGTATCGGTGGCGCCGCTGACCTACCCATCACCTATGTGAGCTACATTGATTAGGCATTCTCTAGTAATCAAAAACCTTTGGTACAACAGTCCACAAGTTTCTAAATCTACAATATAAAAATAGCGTCGATGGTGTAATGACGCTTTTCTAGACTTGGCAAAAGAACGTAAAGATAGGGGAACCTCCCGCCAGAGCCTCAGACGGAGCACGTGTTAGTAGCCGATCTCAAAAGAGGTGCATGCTAACTTCTAGCGTAACACCCGTGCCGTGAAAAGTCTTTAGACGATAGAGGTAATGAAACGGTTATATCTTGTCTGTGAGTTGGTAGATTCATACGGATCGATCTCGCTAAATGAGGGTGTCCTTTTTCCTTTCTCAACCTCAAGTAGAAATCTCGCAAACGACTTGAGAAAGGGCTCGCAGTCCATTAGGCTAACTGTTGTGTCGAGGAGCGCATCATTGTGGAGAAGTTCTGAATATCTTGTATGGCTGTTCGTCTTTTCTTCATCTGTTTCCGAAAAGCGACATGTCAAATAAGGGTGATGGATGTTGAATATCTTTGTCGTAAACTCCTCGTCCTGGCGAAGGAAACGAATATCCTCCGCTGACCATTCCGGCTACATTAACAATTCTTTGAAAAAATTAAGAAGGCAACGACCGAGGCAAGAGATTCAATATTCTAGTACTGTGACTCCTCGTTTGTAGCTTCAAAATCGATCGATGTCCCGCGTCCTAGGAATATTGTGGATGTCGGAGTAGAACTCGATGCCTCTTTCCCTGGAGATTATGTACGTTCAGGAGAACTCGATGTGTCGCTCCCTGAGGACTCTATGGATGCTGGAATATAATCTATTGGCGGCAGAAGGAACTGTGTAGGAGCCTCGACAATAGGCACCTTCGCCTCCCAGGATTGCAATTTCCGCCGTAACAGTGTTTGTGGCGAGGGACTGACTTGCTCGTCCTGAATTATTTGTTCTCGTGGTATCCTACGTGCGACTTCAATAGCGCTGTCATGGATGAAAGTCTCGAGGACTGATAACACTGCCTACAACGTCCCCTTGCAGTTCTCGTAAATACCTAATGAATAACGAAAAAGTTGGAGTCATCAATTTTATCAAACTGCCCGCTTACAAGGCTCGGCTAGGGGCACAATTATCGGCTGTCATCATCGGACGGCTGGCTGAGTCGTTTCCACATCCCTTATCCACGAAGTAGTAATGTTCGTCATGACCTCCTCTCGGGGCCCATCATTGGGGAAACATTGTCGAATTGCCGAGATGGTAGATAAATTTCCGTGACTGTTCCTGAAGTACTACCAGATTATTAACCACTTAGGAAGTATGTACCACCAAACCGACTGCCGATTCTTCCACTAGTTGAGGGAAATATTTCCCCAACCTCTCTTCATTCAAGTTTCCAGGCATTACACTCATCCCCAAACATACCGACTGAGTCTATCGAGATGTCTGGCACAAAGGAGAACGAACGCCCGATCCTACAATCACTGCTACGATGCGATCGGCTTTTCGAGAACCTTTTAGAAATTCTCCTCAAGCAAAATGGAGGCACGTCTAGGCCCAGCGAGATTGTCCTCGATTACCAGCTTCGTCTTTAATTTTGGGCTGGGTCCATTGGCGTTGGCGTGAATTCCGAATCCTTAGATAACCTAGATGTTCGTTTGCGAAATCGAAATAAACTCGATCTACGCGACCTTATACTTCAGTTACTACAGCTAATTAATACCAACCTACAACGAAGTAAGGATTGGAGTGTATGTGAGACAGAAATGCTCGAGCCGTGCTAGCTGTCGATTTGATAGTTGTACGCTTCGAATCCTCGACGAAACGATCTTCGATAATACGACTTGGATACCTCATAGATTATTTGTTTTCCAAACCCCGGCCCAGCTCTTTCACTTTGTCATTAGCGAGCAGAGCCGCTTTGGATGCTATCCAGGGTAACATCGAAAGGCTCAACGATCTAGTTGTCATAATTCGAACCATTGATACAAAGTCCGCACTTCAAAACCACGCTGGGATGAAGGCTATAGACGAAGATGCTCTTTTCGAGCGAACTGCGAGTCTATTTGTGAGAGGTTTATTACCCGGAATCCATGGGTCCCTTGCAGACCAGTTAGTGGCATCTGTGGTTCATAGAAGGCGACGAATTCTCTACCAACAAACACATCCTGGGGGGTAGTCAACTCCACATCAGATATCGCGAGAAACACGTCCTGGGGCCCCCTTATCATCCGGTGCCCCCGGTGCTTTACACCCACTTCCGCCGCCGACCTTCTCTGAGGATTCTAAGAGAGTTTCTACAACCTCTCCCATAGACCTATGCCTACGGACGCCTCAACCACATGTGCCTACTTGTGTTTGTAATTAGTGCTCTAAACCGCTTCAAGTTTCAGACGTCAACGGCCCCGGGCGGCGGAAGTAAGTCTACCCTACCTTGTCTGATCAGTCCCTCCAGGCTCTAATGTGCACAGCGCTCATTCTTGGGAAGATCTAGAACCATATGTATGCATCTCAGAAGAGTGCGCATTTCCAAGCCCTTCTTTTAGATCATTTAGAGAATGGCAAGATCACATGATCAGTAGACACACACATGAATGGCCACGAAGGGTCCACCTAAGTCCTATTTGGTATTGCGACTTGGGTCACGCAGAGTTACAAACGTTCACCAGCCCTTTCGATCTTATGAAGTATAAAGAATCGATGCATATGCAGCGCTTCACGGATGAGAACTCAGCCCGGAGGGTCAAACGTTGTATCATGTTCCAACCTCGCAATCCTGGCATCTGTCCACTATGTAACTCGGATGTATCCCTCTATCCAGAGGACAGGAATATAAGAGCGCCTATAACACTTAGCGACAACTGCCAGATCTTGGAGGAAGTTGTACCAAATCAATCCGAAGCTGCAACTGATTCTGATATGCATACGTCGCCACATATCCTTAACACGACGTCAAGACACGTTGCTATGCATTTCCAATCCTTGGCTCTATTATCTATTCGATACCTTGAAGACGATACTCTGTCCACGGGATCCGCAAACTCGGAAAATGCCGCCTTTGACAGCCTTGACGACATATCCGGTGGCAAAAGCAGGACCACCAACAATCCAACAGTTCCCCAGGTGGCTAACGAAAATGCACGCCATACCAATCCTGCACTCAAAGCCTTGAGGGAATCTATCATGAAGGCCTTCGTTGAAAGTGCTATCGACCACCAGGATTTTCTTCCGCAAGATTCTTTTCAGGACCTAATTACCCCAGAGACTATTCAAAGGGTCATTGAATCTTCGGTAGGAAATGAGGGCATATCGCCTAAATTGGTCGAGTTTGTAGCTCAAAAGGCAAGAAAGCTCTTCGCGATTGTCGCAATTACTAGCACGGAAATTATTCCTGCTTTTGAATCATTGCGACAGTACGACTTTACGGATGAAAATCTCCCAATTTCCCGGGACACCGTCAATGACAATTGCGATATAAGCAGCATTGATAGGAAGTGCAGCCATTCGCTTTCCTTCAACGTCTTTCACAACCTGCCGTGGGATAGGTTTACCATAACGAGCTTTTACAATGAGCAATGGAAGTTCTTGGCTCTAGTATTCGCACACGATCGCCGCATCCAGCAACTCCCACCCAAGTGCATTCTACCATTTATAGAGGCACCTCAAGGCCAGGATCGCAAATCCAGCTTCTTCAGTGATGCTTACCAAGTTAAAATCCACCCTAGTCATCAGAATGTTCATTTTCCGGTAAGGCTCGAAGTGGCGCGATGCTTACGTTTTACCTATCAGCTTGACGGTCAAAGGCTAACTCTTCTCAGACGGGTGATAATAGCACACTGATGGCCATCAAAGAACACCGCCCAGCTTCAGAAATGCCAGATGGCTTCGGCGCTCTTAATTTCTTTCATAGGGAAGTGCAAATACTTGAAAATTTAGCTCAGTTTAATCACAACCATCTAGTTGCGCTTGTCAGCTCTTTTTCGCGAGGCGAACGACACTATCTCTTATTTCCATGGGCGGATGGGGGAAATCTGAGGGAGTTCTGGCTCGACCACAGCAGCCGACCCCTGACTGGGGAATTGATATCTGAGGTTCTTCAGCAGCTGACCGGTCTCATCGATGCCCTTTGCCTAGTACACGCACAACAATGGCGGCACGGAGACCTAAAGCCAGAGAATATTCTCAGATTTACTGAGGATGATACTAGACTTGGAACTTTGAAAATATCTGACTTGGGGCAGGCCAAGCACCACCAGAATCGAACCAATTTCAGATCCCAGCCAACCCAGACAAGGATTGGGACTATGGCTTACGAAGCCCCTGAGGCCGTAACTTCTCCAAACGAACCCAGATCCAGGCTTTATGACGTTTGGTCTATGGGTTGTATTTTCCTAGAGTTTATTATCTGGCTGTTAGACGGCCAAGATGGATTGAAGGAACTTACTCGGGATGTGACGGGCCAGGGCGCCTATTTCCATGTTAACCAGGATACCTCGGAGGCTAGAGTGCATGATGCTGTTCAGCGGCGATTGGGGTATTGTTTGCAGCATGAAACTTGGACAGAGGGTACGTCACTTGGAGACCTGAGCAGAGTGGTAGCGAATCGAATGTTGGTGGTTTCACTACCACAGGCGGGCAGCTTTAACAATGATTCGGAGTCCCACATAGATTGTCCTTCTCCAGGCGAATCTGTTGGAGATCTCGAAATGGAGTTATCAGCATCGGCGGAAGCCAGCTTCATCGATATCTCTGCCCCGTCGATTTTTTCGTCGTCCTTAAATGAAAATTTCAATATCCGTTCTGATGCCTAGACACTAAGAGAGTGTATGAAGCACATCTTAGGCAGGGCACAGGAGGACAGCGAGTATCTATTCCCGCCACAAGCGACATTAGTCGAGAAGGTTGATGAACTCAGTATGAGGAACGAACGTATGATATGAGTATAATTTTGTATTGATTAAACTACGCTAGGCGTAATGGGATCTTATATAGTACTTGCACGTTTGCAACTTCTCTCGGCCTCACGCAATTATAACAGCATCAGCACTCCTATTAGAAAGTTGAAGCTTGATCTTACGACTCATCTTACGAGAACCACCTGCTATAACAACGGCCCAAAAGAACAGCTAGCACGGTGATTTGCCGATGCCGTGTTGGTAGCAACTATGGTAAATAATTCTACACAAGGCGCTGGGATGCTAGAATTTGCGGGCTCGTGTACCAAGGTAGTTATGGTGTCATTGTTGGATGTCCTCTTAGGCGAGAAATACGAAATGAATAAGCTGCGCATTGATGGAAGGGGGAGGGCCTTCTTTCCCTGATATACGACGCGATGTCACCGCTTCATTTCCTGACCATTTAACACTATGCACTAACTTGCCTCAGTAATTGCTCTCTTTCAAGTAAATGATAGACCCAGATAGAACATATCGGTGAGAATATTTGTTGTATAAATGATCAGTCTTGGATCGAACGCTAGCCGAGCACCAAATATCTATCCCCAAAATGACCGCCGACATGGCCTAACTTGACGTAACATGATCCAACACGAACCGACATCGACCAACGCTATAAAAGAACCCTTATATAATACAGCAGTCACAAGGTAGTGGGCATGGAATAATGAAGCAGAACCGGCCCGGGCAACAGCCGCCGCGATCGCCGCCTCGGAGGCCGCCAAACTCGGGCTGTTCGGGCTGCGGGCGTTGGGGATCTATCTCTCGTGTTAATGGTGTGCTTGTTGGAGATTGTCGTAGTAGGAACAGAGCCGATATAGAAGCGGTCTAGTAAGGGACTTACCCATTGCTTGGAGAGCCGTAGGCTGCGTGGTGTGAATGGCTTGAGGAGCCGCGGCCCCGCTGGATTGCGCGGCCTGATTGTTTGGTGTCTGAATTTCCGAGGGTGACATCTTTGTGGGGTTTAATGTGTTATTTTTGAAGAACAGCAACGAGGGTGAGGGTATTGAGACGTTGTCTTTAAAAATAAGTCAAAAATAAGTAGAATGAAGTTGTTTCTGGGCTGAGCGGTGATGAGCTGAAACGATACGAAGCGATACGAAGCGATAACTTGACCGTAAGATGATGACGTCATCCCGCGTGTACCAGCCTCCCCGTCTGAGAGACGCGTGTTAGGGAACCACTTAACACACAGCCCTTAACACAACTAACTTGGAATATTTGGCAGACAGCTTGTTTTGCTTATTGCATGAGCTGCCTTGGGTACCTACCTGCCACGTACGGACTGATTGGAGATAAGCATTGAAACCTGCTGGTAGAGCATCATGGAGGCAATTTATAAGGTACGGCCGTGAGTGAGATAGGTCTCTGCTTCAGTGCCGGGTCGAGATCCTCCAGAACGCGAAGCCCATTGGCTTGGAGCCCTAGACCAGCGCCCGACCGGCTCGTGTTGACCTTATGAGTAGGTTATTTTGCAATTGGGCTAGTGTCAAGGTTGGTATTGTCATAGATTTTGACCTCAAGACATTGGCTTGCTGGGATGTATTTACGAAGTGCTATGGCGGTGCTGAGACCACCTAAACCGGCTCCAACGACGATGACCTTCATCTGCAATCAGAACTTCAAAATTGAACATAACTTGTATATACTGCATGAAAAAAAAAAGATTACCAGTCCCTCACATAAAATGAGAAAAGGGGAAGAAGTCAAAAGAGGTAGCACGCAAAGTCGTGTATCTCGGCTGAACTGCCCCTTTTGGGGACTCCTTTTTCGCATATAGTCGATAGATGCATCATGATTTATTAAAGAAACCGCACCATTCTTTTTTTTTTCCAAGTTCAGCCTCAGCTCTTGCTAAAGATTATACTACTAGCAATAACTATTCCTGCCTGTAGACCTCACCCAATGCTAACCGCTTAAATGTTTCGCAAGCCGCGGCACGGGGGTTGTCGTCAAGGTTGTGCAACTTCAGCTGCCAAGCGCAAGCTGCACCCGAGATGGCCGCACCAAGACGCCTGTTCCAAGAAAACAAGCTGCTTGACGACATACTGATCGAATAGTCACAGAACCTCCTTTATTGCCTGCCCGTCATTATACTAACCTTTACAAACCGACCTATACAAATTGACATAACACATTCTAGCATTATTGTCCAACAACTAGAAACCATGCAGCTAGTCGTCTTCTCCGCGAAGCCCTACGACAAAAAGTACCTGACGAGCGCCCGCGCCGCCGAGCTCGACAGCGCCGCCGGCATCGACATCGTCTACCACGAGTTCCCCCTCTCCCTCGACACCGTCGCCCTAGCCGCCGGCGCCTCCGCCGTCTGCGCCTTCGTCAACGACGCCCTCGACGCCCGCGTCCTCGCCTCCCTGCGCGCCGGCGGCGTCCGCGCCGTCCTCCTGCGGTGCGCGGGGTTCAACAACGTGGACCTCGAAGCCGCGTCCCGCCTGGGGCTCTTCGTCGCCAACGTGCCGTCGTACTCGCCCGAGGCCGTGGCCGAGTTCGCCGTCGCCCTGCTGCAGACGCTGAACCGCAAGACCCACCGGGCCTACAACCGCACGCGCGAGGCCAACTTCAGCCTCGACGGCCTGCTCGGGCGCACCCTGCACGGCAAGACCGTCGGGCTCGTCGGCACGGGCCGCATCGGCGTCGCCTTCGCCCGCATCATGAGCGGCTTCGGGTGCCGGCTGCTAGCCTACGACCCGTTCGAAAGCGACGAGTTTAAACAGTACGGCGAGTACACGGACCTGGACTCGCTGCTGCCGCGGAGCGACTTCGTGTCGCTGCACTGCCCGCTCACGGACGCGACGCGGCACGTCGTGAACGCGGACACGCTGTCCAAGATGAAGCCCGGTGCCGTGCTGGTCAACACGTCGCGCGGCGGGCTCGTCGACACGCGCGCCGTCATCGCGGCGCTCAAGAGCCGGCACCTGGGCGGGCTCGCGCTGGACGTGTACGAGGGCGAGGGCGCGCTGTTCTACAACGACCACTCGGGCCACATCGTCGACGACGACGAGCTCATGCGCCTGACCACCTTCCACAACGTCCTGCTCTGCGGGCACCAGGCCTTCTTCACCGAGGAGGCGCTGCGCGAGATCGCCGACGGCACTATCGGTAACCTGTGCGACTTCCTGCACCATAGGCCGTGCAAGTACGCGCTCGTTCAGGACGACGGTCCTAGTTCGCCGTTGGTTAGGAAGGACTCCGTTCCGATCCGCATCTAGAAAGGCCTGGATACCTTGTCAGAAAAAGGGTGACGGCGGGTAAGTGCCAAATATGCTTAGCCGTGCCGGACATGCAAAGGATCGATGTGTAGCACGCGATAGACTGCGTGACCTAGCTTATCCTAGTAAATGACTATTGGTAACGAAAATATGACTTCGTGAATAGACAAGATAGATAATTTCATAACGGTGTTTTTAAGCTTGCGGATCTTTATATATGTACTGAGGTATTCTATAATAGCTATCCTGCTTTCCAAATTGCTCGACTAGCCTCTAACAGGTGACTCGACTATATGAAGGTACGGATCACATTCACCTCCGGTACACCCCATTAATAGTATAATCCTTCTTGGGGCCCCTGACGGAATACGCCAGCTTCCACTCCCTCAGGTTCACGGCCCGGAAGTGGAACTCGTAGTTCACGTCGTACAGGTCCTCGACGCACAGGTGGCTCGCCCTCGCCAGCCAGCCCCTCTTCTTCTCCTTGCTTATCACCTTGGCGTCGGCGGCGGCGCCCGTGCCGTCGGCCGCCGCCATCGCCTCCTCGTCGGCGGGCGCCAGGAACTCGACCTCGTGGAACAGGTAGTCGGCGCGCGCCGGGTCGTCCGTCCGCGCGAACCAGACGCTCAGCCGGTCCCGCTCCTCCTCGTACCGCCACACGTACCGCCGCGTCGCGCGGAACGACAGGCCCGGGGTGTCGCGCGCCGTGAACACGCCGTCCTCGACGTACAGGTACTCGAGGCCGAGGCCGAGCTCCGACTTGGCCCCGTGCGAGTGCGGCCGCCCGTCCAGCGTGCCCTCCCGTAGCAGAAACCGCGCCGTGCCGACGAACCGCCCCGACGGGTGCGAGGGGAGCCGCGAAGTGAGGTCCCGCTCAAGCCGCCACTCGCCGAGTAGCGAGCGGAAGACGGCGCCGGCGACGAAGCGCGCGTGAGATAGCCCGGCGATTGCCGTGTCATGCGTGGCGCGTAGGTTCTTCGCTACCTCTTCCTGGGCTTTGCCGCTCTGGGCGGCTGGGTAGGCGTACCGGGCTGGCGTCAGTATATCCATAGCCTTGCCGTTTGCGAGCAGCGGCGTGTCACCAGCCGGCGCAATAGAGATGTCGAGAGCGCGCGCGAATTCTTGCATCAGGAAGGCGTAGTCGCCCATCGGAAACTGCGACGTCCGCGGGTCGACTCGCAGGGCCAGCGTCCGCGCGATGCTATCATCATCCGCGAGGGCCTGTTGTAGCTCGGTTGATAGAGACGGGTTCATCCATAGGTGCGCGACGAAGCGCGCTTGCATCTCCATGACGCCCCAGTACGGCGAGCGGTAAAGACCTACGAAGCCCAAGGTGGGCAGGGACGGGAGGTGCGTGCCATGGAAGGCGAGCGCGACGGGAAGATTAGGATGCGATGGAGAGTGGGATATGGCCTCGAGAACTGACTGCGGGAGGAAAGACAGCGATGGGGATGGATCAAACCCCGTTGCTAAGATGACGGCAGCGATATCAGAGATCTGCTCGTTGGTAGGCGACAAGGTAGCTACATTCCCGAAGATCGACGACATTTTACCTGTGCTGATCTTAATGAGGCCCGACCGCACAAAGTCCATGTAATACGAGCTCATAGCCACGAACGGCTGCTCGTCGACCAAGTCGCCATCGATCTTCGTCTCAGCCGAAAAGTCGGACTGGTCCGTGCCCAAAACGGACTGAAAAATGGTGTTCAAAACACGCGCCGAGTCGACGCTTATGTGCCCCTGACTATTTGTCAGGGGATGCGGACGGTTGGATAAGTTGTATGAAGGCAAGTCGCATGGAAGGAAGGGCGGCGCAGATGCGGCAGGCTATTTTGCTAGTTACTATCATCTCCGACAGTTGCCCATGAACCTGGCGGAATCAAGATTGAGCACCTACCTTGGGAGATGTAAATAGGGGAAAGACCCAAGATTGTCGGTGGATAACATGATGTATCGAGTATCTCTCCGGCTCTTCAATAATTTTGTCCCCGGGTGAGTGGATAGCAGATGAGAGATGAGTCGCGATGGTGGCAATAGTCTCGATCCCAGACATCTGTCCGCCGACGATGAGAATCTTACTTCCTTGGCGCTTTGAGGTTCCTAAAAGGCTCTTGATGTCTCGGTACTTGCTACTATGAATAATAGGCACATCCGCCTCCCTGGGTACATATTCTGGCCACGTTGGTTTCCCAAAAAATCCGGTGGCTACTAGCAAGTAGTCAAACAGCTCTGTTTCGGATCCCTTACTCGACTCTGTCTGCACCCTCCACGTGCCGTGATCCTGCAGCTCGGCTTTCACGACTTTGTGTCCGAGTCGTACATCAGCACCTCCATACTCGGCCAGGTACCGTTCCAGATATTGGCCGACTTGCCAGGCCCTGGGAAATTCCGGGTCCGTGTCATGCCAAGCAAGGTCGCTAAACTGGACGGTATGCTTGCTCTGGTTGGTTACCATAAGCGGATGTACGAGACCGCCGGTATCACCCTTAGCTGTAGGCCATAATCCTCCAATTCTGGACTGGGCCTCGAATATGGTGACCTTGAACGAGTTTGCAGATGCATCATGCAATAACGTCTTCGCTGCCACGAGGCCAGAGGGGCCGCCACCTAGGTCACGCGTGAGCAAATCGAGAATTCAATCCCGATGCTATTCTTTGAGCACTAGTCATCCTACCTACCGACGATACAGACACTCTTGGCCATACTACCGGTCCCGGTCCAGGTCAAGATCCGAGTTGTTCCGTAAAGTCGAGCGACGAGTGCCGGGGCTTGGCAACGGGAGCAGGCCAGGTTGATCGGGAGCAGTTTAGATTTCGAGAGCGAAGATCTGCGGCTTACTACGTGAACCTATTCATGTTTATGGCGTTCTATCGCCACGTCTCAGCCGACGCTAATAACAGTAAGGCTTGATCGAATTCGTAAAGATGAAAATCGGTATCCGATCACATCATCAGTTATCCGCTCACGTTAGTACATACCAAGTTCGGTTTCATTGCTGAGCTAAGATTAAGATATCAGGGCCTAGATAGATCGGCGGGACCCCACGTGAGATTGACGCATCATTAAAACGCCGAATTCCGGTGTTAATCTACACCTAACTCCATCGGTGTCCGTACCTAGGTAGGTACCTAACCTCCTACATAAGGCATTACCGTAAGGTAGGTACCACCTACATCGATTAGGTACTCCTGGTAGTGAGAGGCTCGTCCCAACAACATGGAACAGTTGATACGATTCGGACACGTTACTTACCTACCTGGGTACTTAATTTACACGACATTGCTATTATCACCGGGTTATGCCCTACAAAAGCTTCCCTTGCTTCATTGTGGTTTGCTTATAGATGCCTGAACACGAACACGCACCCAGACTTTGCTTGACAAACATTACCACGCATAGAGGCTAACATAGGCCTTGCAATGTCTGCACTAGCTCGCTGCGATGAGTCTGTCACGTCTTCCACCGTTCGGTGTCTGAAGCTGGGTATAGACGTCTCCTAGTACGGACCCGGGACACCTCATCAAGGCGTGATGTTTAGGTCCGGTGCCGATGTACATCCTTGGAAGACCAAGTCAATATAGCTCTGGATCTTAGATATCTTCCTACAGATAACTACCACGTTCCAGTATAGCGTCACGATCCTTCTACCAGTACCACGGAGCTCCCGAATCTCGCAGGATCGGCACGTGTTGAGTAGAACACAGCCGTTGCTCATTGCTCATGCACGGCGCGGGTATGCGAGTTCAAGCATGTTTCCGCTTCCCATGCAGTAGCTTATCCGCTTACCGTGATATTTTTTTTCTTTTTCTTTTTAGATGAAATTACGCGTCGTATCATATGCGTTCCTACGGCCGCCGGAGTCCGGAAAATGCTAGTTCTCAATAGGAATACCGAAGAAGCACACGACTCGAGACCAATCTGAGGGTTTCTGAATAAGAGACATGGTTTAATTGGCTACATCAAACCACTTCATCAGGCCCCTTAACAGGAAGCACTGTAACAACAAATATATGAACATTTTGCTACCAGAGGCTTATATACCTGCGTGGCCATCTAGGTAATGGATAGTCAAGGCCAAGAAAACCGTCGGCACCGGGCTCAATACTACAATATTGAATTTATAGTACCAGTGATGTTGATTCGTTCCTTGATAGGTATGATGGTCTCGCCGCGTGATAGCATCCGCGGGTTTGGGTGGTCGAATATAACGTGTACGATCGCCAGTTAACCGCCGTTGTGCTGAGTCTGCGCAAGAAGGCGAGCGGCATATGTGCCCAGCTCCCAGGCAGCCCAGGGTCAATTATCGAAACGCGTCCAGGAAACGAGTGGGCTGAAAGGAAAACTGCATTAGTTCCAGGTCTGTCCTACAACAATATCCCTGCCGCAACGGAACATGGTATATCCAAGGAGGCATCATGCCCAATCGTCAAATTAGAGCTCGTATGAGAGAATGCATCATTTTGAAGCAATATAAATTCCTCCCTGTCTTTCAGAACGGTGGCGCAAAGAAAGGAAAGGCGGTCAAATAACACCCAAGCTCAACGGTTCTCCCATTTCTCGACATCGAGATTTTAGTAACCGGTCCGTGTTTTCCCTCAAAGTCGGATGTTTCTTTGTAACCGCCTATCGTGACCGAGCTGCTGCATACAATGCATCCAATGTACCTAGGTATCCAAAAGATATGTAGGTACAGTAATAAATGTCGATCTAAGAGCCCCAACAAAGCAGCTCGGTGCAAATTTTACCCCGTAACCACTCGTGGCAGAGCTGAGATAGGTTAGGTAGCGGAGGCCATGCGATTCTACGAGGGGGGCGAGTGGGTGGTGGGCCAGTTGGGCTAAGGGACCGAATACTTAACCTTGGTCCACCCTTATTTGGTTCCTTTAGAGCGGGCTGACCCCAAGGATCCACTGACGCGGGGTAGCTTGCCCAGCTTGCTCTAGCAGGGATATGCTGAAGGGTGGTCGAGGGGCTAACCTCATAAGTCCGAAAGTCCACAATGATTTATTTCTATGGGGGATAAGAAAACAAAGGACTGGAGTTACCGATGACATCGTGAGGCCGCATTATCTCGCTTTGTTCAACTCTCAAGGTCGGGGACAGATGGAATGTATTGAAAGGTGCCACTTATGAAACATACGGTAGTAGGGTTCACCTATCACTTACGCTTATCCCGTATTTCCATCTTTCAGGTAAGACTCGGTAGGTGATAGGTAGTGCAGACTGTCCACGATATAGATTCTGTAGGACCGAATCCAAGACATGTCAGAGGCCAGCGCGGGGTCTCGTGCTAGTATACCATTTCCAATTGTCACCCCCTATTGGACCCGAGGCGGAAAAAATGTGTACATCGTGCGATCAAGCTCTTTTTTTAAGTGCCACCGGCCAACTTAATTGTGAATGCGGCTGAAGCAACCGGATCCGTATTTGTGAGAGCCAATCTCAGGGGTTTCGGTGCTAGACTTATTAACCGATGAAACCGAAGAGCAAGAATAGGACGGCGTACGACGGTATAATGGAACCTAGGTAGGGTTAACGACCGCAAATTATCCCAATCAACACCATATCGTGGCGGGAGTAGTCTATGAATATAACAATGGGAGAAATCGCGTGGTTATTCGTTTGGAGTCAAGCAATCTTCCCATATCAATTTCAATATACCTCCAACCGACTTATATATCTGAAAGAAAATGGGCTAAAGCCTCCCTTGCGTAGCAAAAGGGCCTGCTTGGCCAGGCTCGCATAGCAACGGCTCCGTGTCCACGTAAAAATGGTCTTTGAAAGTGACAAATTCGACTTCGTAACAAAGGAGTGTGACACAGCTGACCTGCTGGACGTAAGCCTCATTTAGTAAAGGTGCGTCACAGGGGTGGTTGAACGTACCTACGAGGGTAGTCTTGGCTATAGCTGATCTCAAGTCAGCGGAATGCATAACTGTTAGCCGGCTTCTAGAACCGGCTACGACTCTCCTGAGGTTACCGCAACACTACCTGAAATGCCTGAAATGAATCCATCTCCAACGTATCCCATCTTTGTGCTCCAGTGACGCCACTATCATAGTCTAATATATCGCTCAGCTACACGCCACCACTTCTATTTGGGACAGGTACCTATCTTTATTTCGACGAGTTTGATTTGACAAGTAACTACCATGTAGGTAGATTGCTGATATGTTTGGCTATCGTATTGTGGCGGTAAAGAGACCCGAGATTACATTAGCCATGTTGCTGGACCCGGGTCGCTCTCGTTTTCTGCAGGGCAGTCAGGTAGGCTATCCCTTCGCCGAGGTAGTCTTCACGTTTGGGCTGCCGGATTGGGCAGGGCATTTTTTTTTAGTCCACCTCGACGATTGGAGGTTTGCTTTAGCTTATATCCGTGCATATATGTATTGTACAAATGTATCTTAAAATACGTCAACTATTTCCCCTCTGTAAAAGAAAATGGCATGCCATGCCCATGCTCTCTCCATTTAAATAAACCGCCGATCCTCCCACTCCGTCCACCCCTGACCCCCTGACCCCCCTATCCCCCGCTGCTATCTCCATTTCCCCATCCATCGAAATATTTCGGTAGCCTTACGAACTTGGACTCGGGCTATTAATGTCTACCGTTGCTCTGCATTTCGTCCCTTAGTATACGAGTACTAAGCAAGCAAGCTGTCTCCTACCCACCTCTAGTACATCTTCACCTACAAAGCTCCACTTCCCACGATGCTTTGATCCTTCATTTACCCTCCCTCTCTTCATTTCGCCGCAAATTTCATCTTTATTCGTCCGTCCCTTCGGTCGTCTTCCGGATTACTAGCCTAGCGGATGCTTTTTAAGTTCAATTGATCGCACCGATTGTGCTAGTTCTCGAGTATTTACCTAACGTACATACATAATATTCGGGCTGTATCATCTTAAGGGCATCGTTACGTCTTGCGCCATTCTATTAGGCCATTCTTATCAGAACGCGCCGGGAGGTCTAGATTATAAGGGTTTTATATACGCAACGACGCAGCAGCGCGCAACCTCAAGTCACCATGAGCGACATTGAGAAACCTTCGACTTCGCACGACTCCCAAGACGGGCATGTCGTTGTCGAAGGGCTACCGCCCGACCCCGATGCTCATCTCAGCCAAGAGGAGAAAGATGAGATTGTAAGCATTATTCTGACAATCTGCAGCAGCACAATGGCTAATATTCGCATTAGGACCGCAAGCTAGTTTGGAGACTGGATTGGATATTGATACCATGGGTATGTTATTATCGTAGTGTCCGGTTTATGTCACAGACGGCTGGCTAACAGTACTATTCAGCTCTGCATTCTTTATCTGCTTGCCTTTCTGGATCGGACCAACATTGGCAACGCGAAAGTGGCACATCTCACTGATGACCTACATCTACGGTTACCGTCCCAATACAACGAGTCCCTTACCATCTTCTTCATCTCGTACGCCATTTTTGAGCCGGTGACCAACGTGCTGCTCAAGAAGATGCGGCCGTCCGTGTTCATCCCAATCATCATGTAAGTCCGCAGCCGCGATCGTCGGGTCCCAGCCGGAGAACATAGACTAACGTCGTACCACCCGACAAAAAAAAGGATCTTTTGGGGCGCTGCTATGACTGGTACGGGCTTCGTATACAATTACTCGGGACTCATGGCCGCGCGATGGTTCCTTGGGCTTGCCGAGGCGGGTCTGTTCCCCGGAGTCAACTACTACCTATCGTGTTGGTACAAGCGCTCCGAGTTTGGTGTTCGTGCTGTATGTCAACCTGCCACTTGTGCGCTTTGCTTGTGTGCTCTTTTCGTGTCGCTTACTTGCCGTAGGCTATCTTCTTCTCTGCGGCCGCTCTCTCCGGCTCGTTCGGTGGTCTCCTCGCCGCCGCGATAGAACTCATGGACGGCATTGGTGACCGGCCTGGTTGGGCTTGGATTTTTATCTTGGAGGGCCTGCTGACTATCGTCTTCGCCGTCGCGTCGTTTTGGATGGTGCACGACTTCCCCGACCAGGCTCGATTCCTGTCGGACGGCGATCGCGTTCGCGTTATCCGCCGGCTGAAGCTGGACCAGCAGTCTTCGGCCGAACACGAGGAGTGGAAGATGAGCTATCTGTTCGCCGGTCTCAAGGACTGGAAGATGTGGCTCGGTATGGTCATCTACATGGGTTGCGACATGCCTCTCTACGCCTTTTCGCTTTTCTTGCCCAGCATTATCCAGGAGCTAGGCTGGAGCACAAGTACTGTCCGGTCCCAGCTTTTGAGCGTGCCCCCGTACGCCGCGGCGGCCGTGCTTACCGTGGTTGTTGGCTTCGTCGCCGATCGAACCCGTCAGCGTGGTCTCTGCAATATCGTCGTTAGCTCCGTCGGTATCGCCGGATTCTTAATGCTTCTTGCCTCGACCGATCCTAGAGTTAAGTACGCTGGTACCTTCCTCGGAGCCCTCGGCATCTACCCTTGCATCTCCAACACTATCAGCTGGATGGCGAACAATATCGAGGGCGTGTACAAGCGAGGTGTTGTGCTAGGTTTCGTGATCGGTTGGGGTAATCTGAACGGTGTCGTCAGTTCTAACATCTACTTCAACGCGCCGAGATACCTCGAGGGTCATGGAGTGATAGTGGCTTACATGGCAGTCTTCTTATTCGGCGGCAGCTTGCTGATGACGATATTGCTTCGTATCGAAAACAAGAAGAGGCTCCAAGGAAAGCGCGACTACCTCATCGAAGGAAAGACCGCGAAGGAGATTGAGGCTATGGGTGACCACAGGCCTGACTTCATTTACACGGTATGATACGAGGGACGGGATACGTGTATGAAACGCATAGGCGCAGTTAGGATAGGACACCCTTGGTACTCTACCCTTCCGCGCTTTGATACAAAATCTCTTTTGCATTGCGGCGGAATGGGAGCCCAAATTTCTTTCCCTTCTTGACTAGAGACGGAAACTGGACACGTCTGAAAGGTTGGCGAACCTTTCGTGAGACAAAACTTTCTCCTTTTTACTTATTTGACCCTTTATATATAAAGCTCACGGCTCGGGAATTAGTGCCGGTGCTGGGGAACTAGAATGTTAGGATACCACATTTAGTCTTATCATCTAGAACGTCGATTTACAGGATACCTTTTTTTCTTACCTTGCCAGACCAGTCTTGTATCGCCCTGTGCCTAAGTGCTCCTCGCAACCGCAATCTCCATCGCCCTCTGCTACTATACAGGTGACTCATTTAGACTATATATTCGTCATGTGCATAGAGCCAAGTGGTTACGCGCATCATGTGTATTTCAAATTAGCATCTTGATAATTTCCGTGTAATAGTATGATCACGTAGGGGGTACTCACCTCTAAGAGATAGAGGTAGTTGATTCCCGAATACGATGAAAGGAGGTCGAATCGTTTGAAGCGACGACCATATATGAGGAACAAGTTTCTTTGCGCCATCAATGACAATAGTTGCGTTCAACCCATCATGATAAAGTCCACGCATCATCGTAAACGAGGATTAGTCTATTCGCCTCTATTATATACCTTCCTAGGAGGTAGGTATGCAGCCATGATCATTGCTGTCGGTGTTCAACAGGTAAAAGGTCTATTATCACGGGTCTTAAATGGGTACCGAAGCAAAGCAGAGGGATAAGGTTATAATATTAACATTCACTCCTGATAAGCACCTATATACTGCCTAGCTCACTAGGTAGTTTGTAGATATTAATCTTTTGATACAGCATCTTTGCCCAGAGGGCGCCTATGAGGTACACATCTTAGAAGCTTGTAAACACATTGAAATACCTACTTATCGAAAGACATGGCGATCATAAAGCCCGGCAGGTTAGTATAGGTAATAGTCCTGGAAGAATTAACAACATTAAAATACTAGATCTTCATTTTAAACCTTTCTTTCCAGCCCAGCCCCTTGATGTATGACCCCTATTTCGTTTCGATAGTGGTGCTCAACTATTATAGGATGTCGTTTTCATTAAGTTTGCTATAATTCGTATTGCGGTAGTAGTAGACTTTTCACTTACTAACATTATTTAGTAGAGTAACCTCAGACTTGACAAGGCTATCGTGCAACATAATACGAGCAAGCGCATACCAATCTACCAGAGGATACCTACCTAGGTTATGTAAGCATATAATAGTCATAGGCTTTCAGTCATAAGATAAGCATATAGGTACAGACGGTCAGGAATGCCATCGTACCCCTTAGCCTCTTATGTGTAGTGTGACCTACCTAAGAGATCTTTTGAAGTAGCAGTTAAGGTGTGTGGCATTAAACCTGAATAGATCATATCAATGACATCCTACTTCATCTACTCGGCTAGTTTTCTTATGGTTAGGTGCGGGGATATTCTTGAGGTATGTACCTATCCTTTGGTATAAGGCGGAGATACCAATACAATGAATGATTACAAGGCGGTATCGCAAGTATACATCCTAGGTATGGGAGATACCGTGCTCGATCCCGCTGTCTTATAAATCAGGGACGGAAATAAAAGCGGCAGAACAAACGCGAACAGGCGAACATCAGATTTGGTGCCTTGCAGGACATCTATGCTCCAAGGTTACTACAAGTATGACCCATATGGCTTTGATTGTTTCCTCCTAGTCGAAATCGCTGCCTTTGATGTTTAGTTTACAAGGCTCTAGAGAGAACAACTACCGGAATGAGTCTACCAGGCGCGTGGAGCACTTTATTTCTTCCTGGTTTCCTATGTTCTGGTAATATTCCGCAAGACTCATATGTGCTACAGATAGCTAAGATTGTTGAGACGAAAATTGGTAACAGAGTCTCGGAACGAGGAGATTACCTGGCCCTTGTTTGCAACTGAGCCATGGTTCTCGAAGTGTCGGCCTATCGGTTCTTAAGCCAAGTAAACACCTATTAGATACCCGAGATGAGCAATGAATCTCTGGATCTGGTAATTCGATTATTCTTAAACCCATCTATGTGCTATGTATATGATGTAGCTAATAGGGTTTGTTACGCATTCCTGGGTACTGGGTCTCTACCATATATCTCAATGAATTACCTACCTATTTCCATCTCGGGTCTCGGGCTTCGGGTGCAACATACTACTTGGTTTCGTGACTGGGTGATACATAGGTACCATAGGCACGAGATAGACGGCCCGTTCCATCGACGTCAACAGGTAGGAAGGACAAAAGTTGACTGCACAAATATCGGCCTGTGTAAAACCAAATTGTGCTGGATCAGGAGACCCGAGTCTTAGTTCGGATTGGAGACAAGCTTCTTCTCGTCCTCCTCGAGACCACTTAAACTCCCGAAACAATCCATCAACTCTGGCTCTTGCTAGAGAGAACTCGTTACACATATCCCTCCTCAGTCGTCAGTCGTGAGTCGTGTGCTTATTTTGAACATGCAAACCGACTAGTGGGTTTGACGCCACAATGTAAGGAGTCGTGTTAACCGTTGTAGTTTGCTGAGTGCTGTAGAATCTACTAAGTACGTGATAGGCAGGTAGATTTGTTTCCCGCTGCGAGGAATACGGGGACTGAACTGAATTTGCTCCACGAGTCAAATAACAGCTTCAACCAATGGCAAGACACGAATCTTGGCTGCATCCGCCACAAACAGCAATGTCTGAGCGCTGAAACTTAGCTTACCCTACCTGCCTTACCACCCCCCCGCGGGTAGCTTAGAAGGGCTAAAGATGGGAGCAGGGGTCGCTAATATCAGCACTATCAGCTGGCTCCCGCGGTCCATTTTAGCTCCAACTCTAGGGTACATGTACCCTGGAATTGTACCCTAGAATTTGGAACTTGGATGGCTAAAAATGATTCCAGGTGTTTGGGAGCTCATCCATGGATCCATCCACCATCCATCCAAACGCCGTCATTCAAACACCGTTTTCTTTCTTGGAGCGTTGATTGATCCTTCGATACTTCCCACCTCCCACCTCCCACCTCCCACCTCCCACCTCCCACCTCCCGACTCCCAAGGTCCTGGGGCAGCTGGTTAATTTTCATTCTAAGCACGGACTTATTCATCTCGAAATGATATGCTCGATGATATGCTCGATGATATGCTCGCATATGACACGGGAAAGCTTTGTCGCCAGCTGCAATATTCCATAATTATTGAAGTAGGTAACCTTAGAACTCACCAAGGTACCCAGACAACTCATTCCGTGACCGAGACTTCGCAGTCTTCGCGTCAAATACGTTTAGCAACGCCTTCTTTTGGTTGGTCCAGCGCCTCGAAATTCGGCAGTACTTCGCCTCGGTGCAGCTCACTGAGATGTGAGAGTCGTTCGTCATTGGACTACGGTTGCATACTACATTATGTGGTGTAGCAAACAGCTATCCGCATGCTTTTAATCAAAAACCTTTGTTCACCGCAACGGCTTTTTAAATTTCGATTTCTCCGAGTGTGCGTCTCAAAAATACACCACCTCACCACCTGAACCTATGCGCGCGTACCTAGGTAATTGGAGATAGTGGGGATAGTTTCCAACCCGATCAAGTTATCAAGTTATCAAGGCTTCGGCTGCCAGGCCAGGTTAGAGCATCGCAGTTCCGAAGGAGCCATCCCCAAGATGCTCTACCCGCACCGGTCTAATGTAAGGGATCATCTACCTAAGCCTTCCTTATATGGACGCTTCCAAGGATCAAGTCCACGTGGAGTAAGTAAGGTGCAAGCCGGACGGGATGGTTTTGCTACGGTAACGAATGATAGCCACGGATTTCCATGGCAGCTGTTTGGCTATCCAAGTCTTCCAACCTTCCAATGGGTACCCAGCCTGTTTGTTACCCGCAGCCACCATTTCAATATGCAAGTAAATCACTCGCCCGATGCTGCTGGGCCACCACGAGCGAGCAAGCTCAAAGATGCCTGTCTAGTCATCGAAGCCTATCAGCTAGGCCTACTATCAGCTAGGGCCGAAAAGACGGTCAAACCGCGATCCTGAATTGCACTTCTATGTGCATTTTCTCTCATTAGGTGCCTCGGTCGGTGGTTTCTCCAGTGAGGCTCGCCTGGCCATGCAGGCTGGAGAGATCTGCGGGGGAGTCTGCTGTGATGGTTGTATTGTATACCTGCGGTGTCTTAGCTGCCATGCCCTTTCCGACGTCTATAGACAAGTATCGAGGAACGAAAGTTGCCTTTCTATAGGCTCAGCCGGCAGACTCGACGCATATCAAGTTAAACAGGAAGGCCTAAACGAGCTATCATAGATGAAGCGGCCAGGTCCGCCCGGTCTATCTTGCAGATGGGTAGTCTAACTTCCGAATAGACAACTTCTGGAGGTGAGGCCAACACCCGACACCCCTAAACAAACCGCAACATTACCTTACCTACCTGGTAATTTGCCTCGTCATCTGAGCTTCTACTTCCCAGGTTCTACTTCCTTCAGCCGTATCTCCTTACCGCGTAGCACAGGAAACGAGAGAAGGCCAGCTCGGGACTCTCCAACATCCCAAGACATACCTCCCAGTCGCCTGAAATCGATCCCGGCCCAAGTTATGAACCTTGCCTGCATACATGTATCCAAGATACCCCACACACCTATACATTGCTTGCCCGTCGCCAAGTAGCCAAGGCTGAGGGTGTATCCTGGACATGCACCCACCCAACTGACAATATCTCTCTACCCAGACGCCTGACACCTACATACATATATACCTAGACATGTATATACATTACATGACTCCTCCTTTTGCTCGTTACCTGCCGTTATGCAGATTGCGCAGCCATTGAAGTGATTTATATCGAACTAGCAAGCGAAAGTTGCGGATACGTGCATCTCTAAGCTCGCTCGATTTCTCTTCTATCAGGGCTTCGATACTCCAACACGTTATACCCTCTCACGGTGCTCGCGCGTGGGTTATCCGGTTAGCTCACCTCGCGCTTGAATCAACCTCGAATCTACATAATTCTTAATCCGACCTACCCTCCTCCACCTCAGCGTCTACAGCTAGCCCTGACACATACCTTTTGAGTAACGAGCCTATGCCACTACCACTACCTCTTTACGCACCTAAGTATTCCATTGATTCACGATACATCACCAACGACTTGATTTCTCTCCTCTCTTCTCCATTAGCAGCAGTTCGTACTTATTCGTTCGTTGGCGCTGGGTAAATCCCGTATAAATACCCTCTTCTGCCGTCTCTTCTTTTGGGTATTGGTCGACGTCGTTATTTTCACGAGTTTCCTTTCCCTCAGCAAACGCTGTCCCTCACGACGTCTCTTTTTACGACTCAACACTAGCACCTAGCTACCCGCCGTCGGAAGATAACTCAAAATATAATTCGATTCTATTTACCTATGGCGACGACACGTTGACGCCTGGATTCCTCCAAAATTTAGATACTTGACCTAGCTACACACTCCATACCAAGAGTTGCTATACCGTAGTGGGCTACACATGCGCTGAAATCTTACATGACTATTCATCCACTACGAGGAATACCGAGGCAACAGTGATGGATGGCACGGTACACAGTGATCCCGATGGAAGCGGCCAGATAGTTGCCTCCGGGGCACTTACAAGACAGAATATAGAGACCATCGTCATCTTCGAACGACTGGGTGCTGCCTTATCTGTCACTGGAGTCCTCCTTATTTTCATCGCATATGCTGCTTTCAAACGGCTCCGCACCGTACCGAATACCTTTATCGTCTTCGCATCCTTCGCCAACCTGGGAGCCAGCATCGCCTGTTTGATAGGGTACTCAGGGGTCAAAGCAGGCTCGGACAGCCGTCTGTGCCAGGCTCAGGCCTTCATGTTCGAACTGTTAGTTTCGCCGTGTCTCTCCCCTGCGGATCACGCTGAAGGGGAGGATGGCGGAGTTTCTTAGCTAACAGGTGTCAGGTTTATGCAATCAGATCCGTGGTGGTCATTTGCCATGGCCGTCAATGTTTACATGGTCTTCTTCTTCTCCGCAAACCCAAAGAGTTTTCTTCGCTATTGGTGGGCTTACTGCCTCGTCTGTTACGGAGTCCCTTTCGTTCCTTCTTTGTGGTTGCTTATCGTTCGTGGTGGCGACGGGCAGAATGTATACGGTAATGCGACTGTAAGTCAACGCCTAGCATTGTCTATGCGCACTACAACACTACATTACCAATATCCCTACTAATTAATATCGATTCTAGATTTGGTGTTGGATAGATAAGGACTGGTCCAACCTACGCATCTACACGTACTACCTCCCGATATGGGTCTGCATCATCCTCTCGACGTGCATCTACGTAGCTGTAGGCTACTACGTCTTTAAGCAACGCAACCAACTGCGTAACTTATCGCTGAGTAACCCGGCACACGATCCGCCAACGCGGCGCGACTCGGGAGAGAAGGTAAATCAGACCGAGCGCCAGGTATCGACATCATTAGATAGACTAACGGCAGCCCAGACACTCTTCACCAACGCAGCTGTTATGGGCAGGATCAACAGAGAAGTCGTCCAAGTTACGACGGTAAACTCGGCGACGGAACACGAAGTCGGTGGACTATCGTCGTCCGGCGCCACGCCCATGAACTGGTTCAATGGACCACCGGACGACAATAGCTCCTACCTCGAGACCCCGACAACGCCCGTCGCGCGGCCCAACCCGTACCAGACCACGGTGACCCGCATCAGCGCCGACCCGGCGCCGCGGGAGGGCCTCTGGGCGCGGGCGCGCGGCAACTTCGAGCGGTGGTGCGGGCGGTTCAGCAACATGGACCCGGTGAAGCTGGCGTACCTGCGGACGTCGTTCGTGTTCGCCATCAGCGTGTTCGTGACGTGGACGCCGAGCAGCATCAACCGGGTGCACGACCTGGTGGCGGCGGAGCACGCTAGCTTCGGGCTCAACCTGGCCAGCGCCGTCGTGCTGCCGCTCCAGGGCGTCTGGAACGCCGTCATCTTCTTCTCCACCAGCTGGCGCGCCCTGCGCCAGGAGGCCCGCGCCGTAGTCGAGGACTGGAAGGGTATCCCCCGCGGCCACGCCACCGCCACCGCCGTCCGCACCGAGCGCGAGCGCGACCGGGAGCGCGCCTTGCAGCTCGCTCGCCGCATGACCCGCGGCGGCGGCGGCGGCGGCGGTAGCGACGACGCCGGGAGCGACATCAGCGCCGCGAGCACCCTCGCCGGAAACGGCTCCTGCGGGGGCAGGGTTAGGGTCATCCGCGACGGGTCGCTTACCAGCCTGCGGCTCTAGGTTAAAAACTACCTCGACGTCGGCTATTACGTAAAATCGCTGGATGATTAGGTACCTATTTGATGTATGGACTAATTCGGATTTTAGTAGTAGTAGCAGTAGTAGGGCGCGTTTTGTCCTGGGACAAAAAAACGCCATATGTACACAGGAGGGCAACAACACAGCACAGCACAGCACAGCAAAGCACAGCTCACATACCTACACCTCATCCCTGGCTTGGCTATGCTAGTTAGATACCAGATAGACAGGGGGTTTTTTTTTTTGCTTAAAGGATTGCTTGGTTGTCAGGCGGTGAGCAGGTAGTAGGTGCCTACCTGACCTACTTAGGTCAATCCGTCCGTTGGCTGGTTGGTCGGTTGGTCGGTTGGTCGGTTGGTCGGTTGGTCGGTCTTGGTTGAAATTGGACTTCGCTTCTGGGTCTGGAACTTGAAAAGGGGGGAGGATTTTCTATTACGACGCTTTTTTGGCTAAGACGGATGAAGCCGTAAAAGCTTCTCGTTTGGGTCTGCGTTACAACCTACTACCCCGGACGATAGGGTATACTATTCTGTATGTATGTAAAGTGCTAATAAAAAAACACTCGACGGAAGGCTACCTACTTTGAGGTAGTCTGCGCTGTGTTTGAAAATGGAACTTGGGTTCAGTAGTTCTTCGCTTGTTTTTTGCAATGCTGTCACTTGAAAATGCGAGATAGATCTTTTGTGTTGTGCTTTGTGCCTAATCATGTTTCCGAAATTTTCAAAGGTTAGTCAAGTTATTCCGCGTCCTATTTCTATAAGAAATATAGCTGCGGAATAATCCAGGGGCAATCAACGTAAGCTAGGGATCTTCGTAAGGCGGTTGTTATAAACCTACCTAGCAATACGTTGATTTCAAGGCCGTTTATCGATTCCAAGTTTGAAATGCACGATATTTGTAGACGTATACTCTATGCGTTTTCTTATAAGATGCTAGGCTCGCGTATAGGACAGTTTCATGAACCGAATTCTAGAGTTTGGACATGAACTAATATCTACCAGATAATTCAACCTTTTATCAATATGAAGTACCTATTATAGTACTGAAGGTACCCCTTAATCGTCTATATCGTGATCATAATTATCAAGCAGTAATGAGTCTTAGTTTCGCATGACAGTACAATTTACGCACGATTGCCTGCCTTACATACAAAACACCTCGATTTGACAGAGGAAATTATCTATAAATTTCAGGAGACTACCAGGTACGTATCATAAGTTCATACACCATCAACCCGTTCCGTTACCTCGTACATGTGTCAGCCGTACCCGTATCCGTAACGCCGTGGTATCATTCGCCTATCCCATTTGTGGACTCATGACCGACATCCCTTCATCCAGGCCTATTACCTATCCGAGTTTCCTCTCCTTCGTATAGCAGATCTCCGGGATATCTGCCTTCTCTAGGATCGTGGGATCCCCGCGAAATTGCGGGGCCTGGACCACGTTTTTCAAGGCGGACAGCACATTCCTTTCGACATAAGACAGGGGAGTTCTTATGCCGATAGGAGCGGACATGACCCTTTCTAGGTAGCGGAGGGCACTCTGTAGTGATCGCTCCTTCGCCTCGTTAGACCACGGGCCGCTGGGATCAACCGCCTGAGTGATAAGGGCTGGTATATATGTGACCTGCACTGCCGTGTCCGAAATTCCATCCTTGCTGAGAGATTCACACAGAGGATTCCTAACCTCGTCCTCGAGAGACGTCCACGCTCGGGTATATAGTTCGGCGGTGTCTCGATCAGCAACGCTGCTCATGCACAAAATTCGTGCAAGGGCATGGTCATCCTTGTTCTTCAGGTCGAGTACACGGAATCCCTTCCGCTGTAGCAATTTCTGCCGACGCTCCAGTACCAGATCGTATCCTTCACGTAGACTTAATTTGTTTTCAATGATACCCAATACGGCGTCGTAGACGGCGCGGTAAGCATCATAATTGGATTGAGTGAGCTTCTTAGCACAGGTCCAATCCAAGTGACCAGCTGCACCGGCAATATCGAGCAGCTGTTCCATGAATCGAAGCTTAAAACTGCGCGCGTGGCCCCTCATAATCTCAATGGTTTCTAGGGCTATAGGCACGTTCTCCGCCTGAGCCAACTGTCCGAAGTTGAATTCGGCTCCCAGTTCCATGCCGAGGATGATGTCAGCTTTGTAGTCTGCTGTAAGGCGATCCAAACACCCCACAAGGCCAGCTTCGACTGCCTTTTTCAAGATCATGTCGTGGTTCAAAGTATCAATAGGTTTGCCCATTCTCTCCTCGTAGTCGACGGCCAGCTGTTTGTCCTTTCCAATGTCGTTGACCACCACAGACATGATCAGCGCATACAATTCATCGGGGTTATTGATGGTATCCATATAAAAATCATGGATAATTTGGAAGGATTCACGGGAGAGTTTTAAGGCTTCGTCTTGTTTCCCGACAACGGTTTCGTACTGCTGTTTGTAAATCCATTTCAAAGTCAGGATGCTGATGAGGGTGCGATTGACCTCGTCGTGATCGTCGTCATCCGGGTATAAGAGTTTTGAAGGCGAGGGTGAATCCGATTTGACGTCGCTTCTTTTGCCGCCAACAGAGTAGGCCCATTTGAGTCGGCGCAGCTCATCCTTGAAGTCGCTATGGACGAGGAGGAGCAAGTCCTGGTCGGAGAGGGCAAAAAGTTCATCGGGCCGGGAAGTGTAGTCGCGGAGCGACCGGCTTATAGAGGACATACTGGAGAAAATATTCAAGACTCTGGTAAGTTAAGACTTGAAAATGGTGAGAAAGTTGAAGGTATTCATTTAAGTTGCCCAGCCCAGCCTGATGATAGAGTCCTACTGACAATCACCGGGGGGCTGTGTCGTTATATAATAAATGTACAGGGGTCATTTGTGGCTTGCGACAATCAGCTGATAAGAGGTACCTACGTGACTATTGTGTGTGATTTAGGTGTGCTAGGAAGATCGGAGTCATGGTGACACTGGGAAGGGGAAAAGCTCACAGGGCTAAAGCTCAGTGAATACAGTCTTCTGGCGCAAATCGTCCAATCACACACAAGCAAATAACCAGCAAGTGGATCCAACTGAGTGCGGCTGGCAATAACCGCAATAGCCCATTCCCAAAGTTCGATAGGCTAGGCAGATTTTCACCAATCCCATTTAACAAGCACAAGCGTCAGTGATGTTCGTCACTTGCAAATTAAAGGGGTCGATTTTCCAGATCAAAAGAGGTAACTATCTCTTTACCTGGAAATCGTATACTTGAGATGACACCCCTGTTATGAGTGGTAGTGTATTAAATCTTTTGCCACTAACCTAGACTCTAGGTTAGTCACTGATCCGCCTATAATAGAGGTCACGTTGATAATATCTGACTAGAACTTTAGGCACCTTACCTATGTGTTACTATGATCTCACCCCTTATTATTTGCTAGTAAGCAATCCATTGTCTACCCTGTGTTACAACCCGTAGGACGATAATTATTTGTGCCTTTGTTTTCCACGTATAATACCAAGTCACCAGTAATAATACTTATCTTCAGATAAAATACGCGTGTAAGTGGCGCAGCGGATTCATGTTCCTTGATATTTCAATTACGAGCGGGGTTGATTTCATCTCAAGAGGACCTACAGTCATGATATGATATTGCTTCCTAGCTAGCAGCGTCAGGAACCCTAATGCACGATTCTATAGAGTACGATGCCTATCACAAGGCCTCCCAAAAACACCGCCCACCAATAATGCTAAGGCAGACATACCTGACGATGATGAGAAAAAATGTTGGTTAGAGACGTGACACAGCCACTCATTCTCAGATCAACAAGTGTATCATTTTATATTCATCAGATGTGGTCTATTGGGTATTCTGTAATGCTGAGTTGGTATTTGCATCATCAACTTCAATCAACATCAAGCGTCAGCATCAAGCATACAAGTTGTATAAGGTCTGAGATCCCTGCATCCTCTCCTAGCTCACACCCCAAGGCATATAGTTTGCAGCATTCTTAATGGTGACTGTCTTGGGTACCCAATATTCTTGTTCAGCTAGACTCGGTGGCTTTTCTTTCTGTCTATCTTGGCCTGAGTTTTAAAATCATATAGAAATTGCAGTGCCTTCAATCTACAGCCCCCTTGCATCGACTTTCATTATTCATCTGGGCATGTAGCGGGACTTGAACTGGTTAAAGTCAATTCCACCTCAGAACTCAAGTACCTAGTACATGGTATTTCAAAGGTTAAAGAATACACAGTGGTATTGGTAAGATCATGACATAGACGAAAGGTGTGACACATGCTGTGGAGGTATTTTAGATCACAAATCCAGGCCCCTTAGCCCCTATTCTGGCCATGAGGACTCCGTGACTCCTATCTGGGCCCTAAGGGTGGCCAACAGGTCCGTAGCCCTGACACACACCTACGATACGAGCGTCCTTGCATTCGCTCTTTTTTTATCATCGCCTACTTGTACATATGGGTACCTAGGTACCTAGGTAGAGAGCAGCGGAATAACTAGAAATATACCTAAGTACCTCCAGGACTACGAACATGAGTACGAACATGAGGACGAGGATGAATTTGTAAACGAGCTAGGTACATGCCTAAGGCACTAAGACCCTTTGCTCTTTGAACATAGACCCCCTATCCAAATCGATGGCCAACATGGCCAGCATTCTTGTCCTAGGGGCCAAAGATCAGAAAGCTAGAGTCCCGATACTTTAGCAGAAGATTTCTCGCCCCGAAGCAATAAGGCCTATAAAGCTCCAGAAAACGATCTAGACGTCACAAACCTTTGATACATCGACGGCGATTTAATCGACCTGATGGCATAATCGGCCCAATAGCCAAAAGGATACGCATGGATTACGGATTCGATAACAACAAGGCACTGATATAGCTCCATGTTTGACCAGAGACGAAACGAAGAAGCCATACGATACAAGAATCCCCACTTTGGTGAAGTGGTTAAGCACCTGGATGGGTCTGCTTGTACGTACAAGAAGGCCAGTTGGTTCGAATCCAGCAGTGGGTAGCCTTAGGAGTATTTACGCTCTCCGGTTAGCAATTACTCTGCTTACCTAGGTGTAATTTTCATGGCTATATGGATTGCTTCATACTTTAGTGACGGTATTAAACAGTAAATGTTAGCCTATTTAAATTACCAATATTGGCTATTTACTTACGATATTTGGTGGATATAGGGGTTTTGGTAGGGAGGAGTAAGCATACAATTCTGAACAAAGATACACCCTAATACTAAGCACATATATAATACCTCTCAAAAGGTTAGGAAATATGGTAGCTATATTAATGGCCCTATCAGAACGGTTAGTATACATCAGCATCACCATACGTTGCAAGAATTGTCATCTGAAGCACAAGAGAGCCGAACACCGCCCAATCTAGCATGAGCAAAAAGACGCGGTCATACTTGTCTTCCCCTTTTAGGGGAAATGAATCGTTTTATGAATTGGGATTCCCTATATTGCCACATAGGTAGGTATGGACCTTAGGAGGTAGGTAGCTATTCAACCTGAACTAGTATGCTCATCTCTACTGCAGTGTGTTGTTGCAGAATATTACGCCCACACGTATTAGGATAGAATTAGAGGATCTACCTAACCTAGGTACCTAACTCCCGTATTACTATATTAAATGTTTCCTTACCTTATCAGTGGATAGTTATAATCCTGTGGACGATACCTACATCTTATGTCGCAACTTTTGACTACAACCTGACTGCTCTCTATTCTAAAGTTTAGCAGTACTGAATGTCTTTGCAAGCTTCTTTGCCTATGCGGTCCTCGGACTGACGGCAAGCAATCTAGCCGCGAGCAGGCTCTGCTTTGGCTGACCCTTGGTCGGCTGGTGTTTGGAAGATAGCTCAATGAACCGACGTCTTCTCCTTCAGCACGGCTATTAACTTCAAAGGCGGGAAATTCTAAATCAATAAGAATACCAACGCAATGGATCACTTGACACACCCGGGGTTAGACACGATATTTACAGATGGGTACGGCACTCTGTTCTTAGATGTCACAGTCCCAGGCGGGCAACAAGGTAGGTAGGTTATCACTCTGTCAGTCTGTCTCCTGGCGATGCAGATCCAACTCGAGTATTGTAAGGGAATTAAATGCAATGCTAAACCACTAGGTACACCAAAAAGGTGGAAGCGTTGTCAAGTCGGGCTCTCAGGTGCTTGCATTGCCTGATCAGGGATGGGACAGTGACAAGTATCTTCGCCGAACGACGGCGATCCGCACGAGTTGCCCCCTTATCAATATAAGCCGGCGCCGAAAAACACACTAGGGCATACCACGACGCAGAAGAATAAAATTTTAAGAAAGCTACGTATGGTGGTTCTATTTACAATTGTTCCCCCTCTTCGAAGTCCTTGACGATATTTTTGTACTTAATGCTCAGCCTACATGGCTCCTTTACCACGTCTATCACGAGGGGGGTGTGGCGTCTATGAGAGAGACGGAAAGAAAAGGAGAAGGACAAGACACATAGCAAGGAAATAAATACGAGGCATTCAAAGCATTAATTTATTTGTAACTGTCTCTTGAAAGCTTCGATGAGAGAAGCCTATATGCTAAACTAAGAATATTGGCTCTTGGATCTTAGTTCGCGTGTCTATGGCGCCATAGGAGAACGTTCTGTCGGCGACGCACCATTGTCCTTCTCGGCCTTATCGGCCCTGTCGGGGAGATTCGTCTTAGGAGCAGACTGTGTTAAAGCGGCGCCAGGTTTAGGTGACTAGTGCACGTCTAGCTTGCTCGACTCGATACTGGCAGCGGTTAGGCGGGAACTTGGGGCTGAGGGATAAGTAGCCGCCTAACCACATATGTCTGGTAAAGCCATTCTGTGGTCTCTATTTGGGCATTTGTATTGGCAAGGTTGTCAATTTGAATACAGTGTTCGCGGATCTGCTCGTCGAGACGGGAGATTGCTGCTTCTCGTTTCTTGCGAAGCTTCGGTCCGGGGAGATCTAATGGTTGTAGATCTTTCTTGCCCATAATCTGTTGAGATTGTAGTGGCATTGCTGAAAACAACCGCTCTTCTAGGCAGCTAGTTGTTACTTGCTGGTGTTGAAGAAAGCGTCTTAAGCCAGTACATTTCTCCTATGAACTATTCGTTTGTTTCGTAGCGAGATCTCGTGCTCCGCCCTTTCTGGGAAAATGGTTGGGTTTGTACCAAGTTCTTGTATTCCGCTAGAGTAGCTGTATCAAGCTGGTTCTGATTAGTCTCACGAAAGGGTGTTGTTGGTGTTTAACTTGGCTAGTGTATCTGTCTAGTATTGGAAAACGCGACCTTATGCTTTTTGGACCGGCATCTAAGCATATTGTCTTGGATGACGTCTCAAATAACCCGATAGTGCCGCCTCGAAAAGTGAGTGAATTGGTGGGCAAGGGAGAGCCAATCAACATCCGAGACAAGATGGGCAAAGGCAGGCGGGAAAGCAGGAAGAGATTGACCGGAATGAGATGGGGATGAATAGAAGACATGAAGAAATCCTCGAACTTACTAATACACAATGAACAAGCGGTTGCAGTGGCAGAAAGGCCAAGAGCCAGTCGGAGCGTCAATTTGGATCCGCTCCTAGGATTGCTCAACCGTAACGACTCAATACGTTGCCTCAAGCCTGGTGTAAGTCGAGGCAGTAGAGATACATGAGGCGTGTAGGTCAGGGTGATAGTGCTTGTATTTGAGAAAGATGACAATATTCTGAAGATGTGTGTGTGTGTGTGTGTGTGTGTGTGTGTGTGTGTGTGTGTGTGTGTGCGCGCAAGATAGAGAGAAAAGATGTAAAGGGCGCAAGATAGAGAGAAAAGATGTAAAGGCGGGGAGGTCGGACTTTTTCCACGGAGGTAGAATTTTTTTTGGCGCACTGAAGAATATGAACGGAAGGTGGGAGGTAGGTAGAGATTGAGTGAAGGCAACATGAGAAGATTATAAACTCCGCCTAGTAAAGTATCGCCCCCATTTCCAAAAAAGGTCAGAGACACATGCACCCATCTACAGCGCCCGCGTGCTATGCGACTTCCTAGTGACGTTAACTTATACTTACGTCTACATAGGTACCTAAGGTACCTATAATAACTGGCGATTGCCTCAGATTATCATCGTTGGCTTGGTGCTTGATAGGTGTACTTAGAGCGTCACTCCTCACTATATGTCATTCTGGCTGTAACTCAGATATAACTTACCTACCTCCTAGTAGACTCGAGACGTAAAATTGTCATGAGACCAATATTTAATCGCATACAAGTCCATACCAAGGTCCATAAGGCCTAGGAATGGAATGCGAATCCCGTTGTGTCTATCGACGATGTGGAATATCATAGTGATAAAATCCATTGTAGATGGTAACGAAAAGACCCGAACTACAACTTGATGTCGAGCCGCGTTAATTCGTATTTCCCTCCTTTCTCTCCTTTCCCTCCTTCTTGTTCCTTTTGTTCTTTTTTGTTATCTTCTTTTCCTCCCTCTCCTTCTCCCCCTTTTTCTCTAACCTGTATCGACGGCCTCTATGAGGATTAATGTAAGCCATGTAGATAAAACAGGACAGAGCCAGGTAGGTGGTAAAGATATTTCGCTAATCTGCCGTCGCGATTCCACTTCTAGCTGGTCTAGCCTGGAGAAACACGAGAGGCATACGATTGGCTAGCACGCAGGCTGCGCTGAAGAATGTAGTCGATTACACATTATCATGTGACAGTTCCAGCTACATCTCCACGTTGATGGATAGGGGAGGTGAGAGTGACACGGACATCAGTCGGGGATATTCGCATGATAATACAGTTTACCAATTGTTTTAAGTACGTATTCACTGTTTTCTTGATGTTGTCTCTGCTACTGTCTATCGTTGAGATGGCGGAATAGTGTCACAAGACTCAAGGTCCACGTTATATTCCACTTGATTTATTACCTTGACAGCTCCAGAAAGAATTTCTAAATATTAATCTGATGACATTCAGCTAGGTTCGGGCATCGTGATAGGGTGGTCGTGTCCACTCTGGGGGAAAACACCAAGAGGACCGCAGTCTATTCGTGTGAGTGACAGAAGCCGACCCTTACCTAGGTGCCTAATAACCGACGACGTATCTGAAGACCTAGGCCGGAGATAGATGGTGACGACGGGCACCGCTCTGATATGGTGTTAGTGTGACTTTGTGTTGCAAGGTACCTAGGTAGTTAGCACTAGACGTGCCACTCACGCAGTAATAGAACTGACAGACAATGTTGTAAAGAACAGCCTGTACATATAGCACATCTGGCGCAAAAGGAGGTTGACGACTAGTCGGGTTGAAATCAGAGCCGACGGTTAGCAGCGATTGAGCAAAACGAGTAACTAAGCTAGACCATCTCCAGTCGTATCGACTCGAGCCGCGCGTCGTCGACAGCTTCGTTCTGTCACCACGTGTACGACGGACATCTCGATTGGCGAGTATCTAGTCCTCATCAGAAAAGCTTCTCTTGATATTTGCGGACCTATTAATAAACCTCGCTCTATACCTTCCCAGGAGGCTGCCTATCAATTTGTCATAATTAGATGACTGGCTGGAAGTATCGATTTGGCAAGCCTGGCCTTTGGCTAGCATTTATAGAACCCAGATACTAGACATAATTAATATATTACGTGCCATTAGCGATGATGTTAGAGTAGAACTTCTATCAATTCTCAATATCTCGTGATTGATTACCGATCGTCTAACCATGTACATGGCCCCTTGCGATGAAGGTTGATTGACGATTCGCCTCCTAGTATTCGGTGCGGCACCCGCATTAAGAAGCTATGGGACATTTGCAGTCATGGCAATCCATTTAAGGAGATGGTTGGAGGTCGGAGGAGTCTGGATGGTACATTGTTGAGCTCGTGATCAAGTTGTAAGCGAGACCGTACTCGATGATATTTAGAGAATTGCCGGCAACGCAAATCGGCATTGAGGTTGCCCTGTGTTATGTAGCACATCAAGTGAAGTGCAAGCGCCGGTGTAAGCAAGGTGAGAGACTTACGTATATTCGGCGAGTCTAGATGATGAGGACTGAGATAGTGGTACATTGCAGCATATACCGTAGAAAGAACACATTTTAGCCCATCTTAATTATCAACGGCCGTCGACCAAAAAGCCTTACGATACGATCCGGAAAAAATTAGGAGGTCTTAAAAAAAAATCTCGCCGGTAGACAACATGAGGTTTCTATGCAAGGCAGCATATCTGGCCATCGCCGTTATGAGTGCCATGCATCCATTGATACTTGCAGCTCCAAGTGGCAATTCGACCTTTCGTTCTATCGGCAAGAGCCTTAATCGCGGTCCTCGTCAGTGGCATAACAACAGTCAGATACCAGCCGATCCCCAGATATTTTGTCGTAACGAATCCCAGCCACCCATCTACACGGGCAAGTTCTCTCACACATTCCAAGCCTCTAGTCTCCCCTCCGTTCTCCGTTTTCCTCTACTCGCCGCTTTCGTATTCTGTTTCTTCTGCGCCTGTTCCTAACCATTCTTTTGCGTGCGCGCTTAGCCGGCGACGAAGACCTCGGCGGTCCTGGTGTGCTTGTCTGGAACTACGACCCGAACAGTAACGGGATGATGTACTTCCTCTATGAAAGTGCACATGACTATGTCCCCTATAAATACACAACGGTATGCCGTGCCTAGACCGGTCGAGTCGCTCCGGGAGTGCTGACTAGCAATGTCGTCCTGTCGTTGCAGATTCCACCCTGGTCGTGTGCTTTCATCGCCGTGTGTTCGACATTTCGGGGCCGCGTCGTGCGGGGAAATCTCATGAACCTAGACAGGCAGAAGCACCTCTTAGGAACGTGGGCCGAGATCAACTGGCACGCGAACGGAACCGGTACGTGGGGCGACATCTCGGTGCTGCGGGGCAACGATGGGGCCGCCACCATCCAATCGCTCGACGGCCTAGGGAGAAGCAAGGGGTTTACGCTCGACCTCCTGTCTGACGCGCCGGACGGGGCGCGGGCGCAGAAGGCGACGGGCTCGTGGTGCCTCGACAAGATCATCGGGCAGGATGCCAACAACGCCACGAGGGACTGGGAGACCAAGTTCTTGGATCCATGGAGCGTGTATCTAGAGGACGATATCGATCCCGTCATCAACTCGAACAACGGGAGATTTCAGGTCATATTTTATGAAGGCGTCATCTAGCCGGGTGAGGGTGGAAGGTTGGAATTTGCCGGCCTTTGCCCAAAGTCGAATCCATCCCAAATGGTTGCCTGCCTACATCTTCATAACATGTCAGCATGTATGTAGTAGGTTAGGTAATTCAATTTTATTAGGTTGTATTTTATTAGGTTGTATCGTTAGAAACACCTCAGCCGCTTGCAGAGCAGGTGGGTCTGACAGGTGACAGGTGACAGATGACATAGCAGAGGACAGCTGACAGGTAGCACGACAGTTGGCAGTGCTCGGAGAAGAATCTCCTAGACGCCGGCTTCTAATTCGTTTACTAGAGTCGCATTACTATGTAAGCCTTACGCTCTGATGGTTCGCCAGCTAGAAAATTTCAAGGCATGGGCTTATTTCCTTCGTAAGAGTCTTGGCTCTCAGGCTTCCTGCCGTACAGCCGTATTGCTCCTGCGTTTCGAAACCTCCTCGATATTAGCTCCCTCCTTATCACGCCGTTATGGCCTACTACGATCTACCAAGCCGACTGCGCGCCATCATGAATTGAAGTCTTCTCTGCCCCGTTCCCCCGAGTCGAGTACATATACAAGAAGCGCACATCTGGGAATCTCGCGCTCTAGAAGATGGCGGCGTCGTGGCGACAGAAGCCCGCCCTCATAGCCTCGTGGTAAGTGGTGGTAACTGTGGATGGCGACTCTAAATTCCAGAAAACCTAAACCAGCCCCAAAGTTGTTCGTCCCGTCTCTGTCCCGGCAGCGTAGACTTTTTATTCTCGTCCCAGATGAACCCTAATTCGTTGACACTCTCGGTGGCAGTATTCTTGGGCTAAGCACGGCGTTCGTCTGGTCTCGATATTACAAAAGCGCTGCCTTCGGTACGGCCCGTCCCCCCGTCCCTCGTCTCTTCTACCTTTTCGTCTGAACTCTACGTACGAGTGTGATCACGCCAATGCTAACCGTCGATAGAACGACCTTTTCACTTCTCCATCCTGACGTTCCTCTTCTCAGGCCTCGCCCTACCCGCCTACGCTAAGTATATAATCCATGCCGAATCGCGCTATGCGCCCCTGTCCGACGGGAATCCTTCGACCAAGATCTCCCTCGCCGACATCATAAAATCCCCACTTCGGCTCCGATCTCTTTCGCCCTCCTTTGCGCTATTGCTCTTTTGCGTAGTCGCTCGCACCGTACTATATTGGAGGACTATTCGGACCATTCATTGTTCGTGGGATGGGCTTCAAGTATGTACCCTGTGCCGCCATCCGCGACGAAGCAGCTAGGGGATAGTTGCTAAATTTCTTGGACAGGCATTTCTTCCTTTCCTGCTCGCCATCTACGATTTGCTTGAGCTGCGACCCCTACATCTACCGAGAAATGGCCACGATGCACAAGGGCGCACCCAAGGCGCTTCTTCGGCACTGAAGAGATATGCTGTCGTCGCGCTGCTGTGGGGTTTGGCCGCCACTGACACCCTTCTCCTCTCAGAGCGCACCACCGGCGCCATCTGCCCCGCCGGCCCGCAGATCGAGCGCTTCGTCCCTCTCGCCCAGCTCGTCACCTTGGCTCTTGATGCCGTGCTCATATCCCACGTTGCGAAGCTCCGCCAAGGCGGCGACGGACAGCTCAGGACCTGGAGTTTTCTAGGTACTCTATTTCTAACGTCGGCGGCGGCGTTAACTTTCCTGGCTGTGTGGTCCTCCTTTGACCGAGCTAACTTCCAATGGAATGTGTTTCTGTCCTGGCTTGCCGTCGGAGATCTGATAATCGACAGCCTAGCCGTGACTATCGGTATCGTCTCCGGCGTCCATCTCCTTGGCTACGCCCATCCCACATCGGTGAGCGTCCTGCTTACGGTATCAAGTATCTTTGTCTATATACAATGGAGGATCATAGACGGGACTATGATCAAGGTCTGGTCCAACTGGTGGGGCCTTGTGACTGGGGTCTGGCTATTTTTGGGAGCTGGCATCTTGCTCCATCTCGGCAGGGCTGCCAATTTCCAGCTACCGTCCTCTTCCGGGGATGGCATCGTCTCTAGAAACCGATACGGGCTGTTTGCGCTAGTAGCCTTTCTCTTGGTTTTCTGTCAAACGCTGTTCATGAGTCCCGGAGGGTTCCGACCTACCCCCGCCCCAATCATTGCCGATGCGAGACGCGAGTCGGACGCCTGGATAGCCGGCGCCGGGAAGAGCAAGTCTCTCGAAGAGGCCGTCTCAGAATATAGGCGGCGCTACGGTGTACCGCCACCCCCAAACTTCGACAAGTGGTACGAATTTGCTACCTCTGTCGAATCCCCGATCATCGATACTTTCGATCAGATCCACGCGGATCTCCTCCCGTTCTGGGGCACCTTGCCGTCCGTCCTACGCCAGAGGACTACGCATCTGCTCGAGCACCCGTCGCTCTCCATGGGGGGTATTATCATTGAGGACGGGGAGATTGACATCTCCCCGCACATCCACGGCACGCACAGGTGGATGATGGATGTCACAAAGGACATGTTAGAGCCCTTTGCACGCTGGCTGCCGGATATGCAGCTTGCCTTCAACCTGGACGACGAGTGCCGCGTCTCGGTCCCTCTCGACCGCATGGAGGCGTACACCCAGGAGGGACTCAAGGCGAGGGCAAGGCTAGCGTCAAAGCAGAGCCTGCTCCCGTTTGGAGACGCTCAGGATCCTCCTTGGGTCAAGGACTACTTGGACGCAGACGAGAGTATCTGGAGTGAGCAGTCGCCTTGGTTCGTGGCGAGGTCTAAGCGCCAGATCTTCTACGAGTGGATCTCACCGACTTGTCCCGCCGATTCCCCTGTGAAGAAATACCGCTGGTGGAATAGGAAAGCCGAGTGTCTAGGTTGCTCTGCTCCCCACATGACACACGGCTTCGTCTCCAACTGGACATTGTCCGGGGACTTGTGCCACCAACCCGACTTGGCCTATCTGCATGGCGTTCTGCTGTCGCCGTCCGCCATGGCCCCTTCGCACACTCTCTTCCCCGTTTTTAGCCAGAGTCGCCTGTACAATTTCGCCGACGTATTATATCCGAGTCCGTGGAATTTCGGCGAGAAGGTGGAGATCGAGAACAACAGGACCATTCCCTGGGATCAGAAACTGAATAGCGTATATTGGCGTGGCGCCTCTTCAGATGGCTTTGCCATTCACGGTTCCTGGCAGACGTTCTTGCGGGCTCGGTTTGTTCACATGGCCGCCCAGGCAAAGTTATCCGTCCGGGCCAAGTCCCTCTTCAACTTGATTCCTTCCCGCAGAGACCTCGGAATTTCCTCTCTGCGGTCTGCTTTAACATCATCATCTTCCTCATCATCTTCATCCTCGTCCCCATCCTCTCAACCCTCACAACCCCGGCCAAGCGCAGCCTTTGCAGACAACCACCTAGCCGTCAACGTCTCGTTCGTCGGCAACTTCAACCGCTGCGACGACCGCGACTGCGCCGCCGAGCACGTCACCTTTTACGGCTCCCCGACCGCGGATCCCCCTCAGCCCCTCGACTTCCAGGAGCACTGGCGGCACCGGCACCTGGTCGACCTCGACGGCGCCGCCTTCAGCGGCCGCTTCCTGCCCTTCCTCCGGTCCGGGTCCCTGCCGTACCGCGCCGCCCTCTTCCGCACCTGGTGGGAGGAGCGCGTCCACGCCTGGCGCCACTTCGTCCCTCTCGACGTCCGCCTCGGCGACCTCTGGCCCGCCGTCGACTACCTCGCCGGCCCCGCCGGCCTCCCCGACGCCGACGCCATCGCCCAGGCCGGCCGCGACTGGGCCCTCCGCTCCCTCCGCAAGGAGGACATGCAGGTCTACATGTTCCGGCTGCTGCTCGAGTGGGGCCGCCTCGTCGATGACCGGAGGGAGGATCTCGGGTTCGCTTTGCCCTAAGACCCTAAGAAGAGGGGACGAGACTTTGGAATATGGATATAGAGATAGCCTATGTTGGCTTAAAAGACTACCTAGGCAGGCACATACAAGCAAGTATAGTATTGCACATGTACATGAATACGGGATCATCATCGTCGGCGGGCCAACTTACTACCAGCCTGGGGAAAGCGATGTTATGCATAATTAATACCACCACGGAAAAGGGGGTTAAATGTTTACAGGTAAAAATAAATAAATAAGATATCACACAATTAAACGCAAATTCGTATCGCATTCTTTAGCTGTGCAAAACATGAGATGAATTTTCTAGTATTCGAGTCTGTTTCGGTCCAAATAGTTGGCAACCAAGTGCCCAGGGACCAAGGCAGTGAGAAGAGCTTCAATCCTAGCAATACCGTACATATTACTAGCATTGCACTACAGAACACAGAATCAAGTCACGAATCGAAATATTGAAAAAGTTCGAAAAAAAATCTTCAATTTTAAACTAGCCTCGCTTCATGCTTCCACGCCAGGAAACAAGTGGCTATTCGCCTATTTCCAAGAAAGTAAAGTAAAAATGTGAGGAGGGAAGAAGTGAAGTACGCGAAGTATAGGTGATATGTGGTAGGTAACTAGCGATTAACCCCTTGTATCACTAGATTTCTTTCATCACCTCTAAGATTCTCGTGTCCTGTCCCGTTTCGTGGTTGATTCATTCCTTGTAAGTTTTCTTTTTTTATATCTCGCCTACCCATCTGCTCTAGATTGGGTGGCTTTTCTCGCTTTCCCGCTTGATCTTAAGATTAAAGCCACCACGACAAGAAGCCGTGTAGCGTATAAACATTAATCGAATTGTTAGACATTACGCTTTGCTCATCAAACGATGAGGGTGATTACCGAAGTTAACACGCCGGAGAGAAGTCATCTGGCGTATCTTATCCCGTGGACGAGAGTTCACGACTTGCCAGCTTCTCGAATTCTAGCCACCCATGCCTCGACCTTCGACTGCTGGTCTGCGTGACTCCTGTTTTCTAGTACTTTCCGTACCTCCTCTGTTGTACTGGCGCCGAGAAGGGGCATCTCCAAGTCCAGCAGTAGAGCGACAGCCGCGCGGACCAAGATTGCGTCCCCCTCAAAGACGTATACGTCCCATAATCGTGTGCACTCGTCGAGGCTGAAGTGCCGCGTGAAACAGGATGCGAATACACCGCTGAGATATTCATCAGGTTCAAGGCCCAGTTCCGAGTTCATCAAGTGTTGGTGCAGTCGCGGCGACTTTGTAGATAGAGTCTGGAGGACTAGGTTGTACGCCGATGTCTTAGCGCCTACGTCGGAAGCGCAGAAGGAGAAGGGGAGAGGACGGTTGAGAACGTTGGCTAGCGCAGCGAAAGCTGCGGTGGGTGTAGCGAGGTTGAGCAATAGTATCGCGGCGATGGTCTGTTCACCCAAATTAGTTTACTTATGTCTGAGACGACCCAGTGTCAAGGAACTCACATTGCAACCGGCCAAGTAGCCAATGTCACTTCGGTACATGGCGTATGCGCGGAGAACGTCGATCAAGCTCTTGTATAACGGAGCGCCGACTTGGAAAATCTTGAGATCGACCCCCGTTTGTTCCTCCACGTCCGTCTTGATCTGTGCGAACCAAGTCATCTTACGCTCGTCTTCGGTACTAGCTTTCCCAGCAGCGCAACGATCCTCAACGTCGCGAGCCCTCATTAGGGCGGCCTGGAACGACGTCTCCGTCAGTCCTAGCTCGTTCCCGATGGCTCGAGACCACACGACACCTCGGCTGCGAGGCGCTACACCTTTCCACCACAATTCCCGAGTTCGTCGTTCACGAACGGCGGCATCCCATCTTTTCAAGATGTCGTCCTCCCAGACCTGCATGAGTGCCTTCGCAGCGGAATCCTTGTTGCGCTCCTTTTCTCGCCGAGCAACTTCTCGCTTCTTGTCGGCGTCGATGCTGCTTGCCATCATCCTCTGGTACTCTCTAATGTGTTTCTTCTCCTCCGCGGGATCCTTCGGCGGCAGCCAGGACGGCCTCGTCCGCGAGAGCACCGCCTCTTTCTCCTTGGATACGGGCAGAGGATCAATCATGATATTAGTCCGCCTGAGAGGAGGCAGTTCCGCAAGGGCAGATTTCACCCGCGGCTTCAGTGCTGGACGATCGTAGGTGGAATGGTACACGCCGTGCTTGTCGAGCTCGTTTGCGTGCTCTTCTAACTTCTCTGTAAGAGCCTTCGCCTCAGGACTCAGCTCCGATATAGCTGCGGTCCAGCTCTTGGCGCGGCCTTTCATCGAGGACGCTGTCGACTGAAGCGAGTCCGTAGATGACGATGTCGTCGTCTTCCACGTCGGGGACTTTAGGCAACCCTGATGGACTGCCACCGCCGGCGTGCCATTTCCAACGCTACGAACACGCTCTTTCGGTCGTCTTTCAGGTGACGTGGTATTCGAGCCTGGTCGGCTGGCCGACCGCTCCATCGGCGGACGAGGTGACAATGGAACGTTATCTAGTATGAGATCGTCGGGAATATTATCGTCATCATCATCGTCACATTCCTTCTCCAGGTCAATTGCCGCCTTCGGTTCCCGGCCTAGCTGCCAGCTGCTTCGCCGTGACTTTGGCACGACGAGGTTAGAATTCCGAGGGCTGAGAGACCGGGCTGAGACGTTAGGGCTTGGACTTCGGCGACGTCGGGACGAATTCGTCGAAGATGAAGACCGCACTGAAAGGCCACGCAATGGCAATGGTCCCGCTTGGGGCTCAGGACCGACACCTGCGCTGAGACCGCGGGTCGTAGTATCGCGAAACTGCGCGGTCATGGTCGGGCCGTCGGGTCGGGCCCCAAGAAAGGACGGAGTAGTACGTAGCGCCGGCCGCGGCCGAGCTAGGTCGCGTGATTGTGGGTGGATTTTAGGACCGACGTGCTTCGCAGATGCGGCGCGAAGGTCGGAAGCGAATGTGGCACTGTAAGGATTCGGAGCCGACTTGATCTGCTCGTGGCGGAAATGAGAATGGTTAATCGAAGTGACATCGTCATCAAGACCGATCTCTTCGAAGTGGGCGACGTCTGTCGTCGTGGTATCGTCATCGCCGTCGGAGTTGAAAGATCGCACAGACGACGCTCGAGAAGTAATGGCGGATGAAGTCATGCCGGGCGGTGAACCGGGACTCGGAATGGCGAGGTCGACCCCCTCTGAGTGTCCTCCACCGTAGCTCATGATCGCATTGTCAAGCATTGAGCAGGTGGTTCTCCAGAGAAGTTTTGAAAGGGATCGGTGTTGGAGTTTTGAATATGGTGCGAGGGATATGCGAGGCGGTTATGAATTTGGCGGAAGATTCGGTGGAGAGAAAGCGTGATCGGGTTTGCCCTTCACTCGAAGACAAACAATCCGGTCGTTCTCGGTATATTATCTCAAGTCCGGCTCGTGCTCGAGTCGAAGTTCAGGCGAAGGAATGGAAGAAGCCCGCCAGGGGGGAGACAGGAATAGCAACGACAAAGTCGAAGATGTTTGAGTATATGAGATGGTACGGCGAATCACGACGAGACCAGTCGTTTCGAGATCGTCCCAATTCGAGCAGACTAGGATGGCAAAGGGAAGCCCCTGATCTGCGGGAACGTTGTTGTGGTGGAGTGAGACGAGGCTTGTCAATTGTCTCACGATCCTAGTAGGATAGACCCCTAGATATATAGTAGCTGTATGCGTCGAATTATCGGATATTAACAATGACGAGTAATTATTTTATTGCTGTCGACTAGGGACGACTATTAAAGTTGACAGTTTATCTTGTATCGTGTATGTTTTTTTGTAGCAAAAAGCGAGCGGCGGTAGATGATTGATTTTCTATTCTGATGTTTGTTGTCGTAGGTATTAATGGACTTGGACTGGGTTGTTTATGGCCGGAGTACCCGCGCAATGGATTGACGGTGATGATGTTTCAACGTTCCAATGCTAACGAGTGAGACCTCGACCGAGACACATTACAATTCAATGGCAAAGTTTATATGCTGTAATTCCGATGTACACTCTAGATATATCGTATCGTTTACGGAGGTGAGGCTGCGGTGATACTATGAGAGGGCCGACACGATAATGGACTTCCGGATGCTGGCGGGGGGAGGGTAAGCAGTAGTAGTAGTCCTGGGCGTTGTGTGCGTGAGTACGAGCGAGCGAGAGACGACAATTCAATGATAGTGAAGTACGAGAGACGAAAGAGTGATTTAAAAAAGAATGGACGAATATCAAGATTGCTCTTGAAATCCTATAACAAAGACGGCTTCCCCGGATAACGAACGGATCCCCTAATGCAAGTTTGTAGATGGAGGAAAAAGAGGCACAAAGTTGAAAGTTGGAAGTTGGGAAACTTTGGGCGATGATGTGGTTGCGAGACGAGACCAGACAGAGGGCAGCCCGTTCCTCTTGGCGTAACCGTAGCGCCTGAGCGCCCGACCAGCGACCATCCCCTCCCATTTGAAAGGGCAAAAGGCCATTCGCTCAGGGGAACCGCCCCACTGTAGCTTAGACTAGTAGGCTGGTAAGCTGGCATGCCACCTGTGATCCGTCAGCTGCCAACTGTCAACTAGGCCAATCTGGTAATATTCCCCTGAAGATACCTGAGGTACAAGCACATGAACACCCAGGCACCAGGCCCAAGGCACGCAGGGCCAGAGGGCCAGGCTCGAAGGATGCAAGTCACTAAAATTTTTGTTTAGCGCTTCTATAGGACAAAAATAGGGGGTCGACATCCAGGGCACAAGGGCACAAGGTAATAATTAAACGACTACCAATCAAGTCACTCGACCACAGCCGGTCAGATTCTGTCGATTCTGTCCGACTTGACAGACGCCTTTTCACTCTCACAGAAATCCGGCCATAATATAACCTGGAAGTACAGTCTCGCATAATTCGTTACTGTACTTAGGGTACAGGACCCGGGTAACGTCCATTAGGGCGAAAGGTATCAGTCAGGTTCTATCTTGATCTTGGACCTAGATATATGTAAATGGATAGATAGATAGAAGCCGTCCGTAGCCCGAAATTAACCAAGAGTGGGTTAGTATACATCTCTCCTCTCAAAATCTACACGACTAGTAGCACGAAATGCCGGCGAGTTTACATGCAGGTCTTGCAAAGTTCGCGATCCGACACAGGCTCAGCCACGAGGAAGTTGGGCGTTGGGCGTTTGGCGTTTACCCTGGCGTGGATGTTTCACCGGCGCCAGTCCAGCGAGGGTTCGGCAGCATCGTGCCTGAGAGGGATGGAAAGTAAATGTTTCTCATGTTTCTCATGTTTCTCAAGTCTCATACGCGCTTGATCGGTTTCAATGTTTCAATGTTTCAGTCCATGTGCTCCCTCTCTTCAGCCTCGTTAGATCCTCCTACCAGTTCTTCCCTCACGACCTACCCAGTTGAGGCGTCCCCACTTACTACGCCTCGATGCTGAAAGAAACGGTCCGAGTCCTGTCTACGGCACATTTCGTTCGTCGTACGTTACCATCGAGGGGTCTAGGCATCTTGAAAATCTACGTAGAACTTGATTTGTTATGGAATCGCTCACAAGCTAGAGAGGCATTTCTCTAGTACTCGGAGCATAATGCGTAATCGAAATTCATAATCACAATACACGTGATAAACAACATAAGCAAGGCTTTGAGAGCTTGCCTAATTGGTACTAGAGAGCCAGACATCCCCGATGCCATTTTTATGCTACCTGGCAGCATACCTCATTAAATGCCTTTACACAGAACGCCGCTCGTTGTCAGCCTCTTATCGCCCGTAGCAGTACACAGCGTACTCGGTTTCTACGGGACAATCTCCTCGCTCTCCTCTAGTACCTCCTCCACGATCTCCTCGATGACCTGCTCCTCTCCCTTCTCGGCCTGCTTGGCTTCGGCCTCGTCCGGCTGTGCCGGTAAGCCTCGCGCGAGCCTCTCATCCTCGAGCTCGGCCTCGACCGACTCGCGCCACGCCAGCCATTCGTCGAGCAGACGTCTTCTGGCCTCAACCACGGCCAGGTCGGCAGACGCGCCGCGTTCCGCGTCCTCTTGCTCGAACACTTTGGAGTACTCTCGAAGGTTCTTGCGGATCTGCTTCTGCTCGTCCTTGCTGAGGAGGGTCGGGGGCCTAGGCCGCCATAACCATTGCCGGAACTTTTCGACGGGTTCTTCCCGTAGCACCTCGCCCCTGAAATCGTAGAGGTGATATCCGTTCTCCATCTGCAGCGGGTCGTTAGCACTAGAAGTTTAGTTTGCGGACGGTAAGGGAAGTAGAACGTACAGTGTGTTTCCAGACGGACGCCCAAGAGGCGACAAAACGCCCCGACGGATCCCACTGGATATCCGTGATGCCGTAGTGATCCGCCGTGTTCATGAGTTGTAGGTTTGCGGTGAGGTCCTTGTCGCTCTCCGGCTTCTCGCCCTCAAAGTCGAGGTCGAAGAAGTCGAGATCCGAACTCTGCTGGTTGGCCACCGTGGCGACCACGACGAAGCGACCTTTAGGGGACCAGTAGATGGCATTGCTGTTCTTCTTATCCAAGGTGCGCAGGTGCTTGAAGTTACCTATGGCCGATCCCTTGGCCTTCTCGGGGCAGAAGAATGCTACCGAGGTCTTAGGAGCAACAGCGGTAGGGCCGGTAGGTTCGGTCGTAGTTATGATGACGAAGCGGTCTCCTTTAGGCTCCCATGCGAAGTTGATAACCGTGTCCTTGATCGTGTCGACGACTTCGACGGGCACGCCCTTCTCCTTGATACGGAAGATCTCGAGAGTGGTAGCTTGCGACTTCTTGGATTTCGAATGGCGATCTACTTTCACCGAGAGATACGTCGCGTCCGACTGCCAATGGAGCTTCGCATCTGTAACACTAAACAGATTCAGCGACCGAACAATCTCCTTGGACGGTATGCTCATCAGGCCGACCTTGGCGGGATTGCTGCCGATCTCCGGCGTCCAGAAGCAGAAGAGCTGTTCATACTGCTTCACACTGTCCCTCTGGGGCGTTGCGGGCGCCCACTCGAAATCCATGACGCCTTCGACCTTGATAGTCGTCCTGTCCAGCAGATTCATGCGGGGCAGCTCGTACACCGAAATGGACGAGCCCTGCGTCATCCGGGCCACGTAATTGTCGTCGGAAGACCACTTAAACGCCGGCCAGGGGAACTTGGGCGGCTGCTTCGCCGCGTCGCCAGTGCTCGGCGTGTCGAGGTTTGCGAACGAACGGAGCGGCTTGGAGGTCTCGAGGTCCCAGATGACATAATTCTTGCCGTCCTCGTCTATAGACAGTTGGGGGTGTCCCTCTTCAGGTATAGAGATGGGCCTATTGGACCACGTCACGACGTACTTTTCGTTGGGGGAGAAGTCGAGCATGTTGACGAAAGGGTGCGCGAACCGCTTCTGTCGAGACCACGAGGCGCCGCCCCAGAGCTGCACGCCCTGCTGGTGGACCGATATCAGATACGTTCCCAGCGGCGACCACTGTACGAAGCTCTCGGTCCAATGTTGTCGATCAACGATATTCTCGGGGGTATCCTTCTCGTTGTTCCAGAACACGCCGACGACGTCGCCTCGGTACATGGCAAACTGGTCCCGACCGCGGCCGCTAGGGTCAGCCAGGAATGAACGCAGGTGTTCCTTTTCGGCAAAGTCCTCAATCTTCGGCGGCACATAATTATCATCTACGCGTCCTTCCCGGCCGTAGCGGTCGACGTCAGCCATCTTGTTGACACGTAGGGTATGTTTCTTGTCGAGGGGGACCATGTCAAGCTGCCTTACAGCAGCGGCGGCTTCGGCGGGGGAGGCATATTCGACAAAGGCAAATCTGCAAGGGTGTTAGCACTCGGATGTTCCGCCCTCACTGCTGGTGCCGTTCATAGATGATTCTTCATTGGTAAGACGAAGGTCGGTTGTAGACATACCTCATGGACCTGCCATTCTCCATGGGCATGTAAACCTGATCTTCCACCGTCTTTCCCACCTGATTTAGCTTCTTCAGCAGAAACTTGACCAGCTTTGGTTTCTGCTCCTCGTTGACCTCGGGCAGCCCGTCGACGACAACGAAGGTGTCATAGCCTTGGTCGAGCTGGACCTCGTACTTCTCTCGCAGGTCAGAAATATCAATCTCATCCTCATCGTAATCGTCCTCGTCAACATCTGCGTCACGCAGATGGTCAAATGATGGCGCCATATTGGGTGGTTGTATATGTGTTCGCGTGTTCGTCGCAAAGCGTGCTGTTGGCTCGTCTGTGGGGTTGGTAGGAGAGTGAAAATGCCCCGCCTTGGAGAGTGATGATAGTAGATGAAGATTACCGCAAACCTTCCACTTAGGCCAGACTCTGGGTAGTGGATAGCGATGCAAGCGGGAGGGAGGTGTGGTATTTCGCAAAGGCAGGTAGAGATATCGTAGCCCGATGCGGTTCCAGTAGACACTCGGCTCTAAATTGCTGGATTTTCTAAGGGGGGACGGCAACGAGTATTCACAGCCAATATTTTTTGCAGGTGAATTTTTTTGACATCCAAAGAACAAAAGTGCCCCCATTTGTGTGTGTCTCCACTAATCCGCCTATCGCATCTACGATAACCTCTGATTGGCTTATGGTCTACCAGCTTCAAGGTGCAGTACCCCTCCTCTAGCGCTAGGGAGGTACCTAGGTACCTACGAATATGCCTGAGATTCCATAGGAGGCACAAGTACATCTTCGGCAACAAGTTCCTCCCTTTCCCGCCCGGCCCCTCGAAAAAAAGTTCTAGTTTAATGTTCAGCCCGCATAGCACTGAAGCTCTCGCCAGGCCCACCATAACCACCATAACGTAGCAGAGTTAGCAGACATACCAGACAAGGCAAAGGCAACTCGAGCTTCGTACACCGCAAACACACGACCTTCTTTCAAGACAACCCTTAGTAAATATGGTGCGTATTTCCTTACCCTTGATCACTTCACCTTTTTCTTCCTTTCCTTCTTCCTCTTCTTCCTGATTTACACTAACAAATTTGTCTAGTCGTCTTTCAGTCCCACCCAGATCTTCGAGGAGGGCACCACCGAGGAGAAGGGAGAGAATGCCCGTCTCGCTGCCTTCGTCGGCGCTATCGCCGTAGGGGATCTCGTGAAGAGTACATTAGGTCCGAAGGGAATGGACAAAATATTACAGTCGGCGTATGTGTAGCCTGAAACAACCGCTCTGCCCTTCGACTTAGATCCCCTGACTAACGCTACCCAGCTCCACCTCCGAAATTATGGTCACCAACGACGGCGCCACCATCCTTAAGTCCATCGCGCTCGACAACGCAGCCGCCAAGGTCTTGGTGAACATCTCGAAGGTCCAGGATGACGAGGTAGGAGACGGTACAACCTCAGTAGCCGTTCTAGCGGCCGAGCTCTTGCGGGAGGCAGAAAAGCTCGTCGACAAAAAGATACACCCCCAAACCATCATCGAGGGATACCGGATAGCAAGCCAAGCAGCGCTGCAGGCCCTGGAAGGCTCCGCGGTAGACCACAGCAAGAACCCCGAGGCCTTCAAGAAAGATTTACTCGCCATCGCGCGCACGACCCTAAGCTCCAAGGTGCTCGCCCAAGATAGAGATCTCTTTTCCAAGCTTGCCGTCGATGCGGTGCTACGGCTTAAGGGATCCTCAGATCTCAGCCATATCCAGATCATCAAGAAAGCCGGTGGCAAGCTGAGCGACTCTTACCTGGACGAAGGGTTCATCCTCGACAAGAAGATCGGTGTAAATCAACCCAAGCGTCTGGAGAAGGCCAAGATACTGGTTGCCAACACATCCATGGACACGGATAAAGTTAAGATATTCGGAGCGCGTATGAAGGTCAGCGGGACCGGCAAGCTGGCAGAGCTCGAGAAAGCTGAGAAGGACAAGATGAAGGCCAAGGTCGACAGGATCAAGGCCCACGGCATCAACTGCTTCATCAACCGACAGCTCATCTACAACTGGCCCGAGCAGCTCTTTACCGATGCCGGCATCATGTCCATCGAGCACGCCGACTTCGACGGGATCGAGCGCCTGGCTCTGGTAACGGGCGGCGAGATCACGTCCACGTTTGACCATCCGGAACAGGTGAAACTGGGTCACTGCGACCTCATCGAGGAAGTCATCATCGGCGAAGACACGCTTATCAAGTTCTCGGGCGTAGCCGCGGGCCAGGCCTGCACCATCGTCCTGCGGGGCGCCACCGAACAGCTGCTGGACGAGGCGGAGCGTTCGCTACACGACGCCCTGGCCGTTCTCTCCCAGACGGTCAAGGAGCCAAGAACGACACTAGGCGGCGGGTGCGCCGAGATGCTCATGGCCAAGGCGGTAGAGGGCGCGGCGACTCGAGTAGAGGGCAAGAAACAGATGGCTGTGTCGTCCTTCGCCATAGCTCTGAGGCAGCTACCAACGATCCTCGCCGACAACGCAGGATTGGACTCGAGCGATCTCGTGGCCAGGTTACGTAAAGCCATCTACGACGGCATGTCGACCTACGGTCTAGATCTGACGACTCCCGAAGGAGGAATAGCGGATATGCGGGATCTAGGAGTTATCGAGAGTTACAAGCTGAAGAAAGCAGTCGTCTCGTCGGCAAGCGAAGCCGCAGAGGTTAGTCATTTTCCTAACCGCCTTCACGTTCATCGTTGATTTAATGCTAACCAATTATATATAGCTACTTCTGAGAGTGGACGACATAATCCGCGCGGCACCACGAAGAAGGGAAAGGTAAATGGAATGTTCCATACGATGAAAAGCTGTAAAACTAGCATAGATGAGCTCTTAGACCATGACAATACCCGCCATAATGAAAAGGCCAAGCATGGCATTCTGAGCTGCAGCTTCATGCCTTATTCGTTATGATTGTAATCAAGACCAGTCCAGAGACAAGTTCTAAGCGTCGTATATTACAGCCGTTTCAAAGAGCCAGTTCTCAGTAAAGAACCAAAAATCCCCAGCATCTCGTCGAAGCGAGCCTTAAGAGGGCGTAAACCTAGAATCCTTGCTTAGTCGTAAATGCTATCTAGTAAAGATTCTTTCTGTCTATCCGTGAAAATTACCCCAGCAAGGCTTTTTTCAAGGACGATTTGACGTTAGGTACTAGGTACCCGAATCAAATGGGCTATAAGTTGCCTATATTTAACATGATATTTTCGGAGCCTAGGAAGAATTATCATCTCCCCCACGCTCCAAGCCACCCGGGGTCTTGGGCTATACTTATCGAGACTACGCGTTGACATTGGTGATAGCCACGATGTCACGCTATACTTTCATCATGTAGCTCGTAGGGAAGACAGGGATTGCACGTCAACGATTGATACACGATTAATATTCCTTCTCACTCCACTTGCCTTCAGCCGGCTGGCAATGAAGTTGTCCATCGATTGCTTTCCAAGGTCTCTCCTATTGACAAGTCGTCACAGTGCGATAGAAAGTGGCTTATGCAAGCTTTGGGCTTTGGCTAGGTTTAGAAAAAGCAAAACAATAAAAAGTACATACACCCATATACATCCTACCTAATACATCCATATGAAAGATGGGTTTCAGACGAGTCCGAATTGATTTGCAAATCCATGTCTGTCCTACCCAGTGCGGAGCAGCTGTTACCTGGCCCCCCTGAGCCCGAGCTACCGGGTAGAAGCCTTAAATACCCAACCTACCTCCCAGGTAGCCACACAGAGCACATTTCGTGTGTTCGCGCTTTTTCGCGTTTTTTTTTTCAGATCGCTGCGTCTAGGACTTAATATCCCAAAGATAGTCTATCGTGCTTTACTTCTCCGCATTCTATCATCTGTTTTCCAAGAGCATGTCATGGATACACAACAAACGGTCACACCTGTTAGCTCACAGGGCACGACGGGTCATTCGCCTTTGCCCCAAGCAGGGGATACTACCAACGTATGTATTGCCCCTATTGGCCTGCTCTCAAGAACAAGCACTTAATGGCCGCTTAGCAGGAAATCAACCAACCAGATCCCAAACCAGCTCCAAAGCAACATGGAGGTACCAGGTCGACGATTCAAAGGCCACTATTCTCGCAGTTAGACCGTCGATTCCAAATCAAGTTGCTGGATCTCTGTACCGAGTACCAGGGTGTCTATTACAAATCCGAACGATTAGATAGCTTCTGGGACATGATAGCAGATGCATTGAGTAGGGATTTTCGTTTCACCTTGAGTGGGAAGGATGCGGAGACTTGGGTTGAAGGGATCTGCCGCGAAGCAAAAGGATACTTGACCCGAGGAGAGGAATTCCCGCGCCGTGCGGATCGCGAAGACCTCAATATTGCAATTGAGGACTGGCTTGAGGTCGAGGGTAGAAGGAAACTACAAAAAGGTGCCTCGGAAATGAGAATGGGCTACATACTTGCTTTTGGCCCTGAGAGGTCCGAGGAGGAGCATCTCCTAGCTGGGCCCTGCTTGCAACAGCTGAGGGAGAACGCGGATAAGATCAAGACGGCCGTCAGCGAGAAAGGCAAGGCTAGCCGCAAGACTAGTATACTTCTCGTACGAAAGATTGAGGCGCTTATCCCAAAGCCGACACAGAAGCCTTCCATGACAGAGCATTTCTCCACTGGCGGCAGCAGCAGTGGCCGGTCGGAGAAGCTTCTCCCAGCCCTCAATCTTATAAGCAATAACGTCGCAAGTTGCCGCCCGGATCACACTCATCCCAATGGCGCCGGCGTTGGCATTGGCCCTTCCAATGTGGGCAAAGCTACTGCTCAAGAACTACCGAGCATGCTCCCGAGATCATCATCTAACAGCCCCGGTCTCTTTACCAGATCGTCTCCAATCAGAGGCCCGTCTCCCGTTTTGGGCGGCTTAGATAGTCCTATCAAGGGTCGTTCAAGACCTACGAAAGGGGAGAAGACTAAAAGATACGCACACAGCCATTCCAGCCCGATTGCGAAACCCACCCGTCCGAAACCCCAAGCCCCTATGCAACACAATGACCCCGGTGAAGAGAAGAGCGAAACCGCACAGCAGAGGCATGCCGATGTTGACGCCAGCAAATGGTCTCGCTCGGGTTCACCAGCCGTCAAGAAGCATGCCGTACAGCCTAACGCAGCCAAGTCGAAGAAGACGCCGGCTCGAAGTAAGACGAATACCGACCTACTCCACGAGCCCATCAGGACAGACAGCAGCAAAGGGAATAGTCGCAAGACATCTGCGTCACCTTCTATCCGGAACACCACGACAATTTCCTCAGACTCTAGCAAGCAAGATCAACAACAGGCCGAGAGTAGCAGTAGTAGATCGACAGAAGGCGCCCATCTCGTCGAACAAGAGCAAGGTAAACCCTTGGCAGCGATTCTACCAGCCACATCGCAAAAAGGCAAGAACAAGAGAAGTAGCAACAGCCAGAGTAATTCGCCCAGTAAAATTCACCGCACACAATACGAGATGAGCGGCGCGTTACCTACTGATATAAGCCCGCCCGAAGACGTCGCTTGTCACGATAACGAGAACGTTGGAGATCAAGCGCCCAACGCGATACCACCAAGCGACCATATACAAGCACCTCAAGCGCCGCCGACAGAACACAACGGAGACCACAACGGAGAACACAGCAGAGGTGAGCTGGAGAGTCGACAGAACGGTCCCGGCGAAAGTCTACCTAGCACAATACCCATCATCGACCTCACGCAGTCCCCGATCCGCGACCAAGTCAAGAAGGAAGAAGAGGAAGAGGGACCCGTATTCGGAAGGCTGCTGGGCGGCCGGCTCATCAGCCAGCTCACGACGAACCTGCACGGGGCCGTCGGCCTCACGGAGCACATCCGGGAGATCGTGGGCCGGACCATCTCGCAGAGCCTGGAGGAGTTCGAGCACCGCGCGCTGGGGAGGCTGGACGAGATGAGGAACGACCTGCGGGCGCTCGAGGATAGCCGGAATCATTCGTAGTGGAAAGGCTGTCTGTCAGTCATAAGCTCCGAGGCATCAAAACGTAAATGTATAATATTTCTTGTACAGTACCTTGCTTTAGCTTTAGAGTCATGAACTTAGGAGGATTGCCGTCAAGGACCTAGCGTAGATAATGATAGCTAGTTCACCTACATCTTACTTGTGATTGTTTATTTTCTCTCTTATAGGCCAATATTCAAACTATTATCTGATTGTGGATGAGATATTATGTGCTCATCTAGATGCCTGGGCAAAAGCCAGAGCAGCCCTGTGACTAGAAATCCTCAATGAGCATGTGAAACGGCGGCTGTAGGTAAGAAGTTTATTCGGATCAGAATACCGTCGACTTCAAGGCGCCTGGTTTCTGTAATGATACAACAGGAGCGGAAGTTATTAAGTGAGCAAAGTGAGCAGCAACCTAAGATTAGCCGTAAGGCGATAAAGTGATATCCTCGCTTAGGTGAGTGACAAAAGAATATAGCGAGATCTGATCTGCGAAATACCTGCACGGTAAAGTCAAGCGAGCCAAACGGAACGAAATGATGTGCCGGAAGATATTAAGCGATCAAGGAGCACATTTATTCCGCAAAGGATGGGTTGGATGAAGATATATCCCGCTCGACTCCGGCCGGTACAGCCGCCGTTCCCAAGAGTGCCGATACTACATATGTAGGTTACTTCGGAATCGTGCCCGAGTGATTTAAATCAGCTCGACGGTTTAACGATATATCCTTTTAACGGCAGAACCCTTGAGTTCAACATAATTCACGGAACAGTACACTAGTATATATGTAGGCGTTAAACAACGATATCTACGATATACTTGCGCGGGTTGAACACCATCTCTACTATATGCTATGGGTACAAGCACGGGAGATCAGCGGGAGGACGGAATGGATGATGATCCATCTGTCTCGGCGAGAAGGGAACTCAGAGCTGCTGTTCCCTTCACATGCATAAGAGCATCAACCTCGGAAGGGTTAAAAGGTGCATGCAGTTATATACACAAAGTATGTCATGACGAAGTCTGTGCTAGTGTCAGTTGAGAGTGGATAGCGATGACAGCGTCTATCTAACTCGTGCTACCTAGGAGGTATGTATGAGCTTGACACTTCGAGCTGAGAGCTTCTTAACGAATTTCTGTTTGGCGATCTGGAAGTCCATCGTATTTAAAGGATGGAACAAAAAGGAGGTATGTTAGCGATGCTTGCCGCCACACGTGTATTAGCCGAACTAGTGATTGGCAAGAATTGTCGAGGCTTGCCCGGCGGAGTAGGGGATGTAACGTATGTACCTGTGTACCTACATGCCAGCCCATGCCAGCCCATGTCTAGGTCGTAGTGGATTAGGGTTGCAGGGATCTGCTTCTCTCAACAATTGATGAATCTGGTAGCCAGTGGTAGGATAAGATCTCAAGCGGTTCCCCAACAAAAAAAAAAAAGGAGACACTAAGGACCCAAGACGGCGGGGAAAGCTACATACTATGGTAGAGTTCGTTTCTCGATCGGGGAACCCGTACCCCTTAGACAGATTCAGATTCACTTACACCCTACCACGCGCATTAAACGTCACCATGTCACCACGTCGGAAGCTAGAAAATCAGGGGCAATGGCATGAATTGGCGGCATGTGAAGGGCAATGTTATAGCTACTAATTGCAATTCCGAGCTCGAATCGAAGAATAATTATTATGTACATATATGCGTCATAATGAATATTCATAGACTTTCAGACCTTTTAGGGGGCTATACAGACTTCAGACACGAAACTCTACAGCTGGGCCGGAACATAAGCATGTAGCAGTCCATGTACTACTCATGTACGATTAAGGATATAGAGCAAAGCCAAGCGAGGCATCCCCGTTCCCCTATTAAGCCCCTTTGCCACTTGTCGTAAGCCTATTTGCTTCGTCTTAGGTCTTAGGGTTGCTGAACTCGGTGACGCTGCAGGGCATTCGCGTGGCGCTCCCCCCTTTGATGCCACTGACAGGCTTTGTCTCGTAGGATGAGCTGAAATTGGTCGAACGATATATTGTAACCTGCTCTGTGGTGAACACATGACAACGGTGCTCCATCTGTGCTCCGTTTCTTGTAGCCTGCAGATAGCCGCAAAAAGGCATATCACTCCGGCTGTTTCCTTTAGCACCGTTCCTAAGAGGCCGGCACTTTGACCCTTAGGTGTCCTTACTGATCTTTGCGGGCTGTCCGAACGAGAAGCAATAACATGCAAGCCGAGATCTTTTTGGGTGGTCGATCACGAAAATCCAGCCAGCCTCGTTACATAGCCAGATAGCCTAGTTGCTGTACATAGCAGTCGAGCAGCCATCCAGAAGCGTCCAGAGCCCTTCTGCCCCTCCAAGCCCTCCAAGCCAAGTCTCGATGTACTATGTAAGGAATGTAGGAATGCAGTATGAAACTTACATACAAACTTAGCGCTGCCATGTACAAAATAGTGTGTGATCTTCGCTGTGGTTACTAGGTCTGGCTCTGCTGATACAAGAGCAAGTGGTCCACTTGGCCTCGTTCGACAAATGGTTCCTGAAGGGCGGTGAGAAGTGCAGCCGTCACCAACAATTTTTAGTACGGTGCTGTACGTGCCGTCCGGTTTCTTGCATAGAATTTTTCCCTTCCGTCTTGGGTAAAATTTTGCATGTGCTGGCGTAGCATTCGAACCATGACAGGCCCCTGATTTTTGGGTATACGCATGGGTACGTGCATACCCTGAGCCGGGGCCGACTCCTATCACCTCAGTTCCCTATGTAGTACCATACATACATAGCTACATAAGCTACATAAGCTACATATGTATGTACGTTACGTGTCTGGTTGTAATGCCTCAAAATGTCAAAAGGTAACACAGGAGTACACTTGGAGCGGGTGGGATTATGGACGTAGGTATTTCTTCTCATTATTATCGTTGAGAACATGTACGTAAGGGAATTTCTCGGAGGCGCCTATTATACAAGCGCGGTACAACTTGTTGGCTTGGCCCCCCTGACTTCGGTAGCAGTAACAGGTTAACAACTCTAAGGCGGTTAACTTTTTTTTTCTCTCATCCTTTTCTTAGGGTGTCGTTTCATACCTGCTTACATACATGCAGGTACCTAAGGTAATGCACATATCCATAGGTACATGAGCATCTGATAAGATATAGATATGTCTTATGTGCATACAAGTTATATGCATATAGGAATACGAAGGCTAAATCGATCATTGTACTTGTCCCGAGTGTTTTCTTTCTCTCTTTCTTATAAGACAAAGTTGTCACTTTTCTATCATAGAGTAGACCTCTCCCTCTTAACTAATTCGTCTTGGTCGCCACCCAATTGACACCCTCTACCGCCAAGCGATCTTCCCGGTGCTGTGCTGCCGTGGGTTTTCGTATTTTGTGCCCTCCCTACGGATTTAAAACCAGACTCGTGAGACTCCGCGTAGAAGGTTTATCTTTCCTGGCGTCCGAACTGCAAACAAGATTTGAGTGGGAGGAAATAGTGTTCTATCTAATATGACTTCCGCAATGGCTACCGGCGTCCCGCGCCAGAATCCTGCCCTCCGCCGAACCATGACTTCTACTACCACAGATACCGACGTCTCGTCCCCTTCCACCGCCACTGGCTCTCCCATGGACTCCCCTAGACCTTCAGCCTCTTCGACCTCGCTCTCTTCCATGTCCTCCATCGAATCGAACACGGCTTCCCACGGCAAGCTGATCGATACGTACGGCAACGACTTCGAGATTCCCAACTATACCATCAAGGACATCCGCGATGCCATCCCTAAGCACTGCTTCGAGCGGTCCGCGGCTACGGGCCTGTACTATGTCTTCCGTGACATTGTCCAGCTCGCCACTACCTTCTACATCTTCCACACCTACGTGACTCCCGAGAACGTGCCCTCTTACCCAGCCCGATTCGCGCTATGGGGCCTGTATACGTTTCTGCAGGGCCTCTTCGGCACCGGCATCTGGGTCTTGGCCCACGAGTGCGGTCACCAATCCTTCAGCACTTCGAAAGTGCTAAACGACACCGTAGGCTGGATCCTGCACTCTTCCCTCCTGGTGCCGTACTTCAGCTGGAAGATCTCGCACGGCAAGCACCACAAGGCGACGGGCCACCTAGAGCGCGACATGGTCTTCGTGCCCAAGACCCGCGAGGAGAGGGCCAGCCGCATCGGCAAGCTGGCACACGAGCTCAGCGAGCTCGGTGAGGAGACGCCCATCGTAACCTTCTTGATGCTCCTCGGACAGCAGCTCATCGGTTGGCCCAACTACCTGATGACCAACGTCACCGGGCACAACCATCACGAACGCCAGAGCGAGGGACGTGGAAAGGGCAAGCGGAATGGCTGGTTTAAGGGTGTCAACCATTTCAACCCTTCTAGCCCGCTGTACGAGGCGAAGGACGCCAAGTTGATTCTTCTGAGCGATCTGGGTTTGGCCATCACCATTTCCGCCCTGGTAATGCTCGGCAACAAGTTCGGCTGGAGCAATCTCTTTGTCTGGTACTTCCTGCCGTACCTCTGGGTCAACCACTGGCTCGGTAAGTCCTCGATCACGTAGCGTTCGTTGTGTGAATTCGACCAATTGCTAATCATGATGTAGTTGCGATCACTTTCCTGCAGCACACGGACCCATCTCTACCCCACTACAAGCCCGAGTCGTGGAACTATGTGCGCGGTGCCGCTGCTACGATCGATCGTGAGTTCGGTTTCATCGGCCGCCAGCTGATGCACGGAATTATCGAGACCCACGTCCTGCACCACTACGTCTCCACGATCCCCTTTTACAACGCGGACGAGGCGAGCGAGGCTATCAAGAAGGTCATGGGCCGCCACTACCGATCGGACACGAAAGGTGGTTCTATCGGTTTCATCACGGCCATGTGGCGTAGCGCGAGGATGTGCCAATGGGTCGAGCCCAACGAGGGTGCCAAGGGCGAAGGAAAGGGCGTCTTGTTCTTCCGGAACACCAACGGTCTGGGTATGAAGCCCGCGAAGGTGAGCCCGCCGCGGAAGGGAATGACGATTGGGGCGGACGAGTAAAGATATTGTGTCGAATCGCCGTCGCCTCGAGGACTCGTTCCTCGGTCTAAATCAGGACGGCAAGGCCAGCACGTGCTGGATACGGTTAAGCAGAGAAAGATATATAATAGGGTAGCGCTCAATAGCGACCCGAAGGCTCTCTGCTAGGCTGACCTTGGCTGTCTGCTGTTAACTGGAGTTGGTAGGATAGTCGTTCGAGTCTAGACGCTTTGCTTGCTTCACACATGAAGTAGCATAGAAGAAAAAAAAGATGGTAATCAAAAAGGTATACAGATGAAATGAAATAGATAGAGTCTAGACCGTTGATAAAGTAAACTTCCAAGCAAGTCTGATGATGATTTGACCGCTTCTGAAGCTTCCTGAGTGCTGTGACTTCGTAGAAGACATCTTTGCAAGAATCTCTGCGAGGATCGTGAGATTGCTTTTAGGATTCGGTAGGCGAGCTAAGCACTAGAAGACTTCCATTCCGGTCGATCCGTGATCGAACTAGCTGGGCACAATCGTACTATTCGGCATTACTGCTTATTTTGTGTCCTGCCGACCTGCTTGGAGGTCAAAGAGGAGAGGGGCTTTAACTACATACATGTATGTAAGGAAGGGCTTAGACTCGTTCACGATTCCGATTCCCACGAATCACCAAGCTCGATGGTATACCCCACCCACCACGTCGATCGTAACGTAAACCGTGGACATCATGATTGGAAAAAGAAAATAAAAATTTATGATACCTATCAAAGAATCCAGTCATGTCATCCGTTGGAAAAACCCGGTACTCGTTGCATTTTTTGCTTACTTTGGTTAAGAATATATATCATATACCTAAGACGGCGGTGAGGTCTGATTTGGTCCAACGGAAAAAACGTATTGGACGGAACTGCAATACTACGTCGGGACAAGCGAATCGTGAGAAGCAGGGCAGGAGGGTTGCCAATTATTATATTACTACTCCCTTACCCCCATAAAGTTCTAGCTCTCTGGCGCAACAGCAAGTCTCGTGAGACCTATCAGAAACTAAGACATGTACTTCGTAAGTAGGTAACTATGGATTTGAGCCAATCTAATCCAGTGCCCGCTGCCTGTCATCATCCATTATGTATATTTAAGCAACTTCAGAAGCACTCATATGCAAAGCCCCAGTCCTACCACATCTCATCAAATTTAGGCGTAGCGGAGGGTTCTCATCTGGTCCATCATGCTCGTAGCCCCTCTCTGGACTCAGAACTAGCAGGCCGTCCAAGTACGCAGCGAAAATGATCGCTCCCGGCTAGCGGTTCACGTTAAGCTTGCTTGTTGCTGTTCTTGACGTTGCCGGCGCCGAGCTTTCCTGCCGACATTTCGTCTCCGTGTCGCGCGCGCGTGTCCCTCTCCCGGCGCTGAAGCGTCTTCTTGCTGCTGTTGCTGTTGCTGTTGCTGTTGCTGTTGCTGTTGCTGTTGCTGTTGCTGTTGCTGTTGCTGTTGCTGTTGCTGTTGCTGCTGCTGCTGCTCTGGATTGTGGCTGACCTTTCGCTTTTTATGCCCGGACGACGTTTCTGCTGGAGCATCGTCCCTACGGGGCGACTTACGCATCCCCTTTCTACCTTGTTCCGGCAAGGACTGTATACCAAGACCGACGTCACTGCTTGTCAAGCCTGTTGCTAATTGAGGTCCTTGCTGCTGTTGTTGTTGTTGCAGTTGCTTCAGCGCGGGCTCCTCAGAACATGAGACTACACCGGGGTGCGTTGCACCCTCTGAATCCTCGCGGTGCCATTCATTCGCGGGGGCGAGCAGCGCGACCTGCGGTAGTGGAAGTGGCTTGGGAGAGCGTCTGCCTTCGGGGCGTGGATCAGTCGTCTTTGACGTATGCGCCAACGGTTCGGAAATCGACGCCTTTTTCGGGATGATAGGTAGCGGTGCTGACACTTGCATCGTAGCGTCGCTATCCTTCTCTGCCTCTGAATCGGCATCAAGCCCCGTGATGCTGTTCAGCCACTGGGGCGACCTGCGCAAGACATAGTTAAGCGCCTCTGCATCGGAATCGTGCGATTGTTCGCCCATCGTGGAAGTAGCCCCGTTGATTTCTTGGAAGCTCTTCGGGATAGCTGTTGGGCGAGCATTAGCTACCCCTTCAGGAGACACAACCTCATAATGAGCCTGTTGTTTTTCTGTCAATGCCGGTAGCTCTACTACTATGTTAGTCTTAACAGGTAGTAAATATTCGCCATCCTTCGACAATGGCTCTGCGCTGTTGCCATTGAATAGCTCTCTAGCAGGCTTGGTTCGAGTCTCATTGGGGAGAATAAGAGTATCCCCTTTGTCACTCGCACCACCTCGCCCGACGCTCTGCACTCCCTGATTCGGCTTCTGACTCGGCTTAATAATCGAACGCGAACGTAATACTCTAGTCGTCTGTGGTATAGCATTTCCATTCACGATATTCACGTCGCCCGATCGTTCGGCATCCTGGTTACGCAATACCTCAGGGGACGTTCGAGTGGGAGCTTCCGAACTTTCCTTGATACCACCATTGGGACGGCTATTGTTCCAATTGGGTGCCTCGTCGTATTCAGCAGATTGTTTTGCAGGACTCGAGCTCATCAGCGCTGCCAATTCTTGGTTCGACGGCGGCGCATACGTTTCCATTAATTGTTCGGCGATAAGGGCAGAGGTTGTTTGAGACGCTGCAGACAGCGGTGAAGAATGACCTCTGGCTGCTAAGAATGGCGTAATATTGGTAGTATTGAGGGTCCTATCAGTTGTTTCGGACCAAATACCCTTACTAGAGTTGTCGGTGAGCACGTACTGTTTCGTCCTCTCCCTACCCCTATCTCTCTCTGCAGCCCTACTCGTAGGTGGTAACTCTAGCTTTCTTGGCGTTTCTTCCAATATGCTCTCCTCGTCAGAATACGATGGGGGTCCCGACGATGACAAAACGATCTTATTATCTAGCCGGTTCCTTCCTGGGCCATGCCTAGGAGGAGGGGAATCGCCTACAGAATTTAGGCGAGGATTAGAGGACGGAGAGGGCGAGGCTAGCATCTCGTGGCTAGAAGAGTCATCCAAGGAGATAATTATGGAGCTTGTTGGGAATTTTGGGCGAATCGGCCGGCCAATGGGCGATGTACGGTGACTATCAGGGGTGATACGAGAACCAGGCATCTCGCCGCTTGACACTCTGTCAAGCAAGATGACTTCGGCATCCGCGGGAATTCGTGCCGGGATCCATGGGTCAGAGTGAGGATAGCTTCTTGAGGCGTAGGTTTTTTTCGATGGTTTGACCACGCGTCTTAGCTGATCGTCGGCTTCACTGTCGGACGGAACTTCGTATGGATCTTGTCGACCTGTACGAGGCGTTTTTTGGCGGTTGTTTGGCGCGGCAACCAAGTTCGTTTCCTTAGTCGTCGTTGGCCTTGTTACTCTCGATGCACTCGTTGTTCTTACAGCAGTTGTTGCCCTCATTGAAGTCGTTGCCCTCGCTGAAGTCCTCGCACTCATAGTCCGGGAAGGTGTCTTGGGGGCAATCTTGAGATCTGCCCTACGCTGGCCTGAAACCAGTGACTTCGGAGTAGCTAAAAGAGGAGATCGTTTAGCTGGCGCTTTGATAGGACTACTCGCTGCCCGAGCTGTGAGATGCGCCGCTGGGGGTTTCCGTCGATATCTAGAAAGATCTTTGACAGCAGGCCCGGGCCGGGGACCTGGCGTTTGTGGGGGGCCTGTCCTGGACGCATCAGGAGAATGTAGTCGAGGCTTCATTTTCTTGTCACTGTTCGCCTACGAAAGAAATTTAGTAGGGAACGAATCGAGTTGGTGAAACTTGACATTTGCCTACTAGATTGCTAGACTTATGCTTCGTCTTGCTAGATGTTTGGGATTTTTGGGAATCAGGGACTATTTCATCCGACTTGCTCTTGGAAAGTCTTCCCTTGGGAGTATTATGGCCAACTAGACCAGACCTGGCTGAACTGGTGCGTTGCCGTCTAGGGCCGTCTAGCGGCTCGTGCTCTTTGAACTCTGCAGACATGGTAACAAGATCACCACACACAGATGTGTTGAGACGGCAAGGCTTCAAGGGCGATGCGGAACTCTGCTAGTCCCACAGAACTATGAATTATAAGTCCCAAGGTAGAGTATTAAACTAATCTGAGCCCTGTCCTGGAAGGGGTACTGCTAGTAGACGGTTAGATCAAACATAATCAAGACGTGAACGCTGCGTGAAGTTGGGATATCAGAAGGATGATTAGGATGGGGATAGTCTACTTTTGGTGACCTCTAAGTCATAGTAGAGTTGTCATCATTTAGACTGATGAGAAAGGAAAGGAATTGGCATACATGTGAGGCGGAAGCGAGGGTGGGAATATTGATAGGGTTCACTCTCGTCTTGGTGGTGATAGTAGTTGTTCACGGGTGATTATGTCATCTTAGAGAAGCACTATCGTGATAAAGTGGCAGGTGCGTCGGAGATCTTCTCGTATATGGGGCTGAGAGAAAGGACGAAAAGACGTATAAGTACACAGTGTGCACTTGAGAGGCCTGTGAGCGATGAGAAGGTCAGGGATCCAGCGGGTGGTGTACCCGTTGCATTCCGTGAGTGACAGGTCGCATTGGCGCTCTGTAGTCCTGGAAGATAAGTAATTTAATGTGGCTGATATGAAAAGAAAAAGAAAAAAAGCACTGCGGAAAAAGAAACGCGTACCTACTTCAAATTTCGATATGTTGAGACGCGTTACCGACATAGTTAGAACGCGTAAAGATTTATGAGATAAGTACCTAGGTTTGCACATATCCAAAAAGTACCCAACTTATATGCAACTTGAGGGTGTAGATATTCGCATATCCAAATACCAATGTATATGCTATTCGTATTCGGGCAATAGAGTTAATGTTAGAGCTTAGTTGATCAAGCCATTCCCGATTTTATTTCTTTTCTACTACATCATCTTGACAAAATACGAATAGTCTACGAATCGCCTAAGACGAATTCAGCTACGTATAGAGCATTACAGCGGCGTCCTCGGTTTGAAGTACTCCTTAAAGGCGTCCAACTCCTCGAGGTTCAACTTGTAAATCACCGTGCAACACACAATCAGCAAGTTGGGGAACCGCCTAGTCCAGAAACTCAGATACCCGTCCGGCAATGGCCCTACCATCTTTTTCAATGACTCGCTCATGTCCCCGTAGTGAAACCGCTTGTTTCTCAACGCCCGCAGGAGGTCTAGGAGTTTCGAGCCCGTGTACTTGCGCTGTTTGCCCAAGCTATCGACGAATTCCTTAGGAAGGGCTTTGAGAAAGTCGCCACGGCATATCTGGGGCGCACAGGCCTCCAACTCTATCAAAGCCTTGGACGGGGGGTCGCGTGGCTCTAGCTCGAAGTGATCCGACACATCGCAGAGGAAGGCGAGCCGTTCCTTGGCAGACCAGAAAAAGGGGTGGGACATGACATCCTTGGCCGATGGCCTGGCTCTAGGATCAGATCGAAGCATAGTCTCGATCAGCGCTTTAGCCTCATGCGCAAAGTCTCCCAACACATCGAGCGGCTTGAGATTAAATTGGCCCTTCCTAATATTGACTTCCCGCATGTAGCGGTCACCACAGTCGAAAGGGTGAAGTCCTTTGGTGAGCACGTAAAAGAAGACAAGCCCGAGACTGAAAATGTCGATAGCGCGGGTTGCGCGACGGTTAGGCATGACATCGGCACTGACTAATTGGCTCGAGTCGCTATGCGTGCTGGCCATAGACATCGTAGAACTTTCGCGGGCATCGTCGTCGAGGAGCAGTTCAGGCGCACGCCAACCCGAAGTGCCGGCAGCGTGGGCCGTAGTCGCGCCGAACGAAGATTGCCCACCTTCGAGCTTCTTGCACAACCCGAAATCAGATACGAGTAGCCGCGGTTTTCCATCTCTCCCCATGGTGGCAAGGATGTTCTGCGGTTTTAGATCCCGGTGAACAATGCGAAGATCGTGAAGAAAGCCTAGACCGTGCGCAACTTGAAGTAGGACTCGGGGCAGATCCATCTCTCCCGCTTGAGCTAGATCCTGATACATGGCAGGCTTCTCGATGATGTCGGAAAGTGAGGCCTGGCAGAGTTCCAGCGCAATATATAGGAAACTGTCGTTCTTTGACATTGCATAGTATCGTATCACTAGACATTAGGATTAGCAGTGCGAAGTAGGAGCTATTAATAATGGAGGTAATTGGAGAGATTCATACCATTCGGATGATGGTCGCTCTCAAGTAACAGCTGGGTCTCCTGAGTTGCTATGTCCCAAAATTGGGTGAGCATACGCTTAACAGCAACGTCTCGACCGTGGAATTTTCCTGCAAAGACAATGGTACCGTTACTACCCATGCCGAGCTGCTCATCCTGGTTGACCTCGATGCCGCCGATCTTGACGATCGGACCGCTCACATCCTCGGGATCATTGCTCATCGTCGTGATATTCGGCTCGAGCTTGGGCGGCATGCCGACGTTCTGAAGGCCTGGGATACCCTCTCCAGTATCCAAGTAAAGTTTCTCGTCCGGGTTCTCGGACGCGTCCCGTTGTTTCTTAGCTCCCTTGCGATGCTTGATCCCTCCTCTCCGTCCGCGATGGGCTTTCTTCTTCTTCTCGGGGGAGTCCCCCTCAGCCTGCTGATCGCGCTCACCTTCTGCGTCCCCCGAGTCGAGCTCCACGCTAGACACCACAGCAGTCCCGGTCTTTCCAATACTTTCTACCTCGATGGTTGGTGGCTGATGCTGCTTCTCATCCGCATCGAGACTCGACGTACGAAGTTCATTAGCGACACGATCCGGGGGAGGAATATCGCTGGGATCTGTCGAAGACACGTATGTCAAAGTATCAAGATAGCCCTTGGGCTTGATGCGTCGCTTGGACCATCGAATTAGATCCCTGTAGTAGCGGAACAAGAAGTACAGTACAAACGCCAGCAGGACGGGGTTCATAAGAAAATCCAGAGTCTTATCGGCAGCGTATTGGGGGAGTGTGCTGAGGCTTTCAACGATGCTTTGGGGCTCAGAGGCGGAATCGGGAAACGGAGAAGGCACGGCAGATTCGTTGTCGTCGTTATCGGACTCTGGAGGAAAGGGGTGCGAAGGTAAGCTCGGAGGCAGAGTCGGCGGCCGCTGCGTGACGCCCCTGGCATTCCCTAGAACATGGGTCCCAACCAGCACCCTATTCGCCCAAGCGGCGTCGAGAGAATCGGAAGTACGCGCGCTATCCCATCGGTTCGTACGGCCGGCTTCCGCCGCAGGAGCATCAACGATGAGAGGGTACGACAAGCCGGACATGGCATACCAACTACCGGACTCGGTCTGGTTGAGGAAGACGCGAACGCTTCTGGCGCGGGCCGAGTCCTCATCCCGGGCAGGGGGGATGGGCTGAGGAAGTAGGACCAGTTCAGGATTGCTGCCGGACGGAACATCTTCCGGCCTAGCAATATCAAAGACGCGGGCGACTGGAACGGGGAACTGGAGCGCAAAGGACGTAAAACCGGTGGGATGCACGAGGGCGTATACCTTGCCGTCGTGCTGACTGGTGAAATATCGATTATCCTGCGTCGCCCTGTATTGTTGAAGAAGATCGTTGTCATAAATATTAGGTCCCCATTCGGCGTACTTAAGGGTGGCAAGCTCCCTTCCGTCGTCAGAGCGATGTATGGTAACGATGTACTCTGTCCGACCGAGAGTGATGATGCCGCTGTTGCTACATTCTTCGCTATCCGAGTCGATAAAGCGACCGTTCGGGGGAAAGCAGGTGGCACTCTGGTCGACCTGAGAGCCAGCCTGCCCAAACCACTTCAAGACACGGCCGGTTGCGGCGTCGAGGGTAATCATGGTCGTCTTTTTGTGGCCTGTGTAGACGACGGGCGGATTCTGAACGGCGTAGGAACCAAAATCATCCACCAGCTGCTTCATAGTAAAGCCCGTGCTCATCAGACCGCTGCCGAAACCGGACGGCGCCCAGACGTAGAGGGCGCCGTTCTGCGTAGGCTCGACAGCCCAGATGTAGTCGTCCATGGGATGGTGGTCGTACCGGTGGCCGTGGCCTTGGTCGTGGCCGACTTGATCGTCAGCCAGGGAAGCATTAAGACGGTGGTGAATGGTTTCGACAATGGGCTGTTCAACCTGGAGATGCCAGCGTTCGTCGCCGGATTCGCGGTTGACAGCATAAAGGTGTCCATCGACGGTCGCCAGAAGAATGTAATCTTCCACTTCCCATTTCTCCAGACTCCGCGCAGTATGCGGCGAGGAAGGCCCAGCACCGGGAGGCAGGCTAGGCAAATGTCTAGGAGGATTTGGTGCTCGAACGGACGGAGCCGGAGCCAAAGTCGCGAGGGCGCTCGCATCGTCAGGAATGCGTACGTTTTTAAGTTGCTGGTTATCAGCTAAGTATTCGTCGGCGGCGGTCGCCGTATTCTCTCGGCCCGTGGCTCGTTTCTCGCGAGCCCTGCGTGCGTCGGAGGGTTTAACAGCGGCGACATCGTCCGCGACTCGCTGGCCGCCAAAGGCGGACTCGTGGTGGGCACTTGCGGCATCTGGGCTGTGGACACTGTGTTTATCCACAGCTATTTTTGGATGGTCATTGAGAACGTTGGCAATGGGAGCCCGTTCGGGATGAGACTGCTGTCGGAGTTGCTGCGGCTGAGCGTCGACAAGCTGAAGCCAGGGTAGGAGGAAGACGGCAAAGGCGAGTAGGACCTTGCGCGGTTGGGCGACAAGCCGTCCCTCGCCAGGAGGCCGTCGCAGCATATTGAAGACGTCAACGCGGAGTCGGCGGTAATAGATAACCGGACTTGAGGGTCGATAAGACGAGCGAACGGACGACGGCTGTTTACATTAAAGCTAATCGAACGTGGGAAATGGGCGACGGCGCCTAGTAGACAAAGCTAAATAGAAACAAGGCGAGCGAGGCAAACTCAAGTTACGGACTATCTGGACTCGACTGTGGATTCGACACCGTGATGGTGATGGTGATGATAAAGAATGGAACGCGCGGCGAGTCGAATCTTGGCCGAAACTCGTCTGAACTCGTCGGTTGAATGGGAATAAATGGCAGTGCCGGACGGTGGGGCATCGAAGCCCTCGATTGATGGGAAAAGGCTAAATGAACTATCTGTTTTAGGTATCTAGATGACCAGCAAGCGAAATACTCGAGAAATTGTGCGGACGATTCCTTTCGTGTATACCGAGTCTCGATGAATACCGGTACAACAAGTTGGTGTTTGTCAACGGGAAACGTATGAAAATGTGGGCGAGGATGGAAGGGGATGGAGGACGAGGCCCTGGGACGACAACTAAGCTGAAACCTGGTGGTGGTGGTGGTAAGCTGGTAAGCTGGTAAGCTGGACGGATTCAAAGGAATTGTGTCTCGTCCACTAAACAGCGATCAGCCATTCCACGTAATTCGGTTCCTAGGTACTACATTAAGGGGGATTTGTGATCTGTTAAAAGCCTTGTAGAAGCTTTTAGCAAGCCTTGCCGAAGTCTTGCGCAAGACTTGCCGCAGGCTTGCAGAAGTCTTGCGTAAGACTTACTAAAGGCTTAGATAAGGCTTATCTAAGGCTTACCTAAGGCTTCCATAAGGTCTGCACAAGTCTGTTGCCTAGGAAATATTTTGTATAAATATTGGTAGGCTTGTTTTAGTAGTATGTAGCAGTAAGGGTAGTGAAAGGTTGGTAAGGCTTGGCCTTGTAGTAAGGATTAAATATATATACCCGACTTTAATTTATATAATATATTTTAATAATATACTTATTTTATAATATATATATATATATAATATATTATATAAATTTAATTTATATTAAATATTAATATTTAATTATATTTAAATATAATTATTATATATTTATAATATTTTTATTTATTATAATAACTTATTATAATTATTTTATTATAAAAATAATATTAGTTTTAAATAACTTATTAAAAATAAAAACCTAGGTTTTTAATAACTTTAATTTAAAAGTTTTTATTTTTTTTTTTATTATTTTTTAATTATTATGTTATTTTTTATATATATAATCACTTATTTATATAAATATATCTTTTATTAAATTAAAATCATATAAATTAAATAGAAATTTAAATATATTAATATTTATTTATTTAAAATAACAATTAATTATTAAATTTATAAATATAATAAAATGATTTTAAAATATAATATATTTTAAATTATTATTTATTTATTTATTAATTTAAAATATAATTTTATTAATATAAATATTAAATGTTAAATATTTTTTATTAAATATATAAAAAGGTTTTTTAGTTTTATTATTAAATAAACATTAAAATATATATTTATTTTTTATATTTTTAAAAAGTTTATATTTTTTAACGTTTTTATAGTTTTAAATACTATGTTATTTTTTATTATATAGGTTTAAATAAATAAAAAACTTATTATTAAAAAGTATTAATTTATTATATATTTAATTTATTATTATAAGTTATTTTTTAAATATTTTCTATATAAATTTAACTTGTAAATTATAATTTTAATATAATAAAATAAAGTTAAAACAATAAAATAAATAAGTAAATTTAAGTATTTTTATATTATAATTAATAAAAACCTCGCTTTAATTTTTAATATTATTAATTATATATTTTAGATTTTTTAAATATATTATATAATAGTATTTAAAATAACGTTTTATATTATAATAAATGTTATTATTAAAATATTATATATATTATTTATAGTTAATTAAATTGTAAAAAAACTTATAAATAATTTTAACTAAATATATTAAATACTTTAATATATTTAATATCTTTTAATATATTTAATTAATAATATAATATAATATTTATATTATTATAAATATATTATAGTTTAATTATAATTATAAGTTGCTTAATATATTTATATTATAATATAAAACGTAATAAAAATATTAAATAATTAATTAAAACTACTAATTAACTTAAAATTATATAGTAAACTATAAAAATTTAAAAAAGTTTAATTAATTAAATAATTAAAATTTAAACGGCTATAATTATATATATTAAAATTTTTTATTAAATTAAATTTACTTATTAAATTAAAATTATTTAATTAAATTATATTATTATTTTTTACTTGTTATAACTAATATAATTATATTTTATATATTAATAAAATATTTTTATAAATATTATATTAATATAAGGAATAACATTTAATAGTAATTTAAATATAAATATAATTATATAGTTTAATAAAAAATATAAAATTATAATTTAAAAATAAAATATATTATTTATTTAAATAATATTTTAAAATATCTAATAATAAGTTATAAAATAATATAAGAAATTAATATTAATAACTAAATATAAGTTAATATATTAAAGTTATAAATATAATATTATATATTTTTATTATAATATTTATTATATAATTTTTTAGTTTATATTTAAAAAATAATTATATTAGGTTAAAAAAATATATATATATTTATTATTTATAAACATTTAAAATAAAAGTTTATTTTTTATAGTTTTATTTTAATAATTTATTTGTTTATTATTTTATTTTATTATATTTATTTAATAGTTAATATTTTAATTATTTTTAATGATAAAAAATATATGAAATTTATAATAAAAAATTATATTTTAATTTATCGGTTTATTATTTAACGGCACTTTTAAAAAAAAAATGTTAAGTTATTATATTATAATATATTATTTTTATTATTTATTATATTACCGTTTTAATTTTTATGTTTTTTATTGTTTTTATTATTATAAATATTTATTTAATTTATATTTTTATTACTTTTAAATTCTTTTTTTATTTTTATAAATTTTATTAAGTTTTTAGGATCTTTTTTTACCTTTAAACTTTTATTTAAACTAGCTATATTTTTATTTATATTAATAAATATAATTAGATTATTTATATTTTTTTTGTTTTTAATAATAATGTTAATTTATATTTAGGTTTTAAATAATAATTACTAAAAGAAAATAATACTAGTTTATTGTTTTATATATTTTTATATAATGTTTTATTTATTTTATTTTTTTATTAAAAATTAATTTTATATAAGGTAGATTATATAAATATATTTTAGTTAATATATTTAAAATATAATTTAAATAAAAGGTTTTAATAAATTTTTATAATTTTAGTTTTAATGTTTTTATTATTTAAATTTATTAAATAAAAAAATATTATTAAAATAAATATAATAAAAATTAATTATATAAAAAATTATATAAAATTATTAATTAATAAATTAAATATAATTTTATATTTAATTAAATTAATAAAAAAACGCTAGATTATATTAAATATTAGTTTTATAAAATAAGGTTTTAATATTTTTTTAACCTTAGTAATTACTTTATTTTATTATTATATATTTAAAATATTATTATTTAATTTAATTATTATAATAAAAACTTAAAGGTTAAATTTAATAAATTTTATATATTATTACTTAATATTATTTACCTATAAAAATTTATTTTACCAATTATTATATTATTATTAATATTTAATATATAAAAATATAATATTATTTACTATAAAATATATATTATAAAATACACGATATATAAAGTTAAATATAAAAAACTTTTTATAATATATAAACTGGTTTTTTATATATTTTATAGATAAATTATTTATTTTAACGTTTTTAAGTTTCTTATTTATACGTATATATATTATTTTTTTATATATTAATCTTAAATGTTTTTTTTTATTTTCTAGGTTTTTTATTAATAAAAATAGCTTTATATTAACCTTTAATTTTAATATACTTTAATTTAGTTTTATAATATAATAATTTTTTTATATTTATATAATTAAATAAAAAAGCTTTTAAAATAACTAAAAGTATTATTTTTTAATAATTTTAATAATATTATTTATATTATTAAAATAATTAAATATAACTAGCTTTTTAATTATAATTATAATATAATTATTTAATTATATAATTTAATTATTTTTAAAAACATATAATGTTAAAATTTATTTATTTTAATAAATAATTAATATTAAGTTTATTTTATTATTATTATTATTTATAATATTATTATTTATATAATTATTATTTATAGTATTATTAGTAATATTTTTTATAAATAATAAATTTTTAGTTACTTATTATCTATTAAATTTTTTTATAGTTTTATAGGGTTTTTTATTATTATTATTATTATTATTATAAAGGTTTATAATATATTAATATAATTATTTATATTAAATATAAAAATACTTTTTTTTTTTATTTTTTTTTTTAAATATAACGTTTTAATAAATAATAAAACACAGACTTATTATAACTATCGTATTATTATTTCGCTTTTAAATATATTAAATTATTTATTTTAAAATTATATAATATTATTTATTATTATATAATATTATATTTTTATTATAAGTTTTAAATATAAGTTATTTAAATTTTATATTTTAATAATATTTTTCGTTTTTACTTTTATTATATTTATTATTAATATAATAATAAAATATTGTTATTAATATTTTACAACGTAGTTTATTATTTATAATTATATTTATTAATATTTATTAGTAAAAATTTTATATTTTTTATAATTAATTTATAAAATTAAATTTTATATTACTTATTTATAATTAAAATTAATAATATATTAGTTAATAAATAATACGTTAAATTATAATTATTAAGTTAAATTATATAAAATATATAAATATATTTAATAATAAATTTAATATACTAAATAATAAAACCGTATTATAACACGGTTTATATATGTTTTTTATATTAAATATAAATAATAACGAAATTAATATATATAAATTAAAAATAAATAATAATATATTATAATTTATAATTAAAGTTTTTAAATTATAGTTATTAATATTTAAACGTTTATATTAATTATATTAATTTTAAAACTAATAATTTTATAAACTTTTTTTTTATATAATAAATAAGTTATATAATTTAAATATAATTTATTTAAATTATATATTATAGTAACGAATTTTAAAGTTATTAAAATAATATATTAAGTAGAAAATATATAAAATAATATAATAAATAATATATAAAAAAAATATTATAATGTTTATTTATTAGTTTATTTTATTTAAAAAGTTATTAGTTTTAATTAATATTACTTAATATTAAAATAAATAATCTTAGATATTTATAATAAAAAAATATATAGGTTTAAATTTTATTATATAAAAATTAATTAAATTATAAGCCTTGTTTTTATATATTAATATTATAATAATATTATTATTTAAAATAAAAGTATATAACGATTTAATAATTAAAATTTTATAGTTTAATAACTTTATAATAAAAAAGATATTATTTAAAAAAGTTTTTTAAATATATCTTTAAAATAACATAAAAAATACCCTTAAAAATATTCGTTAAACTTATAACGTTAAGCTTAAAATTCGAGATTTTAAATAAGCTGTTATTATAATATATATAAAATTTAATAGGTTTTTTTTTTCTTTTTATTTTTTATTTTATTTTTAATTTTTCTATTTTATATATAAACTTTTAAGTTTTATTATTTATTTTATTATAACTTTATATTTATATAATATTATATTTATTTAACTTAATTATTAAATAAATATTATATATATTTTTATTTATATATTAACTTTTATATAAACCTTATTTTTAATTTAATTTTTAATAAAATAAATATTTTATAAATATAATTAAATATTATAATTAACGCTTAATTATATATATAAAATAAATTTAAATATTAAATATATTATTATATTATATTTATTATAACGTATAATTAAAATAATAATAAGTTAATATAAATATTGGTTTTTTTAATAAAAAATAATTTAAAATAAATAATAAAATTAAAAATATATTATTATTTATTAATTATAATAATATTAATATATTTAATAATAATTAATTAAATAATAATAATACTAATATAAATAATATTAATATAAATGATATAAAGTTATTATTTATTAAAATTAGTAATTTTAATAATAAAAGTTAAAATATAATTTTTTATTTTAAATTATATTAATATATATATATATTTATAAGATTTTTATAAAAGTTATTAATATAAAAGAAATTAATTATACTTTTAATAATATAATTAAAAATAATTATAATTTACTTCTTTTTAAATTTAATTAAATAAAATTTAACGTAAATTATAATTATAATAAATATATTAATTTAAATAAATATAATAATATTACGGTATTTATTAAGGATTATATAAATATAAATAAAATTAATATAACTTTTATTAAATTAACTAATAAAAATATAATATAAAACTTTAAAAAATATATATTATTTGTTACGTTTTTTATATTTAGTAAATTAACTAGTAAAAATCTTTTAATTTTAATTTTTTATTAATAAAATAAACTATTAGAATTAATAAATTTTAAATTAATTTTTAATATATTTACTTATATTTTTAATATTAATTGTTTTATATATATTAAAATATATAAAGTAATAGGTTTATTACTTAGAAATAATGTTTTTATTAATAAGCTTTTTAATTAATTTATAATTTTTAAAAATAAAATAATAAAATGTTTTTTATTAATAAATATATAAATTATTAAAATCTTATTAACAATTAAAAAGTTTTTAATTAATAAAGTTTCTAGGAATAAAAATAAAAACGTTTAAAAAAAAAAGGATATTATAATAAATATTTATTTTATCGACTTTATTAAAATATTCACCGTTTTTATATTATTAAATATTATAAAATAAAAACTATATATTAAAATAACTTATTTTATCGATAAATTATATAAGTTTTATTATATTTATTACTAGTTATCCTTTATATATATTATATTTAAAAAGTATATATATATATATAATAATTAAAAGTTTAAAATTAATATAATCTTTTTTTTTAAATTTATTATATATAAATATTATATTAATATTTATATATACTAATTAATTAAAATTAATTATTTAAATTAAATATTTAATGTTAAAAAAAACTTTTAAACTAAATATTATATTTAAGGTTTTAATAATAAGGTATTTTAAGTTTAAAAAGTTTTTAAATTTATTAATTAATATTTAAAAAATCTTTTTTTATTTTATTTGTTATTTAATTATAATATTAACCTTAAATAAAATAATAAAAAATTAATTTTAAGTTTAAAAGTTATTTTTATATTTAAAATAAAAATAATAAAATACCTAGTAAAAAATATTATAATTTATAACTATTATTAAAATAAAAATATAAAAGATTTTAACCCTTTTTTCCTAGTTAAAAAAACTTTATATTAAAAATATATTAACTAGCTTAATTTTAACTTTAAAGTTAAATTTATTTATTAAACAGTAAATTTAAATATAGTTATTTTTATATATTATATTTATTTTATTAAAACCGAGCTTAAATTTAAAATATATAATTAGATAATATTTAAAACTTAAAATTATTTAGATATTACCGTAAAATTATATTTTATTTTTATATTTATTAACGGTTTTAATATATATAAAAATTCGTATAAATTTTTAATTAAAGTTTATTTTATTTTTTTAGGTTTAAATATTAAAAATTAAATATATATTATAAATATTTTCTTTTTAATATTAAATTCTTATAATATTAATTTTAATAACGTTATTAATATTATATAAATTATAAAATATATAAATTATAACGTTAAAATATTAATTAATAAATATAATATTATTTTATATATTTTAACTTTATATTTTACTGAAAATATATTTTAATAAAATAAAAACTTTAATTTTTATAATTTTAAAGCTTTTAAATTTTATCGATTTTATTATATAAAATAAATATATATTAAATTAAAAAAACCTAGTAATATTTTTAATTTTAATAAAGCTTTAAACTATTAATATTATTATTAAATATTAAAAATATATTAATATATAAATAATTAATTAAATGTTATTAATAAAAAAATATATATAATATAATAAAAGTTTATTAAAAGTAAACTGGTTTTTATATTTATTATTTTAATATTAAATTTTATATTATTACGTTTATTAGATTTTACCCACTTAAAATATTAAAAGATAATAAAATTAATATATTTTTTTTTTTTAAATAATATATTAAATGAAAACGTTAAATAGTTATATTTAAAAATATTATAATTATAGTTTTTTTTATTAAGTTAAATATATTTATAATCCCCGCTTTATTATTTATAAAATTATATATTATTTATATATATTTATTAATTTATAATTATATTAATATTTTTATAATCTTAGTTTTATTTTAATTATATTTATAAGTTCTTTTTAATTAAAATTATAAAATATATTAATATTATAAAAAAGATTATTAATTTTATTATACACTTATTTATAAAATTAATTAAATTAAATAATATTTTAATAAATATAAAAATTTTAAAAAAAAATTAAAAAAATATAAAATATATTATTTATATTATTTAAAATATATACTAATATTTTTATAAGTTTATTTTATAATTAATTATTAATAATTTTTATATATATAGTTATATAAATATTAAAAATTATATAGTGACCCTGGCTAGCGAATATATTAATAATAATAATTAAAATTATAATAATAAACGTAAAAGTGATAATAAATAAGATAAAAATCACGGTTAAAATAATTATAATAGCTATAGTAATTACGGTAATAATTAAGTTAATTTTATAATTTTTAATTAATAAATATTAATAAGTTTATTTTTTTATTTAATAAATTTACTACTTAACTTAAAATATTTAAGTTTATTAACGTTATTATAAATTAATATATTAATATAAAATATTAAAAAACATATTAACTTAAAAAAATAACTAAAATAAATATTATAATATTAATATAATATAACTAGATTTAATATATATATAGTTGTTTATTATTAAAAAATTATATTTAAATATAATATTTTATTAAATATTAATATTTTTATAAATAAATAATAATATCGATAAAATTTATATTTATAATAAGTTAATTAATTAATAAATAACTTTAATTTTAAATTTTTAATAAATTTAATAACGTGTATATGTTAATAATATATATTAAATATTTTAAAAAAAAAATAACTAATATAAATTATTTAAATATTAAAAAATAACTTTTTAAAATATCATAAATATAAATAATAATTTATTTTATTTTATATAATATATTTTATTATAATAATTTAAAACTTATTAACCAAATTAAATAACTATATATTAAATGTTTAATATTATTTAATTTAATTATACCGTGTATTAAGCTTTAAAATATACCTAATTTTAACTTTAAATTTAAATTAAATATTAATATAAACTTTAATATAAATTATTTCTAAGTAATTATAATTAGTAATATTAATCTAAAAAATATTACGTATATTATTAATAAAAAATAAACCTTATTTATATATAATATATAAATAATATACACGTTTAAATATATATTACACGAAGTATATATCTAAAAATATAATAAACCGAAAATATATTAATTTAATAATTACTTATAATATACTAATAAATTTAGCTTTTTTAATTAATAAATAATATTATATTTTTATTTTATTTTATATTATTATTATAAAATATATTTTAATATTAAAAGCTTTTTTATATATTTAAATTTATTAATAATATAAAATATAATTTATATTAAGTTATATTTAAAAGTTAAATATAAAAGTTAATACCGCCATTAAATTTATTTAAAAAATATAATATTAATATATTTATTTTTTATTAATAATCTAAAGTTTATATCGGCTAGAAATCCTTATTATTATTTTATAATAAAATTATTATATATTAAATAATATATAAAAAACTTATATTTTTTTAACATTTAATTAATATTTTATTTATAAATAAAATAAAACCTTATAATAATTTTATAATATAAATTTTTAATTAAAAAATAATAATTTATTTACTTAGTATTTAATAATAAATATAGTTTTTATTATTATTAAAACTAAATTATTAACTTAGTTAAACTTAATTTTTTATTTTATTTATTTTTTATAGTGAGATATATAAGCGTTATTAAATAATAATAATTTAAAATTAATATTAATAATTTATTTAAAATATTAATAATAATATTTTATTTATTTATATAAAATATATTTATTTATTATATTTTATATTTAAACCGTTAAGTTTTAAATATAAATAGCTTTATATATTTTTATATTTTTAAATATATTTAAATAAACTATATTTAAATTTTAATTATATTTATATTAATTATATTATATATTTTATAATAATTATATTTTAAATATAAATAAATTTTTATATTATTTTATTATTATATTATATTATTTTATTATTATAAAAATATATATATGTTAATTTACTTATATTTTTTTTAATATAAAAATATTAAGTATTTTATTTTTATATAAGGTTATTATATTTATATTTATAAAAATAAACTAAGCTTTATAAATTAAATATTTATATATAATTTTAATAATATAAAATATATTTTTATAGTTTTAAATTTTATAAAAATTTTAAATAAAAAAAATAAGATTTTAAATTTATATAAAATTTATTATTTAAAAAATTAATTTATTATAATTAATATTAATTTAATCGAATTAAAAAAACCTTATATTATTAAAATTAATAATAATATTATAATTTTAATTAACTAGTATTTTTAATGGTTATAAAATATATTATATATAATTAATTAACATTAAATAATAATAAATTATATATAAGTTATTAAAATTAAATTATATATTAATTACTTTTTAACTGTTTATTTTATATTAATATATTTTTATTTATATAAATTTATAATAAATAATTTTTTATAAAATATAATAATTTATATTATTTAATTACTTTTTTTTATTATAAAATATATAATATATTTAAACGTTTTATATATATTAAAAACCTTGTTTTAAATATTAAAAATTTAAATAAAAAAATATATAAATATATAATTATAATTTAATATACGTGTATATAAAGTTTATTAATAGTTATTAATATTTATATAATATATAAAAAAACACTTAATTAATAAAATTTATAATTAAAAAAAAATAATATATATATATATTATATATAAAATATATATAAATAGTTAATAAAAAATATTATTTAAATGTTAAATATTAAATATATATATATTATTATATAATATTATAATATATATATTAATATATTTAATATTAAATATAATTAATTATAATATATAATATAATTATTTATAATATATATATAACGTTTATATAAAAATATTTTAATGATTTTTTATAGTAAGATAAATATTTATATATTTAAATAAAAACGGGGTTAATAAATAAATATAATAAATTTAATATATAAAATATAATATATTTTAATAAATTTATTATAAGTTTTTATAAGTTTTTTATAAATTTTTTATAAGTTTTTTATAAGCTTTTTATAAATTTTATTTAAGTTTTATTAAACTTTATATAAGTTTTATATAAAATTTATTTATTAATAAATAAAAATTATATAATATAAACTTATATATTTATAAGTTTTATATAAAGTTTAATTAAAGTTTTTAATAAATTATAAATTTTTTTTAATATATTTAAATATAAAAAACTAATAAAATATATTATTATATATATATTAATTAAAAAAAACTAATATTTATTTATATATTATATATTATTTCGTTTAAATTACTATGTTAATTTATAGATAGTAAGGTTAATAATAACATTATTAATTTTATTTAATATATTTATAATTTTTTACTATATTAGCGAATAGCAGGTAGATAAATAAACAGGTAAATAGTGCGTAAAGTAATAACCTTTATAAGTAAATAATACCACAAAACGAAGATAAATATGACGGAACAGATTACAGATTTTATGCCTTTCTTTTCGAAGCTACTACTATGTAGATGTCGTATGTTATATTGGTGTCATTTTTCGAGGACTGAAGGATTTTTCCGTGATGCAATGCTGGTGAGACAAATCCTTGCCATTCCTGTGCCTGTACCTGTGCCTTACGATACAAGGGAAGCGAAGCGAGTTGACTGGCCAGCCAAGATACTGTCCGTATTAGACCCCGAGTTTTAGCCGTCTTGTCTTATCTTAACCTGGCCTAACTCGCTATCTTCATCGCGTACCACATATGTCAGATATGTGTGATATGTGTGATGCCGACTACCGCAAGCATTAGAAATAGACGATAGACGTCGTTTCCTTCTTAGATCTATATATCTAAGTAAACTTCAACCAGATGGATCAGATCTAGCACTGGCTACGCAATCACAAACTCGCACAGCCAGTACCAGTGTCGAACTCGACATCGATACGATCCTACTTGGTGCTTTATAACTACATGTACTGCAACCTACGACGACGAACGGAAGCGTGTCTCATGGCGATTTTCTTAGACACCCAAACTACCTAGCTAGGTATCTACATGCTCTTTACTATATGAGTCGTGATAGTGATAGAACTTCATCAAAGCTTCAACGCCTCGCTCAGTTCCTATGTATAAGAGGTCCTATCTCCTTATAATGCGCTTCTACCTAGCAGCAATGAAAGCTTATACCTCCTAAAGCTCGCTAGATTTTGTTTCGTCCCGACAAAATTTAGAATTTCGCGAGCAAAACATCACCGTCTAGACTTTGTTCTTTGCGACGCTATTAATACGCCAAGAACTGCGAATCTAGTTCGGGGGCGACGCATGCGATAGATATCGAGCCCTTCTCGACGTCGACGTTCCCCATTCCGTCAGCTATGGGATCAGTCAGGCGGCAGCCACGGTGGCATGAGATATCAGGCAACTGGTAGCCGTGGTTCAGGATCTTAGACCACAAGTTTAACCAGCATGTCCTTTAGACGCGCGAAAACGTTGCGACTTGCGAGGAGCTGATCGCTAGGGGCGGCCGAGAATTTGTCGACTTTCAACGCCCAACCCCCAGGGAACGACTAGGCGTGGATCGCGATCAATGTCCAACTCAAAGTTGCTTCTAGCGCACACGTCGACCTCGGCACTATATGAAGCCTCCTTAAGGACTTGTCGACCGAGATTCGTATATTTCGTGGCGCGGAGTGAACTTGTGGGCTGTCGTGAACATCTACGACTGCATGGCGCTTGCTAGTGAACTCGCCTTCAGGAATTGTTTCCGCGTTGCGTCTCGAACAAGGGCGGACTCTGGATGAAGCCGCGCGAGGATCATAGAATGATGGCTCTCGGGCGGATCATGTGATATGTTGCGTCAAGATTTCGCATCTGTTTACGGGCGTGAAGTTCCTGCCATTCCGGCGGGTATCTTCTCTGAGCTGTCAACCGAGTGAGAAGATGGTTCCCTCGAGCTGATGTTCGCGCTGTCTCGCGCCGACTCTATGACGACCGTCGTAACTGTGTCCATTTGAATCCCCGTCTCGGCCGCCCCCGCGCTGCCTCTCAGAGACTCCTGGCTTCCACTGCCGTGGTCACCGAACCAGCTATTGGCCTTAGCTTCGGAACCGCGACCCCTTCTACCCCAACCTGTCAGTTGCGTAATTTTCCCCAGCCCCCGTGGGGCTTCTCTTCGCCTTCTGTGCCGATGTTCCTCTTCCCCGTTTTTCCCTCGAGCTCCGCCCTGTACCCATATCATGTTTCCGTACTGCCGCCAGTGCGGCGTCCTCATAAACGCAAAGGTTTCCAGACCTGTATTGTCGGAGTCCGGAGACGCGTTAAAAATGATGGAGTGCCGAGTCGTGGAAAATACGAGTACGTCGAGCCAGCCGTTGGAGGCTATCATGGCCCCGGCAGCGCAAAAGTACGCCACGCTGACGTCTTTTCCCGTCATAGACACTACACGGCCCAAGGCCAGCGGTGCGGTACACAGTATGTATATAACCGGATATATGAGGAAAGCTGGATGGTGACCCGAGGATTGCATTCGGGTAGAGATGCCGTTCGTAGCAGACCGAATTGATGCCGAGCGACTACTGTGAGATGGGGGCCGGGCAAAGCTCTGCTTCCGCTGGAGAAAAAGAAAGATGAACGTATACAAAAGGCTCGTCAGTACAACCGAGAAGAGGAGCCAAAAGTAATGAAGCCACAGACGGAGTCCCTCGTATTTGACGTTCATCCAACACCTTGGACCGTTAGCGAAGCTTCAAGCAGAAAAGGTTCGGTTACGGTCGACGCGAAGTCGTGGCAAAGTTCCCACTTACCATGCTGCTGCCCGAACGTAGAAGCCTCCCGAACCTTTGCCATTGTTGGTCGCGGCTATACCGGCGATGGCCATGACATAGGTGAACAACCACAGGCCGGTTATGACAAGGTACAACAGCCAGTGTGGTGGCTTGTACCCCTTCACGAGGGTGAGATAGGTGTGGATGCCAATGGCGCATATGAAGCAGCTCGCAGACAGATCTCCCGTCGATACGAACCAGCCTTGCGCCCAACAGGTTGGATTTTCCACGAAAATCCCATTCCTCCGAACCCACGCAGTGTTGAGCATGAACGCCGTAGCCTGGTGCATATCGGCAATCAGCAAGTTGTAGATGAGGATGAGGAACTGGTTTGGTCGGCCTCTTCTTGGTCCCTGTTGTCGTTGCGAAGCGCCTTCGTGCTCCTCCGGGATCGCCTTCTTCGTCATGCCATAATTCCTCTGGGCTAGGCCTAGCGACAGATCGTTTGCCTGTGTTTGCTGCCCGTCATCATTCCTCTTTGGAGTCCGTATATGCCACGTTATCAACTTGTACGTCAGGTAGAGGAACAACGCAAACGTCGAAATAAACGAGACTATGGCGCACACGGCCACGGCGATGAGCCCGTTGCGATGGTCGCTTGGTAGAGGCGATAGGGTATTGCTCTCGGGATCCAACGGGCCGTAGTCGTCGCCATGAGCCATGATTCTTCTATACGTACGTCCGCCCTGCGCGCGCACGGTAAACTAGCGGAGCGACGATGAAGCTAGAGAAAAGCCACGCAGGTAGACGACGTTCGTGTGACTTTATTCTCCGAGCAGTCTATTATCCCCGTGTTTGTAAGAATACAAGAGCAACGATGAAAAGGGTACCTGGGTAGGTAGACAACTAGCCGACGCCAAGCTAGAATCCTACGCCGAGAGGATAAGACTATGCTTTGGGACGTTTTACATAGTACACTCTGCCTTAATAATAAAAGGCTCTATTATGACCGATGTTGGTTATTGCGGTGTACGTAGCTGTCTGTCGGCCAGCTTCTGCTGGGCACCCTAGAAACCGGGTGGTTCTTTTCTTTGTGCGCCTTGCCTTTCTCCTCGATAGCTAACTTGGCTGATGGGCCTATGAGACGGTCTAGACGAAATAGCCCACCTTAGCGCCGTCATCGATGGATCATAATTTATGCTATTATACTGCAAACGATGTTCTTGATCGAAGAGAGTTCGAGGCTATAATACGCCGGTCCAATGGCACAGCTAGTGATACTCGCTTTTCCGATGGGTGGTTCGCGCTGGAGCTAGTGATGTTCTACATACGTAGCACATGGTGGCACCGTGGTCATCCTTACCACCACGTGGAAAATGAAAAATGTAGCGGCCCTGAGATGTACTCAAGTGATGGTCTACCGAGTATTCCACCTGTATTGTTTCTGGTTTATATATTCGTGAGTTACACAACGGTCACAACCTAGCTACTGCTACACAGTAAATTAGGTATATACGCCGTACGACCCCTAATAACTCTCACATGCTGTAGACCTTCTGGTCGGGTTCGGAGAAGTGCTCTAGGAGTCGTTTACAGGCCAATAGTTGGCGTCACAACGTTATACCTTGCGGTTGCGTGGGAATGGACTGGCGTGCCTTGCAGGTTTCATGTTGGCGTGTTCTTCTCGTAGCTCGCACTCGACTGGACCTAGACTTACCTAGGTATGCAGGATCTGGGCGTCGCATTGGCTTGTGATTCCCCTGCAGTTCGCTTGGTGCCTGTTCTGGTGCCTTGGCTGCATTTCAGCTCTCATTTCGACCCCTGAACGATTCGGTCTCTCAACCGATACAGATGACTAAATTCGGATATAAAAGTCGTCAGTAGCCCCAACAAGCTAGAACACAATTAGAACTAAGATTTAATACGTCGATCTATCTGTATGCGAAACGCTTCCAGTGTCTCTTAATAGGTGGATGAAGATAACGTACCAAATCGCGGGATTAGTCGTAAGTTAACGTCTTTTCCAAAGAGCAATACGATAACGAACGATAACTTGAGCAAGGTGTGCTTGTACCAAGACACTTAATTGTCAGTGCGGCGGCTCCAAGGCTTTCCGGCTGTCTGGGCAGCTTAAGAGACCCCTTGTAAGAACCCAGGTTCAGATATAGATTGGTAGAAAGGATCGGCCGATCAGCCTAGATCTGGTTTGACGCCAGGTTCATTTCCCGAAACGAGATCGGCTCGTTTGGTTATGTCCCACTTGGGCCGGATCAGGGACTATAAGTGCTTTGGTTATCGTTCGAAACTTCAGTTGTGAGTAGGGTGATAAGTGATCAGGAATTAAGCCATGTTTCTTGGGTTATTTAGAAAATTCATCTTTTGCGACAACACATTCGATATTCCGTAGGAACCTATTCATTTCCATCTACCTACTATGTACTTTATCAAAGTACTGCCCACGGAAACATTCCGCAGTTCCAGCAAGTACCCCACTTCTTCACGACGATGCATCTCTCTTGCAACGCGGCCGATGCAACCTACCTCCTAGCTCCTAGCTAGCCATACCTACATAGGATAGGCTTGTCTAAACGGTATCGTATTCTCACGGAGTTTAGCATTCGCCAACTGTATTGCATTGTATCTTAAAGCTAGTAGTAAGCTAAGCTGCGCGAGGTTGTAGCGTAGAATCTTTGTCACGATCTTAGATCAGCTAAGAAAGAATGCTGTGAAGCAGGCCTAGGAGTTTATTCTGGCCGTGAAGCGATATTTGGCTTTTGAGCGAGGAACTCTCTCCTTAACCGCCGATTATCTCGATAGATCAGGAGGACATAAGGATGCTGACGCGAGGGTGGTTTTTAGAAATATTAAGTATGAAGAAAGATGAATGGCGTCTACTATGTAGGCTCTGAGATGTCGTAGCGTCGAGACCAGGTATAGGGCAAATTTACGAGGGCATATAATGTTTCCATTTCCACTTGCCGGGCGCCGGTGCCTCACTTGCATCTGAAAATTCGCAAATGTCACAATGGAACGCCGGAACGCCTCGAGCAACGAAATGAAAGAAGAAGCTTGGGCGTCTTAACTGTGCTGGGGGGCGGAGCTCTTATAAGAGTTCGGCCCGGCGTATATAAAATTCGGCTCTAGGGCCGCAGATATGTCACCTACCTAATCTATGTAATCTATGTAATCTATGTAGATCCGTAGATCATCCCGCTGCTGTTTAAGCGGTGTTTAAAAGCTTAAAGCTCCATCATGCTTTCATCCGTGAACTTCTGCTGCTCGCTTTGTCTACGAATGGAAGATATGATAGCTGCTACGTCCGTGGCCACGATGGCGTATCTAAGGTGAAGCATCCGGCGTAGATACAAAGTTGTCTTGGCTAAGGAAATACTATACAGGTACGCCACTTTATAAGTTGTGAGCCCGTGGCTGATACACTGGGTATACACTGGGTATACACTGACAAGCCGTGTCGGCGGTTCGCTAATAGCTAGCTTGTACAACCTTAACCTTAATGCCGGTTTTAGCAGATTTCCAAAGCCACCCAGGAGGTACTTAAATGTCTTGACTGAATACATCCAGTCAGCCAATATCTCTTTCTTTCCATTGAAAGAAGTATTCCTTTTTTTAGAAAAACAACTTCAATTTCCATCGTGACGACAATTGGGTTGTTCTAATAATTTGATAATTCAATCCCTTCCCAGGCTGTTCATATAACTGGCGTATCATACGCCTTAACCACCTACGGGCTACAGTACTAACGCCCTAAATCTCATTCTCGTCTATCCCGCATCCCGCATTCTCGCACCATCGCATCCTTCATCCGGCGGGTGGATCGGGGCCTTTGTTCTATTTGAACGTACATAATTCACTATACACACATATTAGGTACGTACCTTGTCATGCATACATGCATACCCATCCCTATCATCCACAATCCATAACCTTACCCATAACCCATGGGCCATGGGCCATAACCCCATAACCTATCAGCCTCATCTGTCCCTCCATTTTTTCCGAACCCACGCACGCGCATCGCTAGACGTCACCTGCTCATTACCTAGGTACAGTCATACCAAACCATCAGCCGAACAATTACTTTGCTGCTGCCGACTCATCCTTCGAGTTCGCATCCGCCAGTAACGGCGTCGCTCTATACCGAGCAACCAACATCGTGTTACCTTTCCAAAGTCGTGAGCGACGAGCGACGAGCGACGAGCGTATTGCATAAACCGTGACTAGGGATATAGATATCGAGGTACGCTTGCCTCTTTTTGTTGACATTGTTATCCGCCCTCCGTTCTCCGCCCTCCGCACCGCATACACACCGCATACGCACCCGACGATTTACCATTAACCATTAACCATTGACAGCCTACCCGGGCAATTCGACGCTCCTACCGACCAGCTGCCGCTCGTTTGATCCCCTTCAAGTATTTTGCCCTTTGAAAACATAGTGAACCAACGGCACAATACACAGCCGTTTATCCTAATCGTCCCGTCCCTCCGAAATCGTACTGCCGCTATGCTCTGAATGCCGAAGCGACTCTTTCATAGACTACCGCGCGTGCGTTAAATTTGCCTCTATTCTTCCTGCCAATTCAGTTGGACCGTACAAGCTACAATCGCACAAGTCGCATACCGTCGGCGTCGTACCTTGTAAAACTTGGATCGCCGGAGCGTACACCTTGACACCATGACTACGCCTTGTACGTTTTTTTCTTCTTCTATTCCCACCGCAGCGTCTCCGTAGCAGCTTTGCCGGGCATGCCAGTGGATGTTTCGGTGAGCAGCGTGAAACTAACTGAGATAGTGACCACGGAGGAAGAGGCCCGCTACACGGAAGTCATCGATGGCATCTTGGCTACTGCTGATCTTGAGACTGTGACGCGGAAGAAGATCCGCATGGGCCTCGAGACCGCCATAGGCGGAAAAGACCTTAGCGATCAGAAGGTGCGTTAGCAGTCTGCATTTTCTCTTAACCGCGTCGTGACGGACTCCTTCCTGCCGTGGCCGATTGGTCGTGGTGTCAGGTCTCCCCAACAGCGTGCGCTGATCCTTTCCGTCAAACTGACCCTATTTTATATAGAATGCGATCAAGGAACTCATAGAAGAGCGTTTTGATGCCATATCCTCCGCTGCCCCGCCGCCATCGTCTGCGGCCCCCCAGCCCGACTTGACGCCCCCGCGCTCGTCACCTAAGCGACAAGCTAACGGCCACGACGAGCATAGCGTAGACGCCGAGGACGACACTAACGGGGACGAGATCAAAGTCTCGGTACCGCCTCCTCGAAAGAAGCAGCGCAAAGAGAAGAGCGAAGATACTGAGGACGCGGACGCGAAACTAGCGGCGCTGCTCCAGGCCCAGGAAAACCAACGAACCCGTGCGACGCGTGGCGGGGGTAAGCCAAAGACAAAGGCACCCTTAAAGAAGAAGAAGGCAGCGCCTCGGAAGAAGAGCGACAAGAAAGTGGGGCCGGATGACGATAGCGACGTGGCGGCAAGCGAGGAATCCGGGAGTCGTCCACGGAAGGCTGGCGGAGGTTTCCAGAAGCCGTTTAATCTTAGCTACCCGCTCGCCGAGCTATGCGGAGAACCCCAGGTGAGCTATTTCCTACCTCAGCTGCCCGTCAGAGCTGGAGGATCTTTGGTGAAGCAGTATGTTCTAACCGGTATCCTATAGCTGTCCCGACCGCAGGTAGTTAAGAAATTATGGGAGCATATCAAGGGCCACCAGCTACAAGACCCGAGCGACAAGCGGCAAATTCGATGCGACGATATGATGCAAGCCGTCTTCAAGCAGACCAGGGTTGACATGTTCCAGATGAACAAATTAGTAGGCAATCATCTTTATCCCGTGGACGAGGAATAGGTGATACGACGGGTTGGGAGTTGGCGCCCAAGCAATATCTTGTGGCGAGTTCTGAGGAACCGGAAGGGGAAGGGTACATTTTAGCTACAACGCCACGAAGCCGACTGGTTACTCGTGAGTTGACAGTTACATAGGGATTCTTGGTACGGCTATGTTACCAAGCTCCCATATCTTGGTCAAGGGGCTTTCCAATCTAAAATGAATGGCCCCATAGCGATACGATGGGACACGACTGGTAGCTGGAGGAGCAAGGGGCACCGGCTGGACTTAGCTATGTATTACCTTACGTACCCGCATATATACGTCTGCTTACTTGGGTAGCGTGTTTGGATATTGAGGCAATGCTTCAATTCTCCTTAATTTAGGAGGTAGAAAATACCTTGGTCAATATAATTTGATTACCTGACTAAAGTAGAGTTCCGGGAAAGCTGAGGGCTCTCTTCTATATCACTATAGGATTGATACTAAACACAGCGCTTCCAATCAATCAATCACCACATAATTGGTTTGATTCTATTCAGCTCAAAGGCAATTTGTTTGTTTGTTTGTTTGTTTGACTGGCTTGGTTTGATACAAGCGCCGACTAGACACAACTGCGCCTTAACAAAAACAATTTTCATGTCAATAACACGGTTGAGGATTTATATCTTCCTATGAGTGAGAACTTGTAACAAAAACAGGTCGGCATGCAAGCGTTCTATCTCTCTTTATAGGGGCAGGGGGGTATCGATGAAGGCATGTGGATATTCCGATATTCTTATATGACTTATGACCTTATGAGATACTAATTGTGGCGTTGAACCTACCACCCTGCCCACCTCGCAAATTGTAACCCCGCGGTTAGGTGGCTGTGCGAAGCAAAGCGGACATCACAAAATTACTGCGACAAACTAGCCGGGTGTGTCACCGGTCACCGGTCACCGTATCATCGAACATAGCAAATTGCTATATTCGTGTCTTCCGTAAGCCCAAGTATTTACGAATACCAAAGTTAACGTTGCCCGTGTATTCTCCTAGACGCCTATAAGGACCCATTACCAATCCTGTTCTCTTTGGTTCTCCTTCCCTTCGTTTTGCCACTGACAACCGGCATTGGTCATATCTTCCCGTACGTTTGAGTCAATAGCCACCTAATTGTCTTCTTTTACTGTGTCCATTGCTACGTCCATTGCTACGTCCGACGTCTGCCAACCGCGTCTAATCCGAAACGACATATTCACCTGATTACTTCACTGCCGCACCACCGATCACATATCCCAATCAGTCTGACGTCGGGGTCTACACGTAGCGAAACGAGCATCACGCCCTTCTGCGACCTATCATGGAGGGCTCGGTAGATGTGCCGACCGGAACGAGCCGCGGTAATGGCGAGGGCAGTGCTAGAGGAAGAAACAGAGGGCGTGGCCGGGGGCAGCAGGGCAGCAGGGGCAGAGGACAAGGAGGACCACAACGCGGATCGCAACGCGGAAGAGGCAGAGGAAACAATGCGCTACCCACTCCACCTACGATACCGCCTCCCCAGTCGAATTCAAACAGGCCAGCGCAGCTGTTGCCGCAGCCTCACGTATCGAGCGGGACTGGGGAATCCAAGGGAGAAGACGAAGACGAAGATGTAGAGGCCGAGGTGTGCTTCATCTGCGCGAGCCCCGTCATCCACCAGTCCGTTGCTCCCTGTAACCACAGGACCTGTCATATTTGTGCTCTCCGTATGAGAGCGTTGTACAAGAATAAGGAGTGCGCGCACTGTAGAGTATGACCCATCTAGCTATAGCTTCTTCTGCTTGAGATATCGTGGCGCTAACATTTACCTGCTTACAGACTGTCGCTCCGTTTGTTATCTTCACGGATGATGCCACGAAACGATACCAGGACTATACCGACGCCGACGTCACCAGTACCGACGATAATATCGGCATCCGTTACACGAACGAAGACATAGTCGGCGATACCGTCCTGCTCCTGCGTTACAATTGCCCCGATGATTCCTGCGATTTTGCCGGCCTCGGTTGGCCTGATCTACACCGTCATGTCCGTAGCGTACACCACAAGAAGATGTGCGACCTATGCACGAGGAATAAGAAGGTCTTCACCCATGAACATGAGCTGTTCACCGACAAGGAGCTAGAAAGGCATATGCGGCACGGAGACGACCAGCCCGGCGCTGCAGATCAGACCGGCTTCAAGGGCCATCCCCTGTGTGGCTTCTGCGGCCAGCGATTTTACGACGACGATAAGCTCTATGAACACTGCCGGAATAAGCACGAACGCTGTTTCCTTTGTGACCGCGAAGACCCTAGACAACCACACTACTATCGAGACTACAACGCACTGGAGGAACACTTCAGAAAAGATCACTTCTTGTGTTCGGACCGCGAATGTCTCGAGAAGAAGTTTGTCGTCTTCAACTCGGAGATAGACTTGAAGGCGCATCAGCTTAGCGAGCATGCCAATTCCTTGTCCAAGGACGTGAGACGCGATGCCCGTCTGGTAGATATGGCCGGTTTCGACTACCGCCAGCCTTACCAACAACAAAGGCGGGGCGGTGGTTTCGGTAGAGAGAGGGACAGGGACAGAGACAGAGACAGAGATAGAGATGGGGATAGGGAAAGGGAGAGGGAGAGACGGGGAAGGGGTCGCGATCCGAATGCCGAACCGCTCCCCGTCAGCTCGGCGCAACCCCTTCGACGGGACGAGCTTGCTTTCCAGAGGCAGATGGCTATACACTCCTCGCAGTCAGTCACTAATAGGACTTTTGGTGGCCAGTTATCATCGCCCACACCGTCAAACAATGCCGGTTCATCCAACCAGACGAACCAGCGTGCACCTGCCGGCAGCAATTCGACACCTTCCGCACCCGCGCCGGCCGCTCTCGAAATGGCTGGTCTGAGTTTGACCGACCCGAACCTCAGTCCGGAAGATCGTGTTCGGCTCCTGCGGCATTCGGCCGTGATCGAACGAGCGTCGAATCATCTACAAAACGATTCCGACAAGGTTGCCGCTTTTCGGAGCCATATATCCTCGTATAGACAAGACAAAATGTCGGCGGCTGCGCTTGTAGATGCGCTCTTTTCGTTGTTCTCGGACACGGCGTCGTCCGCTCTCGGCACGCTCGTCCGCGAGGTTGCCGATCTCTTCGAGGACAATAACAAAGGCGATAGGTTGCGCAAGGCGTGGAACGACTGGAGGGCGATAAACGAAGATTACCCGACCCTTCCCGGCCTGAGCGGTATGCATGGCGCGACGACTTCCAACTCGGGCTGGGCGGCAGCGGCAGCGAGCTCGCCTGTTGCGGCCGCCGTCGCGCCGACCCAGAGGCATACTACGCGAGTGTTGAAGCTCAAGAGCTCTACTCAGCAATCACGACGATCGAGTATGGAACAGTCGTCGGCATTTACCAACGCGAGTTCCTCCCAGAGTCGTAGTCAACGACCGCCACCGCCGGCAACCTCTTTCCCCGCCTTGCCTTCGAGTAGCGCCGGAAGCGCTAATCGATCTTCCAACGCGGCTCTCTGGAGCTCCAGTGGAGGAGCACAAACCTCGACCAGGCCTGTGAAGTCAGCTAACCGAGACGAGGCGTTCCCAGCCCTTCCTACCGCCCCTAGGCCTACAACCACGATATTTGGCTACGGCACGGGAAGCGTACGCAGAGACGCCGGCGGCTCGAGGAACACGGGCTTTTCGTGGGGAACTTCAAATGGAGACCCGTCCGCTTCTACGGGAGAGAATGCTGAAGGCAACGAAACCGAGGGCGGTGGGAAAGGGAAGAAGGGAAACAAAGGCAGAAAGAAGGTCCTAGTGCAATGGGGTTGAGGGTGTGTAGAAGAGCATAATCGGCGAGCAAATTAGCTAGGATGTCATGGAAATTCATGATATTATGTGGCTAGTAGAAATACAGTGAGCTGAACTCCCACCAAACCTTGCCGTATGGCAGTTACAAGTTGCTGTGTCGTTTGCTGTGCCATGCATGTGTTAAATGACAAATTGAACTCTCGGTGAACACATCTTCATAGATGAGACTAGCATAGAGGTTATAGAGTGTCCCTCCCCTTCCCCCTTTACTGATTCCTCTCATAGCCTATCTTTAATAGTAACATTCAAGGCTAAGAGACTGGCAGTAATTCCCTCCTCCCTCCTTGGTACCTAATAAACCAATTTCCATCCATACAAGACCATAAAATTGTGCCTCCTAGTCAGTTACATTTGTGTGTCCTAGTAGAACGTTAGTGAAAAGAAGTCTACCTATCCTAGGTAGGCACAAGCACTGGTTGACTGGATATAATATAGCTGCTACTACCAATACTTAGAATTACATATTGATTGCCTATCTCCCATTTAGTAAGGGGACTCTATACCGCATTGAAATCACTATCCTTAGTTCGTAAAGGTATAGGTACAGTTAGTGGTCAGTTATGTATTCCCCTCAACTTCATCGATGTAATGGAATATTTTTGATGCGTTTGTGTAGGTAATATTTCCTCATGGTGCCTATTTACATGTATGATTTGTTTTATACGGCAAGGGATTTTATATTTAATTAATCCAGTATCAATTTCTACATTAATGTACACCTACCTCCTATCTTACCTGTATCAAACAAGTCCTGTTTAAACTAACTCCATTTACTGCTTACCCCCTAACCATTTAGGTACATAGCTATTTACCTATTCAAAGGAATAAAACAAGAAAATAAAAGCGCCTAACATATTCCTTTGTTACCATCTAATAGAATTGCCTTATTGTTTTGACCATTCGCTCATACGTTTCGTGCATTGTTTTCGGTTCCATTGTAGCTAGCCAACCTATAAGGATGGATGGAGCCAAGAGCGGTAGTGATAATATCTCAACGTCAATGGTCAGGCTATCCAGTTTGCAAGTCCAGAACTGAATTACCTAGGTAAGTTCTGGACTGTAATATGAAGAATCGATATTGCCGACCCTAATATCTAAATCTCCCCTTGGCTGTTCACCTCCTCCTGCTTCTCGCCTGTAGCCTCTTCATGTACAGTCTCGAGCTTCTGGTTTAGCTCGTTAAGCTGTGCTCTGTATCGAAGCTTGGCGTGGTTGACGATTGGTTCCGGCTCCGAACCCTGCTGCTGAGCCTGTTGCTGAGCTTCTAGTTCAGCTTGCTGCTGAATTTTCTGCTGGACTTGCTGCTGGAATTGTTGTCGAATTTGCTGCTGAGCTTCCTGTTGAGCTTGTAGCTGGGCCTCCTGTTCAGCTTGCAGTTGAGACTGCTGTTCAGCTTGTTGTGTTTGCTGCAGGTGCTGTAGCCAAGAACGATGAAAAGCAACTCCGTAGGACAAGGTCTCGAACTGCGCGGCGACGTATTCGTTGGCGGCGAACCACTCGGGCGTGTAAGGGATTAGGGTGGTGATAGAATAGTCAAGATGTTGGCCCAGCTCCATTATCTTGGACTGAAGGTACCAAATCCAATTTCTGATTGCCTCGAACTGGCATTCTTCAGAGTATTGCTGATCCTGGGAGATTGGCGTATTGGAATAAACGGGCACGAAGGACATGACTGAACGACTGTGAGAAGGTAGCGAATTTTACCATCTGTGGTCTTCGTTGGGTGTGGTCTGAACGATGAGCTGTTGTTTGGTCCCTTTGACTGTAGAGAGCAAGCTGAGTTTTCACTGCTGTTGCTAAGAGCTTAGAGCAGATACCTAGGTATTCAAAGGGAACTGATAAAATGCAATATTTTTCAGTGTCTACCAGGCATCGTAGCCAAGTGAGGGCTTAGGGGGTTCTAAATGCTTCCTATGAACAATCGCTATAAAGAAACAAACAAATTGTTCTTTGACACGCCTGCAGGAATATAACGACGACCTTGTTCGTAGTTATGCTCTACTAAGACATTACTACAGCTCATTTTGGTTCATTCTATCTCCGAATCAAGTAGGTTTGTTCGGAATCCAATACCTGACGTGCCTTGTTAAGTGTCTCTACCGAAATACAGTCATCGACCGACGTTTGTGGAACTTGTGCTGTTAGCCTGATATTAAGACAATAGTAAATAATGCTAAAGTATTAAAACTACGAATGAATTTACGAAATGTGAAGTCATAAACTTGGTGATTAATGTCTACTGATGTCTACTTGGTTTGGCTTCTGAGTCGTCCTCAAATTTTAATAGTGATGCGTGGTGGTCGTGAAATAGGGGTTCGATGATAGTAAACAAAAGTAGCCTAGGAGTAAATACTTCATCTTATCGGACAATAACTTGTGCTGGGAGACCTACTATATAACAATTCTAGCCTTTGTTAGGCATGTGCTGGCTTCTTGTCACAATTCATTGTGATTACCTAACCTAGTGCTACAATAGACTCAGTAATACTTCACGAGTGACAGATTGACGATGCGTCAGGCATGTTGGCTACTATGAAATGATCTAAGAATATAACACGTACCTACGTAACGTAGCAATCATTTCTTGCCACCACGGCATATAGCTCACCTACAACTCACAAGGTTGCCCCTTAGTTGGTAGGAATTGTAAAAATTGTATAATTGAAACATATTCTCTTCTAAACTCCAAAGCCCCAGCGATCGTAACCGAATCACTTGCCAAGTAGGTACCGTACTTTAATGCTCCTATTTCCAATGACCTCCCACGAACCGCACCTGTCTAAGCCAAGGCAATGTACCTAGGTGCCTCAGATATGCGATGCCCTACTCCTCTTCCCCGCTCCCCCCCAAAACGCCTGTCATCTAATGCTTTTGCCAAATCAACTCGACAACCTGGTCAAGTTCCCCAACGGAAGAGTCGCCTACCCGTACGTACAACTGCTTTAGATCCCCATTGTCCGCGAGCTCGGCTTCTCTTAATTTATAACTCTTCTTTTGGTCGGCCGGGTACGCATCTCTGAGTGGACCGATACTGAAGTCGTAATCATTTCCTCCCGCTTTCGCCCATGTGCCCTCCATCGATTGGAGGTCAACTGATGCGATCCCGTCCCGGTACGTCGCAATGGAAAAGCCGTTTGAGAACACCGTATCCGTTCCGAATCGCCATCGCTGGAGGAAGCAGTCGCCGCAGAAATTGGTAGCTTTGGCCATCTTCTCGATGGGTTCCTTGTACCAGCTCTTCCAGTGGTGGAGGTTCAAGGGTCGCAAGCCGGCTTCGAAAAACCCGCTCACGTCGTCCCTCATGTCCTGCTGGTAGAGGCCCGGAAGTATAGTGAGCTTTGCTCTTGAGTTGGAGTACACGCAATCGCGAATGATGGTGTCGCCTTCTCTAGTGGTTGCTCTGTCTATGCATTTAAGCGCTTGGTCGCCCAACTTCCTAGCTAGCGGTGTTGACAGAAATATGCCGGCGCCGCCGAAGGCCATGAAGCCGAAGTTTCGGATGGAGGAAAAATCCTCCGAGAGGGCACCCACGTAAGCATCGACATTGTGGTCCAACGCGGCGAGGCTGTCCGATAGGGGTTTCAGGTTAGGGAAAAACGTATCGTCATCTAAGAGGCCATACCACTTCGTGTCGGAGTTGCCATATTCGAGCATGTTGATCAAGACGGAGAAGTGATTTTCCGATGTCGTGAAGCTGTCCCTGATGGGGTTCACTAGGGTTGCATTGATGCCAGCGATGTTGAAGTTATGCTGTAGCTCCCCCATTTCGCCGGGCGACTTTCTGTTCGCATCCGTGACGACAGCGACAAGCTTCGCGCCGCTGCCCGATATCCAGTGAGAGAAGGGCCTGATCGAGTCATTTAGACGGCTGTAGTCGGTGGCTATACCAAAGACGAGATGTGTGAACGTCGCCGCCGGGTGAGGCTGCGGGACGTGAAGCTTGATCGGCGCAGTTGGAGGAATCACAGTATCTCCGCAGTTGTACAGGTCGACTTCTATGTCACCTTGGATAAGAGGCTCCGTGATGTTCACGACATCGTCTCTGTCGACGCCGCTGGAAAAGTCCGGTTGGATGTAGCGCCGGGTGTACCGGACTCGTTCCGTCAGTTCCAGGTCGATGCTGGAGCGCACCAAGAACCCTAGATCCTCCGCGCATGCCTCGGGATCAGGTAAGGGTAGCTGTTCCTCCGCTTGAGGGTTGTCTCCTGCATTGGCACTACTACCCAATTCGACGGGTGGGGTAGGCTGTTGAGCCGGTGGTTCCTCGTGGTCTGGTTTCTGAGGCGATCCTTCGTCCGGAGCGGTAGGAATCGGGCTAGGCGTTGGACTGCCCAGGCCCGGTGGTGAGATTGCACTAGTGGTCTCTACAACGGCGGCGACATGAGTAGGTGGCGGCTCTTGGTCTATAGGTATATGTGCGGCTGCATCTTGGATCGGTGCGACTTGAGAGTCTGCTATCGGGTAGGACGGCGGAACACTATGATACAAGTACAGCGTAGTATAGGTGACGAGAAACAGGAGTACGACGCTGGTGAGGACGAGTACGCGGGATACCTTGGACGGATACATGGGGAAAACCCTATTCTACTATATGGGCAGCATAGCTAGAAAAACCTAGGGGAGAACTACCAATCTTTGCAATGCAAAAGAGAGGAATGGGTTCAAGAATTGAGGTGAAGTTGATGAGAAGAACACATGGGAAAAGTGGACAAGGCGAGCAAACAAGGGCTTCTGAGTAACATATAGGTAGTGCAAGAATGAGCGAGAGGAGAAATGTCTACTATGTACGGGCCTGCGAGCGTAGGATAGGTGGATCTCGAGGTACTATGTCTGTAGGTATGTATGTATGTAGAGAGAAATGCAAGTGAATAAACACGAAACAAACCACCCTGACGATCCTTTACATATACATATAGGTAGTCGGGATACCTGTCGTGTTCGCCTTCGCAATACGATCATCCCTTCCCTTGGCTGGCGCCTTTTCCCGCTACTACTAATACATGTAAGCCACCCGAGCCCACGGCGGCCTACCTAACCACTAACCTAGGGGACCTGACCTAGGGGCTTCGCTAAGTGCCTAAGGGATCAAAGCCCAGGAGGGGTGGGGGTCACGGATAGAGAGACATGATGTAAAGACAAAGGGTATAATTGTACAGCATATACAAGCATCAACATCCTCCCATCCTCTGGTCTGTCAGTTCTATCTGTTCTGGTCTATCCGCGTTGGTTCGAATTTGTTTTGTTATCTAAAACAAAGGATGAGGTGTCTAATAATCAACGGTAAATTCTTTAGCAGGAAATCCAAGGGAAGATGACGTACTTGCGTCGTAGTTATGCCCGAAAGCGGTTGGATCTTCCCATACCCACGGGTCCGCCCCGCTCTTTAAGGCGGCCCACCACCCAATAGACAGCCGGGAGAGACGCCAATGCGTGCAGTTGCGTGTCCTATATTGAAGCCACTGAGCCGTTCGACCCGATCTGACCACTAGTTTTTTTCTTTTCTTTTTTTTTTTCTTTTTTTGTCTTTTTTGGCACCTGAAGCTGAACTGAACTTTTCGTCGGATAAGCGAGAACTAACAATGCGAACATGTCTGCATGTTAATAGAAACGTAGTGCGTGGTGATACGGTCAAGCCGAAAAGGCACTAGGTTAAGGGGGAGATGCGCGCTATTGAGAATTGACATTCGATTTAAAAGTGAGCTTAGAAGCTTAGATCAAGCTCTAGCATGAAAAATATCATGAGTTTAAACTGGTAAGACCTGCTGCCGGACTGAGGACTATATTGTCAGCTACTTTTAGCCGATGCCTATCCAATTGACCACCTTGGCTATGGTTAATACACAGTCCGCACGTAGCGTAGGTCTTATATATCTTGTCACCAATCCGAAGTTGACTATTTCCCCATTGACGTTATTAGGCGCCTCTTGACCTTTTGCCTCATAACCCGTACTTGCTAGATATCTACGTCTCATTTTTGACGATTTTAAACCAGAGTATTTATGAACGTATGAAATAAACAGGAAACACTTTCGTTAATTCCCTACAACTACCTGGTACTAGCAATGAGCTATTCACTGGCATGTTGGAGGGTGGAGGACTTGACTTTCACGATGCGAAGCGAAAGTTTGAACGACGACCTTATTTCAAGGTAAGGAGTTATCAACTTAACTGCAAAGAGTTATAGAATCTATGTGTCAGGGTACCACCCTATTACTTGGATGGGGTTACGAGTATGTTGGTTACGAGAGAAGAATTGCATGGGAGGTAGGCCCCTTTATTCCTGGGCCCCTTGCCACGGCCTCCTATATATACCCGGACCTTGGTAGTCCCTTAGGTTCATAGCTCTCCGTGCAAAAACATAGTTGCTTCCCTATTGCATGGCTGGCCTCATAGCACTACGCATTCTGTCGCTGCGGTCCTTTACCTTCTTGATCGAGCCACCTATCCAGGCTAGTAGACCAATTGCTCTTCCAACGGGCTAAGATTTAAAAGGCTGGAGCTCTAGGGTTAATACTGGAAGCTCATACGCGACGCTACCTACCTATACTTGTTGGGATTCTCAGTCATTATCAGGTAGCATCTTAATCAACATGTTTCCGCACGTAAAATTTTGAAGATAGTGGTATTGCTAAGAGACTGTCAAGCTGTACTTACCTAGTTTTAAGAAAGGTTGATGGACATTGTGGCACATTAGATTAGAGGAGAGCATGACCTTTGAATAGGGGCGGGTTGACTAAACCAAGATATTATGATGGTATTTTGATCGTACTACTCTTGGAGCTTCTCTATCTGGACATGTCTTTTGAAAAATAGGTCAGGTCGTCTCGGAGAGTTGGACCATCGTTTATTCACATGAGCTTGGGTGCTTCGATAGAGACCAAGTAAATGTTAAAATAGAAATGTGTCTGAGATTATCTAGGACTATACTAAATTGAAGCCTACCTACCAGTACCTTTATAGCGTTCCAGTATAATCGGCTGTAACTTTGAGATCTTGTTCCCCTTAACCATAAATCGACATTGTAGAGCGTCATGAAGGGTGTAAATAAGCTAGGAGATACATGTACATCTGCACATGGCGAGTAACAGACGCATGTTGCCTAAGTGAAGTCATTTCTTGTCACCCAGTAATTATTACATTTCCTATCTTAGCAGTTTTTTTAAATTGTTTGATGCTCTATAGCTTTACTAAGCTAAAAGATGTTCCCGGTAGATATCTTCTTTACGATCGATTTATAGAATAGTTATCAGATTTTACTATAGAATCCTAATAACGTGTAGCTCGATCCATTCGGTGGAGCACCTCCAAAATGTCTTGATCCTAATCGGCACATGCCCGTTACCAGATGCTACGTCGACAGCCCTCTCGGAATAATGATTTCTCTAACCAGGTAAACCGACCACATGACACATGTCCGTATTCCTGGATAGGTATGGAATCTGGACTTTCTTAGCGGAGGGAAGTGGGTAAGGAGGCCCAAAGAAGTATAAGTAACGATGGAATGAGGAGTATCATGGTCTTCTACCCCACGTTCTTCCCCCGGCAGATTACCATTGACCAATTACGCATCGACAGGATAAATGCCGAATCAGGACCCCGAGGTGTGTAATGCCTAGGGGTTTATTTGATTGACCAGCAGCAGCAGCAGCAGCAGCAGCAGCATATGAAGAACCCTTTCCCCAGACGAGCCTCAAAGAATGAATAGATATGGCGATCTGTTTACCTGTCTCGCTGGCTATCTAAAACCTCATTCGAGTTTTCACCCTTTTACAAATCGCAGATCGCCCTGACATATATCTGGGTTGGTAGTTACATATCTGGCTCGTATTACCATGTTGTTCGACCAGCTCTTGGCCGGCCTGAGAGAGGGGAATGGATCCAAGGTCTTCAGTCAAGTTTCGGCGTGGCACTTAGCTACGTCTATATTGCTGATCAGCTTTATCACCTTGGTAATCGACTATTCTTATATGCTATGGAGGCGATCTAAGCTGGTAAGTCATGAAATGTCTACGCAGGCACGGTAATCTTTCGAAAGCTAAGACTGATGAACTTTAGCCGCCTGGGCCTTTCCCCTGGCCAATTGTGGGCAATACATTTATGCTTCCGGAAAACAAGCCGTGGATTTGGTTTGAGGAGCTCTCTAAGGAATATGATGCACCCCTAGTCACGGTCTGGATCGGACGGTAATAGAATCCCGATGCCATCTGCGTGAAACTATGGCTGATTTTTCGAGTCAGGAATCCTACCATCTGGATCAACGATGCCTGGACGGCCTCGGAACTGTTCGAGAAACGGGCTGGAATTTACTCGTCGCGGCCGCGGATGCTCGTCTTTGCCGAGCTCGGGGCTGGCCAGGACAACCTGGTGAACATGTATACGACGTCTCCCGAACAGCGTGAGCGGTGGCGCGCACACCGCAAGCTCATCCACCACGGCGTTGGTGTGCAGTCCGTCCGCCGGTACCGCGAGTTCCAGAACAACGAGAGTCGAGTGGTCGCATACGATTTGCTCAAAGCTCCGGAGCACTATGTCAAAAGCTTTGAGCGGTACGCCACGAGTGTCGTTTCTATAATTGCATTCGGGCGGCGTGTCGAAAGCTGGGACGACCCCATCATCACAGAGGTCATCGCTGTGATGCATTTGGCCGCTGACCTAAACGTGCCCGGAAAGACATTCCCCATGCTCATGGAGACCTTCCCGTTCCTGGCTAAATTTCCTAATGAGATCGCCCCCTGGAAATACGGACTAGGCAAGAAGCGCTCTGCTCATTTCTTCTACGCTCTCGCGGACGAGGCAGCTAAGAAGGAGGGCCACGAGGATTCCTTCGTCAAATACTTGTTCGGCGAGAGCCCCAAGTATAATTTAAATGAGGCCGATATTTCCTCGCTAGCCGGAAACCTATTTGGTGCCGGATCCGACACGAGCAGTAGCACTTTAATTACGTTCATCCTGGCTTGCTGTGCATTCCCGGAAGTCTTGATTCCGGCATGGGAAGAGCTCGACCGCGTGGTTGGACCGCATAGGAGTCCAAGCTGGGAAGACGAGGAGAACCTGCCGTACGTTAAGGCGTTCGTTAAGGAGGTTCTGCGCTGGCGCTCGGTAGCTATTATCGGAGGCCAACCGCATGCGCCGACGCAAGATGACTACTATAAAGGCTGGCTTATTCCCAAGGGTACCTGGATACAGGGTAACGTTTGGGCAATCCACCATAATGAGCGAGAATTCCCCGACCCTGATCGTTTCAATCCCAACCGCTTCCTCGCTGGTCATCCGGATAGCCGACCGTTCCCCGGAGAAAGGGGGTACATGACTTTCGGATGGGGCCGTAGGGTCTGCTCGGGACAGGCGCTGGCTGAACAGGGCACGTGGATCACGGTAGCCAGAGTGCTATGGGGTTTCAACATTCAGAAGAAGAAGCGTGCGGATGGGAGTACTGTAGAGGTGGACATCTTCAATTACACGTAAGTGAAACCCCCTTGCTACCTCGCTTTGCATATGCAGCCGCTCTCATGAGGAGAAAGGAGAAAGGACGATCTACTAACACAAATACAGAAACGGACTCAACATGCGGCCGCAACCGTTTGAGTGCAGCATTACTCCGCGTAGCGAGGAGATCCGGCAGACGATAGAGCACGAAGGCAAACAGGCGCTCGAAGACTTGGAGCAGTACCGCGGAGAAACCAAGTATCGCATGTCGACGTTTTATTCTAGAAACGACCTCGCAATGAATCGGTACGGCGACGATACCAAAGGGTCTTGATCACGATCACTTAGAGCTAGAGAGTGGAAAGTTTTTAGAGACTGTGAATGATGCTTGGTCGGTACCTTGTAAGAACTTGTAGATAGAAGACACAGGCTATGTACCTTGGGCAGTGTTATTTGATTGAAGAGAAACCTAAAGACGTCGTTGTTGATAGCGGAAACCGCCTGTAAGTACGGGGGAACCGGGAACGGATGAAACTCCGCCGGGGTGGGGATGTAAATATAGGGGGTACCTGCACATCTGCACATTAAGAAACACAATGTAATACGTCACACAAGCCCCTCTAGGTACAACTCCAACTCCTGTTTGTTATAATACGGGTTACATAAAACTTGTCCTACTATCATAACTTGCTCACCCGTTCAAGATGCATATATCACAGGACGACAATGTCGAATTACTCATTCTCGGAGCGGGTTGGACGTCGACATTTCTCATCCCACTTCTCGGGCGGGAGGGGATCAAATACGAGGCCACAACCACAACCGGTAGGAATGACACGATCCGCTTCCGGTTCGATCCCAATTCGACCGATCCAACACCGTTTAGGACGTTGCCCTACGCCGAAACGGTGCTGATCACGTTCCCACTGCACGGCAATGGCCAAGCTGCGAATTTGGTACGCATGTACGAGTCCACGCACAAGCATAGGCCACGCTTCGTTCTGCTAGGTGCGACTAGTATTTGGACAGCGCCCACGTGGCAAGATGAGACGTCGCCTTACGAACGTGCCGACCCCCGCGCTGTTGCTGAAGACGAACTGATGACCTGCTCCGATGGTGCTGTACTGGACCTTGCTGGCCTTTATGGTGCCTCACGACAGCCGCGGGATTGGCTGGACCGCGTGGTGAAGTCAAAATCTGATCTGAAGGCGAAGGGCGCGCTGCACGTCATCCACGGCCAGGACGTCGCCAGAGCCATCATCGCGCTGCATCGGAACTTCACGCCTGGCAAGCGCTGGCTGCTATGCGACATGCACGTCTACGATTGGTGGGACTTGACGCAAGACTGGGCGATTCGGACGCTAGCGAGTGCTGAGAACGCCAGTGAGGGAGCTGATGCCACCCCTGCTAAGGTCGAGAAGCAGAAGCAGATGCTGGCTTGGGTCGGCGAGCTTATGCTAGAGGAGGGTGTACGGGCGCTACCGAGAGATACCTCTTCACTTGGTCGAACCTTGGACGGTAGAGGGTTCTGGAGAACAATGGGCATCTGGCCGACACAAGGACGAATTAGATGAACGTCAACCTAAAAAAGTCTTCTGACATGTTATGGTAAAGGGCGTTTCCGTATTTGCCAAGAGACTATTGGTTGTATTTAACACTAGGTGCGACATATCCATACACGTCAATGGGATGTAAGATGACGAGGTGTAACTAGGGCTGGGATGAATCCCGATATGCCCTTAATTAGAATAAATATCTGTTCAAAGTCTACCTTATCCCAGCCAAAACAAGACGTCTAAGACACCAACCGCCGTTTATTCGCTTCCAGTTCCCGTAGCCATTTCCCAAAGATAAATATGCCTCTAGATCGTTATTCTAATCAGTGGTGGAGCAGCCGGGCTTCACTTCAATGATTCTTCTTTGTGAATCTCTATGCCCGGCGGTGCTCCGACGAGCGCCTTGCATTGAGCGTAGATGACAAACTGCCCTGCCACCAAACCACACGTCATTACTATACGGGGGCCCAATCCCGTGAGCATTAATCTTTTGGGGCCGAATTCGCGCGCGAGAGAGAACATCCTGCTGGTCACACTTTGTGACTTATCGCCGGCACCCTTGTTTATAGCCGACAATAGCGTATCAGCCGGGTGAGACAGAACGGCTGCCGCAACACCGGCGACGACGCCCGAGCTTAGCTCAATTCCTGTTAACCCTAACTGGGTCAAGTTGGCCTTGCGCTCGCTGCCCATGGACCGATATATGACCTCGACGGCCGCCTCGTGCACGGAGAACTGGCCGACGGCGTACGGGACCTGCTTGGCGAGCAGCGGAATGAAGCCGGAGTAGAAGCCGCGCAGGCCCTCTTCCCTGGCGAGGCGCATGAACCCCGTCGTGAGGCCCGAGGCGAAGCCGCGCTGGGAGACGAGGCGGATCCGCGTCGCTTCGAGCGGGCAGAGCGCGATGTCGGCGAAGAACTCGGCCGTGGCGCTGGCGCCCAGGTAGATGGCCGTGCGATGCTGGGTTGCCTTCTCTTGCGAGCCCGTCAGGTCGATAAACTTCTTCTTGAAGAATTCGTAGCCGGCAAACTTGCCGCCGCCTTGAATGGCATACCCCACGGCCGTCGGCCCAAAACCGGTCAGCAGGGCGGAGGCGCCTTCTTTGGCTACTATCTGGCGACCCGCTCGAACCATGTTGAGGCCCTTCATGGCGTCATCAACCTGGATGCGCGTCTTGACAACATCTATGGGAGTGGCAGCCTGCACGATGGTCAGAACTTGGATATAGGTAGCTAGTACTAGATACCAGCGACTTACGCCATGCGTTAGGGTTGCTGCAATAGCGCCTGCCCCAAAGAATTTACAGTAGTCCGAAGCCACGAACGTAGGCGTGACACTCGGCGAGCTCATCTTGAAGACCGGAGGATAATAATATGTCTATACTTGGGTAGATAGAAAGATAGAAAGAAGTAGAGTACCGGTACAATACGATAGGTAGGTAGGTAAGCACGAACAACCTTACCACCTTGGGCCAGCTGGAAGACTACCTAGATAGGAAATCAAACGTGTGATAACTTTCCTTTCAAGTATACGAAATGCCGTCTCTTAAACCTGCTCAGATCCTTACATAAGGGGAGAATATGGCATATACGGCGTCCAGCATTCCGGGTCGGCCGGGCTTTGCTGGAAGTATTGCCCGTGACGTCATGGTCGTAATTAGCGGGTTTTAATCCCGATTGAACAATGTACATGTATCGGGGATAATCTTTCGCTTAATGCATACCTCCTAAGGGGAGATCTTGGAGATTCCACGGTTAGAAAAGAAACCCCTTGAGCAAAGCCACGCGTGTCTCGAACTCGTTCGGGTACCAAATTGAAACATTTAGCTTAAATCATCTGACTCAGAGCTTCTCCATGTCCGTAGTGCTACCGACACTCACCGTCTCTGACGTGGCTACGTGGTCAAGCTGGCTATTTCGTAGTGGCGCCACGTCCAAGGGCGTCTGGCTGACACTCGCAAAGAAAGGGGCGACCGCACCAACCTCGCTTACCTACGCGCAAGCACTCGACGAAGCACTCTGTCACGGGTGGATCGACGGCCAGGTCCGCAAGGGCGAGGGAAGCGACGCGAAGATGTCTTTCCTGCAGCGGTTCACGCCGCGTGCGGCTCGCAGCGCCTGGTCGAGCCGCAACGTCGCCAACGTGGGACGTCTGGAGCGCGAGGGCCGCATGACGGAAGCTGGGAACCGTGCCGTCGACGCAGCAAAAGCCGACGGCCGCTGGGACGCCGCGTATTCCGGACAGGCGACGGCCGAACTGCCCCCGGAGTTCCTCGCTGCCGTCGCGGCCGTGCCCGCCGCCCAGGCTACGTACGAGGTCTTGACGCGGCAGAATCGCTTCGCCATGTACTACCGCTTGGTTTCGCTCAAGACGCAGGCCGGGCGCGAGAGGAGGATTGCTGCGTTTGTTGACATGCTGGCTCGCAGCGAGACGCCTTATCCACAGAAGCAACTTGTGCGATCTTCGGCACTGGTGGCGTTGGATATAGCTTCGACTACGGAGAAAGAAATAAATAGGCCTGGAACCCGCCGCCCTATCCCGACGCGGAGATCTGCACGTCTATCTGGGCAAAATAATTAAACTCGAGTTGGATTCCTCCGACGGTTATATTACACCATAGGCATGCTTCAGAGGATTCGCAGACTACCTGCTCTAGTCGCCTCGTCCTCACTTCGGCCTCTATATGATGCGAGCACAACCATCTTCAACCTTGAAGCGCACCAATGAGCACTCGAACTGAAACGGTATCTGCCAGTCTTCAATTCCTTCAGAATTGATCGGATATATCAAATCCTCTCAGACTAGTTGACGAGATCCGGTTAAGGAGCGATGACCGCCGTCAAGATATTTGCAGATGAAACGTGGGATTTATCATGCTATGAGCATGCTTTCGTCTCTCGTTATTGCAACCTAAGGAGTGTTGGTAGGGGAGCGGGAGAGGTCCGGAAGAAGTCACCATGTTATTCAGTACAGTACCCAAGCGAGATTTCTACCAAGTCACCTTATATTTGCGATTGCTATTAACCTCTGGCCGGATGAAAGGTAATTGTTAACCTCGCCTAGACCTGATCGAATTCGGAACCGGGTCCCGGACTAAGGACCCGGATTGTTAGGGTCCGTCTCGGCGCGGCTTCAACCCAAATCTAACCAATAGGATTTTGTTCATATCACCAAGTCGCGAAGCGGTCGAAGTCGTAGTAGACGGCGGCAAGAGAGTCTCGATTGATCTATCGTCTTTATTAGTCGACATCTCCGGTGCAATGTTACCTAGTTAGCTAGGATCCATTATCTTTAGCGAGATAGTAGTATAGTATATCAGTAGTATGTCGAGTATATAGGTAGGTAGGAATCAACTCCGACGTGAATATCATCAAGGCAGGCCGAGGATACTAGCTTACATTCTACAGAGCATATACATTTACTCCATTTCACTATGCGATTCTCCGTCGCTTGTCTGGGCCTTGTTGCCTCCCTACCTCAACTTACCCTAGCACATGGCTTCGTTTCCGGCGTCACTGTCAACGGCAAGTGGACGGCTGGCTCAGATCCAGTCTGGTTTTATTACCCAGAAGGTACCGCGCCAATTACAGCAGGTTGGGATGCGAAAAATCAAGACATTGGCTTCGTTGAGCCTGCAAATTTCGGGACCTCTGACATAGCATGCCACAAGTCTGCCACGGTCGGCAAGAATTTTGTCGACGTCAAGGCCGGGGACAAGATCATATTCTACTGGAACACGTGGGCAGACTCTCACAAAGGCCCCATAATTAATTACATCGCTCCTTACAAATGTGAGTGCTCTCCTTAGACGTCAGGAGAAAGTCAAGATATAGTAGAATTTCCGTCTGACTTTACTTTATAGCCACTGCTGGGGAACTTCAGTGGTCCAAGATCAGCCAGGGAAGCATCGTCAGCGGGTCGACCTGGGTAACGGACACGATGATCGCGAACAACTTCACATCGTCCACTACCGTCCCTAAGAACCTGAAGGCGGGTGACTATGTTATCCGGCACGAAATCATCGCCTTGCATGGCGCAACCAACGACAACGGCGCGCAGGCCTACCCTCAGTGTTTGAACCTCAGGGTCAGCGGTAGTGGCAAGGTAGCTCCAACCTCTGGCGTGGCCGGAACCAGCCTCTACAAGAGAACCGACTCAGGCATCATGTTCAACATATATGGTTCCTCCACCAGCTACCCGTACCCCGGACCGCAGCTGTGGACTGGGGCAAACTAGGCCAAGGAAGAGGACTCTGTCTAATTAGTAATATTGGAAAGGTTATGGCACAGCTGACCGAAAAAGACGATGAGTTAATCTCCATCACTTGACTCGCCCACACTAAGAGTCAACTTAGAAGATAGCAGCTCAGTAATAGGAGCACCGCTGTATATAGGACTACTCTAATATCACTTAGTAAGTGGCTGGACTTTCTACTCAATGTTATTTGAGTGAGTTTCAAACCGATAGCAAGCTATATCCACGGTATAAAACTATTTACATACATTTAACAAATGTCCTTTAACATAGACTCAATTATCCCTAAACTTGGACTGGCAGTTCTGAATCTTCATCTAAGAAGTTGGTCCTATGAGCTAGCACATACCGAGTTATATCGAACTCGACACTTACATCACCATGGTTCTTAGTCCTTTGGTAAACTAGAACTGCTTTACGAGAGTCTATATTCCTAATATAAAAACTCGACTAAATCGGTACCACGGTCCAATTGATTTCAACATTGCCGCCAAGTTAAACAAAGGGTGGTTTACGATGCTGATCATCGTCCGGCCCGGCATCGGCATAAGATAGCCAGATAGCTATAGTGTCACCGGTGCAAGTCATTATCAGTGCTCCATACAGGCGTCCCATATCGTGTTTGCGGGGCCTGCATGTAACATTATATACACCCTATCAATCCAGATAGGATTCGCGATGCCGGGCCTATGCTATAAAAGAACAGCTGTCGCTGCAAATATTCCACAGATCCTAGGCTGTAGAATATTAAGAGGGTTTTCATCTTATGATTGGTAACATGTTTCTTATCATTGCGCTTCTGGCCTTAGGGCTACTTACTGTCGTCACCGCGTGGTTACGGACTCCTCGCACGAAGAAGGCAAGTCATCGAGATATCTAACCTACCTAGGTAGTTTGGTTATAAACTCTAAGGCTAACGAGACACCGTTCAGGATACCTCACTTAAGAAAATAAGTCAAACACTACAGCCTGAGCTGCGTATCGAGCCTCTTCCAGGCTTCGACTGGGAGACGACAGAGCCGCTGCAGTTCCGACCGTTCAAGCCGATATATCACATTACCATGGGTAGGCCGAAATCCCCTTAGGTGCCCGGGTGGCTTCCCGACGATTTCATCATAATGACACGGTATGAAGCACTCAAATCGACAACACCGTCAGACCTCATTGCCATAGATCGAAACTACTTACCACGCATACGGGAGCGCCGAGTCACAATGACCAAACATGCGAACCACGCTCTCGGCTGTCTTCCTTGCGGCATCGAGGCCGTCCAAGAAGTATACGCATATCTCTTGACGGAGTATCTTCCCGCACGGTATCCCACAATCTTTTCGCGAGACGATAAATCATTTCACAATCGAGTCACCGGCATCTCTCTCCCGCTTCTGCCTCCAGAAGACCCCATAGCGGCACTGCGGAGCCTTGGCGAGACTGTCGAAGATGATATGTTCTTCCTGCGTGAGACGGAAGAAGGACATCAGTGTATAGCATTCCTCTGCTGTTGCCCTTCCGGATTTGATCCGGCGGCTAAGATAGGCAAACTGCTAAAGGATATCCACGGGCCGGTACCATCATACGACAAGATCGGACCGAGTATGGAGAGATATTTCAGCCGTCTAGAAGTAGGCAAGAGTGCCTGCCGAGTGAACGTAGGTTTGATCAGAGACTAGCCTTGCCTTGGTTTCGAAACCAGGGGGCCATTAAGAATCTAGGATTCATGACTGACATGAGCGTACAGTGGTCGGTGACAACAGATTCTGAATTATTTAATGTGTCTGGCAATCACGTCAACGAAGGAGACCATGTCGAGGAGGACATAGAGATAGATATTGACAAGGTGAGCACCTTCGCACCCTCGCACCCCTTAAATAGCCACCGAGTTTCTGGACACGCATTAACGGCAAGTAGGCCCAGGTACGGATGGAGTTGCAGACAATGACGCGGATGCCCAAGACGAGAGCCATCCTATTCTCCTTCAAGACTTACTTGTGTCCTGTCAAGGAGATCAAGGCGGAGGGACTTGGTGTAGATCTCGCCAATGCCATTGAAGGGTTAAGAAAGGGAAATGCTCCCGGGATGTGGGTGTACAAAGGACCAATACGATGGGCTAAAGGGGTGTGCGAGTATTTGAGATCGTGATCTTGGACATTGTCACATTGGAGTAGAGTAAGGGGCCAGGGGGCATAGTAAGGGGCATGTCAGAGGTATGGGCTCTGGGGAAATGTAAGGTTGTGTTACTCCGATTATCTAAGGTCACTCGCCATCCCATATCGATAAGATGCAATAATTACAATGGGAATTGCTTAGGGGGCCGCTAGGGCCTCCATTCCCTAATGATTCCCTAATGGTTCCCTGGAGCAACCCCTGCGTTGAACCGCTGCCATCCGAATAATGGACCACTGCACGATGCTTGTACGCTAAATGTCAGCTGTCGAGCTGTCGAACTCGGGCAGCCCCGTCCTTCTACATCTGGTCTGCTGGTCAGGGCGATCCTTGCCCGCTCCTTCTGCGGCCCCTGTCGTCGCTGTCCTCGAGATTTCTCCGACTGTAATAAAAAAATAAATTTGTAAGAGTTACAAACATATTGCCTCGAGCGCTACTTTTTTGATGACTCAGGGGAAGATTCTTGTTTTTGTAGCTCTGAATTTGCCCATTGCCCATTGCCCATTGCCCATTGCCCATCGCCCATCGCCCATCGCGATCCAAACGAACCGACAGCTTGGTCCGCAGCCAGCGCCACCGTAAGAAAGCTTGATAGACCGAGACATCGCTACGACGCGAGTCACGCACGACACACGACACTCGAGAACCCCTGGCTAAGTCGTTCAACCAAGCTCGCATTTTTCGCTCAAGTCGACTTTGTATTATATTGGGTACCGCCGCAGTTAGATCGAGATAGCCACCAGCTTCCAACTTATCTTAATGTATAATTGTTCAATCCATTCATGAGCCATCGAATTCGGTTGGGCGCCCATCGCCACATCCGAGGCGTCCTCTGCCGTCTCGGTCCCTTGCTCCAATCTACCGCGAAGCTAACGATACGTCTCGGACCACGATAACCCCGTAACAAGCGCCTCGGAGGGAGCGGGCGGCTCCGAATATTGGCCTTGGCCGTAGGGGGATATGCAGACGAATAAAGCAAAGGCAGAGGCGTTGGGACGGAAGGCAAAGGTTGGTTAGAGACCGTTGCGAAGAATTGGTCAGCGCTGACGATATTTATGTGTCTAGCTCGCCAACTCGTACCAGGAATTACTCGAGTACGTTGGAATACATACCTTCATTTCAGAGTCGTGAGTCTTCGTTGGACCGATGCTAATGTGCCTCTTCTCGCAGCGAGTTCTCGAATAAGGACTTGAAGCATGTTGGGAATTACACCTTGGGGAAACTGATAGGAAAGGGTTCCTTTGGCAAGGTCTATCTCGCCAACCACAGGCTTACAAATGGCTCCAAGGTTGGTCTCGCTCGATCGTCCTCAGGGCATAGCAGGAATCCTAATCGCAGCAGGTCGTACTCAAGTCAGCTAATAAAGACGACTCCAATCTCGCTCGAGAAATCCACCACCACCGCCAATTCGTGCATCCCCATATCGCCCGCTTATACGAAATTATAGTGACGGAGTCATTGGTGTGGCTCGTCTTGGAGTATTGCCCAGGTAGGCCGTCACTACTAATATCCTAGTACGGGAGTATCGCTGACAGACTGAAGGCGACGAACTCTATAACTACCTGCTCAACAATGGTCCTCTCTCGGTCGAAAAGGTCCAGAGGATCTTCACCCAACTCGTCGGCGCCGTATCGTACGTCCATCAGCAATCGTGTGTCCACCGTGATCTGAAACTCGAAAATATTCTACTCGACAAGCACGAGAACGTCAAGTTAGTTGACTTTGGCTTTACGCGCGAATACGAGGGGAAGTCCAATTACCTACAAACGTTTTGCGGCACGATTTGCTATTCGGCGCCCGAGATGCTGAAAGGGGAGAAATATGCGGGCGAGAAGGTAGATGTCTGGAGTTTAGGTGTGATACTTTATGCCTTGTTATGCGGCGAGCTGCCATTTGACGACGACGACGACAATGTCACGAGAACGAAAATTTTGGCGGACGAACCGAAATACCCCGAACATTTACCACCTGACGCTATTTCATTAATAAAAGCTCTTCTCTCGAAACGGCCACTTTTAAGACCTACCTTGCCCGAGATCCTCTCTCACGCTTTTCTTGGGGAGCACGCTCCTCAGCAGCAAGCCATCCTTAAGTTACGTCAACCCCCTCCATTTACTACGCACATAGAGAAGGATTGTCTGCAGCGGATGCGCAGCGCCGGGGTGGATATCGATGCGGTCATCGAGAGCGTGCTAGCTCAGCGATGCGACGTGCTAGCTGGCTGGTGGACATTACTGCTAGAGAAAGAAGAGAGGAAAGCTCGTCGGCGTGAGCGAAGAAGAAAAGAAAAGGAGGCTGAGAATCGGAGCTCGCGTCGTTTTTCGGCAGCATCGAGCAAGCTCGAACGCATGGCACCGATTCTTGATGAGGATCACGGCAGCTCCGGTTTCATGGGGGAACCACCTCTACCCAGAACGAGGGGACGGCCGGAAAGGAGAAGTGCCCATTACGGTGACTTCCAAGCTACAGAGCTACCCAACTTACCTGAATCGTCACAAGTCAAGGGCCACTTGAGCCCCGTCACGTCTACGCCGCCGCCTCCGATAGATAAGGACTCGGTGCGGTCTGTTAGCTCGTCTCGACATCGACGACCGATCCCACCACCGAAGGAAGGTATCCTTCGAAGCGCGAGATCTAGAGGTTCAACGCTTCACCTTGTGACTACCTCGGACGCGTTGACGAGCAGCGAGGTGCAAGAAGTAGATCCACCTCGAAAAGTCCGCAAGAAACCATCACAAGCGATTGTTGCGACGTGGAAGAATTGGACGCACTGGATCGTCGAGAGCACGAGACGGCACAGGCCCAACAAGCGAGGAAGCATGTCTACCCCGAACTTGGCCACTAAAGATGGCCAGTCAGGCACTAGCAAGAATTCGAAAGAGCCAAGTCCTCGGCCTCATACCAGTAAATATCCCGCCTCCGTCCCAGGTGTCGGAGCGTCGAGCGGTGGGAACTCGCCAGGTTTGCTCAACGGAAACGCTAATAAGGGTGCCGGAGGAGGCGCTGGCCACCCAGCTAAGAAACCTATGCCGGCTATGCTTTCGACACCTTCCAATCCGGGGCCCCGCCGTATTCCATCATCCGCTTCATCATATAAGCGCCAGTCCCTTTCACCAGTTCCGTTGACGCCGCGCTCTACAATTCGCCGCTCGTCAACCGGTCTCCGTGGGCGAAAATCGACCTCTTCTTCTCTCTCTTCTATCCGAACGATGCCGCATCACCACCACTCACATTCGAAGGCCAGCTCTACCAGCTCCACTGGTTCAGTATCAACGACAAAAACGCATGGACGCTCGCCACATCACTCGGTCAAAGTCCTCCCGGCCACGCCAACCAGCACGTCATTCCCATCTAATATTCGTCTGGTCCGTGGCCCGGTGCTCACTCTGAATTTCAACGAGGGCATGCCTTCTAAATCATCTTCTCAAAACCCCCCTGGCTCCCCCAATCCTTTTTCGACAAACAGCCCCTCAGTCCTGTTCGCAAAGCGCAAGCGTAATCTATTCAAAGGCCCCATGCTCTCGATTGGTAATTCATCCCGCAGCGGTACCAACTCGGGCAGTCATAGCCGCAGCGCGAGCGCAAACGGACTGGGAAGGAGGAGCGGCGAGATCACAATCCAAGAAGAGGACGAAGAAGCGGAAGAAGCCGTAGATATCGAAGCTGACGCTGAAGAGGACATCGAAGAGGTGGATAATTTCAGTCCCGTCGCGCAAGCTCCGGGAGAAACAGTAGAAGAGATATATGAGGGCGAAGAGGAATCTAAAGATGCTGCATTGGACGCTGGTACTAGTGCTACACGCACCTGACGACCGAGATAAGTAATTATTATTATTATCACCGATACCCTGTAATAGCATGAGCTGCTTATGAAAGAGGCTATATCATGTTTGTCGTTGAGATGAGCTTGCCAGAGGCACACATTGCTATGCAAATATTTCAGGTACTTACCTCTGGTTGGTTGGTTTACAATTCAGGCTGTCAAATGAGCAATGGCATGAGGCGAAGTGCTGTATAAAATGTACAATCCTGTATGATTGGAGTTGTATGGCGGAATGTAAAGGTTTACATATTATATATTTTACGCCTTTTAAATGGCATCATCCAGGTATATATAGTTACCTACCTCTACTACCCACGTTGTAGTTGAGGGGGGCTCACTTCAGGGGCTCACTTTAGAATCACATAGTAAGTGACATTATGGCCTCAATCTAGAACCTTCCTCCTACCTACCTGGGTGCCTTTCTAGATTTCGCGATGCTCGGACTCCTTTAAATGTACCTAATGATATAGCATTCGTCTTGGGATGAGCTATCTTAGACTTGTCATATCTTTCGAACCTGCACCAGTCAAATGGTATCTTCGCTGTCTTTTATACATTATACATTATGTCCTATTTCTCCATCTAGCTGCCTCTGAGGTCGACATGATTTAGGTAGGCGATGAGAAACCTTCCACCGCTTCCTCTTAGGCACAAAGTTCAAAAACCTGTCACCTAGTCGGAGAGGCTAGGATCACCAGCGCGAACAAATCCAGTGAATTCGCCATCGTATAACTTCTGAGCAGTGTCCGTCAGAAGACGGATTCTATACTTGTTAGACTGCTGATCCAGCAAATACGCCCACGTCGTAAAGTTATTCCACCCCAGAAATGTTCCGTCCTGGCGGGTCCCGTTAGGGTAATAGTGCCAGTGAGGCTCAATCGGCGCGCCCCTGGCGACGTTCTTGACGAATACAAGACCGTCGTACTCGTGGTAGATGTATTCCGAGATGCTGAGCGGCTGGTACTGGCCGTTCAAGTTCATGGCTAGCATTTCTGCGCTGCCAAACACCTGGCACTGGACTTGAGGAACCGCTGCGCCTTGCTGGCTGGTTATGCCGACCTTTTCACAGTATTAGCCCCTGAGTCATGGAAAGATGATAGGATCCGATGTATACCCAACCGGCTGCGATGGTTGTATCTGAGATGGTAACGTAAGTAGCTCTGTTGCCGTCAATCTCGGTTCCAGTCGAGGCAGCAAAGAGGGTGAACGGGCCCGCGACGCTCGACATCTGGCGGTAGAATGGCCAGTTGCTACATTTGTTTTCTTTGGGAACAACTTCGACATCAGGGATAGCCCTGACTGTAGCTGCCGCCGCGAGGGCTACAAGAAGAGAGAGCATCGTAAGTGCTAAGAGATAAATACAGCGATATGCGCGGAGAGAATAACCATGTGTTCTAGATGGTGGTTACACTCTAGAAGAGATGCCATCGTGAGCAATATCTTGTTTTTATATGTGGATTATCGTGAGATGGAAATTTTGCCTAGCCGTATGACAAGAGAAGAAAAAAAGGAGATCTAGGCTTACCTTGGCGTATAAGGTCTAGATCTATAACGAAAATAGGCCATGTAACCTCGTATGGTTGGGCCAAGCGTTTGGCACGAGCCGCATGCTTCTATTCAATGGCCGTTGAAGCTCGATGGATCTTACGTGGGATCATGCAAATTTCCTCGAGCGGCGCAGCGGTTCAGCACCACCAGGCAGCCAGGGAGGCGAAAGGAGAGACAACTGGTGATGTTGAATCTTGGCTAGGTCTACTTATATATACTACAGCATTTAAGGATTGTCAAGTGACATATAATGTCTGCACTCCCCAAAAGTCCGATCAGTAGACTATTTTTAAATGATGCCTTAATAACTGCATCGAACCTCAGTGGTACGTTCACGTCGAAGAAGAGGGCTGAGTATACATATCTGTTACTGTAGAGTATGCTCTATATTACCCGACATCATTGAAGTAATGTATGATCCGCGGCACGGGGTCAGATCTAGTAGATCTAGTAGATCTAATAGAACATTCGAACTTCGATCGCATCTAGTAAGCTCTGCGAGTGTTCCATCCCATTATCCTCGTTTTACAAGCACGTATCGGGACACACCGAAGACGAAATTGGTCATATAATGCGAGTATCTGCCGGGCAATGAATAATATAGCAATTCCGGGTAAAATCGAATAACACTAACCGTCAGTAGACAGATGAGTAACCTAGTAGTTGAAGCGGTATACCACCTTTGCACTAGTCAACATAAACATGAAAATGATGATTGATATATTTATCTTTATTTTCTATAGATGATGAGAGAAAGTATTCCCTCTGGTTATAAACGACTGACCGTTTCACGAAAACTGCCCACTCTTAGGGGCGGCGAGGAACCGGAAGCACGCTGGTCTCTGCTGTTGACTGGCGAGTTACGGAGATCACGAAACAACTCAATTCTTGGATGATGGTTAGAACTGGTGAGTCTGGTCTTATCCTGGGTTGTCGGTGTTTAACAGGTACAACTGGTGCTGTACTTAAGGAGTCGTTGGTTAGAAGGTAGGTTAACTAAGCTCATCATGAGTTTGCTAGTTAGCGAACAAGAAGAAGTGAAGGAGAAGACAATGAAGGAAATATCGAATTTAGTAGTAGCTTATGCCCCAGGCACCATTCTGGTAGGAGTCAGCTACCTCCTAGGTAGGTATACGATGTGATATGTAAAATAGACGACGCTATTCAACTTCCTTGTAGGAAAGGGGTAAAAGCCTAAAGGTGCGGAGGTTGACTAAGAGGAGAGAGGTCTCCACTTAAATGACATAAGGAGGTTAGATTCGGTCTTGTTTCAATTGCAAGAGAATAGCAACTTCGAATCTCCATTATAAGAGGAGTAGAGGCGATAAGGCTTTCTTGGACCTGCTCAATCTACCTGTTTAGAATAAACCAACCCCAACTTCGAATTGGTTTGTTCTTGCGAGTTCTAACATGAAGCTATCGTCTCTTCTCGTCTTGCTTCTCGGTAGTACCCGAGTCCTCGGATTCGGGTTCCAGCAGCCTATCCTGGTAGCTCAAGCTTTAACGTTGGCCGCCGATACGCCCCCCTCTTACCGCGACGAGCTGGTTTCCCTGCACAAGTCCCTCGTCGAAATCCCTTCCATCAGCAACGACGAGAATGAGGTCGGCAATTTCCTCGTCGATTACCTTACCGCGCGGGACTTCGTCGTCCAGCTCGAGTTCCTCCCACCGCCGACGAACACGTCTGAGCCCACCAAGCCTCGATTCAACGTCGTTGCTTGGCCCGGCCCCGATGCGCACCCCTCCCCCAAGGTGCTCGTGACCAGCCACATCGATACCGTCCCGCCCTTCATCCCGTACTCCCAGAACGGCACCTCCCTGGACGCCGACACCGTCATCGCGGGCCGTGGCACCGTCGACGCGAAAGCTAGCGTCGCGGCGCAGATCATCGCCTTGCAGTCTCTGCTAGAATCGGGCCGCATCGCCGGCGCGGAAGACTCTGTCATGCTGCTCTACGTGGTCGGCGAAGAGACGCTGGGCGACGGGATGCGGTACTTCTCCGACACTAAGGGCAACATGGACCCGCCGCTGGATATCAAGGCGGCCATCTTTGGCGAGCCGACCGAGGGCCGTCTAGTCTGTGGCCACAAGGGCATCTTCGGGTGCGACATCACGGTCACGGGGCGCGCCGGTCACAGCGGGTACCCGAGCCTGGGCAAGAGCGCCAACGAGGTACTGATGCGCGGGCTGGTGCGCGTTCTGGATACGGACCTGGGAAGTAGCGAGGAGTTTGGAAACACGACCATTAACGTCGGCTTGCTCGAAGGCGGTGTCGCTGCAAATGTTATACCCGAGAAAGCGACTGCGCGCATCGCGGGTCGTGTGGCTATAGGCCCAGAGTCGGATGGCGGCGAGATTGTTGCTAAGCGGCTCAAGGAGGTGCTGCGTAGCGTGGATGAGGAGGCGTTTGCGTTTGACTGCAAGTACGGATACGGGGTCATTAAATGCGATTGCGATGTCGAGGGTGAGTTCTGCTACCCCTTTTCCAAAACAAAAAAAATGGGCTAATATTCTAGTCTTAGGCTTCGAGACGACTACAGTAAACTACGGGACGGATGTGCACAACCTAGAGGGAAACCATACGCGGTATCTATATGGACCGGGAACTATCTTTGTGGCCCACGGACCGGACGAGGCAATCAAGTTGGGAGACATGGAGCAGGCGGTCGAAGATTACAAGAAGCTCATCTTGCACGCTCTCGAGAGCTAAGCTATGCGGTTTGTGTGCCGTGGGTGTAGAGATCTGAGGGAGACTACTTACTATTTATGCCTGCTAACTTGTATATACGATTGGCCCGAGGGTCTGTCTCCTTAGGTACCCAGCAACGAGCACGCCCCAGCCAAAGTTACCAAACCCAAGACATATATTCCATAGCAACAGAGCACTTTCCATCGGCCGGAAGCTCCTCTAATCACCAGGCCACCGTGGGCCAAGTGGCCCAATGGCCTAGTGGTTAGAGTATGAGAACCCGGCCTGGCCCCGCGCCTGGTCCCTTAGTAAAATCCTCCCGAGGATTTTCGTAAGCCAGGTTCGAGCCCCTCCGGGGGGCTCGAACCTGGCTGAGCTTTTGCATTTTTTTTTTACTTGTTTCTTTTTTTTAATGTCACCTTTTTTTTCTCCCGATACCCAGTGTAATTTGATGCGAAATAATTTGTCACAGCTGCTAAGGCGAATCTATTTAAATACTCAAGGACTGGCCCTCTATTTCTTTTACTAAACACTACCCGGTGTTGGTTCTCATGATCCGACGATTTCGGCCCACCTTTCCGGCATGATGTGTTTGAAGTCAAAGGACCCATCGTTAGCTTTTATGACGACGCCCCGTTCTGTGACCACAGCGTCGATTAACTCGGCCGGAGTGACGTCGAAGGCAGGGTTCCAGACGTCGATCCCTTGATGCGCCGTAGCTACACGTTCCGTCCGGCTGATGTCCACCTTCCCGTCCTTCCCTACAACGGCCCCGCTGATCTGTGTCAACTCCTCGGCTTTCCGCTCCTCGATTTTAATACCCGCGCCGGTCTCGGTGTGCAGGTCGATACTGGTAGTCGGGGCTGCCACGATAAACTTTACGCCGTGGTATTTGGCGAGGACGGCGAGGGAGTACGTGCCTATCTTGTTGGCGGTGTCTCCGTTGCGCACGACCCGGTCGGCACCCACGATGACGGCGGCGATGTTTTTCTCGGCCTTCTTGAGGGCGAACAGGGCGCCTGCCATGGAGTCCGTAATCAGCGTGGAGGGGATCTTCTCGTACACCAGCTCGAAGGCGGTAAGACGGCTTCCTTGATTGTACGGTCGAGTCTCGGTACAGAAGGCGTGGTTCAAGTGGCCTGCCGAATGCAAGGAGCGGATAATGCCGAGTGCTGTTCCGTGGCCGGACGTGGCAAGCGACCCCGTGTTGCAGTGCGTCAAGACGGACACCTTGCCGTCGGACGACTTTGTCGGCGCATTTTGAAGAAGCCACTTGCTGCCGTGCTCGCCGATTAGTAGATTAGTTTCGGTGTCCTTCCGAAATATCTCCTCCGCAGCGGTGATGTAGGCGTCGATGATCGCATCGCGGCCTGAGGCGCTATTCTCCTTTCCCGAGACGTCAACCCCCCGGGCTGTCGTTTTAAGGTGCGTGATGGCGTTGGTGAGGTCTACAGCCGTCGGCCGCGACTGCTTGAGGTAGTCTAGGCGTGAGTCGATGTATGATATCGTCTCGTCCGCAGTTGAGGCTTCTACATTTCGAATTAGTTCCTGCGCGTCACCGACAATTATGGAGCAGGTAGTAGGTATCACTACAAGGGGGGTCACTTACTGCAGCTCCCATTATGCAATTCGACGCCGTGCGCTAGTGCTGCTACGATGGCTATAGCTGGTGCTCCTGCAAGCGCATGAGTGTTAACCTATGTAGCTATTTATCTATTTGATGATGACCTCCAGGAGGTGGACGATACCTCTAACGCGCATGGACTTGATAGAGTCGAATGCCTCCTCGCTCGTCGAGACTTCGTCGTAGTGATGCTCGTGGGGTAATTTTAGTTGGTCTAGAACTTCCAATTTGCCCCGCGAATATCGGATGGCTTGAAGACCTGACATATTCCTTCTGTATTCTTGTTTACAGCAATGACCTAGAGTCTTTTATGAGGACGACAATTGATTTCAAGATGTATTTGAATGGTTTACTTTCATCTAGAAGAGAAAGCGTACATAAGTTCATAAATGAATAAATAGAACTCTTGGGCATCTATGATTCGACTGTCGAAGCCGGGAGATTTCGCCCTTGCGTATCAAAAATTCTGCCGGACCCCGCCAACCTGCCGTGCCTGCGTGCTCAGGTACAGCGGGTACAGTCGGGGCTAGCCGGGGATGACCGCTGTAGAATTTCGATAGCCAATGATTGGGCAGCGTGGGCCCTCACCGCTTTCGAGTAGCTTTACCCCTGAACTCGTTATAGCGCATGATGTAAGTTGTAACCTTAGTGAAGCTCGATCTTCTTAACGGGTTAATCATCAATCCCGACAAGTAATACCAACCACACCAACCACACCAACCTCAGCTACAGAATACCGATGTAACAGATGTGTCAATAACCGAATCATGAAGCCATGAGCAGTCAGCTTCGTAGTTAGTGGAGCTGTTCGCCATGGAGCAGCCGTTTTCTACTTCCAAAGTCACAGGTGCCCTCATCGCCCTCATCCGAAACCCCGTCCAAGTGATGCGCCGGTCTTGCTAACTGGCCGTAGTCGAGTACTTCGACCCTCACGATGTCTTCAAGCTCCTCGCTCCCGGATTAGTACCTCGACTCCCTCTGCGCAACCTGCATTGGCAATCCCATGCTGGGCCCTTGCGATCCATCGATACCCTCCACATCGAACTCGTCCCTGCCGGCGAAAAGAGCTCCATTACCTCTCCGGTTTCCTCTCCGCCTCCTTCCCAACAGCTCGATAGGGTTGTCTCTCGTGACGATGGGTTCCAAACCCAGATCGGGGCAACTCTGTCCTCTGATGCCGTCGACCAGACCACGAACCGAAATAGCACGCCGGCGCGGCGGCACCAGATCCCCGGCCTGAGGAGGACGCCGTATCTCAAGGTGCTGCTGGTGCGGTGCGATGATAACGATTCGTACAAGAGTCACGTTAGGCAGGAGATCCGCGACTGGGTAAAATCGAATACGCCCCCGTCTGGCTCCAAGAGGAACACGGCCGAAAACCACGATGCCTTCGAATGGCTCATCATCCATCTTGTCATCCCCAACACCGCTGCCGCAACCCAGCCCCGCGACTCTGGCTCCGTGTCTGAGAAGAGTTCTGCTACGTCTAGATGGAGACCTGGGTCGAGTACGCTCCTCGAGAAGATGAAGTCTGATTTCAATACCTCGAGCAAAAGCGCAGCGGATCGTGTTGCCCAGATTCGTATAGGCGTTAACGACGTTCCTTACGATAGTCTGCCCCGCGTAGTACCCGCCGTACCTAGCGGATATACCGAAACCGAGCAGGAGACGGAGAATTCGTGGACGGATCTCGTGTCCAAGTTTCGTAGCCTTATCCTGTCTAGTTTTGACCTGCGCGTCAGCCAGTACGAGGATGATATCAAAGAGAAGGATGCGCAGAGGAGCCTCCCCGGCTGGAATTTCTGTACCTTCTTTATCCTTAAGGAGGGGCTCGCTCGTGGCTTCGAAAGCGTGGGTCTCGTAGAGGATGCGCTAGTCGGGTACGACGAGCTCAGCGTAGGGCTGGACATGATCGTGAAGGATCAAGCTTCGACAGGAGCGAGGTCTGCCACGAATGCGCTTCTGAGCTATACCGACGAGTTGAAGCATATTGCTCTTAAAGCTAGGTCGACGATTGCCGGGGCCGTGTACGATGACGAAGACGAATTAGTCGATCTTCAGTCGTCCCATACCGAGGGTGCCCAGCCACAGGATCCGTACGACGACATCCCTATCAGCTCCACGAAGAAGCCTTATCGCGATTTGATTGTCGCCAACAACGTCTCGGTATTTGACTTCAGATGTTACATCTTCGCGAGGCAGATATCTCTCCTGCTTCGGCTCGGGAATGCGTGGTCGACGAGGGAAGAGCTCCTAGCCAAGCTCAAAGAGCAGCAAGAGTCGGTCTTGCATGGCGTCGCACCTCGCGCACCGCCCCCGAGGCAGAAAGAGAACGAGCACGAAGACTTGACCATGCTTGCCGAGATTTGTCGTCGGACGCTGGAGTTTGTGCCCAGTCTATCGCAAGTTATGAGGAACGACGTTTTCGCCGCGCTGTCGGACATAGCAAAGGCAGACGGAGACGCTGCTTCGACGACGGCTCAGGTGAATCCTCTGACCTCCGAGGTGGTCGACAACCTAGTAGCTTCCTTCGCGTTCTCTATCGCGCAACAGATTTTAGCCCAGACGTCTACCAAGGCCTTACCGATACCCGAGACTGCGTTGGCCTCGCCGGACGGCCAGGAACCGAAATCGGCGATACCCGAACCTAAGACGATGATGCACCCGGCGCGAAGCTCATCCCTAGCTATAAGGACGGGGGGAGGCGCCGGCGTTACTCGTCCGCCTCCGAGCCCAAATGTCTTTCCTGGCCACCAGAACGGAGGGCCACCATCCCCATTCCTAAAGGCCGGGTTGGAGGAGCTTGCTGCTAGGAGAGCAGAGCTGTACATCCTATCCCGGAATATTCTCGCGGAATGCGGAAAGAAGCGCGGATGGAGCGACGGATGGGCCAACGTCGCGGTCGTAGGCGAGTCGACTATGGTTGACATGGTTGAAATTGATCTTGAAGACGATGAGAAACCGACGAACGACGAACGGATCATGGCAAGTGGCAAGCCTGTAGTTTCTATCGCTGGAATCGATAGCAGGCTGCTTAAGACGGCTCTCGACAACAGCAACGACTTCTACCGCCTCTACGAGACGCTCACCGACAAGGCCTTGCGGCATTACACAGTCGCAGATCATACTCACTCCGTACACACGAGCATGGCTGATATTGCAGTCTTGAAATACCACCTCGGTGACTACGGTTCGGCTTCAGGCTACTTTTGGAGAACAACCCCTTTCTTTGGAGAAAGCGGGTGGAGCCTCCTGGAATTGTCTATGTTGGTCATGTACTCGAGGTGTCTCGAGCAGCTCCAGCGAAGAGAGGAGTACGTCAAGGTGATGTTGAAGCTCCTCACGAAGGCTGCCACTGCCGAGAAGGATCGCCAGGAATGGAAGTCGGCATTTGGACGACAGAGAAAAGATGATGTCGATTATCCCGACAATGATGCGATCAAGGGTTTCTTAGACAATCTACTTGTAGTGACGAAGACGCTACCGAATGAACTACGAATACCACTTTCTAGCTTCTTTTCCATAGTAGAAGTCGACGGTCCTCCCGAATATCACCAAGGCCGAGATAGCATCTCCCTCAATTTAAAGATAAATAGCTTGCTTGTGGACAATCTCAAAATCGATGTCGCGAGGGTGCGTATTGCTGCTACGGGTGGTAGACCGGCGAAAAATATATGGTTTGAGCTTGCGGAACCGGTGACCGTCAAGCCAGGTAAAAATAAGCTGAAGTTGCATAGCAATGTGAGTTTCTTTCCCAGCTTCAAGTCGAACAGCATCCTAACTATAACAGCATGCGATTCCGGGCTCTTATGAGATCGACGAGATAGACCTCACAGCAAGTAACTTGCGTCTCCATCATGAGCGTGAGGTTGGCCAACCTCTAGACAAAGCCAATGATACTGTTCGATTTCCGAACGTGGTCATTTACCATCGAGCAGATACGCTTAATGTGCGGTTACAGGCGTCGAGACATATCCAGTTAGATCGGAACAATTCGGTAGATATCGAACTGGACTCCGGTTGGAATAACTTGATGAGCGCTGAAGTCCGAGTTAAGGCGGCCACAGGAGGGTTGAGACTCATCACTAGCGAGGCAAAATGTATCGGTTCTGCCGTCGACTTTTCTAAGCCGCCCGAGGCTGGCTTGTTCTATCTTGATTCCGTACCGCAGAGCACGACAGTTCGCATCCGATTCCCGTATACGTTGGAGCAAGAGACACCGAGTATATCCATACGCATCGACGTAACATACACAACTGAACATGGCACATTTTTCTTCTCAAGAACGCCTGTCGTCCGAACCGCCTTAGCCCTCGGGGTTAACGTGCAAGACATCTTTAAGCACGAAGCTCTCTTTTCTCGATTCACTGTGTCTACTGCGGACCATAGTCCTCTGCGTTTGTTCAAGAGCGAGCTTGTGGCTTCCGATGTTTTCGACTCGGACTTTGGCCTCCCCCCCAGCGGTCCTGTTGTCATCTTTCCCCAGCAGCCGGCTAGTCTGCTGTACAAGATCTTCCGCAAGGCGGGCGTCAAAATCGCTCCAAAAATGCACAAGACTATGTACTTAAGACTACTTTATTCTGTCTTGGAGGACGAAATTGAGTCTCTAATCGAAGATTCATTAATTAAATCTCTGCAGGACAAGCCGCTGCGCCCCTTTTCGCGACTCCTCTGCTCGACCGTCATTCCCCATGTGCGTCACGGGCTGACCGAATACGACTTAGAGCGAGCGGCTCTCCTTAGGGTGGTCCCTATTACGTTCTTGTCTTCGGTGAACTGGGCTAGATATTTCGTTGGATTGGGCAAGGCACCGGACGGCACTGATTATTCGAAGGCCCTAGCGTCGTTCCTCCGGACCTGGCAGGCCGAGAATCCTAAACTCATCCTTGGCACCTCGACATCCGCCGAGCCGAAGTCGATTCTAATTCCCGTAGATATACCCTCCCTGACCATCGTACACACAGCCGACATTCGGCTCCAGCAGCCAGTACAGCAGTCCCAGTTCTCCCTCTTGTCTTCGGATTCGCCAACCCCTACCGTTTGTGCCAACCAGCTTCTTCCCGCGGTCCTGCACCTGAAGTGGACCCGGATCTGGGACACGACCACACCGCCCTCCGAGCAGACAGATATCGAGTTCAGCTACGAGCTTACCGCCCCCCAAGACACGTGGCTCGTAGGCGGCCGTCGGAAAGGCCACTTCGTGATCCCCGCGCCGGCGCTGCTGTCGTCAGGCAAGGGCGAGGGCCAGAAGAATCAATACAGCAGCACTCCCGACACCGAGGCCGAAATCCCCATCCTCCTGATCCCGCTGCGCGAGGGCTGGCTGCCGTACCCCGGCGTCGACATCCGCGAGGTGCGGCCGTACGATGACGCCGCCAACAATAACAACAACCCCTCCGGCGCAACGCCCGTCAACCAGTCGCCTGTCCACTTCGAAACCGACTTTCGGAACCTCGGCGAGACGGTTCGGGCCGTCGTGGACAGGGCGCGCGTTACGCTCAGCCTCGACGCCAGCGGACCGGGCGGCGGACCGCTGGTGCTAGATATGGAGAGGCGGCCGGAGGGGGCTTTGGGGTTAAGTGTAGTGGGGACGAGGGTTATCGCATAATGTTGAGCAATAAATTTTTGAACTGGGTCATGCTACATGAAAAAGCATTGTCGGACTGCATTTGCTGTTGGCCTCTGCGTGATGGAGAAAGAGAACAATAATCGTGGGAAAGCCATCGAAGAAGTTGGTCGCTATAGAAGGCACCATTTTTGAAGAGGGAGATACCAATATACCTTAAACCCCCTAAAATCAGAACTGCGAGAATATTCCTTACAGTGATTCCGCCTGCAAATGTCTTAGGTGCTTACAGAGAAATGTTTAGGTACCTACCTACCTGGTCCCTAGATAGGTACTAGACGGCTATAAAGACCACTCACGATCCAAGATTAGGGGGTATCATAATTCATTTTTACCTACAACGGTCCTATCCTCACTCCCTGTGCGATGTAGACATGTACATCAACCTTGGAGAGCTAAGAAGCCATATTCCTGTTACAACCCTAGATTATCTAATAGAGCTGTAGAGCAAGGACCAGATATCATCTGACTAGGCATCGCATCCCCATCAAGCAGCCGAGCCGCCCTATTCGTTGAGATTCGGCGGGTCATAGGGATTCCACTTATCCATCTCGAGTGCGGGTATCTTGCCCTCGGCCTTCCACTTGGCCTCCAACCGCGCAACGGTCTTTTGCGTCTCGGCCCAGTCAAGTTCTTGCTTAATCTGTTCGGTCTCGTAGCCCCAATCGTCGTCACTTTCGTCTTCGGGGGGAGCTAGCAGCGCCTCTCGTGCCTTGGCTACCCGCTCGGAGGCCTCGCGGCTCACGCAGAGTCGCGGGTCGAATCTACCCAGTCCCTCTTCCTTGCCGCCACTCTCCTCGCCCGCCATCGTTGCCAGGGCGGCGAGGCCTAAGTAGGCGTGGTATACGTCCGGGGGTCCGCCGGGGTGCTTAGCGAATCCGCCGATCAGGTGCTGTGTCTTCTCCAGCATGAATTTTCTCGCCGGGTCGCGGTCGACGACTTGTCCCTCGCCGAGCATTGATAGCGTACCACATACCCACCAGGTGTAACAGGTGTCCGCAGCTTTGTTCAGGCGGCCGTTGAACCCAGTTGTTCCAGGGGCATCGGATAGGGTGAGGTTAGATAAATCAGGCAGCGCGTGGTTGCTGGATCCTTCAGCTTCTTCGTCGGGATTAGGGTCGAGGTAATCAAACTGGCGGCACGCAAGGAAATGCACCAGGGAAGGGACAGATGGGATTCCTGCGTGGATATAGTGGTTCGGTTGCGTAGCGGCGTCGGGGTTGGCAAGGTCGAGGAGGGATAGTGCTGCAACCGCGCAGTATGCGTAACCTGCGTGACTCTCGTGCGCAGAGCTCTCGGCCACGCCTCCGTCAAAGGTTTGTCCTCGTCGTATGTGCGCTACGAGAGCATCGGCATCGTAATCCTCGCCGGCCTCGGGTCCTCCAAGAGCCCACCTAATAGTAGCAGCGAGGTAACAATACCGCATGTCCCTACCTCCCCCCACGTAACCGTCCTCGTCGATAATCTCGCCAAAGCTTCCGTCGTCCCTCTGCAGCTTCTTGAGCCATCGAAGGGTCTTTATTCGGTGGACTCCCACGAAGGCGTTGGTTCCATCGTCGTCGGCTAGGATACCCAGCAGCAGCAGAGCGAAGTAGGTGGCGGCTATGTTTGCATTGGCCGGGTCCCTCGCGGATTCGACCTTATTTATGGCATCCCACTTGGTGGCATACTCTGCGGGCAAGACGTGGTGAGGCGAACCGCAGAAACCGCCTTGGGGGTGTTGCAGGGACAGGACCCAGGCGCGGAGGCGCTTGCGGTCGTCTGGTGTGATGAGAGAGGCTTTAAGGGGGTCGCGAGGCGGCTCGGAGTAGGAGGAAGGCGAAGATAGGAGGTCGAGGGCTGCGATTATGAAGAAGCCTAAGGTGAGACGGATGCTGTCGTTGCTCACGTAGTGATGAGGGAGTAGAGAACGGAAGCATCGTTGCCAGTAGCGGATATGGCGAGCCGTGTCGAGGGGAGGCTGTTCCGAGTTCATGGCGGTGTTGGTGATAGTGTTGGTGTTGTTATTGACGAGGACGGTAGTGTGTATCTATTTGGACGGTGCGGCAGGCATTGAAACGGGGGAAAGATGAGAAGAAAATGTCATATAAAATGAGCTCTAAATAATTGTATCCAGTTGATGGTGTAGTTGATGGTGTACCTAGTATTCGGAGCTATCACCTGTAAAATGTACCTACCCCCGTAAGCATCAGCCCTATAGCCCCGCATACCCCTCGATGTGGCTCATGCACGGCACCGTACCTCACTAGCCTCGTATCACAAGCCTTTCGAAACATCGAAACAGAAAAAGATGGGCGATAAGCGATAAGAAATCCCTGAATCCATCGGGAGTTGTGAGCCCCGACCTGACACGACGTACTCCCATCTCATACGCTGTACGCCATACGCCTGCCTATCTTTCTCCCCTCCGAGTGTCCAGCGAATTCATGCAGATGCGTTTCCTTGACTAGGACGCCGTCACACGACGACACTACCGCAGTTCATTTGCAACGGAAGAATATACCAGCACCATAGTCATATCGTCCACGTGTATGGCTCCATCCCCTTCTCCGGACTTTTCGACGACTTGCTCCATCTTCCTCTTCCCCTGACGAAAAAAACAACCAATATAACCATCCTGCTCGTGTTCGAAGACAAGTACATTCACATACAAGCTTTGGGTCCTGGCCTAAGCACCGAACCGTCGAACGTTCTCAAGCCGTATATACCAAAACTTGTCAAGATGGCACTCATATCGGCCAAGACGATTCTCACCTCCATCTGCCTCTTCCACATCACCCTCGCCTACTTCTTCTATACGAATCCCAACGCCATTGCCGACCAGGCCCTAGTTTGGGTGCTCGGCGAAGCCATGGGCATGGTAAGCTTCTTCTACATTTCTCCCTCTCCCTTTTCTCCCCTTGGCTCAACCCCTTTCTATCTACTCTGTTACTAACGAGGCAACAAATACCTAGCCCCAGACAGCCGCCTTCGCAACCCCCAGCGCCGCCTGCTCCCTCCTCGCCGTCTCCCTCCTTCTCGTCGGCCTCTCCGACCTGCTCACCCTCTCGCTCCCCGAGGAGATCTGGCTGGTGCACTACTGGGGCTCCCAGGCCCCCCTGCGCATCACCCTCTTCGCCGTCCTGACCCTCTTCACCTACTTCTCGACCCCTTCCTACGGCCGCTCCGGCGCCGGCCGCATGTCCCACCCGCTGACCCCCCCTTCCGCCTTCATGGCCGGCAGCGCCACCGCCGGCGGCGGCGACGGCCTCCGGAACCGCGTCTTCTTCACCTTCGCCTTCCTCGAGTTCCTCAGCTGGTTCTGGGTCTGGGTCACCCTCAAGGAGGAGGCCGGCCGCTTCGTCGTCCGCAAGAAGAGGAGGGGCAGCAGCAGCGGCGGTAGCTGAATCGGATCGATACCAATATTCTTATCTTCGCCCAAGGAGAAGACTTACGCCCATAGAGATACATAGAGTGTATTGGCCGGGTGCTATTCATGTAGGCCAGCACAGCAGTCCCATTCCCAGATTAGAATGGCATCTTGATCGAGGGCCCGATCCCCGATTATGGCTAGCTTTACCTAAGATATTTTTGTAAGCGGAGTTTTCAGAGGTACATGTGGCACGAGCATAGGCGCGGGAGTTGGCATTTCCATGGCATCGGACTTGGGTTCACAGGGAGACGGGAGACTGCTGTGCCGAGATTGAGATTTGAGGACATGAAAGATACCCTTTTCTTCAAGAAATGTTTCCATCACAGCCTATACCTACTGCTGGTATGGTGAAGGTTCCCATAGATGATATGTATGCGCTATCAATTACGGTGAATTGTTCTTGTAAAAGCTGTATTCATTCGCACTACCTTATGTCTTCGAGAGCTCAGCTAATCAGCTTCGTCTTCGACTGGGTTATTTCTAGAACTAATCGTTTATCGAAAAAGTTCGATATCTACCTTCTTGTCCATATATCATTTTCAAGCCTTTCTGCTAATTGGATTCTTTGCAGGGGAGTCCCATCACGTAGATAAGTGCTAGCAACCCGCATCGGAATATACGTCCCCTAGAGATTCCTTAAGAAAGTCTTTAAATACCAGTGGTGCTAGAACCGAGGTACTCAAAATCCCTTCCGAGAATGCAGCTAATAAACATCACCGAGTAGCGGAGCGTAGTCTAGGCCGTGTGAGGAGGCAAGAGGTGAAATGCGGCACTCGGCCGATCAGTCGAATTTGACGGCGGCCCAGCCCTTCATGAGCTGCCGCCAGGACTCCCCAACATGGTCAGCCCACACTTCGGCATTCGCCTTGGGTACGACGGCTTTGAGCTTTGAGCTCATCTCCTTCTTGAACTCCTGATCGGGTTCATAAGCAGTGGCGTACTCGCCAAAGGTCCAGTCGCACAAGCGATCTCTCCAGCCGTCGACGTCGTCGAGGTAGCTTTTGAGCAGCTTGATGCGGTTCTTGATTACGCCTTCCGACTCCGCCGCCGCCGCCGTCATCTTCTTCAGCTCGGGTGCGAGCCATGCCGCCATCTCGTTCGAGGACCGGGCCTTGTCGATATTCTTGGCTTTCTCGGAAACGGTCGCGAGGTAGCTTGCAGTGTACTTGACCGCTAGCACCGATTCGCGCAACATGCCCATAGCATGCAGGGCTCCGAAGCCGTGGAATCCGTGGATCTTCGACCGTACACTCTCGGGAACAGCCAAAAAATTGGATTTCTGAGCATCAAGTACCTGCGTGAGTTCCTCGACATGACTGCGAATGCGGTCGCGAAGTTCGTTCGGGGATGCCGAGCTGGTCCTGGTTCCGAGGACGTCCACTACTAGGTCCGAAAGTCGCCATACGATGTTATAATAATAGGCTTCAGGACCAGTAAGTGATGCCAAGGCCTTCTCCCGCTGGTGGGCAAGTCTGTGCTTCTCCTCCTCGGAGAGCTTTGCATCGGCTATGCCTAGAAGAGTCTTCATGTCCCCCTTTATGTTAGCCAAAGTAGTAACTGCATACTGCAAATCGAGCTGTATGACTTGTCCGATCTTCGATGGCTTGTATTCCTTCGGCTGCACGTAACAGACGAAATCCAGGAAGCGCTCGGCCAGCAGTCCAAGGTGGGCACGGGTATGCTAAATTTCGAGGTCAGCATTCAATTGAAGCATATGGCGTTAGGGTTGCAAACCGTAGGGAGGGGACCATAGTTGACGATGACATGGAGGGCCTTCGGGCTTGCACGGTCTAGATGAGGCTCTCCATTCGTGCCGGAGAGAATGCCGTAGTCTGTGACGTCCTCGAGTTCGAGATCGATGGAGAATTTTCCTATAACGTTAGCAACATCTACTTTATGTGCGAGGTGGTAATATACGTACGGACAAAAGGATGATCTTCGATAGGTGTATCGACCTTTCCCGTCTTCATTCGCATGCCTCGTCGCTCTTCCAATACGGTCGTAACGAGGGTACAGCTCGTACTCTGTTTCTGATTGCGGCTTATCATGTCCAGGACGCTCGCGTAATTACCATTCTCCAGGGAACCCATAATCCACTTAGGAATGGTGTTTCTAAACGCTCGAGTGTAATGCGCAGTGAAAGGGTCAACGGGATCTTGGTGACTGGGACCCAAGAAAAGACCAGGAGCAATAGAAGACAGTCGATCGAGATAGTGTAGCCCTAGAGAGTCGAGTATAGCATTCTTCACATCGAACTCTTCCCAAAGACTCTTGGCTCGGAACACGCATCCCATGAGTAGGTACAACTTGACGAGGATCATACGGTGTCTATCGTCGTTCTTCGGCGGCGATGCGATGACGTGAGAGTCCAGCCAGAGGACAGCCTGCAAAAACAGTTGGATGTTGACGCAATAAAGAGGAGAGTTGACGTCCCTCATTGAGACCCAACGGCCAAGACCTGAGAGTCTCAGGAGGCACACGGCGCCAGTGACCGCAATGTCCGAGAGCGGATCTACGTTTTCACCCGGCAGGACGTTCTGGCGAAGGTTCTTGTCTTCCATACCCGACTGGTAGGCATCGAGGGCATTAGCTGCAATCGACTTGAGACATGAGACGCAGTTCGGACCTTCGAGCGTAGCGTCGCAGCAGTCACACGAGACTTTACTGCTGGTCGTAACGTAGTAACGGAGTTTCAGCGCGAGAGACGTTAGAGTGAGACGTTGGAATTTATCAGTGCACTAGTACGCGGGTCAGACAAATTATCGACACGGGTCGGCATGGCTATTTAAATACCTGGATTCCTCTGATGCGAAGGGAGGCTAGAAACACAACCACCTCCGGTTTGCTCATCTCCTTAAGAAGCTCCCGGGCATCGATGAAGGATTGAGGCTCCTTGGAGTGCTTCATGACGTGATTGGTGAGATGGGCAACCCGTGTAGTATCGCCGTCGGCTCCAGACAACGACTGCGACTCTCGTTCGAAGAGGATCCGCAAGGTTACGAGGTCATACGTTCGCTGAAAAATAGGTTTCATGCTCCCGGCTCTGGTCAGGGCCTTGACCATCTTGTGAAGCAATTGCTGGACTTGTTTCAGGCTTCTAGCAATTGTCAGCATTGCGAATGTACAGAAGTGCCAGATGAACCTACCGCTTCTTATCCGGATGGTTCTTAGCCGCGGTGTAAAGAGCCCAGAACAAGTCCCATTCACAGCTCGCGCTGAAAAAAGAATGGTCCTTCAAGCTACGCCGAGGCCTAGCCTTTTCCACAGCTCGGACCAAATCCTTCTTGATAGAGGACTCCTTCGGAACGTCGCCGTTCTCAGATTCGGCTTTCATAGCCTTCCGCAGGTTAATGACTGTTTCGTCATTCTCGATTGCTAATGCTTCTTCCTGGCACAGGCGGATAGCTTGTTCTAAGATACTCTTTCCAACCTGGAAGAGATCATCCCAGGCGTTGACCTCCTCTAGGTAATCTCTAGCTAAGCCATAAGGTCCCGAGAAGCCGACTTCGAGGAATGCTAGAGGGCCGTACTCGGGCTTTCTGAAGAGTGTCAGATTTTCCTCTCGCGTGCAATGAACGATCCGAATCATCAGCCACAACAAGGCTTCGGATTCGGTAAGAACAGCCCTATCGAGATAATGTCCCGTACCGGCGGTCTAGCTAATATCAGCGACTTTCCAATTATACAAGATAAGTTAGCCACGAAAACTAACCATGACACGATAATCGAAAGCCTTGTCGGCTTGGACTCGAGCGAGCGACGCAAAAATCTTTCTGCTACCCTCGGGGCAGTCATCTGACAACTATTATCGCATTAGAAACGTAAGGCTTAGAGAGAACGTTAGCAGATACGACAAGAACGTACAGAGTACAAGTGAGTGACCAAGAGGTAATAAAATAAGAAACCTCGGTCGCTAGCAAAGTTCTTGCTCAGCGATGTAGCAATCTACACATGCTAGTTAATAAATCGAAATATTGAAATACACAAGGGGATATTACCAGTTGTGCATTCTTCCAGTCAGAGTGGTAGACACAAGCCTCGAAGCATCGAATAGAAGAGCTCCTATCCTTGGGGGCAGCTTTGACTAGTCTTGCGCGTAGCAGGCCAATGGTTTCCGAGTACTTGATGTCTACCCGCGAGCAGCTCAGCTCGATTAGGTCCACGGTGTCGACATCCGTAATAGCAACGTTATCCTTGATCATGCTCTCGACGAGAACCTTCCCAGCACCGCGATCTGCGACATTGTCGCTCTGAGATTTGGCAGCAACCTCAACAGCCTAACAGCAGAAACATAGTTAGCTTACTGGGAGTAGCAACAAAGAATTTCGAGTGTATGAAAGGAAATGGGACTGTAGAAGAAAGTGTAGCAGTCTATCGTCGTATATAGAAATGAGGGAATACCAAACGACTAGACTATGCCCAGCCACGAAACACCCGAGGCGATCCCTGGTCGAAGACTTGAAGCTAGTGTGTTGCCATCTAGTTGATATGTGAGTGAGAAGCGGCCGTTGACAAAGGCCTTTGACAGTCACGGGCATAACCAGCTTCAGAATAGCTGATCTCGAGATGGGAAAGTGTTCAGTGCGTCTACAGGTTTAGAGTATCCATAGTAGCAGAAAATGACTATGCTTCTCGAGTGATACAGCCAAGCAATACTGGCTTGGCTTCCCAAGGAGAGCTTCAAGAGCTAACAGTAGTCTTCACCGGGGCATCAACGGTACGAAACAGTGCTGCTTACTAGATAGTACGAGTCCTTGGTGATTCTGTGGCGCTGTTTAGCTAAGTTGACAGCGTTGGTCCACTGGTTATCGCTGAAAGCCGTCTGCAAAGAAGTCGGCGTAGACGACTTAAGGCTGACGGGCCGAGGTCCGGGGGTAATCAAGGGCGGCTTCATAGCGAATGAGCTGTGTTAAGAGTGCTATTGTTTCTAGAAGGTAGCAATAGAAATGGTATGATCGAAGTGGTGGTCAAGATGGCTGTCTTAGAGGTAGAAGTAGAGGTAGAAGTAGAGGTAGAAGTAGAAAGGGTTGAAGGGAGAAGAAATCACAGTACCGGTAGGGTATCATTGCAAGAGAGAGAAATTTTTAAATTTGCACAATTAAATCTAGATAAGGCAGGTGCATGTCGAGATTAACCTCACGATTAATAATTCACGATCATTACGTATCGTGAAACCATTGCGAATATACTCGTCGTATAGTCGTCGTTATAGTCGTTGTTATAGTCGTTGTTTCACGGTTTGTATCTTCACGGCCTAAGTATAAGAAACTAACTGAATTCTGCCGTAAGTGGGATGGATCGTCCTCAAACGGTAGGCGGTAAAGCCGCGGGACGTTTAAACTCCTTGAACGTATGTACCTAGGTACCAAGCGGCTAGCTACATGTACCTACCCCATATTCATTTAACCGGGTTTACAAAAGGAAGTTGCATACTAATGCACCTAAGCGGGAAGGTATTACCAATCACCAATCACCAATCCATAAATTCCAGCGCTTCAATATTTCCCATGTACATGTACATGTACATAGCTTTAAGCGAAAACAGTTGGTCACCATCACGATTCTAATCACATTCCAAAAGGATTCGAGAGGCCTGAGGCTTGAGGCGATGGAAGACGACTGCAAGAAAATATTTGAGCTTGTGGAGCGCAGAATGACGAAATGCGTGGGATTCTCTACTGGGGGTTGATAGCAATCTACTATGTACATATGTAGGAAGCTCTCCAAAGACAGTTAGTGCAGGAATTGGTGCATCCTGTAGCCGTAGATTTCTTGTTTGATGCTCCCTTTAACGGCTCCGTGCATGTGAAACCCTCCTAGAAGGGAGGGAGTCGTATGAATAGCTAGGGGAAGACCAGAAGCCTCATGTATAGTTGACGACGAAAGGCAATGTGAAGATTTCCTTTATAATACACTGCTTAAAGACGATTTCTTATAGCATTGGGGGAAAATATTCCACCCCAGCCCGTTAGCCAGGCTTCTATCAGAGGGAAAAGGGAGGGAGAGGATCATGTGGGTTTCTAGTACTCCTGGCTTCCCATTCCGGCGTTTTATGAATATCCCGATATAACATCAATGGCAGCTTTTGAAGCTCCTCAGAGATAAACTATCGCGAGACGGGTATCTTGGCTGTCTTCGGGTGTACGTTATGAGCTAAAGAAGATGCTACCCCCTTCCTTCTTACGTTTATTGACCTTCCAGCTTGTTAGTGATGGAGGTTCGACAAGATCTAGAGATAGGCTACATGGTTCATTCTTACCCATTCCTTTTTGCATGCGCGGTACGCCCTGAACGAATTGTCTGGTTAGCAAGACACGGTGCTCCTTGTTTTCCTAATGCCCATCTTGTGGTATCGCTCTAGCATCGCCCCAGCATCGCTTCGATCCTTGTAGACGACTTACTCAAAGTAATCTGTACACATGGCCCTGTCTCCTCCGTTTCGGTTCAGGCACCGAATGCTTCGCGCGGCAGCTTCTTGGCAAGGATCGAAGAATTCGCTCGTAGATTTGCTGTCCCGGCCGGTCGTTAGCGATTGTCAAACGAATCTGAGCTCCCTACCCCTTAGGGGGGACCTACTTCTGGAACTTGCGCTTCGTCTCTTTATCCCATGGGCCCGTATTCGGTTCATCCTGTGAAGGCATCTTGAGCCATGAAATGCGCACGCGCGAGGTAGAAATCGAAAATCGCAAGACCTGTTGATGGGCGACGTTGTAAAAGCATTACATTACAAGCTTTCGGGTCCGGCGCGGCTTCTGCAAAGTCGCAAGGATTATCTAAGGCACTAACATGTACCTAGAAATCTAGAAATCTAGAACTCAGTGACCTAATAGTGGGGTTTACGTAGTACACACCCCGCCAATCCACCCCTTAAAAATAAAGACATCGATTCTGGGAAAAGGAGAAATTCAATAAATATCACGAGTAGTTGACGGCCCTATGTTCCAATTGAAAAAAACGGGTTTATTCCTATCTAACCTCGCGTACCTCTCTGCTTTCATACTTCCACTTAGGCTTGCCTTGGGAAAGGCGGGATATCTACTCTCTTCGGTAGGCGATTAATTCAAATACCTACACTGCTACATGTTATCTACTTCCACAGGTACCTATGTAGGTAGGAGGCCACATGATATCAGTGCTTAACATTAAGGTATTGATTCCATACGAAGCAGAAGGTAACAATTAAACCCTCCAGATTAGCTTCTCAGGGGCACATATACTAATAATGCTTGGGTATTATTAGTCGATATGACCAGCAATCCTACGGTATTCGTAGGACGACGCAGTCAATGATTCAACCCACAAATGGCGAGTCCCAAGGCGAGGCTTTGCCATAGGAGACCGGTTAGCTGCCGAGAAGTAAGGGTTACAATAAACGTCTAACTGTATGGTAACGGCTCATTCGGCTTTGAAACGTGCTGATAACATGGCAGGTTGCAAACCCTCGCTTTATAAGTCTCCTATCTGCTACTAATCCAGGAGCCCATGGGCTACCTACCTGTTACATACCTTAGGTATCCGACATGTTACACGTGTGACGTGTGAGTAGTATGCATGTAGGTGTAAAACCTGGCAGTGAGTTGGAGACGGCAGCTGAATATAAGGAAGTGTATTGCTTGATCTATTTTCTTAAGCTGATGTTAGATTTTAGGACGGGGCTAGCGACACAACGACATTCTACTGGCAGAGTGGTGAGTCGGTCATGTCGGTATCGTTTTCGTTTAAATTTCCAAAATGGCACATGGCATCTGCGCGCCGTTAGATTGCATGGCTGTCGGCTGGAACGTACGTATGTGGCTCGAATTATTGGGAAGCTTATCGGCAAATCGAAACTCAGCTGTTCTTCCAGAACATACAACGCTGTCACTGTCAAACAGTGCGGGTTATTCATAATCGTTTTATGTCAACTTATTCTGAGCATATTCATAGCTGTGGTGGTTTATCAGCCTTATTGTGTCGTTAATGTAGGATAATCTCCGAACCCTGGAGCACGTCTAATCTACCCCGTAGGACTTTGAGAAAAATTAATGGCCAATGCGTCCGGCTCTGTCGCGGTGTGCTATCTGTCTCAAGTTACACAGCGTGCTCGTATAACCAGAGTCAATAGCAGGACATACATAAGCCAGCAGGCCAGGAGTCATTGGTCGCGGCTCGTGGCGGCGGGGATCTTGCAGCTACTAGCAGCGTAGTATGCCTGTATGCGTGGCCGTAAGCTGCCACCAAATTGGTTCCAGTCTGAGCAGAGCCAGGACCATAATAACTTTAATGTAGCTCAGCCCTAACATCTCGAGTCGGAGAGAGGCCCTATGTTCATTTGTGTTCGGTCATGAAGTCGAAAGGCAGTAAGCCGGATTTCACAGTTACTTGCCTTGTAGACGAAAGGAGGAAACTATCTCGGAATCTCGCCAGGACGACACAGAGTTCGACGGAGTTCTCGATAGCCATGTTGTATTCTGGTAGGTCTGAAACGGCTGGAAGGATTTCTCTGCGAGGAGGATCAATGGACAGTCACCCCAAAAGGTACATAGGATTCGTAGAATCCACAGACGTTTACGAATGGTCCAATGGCCCAAACGCAGTTCCTGCAGGGGAGCGGTTCCGAGGACGCCAAGTCTATGGGGGATCTTTGGGGGTCGAGAGCCTTTTACATTGTATTCCAACTTTTCTGCTTGTAGGGGGCGTGATGACAAGGGCCGTGCCAGGGTCGCCTCTTCGCCTCTCATGAGAGATCAACCCCAATTTGGTGTAAACCGTATGCACCTCGTAGCAGAATGAATCCTTCATAACCCTTTTAGTATCCTCTGCCTTTCTGTCCCTCTTCATTTCCTCCCCCGTCTTAGATGTCTCCAATACGGTGACAGTAGCACCGCGACGAGGCCAAAGTCATACATGCGCGCCTCTACTAGAGTTTACCATGTCATCTAACAAGTACCATCTGGATCAGGACCAGCCAGGCTTAGAGTTGGCGCCAGAGCCAGAGCTTCCACAGGTTGTTGAGGGCCCGACTATTATAGAGAAATCGCGCGACGGGTCAAATCAGTACGCATACGAGCAGCAGCAGAATCAATTTCATCAGGGCGCATTCCCCAACGCCTACTCGAATGGTGCGTATCCAGCATCCGAATATCCTCAACATGCCGGCGACGCTCAGGGCCAGCCGTACTGGAGAACTTCACAAGATGGCACATACGTTACGGATGGGTTTCCCCCAAGTAGTCTGCCACCTAGTGGCGGGACCATATTAGGATTAAAGAAGAGGACATTCTGGTTGATATTCGGTCCGCTCATTGCTATACTTATACTCGGTCTAGCTCTCGGTCTGGGCATCGGACTGGGGACTTCGCACGACAACTCCAGTTCGAGTTCTGATGCAGCACCCGCGTAAGTAGCAGTAATGACGCGTTGGCTTGAGGATTAACTAACATCACAGCAGCTCAACACCTACAACAACATTATCTTCCCCTACATCTTCGGCGACGGCGACGGCGACGGCGACGGCAATTTCATGTCCCCAGTCCAATGGGACGACTTACGAAGCGGCTGGGAACGATCCGTTCCTAGTCCTCTGCAATGTAGACTACAACGGCAACGCGGGTGGTGGGACTACGGACATTGGTAATGAGGAGACAAGTACTGTCGAGGACTGCATTGATGTCTGCGCAGGTAACTCGACCTGCGCTGGCGCTGGCTGGGGCAGTTATAACGGCCACAACGTCTGCTGGATGAAAGGATCACTCGGGTCCTCGAACGATGCTCCTAATTGGTTTTTCGTCATCAGGCAATAGCTGGTTTTATGTCTGATAATCGTTAAGGTAGGATTCATGCCCTCATTCGTGATGGATGTTCGAAAGGGTTTACTTTGATGGAGGTGGCACTGGGCTTCAATTCGCATCATAACATTGTCATTATATGTATTTCTTGATTAGATGTACCTACGTAACTTGTTGAATAGCCCGTGGAAGGGATGTAATGAAGAGCACTTGTCCCTCGCACTCTTGTCCTAATACTGAGGCTGCCCTAGCCCCTAATATTATTCCATACCCACCTAGTCAAGTGGTTAAACTGACTCCCGACATATAAGTCTTACACCGCCATTCCCTTATAATGGTGGGTGACGAGATAACACAATGCGTACCCACCTATATACGCCTCGAAAAAGACTACGTACTAACTTACCTCGGTAGGTTGGCGCCCGACGCCGCGCTTTCACGCTTAACACTGTGGTCTATATCACACGCTTAACACTGCGCTCTGCCCAAGCGGAGCGCCTCGATACAATAGCTCCTTAAAGTTTTAAGGAGCCTTGAAATCATAAGATATGGAAGTCCTAGTTGGAGTGGACATGGAATCATGATATTACGCCCTTGAGGCTTGAAATTGGCTTCTGAAGCCGTTATGTACTTAGCATTAGCGGACAGCTTGTCACGTCTTATACCCCCTGGGAGGTTTGGCTTGTATATAGCCTCATGACGTTAAACATTATCAATCAATTAATAATATTATTCCATAGACTCCTTACTATTGCTGAGCAAGCAATAAGCACGTCCTAACTGCTAAAATCCGATTGCAGTTCAACAACTAGCCCATGATGAAAGGTATTAATAGTATGTGACCGAGTGCCCGCAAAGAGGGCCGCTGTATGTTCTCTATTGCTAGGAGTGTTTTGCCCTATGAATAGCATATATGAACTGCCTTGCCAGTGTATGTACAATGGGACCAAACTCCACAGCCACATACAATAGCTCCCTTGGTCGCATGGGTTTTGGCTATATGGACAAAATCCTAAACACATCCACAATGACCGAGAACGGATTCATGTACGATGGAGAGGCTGCGCTGTTCGCTACTTGGCCAGGTTCGCTACTGCACAATGATGAGTTAGTATAGGTCCAAGCCGCATATACGTATATATAATATTCAGATCACAGAAGGGGGAGAAAGGCGTTACTCACTTGCAGCTCCAGCTCGACGCCTCATCGACATTCCCCGTGCCGTCCCACTGCGCCGTATGGGGGTACGCACAGATAGGTCGCTGGCGCAACACGCCCGACGACGGATCTGTGGATTTATTCCAGGTGGTCGCTACAACCTGATCAATTGGTATGCCGTTTTCGACCCAATTGATAAGTGCGAGCAAGACGTCGTGCTGCGCATCCGCAAACCCCGGCACGCTGTACGTATCGTTCCCAAACGAGGCGGCTTGGCTCGCCCCGCCGATGGCCCAGGGGGCACTTACAGAGGTCAGTCCACAGTGCTGCATGCCGGGAATCTCGAGGCGACGGAAGAAGTCTCTTGCCTCCGTCACGTTCCCCTGGCTCGTGGCTTGAACCGCCCGGTCATAGTACAAACTGCCCGCCGTTGCCGGCACCAGTCCGTCCGCCGCTCCGTGGTACAGCAGCATCTTGCCACCACGGTCGCGGAAGGTAGCCAAGTTATAATCGTCGGCCGTCGCATTACCCGGGTCGAACTGTTCAGCTAGCTGCAAGATAGTGTCGTTGTACTGGGTGGCCATAAACAGCGGATCATTCAGAATGAAATAGCGCACGTAGCCAAGACCATACGGGCTGGCGTCTGAATAGTTAAGCACCGTATATAGCTGATACTCGGAGCCCGGCAGGAATCCAGGGGCTACTTGTTCGCCCGTCGAATCTATGACGTATCCGTTGTAGACGTTTTGGAGCGTTCCAACCTGCGCGTCGTTTAGACAGCTGGTAGATGACGAAAAATTGGACGGTGGGTCGCCGCCGGTGCTGCACCGCAAAGCATTGTAATCGATATTGCACTGTTCGGGCGCACTGATGATGCCATCGGTAACTCCGTCGGCAGCATCGCACTGGCGTATAACCTCAGCACCGATAAGGGGCAACGTCTGCCATTCGATGTGCTTCGGGTCATCGGCGGGCCAGTTATAGGAGGCAAGCTTGCAGACCCACGTGTTCAGATGGCTAGTATACCAAGCCGGGGCGCCGACCAAGACACCGTCGAAGCTACCGGGCGATATCTGCACTTCCTTCAACCCTTGACGCCCACCAGTGGAGCACCCGCTGTAGTACGAGTAGCCGATGGGTCGCGCATAGTAGGTCGTCACGAGGGTCTTACCGAGCGCCACGGAGCCGTGTAACGCTCGCCAACCCCAATCAGTCTTCATCTCCGGCTGGTTGAGAGCCCAGCTTATGTCGCCCGTCGTTGAGTTGTGGCCCGTATCGGTCGAAATAACGGCAAAGCCATGCCGAACGCCTGCGCCCATGTCCAGCCAGTTGATGCCACCTCCGAACCCCCCGTTGCCGACGGCGAGGAACCTTCCATTCCACTCGGCAGGCAAGAAGATCCCAAACCTATAGACCGAGACAGGAGAGGACGCGACGGCAATGATGACGGCGCACAACTCCGGTAGGTTTGTCGGGGGAATTGGGTACATGAGATCGGTGAATGGCTCTCCGAACGTGCCTCCTGCGCTGACGTACTCGACCTTTTCGACCTTGGCCGCGAGCGGTAGCACGGCGGCAAAGGTCGCAACATTGCAGCCAACGCCACCGACCTGTCTGGGAACGTTATTGTCGTTGTTGGCTGAAGCCGAAGCCGAAACAGTGGCAGCCAGAGCCACCAAGTGGATGGAGAATTGGAGAAGACCTGAGCACCTCATCGCGAACGTGTCATGCCTCCGCACCGATTTGCAAAGGGAACTGCTCTTTTGGGGAGCGAGCGCTTCGGTTAGCTACTTCAGGCTGAAGCTGGGATAATATATATACTACCGCAGATCTACACACGCGTATACAAGATATTCATTCATGTTCTGACGTACCGAACAAGCTCGACCAAGTTCACGGATCGACTTGGCAAGATAGACATGGAGATGTGGGAGGTTGGGGTATAAGTCATCCGAGTCACACAATGGTCTTGGCTGAATGTCTTCCCTGCGGAGCTTCAGCGCCGGTGGCTGCAAGCGACGAAGCGACGATCTACATGGTACAACAACAGTTCTTCTTCTTGGGAGAACTAGAGGACGCTTTGAATATCGCTTGCTGCCCGTACTAGCGTGGCCAGCAGGTAGAACGGCCTAGCTGGCTGGTCCCGGTCCCGGTTCTGGTCTTGGTCTTTGGTCTTAGTCTTGATTCTGGTTTGGTCCCGGTTCTTTGAAGCGTGTACCTAATGTACCTATATGACTTTGCTCTTTTACCCAGTGCGGGGTTTCCTACCCGCGGGAACTATCGAAATACATGCCAGCCACGGTTGGAATCTCATTACTGCCAAGGTAGCTGACTATGGGGCCGAGGTACTAGTCGAATGTCTCCGAATGCAGGTCCCAGATGTTCTGTCATTAGTGTCTACCTTGGCGGAGACTCACGGAGTCTGGGGAACCCCGGCTACCTGAGTACATGTTTATGTACAATTTCCGTTAGGTGGTGGTGAGCGACTCAAAAAAGCCACCACGACTTAACATGATGATAGAAAGCTCTACCTACGTAGGTACATCCCAATTTACAGCTACCCAGATACAGACGTAGATCTTTTGGAATACGCCTAGGTAAATAGAAGTGAATGCATGTTAATACGTGTACCGAGATCCCTTCCGATGTTATCATGATAGCTTCTTTCTAAGCGACCCAAATATCCCCAAAGCCAAAATGCAAAAGGCTGCCTAGGTAGTTGATAGCAATCCTATGAGAATTATATACATCACAACTTGTATAATCTAGGAGTTATGCCCTCGGCAGCTGCGTTCAGAAGAGTCTTGTTCTTTCGGGTATAGTAGTGCCTCAACGCTAGGGCGCCAACCGCTACGACGGCGAGCATAGCGCAGTTCACACCATGACCAGTCGGATACCCTCGTGACGCTTCGTCGGCCTTGTAAATCCATACTCCGGGCATCTGTCCTAGTCCAGCCCCGATTGACACGTTGAGAGCTACAGCTAGCCCAATGGACGCCGTGCTCCACATGTTCGAAGTGAGCCAGCCCAGCATCGGTGGGATTGACGCGAAGGCTCCGGCTGTGCCAACAATCAAGCAACCATACCGGCTGCTGTAGGAATCGGCCGGTAGTACGGCGGAGGCCAGAAACCCGGCTGCGCCGACCACAGCAGCACCCGCACAGTGATAGGCCCGAGCATTAAAATGATCAGCTGACCACGCTACGAGTATTTGAACGACTATTCTGTGTTAGCTCTAGTTTAAGATTTCGGTATTGAGGCTCCTCACCGTAAGCAACGGCCCAAGGGGGCACTGTGAATAGCTGAGCTTCGAGATCGTGATAACCTAGACCGGCTACGATTGAAGGGGAAAAAAGCGACAGGGAGCTGAAAGGTAGCGATACAGCAAAGTAAATTGCAAAATGTCCGTAGAGTCGCCAATCAGTGAGCGTGGCTTTGGCCTCGTCCCAAGTCATAGAAGCTGCTGAGCCTTTGGCACCTTCAAGGTATAACCGCTGCGCGGCTAAGTCTTTTTCAGACTCTGAGAGCCAGGAAGCCCTCTCAGGGTAGTCTGGTAGAAAAAACCATACAAGGATGGCCGATAGGCAAGAAGGGATGCCTTCAAGAAAGAACAGCCATCGCCAAGCCGAAAGGCCGCGGGTCTGATTCATATGGCCGATTCCGTAAGCGATTGCTCCACCGAACGCGCCAGCCAGTGTAGCGCTCGCGAGGATGAACGCTACCCGCACGCTACGTTCGTCGGTTTTGTACTAATGCCAAGATCTCGTTAGAATATGTATGCGGCTAATAAGTAAAGTGCTTAGGGGGTCTTCATCCAAAGAAGCCCACTTAGCTACCTAGGGAAGCACAGGTTCTATCCTTGCTTCCCTTTACGTTTAATTCAACGACGTTAGACATAGTAGCAACTCGGGTTCTGTACTCACCCAAAAGGTCAGGTAATACACCAATCCAGGAAAGAGGCCAGCTTCAACGGCACCGAGCAGGAAGCGAACGCCTGTCATTTGTGCAACATTGTTGACGCCGCCTAATCCGATGGTAACGGCGCCCCAGGAGAACATGAGGAACGCGAGCCATCTCGACGGCCGAAGCTTCTTCAGCAGGATGTTCGACGGGACCTCAAATAGAAAGTATCCTTACGAAAATTTATCTGTTAGCGAAAGAAAAAAAACACAACCACGGCAATGGAATGGGCGGAATCACCTATAAGAAAGATCATCAAGGCAATCGTATACTGGTATTCAGAAGCACCAGTCTCTGTCTGCATATCATTATGGGTCGAGGAATTGAGGACCCTAGCATTGCCGATGTTTGAGCGGTCCAAATAGCAGAGAAAGTAGATGCCCGCGGATAGGGGCACGATGCGCTTGTCTTGTCTCCATACTAGCTTTCGCTCTGGGGCAGACGAAGCGAGGACCGTAGCGGTCACAGCCTAGAAGCAACATGTGAGTATATGCGTGGTATATTTTCTTCCTCGGATTTTATTTACAACCTACATCTTTCAAATGCGTCCCCTCAAGCTCCTCAGCCATAGGGCTGTTATTCTTCTCCACGTCTCTACCTGGAGGGCTGTCGGTCGCCATTGTAAATACTCAGGTTCCTTCGAAATAGATGGGTTTGGAGGAAGCGTTTGGAGTAGGAATGTGATCCTAATAAAGAAGGATTGATGAAACCTTCGACTCGAAATAACGAGAAAGGCAATGATAACACCCCCGCTAGCCTCGCCAACATCAAATCTGGGGAACAAAGGGCGGACGGACGAGCGGTAGGTTAGCGATTAAGGGTTAGTTCCAAACGCGGGCGGGGAAGACTTGTGCTATCGTGACCCCAAAAAAGTCAAAGAACCAAAAGATTTCGCACTTGCCCGGGTGCCTGCTCACCGCTGTTGGGCCTATATGGGACCGAGAACAGGTCCCGTGCGCTGCAGACAGACTTTGTGTTACACTCCCACCGCAATTATCGGTCGAATCACATTCCATAAACGGAGACGAACACCTAGTTGACCCTTGATAAGACGTTCGCAACATGGGATCTCGTGGATATCTCCGAACGATGATCGCCAATGAGGAGGCGGTCCGGAGATATCGCATCCCGCGCCACATTTTCGCATGGCCCATGGGGAGTTTGCGGGGAAGACAACAAAACTTGGAGAAATTTGCTGACCATGCTCGGGTTAGGACGGTTGCAAACAGAATTAGTTGCGACGTTCCAGTCCATATTAAGCCAGCGAGGATCGAAGGGAGCAACACGGTCTAGACCCGGCAGTTGCGGTACAAATTGCACGGCTTCTCAAAAAGATGTATCGCCGTAAAACACATTTTGAACTCGAGTCCGTCAAACAACACTCCGATGCCATGACGGACTACTATGGTAATCCGGCACGAAGCTTGTTATTGGCCGACACGGCCAGCGCGTTCTCTCGACACCATTTCTGCATCGTGATGACTGCTACAGAACAAGATATCATATATCTCTCGTACGTCTGATCCTTCCCTACCCTCGATGATGGAACGGAGACACGGAGATCGTAGGTCATGTGTGTTCATCGTCGAGAAGACGCCATACTGCACTCATAGCACCGTTGATGCCCTTGCTTTACTCCGTTCTAGCTCGTCTCTTGATTGCTCCCGAGCGCTAGTGATGACCATCAAAGCTTCTGTTAGCAATGGTAAAAAAAAAAGGCCAGAATATTCTATGCAAGGGAGGTGATGGGATATAACGTGGCAAACATGATGGTAGCGTCAGTAGTATTTGAAATGCGAATACAAAGCATTTATAAAGGCACAAGACTCGAAAAACTTCTGATTCTCACTCGTCTTGGGAGAACTTGACTATCGTAAGCTTGTAGGCGGGCGCAGATAATGAAAAAGCACTCGCTATTACGAGGTTACGCGACCTATTTTTAGATGCCAAGTAAAGTTTTCAGGGGATCATTTGTTTAGCTGGGGCTACCTAGGTACCTACTGCAGCCCTACGGGAACCCATTGAGCTTAATACTTACCCGGGACCCGTCATTGGATATTAACGGGGCGTGTTTTGGACTCCCTTCCAGCTGGATACGGTCCTTTGGCTTGTACGATGTACGAACATACCTGACGCCATCAAATGACAGCAAACGAGTGGATATATTATTATTTGTCTTAATTAACCTCTCCTACAAATCATGACAACGCACACACGCCGCTCAGCGAGCGGGTGCATGGGGCATGGGCTGATGGGCAAGAGGAGCTGAAAGGAAGCGGTGGAAGAAGCCAAGACCAACTGCCCCTGTCATTAAATCTCCCACCAAATTCACCAAACCAAACGCACGAGGGATCTGGTAATGACAGAGCCGCCACAACGGGACAGCAATAGAACACGAGGTTTGTGTATCTACCTAGGTAGCTTAGGGGACTTGGCAAGTCCGGAATAGCCATGGGAATCCGAATTGCAGTGCGTCTTGTTATGTGGCATGACTTCGTCCTATCGTCTCTCGTCATCACTACTGAAGCCCCGGCGTCCCGTAAGCCAACGAATACGATACGATATGCGACCGAGGCTTGTAGCACCGCCACAAAAATCAGTGCAAGCATGGACCTGAATATGAAGGTGATGATGACAAGCTCGGTAGCGGCTTCCAGCACGAACATCCTTCTCATAGATCCATTATCGTAGGGAAGGCATAAGGTACCTATATAATAAGTCTATCCCATCGCTATCCTTTCCTGCTTAAATAGACAACCTTCGACATCATCCAACACTACAAAACACCACACACAAACACCAACGATCAGATCAATCAAGCACCAGCAGACTTATCATCCATCGAATAATAAAAATGAAGACCATCGCTGCCCTGTCGTCTCTCCTGCTCTTCGGAGCCACCTCCGTCTTCGCGGCCCCCGTCAATGAGAGGCAAATAGAAGCACCGACGGAGATGGACATCACTTCCTTCAGCGCCAATACAGAGCCCCATGGAACCGGTGCCTTGTGAGTGCCTCTTTCCGTTCCTACAGACATGCATACCTCCTTGTACACACCACACATACGCACCGCACATACTAACACTTCGCAGTATCTCCTTCGACATTGCCATTCCTAACACGTCCATGTCGACGACGTGTGCATACTCTGATCAGAGTTCGGTGTCTGTCCTGCCCTCCGTCTCGATGCGTCCCTGCGACGACCCAGCCGTCGAGTGGCAGTTCCATCAGGACCCTTCTATTCCGGGCACTGAGGGGCGGTATCGCGTAGTCATCACCTACGCCTACGACGGGGTAAAGAAGATCGCCGGCTTTCACGAGTGGCCCGCCACCGACTTCCCCCTCGAGAACTTCGGCTCTACCGTTGCGACCTTCTACCGCGGCCAGCCTGACTTCATCATTACCGATTTATCTTGATTTACCGAATTAGAATCTGACAAAGTCATGCACCCGTTAAATTAGATACCTAGACTTTTATAGACATATATCTTTGCGGAAATTTCGGGGAGGGGGCGTCGTAGGATAGTTACAGTTGGTCTCGATCAACCGGGTCCATTTCATAATATTAATTTACTATCTACCTCCTTTTCTCGGCCAATTGTATGTTTTGCATTCTGCGCTGCGTTGTATATATCCCGATAAGCTCACACCCCCTTTTGAAGTTGTATTTTTCTTGACTTGAGGAAATTCCTGTTGGAGACGCCTATACAATAACAGAAAGAAAAAGAAAAAGAAAATCCCTAGTCACACCAATTGAACTCAACATAGATCGCCAGGTACCGTAGCGACGTGTACCATAGCATCGACATAAAGCATGTTCACAGCCGTGCAGCTACCCCCCGGCTTAATCTTTACCATACCGTTAGGACCCATCGAGAATTCTTGGCCTTGCATTCTAACGTGAAGCTTGCCCGAAGCGATCGAACATAATCGGACCTCGTCGTTGCTAGCCTCCCAGCTGTAAGTAGTCCCCGGCTTGACAGTGACGACCTGGAACGAGATGTCACGGCCGATCCGAACGACTTGATTCTGAGCTAGGTAGGCGTTCGAGAATGCAAAATCTAGAGGAATGTTGCCACTGTAAAGAACCAGAAAGTACACACTGTGGATGGTATCACTCTGTTCGTCACCTCGGACCCGGCCGGGTGCGATTTCCCACGTTTCCAGCTCTTCAAGCTCCGACATCTGGGATGGACTGACGGCGCTTAGGGTTGAGCTCAAGGGCATACCGGCTGTATTCAGAACACTCTTCATCCTCGAAGAACGTAAACCTGGCCGTGGAGAATTACGAGTATGCTTAGATGCCGCAAGCGATTTCTTGAGTATGACCCTTATAGATCGCCGCTCCGGCTGCTTCTCGTCTGCTGTAATACATGCTGGTGGCTGCATAACAGCTCCCCGCGAAGGCGTAATGCTCTCAAGTTCCGGATAAGTCTGTAAAGACCACCTCTTTAGGTCGCAGCAAGTTTGACGGCGTTGATAGAAGCAATTCGCACACCCCAAAATCGACTGCCGAAGAGATAATGGGGCGCTTGTGGGTATTACATAGCAACCTCGAAACGGACCCCTTCCCATCCTACATCTGCTGCAAGGGACCTTTGCCCTTTTTCCAGCTGCTTGAATAATCATTGCAGAGATATCTTGGTCTCTTGACTCCCTGAAAGGTTTTAGCGCATGAGGGTTGAACTCAACATTTCGAATACGGGGCAGATGTTGCAATAGCTGGAGGACATCTGCAACGACCCAGATTAGCCCTCTATGCCGGGAAGCTCGAATCTCGGAGAAACTATTCCTTAGCTTGACCACCAACTACAAGGGTTACTTACGGCCACGTCGCGGTATGGGATATAGTGGTGTATGCACTAGTTTACTCTGGATGTATTTCCAGAACCCCATCCCGGACTCTCCCAGAGGAGGTCTGGTGGTGGGCGAGCCTACCATAGGCGAAGATGGAGCTTTATCATGAGCCCTCTTAGATATAGACTCAATAAGATCTGTTTGAGACGAAGTCGAGGTAGCACCTCCCGGCACCTTATATCTAGAGGTGTAAGTGAGATACGGCGTAGCCATAGGTGGTTCCTCACGATCCAGAGGCTTCTTAGAAACCACCGAGGCGGGTATTCTACCCGTAACCTTCTTGACGACGGACAAGGTGCCATCCTCATTGTCATTAAGCAAAGAGGCTCTGTGGACTAAGCTGAAATGGCTACCAAGTCCTGTAAGCGTGCCGAACGTGGCCCGACAGGAACGAACCGGGCATATCCACGGAAATTGGGGGTCGTCATGGAGCGTATATCCTTGGGGTAATAACGCACCCGCTGTCAATCGTCTTTCCCCTGATGAATCTATTACGGTAAGGTGATATCTATATAAATATGACATGGGAACTAGAGGGAAAGCTTACCTGTCCACGTTTTATAATCCCATCCTGTTGTTGTCGCCGCTGCTGTAGTAGTAGAGCTGGCCTGATTCGGTGCTCTCTCTACGAGCCTAAGTACATGGTTAGATCCGTCCTTCTTAACGTCATCTTCGTCCTCTTTCTTTTCGTCTTCGTTCAATCCATACTGGTCGTCTGCCTGGTAGTGCATATCAACATTTCTTTCACCAGCTAACTGGCAAGGAAGTTGGTGGGTGGAATCGGCGCCAAACTGTGGCAGCTCAAAATCAATAGGATCATTTCGATATTTTGGGGAGCTTGAAGAGCCGATCGTAGACAGACCGTTACCTACGCTGTCGGTTTGGCTCGGACCTGAAGGAGACCTATCTCGTTTTCTTTTTAGATTCTTCTCGCAAGACTCGAAGATTATAGGCTGTTTGATTCGGATCGGTTGCTCCCAACTTGATAGTAATTGACGGACGATCTGGTCAGCAGAGTCTGAAGAAGGGGTGGTAGTCGAAGACGGTTGAACATCAACTGGCGTAGAACACTCGTCGGTGACCAATACTGCACTATCATCACCGGCTCTAGCTAGTGAAGTACTGCAGCTTGAACTCGATGCCCTCCGGCTTTTCACAAGCGGTACTGTGCTTGGCGATTCTTGCGCTAATAATTTTACATTAGTTCTTGCTGGGAGAGGAGTTTTCCTCAGGGGTATTTGGAGGAAAGGGGGTTTCTCTTCAGCAGTGAACGTCCACTTGGCCATCAATGTAGAGCTTCCTGAATTTAATCTCTTACATATTTGTGTAGTTCCAGTTGAAATCGTAGCCGTAGGAATATCATTCGAGATTGTAGGACTCATCGGCTTGGTAGAGTTCCCAGCTAACTTGAGTATGTGTGTTGACTCGTTGATTGATTCGTTCACTTCATTAATAAGTTCGGAACGGAGAAGGTTTGACATGAGGAAACGCCACCGCAATTCATCCACAGTCATGTCACTTAGTTTATCGGGGGAATCGCAGAATATGCAGTTGGATCATCCAGGTTGCTTAATAGGGCATATGGATTGAGAGACTGTTAGCTGAAACCGCCGGTGAAGATATTCTGTTTTAGGCTCGCCGTATCAAGGCCTTAAGACGTCGGAGGCTCCTTCGAGGTAATGAGAGGAAGGTCAACCTCAACTGGGCATATTAAAGATGATCCTATTCACGCGTACTCTTCCCACTTAAATATAGCCAAGTAAGATGAGCTCTAATATGTGTCAAGATACTTCGAACTAGCAAGAGGCTCACATAAAATCAAACAAAGCTGAAATATTCGGCATGAGGGACAATTGAGATACCAGAAATAAGATGAACGAGATCTCGTGAATTATTCAAACATGGCAATGGCGCCTTTAACGCTGATTTCGAACATGGCAAGGGTCTGATGGACATACATACCTCCCAAACGCCGCCGTGCGCCAATCTGATGGGAACAACACCATATTCTTTATCAACTCCAATTCGCACTTCAGAAACAAGGTAGGATACTAAACAAAAACTTGTAAAACTAAACTTCATATTATCACTCATAAGGTAGACTTAATCTGACAACTTTGCGATTTCTCGTCGTGTTATTATGGATGAGAGAAAAAGTAGTGTTTTGACATAAAATGGGTTGTGCACAGAGACATTTGGCTCGTAAGTGCAAGAGATTAACTACCCCCACGATGCTGACGTAGCTCGGTTAAAATGCAATAAGCAAAAATATTGCTACACGTGAGCTCCGAAAAAAAAAAACAATCGTTGTTGAGCTTCTGTCCCGAGCGATGGCGCGAATGTTGCTATTTCGGGCTAGATCGCTATTGTATTACTGTTCGTCCAAAAGGGGTAATTTGTCGTCCTCAATCCCTAGCCTGCGGCATCAAGCTATGTGGCCGTGGCCTTTGCTGTGCTCGCTGTCGACTGGCGGCTTGGTCCTCCGCCGTCCAGGCTCGCTCCGCCGACTGGCTTCTCTGGTATCGTTTAGCCCTCCCCTCGGCTGCTGTATTCGCAACCGCCAAGTAGAGCAGTCCAGGCATGTTTCTCTCTCGGAAGATCGAGATTCGCTTTCTCTCACTGTCCGACCCTGAAGCAGTAACACTAGCAGCACCTGCAGCAGCAGCAGAGGTGGCATTATCTCCCGACCTAGACTCTAAAGATTGCAGAGTCTTTTCGAGGAACACTTCGCGATTATCATCACCAGGCTCCTCCTCATTCTCCTCCTCATTCTCCTCCTTTTTTTCACCTCCAGTTTCTCGAAGATTATGCTTGGCGCTTTCTGATAGATGAGAAAGGGGTAAGCTGAAAGGTCTTAAGCCTTTGGAGGTGTTGTCGGCTCTTTCGAAAGATCTCTGCCTCTCCCGCCAAGGGAGATCTTTTACCGCACTCGGATAAGGCGTCTCTCCTCTCTCACTCGATTCCTGTTCTAAGAATGGTCTAGAGAAGACCTTTCTACCCCTTTCACTCTCCAACAGCCACCTTTCGATCCTTGTACGCTTGACATCACGTGCTACTTCTTTGCCTTTTTCGTCGTCGTCGTCGTCTTCTTCTTCTTCCTCCGCCCCCCCTCCTTCTTCTTCGTCGTAGTAGTTGTCGTCGTTGCCGTTGCCGTTGCCACCGTTACCCTCTTCCTCTCCCCCTTCCTCTTCCTCCTCCTCCTCCTCCTCCTCTTCCCCCACTTCCTGTACTTCTTGGCTCTCTCCGCTGTTAGATACTCTTCTGTCGTCCTGTATCTGATCTTCCCATTCTTGCAATTCTCTCTCTAATACCGCTGCATTTCCTTCAAAAACTCCCATCCCTCCAGTTACTTCTGACTGCGAGACTATAGCCAACTCCCAATATTGATCGTTCAGCAACTCCGAATAGTGCCTACCCTTCAACAACTTCCTACTAAGCGCGGTACTGAAGGGATCGCGCGCCTTCTGAGCCGGTGGATTAGTTCCGTGGGGTGACCTTAGCTGGGATTCGGGCTTGGATGCGACAGATCGAGAAGAGGCCTGCCGCGTCTGCTCGTCTTTGCGCGATTCGGTGTCAAAAGGCCGCTTCTCCTTCGGAGGGTTTGGCCATCGTCGACATCGAGCTACGAGCGCAGTGATGCGCTTCCTGTTCAATGGATTCTCCTCGACTGCCATCCACAGCGACCACCAGTCCTTTGCCCTGGCGTAACTCTTCATGTGCTTGCTTAGTATCGCCTTCCACTGCTCATCTTCCTGGCAGTAGCAGAAGTGAACTGCGATGCTTTCGGCCCACACGGGAAGACATGCGGCGTTATCAAAGCCTAAGATAGCGGAAACCTTACCATCGTGGATTAGAATATTGGTGCAGGACAAGTCGCCATGCGTAAAAATACAAGGAGCCGATCCTGGCATGTAATCCTCCAAGACCCGTATCACGTCGCCGTCCACTTTCTTCTTTTCCAGTTGGTGCTTGATAGATTTCCATAACTGCTCATCAGACCTGAATGGGCCGAATCCATGCCGCATTTTACCGAAGAGGTTTTCGTGATAGGCTGAACCTCCGCTGAGACCCGAGATCCTATCTGCTTTGAGCCGGCGCCACTGATCAACATGGTCTGCGACCTCCCTCGCGATCCTTTCTCTGTCGTCTCGTGAAAGATCCCACCAGATGTCGTACAATCGCTGGCCGGGAGCCCGTTCGACGATTGTGATGACTTTGCCGCCTTCCTTCCAACCTGCCATCACGTTTGGAATTGGCACCCTTGTCGATTTAAGCAGATCTGCTGCCAAGGCCAACGTGACGTCTGTATCTTCGGACGGTTCCGTGTCCACTGCCTCTGTCATGATGTATTTATCGCCGATAGACCAAGTGTGCATTTCGGGGTCGTTGTAGTTGAGTCTTAGACTACTCCTGAACGGTAGAGAGTCGACTGCCTGGCAATAAGGCGTTGTGCAAGCGGGACACGTATCCTGAACATCTCCGATGTCGACAAAATCATCCACGAGCTGCCTTCCGCCCAAATCCTCCCTTTCCGCCAAGACAGGCTTGCCAGTAGTATGAACGGGAATCTGATGGTCTTCCACGACTAGATCCCGCCCCATGATCCAATCTATGATTCGGCGGACTTCAGACAGACCCTTTTTCAACCTCGATTGGCCAGGATTCGCCGGCCCTTTTTTTACTGATGCCGCCACGTCTTCCACTACGACGTGGTCCGACGCAAAGGGAGGAGTATCAATATCTTCGAAACTAAAGACATCGTAAAGGGAATCGCCGCACGTCAGGGGTGTCCCTATTATATTATCATTATCGCTGATGAAGCCCTCCGAAGTTTCGGTGACGCTCCGCGCCGTTTTCCTCGTCGTGGACATGCCCGATGCTGTGCAGGGGTAGGTGGTCGTCGCGGGTTATAGCTGGAGTGTCTGAAGGTTGCCTGGTGACTACATGCCGCCTGAGGTACTAGCTAGCCATCTCGTAAAACGAAATGGACAGATAACGGGAGAAAAAAACGTGATTGCAGATATACCGGTATGTGTTATATATCGGACGGATCAACGAAAGGCATGCCTGGCCGCTCTGGGATCCCCACTCGTATTCAGAGAAGCTGGATCGTCGTAAGAACCTATGGTATTTCGTCAGATGGAATCAATTCGAGAAATTTCAAGTTTCCCATCATTCTTCTCTCCTCCGATCGCTCTCTTTCTCCTACTCCGGCGGTTGTGCGATCCTTCTGCGTGTTCGGGTTTGGGCCTGGAATGCCGCCACTACAGATCCACAACAAAGGACGTCCCCGGTACCGCAAACGGATGGACTTACCACTCCGCCCATACGGATTATCGAGAGGACGGCATGGTGCTGGAATTTTGAAATCCCAATTGCGTGGTTCGAGAACCATATTCGATGAGTTGTGTGGAATTGCAAGCTTTCGAGGGGATTTCAAATACGTAGTGGTCAGTTGAATGCGAACAGAAGTTCGGATATTAGTAAATCAGACATAATCATATCGATATGTGCTTATCTTATCTCATACATGATTCAGATCTCTCAGCTCTCTGGAGTGTCGGAGTGCTGGCCGAGTGTTTTAATTGCCAACGCCAAACGCTAGTACAGCTGTAGAGTAAGCCGGACTGAACTAAGATCTGCACGTGAAGTAAGGCTTGGGGTTCTGCAGGTAGGTTATAACGTTGGTATAATTCACTATTTCATAGGAGGTATGTACCCGTATCGTGCCAAGTGTGAAGAAGAGCACGCCTCATCGCCTCTAGCATAAGAATTGCTCAGCTCCCGCTTTGCTTGATGATGGAGACAAGTGGAAGAGAAGCGAAACCAAACTCCGCCGCTCCCTTATGTAATAATTGAATACCGAACTGCTCTGCTGTGCTGTGTATTAGGTATGAGGCAAAGGCAGCAGACGGCATACGGCAAAAGAACAAAACACCCCTTCTCCCCTCTCCGGTAAACGCAACGCAACATGCTGAATGCTGTAGTAAAAAAAGATGATGCCAGTCAAATGCTTCGCCATAAAACTGCATTAGGGAAAGAAGACGAATAGAAGTGTAATGGTGAGTAGTTCGCGAAGATATGCAGTTGTGAGGCGTATGCGTATGCGCATTTGTATGCGCCGCTGAGCCGCGAGAACGCCCCCAAAAAGCCCCCAATACCTAAACGCATCAGATTCACTTCTCTCGGACTCGCGATACCCGCCCGAATCCACCTCGGCCGAAAAAAAATATTACCCAGATAGAATTAGTTTTCCCTTCCCAAGTCTCCACCCGATATTTCATACCGTCGGCTTCTCTGCAATAATCCGGTACGTGGTGGTAATTAATCGCATGTTATCCATCTGGACAAATGCTTGACCATCGAGACATAATCTATCGAAGAGGAGTTTGAAATGCGGCGGCAGGGCGCGTAGGCGGACGAGCCCGTGGATGAGGCGGCGCACGGAGCGGAAATATATGTCTACCTTGTCGATTAGAGGCGCTTGCAGACCGCCTATGCTGGGGTTGTCGGATTTTGCGACGGCAAATCCAGAATCCGTAAGCGCCTTTTCAAAACTTGCCGGTGTCGGAGTGCCCACAGCGCCGATCAGGGGCTTGACGCGGCGCATGAGACCCGCATGGATCGGATCCGCGGGGTCGTAGGCTGGCAGGCTGACCCAGTCCAGTAGCGAGAACTTGGCACCGGGCTTCATTACGCGGTAGATTTCCTTGAAAGAAGCAGAGGGGTCCTTGCAGAGGCTGAGCGCTTGGATCTCGTAGAAAGCATCAAAAGTGTTGTCGGCAAACGGCAGCGGTAGATCGTTCTGGTCGTGCACGACGAACTCATTGCTGAAGCCGCATTGATCGTTCCATTCCCTGGCTTGCGCGATCTGGTTCTCGTCGATATTCAAGCCCGTTACTTGAGCACCGCTGAAGCTGGTCATGTGCGCTGCGACCCGGCCACGACCACAGCCGAGATCCAGCACCTTCATTCCGGGTCTCAACCCGATATCCTTCGCGACAGATTCCTCATAGAGCAGCTGGTTGTCCAGCACCGACGCCTTCTTGTCCATCAGCGGCGGGATGTACATCTTTTCCACGTCGCCGAGACTGCACAGGTGGTTGAGCACCGAGTAGTAGGAGCGGAGGCAATCTCCGACGCGCTGCTGGTAGTTCGGCCCGAAGGCCTTGACCATGTCCTCTTCGTTGGCCCAGTCCAGGTTGTAGATCTCATAGGACGCCATGAAGTCATCCACCTCCTTGGGGGTTAGGTCGTGGATGTGCTTGAAGGCCTTGAGAAAGGTCTTCCACCGCTTGGGCGAGACAGACCGGTCAACCTGAACATTGCCGTCCTGACTGCTGCGATTTTTGGAAAACGATGACGTGCGAAGCGGGGAGCTAAGCTTGACTTTTTCAGTAATGGTCTGGCTGGAACGTGAACTATCACTGCTGTCGTTCCGACCTGGAATGGCTGGAATGGCAGGAGTTGTGATAGGAGGTTGCGATACAGTTGCTGCAGCCATGGCTCCCTCTGGCAACTGCTAGTACTCCTGGACCTTTGAAAAGGGATGAGATGGCAGATATAACGAGCGCTGGTAGAAAGCAGCTGGGGGGGAGATGCAATGGGGGGCTAGCTAGCTAAGAGGTGTGCGTTGCTTCTCTTGTTTGCTCGAGCAGGTGTGCAACGTCAAGTATGTGGTATGTGGGTGACAGAGTGCGAGAGATGCGTGTGTGTGCGGCTTTGCGCAGGGTAGGTAGTGCAGCAGCAAGGTACAGCAGGTATTGTCAGGAGAAAAGGGTGGTTGGATTTTCATATAAACAGACGCGCTGCAGGTTAACTTTGAAATGACTCGACTCAGGTTTTTTTCGGCGGAGTCTCAGCCGGTGGATCACCTTCTAAGATTGACGGGTTTCCTGTCGTATGATTCGCAGGCGTTTGCTCCGGACAACCCGAAGGAATGTAGGTAGGTCTATCAACGTAGGCAAAGGCAGGGCAGAAGTAGGGTAAAGTAGGTTAAGGTAGGTTAAAGCAGGGCGACGTAGGGCGACGTAGGGCGAAGGTAGAGGTAGGTTTAATTGTAATAAGGAAAAGGTTGGACCTAGCACGCTTAAAGGGCATATAAGGGCATATGTAGGGACCTTTTATGATCGTGGATAATGTAATGCAATGCAATGTACGAGCTCCGACTTGGAGTCTGGGAGTCTGGAAGTCTGGAAGTCTGGAAGTCTGGAAGTCTGGGAATCTGGGAGTAATCCGAAGCAAATGGCAAATACAGGAATACAGGGCCTATATTGGGATCATATTGGTACCCGTACCCCGACCGACGGGTGAGTCGGTGGTTGCTGCGTTGCGCTGTCACGACCTTCTTTTCCTGATGACTTGGGCTACTCTCGTGTACCTAACGTACATGTATGTACATATTGTAGGTACTGGTACAGTACCTACAGTACCTAACCTACGGTACCTACATACAGCATCTTAGGTAGGTACATACATATATGTACATATGTATATAGCCACGTCCGTGGAAACATTGGATATTTTACACATTACGTCCTCCCGCCGAATATTTGGATTAATTTCGGCTTTGCATCGCTATTGAATTTTCTTGGTTCCTTGGGCTTTTTTTTTCTTGGTTTTTTTCTTGGTTCTTATCTTCATGTTCAGATTGAGTAGCTTGATTGGCTTAAAAAAAGAATAACAACGAATAAACAAGCAATACGAAAAGAACATGTACTCTTCCGGTCTCTCCTCTCTCCCGCTCTCCTCTCCTACTACCTCCCTACCTCCTTACCTACCTCCTTTTACCTACCCCCTTTTACCAACCTCCCAACCTCCTCCCAACAATTCCCATTTTTTTCCTAGTCGGCCTTCTCGCTTTTGACAAGGGCATTATTTCCGTCTCGCATGTTATTCGGTGCTGGTGTCTACATACCCAGGTACATATATGTCATAATATGTCATAACAGGTCATGGCTAGCCTCTGACCTGCAGCAATGAACTGCCACATGTACAACGCCTTTCTTCTACGTGCATCTGTCTATGTCTATCCTGTGGTCCATCTTACATATTAACTGGTCGAAGAGAATAAAACGGTATTTGTTTCGCCGATGCGCTATTTCTCAAGTCGGTGTTATGCCGGACTGAGTCAACTGACTTGACCCTTTCTTTATTTTTAACTCTTTCTTCTTCTTCCCTTCTCCCTTCGTCATATGTTGTTCGTTTCTAGATTCTTCCTCTCCTCATCTCGTAGTTCCGCTTCTATCCTATTCGCACCTATCATAACCCACCGCGGCTCTGCCGGGACCGGCCGGACCTTCGGGCCCTGCGCATGCTTAGAAATCCTCTTTCTTTTTTCTGTCTCGTACAGTAGCCTGAGAAGCCATGTCCGTTACCTAGCCATATTTGTCTTCGCTAATATGACTACCTGTATTCCGTATGACGATATTACTCATTCGGCATGCTGTATCTGTACCTGTACCTAGTACTTCGTACCTCTAGGGTTGCATTAGAATAATCCCAATGTCGATCGCGGACAATCCTATGACTGAACCAGCTTCACCGTTTTCTTCTAGTCTTCTGTCATCGGTGCGACCGACCCCTTTCCCGGAATTACCGGTCCGAGGTCGTTAGCTGGAAGTCGAAATGCACCGCAAGCGTCATCAGCAATGCCGACGACTACTCGATTTCGCCCCCTTCGCTCGCCGAATCGATTAATGAGAACCTACAAATAGATGCCACATTATTGTCTTCGCCCCCGTCGCGTGATAGTGTGGCAAGCTGGACTTTTCGGTAGGATCCTGATTGACTGGGTGGCTCGGGAACCGACGACGGAAGACATTTGACCTTAGTTGAACGGACCTCATATCCAATCAGGAAATTGGGATATCTCTTTTAGGCAGGCGGCTCTTTATCAGTGCTGTTGTAGACGTCGAATTAAGCTTTTGGTTGCATCGCCACAGTTCTAGAGATCCAATCCCAAGGTTACGCTTCATTGGATCTTGGCTATGTATTACTGTATCCTGTCCGGATCGACATTCGCGAGTCCTGCCGCTGCAAGATGGGCGTAGGCCGCGTGGCAAGCTGAGGGGAACACCCATAGGGCTGAGCCAACGGGACGGAAGGGATCTCGAACCAGCTTCTATCACATCCTAAAGGAGGAAGGGGGTCACGATAGATTTCTATTGGGGGATCCGGTCGAATGCGCTACCACACGCCAGGGGCCACTTACCAACCATCCCATTGGCAACTCGAATACCGAAGTTACTAATAACCACTTGTAGGTAACTGCATGTGGCCGGCATGTCTTAAGCATGTATGGAGATGGGGTAAGCCGTCCGGTTACTTGTTCCGTAGTAGCACATGTCTCTATTAGATCTTGAGAAATGGTATATATATAGCTCTGTATCGGCAGACGTTCAATCTCATATCAGTATTTTCCTACTTCCCCGTCCGCTGTAGGCAACATATAGTACGAGCAAAGCCACAACCGTACGATCCTTTGGATCTGGACATCCATCCACCAACTCTTTCAGTCTTGGAGAAGCCATCGCTATATGTTCTCCCTCGTTGACATTTTCGTAACTAGCATCAGCTAGAGTAACAAGGTTTTGCACCATATATTCATTCAATGGGCCTCGGGGACGGGCAGCCCGATCACTCACAACTTAGTCACGTAAGGCGCGACTCATGATCTTATATCGATCAAGCTTGACGTCACCCGGAGCTGAGATGGATTTATTAAGGAGTAAGGTAGATGCGACCGCGATTTAACTCACGACGGCCCACGGTGGTACAATGTGTACCCATTCGACGAAGCTATAGTGGCCTTAACTAATATAACATTGATAAGACGAAAACCGACTGCGGTAGATATCTCGGTAGCACGTCGATTAGTCGTCATACCTAGCCTTCGTTGGCTAAGCACACGCTGTATGCATCTCATCTCGTCTCATCCTCAGAGAAACTTATTTGAGTCCGTGTAGACAGCAACGTACCTAGTGAAGTGCGACGTTCAATAGGAGGTATATACTGAGTCACGTCACTACTTACTACTCATATCTCTTACGCGATATTGAGAAGCCAAAGTGCCGGGCAGGACGCAAAGTAACAAGCCTGTCCGACCGTGGTACGACCTCTCTGATCTAGATTCATCTTGAGCCGACGTTGGTCCCTGAAGCTATTCGCAATTCGAGGCCGCACCTACACATCCCCACCGGGCAATCACCTACACCTAGATAAACGATGGTAAACTACCACAGCACCCCCATAATCATACAAGTTTGCAGCTTCCCTAGCATCCATCGTGCTCTGGGAAGCAGTCGTGCGAACATTCTTGCACAGGTGTAAACGGCTCTAGGGGAACTATCGTGGAACGGGAACGCGTCCTCAAAGTAAAGCCCTACGAATGAATTTCCACTCAGCTGGTAAAAAGCTTTATCAAGTACTTCCTAGAGCACTTCCCTGATGATATCTACATATTCCATAGTAGGGCTTCATATAAACGTGTCGGCCTAGCAATAACTAGGTAGAAAGGCTTCGGTTTACGAGGAGCTTTCTCGATACGGGTAATGTCAAATTTGGAATAGGCTAACAGATGGATTAATGTCCTCTTCAAACAACATTCTTCTCCCCCTTAGAGAATATTGCTGGTATGAAGCGGAATAATCTGATACGTAGAGAGGTAGAGATATAGGTAGACACCACATGGTTTTTACCGGTGCGCTCGGAAGGACTGGAATGCCAGCATATTTACAGAAAGGGAGCTGTCAAATATTCGTAAATAATTCGGAAAATAAAACGGTAATTAGGCAATTCCGAGGTTATGGACACGTCTATCAAATCGCGCAACTAAGCAATACCTATCAGAGCAAGATTCCAAATGACGTATACATGCATGACAGGAGAGCGGCTAGACGATTGATCGGAAGAGCCGGCAGATGGTTTTTACATTATTCAAATTATTAAAGAATCGTGCAAGTCCCAAGTTTCCACGAGGCAATTCACCTCGGAGATCTAGGTTCTTACACGTACTTGAGAATAAGAGCCTACAACTATAAGTCATATTCCGCGTGACGGCAATTTCTTCGTTTCCCTTTCGTCTCGTCTGCACGATAATGTATGCCCGTCACCTCGTCAAAAATAAAACTTAAAACAGACCCCCCAGGCAGAAAGCAGCAAAAGCGACGAATGCACCAGTAGCGGCCGATCCGACGACGGGAGCACCGGCAGTGGCGATGGTCGTTGGTGCGGTGGACGTTGAAGAAGCCGACTCAGTAGGGTAGCTTGTGGTCTGGGCCGGGGCAGAAGACGAAGTGGTGCTGTACACGGTCGACAGAGTGGGAACCTCAGTGGCCGAGGGAGTAGACACGGTCGGGTACTCGGTGGCGACCTCCGAAGTAGTAGGGTAGGTCAGGCTTGCCTGGCTGGTAGTCTCTACAGGGTACGTAGGGACCTCGGTCGAAACAGAGTACGTCGAGGCGGACTGGCTCGGAGTCTCGACTGGGTAAGTAGGCACCTCGGTAGTAGCCGAGTAAGAAGGCGTCGACTGGCTGGGAGTCTCTACCGGGTAGGTGGGCACCTCAGTGGTGACAGAGGACGTAGGGTACCCAGCGGTCTCAGTCGGGTAAGTAGGCGACTCTACGGGATAGGTAGGCGACTCCACGGGGTAGGTCTCGGAGGTAGCGGAGGTAGGGTACGTCTCCGGAGTCGTTGTCGGGTAAGACTCGGACTCGGTAGTGCAAGGAACAACGACAGTCGTGGTTGATCCGACCGGACAATTGGTCACGCTCGGGGGGCACGAAGTGATCGTAGAGATCAAAGTCGTGTACTTCGTTGAGGTCAAAGTGCCGGGGACCGTGGTGACGGAAGTCGGGTACGCAGGAGTAGACACGCTCTCCGACTGGGTTGGGTAGCCGACGGAGGATGTGGTCTCGCTCTTAGTTGGGTAGGCAGGGTAAGACGCGCTCTCGCTCTCAGTCGGGTAGGCAGGATAAGATGCGCTCTCAGACTGGGTAGGATAGACGGGAACGGAGGCGGTCTCGCTCTGAGTTGCGTACGAAGAAGTCTCATCAGGTGGGCAATCATCCTCAGAGCTGGTAGAACTGGCGCTGTATGCCGAGGTCGAGGTCGAGGTCAAGACCGGGTATCCCGAAGAAGTTACAGAGATCGTGGCATAGGCCGAAGAGGTGGCACTATACGTCTCACTATCCGGCGGACAGTCATCTTCGGAGCTGGTCGACGACGAGGCCGGGTATGCGGTGGAGGAAGAGTTCACAACCGGGTAGCCAACAGACGACGACGAGGTGATGACCGGATAGCCGGCGCTGGAAGAAGAGCTGGCAGTCGGATAAGGAGCCGAGGTGGCGCTGTATGATTCAGTCTCGCATTCGTCCTCCTCCTCCACGTACGAAGAGGTCACGTAGGTGGCGTTTACGGTAGCGACCAGCAGGGCGCCGGCGCTGGCATATTTCAACAGACGAACCATCCTGACAAATATTTCTCCACGACAAGCGAATGACTGAAGTTGGACTGATCTAGCGATTGCGATGCTCACGAAACGAGACGAGAGCTATTGGCAGGCACAATCTGGTGTGATGAGAGAGGTGATTCTAGGAGAAGGGCACGCTGGACGGCGGGTGGTCTTTTAAAAGGAGCGCAGCGTAGTGGACTCGGGGGGTCAGCCATCCAGCCATCATACTATTTTCAAGCTATTCCGATAGCCTGGTTCGCTTGCCCAGAAGCCCTCTACATACTTCGTACATGGGATCCTCTTCGGTCCAGTGCTGTTTATTTTGAGCGCGGCAGGGGTGTGCCATGCGGCCCCGGCCCATGCAAATCTCGGTTGAGATTGGGAGCTTTGGGCTGTTCTGGACACCACAACTCCACGCTCGCGATATGCAGGCACCCAGGCACCGACCAGGTGGCAGGGGAGCAATGGTGAAAGGAGCATGAAGTAGCCGTATTTGGCAAGTGAATATGAGAACTAAGCAATCAGGTCGTGCTAGAGATCCCCCGATCTAGAGAAGAAAAAAAATACTACCCCCGTATTTATGGATAGTGCGCTCATGCGGTCATCTGCTATTCGCTGAGTTGTACTGCTATGTAGAAGCGGTCGTGTTCGCTGCTCGAGCCCGCCTCGCACTATTGACACTAAATACCTTGGCCAACAGGATTTCTCCTCTGGACAAGCAGACACGGCGAGCCACAGTTACGCTATATCGGCCGAAGGCCTTGATCGTAGGAGAACAATCGACCGCGGAAACATTCGTTGGACTGCAGGCAAGCGGACTCCCGCGGAAGGTATTTGTGCATAAATGATGTACGAGATGATGCTTGAAACCACATCAGAACTCTCTAGATGGGTGAGGAGAAAGATAGTGTAATCTTCTTTGTTGCCCCTGGCACACTGCATGTCTCTTTCTGGCCAATGCATCATTAGTGCTTGGGATCTCGTCATGGTTCGGATCTCGAGGCCGTTAGGACACGCCTAAGGTTAGCGTACTGGATGTGGAGAAGGATACGCTGAGGGCCGAAGCTGAAAACCGACAGGTGGTCCGGCGCCAGCTTCAAGCTGGACAAACATAGCGGTCCAGCTGTGGGGTAGAGTTACCTACTTGGGCATTACCTGACGATTCTAGATAGTATTGACCAATTGTTGATCTGTTAATTATGGAGACGTAGTAGTACTATGTAATGCGATAGAAGATCGCCTAGAAGAGACAACAACCGGAAGGCTACTGCTGCGGAGCTGCGAGTACGAGCTTGACACTTGGCTGGCTTCGATGAAGAAAGAAGAAGAATAAAAACACGAAGCAGACTGGCAGAATACGTGGTTCTGTGGGCCCGCCAATTTTAAAACTTGTGGAAGCCGACCACACTGTGAATGGTAGAGAAAACCCGGCTTTTAATAAGGCATTTTGTTAATGGAAAAGGGGATACGTATCATAGTAGATGAAATAAAGCTGTCTCCATCCGAAAACCGTCGGTTACTTCGTATAACGATCGCAATCTCTACTTATGGCTAGTAGTGATGCTCCCCTTTTTTTTTTCTTCATTTCTTTTTGAACAGAGTATGGGAGTTTTGGGATATCCGCACGTAACATCGCAACGTTTTCGTCTATACGAATAATGTTAATTAACAAACATGGCTGGATGGACACCGTAACCTCCCGATTGGAAGACGCTCCATGTCGTGTATACCACGTGAGGAGTCTTGTGTTGCTTCTCGCATCCAGCAAACCTCATGTATTCCCTTCGGTCTTACGTGCTTACCGGAACCTAGCCGGAGGGTCGTCCTACTCAATCTTAATTGCATCTCACGAAAGAATGGCACGAAGCTTGATAATGTCACCGTGATTGGCCTTGCAACAGCCACCAACCAGGATTTGTCGCCAGCAATGCTGCCCGCGAGCGTGAGTGACGGCGTCAGCAAGCTGATGCTCCCATGAGGACTGGTCGCATACTTAGCTTTCGTACTTGAGAGCACCATCTTCGTGATACTTACCATAGAAGCCTGCTGGCTAGCCGGTGCATGCCAAGTCTTCGTCGTCGTATCATAGACTTCGCCGTTCGTTCCATCGGGATAGAGAACCAGTGTAGGCTGTTCCTTAAGTTGACCGGCGCTTGCCAGCCGGGAAATAGCACTCTCGTACATGCGAATCAGTTCCGGGATCTTTGTTATCTTGGTGCAATTGATGCCGATTCCCCAAGGTACGTTTTCTGAATGGACAGGATTTAGGAGCGCATCCACCACTTGGTCGACGACACTGCCGTCCGGGAGGGTATAGCCATCGCCGGGAAAGACGCACGATATCCAAAATGGAACGTCGCCGTGGGTAATACAGGTCGGGCTCCAATCAGATGACGGACCACGGCTGAAGACCTTTCGGATAGCCTTGATCTCATCTATTCTCGGAACTGTTTCAAACGCGGTATAGCTGATCCGATGTCTAAGATGTTCAATCGGTTCAAACAATTGAAGGCGATCCCGATGCCAGTCGAGCAACTGGTCTATCGAGTCGTGTTCCGCATCGTATCTCCCGCTGTATTCTTGACTAGGAATCATGGAGGCGCCGTACGGCCCAAGGCTTAAAGCAACACAGGCTGTCGATGCTTTGGCTTCCTCGGCAATAGAAACAGCTAGATCTAAAAAGGGTAAAATTTCAGAGCGGCGGATGCCGTTCGGATGGTCTGCAGTCTTGGTTCGCAAGAAGGCTTCCACGGAGACTTGATATGTCGCTGTGAGTAATATATTAACAGGGATGTTGCCAAAGCCTCTCTGGCACGCGCGAAGAGTGTCCGGATCGTCAATAAGAAGGTGAGAGGACCACAAGGGAGTATGTTCATCAAACTTGACGCCATAGTTATCCTCGAGAGAAGTGCCCAATCCTCCGTCGAGGAAGAGGACAGGAGCGAGGTCTTCGCTCTCAGCCATGACTCTAGTTCTTTTTGATACTGAAAGACTGGTATAATGCGGGCGCAAGTCGAGTAAAGTGACAGTGCTGAAGTCCCTGTGCTATCGATGTTTGGATAAGCCGGGAAAGGGTGATGTACTGCGTTTAGCGGCTAGATATGCATCGGCAATCTGTCTGACTGAAAGTACCTATGTAGTTGATAGGAAATAGGGCTGGTAGGAGAGCATATCACGTGCTGCTGTGAGCTGAATGAATAAAGCCTTGCTGATACCTGAAACCTGCCACGATGCTCGGAGTTCGGATGCGAGGACAGCTGGATTAAGATACCGGGGAGGTCGGCATTAGGCAGTGCCCAGGTGTTGGGACCTCAGGCCTCCATGTCTGCCCAGCGAGTGTCTATGAATGAACCTTCGGAGAGGATAAATAAATTACCCGGCGCGTATGATCATCATCTGATGAGAGAAACCCAACCCGCTAAGCTTTAACCGCAGATTGTGACGTCGCATTCAGCTTTCACAGCCACAGCTATAGCTTCGATTATGTACATGGTAGGTTAGGTCGGTACGTAGGTACATGTCAGACGCAATTCAAGTTATGGATGGCTGCCGACCCGGAAAAGCGGCATTGCCGCGCAGCAACAGCTTACCCTAGATAGACAAAGGCGAGTGCTGTCGCATTTTCCAATTGCGAATGCAAATTTCCAACCTTCATACAATTTTCTCTCCGTATCAATTCACCAACTAAATCTCTCGGCGTCGGCCTTGACCTTGGTGATCTCGTGTTATATCGTCAAAGGGCCTACTCATTGGGAATAATCAATACCCGCCAAGCCCGCTGTTACAGTAGGGTGGAATAGCAGGGAAAAGGAAGAGAGAAAAAAGAGGGTGTCTTTTGTTTACTATTACCTTTCTTTGTCATTCGAGTTCGAGTACCTTGGGTGGAACCATTGAGCCGACCACCAGCGAAGCGCAAACCACCGCCTTGGCATTTATCGCAGTCTCTTTCGGAATTCCGAGCTGCGCAAGGATCCTGTTAGCCGCGAGAGCAGGACGGTCTCGTCCGATTCGTTTTCGCCGATTAGTTCTCGCCTAGCATTTCGGACGTAGCGGACGGCCCGACAGTAAAGCACAGCACAGCTCCTGGTATTAGGTACTGGATCTTTCGCTACCAGTCATGTCTGCTGCTGTCGAAAAGGCAGCCGACTTGGAGCCCCGTAGCCAAGACGGACCGTCGCAAGGAACGTCGCAAGGGGGGGCCGCCAATGACATCAACAACGAGAAAAATAATAAACAAGTCTCGGACGACCACCCAACCCCTGAGGATCCTCAACAACCAAGCGTTGACGACGCCAACGAGAAGCAGAATAGTCCCATTCAACGTCGCAGCACCCTCAAGGACCGAATTAAAGAACAGAGGGATAAGCTCAAAAACAAGGCCAAGCCTCCCGGTGGCTTCGACTCGACGCCGTTACCCGATGTTCCGCCGGGATATACGGTGAAATTCACATTTCATCGAGCATCGAACCTACCCGCTGCCGACTTCTCTACGGGATCTTCCGACCCCTTTCTTACCGCTACACTAACAACCTCACTGCCAAAGCGGCACAAGGAAGATCCCGACCTCGTCTTTCGGACGCGCACGTTGAGGAAGACGCTCGAACCCGAGTGGGAGCAAGACTGGATTGTCGCTAATGTGCCGTCGTCGGGGTTCAAGCTTAAGTGCCGCCTATATGACGAAGATTGGCCAGACCACGACGATCGACTAGGGAATGTGGTCATCGTGGTAAACTCTCTAAGCGAAAACTGGGAAGGCTTCAAGCCCCCAGGCAAAGAGTTCGAGGTCAAGAAGCGCAGTGGTAGCAAGCGTGCCTACATTCTCAAGGCGTGCACCAGCGCCTTCATTAAAGATGTATCCATGACCCCGAAGCTCTACGTGAGTGCCGTCGTTCTAGGCCAATCCGATCCGCCCTACGGCCAAATGTATACCGCCGGCCCAGCCTATTACTTCAAGCACTACTCTCCCATGATTGGCCGCTTAACAGGCATAAAGGTGAATAGAGATGAGGTTGAAGGCCCCAATGACCACGACGATGCGGCTTCTTCCTCGCATGGAAACGGCAAGAAGGCAGACAGGGGGACTCAGAAATACGACTTCCAAGCAAACGAGATACAGTTGAGTGGTCCGGTACCTTCTAAATTGTATCACCGTTTTGTCGAATTCCGTCCCGTCATTGGTCTCCTATTCAGGAGCCGCGGCTTGCGCGGCAAGATTTTGAACAAAGCTCTCCACCATCAGCACGCTCGCGTGTATAGCTTTAGAGATACAACTACCTGGGGCACTTTCGAACCGTGCACAGAAGCAGCTACTATGCGGTTCCTGAAGATGGCTCACTTTGACGAAGGTGGACGGACCTTCACCTATGTCTTGACCCTGGATGGCAGCCTGAAGTTTACCGAGACGGGAAAGGAATTTGGTATCGATCTCCTTAGCAAGCATACTATGCATAGCGATGCTGCTATTTATATCGCCTGTTCGGGCGAGTTCTTCATCCGCAGGCTCAAGAAACCTCACGTTACCGAAGATCCCGAACCCGGCGAGCCTACTCATCCCGACCAGATTCTTCAAGGCGGGCCGCCGACGGAATCCCCTCCATCCAAGCCGCAATATTATCAGTTGATAATCGACAACGACAGCGGTACTTATCGCCCTGATAAATCCGTGCTACCCTACTTGCAGAAGTTCCTGGAACACAACTTCCCCGGCCTTGGTATCGTGACACTAGCGTGCGATGATCCGGAGGACGTGAAACTCAAGGCAGCCCAGGCTAAAGCCAAACAGCGGGAGGGTCTCACTATTAATATGGTATTGAATCGCAGCCCTAGTGCCAGTTCCTTCAGCTCGGACGACATCAGCGATCTCGAGCGAGCCGAGGTCGGACGAAAGAGTAAAAGGGAGAGAGCATGGGACCTGATTGAAGAGCCACGACGAATCAAGGAACTAAGAGGAAAACATACAGGCGAGGGTGCGTCAGGTGGACCGAGCGGGAGTGGCGAGGCCAGCTAACGAATGAATCATTCGGCTGTCCCTTTTTGAAGTTCGTTTCCTTTAGATTCCCGCCAGGAGAATCCGGCAGTACGCGTTTGATCTTTAAGATACTTGGGCACAGCGGACGACGGATCTGGTATCGGTGTCGAAAACTTTGGCCTGCGTCCTTTCGCGCTTCGTTTCAAGCTACTTGTTATTTGATTCCCCGGTTGCTTCTCACCAGACGGACCCGTCCCACGATGTGGTATATTTCTACACTTCATGTTTGTAATGACTCCCTTTTTAATACTCTCTATAATGAAATGAACCAACTTAGTCACTTTACGGGGCAATAGGTGGCCAGTCAGCTGTTAATACGTGCTCTTATCATGTAGCCTCAAGCACTAGGCTCGAGCAAGAGTCCTTGGCAGTGAAAGGTGAAGTCTTTTTACAACTTACACCCGCCGAGCCCGGCAGCCCAACACATCCTACACGATGTAGTTACCAAATCACTTGTGTTACATAAACCCGTCCACCCGTGTCCTCTAGGATTTTGAACAACACGATGTTTGTCTCCGTGCCGCTCGCGAGCTCTTCAGTTTCACAGTCTAGGGAGAGGAAGAAAGGAGTCAGAAACGTGCCAGGTAATCAAAGGCACATGGTACAGACACATTACCACAACACATTTCTTGCCACGTCTGTATTGTTACTACTATAGGTACAGGTATAGCTGATGGAAGCAGGTGATGCCATTATCATTAATCGCACCGACTGACGCAACCCATTCGAACTAGTGGGATTCTAGAAGCGCATCGCTTAAACAACCGTGTATAGGAGGCAAGCTTATATATACCTCCCCCTAGGGTACCTGGGTAGTCATCTAACATATGATCCTATGGGACAGTTATTTCAAACACCCTTTGCACCTGCGATTCTTAGTTTCACCATGGACGCCACGGAGGCTTCGCTTGCCTGCGACGTCATTAGCTTTGCGCGCAAACACACATACTACTACAGGCATCTCTACCAATCTATCTTAGACGATGAGAGTTTCCTAGAAGACCTTCCGATCACCGATCTAGAGGATTATTGGAAAATGGCGAGAGCCGACTTGGCTAACGTCTTGACTACTCCGTTGGTCGGGGGTAGGATTCTTTGCACCGGCGGGTCTACCAGCCACCTCGAAAGTATACACTTGACATTGGATGAAACGCATAACCATAGCAAAGCCAAGGCTCTCATATGGGGATCTACTCTGGACCTCTCGGAGGGAGATCGCCTGGCGAGTCTGGCAACAACTAGTGACCTGCATACTGGCTTCTGGGATACTGTTAACATGTACACAGGGGTCATGGTTCCAGTCAAAAGCATCCAGATACTTATATCGAACGAGCAGCCGTTAGAAAACATTGCCGCTGCAGTTGAGAGGTTCCGTCCAAGCATTCTAATCGGACCACCATTCGACATCGTCCACCTTGCCGAGTACTTTGGTACTTCTGACACCGTTTTGCTCTCGGTGCGGGCCATTCTGTATCTAGGTCACAGCTTGCCCAAGAGACTTCACTCGTCGTGGCATGACGTATTTCCAAAGGCCAAGCTATTTCCGTTAATGTACAGCACCAAGCTTGATATAGGCCCAGTGGGCTTGCCAGCCCCTATTACAACGTGCGAAAACTGCGACGTGGACCCGACGTACTCCGTCGCACACGAGATAGCGATATTGGAGATCGTGACAGACGATGGCACTATTATCAAACAACCTGGTGTCAAAGGGAACGTCATCATAACGCACCTACTCCGCCGCCTACAGCCCATCATCCGCTACCCAGTTGGTGATGTCGCTGAATGGGTGGATTACGAATCTCGGACTTTCAAGTATAAGGGCCGGGTACCAGCTAAAATCAAGCTTGCAGAAGCCACGTTGGATATTTATTTGGTGAAGGAGGTAGTGAACAACGCTCTAGGGACCAATGTCGATGGACGATTCCAGTGTGTTCTGTGCTGTGAGGATTCTCGACCAAAACTTATCATCCGGTTGGCTTATCCCATCCCCCATAATCCAGGTCAGCTGCGGCACAACATCGAATCGGCAATCTGGAAAATTTCTCCAGGCTGGAAGCACGATCGGTTGGCGGGTGCTATTCTCTCTATTCGTTTGGAATGGGTCGATGCCGACGAGCTGGATCACGACGAGTCTAGCGGGAAGGTTAAAGAGCTCGTAGACGAGCGATGAGCGTCAGGGGTGGCTCCGCAGCAATTGTTTCAATAAAAATCGCAATTATCTACCAACCTAGGTAGGGACAATACAGCATTTGTATTTCGACCGAATGGAATGAGTCTCCTTCCCGTTTCAAGAACCGTACCGAGATATTAATAAGGTAAATATTGAAAACTTCTTTTTCTAATTTCTTTTCTTTTTCCCTTCTCTTCTTCTCCTTGTTCTTCTCCTCGAACCAACTCCGAACCGAAACCAGCTGTCCCAGAAGTACCCAACTCGCTTAAAGCTACTAGCATCATCTATCTTTTGAACGACGATCCCATCCATTCGATCTTCACATACCAGAATTGGTAGGCAATGGAGCTCTGTAATATCTTGAAAATTCGCCGGGTTATTTGGGATGAAATGGAGGGCCAGGTAGCCTCACAATTCCAACCTCGCGTCAACTACACAGCCGCCTTTCACAGTAATTGCCTGATAACTAATATCGGAAATCTCGAACTCATACTTTTCGGGACCAGAGTTGGGAGCCTCGCCCGACTTGAACGGCGACTCAAGTTGACTTTCGATATTCCCTACCACGGAGACCCAGGACCAGCTCGGAGATAGCCCCGAGGGCTTGACGTGCGGGTCGCCCGCTTTCACGTTCCAGAGCAGAATCATAACCAGAGTCTCTTCCCACATCCTAGCTACAAACATGATATTGGAGTTCCGCTGGAGAAACTCAGATACGCCTACCATTCTTGGTCAACGGCCTCATGGCATATTGCTTGACAATCTCGTATCAGCTGTCGTGAAAGTCGAGCATCTCGTCCCATTTCCTCTCGATGCTGATGTTTAGCAAGAGTCTAAAGCCCCCCGCATGCCTTGAAGAGCCCTCAGCCCTGGAATCTCCACCCTTCTCTTCGCTACTTCGGCTCTTCTCCTTTGGCGGCGTCCGAATGCCAGATTAACCACTCGCATCGTCCTCTCAACCGAAGGACCGGGGATATAAAGTGCCCCTACCTGGACACCCGGGGTAGGCATCATCACTTTTCTGTTAATATAGAGAGGCTCTGTTATATAATCCGGGTTGAGAATTCGTTCTTTGACTGTGGTATCCGGGGCCTGAATCGCTATATTTTTTATAATATACCGTAACAGGAAAATGTGTTTTAAAAAAACGATTTTTTCGAAAAAAATTATTATTCTTATAGCTTTACTTCAATTAAAATTCGTACTTTTTCTTAGGAAGAATTATTTTACTTATAAAAATATTTTATAAGAAAAAACCGTTTTATATTTAAAAACCTATTTTAAAATTTTGGTATAATTTTTTAAAATTTTATTTTCTTATTTCTATTATTTTATTTATTTTATTTACTTTTTTTTTTTTTTTTTTTTTTTTATTATAAATAAAATTTAAATTTATAATTTACATTATAATATTTATAAGTTTTTTAATTAAACTATAAAAAATAAATAATTAAATAAAATTATTAATAATAATAAAAATATTAAAATAATAGTTACTTAAAAAATATTTTTTAAAAAAGCTTTAAAAAGTTTTTTTTAAAAAAAGGTTATTTTTTAAAAATAAAATTATTTTTAAAGTAATTATTTATTTTTTAAAGAAAAATTAATTTTTTTTATAAAACTATTTTATATTTTAAAAGCTTTTTATATTTAAAATTATTTTATAACTTAAAAATTATTTTATATTTTAAAAATATAAGGTATTAATTTAAATAATATATAATAGTTTTTATTTATATAAGTTTAATAATATCGCGATTTAATTTTATTTTATTTTTTTAATTTTTAATATATATATATTATAAAAAATATATATTTTATAATATTTTTATTATTTATATAAATATTAATTAAATATATTAATATATTTATAATTAATATATTATTAATAAGTTTTTTATAATTAACGTTTATAATATTTTAATAAATTAATTAAATATTTATAGTTTTTATAATTTAAAAAATATAAAAATTAATTAATTTTATTTTATATTTTATATATAAATTATATATAATATTAAAAATAATTATAATATTATTTTATATTTTTTTAAAAAGCTATATTATTTTAAATTTTTTTATTTTATATTTTTTTATATATTATTTTACTGTTATATAATTCTAAAAAAACTTTTTTTTTTTTTTTAATAATATTTTATAAATATTATTATAACTTTTAAATTATTTATATTATATAATATGGATTTTATTATTAATTTTTTATAAGTATAGGAATTTTTTACTGAAATTATTTTTATAATTTAAATAAAATATATTATATATAATATAATAAAAATATTTAAAACTTTAAAAAACATTATTTATATTAATTACTTTAAGTTATAAAAGCTTAATTATTTATTAAAAACTATTTTTACTTAAAATTTAATGTTAGTTTTATTTTTATTTCTTATTTAATTTATATTTATTAATATATTATAACGGTATTTAATAAAATATTAATAATATAACTACTTATTATAATATTAAAAGTTTTAATTATATTATAAAAAAATAAAACCGTTAAAAAAAAAATAACGTATTTTATTAGTTAAAATTAAGTGGTTTTTAAGTTATAAAAAAATGTGTATTTTAAGAGATTTTTATTCTTATTTATTTATAGATTTATAATTATTAAAAAGTTTTATAATTATATTTTTTTAGTTTTTTATTTTAAATAATTTATAATAAATAAATTATTTTAAATTATATATTAAATATATTAAAAAAGGCGAAAAAAAAAAAAATACTTAAACTAAAAATATATAAAAGATTAATAAAATAGATTTTATTTTTTAAATAAAACTTACTAATAAGCTTTATTATTAAACATTTTTTATTTATATAAAAAATTAATTATTAAAACTATTTTTTTTATATAAAAAATAATTAAAATTAAATGGTAAATATAAAAGATATTATATTTATTTTTATAATATTTATAAATTATAATAAATTTAAAATATAATAAAAACTATATTTATAATATAAATTTTTTTTATTAGTTTTTATTTCCTTTTTATATATATTTTTTTATTATTTGTTATTTTTATTTAAAAAATAAAATAAACTTAAATTTTATTTTTATTTATTTTATTATATATTATAATTTTTTATTTAAATTATAAGTAAAAAAATTAAGTTTAAATAATTAATAAAAAATAAAAAATTTTTATTAATATTTAAAATTTAATTAAATAATTAAAAAATATTAAAAATAATATTATTTATTATATTAATTAAAATACCTAAGTTTTATATATAACTTCTTTTAATTTTTCTTAAAAAAACTTTTAAATTCTAAAATAAACTAATTTTAATTTAACTTTTAAAAAAAATTACAAAAAAATAATTTTATATAATATTAATAAAAATAAAATAAATTAATTAATTAAAAATACAACTACTTATTTAAAAAACTTAATAAATAATAAAAAATTATTTATATAAATAATAAACATTTATAAACATTAAAAAATGGTAATTTAATTAAGTAGGTATATTTAATAAAAAAAAGTAATTATTAAAACTTAACTTATAATTAAAGCTTTTTTTTTAATTATTATTAAAAAATCGTATTATAATTAATATTTATATATATATTAATATTATATATAATCTAAATTTATAGTTTTATTATATAAATTTATATATTTATATTATAAATTTAATTTTTATATAAATAAGTTATTTATAATAATATTATTTTTTTATAATTTATTAATAATTTTTAAAAGTTATTATTATTTAAACTTAAATAATTATATTAATTTATAAATTATCTTATAATTATAAAAGTTAATAATTTAAGTTTATATAAAAATTAATTTTATAATTTTTTTTTTTAATTTAAATAATAAGTAAATATATATATATAAAAAATTATAATATATTTAAAAACAAATAAAAGATTAATAAAAATAAAAAAATGTTTATAATAAAAAAATAAAAATAAAAATAACTTATAATAAACTTATTACTAAAAGTAAATAATACTTATATATAATTTATTTTTTAAGTTTAAAAAAATAATTAATATTAACTTATATTTAATAAAAAAATTATAATTTTAATTAATATTTTTTTTTACTAATAATAAAAAATATAATTTATTAAAACTTATTATTTAAAATAACTATATATATATAATTATAAAATTTATTTTTTTAAAAGTTTCTTATTTTAATATAAAACTTAAAAAAACTTTTAATAATATTTAGTTTTACACTTTAAATTTTATAATAATAAAAGTTAATATAAATATATATTTTATTTTATCGAAAAGTTTATTAAAAACTGTTAATATATTTCGCTTTAATTTATAAATTTTATTAAAAAAAAAAGGTAGTAACTTTTTATTTAATTTATTAAAATAAATATTTTATATAAAAAGGAAAAATACTAATATAATTTTTAATAATTATATTATAATAAAAATATTTATATTTATTAAGTAAATAAATAAATTTAAATTAAATATAAATGTTTTTATAATATATTTTACTTTATTTATTATTTTAAGCGTTTAATAGTTATTTTTTATTAATATAATTAGTATATTTTTTATAAAAAATAAGTAGGCTGGTATTTTTAAATTTAACTTATTTATTATTTAAAACGTTTTAATAAGTATATTTATTTTATTTTTTTATATATATTTAAGGATATATTTAAATAAAAATATAAATATTTTTTAGTTACGTTTTTTTATAAATATAAAATAAACTTAAAAGTTTATTATATATTATATAAAATTTAATAATATAATAACTTTATATTTATAATTTAAAAATATATTTTTAAATTATATTAATTTTATATTTAATATATTTATATTTTTTATAGTTTATTAGTTATAATATAAATAATTTAATAAACTAATAAATTAAATATTTAATGTTTATATTTATTAATTAAAAAATATAATATTTATAAATTATTTTTAAAGTTAGTAACTACGGATATAAAATATATTCTTTTTTTTTATATTTATTTTAAATATATATTTTATATTATTATAAATATGTTTATTTATAGGTTTTAAAAAATATAGTAAAAATAATTTTTATATTAGTTTAAACTAATAAAAATCCTTATAAAAAATAATAATAAATATATTTTTAAAATATTTTTTATATTAATTTTATGTTTTTTAAAATTACTTATAAATCTTATTAAAATTTACTTTGTTTATTATATTACACTTATTTATAATTAAAATATTTATTTATTTTTAAGTAGTTTTTTTTTTAAAAAGGATTTTTTAAAACCTGTTATTAAATAAACTTACTACGAAATAAATAATCGTTTTATTTATATATATTTTTATAGATTTTAATATAATTATAAGTTTAATTTATTTATAAGTATTTTTATTTTTAAAGGTTTTAATTAAAGTTTTAATTATAACACTTTTTTTAGTTTCGCTTTTTTTATTAAAATAAAATAATAACTAATAGTTATTAAAATTTAATAAATTTTTTATATTATTAAATGATTTTATTAATTATTATATTTTTATTTTATTTAAATGTTAAAGAATAATATATAAAACTATTAATTATTTATAATTTAAATTATTTCGTTTTATTAAAACGTTAATAATATTTATTTAAAAACGATTATAATAATATTTAATTATAATTATTATTAAACGTGTTTATTTTTTATATTAATTAAATTATATTATAAATTATAATATAAAATTTTTATTTAAATTTATAAGGTTTTTATTTTTAAATTTATAAAATATTAAGTTTATTTATAAATTAATGTTTATATTTATATTTAATGTTAATATAAAAACATTTTATTATTATTTATTATTTAATTTTTTAGTTATATTTATAAATGTTTTTTAATTTAATAATAAAACTTTTATTTTTTATTTTTATATTTAAATTATAATAATTTATTTAATATATATATTATTTTTTAATAAGTTATTAGTTTTAATATTAATATTATTAATTATTATATAATAATATTATAATTTTTTTTTAATAGAAAATCTAATAATTTATAATAATATTTTATATAAAACTTTTATTATAATTATAAAATAAACGGCTTAAATATAAGTGTATTTTTATATTATATTTATTTTATAATATTTTATATATTTTTAAAAAAAATAAATAACTGTTAAAACTTTTTTATATTATTAATTAGTTTATTATTTACGTTATTTTTTTTTTTAGTGTTATAATTTTTATTATTTTATAAACATTTTATATTTATTTTATTGTTTTAATTTATATAAGTATTTTATACTTTTATATTTTATATAATGTTTTTTTTAGATTTTTTTATAAAATTAAAATTATTATTAATAAATTATAAATAATAGTTTAAATTTTTTTTATAAGTTTTTTAAATTTTTAAAAACGTTTTAAAATTTTTATTAAAAAAGTTCTTTTATAAAATAAAAAAACTAAAATAAAATATAACATTTTAATTATATATAAAATTTTCTTTAAAATTTAAAAAAAACTTTTTTATTAAAAAAAAAATTTAAATTTTATTTTTAGTTATTATTTTTTAATAAAACTTGGTGGTAACTAGTTTATTAATAAATTTAATATAACTAGCTGTTTATTTTTTTATTTAATTTATTTTATAATATATTTATATATAAAGTTTAATAATTATATTAATAAAGAAAATATAGTTATATAAATATAAATAATAAAATATAAAATTATAATATTAATATATTTTAAAAATATTTAATTTAATATTTATAATTTTATTTAAAAAAATAAGTGGTTTTATAATTAATATATTATTTTTATTATTAATAATTAAAATTAATTTTTATAAATGTTTTTATTAGTTTTATATTATTTAATATAAAAATTTATAATATATTTAACGTTATTAAAACTTAAAGTAATAAAATATATTATAACTTAAAATATAATTATATATATTAATAAAAAAAAGCTTTTTTTTTAAAAAAACCTTATTAAAAATTTAAATTATTAAATTTTATATTATTTTATTGTTATAGTTTATTATAACTAAATAAAGGTTAACACTAAATAAAAGTATTATATTAAATATATTTTAAAATTAAATTTAAGGTAAAAAAAATAACTATAAAGTTATAATAAATAATATAATTTTATAAGTTAAACTATAAAAATTACGGTTTTAAAATATAACTTTAAAATAACTAATTATAAAATAGTTAAAATATTTATAAACTTGTGGTTTATAAGTAACTTTAATATCTTCCTTTTGTTTTTTTTAATAAAGTTATATTTATTTTTAATAATAATAATAACAGTTAATTAATAACTAGTTTTTTATTAAAAAAAAAAGTTATAATATTTTAATTTTTTATTATTTAACGGTAAAAATACCTTATTTATAATAAGGGTTAATTACTTTATTAATAAACTCCATTAAATAATACGTAAAATCTTATAATATAATTAAAGTTTTAAAGTTAATATTATTTAAATTATTTTTTAATTTTATAACTTTTATAATAATTTTATTTATTATAAAATTAAACTTATTATATTAAAATGTTAAAATATTAACTTCTTTTTATAATTTATTATAACTTTTTTAAAAAGATTTAAATTATATATTAATACTTTTTTTATATAAATAGTTTTTAACTATTTAAGAAATTTTTTTTTTATTAACGTTTATAATATTTTTAACATTTTTAACTATTATTAATATTTTATTAATATTATTTTTTAAAGTTACTATAACTAATTAAATCTTTTTTATCTTTAGTTATAAAGTTTATAAAATTCCTTTTTTTTAAGTTATAAATAAATCTTTAAAATTTATAACTTATATAAAATTAAAATAATATAAATATACTAATTATTTTTTTATAATTATATTTAAATTATTAAATATTTTTATATATTATATAACTAAAAAAAATACTTTTTTAAATAATAAATACTTTTAAAATTCATTAATATAATATAATATAATTATATTTTTAAAGTTATTTTATATAGCACGGATTTTTATATATATTACGTAAAATAATTTTTTATTATAATTATTTAAAATATTAATTTAAATAAAAATGTTAGTAAATAATTCAAGGTTATAATTAATTTTTATTATAACTTTTTTTATTATATATTTTTTTATTATATATTTATAATAAAATTATATATTATAAAATAAATTTAAATTAAAAACTTTTATATTTAATATTTAATATAATTTATTAGCTAAAAATTCCTTAATTTTTATAATCTTATAAATAATCTTAGATTTTTATAAAACTTAAAATTTAAATGTTTTCTATTATTTAAATAATTAATTTTATAAAATAACATTTTTTTTATTATTATTTATAAATAACTTATTTATAAAATTATAATTTAGGTTTTTATTTTACTAGTTATTTAAATTATTATTTATAAAGTTATTTATAAACTTATAATTTAATTTTTATATTTAATTACTTAATTTTTTAAATTACACCAGTAATATTACTTTTTTTTTTCCTTTATAAAATATAAATTTTATTATAAACTATTACATTTTTAATAATATTATTTCTTTTTAATTTTAATTAATATTTAAATTTATTTACTTATTAATAAACTTAAAGTTATTTAATTTTATTATTTTTTTTTAAATAAGTTACTTTATTATAAAACTTATAATATATTAAAAGTTAAATATTTTTAAATCTTATATTATTATAAAAAATATAAATACTTATAATATTTATTACACTACTTATTATAACATTAAAATTTAATTAATTAATAATATTAATTTATTTTTTAATAACATTAAAAAGCTAAATATTAATTTATTTAAAAACTTATTACTAATTAATAATAATTCTAAATCTTTTATTTATTATATAATTTTAACTTTTAATTTTTATTAAATTTTTTATTAACTTTTAATATTAATAATAAACTTTATAATATTATTAATAAACTTTTTAAATAACTTTTTTATAAACTATATAAAATTTATAATAAGTTTTATAAATTTATTAACCTATTTTATAATTTATTACTAATTATAAATTATAATTATATTAATAACGTTATTTTATTTATAATTATATAATAATTATTATAATAAAATAAATATATAAAAATAAAAGTTTTAATATTATTATATATTTTATTAATTTATAATTTAATTATTTTAATTAATATATTATAAACAAATAAAATATCTCCTTTTTTTTATTAATAAAAATATTAAAATTAAAATATTTTTTAATATAAAATAAATACTTTTATAAATAACGTTATTAAAACTTAATAAAAAATAATATATTAATTTATTTTATAAAATTAATAACTTTAGTTATAAAACTATATTAATTTACTTAACTTTTATTACTTATATTTTAAATATATTAATTTATTATCTTATAAATTTATAAAACTTTTAATAAATAAATTTTTTTTTATAATATTTTACTAGTTAATTTATAAACTTCTTATTTTTAAAAACAGTTACTAGGTTTTTTATTATCTAAAAAAAGTTTTTATAAGGTTTTTAATTATCGTTTTTTATAATATATCCTTTTTATTTAACTAAGTAATAAATTTTAAGATTTTTTTAATACCATTTAATTTTTTTTTTAATAATTTATTTAAGTTTTTATTTTTTTTTTATCTTATTTATAGTTATTGGTTTAAATTTAGATATTTTTCTACTAAAAAAATCCAAGCTTTATTCCAGTTTTTATAAATATATAATTAAAACTATAAAATAAACTTTTTAAATATTTAAAAAATTAAACTTATATATAAATAACAAGATTTTTTTAACAACCTTAAAAAAACTTATTTTTAATAAAAACCATTTAACTTTAAACTTACTAAATAAATAATACTTTTTATATAATTATAAATAAACTATTTTATTTTTTTTTAGGTTTATTAAAATATACTTATTATTATATTACTTTTTTACGATTATTATAACTATATTAATTAAATAAACCATTTAATATATATTATTTATTTAAATAATATTATTTATTTTATTTACTACTTTATAATTTTTATTAACATTAAAAATATTTAATATAAAATAAAGTTTTAACCTAGTTATTAATTTATTAAATAATTTATTTATAATTATAATTAAAAAATTATTAAAATAATATTAAAAAACTATAAATATATTAATTTATAACATATTAAAATCATTTATTATATAAAACTATATAGTTATTTTTATTATATAATTTTTCTTTTTTAACAGTTTATTAATTTATAAATAATATATTATAAAAAAAAATTAATTAACTTTAAATAAAATGAAAAATGTTTTCTATAAATTTAAAATAAATTTATAATTCTTATTAAAAATAATTTATAATAATAATCCTTAATTTATATATTTTAATACTTTAAATAATATTATTATTTATTTTTTTATTATATAAATAACGTTTTTTAATATTAATAATATTTTTTTATTAAATTTACAAAAGATTATTATAAAATAATTAAGGATTTTTTATCTTAAAATAAATTAAAATATATTTTTTAATTTTACCTTTAACATATTTATAATTAAGTTTAAAATAATAATATAATATAATATTAAAAAAGTTTTAATTAACATTAAACTACTTAATATTAAGTTTTTATCTTATTAATTTTTTTTATATATTTTATAATATTATATAAACTTTTTAATATACTAATATTTATAAAAAAAATAAATACCTTAAAAATTATTTATTATTTTATTTTTATTAAAATAATATTTATTATTATAAATAAACTTTAATATTAATTATATATAACTTTAAAATATATAAAGTTTTTTATTTTTATTAAAATCTATATAATATAAAAATCCTTTTTATAAAATAAATAAAAATTAAACTATAAGTTTTTTATTATTATTTTTAAAGCTATTATTTATCTCATTATTTTTTATTAAACTAAATATAAATTTATTTCTATTTTTTTATTTTTTAAGAATTTTATAAATTATATTATACTTATAATTTTCCATATATCTTTTAATAATTTTAACTTAAAATTTATCTTTAATTATTATAATTATTATAATTTTATTTAACTTTTTATTTATTATATAATATTATATATTAAAATCTTTTTAAATATTATTAAACTTATTAATAAAGTTTATAAAAACTATTTTTTTTAACTTAATAAATATAAAAAGTTAAAATAAAATATTTAATATTATATTTAATAATTTTAAAATATAAAATATTTATAGTTTAAATTAAAATAAATAATTTACTATATTTACTAATTTAAAATTTACCTTATTTAAATTTAAAATATTTATTAATATATAGGTTATAATTTTTTTTATTACTATGTAATTAATAAATATTATAACCAGCTTTTTATTAAATTAAATAAGCTTTTTTAACTTTTTATAAACTTATATTATAATAATTATTTCAGTTTTTATTAATTTATATTTTTTTTCTTTAAATAAAATTATTTTAAATATAAATAATAAAAATAACACCTTTATAATTAAAATCTTTTTTTTTAATATAAAAAATTTATTTTATTTATTTTTAAGTTAAAACATTATAAGTTTTTATACCTTAAAACAAATATTAATTTTAAAAAATAAAAATCTATTTATATTATAATAATATATTATATATTATATATAAAAATATTATTAAAATTATTTAAAAACTTTTATTTTTTTAGTAATAAACTTAAAAATTACCTTAAATATTTATAATTAATATATTTATTTAAATATCTTAATAAATAATATCTTTTTATTTTTTATTTTTATAAATAAAACTATTTTTTTTTATTATAAAGGTTCGGTTTTTATTTTAAACCATATAATCTTTTTTTATAACCACTTTATTATTTTAAGGTAAATTTTAAATTAATTTAAAATATATAAGAATTTAAGTTTTTTAAAAACATTAATTTAATTATTAATTTTTAAAACTTTTTTATTATTTACATTATATTTTAATAGTTTAATTAACAAATAAATTATAAACAACTTTAAAAAATTTATATAAACTTAATTTTTATCTAAGAAATTAAAAACCGTGGCGATATATTATAAATACTTTTTTATAGTTTTATTAAAAATAATAATATTATTTATATAAACGTAAATAAACTTTTTATAAAAAAAGAAAAGTTAATTTATAAAATGTTATCTAAAAATAAAAAAGTTTTAAAAACCTATTAAAATAATGTTAAAGTTTTTTAAATTTTTATAACTAATTATTATTATTTTGTTCTTATAGTTTATTTTTATAAATAACTAAAAAAAAAAAACAAACGTATTTATAAAAATAAAAAATTTTATTTTAACTATATTACTTATAATATTATTTTAATTTAATAAAAAGTAGATATTTAAAACCATTATTTAATTTAAAAGTTTTAAATTTATTATTAATTTATTTTTAATTTTACCTTTTATTTCTTATTATATAATAAATATAAAATAAATTATAAACGTAAATCTTATTTTAAAACTTATTTTATTTTAAATATAAAACTTATTATAAGCTTAGTTAAAAAATTCCCGGTTTTTTATTTTTAAAAAATAACTATAAACCAGTTTAAGCTAAAATTATTATCTATTAATAAAATTTACTTTTATTTTTTAGTTTTTAAATATTAAAATAATGTTTTTATTTTTAAAAATATTATATTTATTAATAAAATCTTTAAACTTTAACGTAATATTAAAATTAATATTATTTATATTTACTTTAATTTTTAACTTAATTACAAGTACGTTTATTAGTTTTATAATATTATATAATAAAATGTAATATTTAAGCATAAACGGTTTTTTAAAGTTTATAAAAATATAATTTTTAGATTCCGCTTTTTTTATTAAAATAACAACTATATAATTATTTAAAAATAAAATTAACATTTCTTTTTTAACTTTATTATTTAATTTTTTAACTATATTAAATTATATTTTAAAGTTAATATTATTTTCTTAATAAATATATATATTAAATTAATTTATTAATATTATTTTTTTATTATTAATATATTTTTTAATTTAACTAAGTTTTTTATTTTTATTAATAATTAAAAACTAAGTATTTTTATTATATATAATAAAACGTTTTAAGTTAAATTTATTAACCGTAACATTTAAAACCTTATTATAATTAATATAAAAATAATATAGTTATATAAACTTATTTTTTTTATTTATAAGTTTAAAAAGATTTATATATTTTATATAAATATACACTTCGCTTATTATAAAAATAATTGTTTGGTTTATAACTATTATTTTTTTTATTATAAAATAGGTTTTTTATTAAAAAATAATTTTTATTTTTATTTTTAAGTTAAATACAAAGTTAATATTATAAATAAAGATATTAAAATCGATTTTAACTTTATAGTTTTATATAAAATTAATACTTATAAGTATTTTTAAATTTAATTTATTAATAATATTAATTTTAATTAAAAAATAACTATTAATATATTTATTATTTATTAAACTTTTAATATAAAAGTTAAATTTAACCTATATATTAATAAAAAATTTAAATTTAACTTTTTTTAATAAAATTAAATCTATTTAAAAAAAATATAAGTTTTTTACTTAGTTAGTAACTTATTTATAATTAATAAAAATAAACAAGTTATTTATATTTAAATATATTAAATTAGTTATATTATTAATATTTATTTTAATATTAATTTTTAAATAAGAAATTTTCTAATAAATTTTACCTTTTACTTTTAATATAAGGTTTATTTTTATAATTTACTTATTTTATAAATTAAAATCTATAAAATTACTAATTAAATATATAAATATAAAATATATTATTATAATATATTTAAACAGCTTTAAATTTTTTTATATATAGTTATTACATTTATACGTTAATAATATTTTTTTAAAATTAAAAAGTAACTGGCAGGTTATATAAATATATATAAATTAATTCGTGTTTATAAAATAAATAAATTTAACTTATTTAAACGTTGTTTTTTTTTTTATAATAATTATTATACTGGTTTTTTCGGTGCCGTATTTTATATATATTAAGTTATTTATAAAATTAATAAAAAAATTAAAGCTATTTTTAAATTCTATTACCTTTATAAAATATATAAAAAAAAAAGATTTAACGTTTTTTTTTTTAATATATATAAAAGTATTTTTTTTTTAGTTATTATTAAGCTTTATTTTATTGTTATTATAATAAATATATTTTTTTTAAATTAACTACGTATTTTTTTTATTATTTAAATTTTTATGTTAATATATTATAATTTTATTAATATATAATTATGTTTTATTAACTTATTTTTATAATTTATCAAACTATTAATATTAGCCTTAGTATTTATTATTTTTTTTAAAAAACTATATATCTTTTTTAAAAAATTAATTAAACGGATTTTTAAGCTATAGTTTAAAGTTATAACTTTTTTTTTTAAACTTAAAATTATTTCTTTTAAAAAAACCGAAATTGTTTTAAAGGTAAAACAGCTAGTTTTATTAGTTAAAGCTATATATATTACGTTAATTACTTTAAAAAAATAGTTATATATAATTATTCTTATTTTAATATTATATATTATTAAAATACAATTAATTTACTTTTATAAATAAGTTATTATTTTTATTATTCTTTTTTATAAAATTGTTTATTATAATAGTAAAAATATAAATAAGTTTTTTTTAAAATATCGTTTATTTCTTTTTAATAAAGTTTAAATATTTAAAAACCTTAATGATATTATTTAACTTTTTTAAAAATTTTCATAGATTTAAAAGTTATATTTTATATAATTATATTAATAACTAAAGTTTTATAATATTTTTTATATTTTTAATATATTTAAATATTTTATATATATATTTTTTTATAAACTTATTTATATAAACGTTTTTTATAATATAAAAATTCTTTATTATTTATTTTTATATTTTAATAAGCTTAATATTAAATTTTTTAGTAATTATATTAAATAAGGTTATATAAAATATAAAATATTTAATTTTTTTTTATTTAAAAAGAGTTTAATTTTATTAATTTAAAGCTTTTTTTTTAAGTAGTTTATAAATGTTATTATATATTACTAGCTTTTTTCCGGTATTATATTTTATTTATTTTTTAACTCGGTTTTTTTTATTTATATATATTTATATATAATTAAAACTTATTATAAATAAAAACTTTATTAGTATTTTTTTTAATATTTTTTAAGGGATTAAATTAAAATATTCTAACGTTAATTAATTTATTTTTATTAGTAATAGCGAATAATATAATAAATTAACTTTTTAAATATCTTTTAGTTTTTTTGTTATTTTATTTTAAGAATTTATATAATTAAAGATTTATTTTAATTTATATATTTTAATTTAATAGGAAATTTATTAATTTATTATTTTATAGTTTTAAGTTTTTTATAAGGTTAATATTAAATTTTTTAACGGGGTTGTTAACTTACGTAGTATTTTATTTTAAAATTACAAGTTTATTAATAAAATGTTTATTTTATTAAATAAAAATGGCTTGGTTTTTTAATATAATTACTAAAGATATTAATAAATTAAGCTTTTTTTTTTCGCTTAAAACTACGTTCGATTTATATTTACTAGAGCCTTAAAAGTTATTTAAGTTTTTAAAATTACTTGTTAATATATTTATTAACATGGCTTGGTTTATATATAAAAGAATTTTTAATTTTATTAATTTTACGGTTTTAATTTTTAAAGTTTAATTAATTTTTAACTATTTAATAACTTTTAAATATCTTATTTTTTTTTATTTTTAATAAACTACTTAATTTTATTAAAAGCGTTATAAAAAGTTATAAAATTTAATACTTAAATCGCCGGATAATTTTAAATTAAATTCTTAAAATATTTAAAAATAATATTACTAATAATAATAATTTTAATAAAATCCTAAATAATAAACTTATCTATAAATTTTATTTAAACTTTTTTTTAATTATTAATTTTTTTTATAATATATTAATTAACTTTATAAATTAACTATAAAGTTTTAATATTTATTTAATAAAAGTGGCGTTAAAATCTTAAAAATTATTTATATTTTACTTATAATTATTATTATAAATGGTAAAATTATTAGTAAATTACTTATTATAAAATTCTTTTTAATTTTTTTTTAAAAAGTTAATAATAACCGTTTATTTTTTATATTTTTACCACTTAAAAATAAATAAAAAAAAAATATATAAAACGTAACTTTATTTTATATATTATAAATAAATTTTATAAATAATATTATTATAATATTATTTTAATAAGATAATTAATTTAGTTTAAATAAAAAGCATTAAATATTACGGTTCATTATAATTAAATAAGGGTTAACATTAAATAAAAATATTATATTAAATATATTTTAAAACTAAATTTAAAATAAAAAAAATAATTATAAAGTTATAATAAATAATATAACTTTATAAGTTAAACTATAAAAATTACGGTTTTAAAGTATAATTTTAAAATAACTAGCTATAAAATAACTAAAGTACTTATAAACTTATAATCTATAAATAACCTTAATATTTATTTTAATTTTTATTATTAATAAAATTTAGTAATTTTATTAAAATATTAAAATAAGTAGTTAAAAAAGCCAGTTTTTAATATATAAATACTTTTAACTTAATAATATAATTTATAATATAATAAAGTAAAATAAAAGTTTATATTTTTATAAAAATTATAATAAAGTTATAATTATAATATAAAACAGTTATTATAATTTTATTTTATTATATATAATATAAAAAATAATATTAAATTTATAATATATTATTATTATTAATATATATTTATTTAATTAATAATTAAAACTATTTAAAATAACATTATTTTATTATATAACGGTTTTTTCTTATTTTTATTTTTATTTTAATATATTTATAATATATAATATTATATTTATATTTTTATAAAATAGTTATTATATATTATATTTATTACTTTTATTTAATTATAAAATAATTTAGATTTGTTTTTAATATTTTTTTTAATTATAAATAATTATTTATTTTATTTTAAACTATTAACTTAAAGATATTATAATTAAAATTTTTTTAAAAATATTTATTAATTTAAATTAAAAACTATTATATTTTTTTAAGCCTATTAATTATAATATTTATAATTAGATTTTTAATCTTTATATTATTAAAAAACTATAAAAAACTATATAAATAAAAAACATTTTAATTATTTATTTTAATAATATTAAAATATTAATATATTAAATTAAATACACCGTTTATAATATTAACGTAAATAATTTTTTAAAAAAATATTTTTATATAGTTATAAAACTAATAAACAATTAATATAAAATCTTAATTTATTTTTTTTAATATAAATAAACGCTTTTTTAATAAATATTTATTTAATTATTATTAAATTTATTATAAATAATATAAGCTATAAAATTATCTATTTATTTTAATATAAATAAATAATAATAAATTATTTAAATTTACTATAAATTAAATTATAAATAAATTATATTAAAATATTAAACTTTTTATTATATTATATTAATAAACTTTTTTCTTATTAAAAAATAATTATTAATAATTAAATATAATAATCTTTTTTAATAATTTTAATATATTTAAATTATTAATTAATTTATATTTTTATAACTTTTAATTAATTTATAATAATTTTTTATAAATAATAAATTTAAATAAAATTTAAATTTAATAAAAAAAGGATTTTTTTATTTAAGCTTAATTAATTTTTTTATTATTATTTTTTATAATCTAATTAAATATAAAAAAAAGAAAAATAAAATAAATTATAATAACATTATTATATTAATATAATTTAATAAATGCTTATATTTTTAAATTAAAACTTTATTTTAAAATATTATTTTTATTAAATTATTATTTTTTATTTAATATTACTGGACCTTTTTATTTATAAGGGAAAATTTTAATAAATATTTTTATAAAAAAATAAAGGTTTTATATAATTATAAATTAATTTTTTAAATATATTTATAAATATAATTAACTTTTTATAATTTATTATTTTATTATTTTAAAATTAAGGTTATTATTTAACCTTTTTATAACTAGTGGTATTTTTATTATATAAAAAGATTTTTAAATAAAAAATGTTTTTTTAATATTATTAACTTAGTTGTTATTAAATAAAAAAAAGCCGGATAAGTTAATTATTATAAATAGTTTAAATTTTTATTTTATATTAGTAAAAATGTTTATAAATAATTTATTAATAAAAAGTTTATTAAAAAAAAAAATATTATTTATTATAGTTTTTATTTTATTTTAAATTATTTATACCTAGTTGTTTTTATTAATGTTATTATTATTTAAAAGCTTTTTTATAAAATATAAGTTTTTAACTATTTTATTAAGTTTATTAAGTTTATTTATTATTATTTTGTTTTTAATTTATTTATTTTTATTTTTATTAATATTAAATATAAATAACTAACTGTTTTATAAAAATATATATATAAATTATTTTATGGTTTTTTATATTAAGTTTAATATATATATTATATGTTATAATATTTTAATAAATACGATTTTATTTAAATTTTTTTATATATTTTAAAAGTTATTATTTATATTAATATTAAAATATAAATGGTTATTTTTTATTAGTTACTGTAACGTTATTATTATAATAGATTTTTAAAAACTTAAATATAATAATAAATTTTTTACTTTTAATTAATTAAAGTTATATTATAAAATATAAATATTATTTATAATATTTTTTAAACTTTTAAATAAAACTTTTATTATAATTATTACGTTGTTTATAAAAACTATTATATAGCTTATAATTTTACGGTAAAAAACATTAAAAAATTATTTAATTTTTAAGTTTAAAAATAACTTAATAATTATAATAAAAACTAATATAACAGCTAAAAATCTTTTTTTTAGCGGTTATAAAACCTTAATAATAAAAAAAAACAAATATATATAAAATTTTTAAAATATTATTAAATAATAAATAATTAAAATTTTTTTATATTTAATATCAGTAATATATTTTTTATATATAATTATTTATATTTCTTATTAATATAAAAAATAATCTATATAATTAAGTTAATATAAATATTAAATAAAATTAAAAAAAAGTAATTTTTTAAAATAAATTAAAAGTTATAATAAAAATAAATCTTATATATAAATTATTAGTTTATTTAATAAATACTATATAAAATAAAAATAACACTAGTTTATAAATAATTTATTAAAATTATAAACGCTAAATAAAAAATTATAAATATAAAATACCTTATCCTTAAAATCTATTAGCTTTAAAAATAATTATTAAATAAAAACGTTTATTTTTTTATTAAATTTATAATTTATAATTATTAAAAAATTATTAATATATTTTTAATATTAATTAAATCTTTTTATATTTTATTTTGGTTTATTTAATAGATTTATTATATATTAAATAAAAAATATAATTAAATTATTTTAAAAAACGAAATATATATTTAAAAAAAAAAAGCTAAAAAACTAAAATATAATAAAAACTAAAAAAATCATATTATTTTTATAAATAAAAAAGTTATATTTATGTGTTTATATAAATAATCTATAAAAAGGAAGGTTAATATTAATATAATAAATAATAATAAAAAAAATAACGATAAAAAAAAAAAATCTTAATAATAATTTAATAACTTTTAATTAAATAAATAAATTTTAATTAATAAACGATATTAAATATAAAATATATAAAAGGTTTTTAAATAAAATATTATAAAAAGAAAAATAGATTTTTTAAATATATAATTTAATATAAAAAATGTTATATATTATAATAAAAATAATTATATTATTAATTTATAAAAATTATTATATATTTTTATATTTATTAAAAATATTATTATATTAGATATTTTTTTAATAACTTATTATTTTTATTTACCTTAGTTTTTATTTTCTTTTATAACTTATATTATTTTTTTTTTCCTTTTTTTTATTTTTTTATTAAGTTTAAAAAATATATTTTTTTTATTATTTTTTACTAGCTTTTAAAAACAACTGTTTCTTTTATTATATTATATTATTATTTATTAATATAAATAAAACGTTTAGGTTTTATTTATATATAAAACTAGTAATTTTAATATTATTAGTTTATATAAATATTAAAAGTTTATAAATAAAAAATAATTTAATAATATTAATTTATTAAAAATCATTAAGCTATTTATATAATAATATTAAAATTATTTATTTTTATATATTATATTATTAAAAGTGTTATTAGTTTATTATTTAAAGATATTAAATTAATATTTTTTTATATTTTAATATAAATTTTATGGATTTTTTTTTAACATTTTAAAACTGAAAATAATTATAATTTTTAAATAATTCTAACTTTTTTTATTAATTGTTAGGTTATTTATATAACAATATTAAAAAACCACTTACTTTTATATTCCACATTATTAAAAATTAAATTTCTAAGAATATTAAACTAATATTTTTTTTTATTTTAATATAAACTTAATATAATTAATTATTAATTAATTTAATAAAAAAAACTAAAAGAAAAATATTAACTTTTAAATAAAAATCGTTTTATAAAAAAAATAAATATATATATAATAAAACAATATAAAAAACTTATATTAAAACCTTATAAAATTTAAGTTTAATTATCTAGTAAAATTAATTATAAAAAAAAAATAATAAATAATATTATATTATAAAATAAATATATTTATAAAAATATTAAATTTAGTAAATAATAATAACTATAAAAAACTATAAATAAATAAATATTTAAATATAAAAAGGTTATTTTTTTATTATTTTTAATTTTAAAACTTAAATATAAACATTATAAATATTATTAATTTAATATATTTAATATAAATTTTATAAAATAACACTTTATAATTATAACTTCTTTTTTTATTTTAAATTATAACTTTTATATTAGTTTAATCTACTTATTTTTTTTTATTATAATAATATTATTATAAATTAAAAAAATATTTATTTATTATTATTAAAACTATTAATTTATTAATTAAAATAATATTATTTTTTTATTTCTCGTTTAAACTTATATAAAACCAAGTTTTACTTTTTTAAAATAAGGAATTTTTTAATACTTTTATAATTTAAAGTTTATAATTATTACTTATTTTTACTTTTTAATATATAAATATTAAAATAATAAAAAAACTATTATAATTATTAATAATATTAACTTTTAAAATATTTAAATAATTAATAACTTAAAAAAACTAATATAAGATATTATTATAATTAATAACTTAAGTTTTATTTAACGATAAATTATAAAAATTAATTTTATTATTATAATTTTATAAATATTTTAATAAAAAATTAATTAGTTTATATAAATATTAATTAAATATAACTTATTTAAAACTTTTAAAATTTATAATAAAAAGTTTCATTTTATATAAATTTATAAAATTTATATACCATTTATTTAATAATTAAAATATAACGTTTTATAATATTAACCTATTACTTAATTATAAAATATTTATAAAATTATAAATATATTTTTATAAAAAAGGGTTATAAAGTAATAATTTTTTAAAAAAAAAATCCTATATATTTTATATATTTATTTTATTTAATAAAAGTACCTGGTTAAAATTTTTATAATATTATAAAAATAACTATATAAGTTTAAATCCTGGTTAAATATATAATTATATTAATAAAATTATAAATTAACTAAAAGATAAATATATAATTAAAATAAAATATATATTAAATACTTTAAAAAAAATATCATTTATATTTATTATTATTTCTTAAGTTTTATATTTTAATATATAAAGATTTATAAAATCGGTATTTATAACATTATTTTAATTTATATTTAAATTAAAATTAAAACATATAAAAAAATAAAAAATATATAAAAATAATAATAATAATATAACTATAAATAAAAATACTAATAAAACACCTTTAATTTTTAAAAAACCGGTTATAAAATTTATTATTAATATAACTTTTTATTTAATATTAACTATTATAATTAAAGGTGTTAATATTATTTAATTAAACTAACTATTATTTAAAAATAATCTTTTTATATTTTTTATAAAACCGGTTTTTTTTACTAGTAAAAAAACCGATATAATAAAATATATATAACTTTTATATTTAAAATTAAGTTTTAATATATTAAATAAACTTTTAGTTTTATAAATTATAATAAATATAAACTTTAATAAAACTAGCTTATATTAATAAAATCTTATTTTAATATTTTTATTATTATTTATTTTATATTTTATATGTAATTTCGTTTAAAAAGCTTCTAAAAATAAAAAACCTATTTAAAAACGGTAAAAAACTACTTAAAAATAAACAAACTAATTTTTTAATACTATTAAAACTATAATAATAATAATTTTAAATATTAATAAAAAAGATATAAGCTTATTTATATTTAGATATTCTTAAAACATAGCTTATATAATTTTATATATTTTTTTAAAAAATAATAAAACGGTTATAATTTATTAATAATAAATTAAATTAAATTTTTCTTTAATATTTAAATTAGTTTTATTACTTATTAAATTATACTTTTATTTAAAAAAAACAAGTTTTATAATAAAATAAAAACTTTTATTTAATTTTTCTTTACTTTATTTTTTATTTTTATTTATAATAATAAGTAAATTCTAGATTTTTAAATAAAAAGTTAATATAAAAAAATTATAATATTAATTATAATAAAATATATATTTAATAATTTTACCGTTATAATAATAATTAATATAAACACCTTAAAAATTATATTTTATAGCTTATAATATAACTATATAAAAATCTTAAAACCTTTTCTTTTTTATATAATTTTAATATTTAAATTAATATAATTTACATGATTTTAATATTTAAAATAAAGTTATATTAATATTTATTTATAATAAACTTTTAAAATTTTTTTTTAAGTTAATATATTTTAAATTAAAATATAATAAATTTTATATAAATAAATTAACTAAAAATTATATAATAAAATTTTTCGATAAAAATATAGATTTATATATATTAAAAAAGATATTATTTTAATAAGTTTTTTAAATTATATTAAATATAGTTAATATATTTTATAATAAAGTTATTACTTGTTTTAATATAAATAATATAAATAATATAAATTAAGTAAAAAATAATATTAAGTTTAATAAAATTAACATAGTTAATTAAATGGTTTTTTAAATAATTAAGATAAATAAAAAAAAATTAAAATTTATATTAAAAAATAATAAGTATATAATAATATAAATTTTATTATAATTATAATAAACTACGTTATATTATAATTTAAACTTATTTTATTTAACTTTTATTTTTTTATAAGTTTTATTAATTATAAATAAAATTATTATATATTTAACTTTTATAATAATTAAATATATAATAAATTTTTTAAGATTTAAAAACTTAACTATTTTAATATTAAAATCTAAAGGTATATTTTAAAATAATATTTAAAAAGTAAATATATTATTAAATAAATTTTTATAATAGTTTTTTTTTAAATAAAAACTAAACCTTATAATTTTATTATAAATAAAATTATATAAATATATTAAATATAAAAACTATATAAATATAAAAATAAAAAAAAATATAAATAAAATAATATAAAATCGAAAAAAGATAAAAGGTTAAAAGTTAAATATTTATAAAATAGATAAATAATTATTAAAATATTATAAAAATTATAAAACTAGAGGATATATTAAGTATATAATAACTATTTTCATGATAATAATATTTTTTAAAGTAAAAACTAATAGGTTTTTTTTATTAAATATAATAAAAGGATATAAATAATTAAATATATATTTAAATTTATATTTTATATATTAATTTTTTTCCCTTTTTTTTATATATATAAATAATTTATATATTATTATTTTTTATTAAGTAAATATAATAAATGTAAAAATAATTAATAGTTACTTATTATATAATAATTTATTATTTATATAAATATTTAAAAGTATTAAAATATATAATGATTTTTATAAATAATATCCTTTTTTATAACTAAGTTTTTTTTTTAACTAAGAAAATAATTAAAATTAAAACTAGAATAGTATTTAATATAAAATAAACTTAAATAAATTAAAATAATATATAAAATATATTAATATTAAAAACATATATAATATATTTTTAAAATTATTTTATTTTAAGTAAATATTAATATTATTTAGTTTATTTATTTTAAATTAAATAATAAATATATTTACTTTATTATATAACTTTTTTATTTAATAAAAATAATTTAAATTATAAATTATATAACTTTTTTATATTTTTATACTTATATTAACTTTTTATATATAACTTTTAAATAAAAAAAGGCTAAATTTTTATATTTTATAATTATATTATACTTTTAATTTAAGATATCTTTTTTAATTATTAAAAATTAATATTATAAATATTATATTTAACTTATTTATATATATTATATCTTATTATATTTTAAAATATAATAAAACATTTTATAAATACGTAAAAAATATTATAGTTTTTTTTTTTTTTAGTAATTATATTTATTATAAAAAATAAACCATTTTATTTTTTTTTAAGTTCTTTAAATTCTCCGTTAAATCGTATAAGTTATTTCCTATTAATATTTAAATACTACTTAATAAATAATAATAATTTAAAAATATAAAATTATATAAATAATAAAAATACTAGTTAATAATTATATTAATTATAATAATAATATAATTAATAAGTTATAAATTAAAATTAAGCTATTATTAAAATCCTAATTTATATTATTAAAATAAAAATATAAGTTTATTAATAACTTTATTATTTAAATAAAGTTATTAACTTATTAATAATAAGAAAAATAATAATAAAAGAAAAATACCTTTTAATATTTATAATTTAATATTTTATTAGTTTTTTAGTTATTTTTTTTATTTTATAATTAATATTATAATATATATTTAAATATTAAAATATAATAAATAAAGAATATATTATAATAACTTTATTAAATATATAGTATAATATTAAGGTTTTAATAACTTAATATATATTATTTTAAAAAGAAGCCAGTAATATAATTTTATATATTTAAGTTTTTATTTATATAAAAAATAGTAAATAATAAATAAAAATCTAAAAAAATAAGGTTTAAATAATAAAATATAACACGTATATATATAAAAATTTATTTTTAAATATATTATTAATATTTTATCCTTGTTTTTTAATGTTATAATTATTTATTTAATAAGGTATTCCTTTGATTTTATATAATAAATATTAATTAATAAACAAAAAATATAATATATAAATAATAATAAAAAAAAAAATAAATATATATATTTTTAAACCTTAAGTTTATTAAAAAATAATAATAAAAAATAAAATAAAAAAAAAAAGTGATATATTAATTTTTACTAGTTATAACTTATAATATATTTTTATGTTAAGAAAATATTTTTAAGTAAATAATATTATAAATATTATTATTCTTTTAAAACCAATAAAATTAAAAAAATATTTAAATAAATAAAAAATATTTTTTATTATAAGATAATAATAAATTAATTAAAAAACCATATTTAAATAAAAAAAAAAGCCTTAATTATTATATTATTTATTGTTAAATAAAAATATAAAAATAAGAAATAATTATTATAAAATATTATAAATTATAATATTATAATAAAAAAATACTATAAGAACTTATTAATATAAAAAAAAAAAACCCCTTTAAAAAAAAAAAATATATTCTTTTAAATAATATACACTTTATTAAATATAAAATATTTTAATATTTCTTTTTTATTAATTTAAATAAATTTACTTAATTTATTATTTCTTAAATATTTTATTTTTTAATAATATATAACTAGTTAAATATATGTTTTATTATATTATAACTCCGGAAAATTTATTTACTTATTAAGTAACTATTTTAAAATACCAGTTAATAATATTTTAATTATATATTAATACCACTTTTATTTTTAAAGGAAAATATTTATATTAAAATCCTTTTTTAATATATTATTAACTAAATATATTAATATGTTTTATATAAAAACCTTTTAAAGTTTTACTAATTATTTAAACTATTTTATTAAGTTATAAATTTAAACCTTATAAATTAATATATTAAAATTTTTTTTATATTTTATATAAAACGTGATTTTAAAAAACATTATTATATTTAACCACTAAACCACGTTTATTATACATATTATAAAATTTTACATTTATATTTTTTTATTAGTAATTAAATTTTAAAAAATATAAAATATAGTTAACATTAAAAATAAATATTACTAGTTAACTATTATTAATTTTATATTAAATATAAAATTAAAAACAAATATTATATATTTAAAAATTTTTTTATTATAAAACTTTAAAATATATATTAAATTTATTTTTATATGTTAATATAAAATAATTAAATTATATTTTATAAGTTTTATAATAATATATATTTAATATTATTAAAGTTATAAAAATTTATAATATAAACATAAAAAAAGTTAAACAATCCACTTTATATAATATAATAATATATTAAAATATTTTTTTTTTATATTATATATAAAAAGTATAATTATAATAAAAATATATTATTTATTATTTTTTTTATTTTATTTTATATATAAAAATATATTAAGTTTAAAAAAAGATTTATATTATTATTTATTTTAATAAACATGTAATTAAATTAAACTTTTTTATAAAAAAAAATTTATTAAAAAAACTTAAAAGTTAATATTTATATATAAAACTAAACCAAGTTATTAATAGTTTAAAAACTATATAACTTAAATAGTTACTATAAAAAACAGTATTTAAAATTAATATTTATTTAAATATATAGTTTAATTTAAACTTAAAATAAATTAAATGTTTTATAAAAATAAAATATTATATAAAAAAATATTTATAATAAAAAATTAATATATAAAAAGTAACTAATTTTAATATCTTATTATTTAATAATATAATATAAAAAAATATTTATAATATTTTATTATTTAATATTAAAATTTTTACTTTTACCTAGCTTTTTTTTTTTTATAAAAGTTTTTTTTTATAACCATTTAAATTATTATTTATATATATTAAATTTAATATTTAATTATTTTTTAACTAAAAAATCTTTTTTTATATTTAGATAATAATAATAATAAATAAAAACCTAATATTTTTTTATAATATTTTATATATATTTAAGGTTTTTTTCTTTTTTTATTTAAGTATTTTTATAAGTTATATAAAAAAGTAACTATAAAAACTTAATAATAAAAATCTATAATATTATTATAATACTTAATATATAAAAAAATTCTACTTTTTTAAAAAAACTTTAATATTATATAATTTAGGTTTTATAAACGTTTTAATTTATTTTAAAACACCACGTTTCTTTTTTATTTAAAATATTAAATTTTCACCGGTAAAAAATAAAAATAACTACTAAAAAAATAGTTAATAACTTAATTTATTTTTAGTTATTAAAAATATTAATAACCGTGATATTATATTTATAAAAGCTTAAATTAAAATAAAAACCTAACTTATTAATTTATTAATTTTATAAAATAATAAGCTAGGTTATATATTTAAGTGTAAAAACTAAAATATTAAAACTATAATTATTTTAAATTTTTTATTTTTAAAAACTTAATTATAAAATAATAAATTAATAATATTTAACATTAAAACTTTCTATAAAAATCTATAGTTAATTATTTAATAGTTAAATGTTTATAAAAATAACGTTAAACTTTTAAAAAAAGTTAGATTAAAAGTTATTTTATTAAATTAAATAATAATAAAAACGATTTTTTTTAACGTGGTCTTTTTTTATCTAGCTTATTAAAAAATATTTAAAATATATATACGTAGTTTTAAATATTATTTTAAATCCATTAAATAAAACACCTTAATATAATAAATATAAAAACTTAAAATCTTATTATTTTTTTTTTATTATAATATAAAAAGTTATATATTTATATTATTTATAATAAAACTAAATATAATAATATTAAGTTTAATTTTAAAACTTAAAAACATATTAAATTAATTATTTAACTTTTTTATTAAATTTAAGTATATTATTAAAAATATAATAAGTTAATTTTTTATTACCTAAAAAAAATAAGTAAATTTATTACTGTTATTTTTATATTTTAAAGTTATAATAAAGTATATAACTTAATTATTAGCTTTTTTTTCTTAACGTTTTTTATAATTAATAATATTAAAAAACATACCTTAAAAAATACTATAAAAAGTATTAAATATTAAAATAAGAATTTTTTTAATTTTAATTTATTTTAATAACTTTAATTTAAAAACAATGTTACTAAAAATAAAAATATTATTAAGCTTTATAATTATACTTTAAATATAATTTATTACTAGTTAAAAAATTCCTTTTTTAAATATAAATTTTATAAAAAACTTTTAAATTATTTTTTTTATATTTACCTTTTTATTTTTATATGGTTTTAATTTTATTTCCAGTTTTATATTATTATAAGTAAAAAACTCTTTAATTTTTTTATTATTAAGCTTTTTAAGTTTTTTATTATTATTTTTTTATAATTTTATTATTTTATTACTTTTTAAATTTAACTATTTTATATTATTATAAAACCTTTTTTTATTAATAAACTTAAAGTATTTTAAAAGTAAAACTTAATAATATATATTTTTTATATTTTTAAATCTAATGGTTTTAATTTTAATAAGTTTTTTTTTTTTAAAAAATAAATAATTTATTTACTTTTTAATAATATTAATAATAATAAAAACTATAATTAAAGTTTTTTTAATATTAATATTAAAACGTTTATTAATAAAATAAATATTATTTTTTTTTAATTTATTAATATAAAAGTTTTTTTTAGTTATTAACCTTATATATTATTAATAAAAAGCTGTTTTTTTAATAGTTAAACTATTAGTTATATTATTAAATAATAAATTAAACTATATATTGTTTTTTAAATTAATTAATAAATATATAAAATTTATATTTTAGTTTAATCTTTTTTTATTTATTTATATAAAAAATAAAAACAATTATTTAAATAAAAAACTTATTAATATAAAACTAGCTTAAAAAGCTATTTATAAAAAAATATTATAATTAAACATATTTAAAAATAAAATTATTAACTTAGTTAATTAAGTTAATATTAATTATTATAATATAGTTTATATTTATTAATATTAATTAGTATTTAATATAAAACTTTTATTTTATATAATAAGTTATTTATATTTTAAATAGTTTCTTTAATTTTAGAAATTAAAATATTTTAATTAATTTATTAAATTAAGATCTTTTTATAAAAGGTGGGTTAATTTTATTTATTAAACTATATAATTTTTTAATAAAAGTTAAATTAATTTTTTTAAATATTTTTATAGAAAAAAAATTAACTCCGTTTAATAAATTACATGGTTTATTAATAAAAAGCAGATTAATTTTCTTTAAATTAATTTTATTTAATAAACTTTATAATTTTTTAATAAAAACCAAGTTAATTATTTTTTATGTTTTTATAAAAATAAAATTAATTTTATTTATTAAATTATATGGTTAATTATAAAATAAAAACTTTATTTATTTTAAAGAAGTTATAATTTAAAAAAACTTTATAATAAATAAGAAAAGTTATTTTTATAATTATAATAAAAATAAAATATATATTTATATTTTTTTAAATGTTAAAGTTTAAATATACTATAAAAATTATTAATAATTATACTTTAAATTAAAAATATAATTTTAAATAAAACAAACTATATATTTTACTAGTAATTAAAAACATAATAAAAAACTTACTATAAAAATTTTTAAGTTTTTAAAAAACTATATATAGTAACTTACTTTTAAAAGTAATATATAAAGTGGTAAAAAAAATACTAACCGATTTTTATATTATTAATAAAAAATATATTTAAAGGATATTAAAGTATTATTAAAATATTTTAAAATAATTTATAAAAGTTAAAACTAACTAATATATATTATAAAATTTAATAAAAATAAAATAATATAAAAGATTAATAATATAACTAAATAATAAAACTTATATAAAAATTATTAATAACTTAAAAAAATATAAGTAACTAAAAATATAATTGTATTTAAATATAAAAAAAAAAAAAACTTAAAATAAAAAACTAAAATAATTAATTACTAATAAAAAAATAACTATAATAAAAGGTAAAAACTAGGTGGTTAAACTTTTATATTATTTATATAATATATAAATAAACATTAATATTAAAATATATAATATATAAAATTAATATTTTTATTTATAAATATTTATTTAAATATTATTTAAATAAACTTATAATTAAAATAATTAGTTTTATATAAATTAAAGTTTTTTATTAATATAAATATTAATTATATTACTTTTAAAATTAATATAATATATGTTATTTACAGTTAATTAAATAAGTTATAAAAATATAACTAATATAAAAATTATAATATAAATCTTTTTTATAATTAAAGTTTATTTAAAAATAAAACTTTAAAAAGTAAATTTAAAATAAATATTATATATTTTTTTATAATGTTTTAAATAAATAATTTTATAAAAAAAAGTAAAATTAAAATATAATAATTATATATTTAAATAAAAAAACATTAACTTTTTTATATTTAATAAGCCTTTATTTTATTTTATTTAAAAATATATATAACTTATAATTTTTATTATTAATATATTTTATTTATAGTTAAATATGTTTTTATTTTAAACTTTTATTATAAATATTAAATAAATTAAATTATTTTTCTTAGTTTTTTTTAAAACATATAAAACCGTTAATTTTTTTTTTAAATTAATATAAATAATAATATGTTATATAATTAATATATATTTATATATTTTTATATAATCTTTTACTTTAAATTTTACTTAAAAAATAAAACCAGCTAGTTTTTTTATATATATTATAACTAATATTAAAATTAACTTTAAAATTAAAGTTAAAATTATAATTAAAATTAAAACTAAAATTAAAATTAATATTAAAACAAATATTATTATATATTAATAAATAAAATTTAATTAATATTTTATTATAATAATATTAACTTATAAAACCATATTAAAAACCATTATTATTATAATAATAATTAATATATATATTATTTAATATATTAATATTTTATTTTAATATTATAAACTTAATTATATATTTTTACTATAAATTATAATTATTTATATATTATTTATAACGTTAACCTTTAATATATAAACGGTTATAAATTTAAACATATAACGTTAAAAAGTTTTTTAATTATATTAATATAATTTTTATTATTTAAATTTTAATATATAATTATTTTATTAACTAATAATAAAAAAAAGTTTAAATTAACTGTTTTAATATTTACTTTTTTATAACTTATAATAAAAAAAAAGGTTTAATAAGTTAATTATAATATTATATTTTAAATAAAAAAAAAAAAAACATATATATAAATAACGCGGGTTATATTTTATATTTTTTTATAAGTTATATATTATTTAATTAATTATATTAATATTTAATTATAAACAACTAATTTACACACTAATAAAAGGTTTATTATCTTTTTTTAAAAAAGGAATAAACTATATATTTTAAAATATACTTTATATTAAACTATTATATATTATTTTAACTATTAAATATATAATTTAACATTATTTATATATATAAATAACTTATAATAATTTTATTACCACTTATTTATTTAAATTAAACTATTTATACTACTAAATATATATATATATATATATTAAATAAGTTATATTAATCTTTTTAAATTATATTAAAAACTAAAAAAAAATATTAATTATATTTACATTATATAAAATAGTAAGTTATATTTATAAATAATTAACAACTTTATTTTTAGGCGTTATACTAGCTTGAAATTAATATAATAAAATAATATAATAACATGTTTTATAAATTATATTAATTTTTATAATATTAATATTTAATTTTTAATATATATAAAATTATATATATTTTAATTTTATATAAACCTTTTAAATAAATATATTTTTATATTAACTTTTAAAATAATATATTCTTTATTAATAATAACCATTAAAAAATATTATATATTTTAGTTTATAAAAAATATTCCTTATTTTATTTATTTAAATATTTTTATTTATATAGTTATATAAAATAAACATTTTTTACTTACCTTAAAAAACTATTAACAGTTTTTTTTAATTTTTTTATATTAATAATTAAAAATATCTTTATTTAACCTGTTAAAATAATATATTATATTATTAAACTAAATAATAATAAAATAAGGATTTACTTAAAAAAACTTATCTTTTTAAAAAAAAATAATCTAATAATTCCGAATAATTTAAACTAATATTTTCCCGGCGCTGGAAAATAATAACCTTATTATTTTATTTATAATAATTAAAAATATAATCCTTAAAATAATTATTATTAAATATTTTATAATAATTTTTATAATAATTAATATTATAATATTTATCTTTTTTTTTATTATAATTTATATTATAAACTTTATTTTTATTTAATTAATAACTTTTATTATTAAGTTTATTATAAATTTTAATAAACATTTTTAAATATTTAATATAATAATTTTAATATTTTAATTTATAAACTATTATTAATTTAAACGAGTTAATTTTAAAGTATAAATACCTTAACTTTTTTTTTATATTTAAATATAAATTTTTAAAATATATAAAATTTATTATTTTTATATTTAAAAATAAAATAAACGTTTATAATAACGTTATTATTAAATAAAGCTATAAAAATACTTATAAAACAGCTATTAATAATAAAAATAATAAAAACCTAATTTATTAAAACTTTTTATATACTATTAAAATTAAATATATATATAATTTTTAAATTTAAAATATATTAACATTAAAATAAACTAAAAAGCTAATTAATTAAATATCTCCGTTTATAATATATTATAATAATAATAATTTTATTTTTAAAAACTTATAATTATATTATAATTAAAATATATTTTAAATATAAATAAAAACTAATAACTTTTTAAAAAACATTATTTAAAGTTATATTATTTTATTTAATAATAACCTACTATAAAAATATATAAATAAAAATTTATTATTTAATAAAAAACTTTTTAATAATTTTATATATATATTATTTACTTTTAAACTAAATACTATATTTAAATATACTATAAAAATAATATATAATTAAAAATTAAATTAACTTTTTATAAAAATATTAAAAAAACTTATATTATAATAAAAGCAACTTATAAAAATAATTAACAATAAATTAAACATATAATTTAAAGTATTTTAAGTTTCTAAAAAAATAATAACTTTTTACTTAATTATAAAATATAAATTTAATATAAAGAATATATTTATAAAAATAAACTAGTATTTAAATGGTTTTATAGTATTTATATTAATAAATACTATAATGTTTTTTTAATATTATAATATATTTAACCTTATAATTAACTAGAAATATATAATATTTATATTTATTTAATTAAATTAATAAACTAAAAAATTTTATATAAAAAAAACTAAATGTTTATATATAGTTAATTTTAATTAATATATTATTTTTAAAAAGATTTTTAATAACATTTACACTTAAAATAAAAAAAAAAAATTTTATTAACTTTTAAAATATTTTAATAAATAATATAAAAAAAAATTAAATAAAACGCTTAAAAAATAACTTATATTATTAATATTAAAACTGTAAAAATTATATTAATTTTTATAAACTTTAAAAATATAATCTATTTAAATAATATTTAATATTATAATTTTATTAGTTTAAACTTAATATATACCACAGTTATTTTTCTATATATTTTTTTTATAATTAATATAATTATTTTTATAGTTTTTTAAAATATTAAATTATTTTATATTTTTTTTATTACCGGTTTAATAAATTTTATAATTATATTACTTTTTTTCTTTTTTATAATAATAATAAATGACCTTATAATACTTAATAAAATCATTTTTTATAAACCTTATATAATAAAATTAACAGTTATTATAACTGTTAATAATATTATTTTTTTTTATATTTTATATATAATAATTATAGTTTATTTTATAACTTTTTATAATATTTTACTTTATAACTTTTATATAGTAAATAATAGTAAATAAAACCAACTTATTAACCTTAAATAATATTATTTTTTATAATATTTTAAAGTTAAATTTAACAGATTTTATAATTTTTATATTAAATATTAATATTATAATTTAAATTAATATAAAATAATATATATTTATTTATATTATTAATTTATTTATTTACTTATAAACACTACTTTTAATTTAATTATAACACTTATAATAAACTATTAATAGAATTTTATATTAATTAATAAAGTATTTATATATATAATTTTTTAAATTCCTTTCTTTTTATTTAAATTAAATTAATTTAAAAAAAAACCTAATTTTTATAAAAAACCACTTAAAATAAAACTTTATAAAAAAATAATAAAAGCGAATTAAATAATTAAAACTAATAAAATTAATATAAAATTAAAATAAGCGTGGCCGATTTTATAATAAAAAAAAAATTTTTAATAAAAATATAAAAAAAGAATTAAAAAATTAATAACTTTAAAATAAAATATTTTACATTTTTTATATTTATAATAAAAAAGAAATTATTTTTAGTAAAAATTATATTTTTTTTTTTATTAATAATCCTTATTTAAATTAAAGTTTTAGTTAATTATTAATATTTTAAATATTATTTTTATTTTTTTAAACTTATTAATATACTTATTATAATTTTTAAAAATTTAAATAATATTATTACTTTTTTTTTTTTTAATATAATTTTCACTATATAATAAATTATAAAAACTTAACAAATTTATATTTTATTTATAATAATTAAAATTTTTTATTTATTATTACATTTATTTAATATATAAAAAAAATTATAGATAATAAAAAAAAATTTATAATAAAAATTAAAATTATTTATTTAACTTATAAACTAAAAGTAAAAAAAGAAAAAAACTTTAATAATTTATTTATATATATTTTAAAAAATATATAAAAGAATATATTTATTAAAAAAGTTTTTTTTATAAAATATATTTTATAATATATAATTAAGTTTTACTATATATATTAAATTAATAAAAAATAAAAAATAAATTTAAAAAAAAATATTATTATTTATTAAAAAAAAAGTAAAATTATTTTATAATAAATTAATTATTTTTTTAAACATTTAAACATTAAATTATTTTTAAAATAATTAAAAGTATTTACTTTTTATATTAAAAATTAAAATAAAATAAAAACCTGTTTAAATTATAAAATCTATTAAAAATTTAAAAAAAAAAAATAAGATATAAAATTAAATAAAGAAATTATTAATATAAATATTAAAAACGTTTATAAAAAATTATATAATAAAAAAAAAAAAATAAAGTTAAAATTATTTTTAAAAAAAAAATTTAATAATTAATAGTTTTAAACAAATAAATTAAAATTAAATAAGTTTAAAATCATCGTTTTATTTAAAAAAGATTTAATTAAATTCTTTTTTATTAATAAAAACTTAATAAAAATTAAATTAATAAATACTTATTTAAAAAAAATTAAATAAAAAAAAATTTAAATATAAAATTTACTATTTATTAAAATCAAGCTTTAATAAAATAAATATATAAAAACTAGGTTAAAAAAAATTAATTTTATAAAATTAAAAATAAAAAAAACTAGGATAATAAATATTAAAAAACATATAAAATATATAAAAATTAAATTAATAAAAATCCTAATTATAAATATTAATATAAAAAAAATTAACTTAAAAAAAACAAACATTATTATTATTAACTTAAAAACTATTAAAATATAAAAAATAAAATTAATAAATAATATTTTAATAAAAAACAATTTAATAACAATTAAATTATTAAAATATAATATAAAAAAAAGCCATTTTATAATTATTTTATTATTAAAAATTAATATAAAATATAATTAATCATTGTTATAATTTTATATATTAAATAAAAATAAATTACTAATATTAAAAATAACATTTTAAAATATTAATATAATAATTATTTAAATATATTATTAATATTTAAATAATAAAATCGTTAAAAACAATATTAATAAAAAATAAACTAATTAAAAAAACTTATAAACTATTACTATAAAATCTTTTATATAAAATAAATATATTTTTATATAAAATAAAAATAATAAAATTAAGATTTTATATAATAATAATAATAAAAATTAAAAAAGCTTTTATATATATAAAAAAAATATTTTTAAAAAATAATTATAAATTTTAAAAATATTATTAATTATTAACTTTAAATATAACTTAAAATTACTAAATATATATATAATATTTTATAATTAAAAACTTTATTATAAATATATATATATTTTAAAAAAAAAAGTTAAATTAAAATATATATAATTATAATATAAAAAACTAAAAAGTAAATTAAATATTTTAATAAAAAAAAAATAAACTTTATATATTATATAAAAAAATAAATATATTTTTAATTAATTAAATATAAATATATTTATAAATATAAATACTTAAAAAAGCTATAATAAAAAAAATATAAAAACTTTTTAAAATTATTATAAGATTTTTTTTTTATATTATAAATTAAAAAAAGAAACTAATTTATTAAGTTAAAAACCAGTTCTATATTATTTTAAGCTTTTTTTTTAATTAGCTTTTATCTTTTTTTTATAAAGTGCGTATAAACCAGTATATGGTTAAGGTTTTATTTTCCTATTTAGGCGGCGAGCTTCCATAGAAAAAAAACACGATATAATAACCCTTGTAAACTCGGGTAATCGTTTTTTTAAAACACACTTTCCCGTTATGGTAGAAGAGACCGGGGTCGGTTTTGAGTCTTAACATGTAGGGATCTGGAGCATAAACGGGTTCCTCCCGATTCAGAGAGGCCATTTCATTATGAATGAAAGCACCGTTGCCGAGTAAATAAGTTTTACGCACGTAATTCACACCACCAAGGTAATGGACGGAAGAACGGAGTTTATTGCACTCAAAAAGAACAAAACCGTCACAGAAATGGAGAAGCCAACGGGATAGCAAGCGCTCCTGGCCTCCGTATAGCCCCAATTGACATATATCGCTTCGCCACATGGCATGCAGCCAGTTACCTTGCTGTTTCAGGGGATAAGCAAATGGGAAGAGCATCACGAATATTGACCGAGGGAGGTAGGGGTTTTATTTGATTCGTTCAATATACCTCTTGTCGTAATACCTTCCTAGCACTTGGATCTTTCCTACTTACTAGATATACGCCCACGACCTCGAAGATATCTCATAAATGTAGGATATGCATGAAATATATTCAAAACGAGAGAAAGTGGCCGTAGTGACCATGCTGTCTAAAACTGTACGAAACTCACAAACTTCGCGCCAACGTTGCTAATCCCAAGCGATAAACAAACTACCCTTAACTCTGAGTCTTCCTAGGACCCTGGTAGGTACCTTACTCATACTAAATCTAGCATCCAGTGACGCGATCAATCTTGATAGTGCAGCCATCAGAGTCACGCTTATAGTGGCCGCAGTGCGAGCAGTGCCCAATGTTGCGGATGGCATTATAAGCATCTATGAGCTCTTGCCCTGTGCCTTCGCAGTGGTCGCCAGAGAAGAAGAGTCCGCAAGTACCAGAGCAGGTACCGCTATTCTCAGAACTAATACAGCCAGCGTTAGAGTTTATACGATAATTACCTAGGTGTGACTGTGTTGACTTACCCGTCATACGTGCTGTAGGTGTTTCCAGCGATAACCTTCCTCAAAGCATCATCGCAAGATCCACCAAGTCGTTCGCAGAAGGCAGAACCTTTGCAGTTGATATCGGACTGGCGTTCAAGGAGAGGATTCGCCTCGGAGCGAGTATTCGGGGTTGAGTGAAGGGCGTTGACAATGGTTTTCCCGTTGTCAAGCTTGATGTTCTCGAAGTCAACTTGGGCGCTTGGAACGGCGGAGACTGATATAGCGCAGAAAGCCGCAAGAGCGAAGGTCTTGAAAATTGAGGAATTCATGATGGGTGTTTTGGTTTGAAGTTGTTTGAATGTTTAGGTACTTAGGCTGGGATGGTGGTTGGTGCGGTTGAATGGTGTGTGATTGAAATGAAGGAAACAATACTTTAGGTTAGGTAGGGAGCTTCAACACTTCTTATAGATTTTACTCCTGCTTTCCACCATGTTATTGCGGCTGTACCTATATGCTTCAGAGAACTACGATCTAAGCCATTCGAGCAAAGGTCAGCCATCCAGCGTATAGTCGCGTCATTCTTCCTACATGAACGCCCGACTAGGCCGAAAATATGCCTAAGCTAATTATAAACAACTCTTGAAATAGGTTCATCATGATTTTCGGTGACGAGTATAAATTCCTCAGTGCTGAAGGAGGTCGTGTCGGGCGTGAGGTTGAAATAGTTAACTTGTGTAACACCGCACTCAGAGGTAGATTGTATGCGCCTCAAAGGAGCGAGTGCCTAATATAGACATCATATGTTATTTTCAGCTTCTCGCTAGTTGTTTATTCGACAGCAATCGGCGCTTAAGAAACCTAGAATACGCCTCATGCCTCAGTTGCAACGTTTTAGATGCCACGGCGGCTGGGGGCGCAGAATTGAAAATAAACACTGTTCTCGGAAGTATGGTTAAGCATTGTCTACTTGGAAGACTGGATATCTGAGAGGACGGGTTGTAAATCACCTTCTAGATGTTTATAATTAGATCAAAGCCTCAAATGGAGACTGGATTTCATGGTTCATAGTTACCGGCCTGTCTGATAAAAGGTATAAGAGGTGCGAATCGTGCTGCTGCGTCAAAAGTCATCCGGGAATCTGCCAACACAAGCACTAAACTGGACCATAACATTTCATGCCGGTCAAGCAGGTCCATCGATTCTTAGAAAAATGTATTATTCTTCAGCAAACCCCCTTCGGAAGGTGCTCGCAGCTCTTACGTTGCTCTCCTTTTCATCCTCCATCTTGACTATTCATGCATCACCAACTAGACCTCATGAGCCTTTCGGGCTTGTCGAACGAGTGCCAAATGAAGACCCATACCCAAACAACGCTGGTATTGAAGCCGCCTACGTCCCTGGACAACAACCAAGTGTCTTCTTCTCGAATATTGGTGCCACAAACCAAGCAGAGCGCGACCGACCTGACACATTCGCCGGCACGGTTGGCGGTCGTACCTTCAGGACCGCCTTCACTCCGGGGTTCACCGACCGTCGCTCAGGCTCCGGAGGAAGAACCGCATATGGGGACTTCGCGAAGCGCTTTTCGACGGTCTTCGCAGAGCAGGCTACTGGAACAGCTTATGTTCTCTTGAGGGACGATCCAAACGGACCCCACGTCAACAGCGTCTGGACTCTATACGAGAGGCCGGCTTTGGAAAACGGCAATAAAGTCAATGAAATTGTCAAGGTCGACCCGTCTACATTCGCACAAACGATCTTGTGGACCAGACCCGGGGCGAAGGTCAAGGCTAAGAGAGACGTTCCTGACAAACGGGCGTTTGTCCTTGATTGGGATGCGCCAGCTGATGGGCCGTACTGGTTAGCCCCAGGGCAATAGAGGCTATTGATAGCATACTAATACTAACACACCTACCTATACTTAGGCAGATAGGAAGATAGGTAAGGCTGCTGCTTGGATATATGGTGGGTATAGCGGTATGCGAGGATGCGGTAGAGCTTTACGGCGTTCATTACACTCTTTTGTAGTTAGAAGAAATCTTTAGGTTAACATATTTGATTTTGCGTTCGCTCATTCTACATCTCGGTGCCGAGTTTTTAAAGGTAAGGCAGGTTACAGTGACACATAGCCCCCTGAACACCCCTGTACCCCACCACACCTCCCCAAAGCTGAGCCCATAGAGGCGGTGGCACAGCACCTAACCTTTAGGTACTGGTATGTCAGCTAGAGACTATATAAATAGAGCCCCCCTCTCAGCTTGTTTTCTGAGAAGCTTGGAGAGCTCTAGCCTAAAAAGACTTATTAATTATATTATAAGACGTAATGATCGGGTCATCTACCATGTCTGCACTGTCGACACAAGGTCTTCTTGCCGCAGCCCGCGACGGGAATGTCGACCAGCTCCGATCTTGCCTCTCCTTATTGCCAGTCGTACTTCCTCCTGTCGTATCACTCGACGACGTACTGGCGGAGGCCGCCCGCTCTAACCAGGCATCAACCGTCTCCGTCCTTCTCCAACACGGCGCTAAAGTGACATACGTCGTCCAAGAGGCAGCCCACCAAGGCGGAGAGCGCGAAGTGTATCGTCTCCTCATTCAATATGGCCTTGACGTCAATTGCGGCTTTGGCCACGCCGGAGGGCCGCTTACCGAAGCCGTGTTAGCTGGTGACTTGGAATGGGTAAAGCTGTTGCTGGATAACGGCGCGGACCCGGAACTTGCACCACTCTATGGCAATCAAGCGGCTTTGGCAGTGGCTGCTGCCAACTCAGTGGATATGGGTATCGTGGACTTGCTGATGAAGCATGGCGCCCGTGCCGACTATAAAGGCTTGTTACCTCTAGCTGTGAAAGAAGGGAACGTACCGTTTGTTCAGTTCATCCTGGATCAGGGGGCGAATGTGAATGAAAGGGTGGAAGAGAGCTATTTCTTACCTGAGATCAAAGGAAGTATCCTACAGTTGGCTATGGAGTCGGGTCACAACGATATCGTGGAAATCCTATTGAAGCATGGTGCTAGCTTTAATACGAGAAAATAAGGGGCCAACTTCGAATCTCTAGTCTAAGTTATTAAGATAAAAATAAAGCGTGATCAAGGCAAATTATCGTCAGGTATAGGAACGTGGGTCTATAAATGCGAATACCTATAATCCCTGAAATGCGCTAGAGCACAAGATCAGATGTACCAAGCTCTTCAGATATATTCGCACAAGTTCCCAATAATACAATTATTAGACCTTCGTTTCACTAGTCATGCACACGATACCCTACAGTCGTCCACTGCCTTTGCGCGTGCCTGAAGCCCACGCAACCTCTAGGAGCGCAACGGCCGCTTCTACGTTCCGTACCTTTATAGTAATTCCTACAAAGTATCCCTTTTTTTTTATGGCCTATGGCATCAAATCTTTCTCGTCGAATACCCCAGGCGTATCACTCCAAAGACATCTCCCCCCTCTCTTCTCCCTTTTTAAGTTTCTCACTTAGAAGAGTGATTCGGACTCTGATCAATAAAATCTACCGACTTCTCGTATCAAGTGGAACTGTGGCGTTGGCGAAGAGGCTGACATCATCAGCTTTATGCCTATGATCAACCCGGTCGGAACTGACTAGGGGTTACTGGCACGGTTATAAGAGGTATGTATCCTAGGAACAATTGGCGTGTTTAAAATACAACTTGTGCTTTGAATGAAGGTTGTTGGCACGCTCCTAGTATGGTGACCATTATTGGAATCGTCTCGGAACGGTTCCTTTATTAGAACAGATACAAGATTGTCCCTAAATGGTTCCGGGGTTTTGTATATTTTTATTAAGGCAGGGCAGGGCAAATCTTTCAGAATCATAGTTACCTTTGTGCACTTGTTGCTTTCACTTGTCTGGATCATATTAATTTTAGTGGTAAATGGATCTGATTTACCTTTCTTTTATTAGTAAAAAAATACCTACTAAAAACCCCTGGCTTATATAGACCTTGACTTCAAGCCCTACCTTAAGACGCTTCCCTTTTGTCCCTCGATACTTAAATCTGACTAGGAAAGGTCAACCTCTTCGAATTCGGAACCTGGTCGCGGGTGGGTCGGTGCCGGCACTGTAGGCTGTGGGCCTACAGGGGAATTGGTCTTGCTCGTGGCGAAGTCGAACGCATCGAAGTCGGCAGGATCCAATCGAGAAGGTGGTTGATCCTGTAGGCGGGTTTCGAGGCTGATCGATTGTTGCGCTTCGACGTCTTCAGCTGGTTGCTTCTTCTGGTTCCGGTGGTAATTCCAGCCACCAACGAGCGCGCCTATAAGAAGAGCGACAAGGCCAACAGCAGCGAAAGCGCCGAAAGCAGCACCCAGAATCACACCGTTGGAGTTAGACATGTTGTATGAAGGATATGTTCCCTAAGTTGAGGTTTAGTAGACAGTTTTGAGAAGAGTTTGAAGCACTTGTGGTTGTGATGATTTTGTACTGTAGTTGTGGTAATCTCGCAAGGTGATTGTGATGATTTCGTGGTATGAAGAAGAGTAATTGAGATAGGAGGTAATCTGCCGCATTATATATACTAGAATGTACTCGATGTGAGTATCAGAACACCAGGTGTTTCCTGCTATTTTCTGCACCGTTGGAGATCATCAAATATGACCGAGAAATTAAGACCGATTATAGTCATGAGTATTCTGACACTTCTGTACCGGCTGTCAGCGAACAATGCGGTTGTCGAGTTAAACAAGTAAGGATTTGCTTTATTTGGAAAGAACAAGTGTACGGAGAATTCATAATAAAGAGCATACAGAAGATTGTTTGAATACAGATCATATATTGGGCATTTGGGACTAGTAGTTGAAATGCTCTTATTGGTCTCGAGAATCTATTCAATATTCCTATCCGAACCTGATTTCAAGCATCCTTGGTCACTTTGGAGTGATCTCTAGCAGCAAATCTATTGCTACTTTATTGTATAATACGAAGCGTCAAAGTGTCTCAGAAATACGCCAATAGCTACCTAACCTATGGTTCATTCTAGATGGCCACTTAGGAGGTAGCTAGCGGAGCCTGGACTCATGGCGATAATAGGAAGGGTGACGGATATGCGCGGGACTAGAAGGATCACAAGGAGCTCACCTTCTTGTATAAGCCTCCCCCTGAGAACGAAGCTGTATATGAGGCTTGGCAACCTTGCCGATTTGCCACAGAGCCATGAGAAACACGTCCGACAAACGTGTCTTTCGGCGAAGAGCGAGCGCGCGTGAGCCAGCATTTCTTTCGATCCGCGGCCTCGTCCGACATCTTCGGAACTGTTGACTCACACTTAGGTCAACTATGAGTAATGCTCTTGCATCGATAGCGTCCTCAAGGGCCGATATGAGATGCAATGTGAGATGTGAAGGTCGCGGTTCACCGGTCCGCTGTAAGTCCTTGGTGACGGTCGATGTCAGTATAAACGCAGACAGCTCAGCTGAGGTTGCTACCAGATGGATTAACCTCCTTCCGTAAACATGATCAAGCTATATGAGGTTCAATAATATGGGGTAAGATGGTCGGTCTTATTCGGGAAGGTAACAGATCGAGTGCAACCAGTCGGGGCTATTGGGAGATCTAGCACGCACCTAGCTGTCAGCTCGTGGCACGCTGTTCTATTTTCTGATCCAAAGCAAACAGGGGTCGTGGGGGGGGGGGGGGAGCTTTGAAGCTTCGCGCCTGTGACGTTGGGAATAGCAATGCACATCAGACGGGACCGTCCCGACGATTGCGCTGCTAGATACAAGTAGAGATACGAAACCCACGCGTACAATTGGCTAATGCTAGATAAGAAGACTCTTGATCCGAGATCGTGTGCGTCGGCATTCGACACGAAGATGTAGTTGAGCTGCCAGAGAGCTACCGAGGTAGCTTCCTTGGGAACCTTAGGTAGGTCTTCGCGAGAGCCATAGCATCACTTAGCATCACTCGCAGCTACGTAACAGTTGGCAGGCAAGTCTAGAACTGACGGCAACGTTGCCGGATGCCAATCGGACTTGAGGCGGGTTTATGATATTACTTTATGAGGGTGGGATCTTCGTTCGAGTCCCAGCAGGAGAGAAGCCCTGGCCTGGCACTCAGCCAGGGCTGGTCGTCCAAAGTCGCCTGTTGTCACATGCGTCAACTTTCCACGCTGTCTGAGATGCATGCAACCGAGAGTAGTATCGGTGTGTGTCTCACCTATCTGTACGACGGTACCGTCGTGATGCGGGGCAGGCGGCGGGCCAAGCGGTACTTGAAGATGGACCCCGAGGGGACTAGTCCGTAATCTGTACAGTGCATACGTACAGGTTCTTGTCCCTATGTACACACCTACCCAGATGTTGCCTAGGGTGTACAGATCCCAGGGACGGATCCGGTACTCGATGAAAAATATCCCTAGCGCCTAGCGCCGGACGGGAATCTTAGATAAGCTTAATATATAGGATGGGTATCCCAGGTAAGTCAGGGAAATATAATAGATTAGGGACCGATCACGCTGTGGATGCCCCGTGACGTTCTTGGTCGATAAGGGTCATCGTATGGACTACTCGTCTCGCGGATAAGGTATGTCATGCCTAAGTAAAGATACGAGTCAGTTGCGAACCGCGGTACGCAATGCCGACGGCTCGGTAATTGCAGCGCCTACCAACGATCACATCATGTCGTATTACCTATACCACAATATAAAGCGTGCTGGACTTGCCGTGGAATTCCCACCTGAGATACCATATGCAATCTGGAACGAGAAACAAGCTCAGTCTTGGCTTCTTGGCTCTTCTTTTTGTAAGCCTTGATAAGGGGAACCCCCGTATGAGGTCTAGGGGGGCTGGTTACCAGAATAGGAAGGCCGTGCATTGGGCACCACGCGACGCAAGCTCGAGACTCCTTTTGGCGCGAAGACGACGTCCTTGGCACAGCTGCTTGGCACAGATGCTGGATACAACATCATGATAGATTCTCTTCTCCGCGCTATTGGGTTCGACTCACGTTCGGCGTTCGACTCTTAGGCTGTGTTACAACCGGCCGCCCGAGTTCGCCATATCCCAGGGCTATTCGATCACATCCATGCTCGGGATCCTTGGTCGGATCTGGGTTCTAGCCTGGGTCCAAACCCCAGAGTTCCCCCGGAGCCCACACCAGCCGCCAATCCCTCGTAACCAATGCGGCAAGGTATCGATGTCTCTTCACACCCAAGAAAGCAAGCTTTCGTAGCTACCGCGCTTCCCAGCCCATGAATAGCATCAGAATGTCGTCCCGCATGGCAGGACAGAGTCCGCCAGTCGTCGATGCAGAGACCGTCCGGGAGCAAGGATCTCAGATAAGGTATTGTACAGATGGCCCTGACTAGGTTCTCAGGGTCCCCTCAGCAAAGCTAGCCAATGCCTTCTAGAAAGACGCTTGTTACTAGCTACGTCGTCATCTAGCCTGTCCGACTATACCGCCGAGTAAGACCCTACGAGTATAGGAGATCCGCGAGCTTCCTTCCCAGGAAGGTGAAGATCGACGGGTACTAGGTATATCGAGGCTCGAGACGAAGTTCCCATGTTGATAAATAGTCGCGATGCCGTCGACTTGAGACGAGATTCTGTTCCTCACCAGTCAAGAAGCAACTGCTCCAGACACCTTGCCCTCTACTCTTATCACCTTGCCTTGCTCCAACATGCGTACCGCCGCTCTCCTCTCCCTTCTGCCTCTGGCATTCGCTGCTCCGGCCAAGCGGGCCGAGCCGGCTCCCCTCCTTAAGCCGCGAGGATCTCAGCTCGTCGAGGGCAAGTACATCGTGAAGCTGTACGAGAACTCCGCCATCTCGGCCCTCCAGGATACCATGAGCGCCTTCCAGGGCGATGCCGACCACGTCTATAACGTCGAGGGCTTCAAGGGCTTCGCCTCCGCCCTGACGGCCGAGGACCTCGAGAAGCTCCAGAGCCACCCCGATGTATGTCATAGGCCATAGACTGCCGTTTAGGTAGCATCCCAGATAGGGCACGCTTCGGATCTAACTGTTCCGCAGGTCGAGTTCATCGAGCAGGATGCCATCATGAGCATCAACGCCTTCACGACCCAGTCCGGCGCTACCTGGGGAATTTCTCGCCTTTCCCACAAGTCTGGCTCTAGCGGCTACGTTTACGACTCTAGCGCCGGTACTGGTACCTGCGCCTACGTCATTGACACTGGTATCTACACGGCGCACGCGGTACGCATGACTCGTGTGAGGCGATGCTAGGGAATATATGCTAATAGCTTTCTAAGGAGTTCGAGGGCCGCGCTACTTTCCTAGCCAACTACGCCGACAGCTCCAACACTGACGGCAATGGCCACGGCACCCACGTTGCCGGCACTATTGTAATCCACTCTTTGATCTCGGGTCCAGTCTATACGGTCTGCTAACATTTCTCCTCCTACAGGGCAGCAAGACCTACGGTGTCGCGAAGAAGACTAGCCTCTACGCTGTCAAGGTTCTCGACTCAAGCGGTTCTGGTACTACCTCCGGCGTCATTGCTGGCATGAACTTCGTCACCTCCGATGTCAAGACCCGATCGTGCCCGGCCGGCGCGGTCGCCAACATGTCCCTCGGTGGTGGTACTTCGTCCTCGATCAACAGCGCCGCCAAGGCCATGATCAACGCCGGTGTCTTCTTGGCCGTCGCTGCCGGAAACGACAACCAGAATGCCGCTAACTCTTCGCCCGCCTCCGAGCCCACCGTCTGTACCGTCGGCGCCACCACTTCCGCTGATGCCCGCGCCAGCTACTCGAACTACGGCACCGTCGTCGACATTTTTGCCCCTGGAGTAAGTAGCATAAGCTTCTCCCACCCCCCTCTCCCCTCTCTAGCCTATACCGTGTCTTGGACTACTTGTCTCGGACTCCCTGCCTCGTCTTTGACACCCTAAACTACCCTTATGGAAGACATCGCTAACAGCACGTCCCCTTTAACAGACTAACATCCTGTCGACATGGAACAGCGCGGGGTCCACTGTAAGTTTACTCTATATCATGTATACCCGCACCCGCAATGTTCGCTGATCATTCTACCAGAACACCATCTCTGGAACATCAATGGCAACTCCGCACATAGTCGGGCTAGGCGCGTATCTACTCGCTCTCAATGGAAAGCAGGCTCCGCAGGAGCTTTGCTCATTCATCGCATCTTCTGCCAACTCTGGTGTGCTGTCTGGGATCCCAAGCGGCACCGTGAACAAGTTGGCCTACAACGGCAGCGGAAATTAGAGGGGCACCGGCTATTGAATACGAGCACGACGATTGGCTATCTCTCTTGGAATATAACTCAGATTAAGATGTACCATACGAATTAGCCGCGGCAGAGTAATTGACTTAATGCGTTGAGGATCTTTTCGAGTCGCGTGTTGTGATTCCCGGAATAATTGCCCCTCACACTGGAAATTAGGTAATCAGATGACCAGCAGCCTGAAAGGCGGGAAGCAAGTCAGGGACTCGGGCGGGGAGAATGCCTTTTCAATGTAACTAAAGGCTGTCTATGTGGTATCTGAAGTGGAATCGATTGCCGGATTTCCAGGACCGTTACCTTTCTTTGGATATGTATCTCGGTCTCTGAGCAGTGGGATCTACACATACACGTTGGCAATCATGTTTCGTAGGTACCTACTTATACGTAAAGCAAGATAATACTATAAAACTTGGTATGCTTGGGGATACTTGCTCACGGCTGGTTTTAGGCACCGTATTAGCTTTACAGTATTGCACTGTGGATGACACAGTGGAAAAGACTTGGAAGTGTGTTCCATAGGTAATCCGTAATCTCGGGCGACTACCTACGTCAGGAACCATGATATTTAAACGATGATATGTTTGATAGATGGGATAAGTATCTTGCTCCTATTTACGGCTCTTTAAAGCCGCGAATGGATGACTCGAATGAGTTGGGTAGAATGTTTTCCCTCCTATGGGTAACCCGGCTGTCATAGTAGTAGTTATGGTTCTTTGAGGTTGCATTCGGTAGTCGACTCTAAGGAGTAAACCAACAATATTATGTAGATATCAAATTAAAAAGCATAGACGTCCCGGACGAACCTTGTCATTTTCTTCAAACAAAATTGATCCACGAATAAGCTTCCAAGTTCTACGTAAAGCCAGCCTATATTGTGAGGGAGGTAGTCGGTTTAGTTACATAGTGATGCCTAAGAGTTGCAACACTAAGAGGTATTCTTAGCGAAGCATGGGAAGCTGAGATTGGATATTGGTTATGATCAAGTGCTGTGAGTTCGGAAAAGGAGGCTGTGGGGATGTGCCTACGCAAGGGCTGAAGGGGTAATTCCTCGAATAGCTGGTTTGGTTCGATTTAGTTTGGAGGCGTTGATTTCTTACCTAAGCGCTGTGGGTCGTAGCTAAGCTTACCTAGGCGTCGGGACCCTACCTAGGTAGAAGCTGGTGGGGGTTCGGGATATTTGCCTATTGGATTGAAGACGTTACGGGTAAGTACATGTACCTAAGTACTTAAAAGGTGGTACTGGACCCTTGTTGGAGAGTTCCAAGGTTACGTAGAAATGTGACCCCTGAAACTGACTTGTGTATCGTCGTTTGTCTGATCTCGAACGATCCGACAATGCTTCTATTGTTGAATATTTTTTCTTTCTTTGTCCCTAGACATACAAGTCAACATTCTTTCGCCAAACTTTCAAACTACCTGTGTTGAAAGCCCTCCCACCACAATCCGAATCACTCAACCAACTACGTTGTCGCATCAGCTTCCCCGCGATCGGAAATGGCACGGCATCTATCCGTGGTCGTCATCCTGGCGATCGCGGCCTTCGTGGTCTTGTCTTTCATGACGTCCTTTGGCGGCAGGACCGAACAAATACAGCAGATGCTGCCAGTGGCAGGTGTATCCGAACGACCGCCAGTTGCTCCCGAAGCGCCCGCGCCCGTGCCAGATTTGAAGCCAGAGGTGACGCTAGATTCGAAGCTGGACATAAAGCCAGACGGGAAATCAGAGACACAGTCGGGTTTCGCGTCATTGTCGAGCGATCTTCTGACGGGAGGTGCCATAGCCCCCAAGCTGGAGAACGCAACGATAAAGTGCGCATTGCTGTTTTCTTACGTATCGCTGCCGGGAATTATGCTGACATTCTTTACCTCTATAGAGCCGAACTCGGTCGCTCGACCTGGAAATTCTTCCACACCATGATGGCCCGCTTCCCCGACAAGCCCACGGAAGACGACTCTCTCGCGCTCAAGACGTTCATACAACTTTTCGCACGCCTGTACCCGTGTGGCGACTGCGCGCGACACTTCCAGAAACTGCTCGCCCAGTATCCGCCACAGGTCAGTTCGCGCAACGCGGCCGCGGGGTGGGCGTGCTTTGTGCACAATCAGGTCAATGAGAGGCTAAAGAAACCCTTGTTCGACTGCAACGACCTTGGGGATTTCTACGATTGTGGTTGCGGAGATGAGAAGAAGGAGAGCACGGAAAGCATAGGGGAGCTGAAGCTGGAGAAGGAAGGGTGAGTCCACATCTCGAGCTCAGAGATATCTTCTCAGAGTGCATGATATGGACATATACTAACCTTTGGAATAGACTGACGAAAGGTGGTTAAGTGTATGATTTTACAATATCATTATTTCGTCTTCGAAGCATAGCGACCGGAGTTCCTGTACGTTACCTACCTCGTTACTTGTCGTATCCTTTTGGAATATAAATCAACGAGTATTCGATATGCTATTGTGATTCTTCTAGCTTGAGGAGTTTTGCACTTTCGCATTAACGGCATGTGTACAGTTCATGCATCGGAGAATAAACCTCATCTTGGGTACTGGTGATTTTTCTTCTTCTCTCTCTTGATACCCTGGACTACTTGACATTGTCCATGAGACTTTGAACCTGAATACTGGGGATATGCGAATGTATCGAGTTCAGGTATTGTTCCGAAGCTTCCTAGGTACCTAGCCAATTCTTGCACGTAATGTGATATGCTAGTGCCACCTAGAACTACCAAGGTAGAGCCAATTCTACGGTTAATTCAGACAATGCATTTGGATTACAATTTACCGGATATTCCAGGTTTTATTCAGATATACATGTGAAAAGCGACAGGAAAATGACAATGATGGAGAAAAGGGCACGTGATCATCGACCCTTTTGTTACATAAGCCATACGCTTGTCAGACTCCACAGACTCCACCGCCAGCCTTGCGCGTCGGAGCTGCCTTGAGCTTGCAGGTAGGTACATAGTTTAGGTAGACAACTGGAGCTTCCATTTGCCATTTGTTCCCGCCGCATCAATCAAACACCAACCGACCGAACGCATCTACCAACGCCTTGGACGATTTCTTACCTGCCGAATTCCCAAGAAATTCTAATTGATTCTAAGACTTGTGCATCCTGTCTAACCGTCTAACCTATCCCGATTCGCAATATGGAGTTCGGCAACAGGGGAGTTTTGAACGAGGGTACGTAGAGCCGAGCTCCCCAGAGCTTCAACCCGAGCATAAAGCCAGACTAACCAGCTGCCAAAACAGATGGAATCCATGTGGATATGGATCGATTAAAGAAGGGTGAGGTCAAGTAAGTCTGATCGTGTCCGTCGCTAGAACATCAACTAATAGTCTGCCTCCCAGCCTCGGTACTTCGATGTAAGCTCGACCATCCCGTATCATCATGTAAAGACGATTGATAATTAACTCGGTACTAGCATGGCCGTGACCTTCAAGGACGGTGTCATCCTCGGTACGTTCTGCGATACCATTCCCGACCATTGCCGTCCAAGCATATACTGACGCCGCTGCTGCCTCTAGGTGCCGACTCCCGAACCACCACCGGCTCCTACATCGCGAACCGAGTTACGGATAAGCTGACCCAAGTGCACGACACAATTTGGTGCTGCCGCTCCGGTTCCGCCGCCGATACGCAAGCCGTAGCAGACATAGTACAGTATCAACTGGGCCTATTCGCCATGCGCAACGGCAAGCCGCCTACCACACAGACGGCCGCGGCTATCTTCCAAGAAGTCTGCTATTCCAATAAGGACCGACTTAGGTGAGACAAATTCGAACCAATACCTACCGCAGCAACGCGTTCAAAATAAGACCACCATCTCTAACAGAAAGTGCCCTATAGTGCCGGCCTCATCATCGCGGGTTGGGACGAGCGGCACGGCGGTCAGGTCTATTCCATCCCCCTCGGAGGTTCTCTGCACAAGCAGGCCTACGCGATCGGCGGCTCGGGTTCGACCTACATCTACGGTTACTGCGACGCGCACTGGAAGGAAGGCATGGAAGAGCAGGACGCCGTGAACTTCGTCAAGGGTGCGTTGCAGGAGGCCATCAAGTGGGACGGCAGCTCAGGAGGCGTTATTCGCATGGTCGTCCTGACGAAGAAGGGAGCAGATCGACACTTGTACCTGCCCGATGAGAGCTACGAGGTGCGGCATTACTAGATCGCATCGGAGGCAGCGATGTAGACCACGAAGCCCAATGGAGATTCGAGGGTTGAGCTTGAGCATGCCCATGTATAATATTACACGAACCCACGTGGTTGCGCGTGCCGCGAGCGAGGCTGCATGGCGTAATAGTATCTTCTGCAGCTTAATAAGAGCTTCGCAATAAGGTCCGCGATGCATCCAACTTCTTGGGTTAGGTACTAGATGGTCAATCCGCAGCACTCTATGTACACGTCCCGTGAATGTATTTCTAAATGCTACAGGGTTGGGGGATCTTTCATCGCTCGGAGTCGAATCCTTGGCGGGCATGCAGACAATCAGACAATCAGGCGGTGAGCGGAATATACGCACGGAGGCGAACAAATCATCGTGCCTGGGCCGTCACATGGCGCAACGACGGTATCGCCAATAGCACTACGATGTTATAGGGTCGTTGGGTGATCCTACCCAACCTGCTACCTGCTACTTGCCGTGCTGTTCTTTGGCCGCTGATAGGGTAGGCCGATCTCGGGACGAACCGGGTTACGTAGGATTGTGTCCAAATAATCTATCGTCCTAGGTTGATTGGCGTCTTGCGGGTACGAGAGCCTGGAGAGCGTGATATTTCCCCTGAACAAACTACTGTAGAATTCTCGCCTTGATGGCTGGAAGTGTTGGGAAGTGAAATATGAGTCTACGTTGCAGTCTGTACAAATCTTCTATTCAGTTCGTCGTCATCGGTGCTACGTTGACGACGCCTAACGCACCTTAGGTATGATCATGATAACCTACCTAGGTACCTACAGATATATGTACCTAATATACACAGGTATGTACTATAGGTGAAGCTTACTGGAGGAGTTGTCCCTCATTCCTTTCAGGTCTTTTAGGCTAAATGTTGAAACCTGGATGGCGAGCGGCCCTGGATCTTGGCAGCCGTTGACGCAAGGGCGTCGTCTAGTTGTGCTAACCAGATATATTCGATTTCTGCGTCTGCATTGCTAGAGGATATCTGAAGCGGTGAAATACCTAGGTAGAGACTCGAGTGTTTTAAGGAGACACCCATCGACTAAGAGGCCCGTCCCGTGGTCTTATTTCTTATCTCATCACCCAATTTTCGTGGGGGTGAGTGAGGCAAGAGAGGTATAATGATGCCATCGGGGTAACAAAAACCGTTTCTCGGTTTCTGGAACGCCGCATGTCAGCCTATGTCAGCCTCTCGAGGGAACGGGACAAGGGGGAACGAGCACCCGCCGTTGCCACGTCCTTGGCACGGAAGAGAGTGTGGGATGGAAGGATGTGCGACGACCCTGATAATTACAAGGCTCCCTAATGGGGACTACACTATGACAGTACCTTGTGGTAGTGGCATAAAACCCTGAACGCTTATGGAAAACCCACGGGAGAGATCGTCGTACAAGTAAATCTAGAACCGGTCCCTGAATCATAGTTACCGAGAATGGGGCCCGGACTAGACGAAGCGGCCATCCCGGCCATGCCGTAGTGCGCAGCTAGAGGATGGAGATCTCGTCAAGCTTGTTTAGGTCCTATAGCGCGGTGCGCAGCCTGGGAACATCTATTTACGGTGGTATAAGTGTAGACGTCGAAGACGACGTCACCGGCACTCGAAAGCTATTCCAATTAGGTTTGCGATTTGATGTCTTTACCAGTTGATCCGGCGGTCATCGGGACCTGTACGTAGGCGTGGCTATTCAAATTAAGGTGCCAATGTTGACCTCGTTTATATTGAAAACATGTGAACGTGCGACCTGCTGCATGCATGAGATTACTGTAAGGGCTATGAGAAGAGACGAGATGACGTATGCTCAGAACGAGATAAGCAGAACGAGATGGGCAGAACGATACGGTCAGAAGCTATTCACTCTCCTACTGTATGCTTCTCTTGCACGCATTGCCATGATATTCGCAAGGGGGAGGATTTGCAAATGAGATACTGCTTGCTGTACTACAGCTTCGAGGGAATCTCTCTCTTACTTACATACATACAGCACCTATGCTGCTAAGGTATTCCTTGCTTCATCGCCTCTGCATCTTGACATGAATTAGGTAAGAGTCTAGAAACCAACCCCACGGGCGAGCAGCGCAATCAGAATCCTGCCAACCAACCAACAAAAGCTTCCCTTTTTCATGCATTAGTCGCTGGCCGAGGTCTTGCACCGCCTCACTCCTATCCCCTATTTTGGTAAGACGCAATCGTTACCTGCAGTTCCGGAGCCGGGTGTTGTCCTGTTCTGCCATCCATCCCAGGCATCGCCAACACGTGCGAGACAAATGATAGAGGGGGGGCAAGGGGGGGGGGGGGGGAACTTCTGGATAATTGAACAAAGGGCTTCAATGGTAGTGGAATGAGAGCTGTCATTTTGAAGAGTCGATCCTCAGCCTATCGCGTGCCGTCCTGTCATCTCACCATCCCCCCCTTTTTTATCTTTTTTATCTACAGCCGCTGTCTCCCTATTAAATTTGGGTTGCTATCTTTTATTTTTTATTTTTTTGTTGTCGATGTTTCCCGTCCTCGTAATTTTTGTATGACTCCTCGTCGCTCCATTATATCGCTTTACTATCCGTACTTGATTTTAGTATTTGTTTTCATTCGAGGAATTGATAATATTAAATATCTGTGGCTTGAAGTGTTTTATCTATTTTAATCAATTCCCTGTCTCTGAGCGATTGATGCGTGCAACAGGGGGCCGTCCCCATTATTGCATTACACTATCTACTATGTACCTGGTATACACGGGTCGATGATACGTTGAATGTCTGTATGTGCGCTCCCATCTAGCTTGAGAAGCCGTCTTGATTGCGTGTCGGTATCAGAGTTGTATTGAGATTTATCCAATCTTTCTAAGTTTTTTTTTTTTTTTTTTTTTCATAATCTCAATTATCATTATTATCATTATTATTATTATTTTCTTTTCATATTTCTTTTTCCTCCCTTATTCTGTTGTACAGCATCTCGGTTGCTTTTGTGTCATACATTCGCGCCCTCTCATTCGGTAGTGGGAGCAACCTATCAGCAATAGCTATAAGCAAGCACATCCTGGCTAATCGCCGAGACATTTCAAGGCTTGACGTATGCCTGGGTCTCTAGGTCCCTAGGTCTGCCCTCTATATCTGCAAATCTTCGCCGCCGCCACCGCAATCACCGCTGCGACCGCATCTTGAAACTGGGCAACCCCCGAAAGCCTTGGAACTTTTCTACAACTTGACCTTTACGTACCACAAACTTACTACAACAGCAACGCATTCTTCATCTTTTTCTCAACCTTCTCTCACAACAACAGACAACAACTGAGCTTGTGAAGATTAAGACACTTGCGACAACGCAACGATACCATACAACACGACACACTATTTCGAAACATCTAGTTGCTTGTTTTGCTTAATTGCCCGCCGCGACGCGATTTAAAGGGAAATAAAGAATTATTGTTACTGCCCACCGTCCGATACATAATTGAGGCTACAACTGCGCCGACCTCGGGTACTAAGTCAGATCATTTAGTGGTTTGCCAGCTAAAGCCGATCGGTCGCAACATTGAACTTGATATTCATTCGATTGCTCACCGGCGACGATAAACCACTAAACCACTAAACCATTACTTACAACGTCATCCCGTACTCTTATTGGGATAGGAGCAGAGGAGGTAAGCATCATGATTTCACGCTTTGTCTCTTATCTTTTTTTTCCATATGCATTAGCCACTCCTTGGAGACTGGCAGTGCAGCGCAGCGCAGTGCAATGCAATTCAGCAGTGCAATTCAGTAATGTCCTGCCCCACGAACTCTCGCCCTCGCCATCTCTCACCCTGCCTCGTTCTCCTACCTAGAACTCGTTCTTCTGCCTATAATCCGTCGCTATTCGCTCGCGCCACTTGCGATGTGTTAGTAGCATATGCTGGTGAAAAGGAAGATTCGTTAGAATATGGCGAGAGCCGTGAAATGTGCCTTGCAGCAGGTGTTGGTCTATAGGATGAGCTGCGAGCTGCGGGCTACGGGCTGTCTCGTCGCCATTCAGCCCAATGTGCGCATCTCCCACAGCTTCAAATCTACCTGAAGTTATCTTCCATCCAACTGCCCACGTGTTAATCCGTTCATTCTTTTCGTATCTTGGTTTCTTGCCTCAACCAAGCAAACCCCGGGCGCAAAATAGCCAGCCTATATTCATTACCTGTTGTTCTACGTGGGACTTAAGACTGGGACGTGGGACAGTGAGCATCGCCACGCATAATAGACTACGGCCGTTCCACCATTTTGGCCCTATCTGTCTCATCGTGGGCTACCTGGGCTGGCTACCTGGGGGCTACCTGGGCTAGCTGGTCCGTTGGGCTCGCAGGCTCGTGGATTGTGGCCCGAACATTTTCTTTTTTACCCGTTTTTTCCCCACCCCGGGACCCAGACTCAGGCTCGAGACGCAGGGTGATGAGGCGAAGCAGCCAGATTCACTGATTATCGAGTCGCTCACTGAGTCGAGTCCTGTTGTGGTCACTGTTGAGAGAGAAAGGCAGAATACTGCTATGCGATACAATATGAATTAGGCATCGAATTAATTTACTGACTCGCACATTAGTTTTCTTTCAGACTTTTTGGTCTCTCTTTGCGACTCTTTCTCACATACCTAACCATCTAATCTACTTTACTCTACTCTACTCTACTCTACTCCAATACGCCCCGCGCATAGACGATGCAATGGCTGCCGTAATTGGAGACTTTGTTACAGATCACACGCGACTTCATAATATGATAGCAGCCTCTGGGTTACCCCACGAGCACTCGCGCCCCCGCGAATCGTCATTTCGGCCAGAATCCCGAAATCGACCTCGCGAAGTGCCGCCTCAGAAAGTTTATTCACCCAGTACGGCGTCGTATAGGCCTTCGGCACCGAACGCGACACCCTCTAAACGATCTTGGGAATCTTCAGAAGCGGGCAAAGACCCGAGGCATATTTCCTCCACCGGCGGTGCTTCTCGATTCCCCACCCCGCCCGATTCCTCGTCGCCGAACCCCGATTCCGCACGCGTAAGAGCACAGAATGCAAGGAGCCCGTCGTCGGAATACATGGCATCAGAGACCCAAACGACCTCGTCAGCAGCGACTAGCAGCGCCACGCCCACGCCTACTCAGCAGCAGCCCTCTCCCGATTCCGATACGTACAGGTCGCCCGCCCCCAGCGTCCGTACCGACAATGCCCCCTCTCCTCCACAAGGCCACACCGTCTTTGTACGCGACCTCGCGCATATCCAGAGCCTCGCTCGAGCCGACCTGATGAATGGAGGCAACGGGCCTGGGATATTGAACGATCCGCCACTCCAAGCGATGAAATACGAGATTAGTCAAATGCCCATAGGCGACATCATCGAGATGGTCGCCGCCCTTCTTACAAAAATTACTACCACCAACGACCTTCAGCACGACGCTCTGCACCGAAACGCCACCCACCAGCAGACCGCAGCCAGCCACAACAACGAAGGTACTTCGATGAGCCCGCTCAGCAGCTCCGTTCTTGCGTTTCACGGAAAAAACGTTCCGGCAATTACGATTCTCAGTTATTTGAGCAGGATCCACAAGTACTGCCCGACTACGTACGAAGTATTTCTCAGTCTTTTAGTTTATTTCGATCGAATGACGGAACGAGTCAATACGATGGTGATGGAGGCCGAGGCAGTACGGAGGCAGTCGCATACCCAACACGCGCAAGCCGCGCCGGTGGAAGCGCAAGCTAGTGGGAATACCGATAGCGAAATGAGGGATGAGGACAGTGACGATAGCGATGGGACCGAGTCTGACATTGTCGATGAAGACCCGAGAGAAAAAGGGAAAGAGAAGAGGAGCCGGGAGAAACGAGCTAGAGAGCCACCACCACCTCCGCCTCCCGCGGCGCCGGCTACTTATTTCGTTGTTGATAGCTTCAACATCCACCGTCTGATCATTGCCGGTGTCACCTGTGCAAGTAAATTCTTCTCGGATGTTTTCTATACCAATTCGAGATATGCCAAGGTACGTTATCTCGATCCTCTCCCCGCCACCTTAATTCGCTCTTCATATCCCCTTTTACCCTTATCCTTCCCAAGCCCTTGTTGTACGAAATAAGTAGGCTAACAATAGTATTCAATAGGTCGGTGGCCTTCCATTAGCCGAGCTCAACCATCTTGAGCTACAGTTTCTCCTACTCAACGATTTCCGGCTCGCTGTACCCGTTGAAGACCTAGAGGCCTATGCTACGATGCTTGTCGAATTTTATGCCCGGGAAGTCGTCGCTCAGCGCTCCCGACCCGTGAATGCTGCCGAGTGAATTCGGAAGTTGCAGTAGTTGGACAACATATCTTGAACGAAACATCATTGGAGTTAGCTGAGAAACACGGCTCGGTCTACGTTCATACGCCATAGTCTCTTATCACGTCACAGCCACCGACATGACTGGTTCAGCGCCCTGACGCAAATAGAACTTTCGGGAGATGCCGAGATATGGGGGAATTTCGAGTTAACGGAGATGGAAACCTCAACTCGGACTATGTAAAGAGTACTAGTTGGTCATTGTGTATCAGATTTGCATGGGGCGAACCCTGGGATTCCACTTGAGATGTGTTTTAGGTCGGGACGGGCTCGTGTGCGCTTTTCGGGGAGGCGAGGAGTAGGGTGAGCATTGGGGAGAGAATTATTGTCACACATATTTGATACCCGGATAGATTTTTGCTCGGGCTGAACTCTCTTTATGAATTAATTATGGCCCGCCCTTATTTTCCTCCAAGTCAATGTGTCTCGTGTCCTGTGCCCCCCTGATTGGTGATTGGTGCTAATCAACGTAGACGAAAGAAAATACTATTCGACATAGAATTTCAGCCGCCGTGTAATGAACCGGGGGATTCAGGGAGATTATCGAAGGGGTAGTTTGGACTCCTTTCATACTCTACAGATGCTTTTGAACATGTGGTACGCAGGGCCAGCACGATGGGGCTATTCGGGTTCCCCTCGCGGTTCGAGTATCGGATCTTATTCAACTACAAGCGGATCAGTACTACCGTGCTCGGGGTTATTGGTGACGCAGATCCCATACGGCATTAATCGTGCCGTGGTCGACAACACGGATATGCTAAGCAGCCGCAATAAGAATCGGCCCCACGAGATAACAGGTTACATACCTAAGGAGATGGGATCCGGTATCCCGTCTAGCCACGCGCCATTAGATAGGTAGGTCCAAGGATATCAAAGCAGGTACTGTCACCAAAGGAATTGACGAGTTAGACGGGGAGGAAACTCGTAATCGCGTATGGTTAGAGATATTTCTTGATATCAATTCACACCGAGTCGAGTCGGGACTCTTCGAGATCTACGCGCCGCACCAACGACCTTCTCATATGTTTGAGAAGTGATGGGTGTGATTTGCGATCTATGATTCTCTCACGCCTCCGCTTTCGATGCATGGTAGTAGCATTTAGTATAGGAAGAACAACCTTATGAATTACACTGTTTCTAATATGTGCCTCGACAGTAGAATTAGGCTATGATGTTGCTACGATTCTCCTCTTGTCACTGCCCAACAGCAGGCTGGCCTACCTACTGTATTGTACCAAGACTTGACATCGAGTCTAAGTATTGGGTCCCTAGATAATTAAATGGAGCACTCTCAGTAACTTGGGTGATCTGCATCCGACCCTGGACAACAAAATATTTCTGCGTAAGTGACAATGTTTTACTTGGTACCTAATCTACCTGGTAGCTACCTAATCATAGCACGTCTTTGAAATTTACTTGATGTTTCCTTGAATATTGTTACTAGGTTAGATTCCACAAGACTACCATCGTGTACAGGCTGACAGGATGTAGGGTGGACCAGCAGACCCGCCCGGCAGGTACTACAGTTACTTGCAGATGACGCAGGGGATAGCAACGATGCCAAGGGGCGGGATACATGGGGCTCCCGTTATGCAGATCCGCGATCTGCTAATTACATCCCGGTCCGAAGTACGCGTCACAGTAGGTATCCCCTTTTTAAAAAATAAAGCATTGTTTGCTTGCACAGCGGCATTATGCTGTCTAAAACCCCGAATCTTTCCATCCGTTGATTGGAGTCCGAAGTAGCTATTAGAACGGTCAGACTTTCTTTTTGCTCGTCTATGACATATGTTCTTCTAGGAACTAATCATGATACTCGTCGGTAGCCCTAGAGGTTTGCGACCTCTCATCCTTCCATTCGGGTTAGTTGCTATCGCGCTCGTACTCGTGGCACTGTACCACGGCGTAGTGGATAGCGAAGGCTTGCTGGAACGCCTCCTCATGATCAACAGCGGAAGGCCGAACCATGCTGCAGCTCAAGAGGACCGCCGTCCGACGAACACTCATGCGCCTCCCAAGTACAAACCGACGCCTACCCTTGTCGCCCCGTCCGTGACTGATCCGTTCCCTCTTCTTGCGAAATCGACCGCGGCGCTCCCTCCTATACCACAATACAACGTTCCTCGGCATGGCCTGCATCGAGAGTACGGTCTCTCGTACGCGCCGCCAATATTTATCGGCTACACTCGAATGTGGCCAATGCTCCTGCAGTGCGTGGTCAGCTATTTGACGGCTGGCTGGCCACCCGAGTCGATCTTCATCGTGGAGAATACCGGCGTGCAGGACTCGAATGCGGAGGGAAGACTCAGCCTGCAAAACCCTTTCTATCTAAATTATGGGAGCCTCCGCAGACTCGGGGTGAATATCATCCAGACCCCTGTTCTTTTGACCTTCTCTCAGATGCAGAACTTCTTTTTATCTACCGCTCGCGCCCGGGGTTGGCCGTACTACTTCTACTCGCACCAAGACGTGCTGGTATTCTCGTTTGAGGACGGACCAGATACGACGCAGCGTCCTGGTGATAGGGACTGGTTCTTCTATGACGAGCAAGACGAAATCGACCTGAGGCCAGTCGCTGCGGGTCAGCCGGGGTATAGATCTTTTTATGAAAATTGTTTATACGAGCTAAACCAAACGCTGGGACGCGAGGAACGTTGGGCTTTCCGCTGGTTCCAGTATGATCACTTGACGCTGGTTAATAGAGCCGCGCTGGAGGCTGTAGGTGGATGGGATTCATTAATACCGTATTACGGCAGCGATTGCGACCTCAATGCCAGGCTTGAAATGGACGGATGGACTATGAGGCATCGTCGCGTTGGTATCATCAATGACGTTTCAACAGTGATGGAGGATCTACTCGCCCTATATCGCGACCTGAATGTCACTCCTAGATTTGTCGACCCGAATCCGATCGAGTCGGCCGAAGCAGAAGAGAAAGAGCCAGCAAAGGAGGTGCAGAGCGACTCAACCAAAGAAGATGACCAGGACGATCGTAACAATGAGGTGACGGAGAAACGAGATGAGCGAGCCAAGGGTCACAGGGAGCTTGCCTATTTCCGGGAGCTTGTTAGCCTTGTGGATGATATGGGTGCATATAAGTACCGGAACGAAAACAAGAACAGGAACTCATGGCAGAATAGCCAGCATGGAGGAGCGGGCGAGCCTTATTTTTATGACGGAAATGGATTCAGTACAGCGTTTTGGATACTCGCTGAGGCTGGTCGCGAGATCTTCCGCCAGAAATGGGGCCACCAAGACTGCGATCTTGTGAAAGACACTGCTTTGAAACTAGAAGATCAGTGGCGCGTCGAAAAGGATTGGGAGTAAGCCCGATCGATATTTAATACAGGTACCAATCAATTATGAAATACAAGTTGCTGATGTCCGAATAACATGCGTTCGATGATCTGTTCCTACCTAGGTAATTTGCGAAAACCTGAGACAGCGGGACTGATTCATTTCATAGAGAACTCGATGCTTTAATATCAATCTTTTATTAGGAAATCCCTCCGTTGAACAGAGCTAGGTGAAGACCAAATCACCTCCAAGTAGCTACCTATATAACACATAGCAACCTTATGTTTGAGAAGAGGAGAGGAAGAAGAAAAGTACCCCCACCCGTGTGCTCTACTTCATCAGAATCCATGAGAAGCCGGTCCCCATTATCGTTGCCCACTCTCGTGATGGTGAGGCTACGCATTACGATATGGATACGGCTCGAGTCGACATTAAACTGCTCTAGCACTTCAACCCAAAGTCAGGCGAACTGAAGATATCAGGAGTGAGAACCTCCCACCAGTCTAGGTAAAGACTCTGACATCAACCTCAGCTTTAACACGAAGTTTGAAAGTTCGGGAAATATGAGCGAAATGGGCACTTGAATTAATTAATTACCTCAGACTCAGCTGTGCATTTTAAACTTATTACAAGAGAGAGAAATATAAAAAAAGGCACTAGTTTCTGCTATGTAATTTTAACTTGTAAACTCATCTCAGGGACAAAAAAAAAGGGAAAAAAGGAGCATCAGCTTCCGCTGTGCAACTCTTAGCTAGGCAAAATTTATGCGGCTCAGTTCCTTGTCTTGTCGAGGGAGGTCTTCACAGCAGGATCTATGAAATCGACCCCGTTGTACCTCTTTGGAAGGCGGTCATCTTGGAAGGGCGGCAGGTCCTAGGAGTGTATTAGCAACCAAAAAACGGACTAGGCATATAGTAGGACTTACGATCAGCCACGCCAGATCGACAGTAGTGACAGTCTGGCAGTACGGCCTGGCGCCTAGCACGAGTTTGCTGCTCACGATCCGCTGGTGCGCGCCACCGACCAATGCGCTGTCCGGGTGTATGACGACATGAAATGCGTAGACGGGCATCCTGTACAGGTCGTTGTCGGCGTCCTTCAGCATGGCGGCATTGTGGTAGAGGGTCAAAGCTAAGGCCTTTCGGACTCCGGTCTCGAACTCGGCATCACCAAACAACCTCGAAGTCACAGTGCCTCTGCCGTATCTACTGTTAACACCCCTCATAACCTGAACCCGAATCGATTCGACTTCCTCCAGTGCATTGAAGTCGAGGAAGTGTGCCTTGCACCAATTTCCGATGTCGACGGTTTCGTCCTTCTTCGCCCTTGCAAACGCTACGAATGCGTTACAAGACATAAGATGTTCAGAGAGTGGGTGGGCGAATTGTGCCCTTGCCAGGTCTGCTACGTCTCGGTGGAAAGGCGAGCAACTGAATATGGACCTCTCAGCGCTCTCCAAAGAGGCGATAACTGCCATCTCGGCTACACAGATGCGCCCGACGATGATGCCGTGAGTCCAGATTGGATCCAGCGGAAAATCGAAGGACGGAAAACTGTGAGCCCATTTGCCCAGCGGTGTGAGCTCGAGGTTGCTGCCCAGCATCCCCCTTTCAAGCGTATGGTTAGTCAACCTCTAAGATGGCATAATAGCAATGGTGTCAAACTTACAGGTCTACTATCGTCGCTATGCTGCGGGCCACTGTCTCTGGAGCTGGATTAATCCCGGAGTTGAACTGCAAAAGCTTACCGAGCCCGAATTCCCAGTTTCGAACAACCCCTCGCGCTCTCGAGAAGCCTGATCTCGTGTCGGAAGAGCTTGGGGGTGTCGTGGGCGGGATTGTTCGTTGTCAAGACATCCTTGTTCCGATCGCTTTGGCGCGGTTCCCTGCGACGATTCGGAGGAGGAGCGCAGGGCCTGTCAGGGTGGTCCCAAACAGCCCAGCCGTCGGTCTCGAGGCCGTCGATCTCTCCAAGCTCGGCTCGCCGATATTCTCGATGCTCGGTCTCGTCTTCCGACGTAATTGTCTTTACCATATAGATAAAGACGGAGGACACGAACTCGTCGTTGTCTGGGGCGGGACTCGGGTACTGCCGCGAATGGAACTTCATGCGTCCCGTGCTGACGAATCGAATCGCTATCTCCGCCCAGGGGGAATTCTCCGCAAGCTTCTTGTTGTGGCTGAAGAAGCTTTCCCGGTATATGTAGGTCCGGGTTCTCGGGATTGAATTTCCAATCCGTGGGCATTGGACCCATGGGCCACACTGCATCATCCTCCCAGAAGTCGACTGGTGAGGGTCGGGGATTGGGGGGCGTAGACGAGGGGGGAGGGAGAGCACCCGCGGCGGGGGAAGGGGAAGAAGTGTCCTATGTATTGTCAGTCGGGCTACAAAATAGTTACGGTTACGGCAAGTGACTTACCTCTCTGAGTCGGCCTACCTTCAACGGTCGGCCATGGAGCTCGGCGCCGGATAGGGTAGTACGGCCTTGGTCGGCGTCGGCGTGATCTTTGAACTGGACAAAGAAGAAGCCTCGGTGCTTCTTGTTAGGGTCGGGATTCTCGGGCCAATAGAATATGCAGTCTTCAAAACCTTTCTCTTCGAAGGCATCGGCGATCACCGTTGGCTCAAGTTGGAAATTCACGTTCGCAACATGAATGATCTCGCCGGCGACCTTGGCTGCCATGGGCATCTCACGAGTACTCTTGTGGACGGACACGTCTATCGTGTATTAGTCTGTCAAATCACATATCAAATTAATGCCGTATGACTGAGAAAAGGGAGAAGGAGGAGGATGACTACTTACTAGTAGTGACGGCGGCAGTGGTGGTGGTAGTAGACTGTAGTGGTAATGAATGGTAATGAATGTTGTACTGATCTGGGAATATCTTGCCAGTTAAGTCAGATGGGCATATTCCCATCACTCTACCTAAGCCGTCGTTCCCAATACCTACTGCCAGCAACTAGAACAGTACCATGATGTCTCAGCAGGGGAGGAATATAGCCGCTAGTATCAGATAGACAGCTACCTGGGTGAAGGGGAGAAGCCCTGCTCTAAATATACGTGCAGCCAAAAGAGAGGTCACAAAAACACGATATGAACACTATAAATAGCACTGCTCATCAGAAAGGCCTTGACTCTGTCTTTTTCCGTAGCATAGCCATCATGAAGCCTGGAAGCTAGGTAGACAAATACCGAGTTCATAACTTAGTGTCTTTCCACGATATATCCGCCCGTTAAAAAAATACAATCGATCTAATAAATCCCAGCGTCAAGGTCTTTTTAGATAAGGCAAGGAAAGGACAGGCGTCGGCGTTATAAGTCTAAATAGCTCATATAGCGAGAGCTATCGCTGTCCCCCTTTTTTCTCTTTTTCCTATTTAAGGTAGTTAGGTACCTAGTCTCCCTTCTCCTGTAAGGGTTACAGATCTACCTATACTTGAGCCTCTAAGAACCATCTACGTACCTGTTAGAATCTTGCGGCTCACCACTGTATCAGGAGGCAATGCGGACTTGAAATCAGTGCGACTCTGGATAACCTCATTCTACCTAGGCCGATCACTTTAGAAACGAACGGGGCCCCCACGCGAAAAAGGGGGGGGGGGGATAAATTTTGCAACTGTGTGCTGTGTGAAGAAGATGAAAGAGGAAAGGGGGAGGCGGCAATGCCTTTAACCCCATAATTCATCATCAGGTTATTTAATCCTTCGTCCTCCATGCCCTCCGTGTTCTCGTCCTCCACGTCCTCCGCGTCTTGCGGCGTATCCCGGGTCATGACGCTCACGCCTTGTTTGACGAGCGTGCATCTTCTCGTAGAGAGTCATAGGTTCATCCTCCTCGGGGACTTCCGTCTTTGCTATCTTGACATTAAGGTTAACTTCGTCGTTGCTGTCGTCGGCGGAGCGGAATACGAGCGTCTTGGTGGGGTCTTTCTCTCATTTCTCCTCTTTGACCATGTCCGATGAGATATGTAATCCTCGAGATTGCCATTCATGGAAGCGATCGTAGCCACACCAACCGAGACCGGCTCGGGCCGGACGCTTATGATTGTGCATGAGGCTTTCGGCCGTATCTGGTCCATATTTGCTTGCTTTCGGGTCGGCTTCGTTAAAGAAAGGGGCGGGAGGAGGGTCGGTTGGCTGGGGGCTTTTGTCAAGTGGTGTACCAGCCTCTATGGCTTGAAGTACAAACAGGTTAAGGTTCTTAGTACGGACGGCTGGTTTGGTTAATTCTGAAGCATCGGCTTCTGCCGCCTTGGTGTATAATCGGAAACATACACCAGGTTGGGCTCGACCGGCTTTGCGCTTCCTCTGGTTCATTGCAGCGAGAGACGTGGGACCCAGTTGGAAGATTTCCATTCCAAGACGAGCGTTGTACACCATCTACTTCGCGAGGCCGGCGTCAACAACGTAGCGCACCCCGTGGATCGCTAGGCTTGTATTTGTAGAGACAATGCACCTACGGTTGGGTGACTTGGTGAAAACTTTCTGTTGTATGTCTTGGGCGAGAGCCCCGTAAAGCGGTAGAACGGTCAAGTTCTCGGTTTCCATTGTTAGAAGTTCACACAACTCAATCTCGTCCGCGCCGGGGAGGAAAACGAGAATGTCGCCTGGTCCCATATGCCTGTGGATGTGTATGGCGGTGCACAAAGAAGCGAAGATGAAGCTCGGGGTTGCCTGTGTAAGATTTTAGACCTTTACAGGACCTTCATGGCCGTCGTCTAAGGTCTTGACCTGTTCGGCTGCGGATATGTTGCGTTCGAGCCCAATGGTAGCCATGGTGATAGTTGGTGATGGCGATGGCGGTGACGATGCCGGTGATGATGACGATGACGATGGCGACTTGTGTGATAGATCACGGTTGATGGTGGCTGGTGCTGTTGGTGCTGGGGATGAAGCAGCGCTGTTGATTTGTGCGAGTTATGTGTGCGTGTTGGAAGAGCGAAATTTTCGTATGGGCTCTAGAATTTGATAAAGTTTCGACCAAAATTTCTGCTTTGTGCGTGGTACAAAATAGTCTGGTGCCAGATTACTATGGCAGGTGACTCCCTGTGCGAATGGATGTAGAGGCCGTATGCATTGCACCTGCCTTGGAGGTAGGTATCTCGTTCTCCTTCTTCTTCTCCTCCTCCCCCTTTTCCGCCAGGGGCCCGCTCTGCTTTGATCGTAGCACGCAGGCCCTCCGTCGAGGCCGTTTCCACACTGAAGTCTTCCGGGTTGAATATGACGCCATAGTTCTTGCTGGCCCCTTCCAGCGTGCCTAGATTGCGGTGCACTTCCTTCGCAACGACCTTAGCGGATCGCGGCAGCAGGTCCCCAAGGCCACCGCCATCCTAGATAATCCATTCGAGCATATCACAAGGCTCCACTCGTGACTCGAATGTTGTCGCGTTTACTTGGGAGGTACTCGACCGGCGGGTTCTTCTTGTCGGCTGAGTACCGGCGCTGGAACTTCTTGCTTCGCGTGCCAGGCATTGGCACCCCATGGTTTGGTGAACAAGCGGTCGTCATAGGTGCTGAAATCGCCGCGCGACAGGAAGCGGTATAGTGTCCTACGCATTACCACCACGATAGAAGCTAGCAGCTTCGGAATCCGCAAATGGCTCGTTGGCTTCAATGCGGAGCGGAAAATAGAGCACAATCGTCTGATGAGAAGAGTTAGCAGCAATCAGAACCGTCACCACTGCGGCGCGCTGGGAGACCTCCGAAGCCGACCTGGTAGAGCAAGAAGAACACACCGTCGGGCTTGAAGCCGCTACAGGAGAAGTGCGACGAGTTGCTGAATCCTACAGCGGCTTGCTAGACTGGGTTTCGTTAGCTTAGCAGCGCCTGGGTCACGTCGAGCGTCCGTCCCGCAAAGTGCGACCGGCAGCTTTGCGCGGCCGGGCAGACCAGCGTCAAGAGACAGCCTTCCGGGAAGTACACATCGATAGATCAGGGAACCCGTTACTGACGATACAAAAGGGGTCGAAGACTTGCGTAAAGTAGTAACCAAGGAACATCTTGAACATAACGGGGCGACGTCTCGGACTAGTGGAAGATGGGCTTTCCGTTACGCCTCGACATGGTGCATGTGGCCGCCCAGGAACCGTTTCTCTTGCCGTCGTCGTCGACAAAGTCAGTGAACGTGCTACGCATATCGTCGATCAGCGTATAAATGAGCTGGGAGACAGCGGCTCGGTTGCGTGCAAGGAGATCGTCCGTAGCAGCCTCGTAAGTCATAAGAATGCGTTAGCAGGCTCGTCGGCAGTCTTCATGCGGAGACCTGACTTTCTCCAGTCCGTATCTATCGACAAGCTCATAGAAACGCACTCCGGCGGCACTGTGGGAGGTAACCAGAGCCGCCACGTCGCTTCTCTACCAGTCTGGCAGACGGGAGCTGCGGCCAAAGACATTCATCAGCACATGGTTGTAGACGTCCTTCGAATAAAGCTTCACAACGGGCACCTCCAAGCTGTCTTCAAGATGGCGGAGCTGATGGACATACTGTCTGATACGCCACCCTGGTTGTCGCTACATAATCAAGTTAGATCTGTTTGTATCGATGTTTAAAGGCCCGGGAGGGAACTCACGTCATGTGGCCAAAGTTAGTAGACCGTAGCACAATATTTCCGGAATCGAATATAGGAAGTATGATGATGGTGTCGTTCAAGTGAAACACTACACCTGAGACATCATATATGTCGTTCGTGATGAAAACTTCGCCTTCTTCAATTGCGCCCCTATATGGCTCGAGGAACGTCGGAACAAAGCTACCGAATTGGACAACCGGAATCTGGCTCCTGGCGTTCGCGATGACGTCGAACTTGTTCTGTTGTTCACGGGTGACCGGAGGCATGAAGTAGTAGAGCTGCCGTGGTCAAGGATGATATTCCCTGGTCTACTATCCAGCTTTAATGCGCCCTTATAAACTTCTTTAAATATAATGGTACTAATAACTATTATATCCTTGACTATGTTAATATCCTCCTACCTAGCTACGTGAAACTTAAAGTAATAATTATTCGCAGCTTTATAAACTGTATTTATAGTATAATATTAAAAGAATTATTATTTTAATAATAATATATTTTTAATAATAAGTATTTTTTAAAGTTAATATAAGGTTTTTTAATTTTATTAGTTTTATAATAATTTATAATTTAATTTTAAAATAATATAAATATATTTATTAAATTTATAAAATTAAAAACTTTAAAATTATATATTTATATAATTAATATAAAATTAAAAAATAAAATTATTTATAAACTTTTTAAATTATAATAAGTTTTTAATAAAATTATATAATATTTTTAAATATAATTTAATGTTTTTTATTTTTATTTATATTTAATTATAATAAAATAATAAACTTTAATATAATTTATATTATTAAATTTAAAAAATAAAAAATTAAAATATAATATTTTAATTTTTTAATAAAAAGTTTTTTTATAATAATAAAAAAAAAACGCGTTAATAATAAATTAATATAATATTTTTAAAATTATTAATTTATTATTTAAAATTATTATTTTTATAAATATTTTTAATGTTAATTTTATAATAAAATTATTTTAAATTATAATATTTTATATTTATAATAACATATAAAATTTTACGATAAAATTATTTTAAATTATAATATTTTATATTTATAATAACGTATAAAATTTTATAATAAAATTATTTTAAATTATAATATTTTTATATTAAAAACGTTATATATTTTATAATAAAATTATTTTAAATTATAAAATATTTATAATAAAAACGTTATATATATTTTATAATAAAATTATTTTAAATTATAATATTTTTATATTAAAAAAGTTTTATAAAATTTATAATAAATATATTTTATAATTATAATAATATATAATTTTTATAATAATATTATATTAATTTATAATTTATATAAATTTTATAATAATATTATATTAAATTATATTATTTTATATTAATAATAATATATATGTTTTATAATAATATTATTTTAAATTATAATATTATATAAATTTTATAATAAAATTATTTTAAATTATTATATTTTTATATTAATAATAATATATAAATTTTATAATAATATTTTTTTAATAATAATTTATATAAATTTAATAATAAAACTATTTTAAATTATAAAATATAAATTATATAATAATATTATTTAAAATTTTAATATTATATAAATTTTAAAATAAAATTATTTTAAATTATTATATTATATAAATTTTATAATATAATTATTTTAAATAATAATATTTTTATATTAATAATAATATATAAATTTTAGAATAAAATTATTTTAAATAATTATATTTTATATTAATATAAATATATAAATTTTATATTAAAATTATTTTAAATTATATTATATTATTAATATTATTAATAAATTTTAATATAATTTTTATAATAAAATTATTTTAATATTTAAAAAATAATTAACATTTATATTATTATTTTAATTAATATTTTAATATTATTATATTATTAAATAATAAGTATATAATGTAATTAATTATATTAATATTTTATTTTAATTATTTTAATAAATAAAACCTTTTTTTAAAGTTTATTTTAATATTATTTTTATTTTTTATATATATTTTTTTTTATTTAATTTTTAATAATAATATATTAAGTATTATTAATATTATTTTTATTATTTATTATATTATTTTTTTTAATTATTTTTTTTATTATTAATATAATTTATAAATTTATAATATAATATTAATTATTAAATTTTAATAATATTAAATATATTATTTATATTATAATAAAATTTTATTTTTATATTAATAATTTTTAATTTAAATAATAACTATATTATTATTTATTTTAAATTATATTCAACTTAAAAAATAACTTAAAAAACATTTTAAATAATATATTTAAAATATTTTATAAAAAAATATATATTTTTATAATATATAGTTATTTAATTATATAAAAAACTTTATAAGTTTTTTAAAAGAAAAAAATGAAAAAAATTTAATTATAAAATAATTATATAATGTTTTATAAAATATTAATTACTATATTTTATTATAATTTTTTTTTAAATTTAAATAAGGTTTTATTTTAATTTAAATTTATAAAAAAAAGCTTTTTATTTTTTATTTTTTATATTAAATTAATTAGTTTATTTTAAAACCTTTTTTATAAATTATATTATAAGTTTATTTTTATTATTTAATTTTATAAAATCATTAATTTTTTTTTATTTTTTAGTTAATATAAAGTATATTTTTTTTATAAATAGTTTTTTAATTTTAAATAATTTATTAATTATATTAATTAAAATAATATATTAGTTTTAATTTATTTAATTATAAAAATTAATAAATTATAATTTATTTATTATAATTTTTTATATTTTAATTATTTATTTATTAATTAATATAAATAATTTTTATTTATATTTAAATTTTTAAGTTAAACTTAGTTAAAAAACTAAACTATAATTAAAATTTAATAAATATTTATATTATTTTTTAAAATTAATTTTATTTTTAAATAAATATTAAGTTTTAATTTTTTATATAATTTTATTAAAAATAGTTATAATAATAACGTTTTTTTTAAGTTGTTTTTAATTTTAAATTTTTTTTTTTTATAAGTTTAAAGTTTAAAAAGTTATTTAAAAAATTAAATAAATTATTACTTAAAAAATTATTTTTAATATTTTTAACTATATTAATTTAATTAATATTATAAGTTATTTAATAAATAAAAATTTCTTAGTAGTTATTTTAATTTTAATATATTTAAACGTTATTTTTATAAAAATATTTAAAATTAAAATTTAATTAAAACTTTTATTTTTTAATAATTAAAATAAAATAATTAGTTTTTTAAATAATAAATAAAAAATATATATTATTTAATAATTATATATTTATTTATTATTTTAAAAAATAATTTAAATTTAATATAAATTTTTAAAGTTTTTAATTATTATTTTTAGAATATAATACCTTATAAATATATAATATATATTTAAAAGTTAAATATGATTTTTTTTTTTAAATTTTATAATAATATAAAAGTATAAATTTAATATATAAAAAGGGGTTAGGTTTAATTTTAATAATTTAAATATTTAGATAAATATAACTTTATTAATTAAATTAATAAGTAATTAAAATAATGTGATTTTAAATTTATAATTTGTTTTTTTATAGTTATATTATTAATTAAAATATTAAAAATTAAAAATATGGTTTTAAATTTTTAATGTTTTTATTAAGTAATATATTAGAAATTTTAAGCTATGGAATTAAGGTTTTTTAATTTATATAATTAGTTAAATTTATTTAAGTTTTAATTAAATGTATTTATTTAAATTATATAAACGTATTATAATATAAACTTATATATGTTTTAATAATATTTAAATTAAATATATTTTAATTATTATATATAAGTTTTAAAGTATTAAATATATATATTTTAAAGTATTAAAATATTAAGTATATATATTTTAAAGTATTAAAATGTTAGATATATATGTTTTAAAATATTAAAATATTAAATGTATATGTTTAAAAATATTAGGTATATATATTTTAAAATATTAAAATATTATTAAATAATAATAATAATTTTTTATTATTTATAATTAATATTTTATATATTTTATTTTATTTTTAATAAGATCTTTTAAATTAAGTAACTTATATTTTTTTATAAAATATTAAATATATATATTTTAAAATATTAAATGTGTTTTAAAGTATTAAAATATTAAATATATACACTTTAAAATATTAAAGTATTAAAATATTATATATATATATTTTAAAGTATTAAAATATTTAATATATATATTTTAAAATATTAAATATATACGTTTTAAAATATTAAAATATTTAATATATATATTTTAAAATATTAAATATATATAATTTCAAATATTAAAGTATTTATTATATATATTTTAAAATATTAAAGTAATATATTTTAAAATATTAAAATATTTAGTGTAAATATTTTAAAGTATTAAATATATATGTTTTAAAATGTTAAAATATTAAAATATTTAATATATATATTTTAAAATATTAAATATATATATTTTAAAATATTAAAATATCTAATATATATATTTTAAAATACCAGGTATATATAATTTAAAATATTAAAATATTAAATATAAATATTTTAAAGTATTAAATAAGATAAATAAATATAAATAAGATAAATAAAAAGGGGAAAAAAATTAACACTTATTATATATATTCCTTTTTATTTATTTATTTATTTAATTATAAAAATATATAAAATAATATTAAAATTATGTTTTTAAACATAGCTTTTTTTTATTAATATATTAATTTTAATTTCTTTAAATATTATTTTATAATTTTCCTTAAAAGTAATTTAATATTTTTAACTTTTAATATATATAACTTTAAATTTTATATTTTATTAATATTAGTTTATTTTTATTTTATAATTTTTAATTTATTTTTATTATTTTATAGTTTAATTATAATAAATTATATTTTTAAATACTTATTAATATAAATAATAAGTATTATTTTTTTAGTAATTTTTAACTTTTTTATTTATTTAATATATTAATATTAATATTAAAATAAAAAAAAAAAAGTTAAAACTTATTTTTTTAGTTTTTTTTTTATTTTTTATAGTATAAAACTTAATTATAATAAATAAAATATAAATAAGTTTAAATAAAAGTTAATATTATAAAATAAAGATATAAAAAGAAAAAAAGGTTTTATATTAACTTATAAAAATATTTATAAAAATATTTTTTATAACGCTTTTTACACCTTAAAATTAATAGATAATAAATTTTATTATTATTAATAAAAAGGTTTATATAACATGTTATATATAAAATAATGTTTTTTTTAAAATTGGTTTATAATTTCGTGGTAATTAAAGATTTTATAATAATAATTTTTTATTTTTTTATAAAATAAGATATAAATTTATTAAAAATGTTATTAATAAAATTAATATATTTTAAAACATATTTATAAATATATAATATTATAAATAAAATATTATTTTTTAGGTTATTTATTTTAATAATAGTTTTTTATTTTATTATAAAATAAAATATAGATTTATTAGAAATATTATTAATAAAATTAATATATTTTATAATATATTTAAAAATATATAATATTATAAATAAAATATTATTTTTAAGGTTATTTATTTTAATTAATAATTTAAATATAATAAAACTTTAAAAAATATTAAATAGTTATTTAACGTTTTTATTTTTAAAAAATTTAAAAAGTGTAATAGTTTTTTTAGATTTAATTTTAATAAAATAATTAATATAATATTTTAAAGTTTAAAAATAATAAATATTAAATAATTTTATATACTTATTAATATTATTAAATAAAATAATAAAAAACTTAACTAATTTATAGTTTAATTTTTAATTTATTATTTTAAGTAATTTATAGTAATGATTTAAATATATTTAATTTTTAGTTAAAAAACTTTTAATTTCCTTAAATATTTTTTTATAATTATAAAAAGCGTTAATAGTTTTTATTATATAAATATTTTTAATTTTATTAAATAAATATAAATATTTATTAATTAAGGTTAAATTTAAATTAATATTAATAATAAAAAACATAAGCTTTTTATTAAAATTAATACTTATAAATATATTAAGTTTATAAGTTTAAATATAAAAAAATTAAATATATTTATTTATAATATTTTTTTTTTATAAAACTAAATTATTATTTATAATATTTTAAACTTTTTTAATAAAATAATTTATATAAATAATATTTAAAATTATTTTATTAAACTTATAAAAAAGTTTTATATACTTTTTATAGTTTTATATTATAACGTTTATAAAAAATTAAATTTAAGTTACTTTTAATTATATTAAAAAGCTTAAAATCTTAAAAAATAAATATAAAAAGATTTTAAAAATAAATTAATTATTAAAATAATTATTATTAGTATTTATAGTAATTATTATATAAATTAAACTAAATTTATTATATTTAGGTAATATATTAAATTTTAATATTATATTTAAAATAATAAATTATTTAGTAAAATAAAATAAGTTTATTTATTTAAATGTGTTTATTATTTAACGTATTTTAATAAAAAAATCTATAAAAAGATATATTAATATTAAAATTTTAAATATATTAAAATAATAAATATATTAAAAACTTTAAGGTTTAATAAAAAAAGCTTATTATAATAATAAATATAAAAAAAAATTAAGTAATAAATATAAACATTTATAAATTAAAATTATAAAAAGCTAGTTTTTAAATAATAAAAGCTATTTTAAATTTATATTTAATATTATAAATTATATTATATTTAAGTAATTATTAAATATTTATAGTGTTTTATAAATTATATAATAATAAAATAAATATTTAGTTTTTATAGTATTTTTAAATTATATAATAATTAAATAAATATTAAATATTTATAATATTTATATAAATTATATAATAATTAAATAAATATTATATATATATAGTATTTATTAAGTTTAATAAATTAAAAGAAAGTAAAAAATTAAAGTATAAAATATAAAATAATAATATAATATAAATAACTTTTTAATTATTTAAATAAATATATATATTAAGTATATATATTATAATAAATATATTTTATTATATAATTATATAAAAGTTATATTATATTAAAAAATATATATATTATTTAAAAAGTTTTATTTTTTTTGTTTTAATAGATTAATTTTTTATTAAGTTTTTATATTTTAATAATAATATTTAAAGTTATTTAATATAAAATAAATATAATTTTAATTTTTTAAACTTTATTTATTAACTTATTTTTTTAACTTTTAATTTTATATTAAAATAAGTTTAAATTATATAAAAAAAAAAATACTTAAATTATTTTTATTAGTATTTTTATAAAAAAAGGTGGCGTTAAATATTAGTTATTAAATATTAATAATAAAAAAGAAAAAATAAAATTAATTTATTTAAATATTAAGTAATATATTATATTTTAAGTTATTTTTATTATTATTAAAAATAATTTAAATAATAAAAGCCTTAAAATTAAAATTAAAATTAAATATTTTATTAATAAAAATTATTTTCCTTTTTAACCTTTTTTTTTTTTTTTTTTTTTTCTTTTTTTTTTTTTTTTAATTAAGCCTTATTTTAAAAGTAAAAATTAATATAATAAAATATATAAATAAAAACATATAAAAAATTAAAAATAAAAGTAAAATAATAAAAATATTTAAATTAAAAATAATAATTATATTATTTATATTTTAAATAAAAAACTAATAATAAATATAACTATATAATTTAAATAAAAACATAGGTAAAAACATAGATAAAAATATAAGTAAAAATATAAAAATAAATGTAAAAATATATAAAAACTAAAAAACTTTAAAATATATAAAACTTATAGAATTTTAAGTTAATTACTAAAAATAACTTAAGGTTATATAAATATATAAAAGTTTATTAAATAAGTAAATTATATTAATTAAAATAAGTAAATAAGAAATATATATTTTATTATAATATTTATTATTTTCCCTTTTATTTAAAAATGTTAATTATATTAATAAATTAATATTTTTATTAATTAATTTCTTTTTAAAAATGTTAATTTTATTTAATATTTTAGTTTTTTTTTTAATTATTATTTATTAAAATTATTTTTAACGTGGTTTTTTTACTTTTAATAAATTATTATTTTTTTTATTTTAATTATTATTAAACTTTAAATAGGTTTAAATTATATTAAGATATTTTATTAACGTTATTTTAAAATCTTAAATAAGTTTTTTATGAATTTTTTATAAATAATTTATTATTTTATTACTTTGCTTTTTAAAAACTTCTATATTTATAATAAGTCTTATTTTAATATTTTTTATTTATATATTTATAGATTAAAACCTAAATTTAATTTTATAATATATTATTTTAAGAATATTTTAAATAATATTTAAAACTTAAAATATTTTAGTGATTTTTTTTTAAAATATAAGTATATTATTAATATTAGTTTTTAATATAAGCTTATTATTATTATTTATTAATATAAATAACTTAACAAACTTTTTTAAAATATTAATAAAATTATTAAATATATTAATTAATATAATTAAAATATATAATTTATTATTAATAATATTTATTTTATTTTATATATTAATAATTTTAATTATAAAATTAATTTAACTTTTTATAAATGTATTTTAATTTATAACGCGTTTTATATTATTATAATTTTCTTAAGAAAATTTATTATATTTATTAATAATTTCTATATATAACTTTATAATTTTTTTTTAAAATTTAACTAGATTTATATAATAATTTTTATATAACTTATTTAATTTAATAAATATTTAACCTTATTTTTATATTATTATATATGTTATTAAGAATTATTTAATTTAATAATAAATTATAATGTTTTTAATAATTAATATTTTTTTAATATTAAAAAAACTAAAAATAATAATTATAATGTTTTTTAAAATTTATAATTTATTAATATAAAAAAGGTTTTTATTAAATTAAATGTTATAAATAGGTTTTAATTAAAACTAGAATTAATTTATAAGTTAGTTAATAAATTAATTAATAATCCTAAATTTTAAAATAAAATTAATAATAAAAATAAAAAGTTTTTTAATATTATAAATACTTTTAATATTAAAATTATTTACCACTAAAAAATAATTACGTTAAAATATTAATATTTATTAAATTTTATATACTTAAAGTAATTAAATAAAACTTAATATTTTAAGAAATTTTTTAATTTAATATAATATAATATTAAAACCGTAAGTTATATTTTTATTAATATAAAGGATTTTAAATTTAATAAACTTTAAAATTAATAGTTTTAATATTTTAATTATATTTTAATTATATTTATTTTTAAATTAAATAACTTTATTTAATTAATTTTAAAAACATTTATATAATAATAATATTAATAACTATTAGTTTTAATTTAATAAAACTAATAACTTAATTATTTTTTTAATATTAAAAACTTTTTATATAATAATATTTTTAAATATTTTATATTAATATTATTATTTATCTAGCTTTTTAATATCTTAAGTATTAAAATATAAAAAGCTTATTATAATTAATATTATTTAATAGATTTATTAACCTAAAGCTTTATTATAATAAAACTTTTTTATTAAAACATTTATTTATTTTTAATCTTATTAATAAATTTAATTTTATTTAAATGTTAAATTAACCTTTTTATCACCTTAATTAAAATTATTAAACTAATTTATAATTTTATTTTTATTTAATACTTTTAATATATTATTTTTAGTTATAATTCTTTTATTTTTTTTAATTTTAAATAATAAAATTCTTAATAAATTTATTATTATTAAATTAATAATTTAAGTTAATAATATATTAATAAATATAAATATATTTATAAAATTAATAATTAAAGTAAATTATATACTTTAATTAATTAATATAAATATATTAAATATTAAAACTAATTAAATTATATTTATTAAAATAAGTATTATTAAAAAAATTAATAAATTATTAAATAAAAAATTATTAACATTAATATTTTTTTTATTAAAATCTATTATAAATATTATTATTTATTATTAATTAGTGAAAATTTAATAAAAAACATAATAAATTAATAATAAACATTAAAATATAATAAAATTTATTAAATTTTAATAGATTTGTTAAAAAAAAAAAAAAAGGATAGATTTAAATACGTATTAAAAATGTGAAAATTTTAATAGCGAATATTAAAATCTAATAATAATCCATTAAATTTTAATGGATCTTAATAAAAAAAAAAAAAATTTAATATATTAATATAATAAAAAATATTATATTAATTATTAGAAATATAAAAATTTAATAATAAATATTAAAATCTAATAATAAATTATTAAATTTTAATAAATTTAAAAAAGAAAATAAATGTTAAAGTATAAACATATTATTAAAATAAAAAAAAAAAAGATATTATAAAAGGAAAAAGGTTTTTTATTAAGTAATATTTAAATTATTAATAACTTTTATTAGAAAATAATATTAATAAGTTTAATTTACCTTTAAATTTTAATTAAAAGATAAGTGTTTTTTATTTTTTAAAATATTATAATAAAATAAAAGGAAAAAAAAAAAAATATAATAATTTTATAATTATTTTTAATATATAACTTTTATATTAGCAGCTAGGTACTAGTTATTCTTTTTTAAAAAATAATAATTTTAATATTTATTTTAAATATAATATTAATAATCTTTTAATTTTTTAATATTATTATATTAATACTTGTTAGTTTTAATATATTAATATTTATAAATTTTAGTGAAGTATTTATTTATTTTAATATAATATTTATTTTTTAAGTTTTAGTTAGTTTTACTTTTAATGTTTTTAAATTTAAAAGATATTTTTTATTATAAATATTAATTAATTTTATAGCGTTTTATATTAACAGCTTTTTTAAATATTATTAATTATATACTATAAAAAAACCTTTTTATTAAATAAAATATTTTAATATAAATTAACCCCTTATTTAATTAACCTATTTATTAAAAAATTATTTTATTTTATAAAATACCTAGTTATTATTATTATTTTAAATAATTACTTAATTAAATTAAAAAATTTATCTCTTATAAAAATTAGCTTCTTAAAATATTTAAAATAAATATACCATTAAAATAACTTTATAAATCCTTTAATAAATTAGTAAATTTAATTTATATATTAATTTACCTACTTATTATATAATAAATAATAACTTAATATATTATTATAATTATTTTTTTAATAATTTACCTAGTAAATTATAACTTTTATATAATTATAAATAAATTAAATCTTTAATATTAAATAATATTAAATTATATTTTATATTATATTAAGTTTTAACATTTATAATAATAAAATCTATTATTATTTTAACCTTTTTTTAATATAATTTATAAAAGGTGTTAAAATTTATAACAATTTATAGTATATTTAATATAAAAATAATATCTTTTAATTTAAAATTATATATTATTTTATTAAATAACTTATTTAAAATTAATAATTTTATATTATTATAATTATATTATAAAACCGGGAGTATATTAATTTAAGGTTTTAATAATAAAATTATATAATAATAATAAATTATAATTTTAATATTTTAATTTTTATATTTTAATTATTTATTTATTTAAAAATGTTATACTATTAATATAATAAATAATATATTTAAACAATTAAAAATTATTTATTAAAATAATAATATAAATTTATTATTATAATTTAAAATTACTTTTACTAATATTCCTTAATTATAAAATTAAAAAACTTTAAAAACTAGAAGTATTTATTTTTTTATTATATAAATTATATTTTTTAATATTAAAATTTATTTTTTATTAAATTTATAAGTAATAATTATTAATAAGTTAAAATATATATAACTATTAATAACTTAAAATAATCCTTTTAATAATATTTTTAATAAATTAATAATAAAATCCCAGGCGATTATATAATATAAAATAACTAAGGATTTAATAAGTTTTAATTTTTTAAAAAGTTTTATATAATTAGTTTTATTATTTTAGTAATTAAAACACCAATTAATATATTCTTAAACTTTTTATAATATATTTTATATAAAGATGTTATTAAAATTTTAAATTATTTTTTTAAAATTAAAGTGGTATTTATTATTATAAATTACTTTTAATAATTTTTTAATATAAATAAATAATATATATAAACATTTTTAGCTTATATTTATAATATAATATATAAAATTATTTTTTAAAATATATTTATATTATTTCTTTATATCCTTATAATAAAGTTTTATTATTATAAAAATTTCCTTTAAATAACGTAACTATTTATTATAATTATAACTTTTAATAATTTATTATTTAAACCTATCATTTATTTTTATTTTTATTAAATAATACTTAAAATTATTTATTATATTTTTTAACTTAAATTTAATAAAATTATTATATTTTATTATATTAATTAAAATATCTTTAATTAATAATTATAATAATATATTTAATATTAAATTAAATTAACCTAATATATATTAAACATTTAATTAAAATTAAAAAAAAAAAATAAAAGTTATTATAAACTTAATATTTATCTTATTAACATCCGTTATATAAAAAATAATTTAATTAATAATTCCTTTTATTACTTTATAATTTATAAAAATTACCATTAATTTTATATAAAATTATAATTAAATATAATATTAATAATATACTTATATTAAATATATTATTTTTAATTTAATAACTTAATATTTTATTTTTATTTTAGTAAGTATTTTTAATAAATATATAACTAATTAAACATTATTAATTAAAATGTTTTATTTATTTTATAAATCGTTTTTAAGATAAAATATTATTATATTAAACCCTTTTTTTTTTAATATATTAATTTTAATAAAAATAATCGTATTAAAATTCTAATATATAAAATAACTAATATTAGTTAATTAAGCTTAAAATATCTTAAAAAATTCCTTTTTTATTAAAATTAAAATAAATAATATTTTAAATATATATATTTTATATATTATTAATATTAAGAAAATCTTATTTTTTTTATATTTTTTAATTAATAAAATAATCTTTTTATCCTATAAAAATTTAATTTTTTAATTATATTATAACATATATTTTTAAAGGAAAACAATTATATTAATATATTTTTCTAAATTAATTAAACTCACTGGTATTTTTATTTTTTTAAAAGCTTTAATATAGTTTAATATTATAATAATATTATTTTTATTAACTATAAACTTTAAAAAATAAATTAATAAATATTTAAGAAACAATTTTTTTAGTATTAATATTAATTAAGTTTTAACATATATTTTAAATATAACTTTAAAATAATGAAAATAATCTTTTTTAATATTATTAAAAATAATTATATTATTAATATATATTTTTATATATTTATTATAACGTATTAATTATTAATTTATAAATTATTAAATAAAAACTAATAAATTATAAAATTTTATAAAAATAATATTTAATATTTTAAGCTTATATAATAATATAATTATTATATAATATTTATATTTATTAATAATAAATAATTAATAAAAAAAAGCTAATTTATTAATTATAAATATAAACCTTTTATTTTATATATATTAAATAATTTCTTTTTACTAAAAAAAAAAATATATATTAATTAATATATTTTTATTAAATACCTAAAAATTAATAACTATTTAACCTTTATATTTATTATTTATAGTTTTTTAAACTATAAAATAAAAATATATAAAAAATATAAACTTATATATTTATTTAAGTTTATTTTTTTAATATATTTTATTAAATGTTTTATTAAAAAATTTCTTATCTTTTATATTAAATAAGTATATATAGTTTAATTTATATTAGTTTTACTAATTATTAATAAAATTAATTATTATTTTTTTATTTTTAAATAATAAAATAATTCTTTTATTATATTAAACGTTTTATTTTTTTATAAAAATAATTAATTTCTTATTAAATGTTATATTAATAATATAGTAATATATTTTATTTTTTATTATAACCGTTAGTATATTTTTTAGTTTAATTATTTTAAAAAAAAATAATATTATATTTAAATAACTTTTTTTTTTTATACCTAATTTCTTTATATCCTTAAAAGTTATTAACATTAATTTTAATGTTTTTTTAAGGTCTAGTAATAAATTAAATTTTATAGTTAAAAACTCGCTTTTATTTTTATAATTTATATAATTATTTATAATAATCGCTTATATTATATTAATTTTCTTTTAAGTTATTTTAAAATATTTATTATTTTTAAGTTTATTAATGTTTTTTAATTTGGTTTTTTTATATATAAATATTAACTTATTTAAGTTATTAATAAATATAATAACTTTAATAAAAACTATATTATAAATATTATATATAACGTTTAAAAAAGTTAATATAAATATAAAATTATAATTAAAAAAAAGTTTAATATAATAAATTAAAATTAATAATATTATATTAAATAAAATTATTAAATTAATTATTATAATAATTTTTTTTTTAAAATTATACTTTTTATATATTTATATTAAAATTAATTTATTAATATAAAATTAAATTATTATTTTTATTTTCAGGTAATTAATAATAATATTATAATTATTATAAAATTTATTATTAAGTAATAAATTTAATTTTAAATTATTTTAATAAATTTAAATTTTAATTTTAATTTAAATAAATTATTATGTTATTTTTTTTAATTTAATAATTATATTAATATAAAACGTTATTTTTTTTATTATTAAAATATTACTAAATATATTATTTATTATTATAAGTTTATTAAATTAAAATATTTTTTAATTATATTTAATTTATTATATAATAAAAAACATTATTATTTATATAAATTATTAATATATTTAAATTATTAAAAATATTAATTTTTAATAATATAATAAGATGCGGCGATTAATGTTTTATAAAAGGTTATATAACTACTTTATAATTAGATTTTTTTTATTTTTTTTTTTTAAAAAGCTCGCAGAGTTTTTTATATAATTAAATAACTACGTATTATAAAAATATACACTTTTTTATAAGATATTTTAAATATATTAATCAGGATATTTTTTAAGTTATTTTTTAAGTTAAATATAATTTAAAATAAATAATAACATAGTTGTTATTTAAACTAAAAATCACCAGTATAAAAATAAAGCTTTATTATAATTAATAATTACTATAAAATTTAAACTTATAATTTTAATTTTAAAAGAATTATATTAACTTTAACTTAATTAATAAAAAATTCCAGGAACTTTATTTTATATTTTATTAAAAAACTATTATTAACTTTAAAAAGCTTTATTATAAATTAAAACTTATATATTTAATAAAGTTTAATACCTTAAAAAAAACTTTAAACTTAAAATTTTAACATAAATTAAATTATTTTATATTAATCGTTATAAACCTACGCTAATTAAATTATTAAATTAATAAATAAATTATTTTTAATATTATAAAATAATTAAAATTTATAAAATCTATTAAATATAAAAAACTTAATTAAATATTACTTTAAATAAAACCACGATTAAAAATTTTAAATTAAAATACTTATTTTAATTATTAAAACATTATAACTAAAAACCTAAAAATTAAAAACTTAAAAATTAAAATTATAAAACCTAATAATAAAACTTAGTAATAAAACCTAGTAATAAAACCTAGTAATAAAACCTAATAATAAAATTTAATAATAAAACTAAACATTAAAACCTAATAATAAAACCTAGTAATAAAATTTAATAATAAAATCTAATAATAAAATCTAATAATAAAACCTAATAATAAAACTTAATAATAAAATCTAAAATTTAAAAACTTAATAAATTAAAACTTAAATATTTAATAATAAAACTAAAACATTAAAATTTTTAAAAATTTAAACCTACGCTTAAAATAACTATTTAAATAACTATATATTATAAAATATAAAATTAAAAAACCTTAATTAATATTATAAACATTAACGTAAAAATATATATTAATATATTTTTAAAAAAAAAACCTATTTAAAATATTAAAAACTTTAATTTTATAAACTAAACCATTTTTAACTTAATTAAACATTAAATAAAATTAATAAAAAAATTTTATATTTTAAAAAAATAGATTTTTTAAAAATATTTATAAAACTTATTTTACTAATTTAACTTATTATTTTAATAATAAAACTTTTATTTAAACTAACAGTAACATTTTTATAAAAAATATAATTACTTATTAATAACTTAATTAATAATTTAACTAATACCTTAAAAAATATAAACTTTAAAAACAATATATTATATTTTTAAAAAAACCTACTAAAAAGCGTAAAAATAAAATTAAAAAAAATCACTTAAAAGATTTTATATATATCTTTAAAATAAAACTTTTTATTTAACAGTTTTTTTTTATAATTAATAGATTATTTATTATTTATTTTTTTACTTGTTTTTTTTAAAAAAAAAT